>JBBGZY010000532.1:1402500-2850000 GCA_037952925.1 Lithobates clamitans | reverse complement strand
TCTCAGATTTTTTTTCGTCATCTGTGTCCCATTTCAGAGATTTTCCCTTATCTTCCTGTCCCATAGCCAAATAGGAAGAGGGAGGAAATCCCTGCAAATTAAGGGAATCCCTTGGGGACCCCCAAGTCACCAGAACTAGTGTCCTCATTGGAAGATTTCCCCTCTATTACTTTTCTGGGAACTACCCAAAATTTGGGATTTTCTTTTACTTTCAATGATAATGGTAAACAGGACAAATAGAGAGGGTGATTCTCTCTAGTATGGGCGCAGGCAGCAATAAAACCCCAACAGGTGTTCTAATCCCTCTCCATGCTATCCAAAAAAAAAATGCCTTATATTATACTTTAAGTGAACCAAAACCACAGGGATGCCATACTCTCATCGACCACAAGGTCATGTTGTTTTACGGTTGCTGTGCTACCAGATGTCACAATTGTGACTTATGATCAGTAGACAATGCCAGTGATATGTTTTCCAATTACTTGCTTATCCCTTTAGGCTGGGTTCACACTGTTGCAAATTGGATATAGCAGTAGATTGTGACTGGCTCTCTATGGAGGGCCTGACCAGTGCCTGCTACACTGCAACTGTGTGCACTACAGCTCCCAGCATCCCTCTGTCCTGACCAGGACCTGCTACACTGCACCTGTGGGCACTACAGCTCCCAGCATCCCTCTGTCCTGACCAGGGCCTGCTACACTGCAACTATGGGCACTACAGATCCCAGCATCCCTCTGTCCTGACCAGGGCCTGCTACACTGCAACTGTGGGCACTACAGCTCCCAGCATCCCTCTGTCCTGACCAGCCTGCTACACTGCAACTGTGGGCACTACAGCTCCCAGCATCCCTCTGTCCTGACCAGGGCCTGCTACACTGCAACTGAGGGAACTACAGCTCCCAGCATCCCTCTGTCCTGACCAGCCTGCTACACTGCAACTGTGGGCACTACAGGTCCCAGCATCCCTCTGTCCTGACCAGGGCCTGCTACACTGCAACTGTGTGCACTAGAGGTCCCAGCATCCCTCTGTCCTGACCAGGGCCTTGTACACTACAACTGTGGGCAGTACAGCTCCCAACATCCCTCTGTCCTGACCAGCCTGCTACACTGCAACTGTGTGCACTACAGCTCCCAGCATCCCTCTGTCCTGACCAGCCTGCTACACTGCAACTGTGTGCACTACAGCTCCCAGCATCCCTCTGTCCTGACCAGCCTGCTACACTGCAACTGTGGGCACTACAGGTCCCAGCATCCTTCTGTCCTGACCAGGGCCTGCTACACTGCAACTGTGTGCACTAGAGGTCCCAGCATCCCCCTGTCCTGACCAGGGCCTGCTGCACTGCAACTGTGGGCACTACAGCTCCCAGCATCCCTCTGTCCTGACCAGCCTGCTACACTGCAACTGTGTGCACTACAGGTCCCAGCATCCCTCTGTCCTGACCAGGGCCTGCTACACTGCAACTGTGGGCACTACAGCTCCCAGCATCCCTCTGTCCTGACCATCCTGCTACACTGCAACTGTGTGCACTACAGGTCCCAGCATCCCTCTGTCTTGACCGGGGACCCTGCAACTGGGGGGGGGGGACTACAAACAGCAGGATCCCCCCTCTCTCTTGACCTACAGGTGCCATTGTAATGAGATAATTGATGTCATTCCCTTTACCTCTTAGGCTGGGTTCACACTGGTGCGATGTGGGAACCCCTGCGATTCCTGTGCAGGATCCTGCATTGCATTTAAATCACACATGGTTCACACTGACATCTGCGAACCGTTGTGGGTGTCAAAGTTAACGACACCTCTCAAATCGGTTCCCAGAATGCAGTGTGAACTGTGGAATCGGATCACGTGGCTCTGAACACCCAATGCGATCCGATTCCAGTGTGGACCAAAACAAGGCTCCTGCACCATTTTGGTGTGAATGCGATTTCAGCTATACAAACTGTATGTTTAAATTCGCATCCCGCAGACATCGCAGGTAATGTACACAGCAATGCGGCGTGCAGCGTTTTGATGTCGCACTGCTGTTTGTGCTCAATAAAGATTTAAGAAGAAGCAATCGAGTTGCCGGCATTCTTTTTGCAATGTGGTGCGAATCACCCGCAATTTCTGGGATTGCATAAGTGTGAATCCAGCCGTAGTGGTGATAATGTTCTGGCTTTAGGCCCCATTTAAAACTTGCGTATTGGGATTGAGCGTTCCTGCTTGCGATTTTTAAGCGTGACTTACACGCACGTCCACGTGTCGCGCATAGGATGGCTCATTCACTTCAACTGTCTGATCTATGTGCGTTTATCGCCCATAAGAGCCTCCTGCTCTGTTTTGGGGGGGGGGCGAGCGTCATGTGATTTTTAAAGGCGCGTTTTGCTGCGATTCTGTCACAGAATTTGGGGTGCCATTGAGAATAAATGCCCCTCCAAAATTGCACAGCGCAGAATTGTGGCGACTCCAAATTGCCAAGTGTGATTGGGGCCTTAGGGTGCTGCTCCTGAGGCCCCACCATGACCAGGCCTTCTCCTCACTGACATAGAAATGACAGGAAAGTGAACTACAAGTCCCAGCCACCCCCCTCCAGGCTCAACGGGGAGGCAGCCAGGCGTTGCCATGACACCTAGGAGGAGTCTACCACTGAGGCTCCAGCCCTCCCGACTTCCCCCCACCGCCCGGAGGCCCCGGCCCAGCGCTGCCGGAAGTGTCGTAAAAAGCTGTGTGCCGGCGGCAGCGCTTTACGGCCGCGGGTGAGACGGGGCGAGTGTGCGGGGCCAGAGATGAGGGCGGCCCGCGCTGTGTGATTACAAGGAGCCCCTTTGGTCTCTCCTCAGGATGGCGGACGCACCGACTGGGCCCGGAGTGCTCTCCTATTACCCCGGGGCCGGCCTGGCCCTGCCGGGGGAGCAGCAGGAGGACTGCGGAGAGGAGGAAGAGGAAGGTCGGGAAGACACGCCGGCTGGAAACGACGTCTCTGAGGGCCCCAAGGGCCACCACCGCCGACATCACCCACCTCACCGCCAGCTTAACGGCCTCATCGGGCCTGACCTCCGGCACCTCAAGAGCCTGCAGAGCAAACTGCCCCCCGACCCACGGACTGCCGCCCCCAATGGACTGGCCGAGGAGGCCCTACCCGCCCTTCTCTCCGCCTGTACCGTGCAAGACATCCGCTACGAGCGCTACGAGTCCGAGCTTCAAATGCCCGACATCATGAGGCTCATCACCCGGGACCTGTCCGAGCCCTACTCCATCTACACCTACCGCTACTTCATCCACAACTGGCCGCAGCTCTGCTTCCTGGTAAGTCGGGCACTACAAGGCTCAGCATTCCTCCTCAACAGAGCCTACTGTAACTGGGGGCACTACAGGTCCCAGCATTCCTCCTCACCAGGGCCTACTGTAACTGGGGCACTACAAGGCTCAGCATTCCTCAACAGGGCCTACTGTAACTGGGGGCACTACAAGGCTCAGCATTCCTCCTCAACAGAGCCTACTGTAACTGGGGGCACTACAGGTCCCAGCATTCCTCCTCACCAGGGCCTACTGTAACTGGGGGCACTACAAGGCTCAGCATTCCTCCTCAACAGAGCCTACTGTAACTGGGGGCACTACAGGTCCCAGCATTCCTCCTCACCAGGGCCTACTGTAACTGGGGGCACTACAAGGCTCAGCATTCCTCACCAGGGCCTACTGTAACTGGGGGCACTACAAGGCTCAGCATTCCTCACCAGGGCCTACTGTAACTGAGGGCACTACAAGGCTCAGCATTCCTCACCAGGGCCTACTGTAACTGGGGGCACTACAGGTCCCAGCATTCCTCCTCACCAGGGCCTACTGTAACTGGGGGCACTACAGGTCCCAGCATTCCTCCTCACCAGGGCCTACTGTAACTGGGGGCACTACCGGTCCCAGCATTCCTCCTCACCAGGGCCTACTGTAACTGAGGGCACTACAAGGCTCAGCATTCCTCCTCACCAGGGCCTACTGTAACTGAGGGCACTACAAGGCTCAGCATTCCTCCTCACCAGGGCCTACTGTAACTGGGGGCACTACAAGGCTCAGCATTCCTCAACAGGGCCTACTGTAACTGGGGGCACTACAGGTCCCAGCATTCCTCCTCACCAGGGCCCCCTGTAATTGGGGGGCACCACAGGTCCCAGCATTTCTCCTCACCAAAGCCTACTGTAACTGGGGGCACTACAGGTCTCAGCATTTCTCCTCACCAAAGCCTACTGTAACTGGGGGCACTACAAGGCTCAGCATTCCTCCTCACCAGGGCCTACTATAACTGGGGGTACTACAAGGCTCAGCATTCCTCACCAGGGCCTACTGTAACCTGGGGCACTACAGGTCCCAGCATTCCTCACCAGGGCCTACTATAACTGGGGGGTACTACAAGGCTCAACATTCCTCCTCACCAGGGCCTACTGTAACCGAGGGCACTACAGGTCCCAGCATTCCTCCTCACCAGTGCCTATTATAACTGGGGGTACTACAAGGCTCAGCATTCCTCAACAGGGCCTACTGTAACTGGGGGCACTACAGGTCCCAGCATTCCTCCTCACCAGGGCCTACTGTAACTGGGGGCACTACAGGTCCCAACATTCCTCCTCACCAGGGCCTACTGTAACTGGGGGCACTACAGGTCCCAGCATATCTCCTCACCAGGGCCTACTGTAACTGGGGGCACTACAGGTCCCAGCATTCCTCCTCACCAGGGCCTACTATAACTGGTGGCACTACAGGTCCCAGCATTCCTCCTCACCAGGACCTACTATAACTGGGGGCACTACAAGGCTCAGCATTCCTCTTCACCAGGGCCTACTGTAACTGGGGGCACTACAGGTCCCAGCATTTCTCCTTACCAGGGCCCCCTGTAATTGGGGGGCACCACAGGTCCCAGCATTCCTCCTCACCAGGGCCTACTGTAAATGGGGGCACTACAGGTCCCAACATTCCTCCTCACCAGGGCCTACTGTAACTGGGGGCACTACAGGTCCCAGCATATCTCCTCACCAGGGCCTACTGTAACTGGGGGCACTACAGGTCCCAGCATTCCTCCTCACCAGGGCCTACTATAACTGGTGGCACTACAGGTCCCAGCATTCCTCCTCACCAGGACCTACTATAACTGGGGGCACTACAAGGCTCAGCATTCCTCTTCACCAGGGCCTACTGTAACTGGGGGCACTACAGGTCCCAGCATTTCTCCTTACCAGGGCCCCCTGTAATTGGGGGGCACCACAGGTCCCAGCATTCCTCCACCAGGGCCTACTGTAAATGGGGGCACTACAGGTCCCAGCATTCCTCCTCACCAGGACCTACTATAACTGGGGGCACTACAAGGCTCAGCATTCCTCAACAGGGCCTACTGTAACTGGGGGCACTACAGGTCCCAGCATTTCTCCTTACCAGGGCCCCCTGTAATTGGGGGGCACCACAGGTCCCAGCATTCCTCCTCACCAGGGCCTACGGTAAATGGGGCACTACAGGTCCCAGCATTTCTCCCTACCAGGGCCTACTGTAACTGGGGGCACTACAGGTCCCAGCATTTCTCCCTAGAGCCTACTGTAACTGGATGCACTACAGATCCCAGCATTCCTCCTCACCAGGGCCTACTGTAACTGGGGGCACTAGAGGTCCCAGCATATCTCCTCACCAGGGCCTACTACACTACAGCTGGGGGCACTACAAGGCCCAGCATTTCCCCATGTCCTTCCTAGAGTCTACTACACTACAAGTGGGGGAATACGGGTCCCAACATTCCTCCTCTCACCAGGTTTTGCTACACTGCACCTGGGGGACTACAAGGCCCAGCATTCCTCCTCTCACCAGGTTTTGCTACACTGCACCTGGGGGACTACAAGGCCCAGCATTCCTCCTCACCAGAGCCAGCTACTCTGGAACTGGGGGAACTACTGGTCCCAGCATTCCTCCTCTCTCCAGGGCCTGCTGCGCTGCACCTGGGGGGAAATACAAGGCTTAGCATTCATCCTCTGTCATCACCAGGCCCTGCTACACTACAAATTTATTTATTTCAGGTACTTGTATAGCACCGTCAATGTACACAGCGCTTTACATATACATTGTACATTCACATCAGTCCCTACCCTCAAGGAGCTTACACTCTAAGGTCCCCCTACCTCATATTCATAAATGGGGCACTACAAGGCCCAGCCTTCCTCCTCTGTCCTCCCCAGGGCCTGCTACACTGGAACTGGGGAGACTACAGGTCCCAGCATTTCTCCCTGACCTTCCTAGGGTCTACTACACTACAACTGGGAGGACTACAAGTCCCAGAATTATTCCTCCTCTCACCAGGGCCAGCTACACTACAGCTGGGGGACACTTAAAGGCCCAGCATTCCTTCTCTGTCCTCACCAGGGCCTACTACACTAGAGCTGGTGGCACTACAAGGTCCAGTCTTCCCCCTCTGTCCTCACCAGGGCCATCTACACTGGAACTGGGGGAACTACAGGTCCCAGCATTCCTCCTCCTTTCTCCAGGGCCTGCTACACTGGAACTGGGGGAACTACAGGTCCCAGCATTCCTCCTCTCTCCATGACCGGCTACACTGGAACTGGGGGAACGACAGGTCCCAGCATTCCTCCTCTTCTCTCCAGGGCCTGCAACACTGCACCTGGGGCGACTACAAGGCCCAGCATTCCTCCTCTGTCCTCAGCAGGGCCTACTACACTACAGCTGGGGGCCACTACAAGGCCCACCCTCCCCCCTCTAACCTCTCCAGGGCCTGCTACACTGCAACTAGGGGGACTATAGGGCCCAGCATTCCCTCTGACCCTCCTAGGGTCTACTACACTACAACTGGGGGGACTACAGGTCCCAGCATTCCTCCTCTTCTCACTAGAGCCTGCTACTTTGCAAATGTGGGGACTACAGGTCCCAGCATTTCTCTTCTTTCCTCACCAAGGCCTGCTATACTACAGCCGAGGGGACTACGAGGCTCAGCCTTCCCTATGTCCTAATCAAGGCCTGCTACATTGCTAATATGGGCATTACAGGTCCCAGTATCACTTTGACCCGACCAGGGCCTACTACACTACAGCATCCCCCCCCCCTGTCCTCACCTGGTCCTGCTACACTACAACTGGGGGGACTACAGGTCTCAGCATCCCCCCTATCCTTACTAGGGCCTACTACACTACACCAGGAGGCACTGCAAGGCCCAGCATTGCTCCTCTGTCCTCACCAGGGCCTGCTATACTGCACCTGGGGGTGGGGGCTACAGGTCCCAGCATTCCTTATCCTCTCGCCTAGGCCTGCTACACTGCAACTGGGGGGACTACAGGTTCTAGCATTCCCTCCTATCCTTAATAGGGACTACTACACTACAGCGGGGGGGCACTACAAGGCCCAACATTCCTCTGTTCTCACTAGGGTTGCTACACTGCACCTGGGGGGACTACAGGTCCCAGCATTCCTCCGCCTCCTCTCACCTGGGCCTGCTACACTGCAATTAAGTGGACTACAGGTCCCAGCATTCCTTCTCTGTCCTCACCAGGGCCTGCTACGCTACGACTAAGGGTAATAAAATTGTGGCTGGTGATGGGGTCTGAGGTGTTGATTGAATCAAGTAGCTGCCCTTTTAAGAAAGTATGAACTTGAAGGGATGGTAAACCTTTGTGTGTTTTCACCTTAATGCATCCTATGCATGTAGCTGACAGGTGTTTTTTCACCTTAATGCATCCTATGCATTAAGGTGAAAAAACACCTGTCAGCGACAATGCCCCTCCCCCCCGTTTTACTTACCTGAACCCTCGAACTTGACCCAGGGGGACACGCGGTCTCTCTCTCTGCCCTGGGTTCTCGGCTCTTGATTGGATAGATTGATAGCAGCGCAGCCATTGTCTCCTGCTGTCTATCAAATCTAATGACGCGAGTGCCGGGGGCGGGGCCGAGTCCTGCATTCGGCCTCTATGGACGCTGAATGCCGGACTCGGGAGCACACCCGCAAGGTAACCCCCCTCGGGGAAGCGCTTCTCCGAGGGGATCAGATGTGGGGAGGAGTCGCCGGGGGACCCCTGAAGAGCAGGTTTGGGGCCACTCTGTGCAAAACAAGCCGAACAGTGGAGGTAAGTATGAGGTGTGTGTGTGTGTGTGTGTGTGTGTGTGTGTTTTTTTTTTTTTTATTTCCCCTTTACAATCATTTAATTGGTGAATAAACAAAAGTAAAGGTGTTGTCTCTAGAAATTATCATTCATGAAATATTTAACATATGTGAACAATGTGCAAATCGCAAACTAAAAAAAGTCCAAAGTGACAATCCCAACACCATAGAAAATATAAAACAAATCTTCTGGTTTGATGTGTCTTCAAATAAATTCTTCACCACGAGTGCTCCTGAGGTAGATGGCAACTCACTAAAGGCGTTTGAGCATTTTTTACGGTAGGTCAAAATGCGCTTTTATTGAATGGACCAGATAAATCCGGAGTAAACATCTCTCCACTGTGGGACCCCCTCCGACATAGGCATAGCGTCTCTAATTTCTTTAGATTGATACATAATAAAGACCCCTCTTTACTTAGATTTTTGGGAATAGACAAAGGTCGTCCCCATTGGAGGGGTCTGGACATGACCACAGGGGTCTCCCAAATAGAGACTCGGTGGATATATAGGCTCCGGTCTCTATATCCCAAGGGCTTGTGATCCCTATTTGTAATGGGTTACCATGTTTGAAAAATGTCACTTTAAGTCTCATCCTATAAAGATTTATTTTGTGCCATGAGTTATCACCCCTTGGTTAGAGTAGGGTGTCATCTTTTTATAAATCTTCACATTTACTATTTTTTATTTTTTTCATTTATAATTTTAACAAAAATGTATTGTAATGTATCTCCCACTAGAGGGGGCCAGAGTATGGTTTGTCCATACATGGAATACCTAAATCTAGAAATTATGTATATGATGGGGGGGGTTCATTTGGTTATATATTTATTTTAAAATAGCGGTAAATACTTTACAATTTTATACTATACCGTATATTCTTAAGTTAATTGATAATTAGGTGTGTGCGACATGGATGGATATGGGAACAAGGTAGATCCCCGTTTTTGTTTGTCTTCAATCCCCATGTTTGGGGAGTCAAAAAAACAAAACAAAGAGGAAACGTGTGTCGTCACTTCCTGATGACACCAGCATGGTGAAACATACGTTAAAGCGGGGATTCGTCATTTCTGGGCCCCTATGTGACACCCAACGAATTAGTATATCCAGAACGAGGCATGGATCACATGCTGCCGCGAGTCTGATATACCCATCCGCACATGTTGTAGACACCGTAGTGCTTAGGATTGGCAAATTCACATGCGAGTGCAACATTTGTTTTAACCATTTTAATAAAACATAGTACACCATAAGAGCTCTTTGTGTCCCTGGTGGAGTCTGTTCCCACATCCTCTGCCTATGTTGGAGGGGGTCCCACAGTGGAGAGATGTTTACTCAGGATTTATATGGTCCATTCAATAAAAGCGTATTTTGACCTACTGTAATAAGTGCTCAAACGCCTTTGGTGAGTTGCCATCTACCTCATGAGCACTCGTGGTGAAGCATTTATTTGAAGACACATCAAACCAGAAGTTTGTTTTTTTTTTGTTTTTTTTTAGTTTATAGTGTTTGCGATTTGCACACGATTTACATATGTTGATTATTTCATATATAATCATGATAAACTTTTGTTTATTTACTACGACTGAGGGGACTGGGACTACGAAGCCTAGCAGTCCTCATCCTCTCACCAGGGCCTGCTACACTGCAATTGGGGGCACTACAGGTCCCAGCATTCCTCCTCTGTCCTCACCAGGACCTTCTACACTACAACTTGGGGGGCTATAAGACCCAGCATTCCCCCTCTGTCCACACCTGTACCTGCTACTTTGCAACTGGAGGACTACAAGGCCCAGCATCCCTCTGTCCTTTCCAGGGCCTGCTGCCCTGCCACTGAGGGGAACTACAAGGCCCAGCATATCTTCTCTCCTGACCTGGGCAGACTACACTGCAACTAGGGGGACTATAAGGCCCAGCCTTCTCTGTCCTAATCAGGGCTTACTACTCTGCACCTAGATGGACTACAAGGCCCAGCTTGCTACACTGCTACTGGGGGCACTACAAGGCTCAGAAATCCCTCTGTCCCAATCAGAGCCTGCTACACCACAGCTGGGGATTTGGGGGAGGGGGAATATGACCATGGGTCCCCCATTAAGGACAAGATCTCTTATCCTAACCAGGGCCCATTTCATCCACTTCCTGGTAAGTGCTATCACTGGCGAGCTACCAGTCCCATCATTCTTCTGTCCTAAACCAGAGCTTACTACTTCCCAACTCTGCTTCCTGGTAAGTCTTGGTACTGGGAGGACAACGGGTTCCAGTAGTACTCTGTCCCTGCTTCCTGGTAAGTACTGTCCTTGTAATACAGGGGACTGCAAGTCCCAGCATTCATCTCTCCTAAACGGGAGAACCACAACTGGCAGCAGCATGTCTTCCTAGTGAGTTCTGTCATTGTACACTGATCGGGGATACATAGCTTGGCACAAGCCCTGGTTCACACAAGTGCAACTTGACAGTTCACGGCACCCTGGGGTAATGGAACTCTTTGAATCGCTACGACTGAAAGGTTCCTGCACTATTTCTGTGCGATTTCAGTGCTACTTCCATTGGCATCTGTTAAATGAGGTCACACATGAAATTGCACTGATAGCTTTAAAGCTGTGTTGAAGTAGTGCGACTTCAAAGCTGCACTGGTGTGAACCAGGGCTTACTCTTGTCTAGCCATGCTTTGACACCTATTGTTACTGCCTTGTTTACTGACCACAACTTTGCTTCCTAGTAAGTCCTGTCATTGTGTTTTGTCAGGGGAACTACAAATCTCAGCATTGCGGTATGCTGCCAGGGGAACTACGAATCTCAGCATTTCAGTATGCTGCCAGGGGTACTAGGAATCTCAGCATTGCAGTATGCTGCCAGGGGAACTACGAATTTCAGCATTGCAGTATGCTGCCAGGGGTACTAGGAATCTCAGCATTGCAGTATGCTGCCAGGGGAACTACGAATTTCAGCATTGCAGTATGCTGCCAGGGGTACTAGGAATCTCAGCATTGCAGTATGCTGCCAGGGGAACTAGGAATCTCAGCATTTCAGTATGCTGCCAGGGGAACTAGGAATCTCAGCATTTCAGTATGCTGCCAGGGATACTAGGAATCTCAGCATTTCAGTATGCTGCCAGGGATACTAGGAATCTCAGCATTTCAGTATGCTGCCAGGGATACTAGGAATCTCAGCATTTCAGTATGCTGCCAGGGATACTAGGAATCTCAGCATTTCAGTATGCTGCCAGGGATACTAGGAATCTCAGCATTTCAGTATGCTGCCAGGGATACTAGGAATCTCAGCATTTCAGTATGCTGCCAGGGATACTAGGAATCTCAGCATTTCAGTATGCTGCCAGGGATACTAGGAATCTCAGCATTGCCGTATGGTGCCAGGGATACTAGGAATCTCAGCATTGCCGTATGCTGCCAGGGATACTAGGAATCTCAGCATTGCCGTATGCTGCTAGGGGGTGATCTAGGAATCTTAGCATTCCTGTTGCTTAGCCAAGTTTACTACCCCTATATCTATAAATGCTTCCTCCACTACAGTTGTGCTCTATATGGTCTCTTGCATTGAGTCTGTGTTGCTCAGTGCAGATTAAGACCTCAGCAGACATGGTAAGTAAATGAGTCGTTAAGTCCTAATATCTGATACTCCATCTACAACTTGTAGCAGCCCTGCTTCCTGCTAAGTACTTTTTATTGTACCTTGCTGCCAGTGAACTACAAGCCCCAGCATATGCTGTCAGCTAGCCAAGGCCATTGTATGCTTTGATGGGTCTAACATTTACAGCTTAGGTCACCCATCCATGTTATGCTGTGCATGTATGCATAATTAAAGTGTAACTAAAGGCAATTTTGTTATTTTGTATAGTGTAGGAAAGCTTCATAACCTGTCAGGTGTGTGGGTGGTGTGTTTTTTTTTTTTTCTTGTTTTTTTTTCTTCCCTTTAGGGCAGTGATGGTGAACCTTGACACCCCAGATGTTTTGGAACTACATTTCCCATGATGCTCATGCACTCTGCAGTGTAGGTGAGCATCATGGGAATTGTTGTTCCAAAACATCTGGGGTGCCAAGGTTCGCCATCACCACTCTAGGGAGATTTGCTTTCACTTCCTATTCCATAGCCAAAACAAGAAGTGAGGAAATCCCTCCAAAGTAAGGGAATCCCAGGGTGTCACCAGAACTGGTGTCCCCATTATAAGATTTTACCCTCTATTAGCGTTTGGCTATCAACCTATAATTGTCTTTTACCTTCACTTTCACTGGTAACTGTAAACAGTACAAATATAGTGAATCTCCCTAATTGGGGCACAGACAGCAGTAGGGCTGCAACTAACGATTATTTTCATAATCGATTAGTTGGCCGATTTATTGTTTCGATTAATCGATTAATAACCTTAAAAAAAAAAGTGTGGCGTATAATTTAGTTAATATGTAAAGTTTTAAAAAAAGACAATTTATTCTTAAATATAAATAACCAACTATATGGTTAGAGAGCAAAATATCTAATCAACTCTGAGAATAACGGACAGAAGGGATATACTGTATATAATATTAGAGGAGATATACTGTATAAACTGTTAGAGAAGAGAGATACTGTACTATTAAAGGGTGAATCTGATAAATATCATCAGACTAATGCCCCATACACACGGTCGGATTTTCCGATGGAAAATGTCTGATCGGAGCGTATTGTCGGAAATTCTGACCGTGTGTGGGCTCCATCGGACATTTTCCATCGGATTTTCCGACACACAAAGTTGGAGAGCAGGAGATAAAATTTTCCGACAACAAAATCCGTTGTCGGAAATTCCGATCGTGTGTACACAAATCCGACGGACAAAGTGCCACGCATGCTCAGAATAAATAAAGAGATGAAAGCTATTGGCCACTGCCCCGTTTATAGTCCCGACGTACGTGTTTTACGTCACTGCGTTTAGAACGATCGGATTTTCCGACAACTTTGTGTGACCGTGTGTATGCAAGACAAGTTTGAGCCAACATCCGTCGGAAAAAATCCTAGGATTTTGTTGTCGGAATGTCCGAACAAAGTCCGACCGTGTGTACGCCCTATTAGACATCAAATGTCTTCCTTCAAAAAAAAATTCATTTTTAAGAAGGTTCGTTCTATTTTCTAATCATTAGTGGGGTCAAATCGACGTTCATTTTCAACCACAGTGACGGGAAAATTTGGAAATTGAAAAACCAAGAAGTTTTCAGACAGTGTATGTGGTTTTCGTTCAGAAATGACATTCATTTAAAAACAGAATGTTAAAAACAAGTGAAAATTTCAAACCACATTCTTTCATTCAGCGAATGTACAAAGATTTTTCGTCTGAATATTCTCGTCTGAAAATTGATCCGTGTGGCCAGCATAAAGCTCGGTACACACCTAGGCAGTTTGCTTTTGATCTGTTTCTGTAGTGCTCTTTGCTGTGCGTTTTTGATTTTTGTGCACGTGATTTTGCGGCGATTTGCGTTTTTGCATTTTTTTTTTTGCCCAATTTGTTGTTGGGCAGGTTAAAAAACACAAATTGCTGGAAAAAACGCCTTAAATGCTTTTCTGCAGCTTCTCCATTGAAGTATATTGAACCAAAAAAAAGCACAGTTTTTGCGTTTAAAAAAAATTCCCTGACCCTTTCCAAATACGCAGCGGCTGAAAAAAGCATAGATGTGAACGTGTCCAATGGGAAACCATGTTAATGAACTGCAGTGCGCTTCTGCAAAAAAGCACCAAAAAACACATAGATGTGAACCAGGTCTAAGATGTTTAGTAACATAATGGGGTTAAAAAAACTAAAATTAGCCCTTTATAGTACAAAAAAAGAGATCACTACTGTAAGGGGTTCATTTTTTTTACTGTAGAACAGTGAAAGTAACATCTACAGTAGCGATTATTTACTCTTTTTGTACTATAAAGGGCTTGTTTTAGTATTTTTTTTTTAACCCCATTATGTTACTGGCCGATTAATCGATTATGAAATTAATCGATTACTATTTTCATAATCGACTAGTTGTCAATTAATTGGTTCGTTTTTTCAGCCCTAGACAGCAGTAACAACTGACAGGTGTTCTAATCCATCTCCACTTTTTCCAAAGCTAAAAATAGCCTTCAGTTACACGATAATCAATCTACATCTGGCAGTGGTGGTGCTTCCTGGTAGGTCCTGCCATTGTATTCTATTGCGTGGCTACTACAAGCCTCAGCTTGTAAAGGAGAGAAAGAGATTCACAAAAGGTCATATATCTTAAAGTGAGTACACCCCTCACATTTTTGTAAATATTTTATTATACCGTTTCATGTCACAAAACTGAACAAATGACACTTTGCTACAATGTAAAGTAGTGAGTGTACAGCTTTTATAAGAGCCCTTTCACATTGGGGCGGTTTGCAGGCGCTATTGCGCTAATAATGAATGAAAAGTGCCGAGGGCTTTCACACTGGAGCGATGCGCTGGCAGGACGGTAAAAAAAGTCCTGCCAGCAGCATCTTCGGAGCGGTGAAGGAGCGGTGTGTATACCGCTCCTTTACCACTCCTGCCCATTGAAATCAATGGGACGGCGCGGCTATACCGCCGGCAATGCGCCTCTGCAGAGGCGCTTTGCGGTGGTATTTAACCCCTTCTCGGCCGCTAGCGGGGGGTAAAACCGCATACCGACGGTAAAACGCCGCTAATAATAGCGGCGTTTTACCGCCGACGCCGCCCCAGTGTGAAAGGGCTCTAACAATGTAAATTTACTGTCCCCTCAAAATAACTCAACAAACAGCCATTAATGTCTAAACCACTGCAAACAAAAGTGAGTACACCCCTAAGTGAAAATGTCCAAATTGGGCCCAATTAGCCATTTTCCCTCCCCGGTGTCATGTGACTTGTTAGTGTTAAAAGGTCCTGGGTTTAAATGGGCAGCAGTTGTGTTAAATTTGGTGTTATCGCTCTCACTCTCTCATACTGGTCACTGGAAGTTCAACATGACACCTCATGGCAAAGAACTCTCGGGATCTGAAAAAAAAAAAACAGAATTGTTGCTCTACATAAAGATGGCCTAGGCCAGGGATATGAAATTGGCGGACCTCCAGCTGTTGCAAACCTACAAGTCCCATCATGCCTCTGGCTGTCATGCTTGTGGCTGTCAGAGTCTTGCTATGCCTCATGGGACTTGTAGTTCTGCAACAGCTGGAGGTCCACTCAGAACAGGCCTCGCCATGGTCGACCAGAAGTTTAGTGCATATGCTCAGTGTCATATCCAGAGGTTGTCTTTGGGAAATAGACGTATGAGTGCTGCCAGCATTGCTGCAGAGGTTGAAGGGGTGGGGGGGGGGGGTCAGCCTGTCAGTGCTCAGACCATACACCGCACACTGCATCAAATTGGTCTGCATGGCTGTCATCCCAGAAGGAAGATGATGGCCTACAAACAGTTTGCTGAATACAAACAGACGAAGGACATGGATTACTGGAACCATGTCTTGTGGTCTGATAAAACCAAGATAAACTTATTTGGTTCAAATGGTGTCAAGTGTGTGTGGCGGCAACCAGGTGAGGAGTACAAAGACAAGTGTGTCTTGCCTACAGTCAAGCATGGTGGTGGGAGTGTCATGGTCTGGGGCTGCATGAGTGCTGCTAGTACTGGGGAGCTACAGTTCATTGAGAGAACAATGAATGCCAACATGTACTGTGACTTACTGAAGCAGAGCATGATCCCCTCCTTTCAGAGACTGGGCCGCAGGGCAATATTCCAACATAACGACCCCAAAAACACCTCCAAGACGACCACTGCCTTGCTAAAGAAGCTGAGGGTAAAGGGGGTGGACTGGTCAAGCATGTCACCAGACCTAAACCCTAATGAGCATCTGTGGGGCATCCTCAAACAGACGGTGGAGGAGCGCAAGGTCTCTAACATCCACCAGCTCCGTGATGTCATCATGGATGAGTGAAAGAAGACTCCAGTGGCAACCTGTGAAGCTCTGGTGAACTCCATGCCCAAGAGGGTTGGGGCAGTGCTGGAAAATAATGGTGGCCACACAAAATATTGATACTTTGGGCCCAATTTGGACATTTTCACTTAGGGGTGCACTCCCTTTTGTTACCAGCAGTTTAGACATTAATGGCTGTGTTATTTTGAGGGGACAGCAAATTTACACTTATACAAGCTGCACACACCTTTACATTGTAGCAAAGTGTCATTTCTGCAGTGTTGTCACATGAAAAGATATAATAAAATATTTACAAAAATGTGAGGGGTGTGAGATATATTAAAATTTGGTGAAAAAGTAATTGCCCCCTAAACCTAATAACTGGTTGTGCCACCCTTGGCGGCAACAACTGCAATCAAGTGTTTGCGATAACTGGCAATGAGTCTTTCACATTGCTGTGGAGCAATTTTGGCCCACTCTTCTTTGCAGAATTGTTTTTCAGCCACATTGGAAGGTTTTCCAGCATGAATGGCCTGTGTGAGGCTTTGACTAGGCTACTCGAAAACCTAAATTTTGCTTTGTTTGAACCATTTGGAGGTGAACTTGCTGTTGTGTTTCGGATCATTGTCCTGCTGCATAACCTAAGTGAGCTTGAGGTCAGGAACAGATGGCCGGACATCCTTAATTCATGGTTCCATCAATTATGGGAAGTCGTCGAGGTCCTGAAGCTGCAAAGCAGCCCCAGACCATCACGCTACATCACCATGTCTGACTGTTGGTGTGATATTCTTGTTATGAAATGCTGTATTAGTTTTATGCCAGATGTAACAGGACGCACACCTTCCAAAAAGTTAAATTTTTGTCTCCATCAGTCCACAGAATATTTGCCTAAAAGTCTTGGGGATAATCAAGATTTTTTTTTTTTTTGGTAAATGTGAGATCAACCTTGTGTTCTTTTTGGTCAGCAGTGGCTTTTGGCCTTGGAACTTTCCCATGGATTCCCTTTTTTTTCCCCCCAGTCTCTTAGGCCCCTTTCACACTGGGGCGGTAGGGGGCGTCGGCGGTAAAACAGTGCTATTTTTAGCGCTGTTTTACCACTGTATTCGGCCGCTAGCGGTGCGGGTTTTAACCCCCCGCTGGCGGCCGAAAAAGGGTTAAAACCACTCGTATAGCGCAGCTATAGCCGTGGTATTGCCGCAGTATAGCCACGCTGTCCCATTGATTTCACCGCTCCAAAGATGTGGCTTGCAGGAGATTTTTTCTTCTCCTGCCAGCGCACCGCTTCAGTGTGAAAGCCCTCGGGCTTTCACACTGAACAAACAGCGGAGGCTGTTTAGGGTCGGTTTGCAGGCGGTATTTTTAGTGCAATAACGCCTGCAAACCGCCTCAGTGTGAAAGGGGCCTTATTGTTGACTCATGAACTGATCTTACCTGAGGCAAGTAAGGCCTGCAGTTCTTTAGATGTTGTTCTGGGTTCTTTTATGACCTCCTTGATGAGTCGTTGTCATGCTCTTGGAGTAATTTTTGTAGGCCGGCCACTCCTGGGAAGGTTCACCACTGTTCCATGTTATCTCCATTTGTGGATAATGGCTCTCCCCGTGGTTCACTGGAGTTTCAAAGCCTTAGAAATGGCTTTGAAACATTTCCTAGACTGATACATGTACATTACTTTTGTTTCTAATCTGTTCTTCTTTTTTTTTTTTTTTTTTTTTTCATTGTGGCTTTTTGTGATCAGCATGCTTCACTTTGTCACAGCTTCTATTTGTGTGGTTTCTTAACAGGTCTTGCAGTAATTAGGCCTGGGTGTAGCAAGTGAAATTTAACTCCTCTTTCCAAAAAATGCGGTTAATCACAGTTCATTCATGATTCAGCATCGGAGAGGGCAATTACTATTTCACATAGGGCCAGGCAGGTTTGAACAGCTTGTTTCCCTTAAATAATTTAAAAATTGCATCTTGCATTTACTCGGGTTATCTTTGTGTAATATTAAAATTAGTTTGATCTGAATCATTTAGGTGTGAGAAATATATGCAAAAAAATCAGGAAAGGGGCAAATACTTTTTCACACAACTGTATATACATTTTTAATCCTAAGCTGGCTTCTACACTTGTGCCTGATGAGTCATAGGATGGAAATGTATCGGGGTTTATATAAATCAATGTGTTTTTTTGTTTTTTTTTTTGATCAAATTTATTTTAATAAAATGCTTTTGGAGTAAAAATCTATCTAAAGATAGTTTTCAATTTAAGATACATTAATAATTTAGTTTTTTCAGCTTGAAATGGAGCTTAGTTATGTAGCATGAGGCTGTATATTCTGCAATATTTACATTTTTTTGGTAAACTCATTCAATGAATCCAAGCACTGCAAGCTGAGTTAACATGCGTTGCATTGATGCATTCACACAATGGCACAGTAACCATGAGATAAATCAAAGTTCTGGAATATTCCTTTATCCCATTGTTTTGCAAATCTATGTGCACTACAAACTGAATAGTTTCTGATATCACTGTTTTACTAACGTGACCGCTTATCCTAAATGGGAAACCTTCATTTTGTTTGCAAGTATTAAAGATTCTAACTACCAGCAAGAATGAGTCCTTACATTTAGGCCTAATTCACACCCATGCATTTTTAGTACTTTTTGCATTTTGTAGATTTGCACTACAGAACGTGTTCCATAGGAAACCATGTTAAATGGACTGTAGTGCAAATCTGCAAAATGCACTAAAACTGCATAGGTGTGAATCAGGCCTTAAAGAGCACCTGTCATTTCACAGGCAGCGCCTGTTGGGGGGGCATCCACTCACCTGCTGCCGCCACGTCCCTCACCTTGTTGTGTCACTGCCGCATCACCAGTCATCCCATTAAAGTGAAGGGGACTGTCGGTGAGTCAACAGCTGGGCAGAGGAGGAGCCGCTGCAGGACAGAAATGACAGTTGCTCTTTAAAAATTATGATTTAAATCGAGCCTTTTTACTAGTGATTTAAATCGACTTGACTTCAAATCAAATCCACCCTGGAATGTATGGCAGCTGCATGTCCCAGCATGTCCTGTAGTTTGTAGAGTGTGCCATCCCTGTACAGATGCGTCATGCCTGCATAACTACTTTTACAGGTTTGTTCTTAGTTTTGGGATTTTAAGTGGAACTGTATTGTGCCTGTGAAGGGTAATAAAATCTTTCACAATCTTTATTAGCGTCCCTACAACTTGTACCTGGTTTGCCTTAGTTGCTTCCCTGCACACTATCCTCATAGGAGAGAAGTTGTCAGTTAGTGGAGGGCTCTCTCCTTTGTGACGTCTCTGGGTGCCTCCATGACAAAATGCAATGCTCTCAAGTAGTGTCATGTGGGAGGAAGCGGACTGAGCCACATGTTCACTTACACCTGGAGCTACAGAGTGTACCCCTTCCAGCAGCTGAGTTGAGTAGGATGGACTGAAGCCAGACCAATATCTGAGACCTGCACCTATCTACTGTCGGCGCCTCTTAGTGTTGGCTCCACCCTGTCTCTCACCTAATTGTTTATGAACCCCCTCATTGTCCTTAGTCTGCACATCTGTACGTTAACGCCTTCATTTCCATCCTCCCACTGTGTATGACCTGTACATTTAATGTATGTGTAGTGCACCATCACTAAGCTCCATGTTCTAACACCTCTCCAATTCACCATGTATGGTAATTTCTCCAAAAAATTGTGGCAAAAATCATCACCTTGGATGTCCACTTTCCGAAAAAAAAAAGGGGTAGTTTTGGTGGCATTTTTATTTGCTATGTAGTTTAACCACTTCACGCCGAGTGCCTGCAAATATGCGGCCTCTCGACAGCCGGGCTTTGGCGCCAAGCAGCCGCATATTTACGTGCAATAGCTCCAACGGTGCTTTGCCGAGAGTGTGCGCTTCCGGCACAGTGACTGGCGGCCCAAGGAAAGTTCCAAATCGCCATTTGCGATCTGGACTTATCGTATTATGTGACAGCCGATCACAGCGGTCATGTGGCCATAAGCCCTACCCCATCTCCTGGCATAGCAAACCCCTTTAAAGGGCCGGAAATGAGGTATGTTCTCTCCTCCTCCTTTTTTTTTTTTTTTCCCCCCTCCACCCTCTCCCCCCTCCTTTTTTCGCTGGAGCCTGGTACCCCCGATCTGAATATCGTACAAAAAAATACCGCTTTCGAGGTGATCGTACGATAATGCTTTTGTCTGAAAGCATCCGAAGGGACAAATGCGATACCAGACCGCATGATTTTCGTTTAATCAGTACAGTTTTCGTCCGAAAATATAAATGCCATCACTTCTGAATTTCGGACTTTAGTAGCTTATTCGTTTTCGATATGGAGACTGGCATACAAAAAAAACAGATGATCATTTGTCCGATAGTCTCATCGTGTGTACTAGGCTTTGTTATTTGTAACCTTCCTTTTTATGTAGTAAGGGCCGATTCACATGTAGTACTGTGTGGTGCAATTTCAGCCCATTCATTTTGAATTCAATGGGCTAAAAATGCACCACACCAAAGGAGTGCATGCACTACTTTTAAAACGCACTGCAACCGGATTGCATGGTACAAAAAGTACCGCAAAATCTGCCGCTTGCAAAATGATCTGATTGTGACCTGTGTTTGGGGTGTTAGCTTTGTATTGACACTTGCTGCAGATTACAAACTAAGTTTTGCATACAATGTGAATCGCACACGCTGTGCGATTCATGTGTATGCATAAAAAAAAGTTATTACCACCCACAGAGATCTATCTGTCTCTTAAAATGTGTGTGTAACATGCCAGTACTCAGTTGGTTAAAGATGTAAATTCAAATTAAAAAGTAGCCAATGCCTTTTTAACTGGTCAGCGTGGCATGGTGATGAAGTTTGTAATCTTAGGCGTGTTTATAGTTCTCTTATCCTACAGAGTTGTCAATACGATTATGAACTGCTGATACTTTTATGAAACTTATGACAAACGCCTGCGTGCATGTAATGTTCGACCCAAACTAAATTGGGTTAACAGTGTTTTGTAAATGTTAGGTTGTGTATAGACAGCCATTTTAATAAGCTGTCCAAGCCCCACCAGACTGTATGCAGCTAATTTGCAGTGAACCCTACAAGTAGGGCAAGGGGGCCCACCCTAGTACTGTGTGAAGCCATACAACCATCATCTACAGTATATATAAAACTCTACACACCCCTGTTTAAAATTTCAGGTTTCTGTAATGTAAAAAAAGAGAGAAAGATAAATCATTTCAGAACTTTTTCCACCTTTTTAATGTGACCTATAAACTGTACAACTCAATTGAAAAACTGAAATCTTTTAGGGTGGGGAAATAAAAATTAAAAACTAAAATATGGTTGCATAAGTGTGCAAACCCTCTTATAACTGTGGATATAGTTGTGTTCGGAATTAAGCAATCGCATTAAAACTGGTATTAAATAGGAGTCAGTACACACCTGCCATCATTTAAAGTCCCCCTGATTAACCCCAAAAAGTTCAGCTGTTCTAGTAGGTCTTTCCTGACTTTTTCTTAGTAGCATTCTACAACAAAAGCCATGGTTTGCAGTGAGCTTCCAAAGCATCAGAGGGATCTCATTGTTAAAAGGTAGGTCAGGAGAGGGTACAAAAGAATTTCCAAGGCATTAGATATACCATGAAACACAGTCATCAAGTGGAGAAAATATGGCACAACAGTGACATTACAAAGAACTGGACGTCCCTCCATAATTGAAAACACAAGAACAAAACTGGTCAGGGAGGCTGCCAAGAGGCCTACAGCAACATTAAGCCCCCGTTCACACCTATGCGAATTAGATGCGGCTTACACCGCATATAATTCGCAGGACATTTTAAAATACATTCATATGAATGCATCTGGTTCACATATGTGCGTTGCATTCGCACTGCACATTGCACAAAATACGTGTTCGCAGATGCATTGCGTTCTGAACATGGATTTTCTCCTTCTCCTCACTACACCTCCCCCTCTCCCCTCCCACTGATCCTGAGCTAAAACGCAGATGAGCCTTTGAACAGGAGATTTTTATCTCCCCAGTGAAACCTGAGCATAAATTTGCACCGCACATGTGTGAACCCAGGCTAAAGGAGCTGCAGGAATATCTGACTGGCTGCGTGGTACATGTGACAACAATCTCCCATATTCTTCATATGTCTGGGCTATGGGGTAGAGTGGCAAGACGGAAGCTGTTTCTTACAAAGAAAATGTGTTATGGTCAGATGAAACCAAGGTTGAACTTTTTTTTTTTGGCTATAATTCCAAAAGATAGATTTGGCACAAAAACACTGCACATCACCAAAAGAACACCATACCCACAGTGAAGCATGGTGGTGGCAGCATCGTGGTTTGGGGCTGTTTTTCTTCAGCTGGAACAGGGGCCTTAGTCAAGGTAGAGGGAATTATGAACAGTTCCAAATACCAGTTAATATTGGCACAAAACCTTCAGGCTTCTGCTAGAAAGCTGCACATGAAGGGGAACTTCACCTTTTCAGCATGACAACAACCCAAAACATGCATCCAAAAAAACAAAGGAATGGCTTCACCAGAAGAAGATTAAAGTTTTTTTTGGATTGGCCCAGCCAGAGCCCAGACCTGAATCCGATTTGAAAATCTGTGGGGTGATCTGAAGAGGACTGTGCACAGGAGATGTCCTCACAATCTGACAGATTTGGAATGTTTTTGCAAAGAGTGGGCATAACAAGATGTGCCATGCTGATGGACTCCTACCCAAAGTGAGTTCTGTAATAAAATCAAAAAGTTCTTCAACAAAGTATTTAGTTTAGGGTGTGCACACTTATACAGCCATATTTTTAATTTTATTTTTACTTCACTCCACCTAAAAGATTTCAGTTTGTTGTTCAACTGAGTTTTTTACAGTTTTTATAGGTCACATTAAAGGTGGAAAAAGTTCTGAAATGATTTTATCTTTGTCTCATTTTTTTATATCACAGAAACCTGACATTTTAACAGGGGTGTGTAGACTTTTTTTTTGTATCCACACATTTTAGGGCTTGTTTTACACTATAATTTGCATGTTCGTTGTGCAGTCTGGTGTGTTTTTTAGGCTTTTGTATTTGCAGTATATTCTGGTACATGCAAAAAAAATGCAGCATGGTGTATGGCAAGGTCAAAACTGTCTGCCAAGCGCTTGAAATGCCAGGAAGAGCCTAAATGTGATTGACCCCTTTTTAAAACCCAGGTATCCTAGAAATCTTTGAGGGTGGCTTCTTCTACCCCCCCCCCCCTCCTCTCTTTTCCGCACAGTAGCAATTAATGACGAATTCCCTCTGTCCTAATCTGCCATCTGTTATTGGTTTCTGTTTAAATAAATTGGCTAACAAATAGATTTCGAATTCAGCAGCCTTGAATAGTTGGCAGTTCACAAATTAACGCTTATTCATACAAATGGCCATCGGGTGCCTGTGATAGAGCAGTACATTTTTCTGCAATATCCATGCAATCGTTTGGTTTCTTAAAATTATATAAGGGGTTCATTCAGCTACATAATTAGAATGATGCTGCTTTTTGATTTTGGAAACCTGCAAAAACTGGTAGTCTCACTGCTGTTTTAAAGAAGTATAGCCAAAGCTTTCTTGGCTATACTTCACCTATGTATCACAGTTCGTTCTGCAATCCTGGGACTCATTATCAGCTCACAGTGGGCTGAAGCCTGCTGATGTCAGAGCTGGTCCAGGCTCTGAAAAGATCCCGACCATATAGTCGGGATCCACCCAGATTACCAGGTGAATTATGGGGAACGTTGAAGGGGAAATAAAAAACAAATGCAGCCACTACGACTGGTTAGCTGCCATATTAAGTTATTTTGGGGGTTTAGATATGCTTTAAAGGCTAAATCCATGTCTCCCCCAAAACCTATACAGTGGGGAATATATAATTATTTGATCCCCTGCAGATTTTGTAAGTTTGCCCACTTACAAAGAAATGAAGGGTCTATAATTTTTTCATAGATCTATTTTACATGATAGAGACAGAATATCCACCAAAAATCCAGAAAAAAAATCCGATACAAATGTTCTAAATTAGCTTGCAGTTTAGTGAGTAAAATAAGTATTTGATCCCCCGAGCAAAACATGACTTAGTACTTTTGAGAAACCCTTGTTGGCAAGCACAGAGGTAAGACGTTTCTTGTAGTTGATCACTAGGGTTGCACTCATCTCGGGAGGGATTTTGGTCCACTCTTTAACAGATCTTCTCTAAATCCTTAAGGTTTCTTGGCTGTCTCTTGGCAACTCAAAGTTTCAGCTCCCTCCTATACATTTTCTATAGGATTAAGGTCTGAAGACTGGTTAGGCACTCGATGACCCTAATGTGCTTCTTCTTGAGCCACGCCTTTGTTGCCTTGGTGGTATGTTTTGGGACATTGTCCTACTGGAGAACCATCCGTGACCCACCTTCAGTGTTCTGGCTGAGGGAAGAAGGTTCTCATCCAAGATTTTACCATACATTGCCCCGTCCATTGGACCCTCAATGTGGCAAAGTCGGCCTGTACCTTTAGCAGAGAAACATCCCCAAAGCATAATGTTTACACCTCCGTGCTTGACTTTAGGGTTGGTGTTGGTGACTTAATGCTCAATTTTGGTCTCATCTGACCACAGCACTTTCTCCTAATCCTCTGAATCATTTAAATGTTCATTGACATGACTGCACGTGCCTTCTTGAGGAGGGGGACTCACTGTGTTTGGAGAAAGAAAAATGCTGACTATGACCCCAAGAACACCAACCCTACAGTCAAGCACGGAGGTGGAAACTTTATGCTTTGGGGCTGTTTCTCTCCTAAAGGTACAGGCTGACTTTGAGGGGCCAATGGATGGGACCATGTATTGTAAAATCTTGGTTGAGAACCTTCTTCCCTCAGCCAGAATACTGAAGATGGGTCTTCCAGCATGACCATGCCCCAACTTCACCCGCACTGCTCCCCCCCCCCCCCCACACTGTGATCCCCAGCCTGTCAGATTCCCGGAGATCAATGCGGCCAGCATCTGCGGGAGGGGAAGGAAGGATGCCGCCAGAGCAGGGATGGATCGGGTGTGCGGGCGGTGATATGACAGGCAGGGGGGGATACATCTGGACACATCAGGGCTACATAAGGGAAGGAGTTTGTTTTTGTCCTTGAAAATGTAAAGCTTTGTTAAAAAAAAAGTGGCTCCTAACTTTTTTTTTTTTTTTTTAACTGGCTCCTAGAAAACAAATTTATCAAGCACTAGCTGTGTAGATCTGGAGTCCTGCCAAGCCCTAGATCATTGATTCAAATTACTGAAACCAGTGAAGGTCAGAAAATAATGAAAAGAAACGTCCAACACTTATTTTTTTTTTATTCCAGATGCTTATATAGTGCCTTCAATTTACGCAGCGCTTTACACATATATTGTAAATTCAAATCGGTCCCTGCCCTCAAGGAGCTTACAATCTAAGGTATGAATCCTGCATACTCTTCTCTCCTCCAGGGCAGGTCACTTAATCTCTGTTGAAGGGGCTTAGGCGGCTTGACATAAGCCTTGCCTGCTCTCCTCGCCTGTGGTACTCCCCTGTGGCATTCTATGCATGAAGGTAAAAAAACCTTCCACGTGCACCAGCCCCCCTAATGCTTACCTGAGCCCCTACTCGATCCAGCAATGTCTAGGAGAGCCTTGCCTCTCCATGGGGACTTGCACTCCTGATTGGCTTTTGGCAGGAGCCATTGGCTGTCACTGCTGTCTATCACAGCCAGTAAGCCAATCAGGTGTCAGAGGGTGGGCGGGGCCGAGCCACAGCTCCATGTGTGAATGGACACAGAGCAGCGGCTCAGCTTTAAAAACTTTAAAAGGCAGATTTTTTATATAACGAACATGTCATTCTTACCTGCTTTGTCTAACTGTTTTTCACAGAGCAGCCCCAATCTTCTTCTTGGGTACCCCACCGGCGCTCCTGGCCCCTCTCCTGCCGAGTGCCCTCATAGCAAGCAGCTTGTTATGGCGGTACCTGAGCAGGCTCACTTCTGAGCTGCTGCTCTGTGTCCATTCACACACGGAGCACGGCTCAGCCCCGCCCCACTCTCTCCTCATTGGTTCACTGGCTGTGGTTGACAGTAGTGGGAGCCAATGGCCCCTGCTGCTGTCCCAGACCATGAGGAGGAAGAGACCAAGGGAGAACTGCTGTTAATGTACACATAGCTGAATCAGGATGGGACTCGGGTAAGTATTAGGTGGGGGTGCTGCACACAGGTTTTTCTACACACAAATGAAACTTTAAAATAAATGGACTTTACCGAATAAAAACCACATGCTCTGTTGGATGCATTCATTCGAGACCCATATTCCATCCTGCTCCTTCAAGCTTTATCCTCACTGCAGTAAAAAAAAAAAAACTATAGTTACATAGTTGGTAAGGTTGAATAAAGACACCAGTCCATCCAGTTCAACCTGAGTGAGTGAGTGTGGGTGCGTGCTTGCTGCGCTCCTCAACAATTCTAAACTATAACAATGAACATTCTTTCAAAATGAACATTTTCAAATCTGCTAGTGTATTCTCCGTTTTTAAAATGGGTAGACACAATTTTACTGAAAGCATGGCGTTGGTGCTGGGCTTTTATGTTAGAAAGCCTGGCATTATTTGCAAACTGTGTCATGTATGAACCTTGTAATGTTTTCTGTAAAATTAGAATAGTGCATGCTCTTCTGTATTCAAATCTAAGGGTAGGACTCACATTGTACAGTATATACTTGTGTTATTCCTTATCTCACCTACTGGTTCATGTTTCATTTTTAAGCATGGCTTCTTGGTTTGCTGGGTCATATGGAGTCTTATTGAAGCCAATTGTGCGTGCTACTGGGACTACAGACTGACACTACTACGCTGCTTGCACCAACAATTTGAACATATTGGGCACACTTGCCTCTGTGTCTCTGATTGTAAGCGGCTTGTGGGGCCACTCATAGGGGGTGGTGGCTTGACTTATGGGGCAAGTAGCCCTGAGGAAAGGGAATTATTTACATAGATGCGAATAATGGAAGTCTTCAAAAGCAACGCATATGGACTAAGGCTGCATCTGTAATCGCTTTTAATAAGTGTTTTCTGGAAAATTATATATACCAAGCCTGTCGTATTATAACTGTTTTCTCTACTGTACCCACACAACTCCGAAACCTAAATGTTTGCAATGTTTGTTTTTCAGGCCATGGTTGGAGATGAGTGTGTAGGTGCCATCGTCTGCAAGCTGGATATGCACAAAAAGATGTTTCGCCGAGGTTATATAGCCATGTTAGCAGTGGATTCAAAGTACAGAAGAAAGGGCATTGGTAGGTAAATTGGATTGGATTATCCTATGTGCTAGTATTCACCAAATGCTAGCACAAACTTTCCTAAAATCTGGATCCCTCCAACAGCGCCCTGTCACCGCTGACAGGGATTGCATCTTCACCCAGTCTTCCTTCCTTCCAGGTTCACAGGCTCCTGCCGTTTTGAATAGCTGAGCCATGATGACATCACTCCTGCAGCACAGCTCTCTCAATGGACAGCATGCTGTCCATTGAGGGTGCAGTGCACATGCGCTAGTGATATCAGTGGCTGCTACACATGTAAATATCTCCTAAAACAATGCATGTTTAGAAGATATCCACTGTACCTACAGGTAAGCCTTATTATAGGCTTACCTGTAGGTTCAAGATAAAAAAGCGGAATGTAATATCACTTAAAACACGCTCAGCCAACCGCACACATATATGCGTCCTCACGGAAGTGGGCTTTGCTGTGGGGCTGCATATATTCGTATCTATCTTTGTGCTGGGAGCGTTTGCACAGTTTGCTCCCAGCACAGAGACTGGGCTCTCCTCAGCAATCGGGACCTGACACTGTTGGTTCCAGGTCATGCTGCAATTGCCAGGAGCAGGAGAATTTATTTTAGGTTGTTCTTTGGTGGTAAATTATGATAATGGCAAGAAATATACAGCTAAATTGAGAAAAGAATGATAGTTTTTTTTTTTTGGGCCAGTTTTCCTTTGATAGTAAAAAATAAATTAAAATCAGGAGATGACAGTTTACCACTTACCACAAAAAAAAAGCCAAATTTTGTCGTCGGGGGGGGGGGGGGGGGGGGTGGGGTGGCGGAAGATATAATCCACCTGGTAGTTGTGACTGATCATATGTACTGTTTTACTTACACATGTCAAAGTTGCAAAATTTGTGCATGGCACTTCTTTCCAGGGTGGGAGACATTAGATGCCCAGAAATTGAAGGAATAGCAATGGAGCAGGGATGAGCTGTAGTATACACAATCTCAGTTGTCACTATTTATCAGTGTATTTGTATATTGTGCTCTGAGATGTTTGGATTAAGCCCCCCATGCATTTTAAATAGATGTTCAACACACAGAAGTCAGACGGTGCACTTTAGCACACGAGTTCTGTTTTGCATGCCATCTGTTAATTGCACCCCACCATACATATTGTGTTTATAACACACGTTGTGGTGTGAATAAGCCTTTACTGTGCATATGCATCGGACAAGTTTGCACATTTTGAATAGTTTGTTGGACTATGAGGCCACAGCATTTGCTTCATGAACATGGCAACAAATTCCTCTGTATTCAGCAGTGGGGGGAGGGCAGATAGCTGTAATACGTATAGCAAAATGAGCCTAGAACTCACCCCTGCTGCAAAGTGGATCTGTCTGTGTCTCTGACAGAAATGTTTCTGCTTCCAGGCCACGTCCCCCAACCAATAGATGGTAGTCTTCATCCAACTTTGCCACCCTCAAACACCACCAACTGACTTACAAGGGTTTATTTTACAAGGAGCTCTACCTGAGACTGAGAAATTGTCAACACTAAGAGCCAATTCACAGCAGAATTGCGTTGGAACGCAGCCCACGTTCTGTGCGATTTATGCATGATCTCCCACAATGGGTATTTGCAGCCCATTAATTTGAATGGGCTGCAAATCGTTCTGGAACTCAAAGTAGTGCACACCCTACTTTTGAAAAACATGCCACACCAAACCACATTACACTGTGATATGATGCAATCTGGTGCCGGCACACAGGCTGCGTTTTCTGTTCTGCATTTGGGGTGCTGTTAATAATATATTGGCACTCACAGTGAATCGCAAAGGCAGTGCATTTTGAACACAGGGTAGTAAACGTGCCTTTCCTGCAATCTAGTGTGAACCTAAGGGAGTAGAGGCAAATGGAATGTTTACATTGTGATGTTTTATGCTCACTAAGCTTTGTAAATGGGGTAAAGCTGTGTTCACTTTTTAATACTCAACCACATGTAAAGGAAACAAATATTTTGTAGTGCAAGGTAAAAATACACTTTACAAAGTGAACTTGCTGTATTCCTTTAGTAAATTAACTGACAGACTGAGACAACACTGCACTAACATTCCCTGCATCTCTATTGCCCAGTATTTATTGGCAGAGATTGTTTTATACTGTATGTATAGCCAAAAGTTTTGTTTGTTTTTTCCCTAGTTTTAGTTATTGAAGAATGGTTAGAACTGCTTTCAGGTGTTTAATTGCTGTTTGTTTCCATGCTGGGAAAAAAATGTATCCTTTTTATCCTGGTGCTAATTATCACAGAAACAAAGTGCTGGGAAATCAGTGAGGGGAAATTTAGGGACACCAATTCTGATCGCTTCCCAAGATTGGAATTCCCCTCATTTTGTTAGGATTTCCTTACTTCCTCTGACACCAGAAAAAATGAAAATGTCCCCCAACGGCACACACACAAAAAACAAACTGACAGGTTTTAACCCTTCCTAGTCTATTTTGGCTATGCAAGCCAAGTCTGGTGCAGTAGGATGTAAAACTCGGGCAGTCACAGTTTTAAAGCCTTAGTCCAGGTTTATGTCAACTAAAAATAGTTGAACCAAGCTGGACCAAACAAATGACTACTTTCCTTAACAGTTGCACCCACTGTGAGCGCTGTATAGACTGTACAGGTGCATCTCATAAAATTTAGAATATCCTCAAAGTTAATTTATTTCAGTAATTCAATTCAAGTGAAACTCCTCTATTTGTATATAGATTCGTCACACACAGTGATACATTTCAAGCGTTTTATTTCTTTTAATTTTGAGGATTATGGCTTACAGCTAATGAAAACCCCAAAAAAGTGATTATTGCATAAGACCAATTAAACAGATGTTGGCTTACTGAAAAGTAATGTCCATGTACAGTATAGTATGCGCTATACCAATATTTGGTTGGGGCTCCTTTTACATGAATTGCTGCATCAAGACACTGCTGAGGTGTTATGGAAGTCCAGGTTGCTTTGATAGTGGCCTTCATCTTGTCTGCATTGTTGGGCCTGGTGTCTCATCTTCCTCTTGACAACACCCCACAGTTTCTCTATGGGGTTTAGGTGTTTGCTGGCCAATCGAGCACAGTGATACCATGATCATTAAACCAGGTATTGGGCCACATACAACTTGGATTCTGTGCGCCTCTACTCTTCCTCCAGACTCTCTGGGACGTTGCTTTCCAAATGAAATGCAACATTTTCCACAGTCAGGGATGATTTAGGGATCCATGTCATCTGATGGTGTTGGTCCACTGTGTATTTTATCAAGTCCAAAGTCAGTGAAGCCCTCTAGCAGAAAATTCTAGAGCTATTCATGCTTCCCTCTGCTGACCAGCTTTATGGAGATGCTGTTTTCATTTTCTAGCAGGACTTGGCACCTGCCCACACTGCCAAATATATCAACACCTGACCTAATTATGGTATCGCTGTGCTTGATTGGCCAGCAAACTCGCCTGACCTTAATCCCATAGAGAATCTGTGTGGTATTGTTAAGAGGAAGATGAGACACCAAACCCAACAATGCAGATGAAGGCCACTATCAAAGCAACCTGGGCTTCCATGCCATACCGCATTGATGCAGTAATTCCTACAAAAGGAGCCCCAACTAGGTATTGAGTGCATACTATACTGAAATTGGACATCCTTTTCAGAAGGCCAACATTTCTGTATAAAAAAAGGTGGTTATATTATTTAATAAATATATATTATATTATATTTATTTTTTTATGAATAATGATCAGATCTCATTGTTCACTTACTGAACTGGCATTTTGCTCGTATATGGCTGATAGGTGTTCATCAGCCATTCGTTGAACATGTGTTCAGTGGGTTAAACTCCAGCAAAGATGAATAAAAACAAGCTTCTGTCATTGTTATCTGTCATTGATCCACTGAAAGTTGGCAGCAGGATGGTGGAAGCCTTCTAATATATAAAATCTACTTTTGACTTCATAGTCAAGATTAACTACATTTTTCCTTTCATTATTTCAGGTACAAATTTGGTTAAGAAAGCTATTTATGCCATGGTTGAAGGGGATTGCGATGAGGTAAGACCCATCTCTGACTAGTTTGGTTTTATATTGACCAGGTTATTGTTACTAAATATTTGTGAATTGAGTAGTTAGACCAGTGGAGGGGCTCTTCTGATCTGTCATCAGCTTTAGGGGATACCTTAACTCGGGGGTCGGCAACCCATCGACAAGGGGCGGTCCTAGCAACAAGTCACCGGCTTGGCGCTTTGGAAAGTTAACTCTGGCAGCTCGTGCTTCTGTCCAGAGATGTGCAGCCGCCTGTGTATACCTAATGTAGGTAGAAGTAAGCGGTTTTGCACTGCTGTATATATGCATGTGTGGGAAGGGGGGTAAGGTAAAGGGGCAGAGGGGGACTTCAAAGCAGCAAAGGTCATTGCTATGGGGGGCAGAGGGCACTATTGGGGGGGCATTTCAAAGCAGCAGAGGACATTGCTATGGGGGGGGCACTATTGTGGGGGGGAATGTCAAAGGAGCAGAAGACATTGCTATGGGGTGATGTCAAAGGAGCAGAAGACATTGCTATAGGGGGTAGAGAGCGCTATGGGGGGGGGGGTTCAAAGGAGGATAGGACATTGCTAGGGGTGGGAATTGGGGCAGAGGGGTGTGTGTGTGTGTGTGTGTGTGTGTGTATGGATGTCAAAGAAGCAGCGGACATTGATATGGGGGCAGAGGGCACTATTGTAGGGGTAAATGTGTAGGGGGGCAGAGGACACTACTGTGGACAGGGCAAGCACCAGGATATGGGTGGTGGTTAAATCCAAATCCTCAGTCACTTGCAGCTAAGGCTGCAGAAAAAAGGCACTGGGAAATCTGTCCTTAGTCCCTTTCTCTGTCTTTCATCAAAGCCCCCCCCCAACAGAGATCCCAAAAAATATTGTAAAATTTCATTTAAAAAAGTTGTAAAAAAAAATTTTTTTTAAAAAAATTGCATAATAAAAAAACTACTGGCACCATCCCCTGCCCTACTGACTGACATCGTCCACTGCCCTTTTGACACTGTCCTCCTTTTTGAAGAGGAGGTCCGTCGGAAAAAAAAAATATTAAAAGCCAGCAGCTACAAATACTGCAGCTGCTGACTTTTAATATATGGACACTTACCTGTCCAGGGAGTCCGCGATGTTGGCAGCCGAAGCCGATCCGTCCGTCGGCTCTTGGCTGCTGCCGCCGCCATCCTCGATGAGGGAATAAGGAAGTGAAGCCGTGCGGCTGCACTTCCTGGTTCCCTACTGCGCATGCGCGAGTCGCGCTGCGCATCCTCTCTGGTCCCTGCTGTGTTCTGGGACCTGTGTGTCTCCCAGAATACAGCGGTGAAGGAGAGTGTAGGCGCCAGAAGTGGCGTAGGTCACCACAAGCGCTGCGGTGATCTAGGCCAGGCAGTGGGAGCAAATACCTGTATTAGACAGGTATCTGCTCCCCCCTGAAAGGTGCCAAATGTGACACCGGAGGGGGGAAGGAATCCAAAAAGTAGAAGTTCCATTTTTGGGTGAAACTCCACTTTAAGATAGGCTATATTTTTACAGTGACATTTGTTTAATTGTGTTTAAGTTTTCCTTACTATTTAGTTAGGCCTTGCTAGTTAATTTCTGTAAAAAAAAAAAAAAAAAAAAAAAAGGGTGCCGAACCCCAGTGATCTATGATCTTTCATGTTGTTCAGGTAGATGTATTGACCACTTCAAGACTGCGGTGTGTGTGAATGAATGAATGAATAATTTGTAAAGCGCTGCAAATTGCGAACTGAATCGCCTCAAGGCGCTAGATGTATTCTCTGTAGCCAGCTTCTAGAAAAGGAAGGTCTTTAGTTTTTTCCTGAAGGCCTGGTGGTTTTCTTCCATGCGGAGGTTGGTTGGGAGAGCATTCCATAGTCGAGGTCCTTGGACTGCAAATCTACGTTCTCCCTTTGCTTTGTAGCGGTATTTGGGAATGAGGAGGAGGTTTTGGTTAGCTGATCGAAGACTGCGATTCGGTGTGTAGTGTTTTATTTTTTCCCGGAGATATTGCGGAGCGTTTCCTTGTATGCATTTATGGGTGAGGCAGAGGGTCTTGAATGTGATCCGATTCTTCACCGTTAGCCAATGTAGGCTTTTTAGGGATGGGGAGATGGATTCCCAGGGCTTTTTCCCTGTTAACAGCCTTGCCGCCGTGTTCTGCATGAGTTGCAAGCGCGCAAGCTGGTATTGGGGTAGACCTACGTAGAGGGAATTTGCGTAGTCGAGTCGGGAATTGATGATCGTTCCCACAACTGCCGCTTTGTCCTCTTCTGGGATGAAGGGGATGAGTCTGCGAAGCAGGCGGAGGAGGTGGTGAGATCCGCTCACCACCGATCCTATTTGTGCCTCCATTGTCATTCCTGAGTCAAAGATGACTCCGAGACTCTTGACTTTGGTGCTGGGGGAGATGGTCTGTCCGAGGATGGAGGGTGGTGTCCACGGAGTCTCAATTTTGGAATTTTTGTTGGCTTGCAGGAGAAGAAGTTCTGTTTTTGATTCGTTAAGTTTGAGGGAGCTAGCGGTCATCCAGTCATTGATTAAAGTGAGGCATTTCTGTAGTTGCTGATGATGATCTTTCTGTCCATTAATGCGAACGTAGAGTTGGGTGTCGTCTGCGTATGAGTGGAAGCAGAGGTCCGTTTTCCTGATGATATTGAGAAGCGGGCGGATGTAGATGTTAAATAGCACTGGTGACAAGGGTGAGCCCTGAGGGACTCCACAGGAGACTGCCCGAGATTCCGAGGTGAATGTTCCCAGTTTCACTGTCTGAGAGCGATTCTCTAAGAAGGATGTAAACCATTTTAGGGCAGAATCTGTGGCTCCTGCAACTTCTGAGAGGCGGACAAGTAAAGTATTGTGGTCCACTGTATCGAATGCTGCGCTGAGGTCTAACAGTACCAGGAGACTCGGTTCCCCGTCATCTGCTGCTTCAAGGGCGTCGTCCCATATTTTGAGAAGTGCTGTTTCTGTGCCATGGCCTGGGCGGAAGCCTGATTGCAGAGGGTCCAGGAGGTGGTGTGTCTCCAGGTGGTGTTGTAGCTGCTGTACTACTGCTTTCTCTATAATCTTGGAGATGGTGTTGAGGCTTGTTATTGGTCTGCGGCAGTTAGGGTCTTTAGGGTCGAGATTAGGTTTCTTTAGCAGGGGTTTGACGATGCCTTGCTTGAGGGAGGTTGGCACAGTCCCTTCTTTGAATGATTGATTTATGAGATGTGTTAGGGTGGGGGCCAGGATGTCGGAACATGCTTTGAACAATTTGGTGGGGATGATGTCGTTCGGTGATGTGCTGTCGCGAAGGCTTCTTATGATGTTTTTAGTCGTGTCCGTGGTGATTGGGGACAAAGAGAACTTTGGTGGTTGAGTGATGTTCGTGTCGATATCCTCTTTTTGCATTGGTTGGGTGAGGTTGGTTGTTATTTTCTGATGAATTGCTTTCCGAATGTTGTCGATTTTGTCGATGAAGAAATCTGATAACTCATTGCAGAATTCTTGAGTATCGTTTGCAGGGGGCTCTAGGCAGGCCGGGTTCATTGATTGAGCAACTATTTTGAAAAGTTCCCGGTGTGTGTATGTATGTATGTATGTATGTTAGAGCTGCACAATTAATCGTTAAAAAATCGTGATCTCAATTCAACCCCCCTCACAATCTCTATTGCAGAGTTTCCTGATTCTTTCATGTAACTTGTGTAGAGACTTCTCTGCTCACTTAGAGCCGGTTCACACTGGGACGACTTGTCGGGTGACTTAGCCACCTGACAAGTCCCGTTCCGTTCTGTACAATGGAACCGTTCTAATAGGAGCGACTCAAGTCGCTCCGAATTAGAAAAAGGTTCCTGTATTACTTTGGGGGCGACTTGAGGCGCCTTGCATTGACTTCTATACAGAAGTTGTTTTGCAAGTTGCCGCTGCTGTCGTGTGCAGGTCGCCTGAGGCAGTCGTGCTACCTCAGTGTGAACAGGCTCTTAGCTGTTAAAAGAAGAAAACCAGACAGTCTGCCAATGTAACATCATTGTCCATGCTCCTAGATAACTAGAAACCTTGTAACTCTTCCTTCTTAGATCAAAGGTATAAACTTGTGTCTGTAAATACATGAAGTTTAACCACTTAAAATCCAAACCTTTTTCTGACACTTGTTTTCTTACAGTTAAAATCAATAATTTTTGCTAGAAAATTACTTGGAACCCCCAAACATATATATATATAATATAATATAATATAATATAATATATTTTTAGCAGAGACCCTAGGGAATAAAATGGCGATTGTTGCAATATTTTTTATGTCACACTGTATTTGCACAGTGGTCTTTCAAACGCAATTTTTTGGGGAAAAAATACACTTCAGTTAATTTTTTTTTAAAAATGTAGAGTTAGCACAATATTTTTTGTTTTAATGTGAAAGACGTTACGCCGCGAGAATTGTGATCCATCTTCTAAGCAAAAAAAATTGTGATTCTCATTTTAGCCGGAATCGTGCAGCATTAATGTATGTGTGTCTATAGATAGAGATATATATATATATATATATATATACACACACACACACACACACACACACACACACACACACACACACACACACGCGCATTTAAAATACAGCTGACCTGCCTTGAGGTTTTGCAACCTCATAGACTTCCCATAGGAATGCAAAACTTTTTCAAGTGGGCACAGGCCTTTACATAGATTCTGACTGTGACACCAGCTAATAAATAAAAACAGCCAAGCCTCATCCAGCCTATCTTCTGAGAGCCAAGGCATTTCATCACTGCAGCATGGGCTCAGTACTTTTGGACAGCATGGCGCTGTCCAGAAGGAATGTCCACCCACTGCAAGCAGAAGAGAAGCGGGTGGTCCCGTAACCTCAGTGGGCTGGCCAGAAGACTGCAGGTAAAATGTAAGTATAATGGGGGGGGGGGTTAGTTGATCTTTATAGGCTTTAGAGCTGCATTTTGCAGGTTCTCAGCACAGGGTAAAGTCAGAATTGTTTTAGTGGGCAATGTCTTAAACGTTGGCTGAATTCTTTTTTTTTTTTCTCAAGTGTGTTCTGATTGCCTGCTTTCTTATTTTAAAACAGGTTGTCCTGGAAACAGAAATAACAAACAAGTCTGCTTTGAAACTTTATGAAAATCTTGGTTTTGTGCGGGATAAACGCCTATTCAGATACTATTTAAATGGAGTTGATGCACTGCGTCTTAAACTGTGGCTACGTTAAGACAGAAGCATCGAGGAACAAATCCCCAGCCATCACTCATTCAGGACCTTACTTCCATGCAGCTGTCCTGTCAATAACCTGTTTTGCGTGTCGCACATATTTGTTGCACTAAGGCATGGCGCGTGTCCTGAATTCAAGCCGAACCGTTCGATTAAACATCAAGAAGAACTTTAATTTGGTGCCAGTTGCTAGCCAAGACATATTCATTCATTTGCAAATCTACTGACTGTGTTATATTAAAAACAAAATGAACATTTTATCAGAGAACCTATGTGAGAACTGTAATCTTAAAGTCTTGTGGGGGAGGGGGGAAGAAATTACAGCAGCCATTGTAAGTGATAATATATAATTGCTAATGTTGCATACAAACCTTGCCATAGTTTACTGAGAAAAGTGTTGGAAAAGAGAACATTTTTTGGTTTTATTTTTTTGAATTTTTCCATTCTTTAAATCTTGGTACCTCATATAATTGGAGAAGAAAAATTCTAAATGTGTTTAAAATAAGGGGTGTTAAGTCTGACAGTGCCTGTAAGAAGAAAAAAAAGTAAAATAAGCAAAAAAAGTGTTTCCTTCCCCCTCCGGTAAAATGCATGCTTACCATGATGTAATCTTTCTTTGCGTCCACAAAGGAAATCCATATTTTGCTTTTATTTAAAATTCTAGAAGTAAATTATTTCAAATTATATTTTGATTTTTTTTTTTTCCTTGTCCTTTTTGACTTTAATTTTTTTTTTTTCCTTTTATTGCATTGAGAAAGTGTAAGCTATCTTGGTAATTTGATCATTAGCTGCTAAAACGGAAACCTTAATAAATCTATGCTGGTTCCAAATGCACTTTTCTTTAGGAGTGAGGGATTTTAAAGAAAATATTGTAAATTGGTATGATTTTATTTAAAACAAACTAAAGCTCTACTATATTTCTCTTACTTTTTAAATAATTCTCGTCATATATATATTTTTTTTTGTATCCTGTTCCAAAATAATTTAAAGCCTCTAAGATACTTGATCTAGGAAATAAATTAAAGATAATAATGCAGCTAAACACATTTAATTTTTCAAGGTGGGAAATCTTTACTGGTAAAGGGTTTCCAGTCCTATTGTGCATGAACAATTTTTGGGGAAAAAAAGTTTAATCCTCTCTTGATGGGAATCTGTTAAAGTAAAACTTCTTTTTTTTTTTTTGATTGGGCTTTAAAAGCATCTTTTGCTGGACTCAATTACTGTATACAGGGCAGGAGGTTTGACCACAACTAGTATGTCGCATAGGTTGGAGAATGGTGGCTTTAGATCGCCTAATCACACAGGTCCTACGCTTTGACCGATTTTTCCCTTTTTAAGTCCGTTTTTGTAGTATTTGTACATATAGATCCTCCTGTGGCAAAAATAACTTTATGGAATTAATTCCTTCCAGTCTTTAGATAATCGTTACATTGGCCTTACTGCTGTATTACAATTTTCTATTAAATTTTTTTTTTTTATTATATGAAATGTGAAAATTTCCCAATACAAGTTTGTAATATTTCTTTGTGTGCGACTTAAATCTTCATAGAATTATTCCCATTCCTTTTTTCCTCATTAGAAAAACTGGCAAGTAAATATCTGTTTTAATAGGAGCTTATTTGGTTATGAGAAATAACTCCTTTTATATCAGCCCACAAAATTATGCACATGACTAAATTGGCATTTTCATTCTCAAACCTCTGGGGCTTTTTTCTATGGTGTGCTACAGTCTGAGGGTTCCAGGGTGTATTTTGGCTTTTACCGTTTTGAAAGAAAAATAAAGTTTTTGTTTGTTTTTTTTGGAGGTTTTTTCTTTTTTTTTTTTTTTTGGCTTGTTGTGTGTCCAGCTTTGGTTGACTTGTCTACAACAAAGTTTGTACTGTATGTTAGTGTCTTGAATAAATCATGGAATACAATCATTTCACACCTTGCTGACAGAGTACAATCACTTGGGATGTTCGCTTTATAAGTTTGCATTTTTTTTCACTAGAGCTGTAATGTCCTGGAATTTTAAAGGACGTGTGGTGTGTTAATTTAAACAAAACAAAAAAATTCCTTTCTGTGCCTGTTTTAAAACTGAACTGGCCACAGTATAATGCAGTTATGGGTGTTATACATTCTTTAAAGCGGAATAGGAATCAAATGGGCATTGGGAGATTAATAGAGTCCCACCTCCCTATAGAATGTACAGTAATACCGGGAAAGAAGGATGGGGCTTTACGGTGCTTAATCTCAGGAATTGGACAAGAAAAATATAATTGAAAGTCTTAGTTTACAAAATATAAAAAGGCATTTAATTAAATGGTTGTAAACCACTGAATTAAAAACAAAACCCTGTCAGACAATAGCATAATGTGGTAGTATGCATTGCATACTCGCACATTATGAAATACCTTAGAACAAAGCCCTTTCAGCGGCTCACCGAGATGGCCGACATCTTTTCCCAAGTGTTTTTTCCAGGTTCGCGGGCTCTGGCGCTGTGACTGGCAGGAGCTGCGTTGACATCACTCCTGAATTGTAAGCCGAACCTTCAGAGTGTGTTTTACAACCACTGTAAAGGCCAAAGAAAAAAATTAAGAAATATAGCTTGTACTAGAAGCACATCTGCCTCAAAACCTCCTTTGACATAACCATACCAAAAAATTATGTATAGCATCATAGAGATGATTACAAATCCCATATAAAGACTGTGGTATCTCTGCGTGTTTCGCTGTTCTAGTTTCATCAGGAGAATTACTGTGTCTTGGCATATGGAGCATGGCAGTTTCTTTTGATGGAGAAATACCCGTAGTGTTATGAGACTTGACCATCCCAGCTACTTGTGACTTTATGTATGATAGGACTGAAGACACACATCTTTGTATTTTGGGTCCTGCTGCATACTAGGACGGGTAATTATCTGGTGCGGTGCCCTTTCTTCTTCTATGTATGTAAACATATGACGATTACCTGGTGTCATTTACCTGGTTCTGCTTGAGTCCGCATTCAATCCTTTGAAATGACTGAAAAATTGGAAAAACTATCAGCACAAAGACTGGTGGGTCGAGGCAATTACGGTATCTCTGTGTTGCGCTGTTATTGCTTCGTCAGGAGAATTGTGTCTCCGCATATATCGGTGTAGAAAAACTCATAATCAGCACAAAGGATTGAATAGGGGGCTCAATTCAAACCAGGCAAATGACACCAGGTAATCCTAATATGTTGACATACATAGAGAGGATAGGGCACGCATCAGGTAATTGCCTGTCCTGGTATGCAGCGGGGCCCAAATACAAAGAAGTGTGTCCTCAGCCCTACCATACAAAAATTAACAACTGTCAAGCCTCATAACACACTCTGGGTGTCTCCCCATGAAAAGAAACTGCCATGCTCCATATGCTGTGACACAATAATTCTCCTGATGAAGCTATAAAAGCGAAACGCATAGATACCCACCAGTCTTTATATAGATTTGTAATTGTCTCTATAATGCTATATATCATTTTTATGGTATTGTTTGTCAAGGGGGGTTTGGAGGCTGATTTGTGTCTGGCATAAGCTATATTCCTTTTTATTTTTAATGCTTTGAGCGGTAATGAAATGCCTTGTTATGTTTTGAAAACTAATAAAAAAAATCTTTAATTTTATTTTTCTTGTTTTAAATTCCTGAGATAATGAGCACCGTAAAGTCCCATCTTTCTTCCCTGGTATTATTGTACTTTCTTTAAAGTGGACCTAAAGAGCGCTTGATGCAACCATTGGATCTCTCACCGGGTGCTGATGTCATCTCCTGAGGCCTCTTCAGGGTGTCGTGTTTTCTACCTCCTGATTGGCCAGCGGTAATGATGCGACTCCCATAGATGTGCACAAGAGTCATTCATCCTGGCACTGTGCTGAGAACGTATGCTGAGTTGTGCATATGCAGCTTGAGTGTACATTCAAAAGAAAGCTGCAGGTAAGGGTGTGGGGCTTTGCTTTAAAAAAAAAAAAAAGCATAATGTCTCCTGCAAAAAAATTGCTTGCTCAAATCTTTAACTTTGGTTTCACTTTAGTATGTAGTTTTTAATCACAGCTAGTATAACTAGTTAAATCCTTTTGGATTAGTTCTCTATAAATCCCATCCTAGCAGGACTTGGACTGAAAGACCACACTGAGCTTAGCTAGTCGGGCTTCACTACGTTGCACAGTGCTGTCAGTCTGACACTGAGCGATTCCTGTCAGGAGGGAGTGGTAACCTCACCTATGGGGTAATACTGCCTTGTCTAGGATTGGTGACCAAACTGGTTGGCTGCAATGGCAGAGTGTGACATTAGAGGTGCTTGAATGAACAGGATTGCAGATTGTTTGTCTTGTAAAACAATTCCTATCTCTGTATTTATAGCTTTTTATATGGTGCATACATAGTGTATGTTAGTCACTTTGGGGCTTATTTACTAAAGCTGTAGAGTGCAAATCGGACTCTTTTGCATAGAAACCAATCGGCTTTCAGGATTTATTTTCAAAGCTTCATTGAACAAGCTGAGGTTAGAAGCTGATTTCTCTGCAGAAGTGAGACTGATTTTGCATTCTAGCTTTAGCAAATAAAATGTATGCAGCTCTCTGAAACGGAGGAGTTATTGTACTCACTTTGCTGGTGCCCCACGTCCCCTACGTTCATTCTTGTTTATTTGCTTCAGTCTCTGTCCAGAATGCATCACTTTTGAATGTGTCTGGTTATGTCTCCCATTCCTCTATGGTTCCATCCTTCTGACTCCTTCACCGCTGGCTTTGTCCTGCTGTGGTTTAGGGTCCGTATGGAACCACAGCACACAATGAGAGAAACAGGAAGCCTGGAAATGTCAAATACTGGAGATTGGTGGAGGCTGCAGTGCTGTAATGAAGGGGAAGTAGGAGACACAGGCTACTGAAAAGGGATAGAATAGCTCTTGTTTTTAAAAAAATGCCACTTTCTTTAGCTAAATGACAGGGTTGTTTTTGTTAAAAAAAATTAAACTTTCATCTCTTCATGAAAGCTGTATTTTTATATACCTGTATGTATGTGTATGTATGTGTGTGTGTGTGTGTGTGTGTGTATGTATGTATGTATGTATGTGTATATATATATATATATATATATAATCTTCTAATGCAGATTACCAGTTCCTTAGATATGGTGGCTGCATTACTTTTATTTCATCAGGCTGTATTTCTGCCTGGTCATCCTGCCAGTAAGTCAGTTATTTTTGGTTTGGTGGGATGAAAATTTTAGCACTGACAGGTGAGCTTACCGTGGTCAGCTTTTATTCATGTGAAACCTCCCCCCCCCCCCCCCCCTTTACTAAATCCTATATGAACTACCCTGTGAAAGGAGCTGTCTGATTGTGTAATCTCTCTAGTAGCCGGCTTCAGGGGAAAGGAGAGATCGCCGATAATGGCTGAAATGCCTGTGCAGTGGTGTCACCCATAGACTTGCTATGGGGCATCTATTGCGGCTGTCCCTCTTCTCCCCTCACGCCACAGCTGGAAGTGAATTGCATGACCTGACCAGACTGCACTCAGCATAGGTAACGATAGGCATCTGCCTTCTCCAGGGTAGTGAGCAGGGTTAAGCATTGTAAGGAATAGCCTAGAACTCCTCTTTAAGGCCCTGTTCACATGGACGCATTCTGTTTTGATCAGCAGGGGAGCTTATACCCTGCTGATCAGAGCATCCATGTCCGCTCAGTATCTGCAGAATGGACACTGTTCAAGCCCGCTCTGCTCTATGGGCAGTTGGGTGTAAACCACCTCTGCTGTCCATTTACATCCGATTCCGATCCAATCTGCCTACAAGAAGGAGAATGGAAAAACTGGCAGGCGGGTCTGTTCGGAATGGTTATGTGAAAGGGGCTTAAGGCCTTGTTCACATGGGTGATGATGCCTGTTAGCATGATTGGGATGTTTTTGCTGTGTCTCAACTTCCAGGTGCTTTTAGAGGAACATGGCTGGTCCTAATGTGACAGGCTTGCGGATGAGCATCCTGGAATGCACACACTGTCTGCGTTAAGGCCACATGTCTGTCACATTAGGACCAGCAGCTTTGTCTGTGCAGCTCCTGCATCCTATAAGGGTGCCTACATGCAGCACCTGTCTGTTAGATGCTGTAAAAATAATAGCCCGTTCATACTAATAGGCATCATTGCCCATGTGAATGAGGCCTAAAGTGTTAGCTGGAGTTTGACTAATTTAAAGTCAATTGAAATCCTGCTAGTGCATCTAACATTACCTTCTTCCCAGACTGACAGAGATGCTGTCCAGGGGTGTCTCTGTTACTCTTCCATCCAGAGCAGAGACACCCTAAGCCAGGAAGTGTTACTGATAGGATCACCTGGCCAAAATACATTTTAAAATTTAGTTTTTTGGTTTAATACTACTTTAACTTTGTCATAGCTGAATTCGAGAAAATCAGGCTTCTCTGACACAACTCGAACCTCTCCCTATTTTGTTAGTAGAGCAGTACTATATGGGAGGGTACAGACAAGTATTTTATCGTGTTGTCAAGTCCAGTGCCCCCCCCCCCAATCCGCCATATTTTAAGGAAGAAAAGTATGTCTGTCCGTCTTAGGTGATTTTTGTAGCTTTTTTTTTTCTTTCTTTCTTGTCTAGTTTTTAGATGAAGTGGGAGCTGTTATAGAGCCTGTCTGTTTGACTGCCATCTGGGTCCCTGTTTCAGAGATTTGATTTGTTGACAAATTTGTCAGAAAGGGAGTGAGGGAAACTCTCTCCTGCAGCAACACAGATATACTCAAAATACTTTTTGTAAGGTAAGTGGGGGGGAGGGTAGAACCAAAAAAAAAATTTATATATATATATATATATATATATATATATATATATATATATATATATATATATATAATTAGGACAAGAACTGAGGGGTAAATTTCTCCAACGTAACCCCCCAATAGTAGAAAAACCTTACAGGGGTATTGATTCCCCAAGGCCCCTTTCACACGGGCACCTCTGATAAATAGAATCCGCTTGCTCAGAGGGGGGGGGGGGGGGAGAATCTCAAGTGGAGATGACAGGTCTGTGGTCTGCTCTGCAGAATGAACACAGTCCCGCTCTCTATGGGGCAATCGGATGGAAACAGACTGCCTGTACAGGCAGGCCGGACAGATGGGGAATAGGACAACCATCTGTCTGTTTTGCCGGACAGGATTGGATCAGATGGTGGCGGCGGGTGGCAGCAGACGAGTCCGCTGACATCCGCCGTTCCAAAGAGTAGACTGGAGAGTCCAATCAGGTCCACCTGAAAAACTGGGGCCCTTACTCTATTCAAAATGTAAAGAAAAAGAACATTTTGTCTATAGGTATCCCATAAGGGAATCTGAAGATAAATATTGTTGCTGCTTCTGTGCCCCTTTGTTCTGAAGATGCATAATTCAGGGGGTTGTCATACTTCCACATGTTTGTTCCAGGTAGTGAAGCGAAGATGAGGATGACTGAGTCTGCCCCTTGAAAGACAAATCGGCAATGACAATTCCTGTGGACCTTCGGTCTTTCATTCAACGTTACTTTTTTTTTTTTAAAAAGTCAGCAGCTAAAAATTCTATAGCTGCTGACTTTTAATAAGGACACTTAAAGCGGGGGTCCACCTATCTATCGTTTTTTTTTTTTTTTTTTTTGGAGTTCATTCACAAACTTTTCTTTTCATGATTATCTACTCACATGTTCTGTGTAATAAGTCCGCCTGTGTCCGATTTCGTTGTAAAGAATAACTTATAAAATTCACTGAAGGCGGTTTCCATCTTCATTGTGGGCATTTGAAGCCCACAAGCATGTATTTCCTGGATGTGGTGAATGCTGTGCTCCCAGCATTCACCGAGATGTTGTGATGACGCTGTTGCACAATGCATGCTGGGAAGCCTGAGACTAGCTCCCAGGGGACTGTGGGAGGTCTGGGAGAGGCTAGAAACACGCCTACTCCCATGGGAGGAAAACCAGGAAGTGCTAAGAAGATTAGAAAAAAAAGGTAATTACGGTGATTTAAATTTTTTTACACAGCATGTCAGCATCTAGGCAAGGAAGAGAATGCATAGAGATAATGTTCAAAATTTGGGTGGAAACCCGCTTTAACTATCCAGGGAGTCCACGATGTTGGCCCCCCCCCCCGAGACTGATCTGTCCATCGTGTGCAGGCGCCGCCATTCCAACTAAGGGAAACCGGCAGTGGAGCCTTCAGACTTCACTGCCAACTTCCTACTGCACATGCGTGAATGGCCCCGTTGTCTTCTGGGGGACACACACACAGGTCCCAGAAGGCAATGGGGGAGAAGAGGAAATGACGCCCTGGGCCGTGGCTGAGCTAGGACGGAAGTACACTCAGTACTTCAGAACAGGTAAGTAAGAGAAAAAAAAATTATCCAAAATCGAGTGGGGGAGGGTACTTTAAGACAAAGTAGTAAAAGTGGGTGGAACTCCGCTTTAATGTCAGGCTGATCATTACATGTTGTTTGTTTAATTTGCTCTACCTTAATTCAGTTCTATGCTGAAGTGATCTGCAGTGCAGTGCTCCTCCTGTGTATAATCTATGTTGCCCGTAGCATTCAAAGCCTTGCATTATCCAAACTTCCCTGGACTGCTTGAATCTGGATGCAGATGGTGACACTTCTCTCCTTCCCTCCTAGTTTTCTCCTTCCCTCCTAGTTGTACAGTAGATGTGTCTCATCTACTGTACAGAGTCCTTTTTCTAGCTCTATCATGAACCTTCCCTGCTACAGTAACCTACAAAGCACCATGCAGCAGGGTTTTGCACGCTTTCTTTAGCACTGAAGGTCTAGAGAACGTTTTTGAGTGGGTTTGTTTAATGTGTTAGCTGTTCAATAAAAATTGTTCTGTTATGTGCTCTAGAAAAGCTTTGTTTCATTTTGTCTTTGTACAATTGCTGCCTTCCTTATTCTAGCCATACACTGGAGGAACTAGATTCCTTTATCCGCGCTAAACAGCCATAGATGGAGGAGTCTCCCCTGCCAGCTAATGTATTTTTACAATTGCTGTACCTCCTGCAGCCGTTAAAATAACTGAACAGTGACTGTACCTGTCTGGGAGCAATCCTTGTTTGGCTGAGATTTTTCCACCCAGCATCTTCGACAGGGCTATCCACGGCTTGAATTTTACAACAGGCATTCGCTAAAATTTGAGCCCTGTGTGGCCAGAATTAGATATTGGCATTACCTGTACTGTTGGAGGAGGTTACATTTTTAAGAATTACTTTTATTTTTTATTTAATTTTTTTTCCGTCCTGATTTGAGCTGGGATGCACGCTGTTTAGTAAACTAAGTAATGATTCATGAATTGTATGATTCTCTGCAGATTGGATTATATTCAGATAGCAGCATCAAAAAAATGCAGTCTGCAGAATAAAGCTTGTTGGTGTCTACAATATTTTCAACTGATTACTTCTTAGATGTCATCAGCTCTGTATTACTGATATGATTCACCATAGACCCAAGAATGATGGACAAGTAGCTATTAGTATGTGTGTTCATCTTGATCAGCAGCTGATACCAGTACTTCTGCTCCTTCCCTTCCACATGGAAGAGGGAAATATTAGTACTGCAGTGTGGGAGAAATGCTGATAGGCTTGGGCATTACCTTTTTGTGAGCATGTAAGATGGTCTGAGGTGCCAGTTATGGCCCTCATGCAGTTCTGATGAAGCTGTAAGCATAGTCTGAATTTTTGTTTAATTTTGGATATAGTAAAGAAGGGTTAGGGTCTTTTCTTTGGAAAATTTCCCCTCTATTCCTGCTCTGATGACAACCAAGAATTTGGGATTTTCTTTGACTTTTGGTGATAACGGTAAACAGGACAAACGGAGAGGGTGAATCTCCTTAACCGTGACTTCAGGCAGCAGTAAAAACCTGACAGGTGTTCTACTTTTAACAGCTTGCCACCCGCCCACACTACATTTCCTGCGGGCGGCACGGACAGGCTGGATGACGTACATGTACATCATCCAGTCTGTCCCATGCTATCACTGGCTACAGTGTGATTTTGTCAGAAGGTCCCTGTCAATAATTTTGGCTGTGGACCTGCTGATCAGCTGTTGCTAATCACAGAACAGAATGCCGTGTTTACAAACACACAGGACTCTTTACACAGAGCAGCGACCTGGCTGTTTCTTCTCCCTGCAGCCAGATCTGTAAGTGAAATCAGCACACATAACACTTTTTAGGCACACTGTTAACTGCTTGATTGCCTCTAGATGTTAACCCCTTCCCAGCCAGTGTCATTAGTACAGTGTCCATGTACAGTATTATATCTGATCACTGTATTAGTGTCACTAGAGCAGTTGGTGTACCTGCTAGCGAGGGTCTGTTAGTGCCAGATTGTCCGCCACACTATCACAGTTCAGTATAAGTTGCCTTACACCGCCATTACAGTATAGCATCTATAGCTGTGTACAGCCCTCAAATTTACCACTCGCCTACTTGCATTTTGCGAGTGGAAAATGAGGGCTAGCAAGCGTGGGTTGCCTGGGAGTCAGGAGGGGGGGGAGGCGAGTACCGCCGGCAGGTGGGGTTGAATGGGAGCTCTGCTCCCGGTGATCACCCAGAATAGGAGAGAAGAGCGAGCTGGCAAGATCATCACAGCATGGAACATCTCTGTAGCAGCTTTGATTTCAATTGCCGTGTGTTCCCCGCACTCACTGTCACATACAGCCCGCCTCCTGGCCCGGGTACTTTGATAGACAGAACACCCCACTAATACCAGGATGTGTGACAAATATCAAAGTCACTGAACCAGGAGGCGGGGCTGTATGTGGCGGCAGGAACACACGGCAATTGAAATGAAAGCTATTACAGTGATGTTCCTCGGCACTCTGATGATCCGGCCATCAATCCTCTTCCTCTCCTCTCTTCCCCTGCACAGGTAGGTTGCATTGATGGACAGAGGTAAAGTAGCATTGATGGAAACAGGTAGGCTGCATTGATGGACAAGGGTGAAGTAGCATTGATGGACGCAGGTAGGTTTCATTGATGTACACAGGTAGGCTACATTGATGGACACGGGTGAAGCAGCATTGATGCACACAGGTGTGGCTGCATTGATAGACACAGGCTGCATTGTTGGGCACAGGTGAAGCAGCATTGATGGACACAGGTAGGCTGCATTGTTATTGTTGGGCACAGGTGAAGCGGCATTGATGGACACAGGTAGGCTGCATTGTTGGGCACAGGTGAAGCAGCATTGATGGACACAGGTAGGCTTCGTTGTTGGGCACAGGTGAAGTCGCATTGATGGACACAGGTAGGCTGCATTGTTGGGCACAGGTGAAGTAGCATTGATGGGCACAGGTGAAGCAGCATTGATGGACACAGGTAGGCTGCATTGTTAGGCACAGCTGAAGCTGCATTGATGGACACAGGTAGGCTGCATTGTTGGGCACAGGTGAAGCGGCATTGATGGGCACAGGTGAGGCTGCACTGATAAAGTTGTTGTTAATATTTATTTTTAAAACCTAATTCTGCAGAAAACATTTAGGTGTCATTTCATGAGCTAATTTATGAGGGCGTGTTTGGCGGTAGGGCAGGATTGAGGTTGGGTGGGGCAACTGGTGGCGAGTAACCCTTGAGGCCTGGCTAGTAGCTCAAGACTTGAAATTTTGAGCCCTGGCTGTGTACATTCTACTATTTACTGTACACCATAGTTTGTAGGCGCTATACCTTTCATGCAAACCAATTAATATACACTTATTGGGATTTTTTTATTTACCAAAGACATGTAGCAGAATAAATTTTGGCCCAAATTCTTTGAAGAAATTTGATTCTTTGATATATTTTATAACAGGAGGTAGAAAATATTGTTTGTCTTTTCTTCAAAATATTTTTTGTTTATATAATTAAAAAGAAAAAACCCAGGGGTGATTAAATACAACCAAAAGAAGGCTCTATTTGTGTGCAAAAAAAATGATATAAATTTAATTTGAATTAAAGCAAAAGTGAACCCATCCATAAAACAGTTTAATTTCCGGCACGTGCTGGAAATGTAACACTCCCATTGGTTGTGCTCTCAACCAAACTGTCAAACCATCCAATGGCTGATGTCATAACTAATCACATGTGCAGCATCCTGGCAGTTGTAGATTAAACAGAGGCAAAGATGGCAGCTTCCTTGGCTGAAAACGGTAGAATGGTTTACTTACACTTTAAGTGTTGCATGTGTATTCAATCAGGCAGGCCCATGCACTACATGGTTTTGGTAAATCTGAAGGAAAAACTCAGCAGAAAATCTGCTAGTGTGTCTGTCTGCTAGGGGGCTTAAGGGGGTAAAACCTTCTGGAGGTCACGTGGTTAAAGGAACGTTTATTGCATGTTCAGAATATAAGGAATCTGATACCACAGACCGCCTTAATTTAGGGTAAATCCTACTAATCCATTCTAACGGAAGCAACAGCCATTAGAATGTTTTCTTTCTGGTAAAGCGGGGAATGAGTAAACCATCTGTCAGGTTTGTATTTTCTGTAACCTCCTTGGAAATTTCCTCCTCTGTGATGGTAATGTGTCCCTGGGACAGGAAGTGAGGTGATGGCTTCCTAACTGCACAACAGACAGCAATGAATATTTGAAAGATTCCACTCATTCTCCACTTTAAACAGTTAGAGTAAGTTAAAGTAAAAGTTAAAGTAAGTTAAACAGTTAAAGTAGTTAAGCTGCACTTCCACTGATTGAGGCTGGGTTCACAGCAGGGGTCCCTGTTCTCCGTTTCTGGGGCGAATCAGGCCCGAATTTTTGCCTGAATTCAGACATAAAACAGAGCCAAAGACTCACAGGACCCCTGTGCAGTGTGGCTGCCCGGAGATGTGTGAACCATTGAGAGCCGGTCACAATCTCCTGTCATGTGAATTGGATGCGGGGAAACCCTAAAAAAATGTTATTCTTAAATTGGCATTATTGCACTATGGGTATTTTTGTTCTCTCTGAGTGACGGTTGTGTTTGAGGCACGTTATTGGAGCAAGTCTGTACAGACCTATTGGAATCTTCATTGGAGATCTGATGTTTCTTTGACCCTATGATTATATCTGAGTGGTGGTTGAGGATGGAGGGTGTCTACTTATATGTACCAGCTGGGTTCCCATCAGCTATTCATTGAGCTTTATCTGACATTTGGTCATATCTGGAGATGAGCGGCCAATCTAAACATACTGGTGGTGGTTTCTTCTGTCTGATCTCCTCCATTGAAGTTGGTTTCTCCTTTATCATATGGACTAATTTGTCATCCATGTATTCATCTATTTTTTTGCACTTGGACACATTTTTTTACCATTTTCTGCACTGAACAAATAATATATTTATATATTTTTTACTTGGAATTTATTCATTTTATTTATTTCTTTGTTTCACGTTTTTTCACTCTATTCAATTGTCACTTAATTTTATTTTTGTTTGATGCAATCAATGATTGTGGGTTTGTACTGACTGCTGAATAAGCTCACCATTATACTTGTTTAATCATTTTTGTTAGTGTTTTGAGTGTACTCCCTCGTGGTTGCAGCTGTTCACAATACTACTAATTAATACTGATTTGAGGTTTCACATAGCAGCGCGCAAGGTTTTCTGCATATACACAGATCACTATTACTCTAAGGCTTCATTCACACTAGCGCGTTTTTTGATGCATTTTGCAGAAATGCATGGGAATTTTTTAACATGGGTTCCTATGGAACATGTTCACATCAATGCCTTTTTGTATCTCTGCATTTTTGGAAAGGGTCAGGGCCTTTTTTTCATGCAAAATGCAGCGTTTTGCATGTAATAGAATTCAATGGACCAGCATCAAAAACGCAAGTGCAGCGTTTTTGATGCGTTTTTGGCATTTTTGGCGTTTTTTTAAATTTTTTTGTTTAGACTGTATACAGTTTAATAAAAAACTGTAAAAAAAAAAAAAAACGCAAAACGCGGCTAAAACGCTACAAAAACGCTGCTCAAAAACGTGGCAAGCATCACAAAAAAAAACTCCAAAAACACTCAAAAGCAACATGCATAGATGTGAATCAAGCCTTATAGCACTTGTGCTGCAGCCATGGATGTATTCACATTTATTGAAAATCACACAGTTAATTTGGAAGAATTTTTCTCTACGAATACAGATACAGGATATCTAATCTAATCTAATACAGATATAGGAGATATGAAAAGTATATTTAGGAAATGTGGCCACCTTATGGAGAAGAAGGTGAGCCTGTGGTGGGATTTCATCACTCATGAACAATGTATTAAAGAACAAGGAGACTGGAGTGGGAAGTCCCCCTTAATGATGGTCTTCTTGATAAGGACTCAATTGATGAGTGGTACAAGTTTTTTAACCACTTGCTTACTGGGCACTTAAGCCCCCTCCTATCCAGACCAATTTTCAGCTTTCAGCGCTGATGCACTTTGAATGACAATTGCGCGGTCATACAACACTGGACCCAAATGACATTTTTATCATTTTTTTCCCCACAAATAGAGCTTTCTTTTGGTGGTATTTGATCACCTCTGCGTTTTTTTTTTTTTTTTTTTAAATGTAAAAAGACTGAATTTTTAAATAAAAATTTTTTTTATATATTTTATGATAAAAAATTTAAAACAGGTAATTTTTCTCCTTCATTAATGTACGCTGATGAGGTGGCACTGATGGGCACCGATAGGTGGCAGTGATGGGCACTGATGGGTGGCACTGATGGGCACTGATAGGTGGCAATAATGGGCACTGATCAGTTACACTGATAGGCAGCACTGCTAGGTGGCACTGATTGGCACTACTGGTGGGCATTGATACGTGGCACTGTTAGGTGGCAATGGCAGGTGGCACAGATGAGGCAGATGTGCCTCTTCCACTTGGGGACCAATGTCCCTTGCAGCTGAGCCGGTGATCTGCTTTTTTTTCTACTCACGCTATCGTTAACAAACGATAACGAAAGTCCGAAAAACGAAAGATCTGACATAAACAAATGCTTTATTTTCGTTTTTGTTGCTACAGTTCGATATAGATAGGAGATTCGACATGATGATGACAATAACAATCTGTGTCCATCATACCTGTGGTCGAATGTGCCTAACCTTAGCTCTATTAGTCCAAGATTATTCTACATAGAGAGAAAAGATTTGACGTAGAGAGAAAAGATTCGACACAGAGAGAAAAGATTTGACGTAGGGGAGAAAAGATTCGACGTAGGGGAGAAAAGATTCGATGTGGGGGAGAAAAGATAACTAAAAATAATGATGATGAATGTTATTGGCTGATTGTAACCAAAGAGGAGGAGCAGTAAAATAGCTAGAACTAAGTACACACGTACTTTGGCTTATGGTGTCTGTTGAAAGAAGATTCGACGGAGCAGGTAAACTATATGGCGTCGTACAGTTTAGCTGCTCCGTCGAATCTTCTTTGAACATTCGACAGACACCATAAGCCTTCAATGACAGATTCGACCTCAATTTGGATTTTCGGACGAATGCAATTTTTAACGAAAAACAAAATAAATAAAAACGAATTTCGGGAGTAACTAAATTTATTTTTCGGACGAAAACGAAATTCCGAAACGAAATATTTCAGTGTGCACATGTCTAGTGTCCGCCCGTTCGCCGAATTTAGAACATTATGGGGAGTTCGGGGGAAATTCGAGTGCCTGCAGAATGCCCCATTATGAACGGCGAGACTGTCAATGCACTGCGAGATCGCAGTGCATTGGCGGCTGCTGATTGGCCAAAGCATGCACCTGACCTGCATGCTTTGGCCAATCTCAGTGCGCTCTGCTGTGAGAGCCATGATTGGCCAAAGGCAGGGTGCTTTTGACCAATCATGGCTCAGGGGGCTAAGTCCATGCTTCACACTATGTTAGGCTGCTTACATAGTGGCCTTACATAGTTTTATGAATGAGAGCAGCAAAATTAAGCCCCCCGCCCGCAGACCCCCACAACCACCGGGCAAGGGTTGTGGGGAAGAGGCCATTGTGCCCATCAACACGGGGACAAGGTGTTTTGGGGGGGACCCCAAAGAACCTCCCCATGTTGAGGACATGTGGCCTGGTACGGTTCAGGAGGATGGGGCTTTTCCTGCGGCCTGTCAGGTTGCATGCTCAGATAAGGGTCTGGTGTGGATTTTGAGGGGACCCCCACGCCATTTTTTTCTTTGGGCGCGGGGTTCCCCTTAGAATCCACACCAGACCTGAAGGGCCTGGTATGGATTTTGGGGGGACCCCCAAGCCATTTTTTTAAAAATTTGGCGCAGGTTTCCCCTTAATATTCATACCAGACCCTAAGGGCCTGGTAATGGACTGGGGGGGGACCTATGCCATTTTTTTCAATGATTCTATATTGTTGGGGTCTGACAATACATTACAGCCGCAAGCAGTTTTGAAATTTTTTTGTTTCACTTTAAGCATTATTAAAATCACTGCTCCTGAAAAAACTGATGTTTTTAAAACTTTTTTTGCATTGATACATGTCCCCTGGGGCAGGACCCAGGTCCCCAAACACTTTTTTTATGGCAATAACTTGCATATAAGCCTTTAAAATTAGCACTTTTGATTTTTCATGTTCGTGTCCCATAGAATTTAACGGTGTTCACACAAATTTTTTGCCTGTTCGCAAGTTCTGGTGCGAACCGAACAGGGGGTTGTTCGGCTTATCCCTAGTAGTAATTAGAAAAAGAATGGAATCACACTAAATACTGATATACATACATATACTCCCTAATTCCGCAATAAATTCCTGAATGTATATCACGTGAAATTTGAACATTTGAAAAGTGTGATATCACCAAAAAATATTGAATAATTATTGTTATAAACAATTAAAAATAAATGGTAAAGGTAAACGTGAGTCCAAACACATGAATATCTGTGTCACCCATGTGATAAATAGATAAAATAATGTGGAAAGTCCATCAAAAAGCTGTGCAATCCTTAATAATGTAAAGATAGTGCTCGATCCTCCACCAAAAGATGTAAGTTGGCCGCTTACCAGATCAGAGAGAGCCTGGATAGAAATAATTTCTCCGTACCACATCCAATAAGCCAAGGTCTGAACTTGTTAACATGTAGTGTCATAACCAGAACATAGCCACCGGAACATGTGTGTTTCAAACTGCCACAAATTATCTCTAACTCGCAGATGGATGAATGCACCATGAAAGATAAAAGGCTCCAATAGTGTATAACCTTAAAACTTTATTCAGAATATAATAAAATATTGCACTCACATAGTCCTGGTAAAATAAGTGCCTAAATGTCTGGAGCGCCGGCCGGTAAGCTCACAGACTAACCCGTCCTGCTGGTAACAACAACAGCGATGAGAGGTGACGCAAGCGCGTCGCTCCGGCCTACGCGTTTCGTAATAGTTATGTCGTCCAGGGGCATTACGAAACGCGTAGAGTGGAGCGATGCACTTGCGTCACCTCTCATCGCTGTTGTTGTTACCAGCAGGACGGGTTAGTCTGTGATGGTGCATTCATCCATCTGCGAGTTGGAGATAATACGTGGCAGTTTAAAACACACATGTTCCGGTGGCTATGTTCTGGTTATGACACTACAGCTTAACAAGTTCAGACCTTGGCTTATCGGATGTGGTTCAGAGGAATGATTTCTATCCAGGCTCTCTCTGATCCTCTGTAATGGGGTTTATGAGTCTCTGGTAAGCGGCCAACTCTTTTGGTGGCGGATCGAGCACTATCTTTACATTATTAAGGATTGCAGAGCTTTTTGATGGACTTTCCACATTATTTTATCTATTTATCACATGGGTGACACAGACATTCATGTGTTTGGACTCACATTTATCTTTACCATTTATTTGTAATTGTTTATAACAATAATTATTCAATATTTTTTGGTGATATGACACTTTTCAAATGTTCACATTTCACGTGATATACATTCAGGAATTTATTGCGGAATTAGTGAGTATATGTATGTATATCAGTATTTAGTGCAATTCCATTCTTCGTCTATTTGTAATATACTGTGTGTGTTACGCAGAAGAATTGCTGCCTCATAGTTTGCACAACTATTTCATTTCACTATTCAGGCAGGGCTGTCTTTAACGCAGGGCGAACGGGGCATCTGCCCAGGGCCCAGCCATTGTAGGGGGGCCCCAAAGCAGCTGAGCTGCCCCTGAAGTCTGCGCTGCCTGCCGGGTTTTTTTTCAGTCAGAGTTCCGCTTCGGGGCTTGTCACTTTGCTAGCTCAGCTGCTCGCCACTGTCACTTGTTAATACAGAAGCGCTGCTTCCCTATTTAAGTGACAGCGCTCCTCTCCCGGCTGCCGTTCACATCCCTCTCTGCCCTACATACATTGAGCTGTATACAAGAGCAGAGGAGGAAGGGGGCAGGGTATAAGAAGCTCCTCCACGGACATGCATGTTGCGGCTTCTCTTGTGCAGCCCGGCCCCGCTCTGATGGTTTTTAGGTAATGGAGTCTGAAGACGGGGGCAGGTTGTATGGGTGCCGAAGAATGCTGTGTATTGAAAGGGGGGGTGGGGTGGAAAAGGAGGACTGCTATGTATTGAAGGGGGGGTGGGATTGGTGCCGAGGAATGCTATGTAATGAATGGGGGGTTTAAACTGGAATCAGGGGGAGAAAAGCTCTGTACTTGGGGGGGGGGGGCTTTAATGTACACAACACACCCCTCAACCCTGCACTCTGTATGTAACGCACCCCTCAATCTTGCACTCTGTATGTAACGCACCCCTCAACCCTGCACTTTGTATGTAAAGCACCCCTCAACCCTGCACTCTGTATGTACCGCACCAGTCAACCCTACACTCTGTAACGCACCCCTCAACACCGCACTCTGTACCTAACGCACCAGTCAACTCCGCACACTGTACGATATGCACCCCTCAACCCGCACTCTGTATGTAACATACCAGTCAACCCTGCACTCTGTATGTAACGCACCCCTCAACCCTGCATTCTATATGTAAGGCACCCCTCAACCCTGCACTCTGTATGTAATGCTCCCCTCAATCCTGCACTCTGTATGTAATGCTCCCCTCAATCCTGCACTCTGTATGTAATGCACCCCTCAATCCTGCACTCTGTATGTAACGCACCCCTCAATCTTGCACCCTGTATGTAACGCACCCGTCAACCATGCACTCTGTACGTAGCTCACCTCTCAGCCCTGCATTCTGTACAAAGCGTACTACTCAACCTTGCACTCCATACAAAGTGCACTCCTCAATCCTGCACTCTGTACGTAGCTCACCCCTCAACACTGCTCTACTGCAGGCGGCATTACTAGTCGATTATTTCTGGGAGCCTGTCCTTAGGGATACTGCTCACATTGGACTCTGTGCCTACCTCCACTCAGTTAACCTTCATAGTTGTGTTCTCTGCTCTGCTCATTGCTGATAGCAAGTTCTAGGAGTTTTCTGTCTATTGGTGTGTCCCGTCACCTCGCCAGTCCATGGTGTGTAGGCAGTGGGGAGATGTGCGGTAACCCCTAGCAACCAATAAGTGGTAATGATGCACAGTAACCTCTAGCAATCAATGAGTGAGCAGTAAGCATGTAACCTCTAGCAACCATTTGATTAGCAGTAATGATGTGCAGTACCTTCTAGCAACCAATCAGCAAGCAGAAATTATGTGCTGTAACCTAGCAACTAATAAGTGAGTCGTAATGTGTGCTGTAACCTCTAGCATCCAGTCAGTGAGCGGTAATAATATATGATATGCTGTAGCCTCTGGCAACCAATCACAATCACTGCCTGATCTGCTACAGTAAACTGATTTTGAGTGGGGGAGCTGGGGGCCCAAACAAAATGTTTGCCCAGGGTCCAATCAATATTAAAGATGGCCCTGTATTCAGGGTTTTGACAATTTTACCAGAGAGCAGTTTCTTCCCCCTTTTTTTCTAGTAGTCATTAGACCTGCTGATAAGGTGGGGGGGGGGGGGGGATTATTGTTTTATCCAAGGAATTTTATAACAATGAACTCATTGGACAATTGAATGATCATAATACATACCTTAAATTGATGGGAAATACCACAAAGAAATATAAAAAGGAATTAGAAAGTCTGATACAGTTGGGAATAAGAAAAAAGATTCTAAATGATAAAGAGGCCAAATATCTGATACCCCAAACTTACTGAGTACCTGTTATATACACTATACTTAAATTACATAAGGATCAGGTCCACCCACCGGGGACACCTATTGTAAATGCTATACAGTCTGTTAATGCTAGATTTGGGGAGTATATTAATTTATTCTTGCAACCGTTGGTACCAAAAACTTGATCTTATTCACGGGATACCAAACATCTTATACAGATTCTAGATGAAATTGAAATGAGACATGAATGGTTACTATTAGCAAGCGCAGATGTTTCATCATTATACACAATTATTGAACATGATGAAGCTTTCCAATCAGTAAAATGGGCATTTGACACTTTCAGTAAGTTGCCATCAAAGCAAAAATCTTACCTACTCTAATGTTTGAAATATGGACTTAGTCGCAATTTTTTTTGGTTCAATTCAGATTATTTTAAACAAATTAAGGGGATCGCTATGGGCGCTAGATATGTGCCAAGCGTATCCAACTTCTTTATGGCAAAGAGGGAAGAGAAAACTGTTTACAATAACCCCCCTCAAGAACTCCTATTATATAGGAGGTATATTGATGATGTGATAGTGGTGTGGGCAGGCGATGAAGAGAGTCTCAATGAGTTTTTCCAGCAGTTGAATAATAACACGAAAAATATACATTTGTCATTGGAATTTATGGATAGAGCCATACATTTCCTTGACCTAATTGTGGAATTACAAAAGCATAAATTCATCACGAAAACATTTTTCAAACAGGTCGATCGGAACAGCTATATCCTAACGGACAGCTGTCATTATGACCCGTGGCTCATAAATATCCTAAAAGGACAGCTGATCAGACTATGCAGAAATTGTACCAACGAACAACATTTCAATGAGCAGGCAAAATTTATTGGCAAAATGTCAGGGCTGGGCTCAGCCCTTCCTTCTCTAAGCTGCTCAGCTGTCGGCTAATTGCCATCTCCTTTCTCTCCACAGTGACTCACCTGTTGATGATCTCCTGCTTGTCAGTCCTGCCTACTTAAGCCGTCCAGCCCAGTTGATCTCTGCCTTCCCCTTGGTCACATCTCTAGAGACGCTCTCCTGTGTTCCTGTTAAAGACTTGCTTGGCTTACCTTTTTATTATTATTATTATTATGATTCATGGTTTCTGACACAAAAGATTTGTCCAAAGAGGCTATGATGAGGAGTTTATTAACCAAAAAATTGAAGAGGTTACCAGAATGGAAAGAACATCTTTGATCCAAGCTCATCCTAGAAATAAGAGAACTACATACGATTTACCCACCATTATGATTTTTTTTTTTTAATTGTTTAATTTTAACATTTTTAGAAATCTTACAATACAGTACATACAGTGAGGCATTTCAACATATAAAGATAAAGAGCATTACATATGCAAGTGAGCGAGACATATCAAGAGCATGGTATAGTTAGATAATAAAGTTTTCCATCTTGGATCACCTACGCATATATATTATAACATACAAAATAATAAAAGAAAGTGGAAAATCAATAGGTGTGAAAGACAACATATCTAATAGCTCCAGGAGGGTCAGGAAATTCAAGTGTCATCGGAAATATAACATGTGGTATAGGTGAAACCTGGCATTCAAGATGTATCATTTTCGAGAGAATATTCAGAATCATCCCAAGCTTTCCATATCTTATAAAAAGAGGATAAAGAGTCTTCAATCATTGCAGTCAGGTGTTCCATCCTACGTATATCAGCCATTATGGAGAGAAATTGATGGAATGTGGGGGGTGAAGTGGACAGCCAATTTCTAGGTATAGCTCGTTTTGCAGCTAGTAGAATGAAAGACATTAGCTTCCCTAATGCTTTAGAGGTACCCGGAAGAGCGAGGAATAATAGAAAGTGTATGGGGTTTAGAGGTATGGAGGTGTTTATTAACTTTTGCAAGAGCTCTTGGATTTGAATCCAAAAAGGGCCGATAGAAGAGCACTCCCAAAAAATGTGGAAGTGAGTGACCGTAGTTTCATTACACCTCCAGCATTGTTTAGGGGCGGTTGGGTTGTGGGCATGTAGTATGTCTGGGGCTCTATACCAGAAAAGCAAAATCTTAATTGCAGCTTCTCTCTGCACTACACAGCGTGAGATTTTTGACGAGGACTCCCAAATTTTTCCCCAGTCTATTAAAGATATTGGTCGTTGTAATATATGGGACCATTTTTTCATATAGTTGGGTGGACTCCGTTAAAGGGGGGGATTCATGTAAGATTTTATATATGGGTGAAATTAGTTCATTTCATTCAATTTTTTTCCTCATTAATGTACACACAGCACCCCATATTGACAGAAAAACACAGAATTGTTGACATTTTTGCAGATTTATTAAAAAAGAAAAACTGAAATATCACATGGTCCTAAGTATTCAGACCCTTTGCTCAGTATTTAGTAGAAGCACCCTTTTGATCTAATACAGCCATGAGTCTTTTTGAGAAAGATGCAACAAGTTTTTCACACCTGGATTTGGGGATCCTCTGCCATTCCTCCTTGCAGATCCTCTCCAGTTCTGTCAGGTTGGAAGGTAAACCTTGGTGGACAGCCATTTTTAGGTCTCTCCAGAGATGCTTAATTCGGTTTAAGTCAGGGCTCTGGCTGGGCCATCCAAGAACAGTCACGGAGTTGTTGTGAAGCCACTCCTTCGTTATTTTAGCTGTGTGCTTAGGGTCATTGTCTTGTTGGAAGGTAAACCTTCGGCCCAATCTGAGGTCCTGAGCACTCTGGAGAAGGTTTTTGTCCAGGATATCCCTGTACTTGGCCGCATTCATCTTTCCCTCGATTGCAACCAGTCGTCCTGTCCCTGCAGCTGAAAAACACCCCCACAGCATGATGCTGCCACCACCATGCTTCACTGTTGGAACTATATTGGACAGGTGATGAGCAGTGCCTGGTCTTCTCCACACGTACTGCTTAGAATTAAGGCCAAAAAGTTCTATCTTGGTCTCATCAGACCAGAGAATCTTATTTCTCACCATCTTGGAGTCCTTCAGGTGTTTTTTAGCAAACTCCATGCTGGCTTTTATGTGTCTTGCACTCAGGAGAGGCTTCCATCGGGCCATTCTGCCATAAAGCCCCGACTGGAGGAGGGCTGCAGTGATGGTTAACTTTCTACAACTTTCTCCCATCTCTGGCTGCCTCTCTGGAGCTCAGCCACAGTGATCTTTGGGTTCTTCTTTACCTCTCTCACCAAGGCTCTTCTCCCCTCAGCTCAGTTTGGCCAGATGGCCAGCTCTAGGAAGGGTTCTGGTTGTCCCAAACATCTTCCATTTAAGGATTATGGAGGCCATTGTGCTCTTAGGAACCTTAAGTGTAGCATAAATTTTCTGCAAGGTCTTCAAAAGACAGGAGTCTACATGTCACTGGGTGTACAATTTGTCGCAATTGAAAGATTCCCGCATGAGTCCATGGGAGCATCCACACATAGGATAGTCCATCAGGGATGTCCGGATTGAAGAGTACATTCAAAAAAGGAGGGCAGGGAGAGGAGAAGGAGAACCGCTCTGAGCATTTCCTCCAAATAGATAGGGTAAAAAAGCATTGAAGCCAAGCATAGGGATCTTAGTTGAGGCATGTATTTGTTTGAGGAGGGCCATAACATGTAACATGAGTGTACAGGGATGGTAAACCCCATTTTAATCTCATTCGAGGCCTTCTTTGATATCCAGGAAGTCAATACTCGGAGATGAGATGCATAGTAATATTTAATGATGCCTGGGGCGGCCAGACCTCCCCTATTCTTTAAGGCTAGGACTACTGAGCTTGCAATCCTATGGGAGGCGTTATTCCATACAAAGGGGAGACATTTCCTTTGGAGAGCCTTCAATTGCGACATTGGAACTGAGATTTGGAGCTTCTCAAAAAAGTACAGGAGTTTGGGAAGAAGCAACATCTTGAGAATGTTAATTCTTCCAAGGAGAGATAAAGGGAGAGAGGTCCGTTGATTTAAAAGATGGGTTATTTCCGTGAACATAGGGGGGAAGTTAGCTTGATATAGGGAAGAGTAAGAAGGTGTGATACGGATGCCCAAGTATTTGCACCAACGGTATTTTAAGTTGTGTTGGTCCGATGGGATGTTAATGGGTAGAGCCTCCGTTTTTGAAGGATTGATTTTAAACCCCCGATATGGCTCCAAAGGAGGCCAGGGTGTTGTGTAGGGAAGGTAAAGAGGTATGGGGGTGGGTAAGAGTCAGCAAAATGTCATCGGCAAAAAGTGATAGCTTATATTCCTGCTGTCGCAGCGGCACCCCCCGAATGTCCGGGTGGGACCTGATGGCCAAGGCAAGGGGTTTCAGACTCAAAATAAAGAGCAGGGGTAAGAAAGGGCAGCCCTGTCTGGTACTATTGCTTAGGGGGAACCTCTGCAAGAGATGAGAAGACAGCTGTACCTGGGATGAATGATTAGAGTATAAAGCCTGTAAGGCTTGGATAAAAGGGCCTGAGAACCCGTATCTAGAAAGAACTGCAAACATAAATGGCCAACTTAGGCAGTCGAAGGCTTTTTGTGCATCTAGACTAAGAACAATGGCGGTGTGTTTAGTCTTGGTCAAGAGGTCTATCAGGTCTATTGTCCGTCTCGTGTCGTCCCCTGCATGTCTTGTTGGGACAAAGCCTATTTGGTCTCTGTGTATTAATGTTGTCAGCAATGGTGAAAGTCTATTGGCTAATATTTTAGTGATTTTGTAATCTGAATTTAATAAAGCGGTGGGTTGGTAGTTGTCTGGCAATGAGGGCTCCTTACCCGGTTTAGGAATAACGGTTATAAATGCAGAAATTGTGAATGTGGGATGGTGCCTTTGAGCAAGGTCATTAGGTACGGGGTTAAAATTGGAGAGAATGTTTTGTAGTAGATATAGGGAGGCCATCTGGTCCTGGGGATCTGTGGGATGACAAACCTTTGATCACTTCTGTTATTTCCTCTGAAGTGATAGGTGCGTTAAGTATGGAACTTTGTTCGGGGGAAATCTTAGGTAAGTTTAAGGAGGCCATAAAGTCATCAAACATTGCCTGTGCAAATTGGGGAGTAGATTCGGAGCTCAAACAATTATAAAGTCCCTGGTAGAAGTCGCCAAACACCTTAGACATGGCCTTGGGACAATACATGGGAGTATCATCTGGCTGCATTAGGTGATCAGGGATTGATAGGAAAGGGCAAGGCTTAAGTCTATTAACCAGTATCCTATGTGGTTTGTTGGCATACTCATAGAATTTTTGTCTGGACCACAATAAAGATTTGGATATACTGCTCATGTCAAATGATTTAATGCAGTTGCGGATCGAGATGACAACTCTCCATTGTTCCACCGTAGGGGATTCAAGTAGGTGCATCTCTGCGGCTCCCAGCTGGGAGATGAGTTCAGCTTTCAGTTTAGTGGAGTCCCATTTTAAACGAGAGCGCGCATTAAAAAAAAAGCCCTATGGGCTTCCCATAGGGTGGAAATCTCCGACACCGAACTTCATTCAATTGAAAAAATTCAGACAGTTTTTGTTGTTATTGGGGTTGAATCTCAGGGGTTTCGTATCAAGGATTCGTTAAGACGATAAAACAATATCTAAATCAATGGGTGCATGGTTCAACCAAGTTATAGAATTTATCTTTGATGAGACTACACAGGATAGTAGAGGGGCAGTTACAAAGAAATGGTCTAGACTAGAATATAGCTTGTGATAGGGGGAATAGAATGTGTACACCCTACTCTCTACGTATTCTAAAGGTTGTGAGATCTAGTCAATTTACAGAAGGAGGTGGACAATTTCTGAGTTGGGATCCGTGGGATGTCTTGAAATAGAGCACATCTGGACATGCACACATTAAAGTCTCCTCCTATTATCATAAAAGGCTGTGAAAAGGGTTGCAGCTTCTCAAGCACCTTTATAAGGAAACCAATCTGTCCCACTTTCGAGGCATAGATATTATCCAGAGTAAATGGAGTATTTTGGTGACTACAACTCAGGAGAACAAAACAAACATGGGGATCCAGATAGGAAGAAAGGACACGTATTGGGCTGGTACGTTTAGAGAGAATTGCAACTCCAGCTTTCCCAGAGGGATCGAAAGCCATAAAGGCTGTAGGGAAATGTTTGGAGGCAAACTTAAAGGAACCTCCAGGTCTGAAATGGGTCTCCTGAATCATAATCATCTCTGCTCTGGAGGACCTACATACCCTTAAAGCTAGCCATCTTTTCTGGATGGAATTCAGGCCCTTCACATTGCAAGAATAGATCTTAAGAGCCATGATACATCAAATAGGCATATAGCTAATGGGATACAGACTGTGAACAAACAGATTTTGAGCCGTGGTGCAACAAACACACAGACATTAAAACATATATGTTGAAATGGTGCTAAAAAAAAGCGCTGAAAACCAAAAGAAGGTAAAAAAAGACCTGGAAAATGAAGTAGACAAAAAAAAAAAAAAAAAAAAGAAAAATTGAAAAAACCATATAAAAACATTTCTTTGAGAGGCCTGAAGAGAAAAAAATCTTCAGGGATCCAAGGTGAGGGCCTAGGACATTTATGAGGGGCATGGCTGCCTGCAAGATCTGACGGTGGGGTCCTGTCTCCTCTGAGATAGTAGGTAACAAAGTTAAGTGGGAGGCAAAGCGGCATAACTAAAGGTATAGTAAAAACTTCAAAAATTTCAGGAACTGTAAATACTTCAAAACAGCCGAAAAGAAGAACCTCTAAGTAGAGGAATTTGACACCCATAGTGGAGTCAGTAGCATAGACAAACTAATCGTTGTTTGTCTATGGTAATGAGAAAAAATCTGCTGGAGGTGGTAAGTTCTCATGTTGGGAATCTGGAAGTGTTAGCTAGTTGAGGGGTTGAAGAGGCCTTCTGCAATCTCCAATGAACTGGGGTCCAGATCTTGGCTGGTGTCGTGAGTGGTTTGTGGTTCGGGACAGGAGGTTCGAGTTCATCCTCTGGGATGGGTGGGAGTCCCAAATTGTGGACGAAGGTGTCACTTTCATAGGGGTCTCTCAACGAGAACTGGACACCATCTTTAGAGGCAGACAAATGAAAGGGGAACCCCCATCGATAGGGTACTTTATGCTTCTCTAGGTCAGTGGTGACAGGACGAAGACTGCGCCTTTTAGCCAATGTGATGGGGAGAGGTCGCTGAAAATTTGAATATTAGCGTGTTTAAAGTCTATACGAGATTTGTTGCAGGTTGCGACAATGAGAGCTTCCTTGCTTTCATAGTAGTGAAACCGGACAATAATGTCTCTGGGGTTGGAGCCAGGGGGAGGTTTGGGAGCCTGGGATCTGTGGGCTCTGTCAAGGCACCAATCGATGTCTGGGATGTGGGGTGCCATGGTGACAAATAGCCCCAGGAGGTATGAACGCAGCTCTTTGGCACTAAGACTCAGGGACTCCACGAATCCTTAAGGTTTGACGGCGTTCCCTATTCTCCAAATCCTCTTGTAGTTGGAGTTGTGAAACCATGTGTTTCATGGCAACACTATCTTCCTCTAAAACATGTGCATACTGAATTAGTTCATCAAATTTGTTTTCTAAAGTATCGGTGCGTTCCCTGAGTAGATCTATCTCCCCTCTGAGCTTGTGGGCAATTTTACCTACCTCTTTGGCTATGTTGTGAGTCAGGTCCTGGAGTAAGGATTGCAACTTTAAATCCAGCACAGCTACTGTCACCACTGCTGTAGATTCAGGTGGCTGGGGTTGCTGGGACCTGTGGTCCTCTGGAAGTGCGTTTTCCATTGTTAGGTGGAGATCGGCGTGTTCCGGTGGGCCGGCCGAGCTACTTGAGGCCGGGGATTGCGGCCTATAAAAGAAGCACTCCATGAGGTGACTGGGCCGGATCTTTGACGGTGGGATAAATCCGCAGTATATACCTTTTTGGAAGCCAATCTTTCCCATAGGATGTCTGGGGGCCACTGGCTGTCGGTGGGGTTGCTCCTGAGGCTTAGCATGCTATATTATCAGTGCAGGAGCTGCGGACAAGGAGACGGAGAACGGAGCTCGGCTCTCACACGTCCACCATCTTACACTCCGTGCATGCGCCTCCCATTATGAATTTTAATATACAGCATAAGCAAATAGAAAAAATATTAAAAAAAACATTGGTCTATTTTGAGAGCTGACACACAACTATGTACCATCTAACCAGAAGTCCCAAAATTTACATACAGAAGAGCACCCACTTTACATATTATGATCACAAAAAATGTCCCTGATCCTCCAAACCAATCAGCTAGTTTCACCTTCTTTCAGGGAAAAGGTTTTTTTCGCTGTAGGAGATGTTATGCATGTAAGGATAGTAAAATTAATGGCCAAAAGGGTGACAGATTTAAATCGACTATCACAAATAAAGACTTAATTTCATGTAGGACAGAAGGTGTGGTCTATGTCCTTCAATGTCCATGCTTGAAACAGTATATAATCAGGACCAAATGCTCTATGTGGAAAAGGATTCGTGAGCACAAAGGATTCACGAAGCCTAATGTCCCTAGATATTTTGCCCAATACCACTCACAAGATCCCTCTCTAATAAAATTTTGGGCAATAGAAAAAATATACACCACATTGGAGAGGGAGCAATAGGGTCAATATGTTAAGTAGATTTGATTCCAAATGGATCTTTGAAATGAAGTCCTTTCATCCTCAAGGGTTAAATATAGATTTTGACCTTAATTGTGTTATTTCTGATTATTCATTTTTATTCCCTTCTGATTTCATTCCACATTATACCCCTGCTATGGTCTTATAGTAATTTTGAATATTTTTTAACACATAATATATTTTTTACAATTTTAAAATATATATGTTATAATTTTTTTATTTTTTATTATCTGTTACCAATATTTTCTAGCTCCTTAGATTGATGTAGATACCTTGCTGGCCCACTTGGTGTCACTGGTGCCTAATTGGCTCACTTTGGTTGAGATGTATTTAGATATCATGCTTGCCCGCTAGATGGCACTGATCTTTCCTTTCTTTGATTTTATATATATTTCATTAATTTCAAGTATTCGTTGGATTGATATTTACCTATATATTAATGTATTGCTTTTTTATATATTAATGTTTTTTATATATTAATGTTTTTAATTACTAAGATTTGTTGAACTATGTAATATTTTATGTCTATTCCGCACACCATCTATTGTGTTTAATATGAGTATTTGATTATGTGTATTGGCCTCTGTTGCTGGGTAGTTTTTTAGCCATTATTGATGGCCAATCAAATAATTTAGACAATCATGAACTTATGAGTCACTTGTTACTAAGGCAAACCCATTGGTGCAGTTGGGTTTTAAATACCCGGCGCTCGTCATATGGCTCCTATCCCCAAGGAAGTCAAGTGACCAGTGATGCATCGCGTCGGGTGAAGTCTTGTGACGTCACTTCCGGTGTCCAGAAGTGTGGTGAGTACCTCTATGTAAGCAGTTATTTAATAAATTGTTATTTTTAAATTTGCATTATTGCAATATGGATATTTATGTTCTCTCTGAGTGACGGTTGTGTTTGAGGCACATTATTGGAGCAAATCTGTACAGACCTATTGGAATCTTCATTGGAGATCTGATGTTTCTTTGACCCTATGATTATATCTGAGTGGTGGTTGAGGATGGAGGCAAGAGATCGGAGGGTGTCTACATATATGTACCAGCTGGGTTCCCATCAGCTATTCATTGAGCTTTATCTGACCTTTGGTCATATCTGGAGGTGAGCGGCCAATTTATACACTTACTGGTGATGGTTTCTTCTGTCCGATCTCCTCCACCATTGAAGTTGGTTTCTCCTTTATCATATTGACTAATTTGTCATCGATATATTCATCTATTTTTTGCACTTGGACGCTTTTATTTTTTACCATTTTCTGCACTGGACTTTGTACAAATAATATATTTATATACCGGTATATTATTATTTTTTTGGAATTTATTTGTTTTACTTATTGCTTTGTTTCACGCTTTTTCACTCTATTCAGTTGTCACTTATTTTATTTTTGTTTGATGCAATCAATGATTGTGGGTTTGTACTGAATAAGCGCACCATTATCCTTGTTTCTTATAATTTATGTTAGTGTTTTGAGTGCACTCAAGTCTAGTGGTGCACTCTGCCTAGTGGTTGCAGCTGTTAACATTACTACTAATTAATACTAATTTAAGGTTTCACATAGCAGCGCGCGAGTTTTCCTGCATTTACACATATAACTGTATTGACAGTTTAAAGTGTTAATAAACCCACAACAGTAAAGTCAGTCTGTATATGCATTAAAACATGCTTGTTATACTTCCTGTGGAACCTAAGGGGTTAATCCTTTCGCACTGTGGTAAAACGCTGTTTGATCTTATCTTCTCTGATCCTCTCCTTCTTCCACAGCCCCAATCCATCTCCTGATAGAACAGAGCCTTTGGAGTCACTCTCCACATGCTCAGTTTAGTGTGTATTGCTAGAGATTTTTTTTTCTTGGGAGGGTAAATGTGATCAGCACAGGGCCAATTAGCAATGTCCAGACAGAGGGTCAGGGGTCCTAGGACAGTCAGAGTATAATAAAAACTCTTCTCACAAGCTTTAACCACACACAGATAAAAGTCACAAGACTGCTATATAATGAATGCCGGGTCCTGGGTTTAGTAACACTTTAAATGGTAATTATTTTTCTTATATATTATATTATATTATATTTTATATTATATTATATAATATTACTTATTATATTACTTATGATGGTAATTTTAGAAGTGCTTATGGTCAGGTAATCCGTTCTGGCCAGTGCGATTGAATAATAGGGACCTTTTGGAAATGTACGCAGGAAAACCTGTAGTCCTAAAGCTGACATCCATGCAGGTGCACAGTCCTGAATGCAACTTGGATGCACCCTTTACATCACAGCATCACAGTCCCCCCCCCTTCACATCACTCCCCCCATTAATATACCCTTCCCATTCCTGTCCTCTGCCCGCTTTATATCAGCCCCCTCCTCCTTCACATTACTGTCCTCAGCCCCCCTTCATACCACCCCCTTCACATCCCTGTCGCCCCCCCCCCCCTTGTATCACCCCCCTCCACCTTCACATTCCTGTCCCCCCCTTTACATTCCTATCCTCACCCCTCCTTTTATATTCCCCCTCCCCCTTCAGATTCCTGTCCTCATTACCCTTTAGGTTCTTATCCTCATCCTCCCTTTATATCACCCACCTCCTCCTTCACGTTCCTGCCCTCAACCCCCCCTTTACATTCATGTCCTCAGCCACTCCCCCCTTCTATCTCCCCCTTCAGATTTCTTTCCTCGACCCCCCTTTATATCATCCCACTCCTCCATCACACTCATATCCTCACTAGCCCCTTTTATCTCACCCATCTCGTCCTTCACATTCTGCCCTCAACCCCCCCTTTACATTTCTGTCCTCAGCCCACCCCCTCCTCCTTTACATTATTTTCCTCAGCCCCCCTTCATATCATCCCTCTTCACATTTCTGTCATTACCCCCCCTCCTACACATTCCTGTCCTCACTCCCCCCTATACATTCCTGTCCTCCCCTCCCCCGCCTTTATATCACCCCCCTCCTCCAGGTTCTCCCTTCACATCCTCCTTTGTATTCCTTAAATCCTTCACAGCAGTGATATAGCTCTCTTCCATGTCTTACCTCCACAGGGCGGAAGGCAGGAGGCACATCAGTCTAGAGCTGACATCAGAGGCAGGAGAGTCTAGATAGAGGGCGGGAGCTGCACAGAATTTTCTGGTAACTAGCTTGTGATTGGTTTCTAGCAACCAATCACCTGCTGGTTAACTTGAAAAGTTAACTTGGCAGCTTTCGCCCTCCATCTAAAGCTGTCCTGCCTCCGATGGCAGCTCTAGACTGATGTACTTCCCGCCATCCATCCGGAGCTGTCCTGCCTCCAATGTCAGCTCAAAGAGGATGACAACAGTGACGGTGGCTGAGTGGAAGAGCCAGCTCTTAATTGTTGGGGCCGTGGCCGGTCCAGATGGGATAGCGACTCGGTCCAGATCCGGACCGCAGTCCACCATTTACATAGTTACATACCGTAGTTAGTCTGGTTGAAAAAAAAAAGACACAAGTCCATCTAGTTCAACCAATAAAAAGGGGGACATATTTTTTTTGTGATGTCTGGTTTAGAGCTAAACTATTTTACATGAGTCTGAGCTTTTCAGCCCTGATCACTGTGGCTCTGGCTTACAGAAATAGTTTGGAGCCAATTAATGTCTTTGCTGCCCCTCCTTGCATAGGTTTGATGTACATATGGGAGCTAAGACTGCATAGGGTATATGATAACACTTCTATCTACTAGAAAATTTTATTGAAGTGTAATTAAATAGACATGCAATCTATACACTGGGGGGAGAACCTCTGGGGGAATCTAGGATGGAAAAGGACCTGGGGGTCCTAGTAGATGATAGGCTCAGCAATGGCATGCAATGCCAAGCTGCTGCTAACAAAGCAAACAGAATATTGGCATGCATTAAAAAGGGGATCAACTCCAGAGATAAAACGATCATTCTCCCACTCTACAAGGCTCTGGTCTGGCCTCACCTAGAGTACGCTGTCCAGTTCTGGGCACCAGTCCTCAGGAAGGATGTACTGGAAATGGAGCGAGTACAAAGAAGGGCAACAAAGCTAATATGAGGAAAGGTTGGCGAGCACTGAACTTCTCTGGAGAAGAGACGCTTGAGAGGGGATATGATTTCAATATACAAATACTATACTGGTGACCCCACAATAGGGATAAAACTTTTTCGCAGGAGAGAGTTTAACAAGACTCACTCATTAAAATCAGAAGAAAAGAGGTTTAACCTTAAACTACGTATAGGGTTCTTTACTGTAAGAGCGGCAAGGATGTGGAATTCCCTTCCACAGGCGGTGGTCTCAGCGGGGAGCATCGATAGTTTCAAAAAACTATTAGATAAGCACCTGAATGACCGCAACATACAGGGATATACAATGTAATACTGACATATAATCACACAGATAGGTTGGACTTGATGGACGTGTGTCTTTTTTCAACCTCACCTACTATGTAACTTTGTAACTATGTGCAGTTCGTTTTGTCGCAAATTAAAATTCGGACGAATTTTCGTTTTTTGGAAATTCGGATGTATCCAAATTTCCGAATTACAATAGTACCGAATTTAAATGAAACCGAAATAACAAAAAAAATTTGTCAAAATTTGAATTTGAACGTTTTTTAATACTTTTCGAATAGTTTTCAAATTCGAAACGTTTTCGAATTCGAATAGTCTTCGAATTTCCAAAGAGAATAAAATAGAAAATAAAGGAATAGAATAGAAAAAAAAATAATAGACTAGAAAAGAACATAACAGAAAATAAAAGAATAGAATAGAGTAAAAGAGAACAAAATAGAAAAAAATGAACAGAATAGACTAGAATATAATATAAACAAATAGAATAGAATAACATAGAAAGAAAATAACCATCTTCTTAAATTCAAATTTCAATCCTTCTCTATTGTTCATGTCAGAGTTGCTTACATCCACCTACACGTTAGGTCCGGTGCATGAAGCTCTAACTTTTTCGGTGTGGGCACAGGTGCACTGTCCTGTGTTGCTACTGATGAGGCTCCACTGATGGGCCGACACTATGGGCATTGATAAGCTGCACTAATATGTGGCACTGATAGGCTGCATTCATGGTCACCGATAGGCTGCATTAATGGGTACTGATGAGGCTGCACTGATGGGCACTGATCAAGTTGTTGTTAATATTTATTCTTGTAACTTGATTCTGCATAAACCTTTTAACAGTGTTATTTCATGAGATAATTTATGAGGGTGTGTTTAGGGGTGGAATTAGGGGCAGGGCAGGGTAGGGGTTGGGTGGGACAACGGGTGGCGAGTAACTCTTAAGGCCTGGCTAGTAGCTCAATTTTGAGCCCTGCACTATAGCATTGTAAAAGATCTGGGACACATTTAGGTGCCTCAAGGAGAGCAGTATTGCCTCCACCGCCTCTCCTATCCAGTTGTGACAGGGAGGCTGCACGGGCCCCTGGAGTGTGGGGAGACACAGTCCGGTCTGAATAATGTGCCCGGGTTTTAGGTGGTTCGAAACCCGAACACATGATCAGTGGTGGCCGGGGGTAATTTTTTTGGGGGGGCCGGCAAACAGGGTCTGGAGCACTTACCCCATCTATGGTGGGCAGTACTTCTCCCCGGCTTCCCCTGCTCGGCGGCTTCCCCTTCCCCTGCTCTCCATGGGCATCGCGGCAGCTTCCGTTTCCTCCCTCCTCCTCAGCGGCCAATTGGGACTCTTCTCTTTTCGGCCAATCGGAAAATGGTTCTCAAACCCGCTTCTGATTGGCCGGATTGAGGTTCAGTGTTTCAATAGTGAATATTCATTCGCTGTTGTAACAACTGGGTGGGCTTGTAGCGCAATGCTCTGAGCCACGATCCCACCCTATTTTAAAGCCTATTAGAGCCTCTGTCTCTAATCAGATGCTTCAAAAAAACACCCCCGCCTTTCTAATTCATTAGCCCGACGTCCTGAAAGGGGCCGGACGCATAAATAGGGGGTGGCTGCCGTGGACTGGATAGAGCATGGCGGTGGTGGGCCGTGGATAGAGGGGGTGGCGCTCGGGCACCCCTAATGGATGGGCTGCCACTGCACATGATTCAAAACCCTAATTGTCCAGTTGATTTCTGAACAGGTCGCAACCTTAGTTGCAGTGCGGTCCTATTCACCTAAAATGTTCTGCAAATGCAACCGGGGATATAAATTTTGCTGCACTGTGTGACAAAGCATCATGGTCACAGCATCTATATAGCTATGGCCTCCTGCCTTTTTTGTCCAAGGGGCAGTAAACCCATGGCTCAAATGTCTATATGAGTTGATTTTGCTGCATGTGCTAATAATCTTCTACCACTAGGAGGCGACATACTCCACAGTCTTGTCCTTTCCCCATAATACAATCTCTGCGGCATTATAATCTTGTTACACAATAAACTCTTTTTAAAAAAAACTGGTAATAACAGGGAAACACGATTTGGAGCCGCTTGCAAATATCTGTACAGAGTGCAATTATATCAGACAGTTTGGGCCATAACAAAAGCTTAGATTTACACCCTTCCATTTTATGATGGAAAAATAATATTTATAATTTCCATATACGCAACAAAGATGATACAAACCGAGACTGTTACAATGATATCTATTTCCAAAATGTACTGTTGAATGGAATGGCACTCCTTTTTATGGAGGAATGAAATCCACTACAATTTGTGAATTCTTCTATTATGGGCTTATATTTGGGTAACATTTATTTATTTAGTCAGTTGAAGAAGAAAAAAAAAAAGGAATCGCCTGTTCTGCATGCCCCGGGGTTGATACTGTTAAAGTAAAGTAATTTAAGATTTTTACTCTCTTTATTTTAGTTGTAGACAGGTGTGTGCTAGTGATTGTGTATCTGAGAGTGACACTGCAAGAATAAATACATATCTTTGTCACTACATTCCAAACTGTGCAATAGAATGTGTTACCAAGATACAACACAGATGGTATTTGTCAGCCAGTAGTAACAAAAAAAGGTGGAAGTCACTTTTAGAGAAAATAAAAATTTTTTGCGATCCTAAAAGCCTGTAATGAGAGATACGTGAAATGTGTGAACTTGTAAATGGAATGCGCTGAGTAATGTGTTAGGCTTCTCTTAGATAGAAAACTTCCATGACAGGAAGTATAACATCCCTGGCGCTGCTGGTTTAAACCCAAAAGGGTCACACGAGGGGACTTTAGGTCAAATCGACAAAAAAAAGAATGGAGCACCATGCCATTTGTTTGAGCAGTGGTGGCCCGTCCATATGGGGTGCAGGGGCACCGCCCCTCTAATCCATGCGCCTAGCTCCTAATCTACTTGCAGGGCGCCGATCACATGGATTCCAATGTTTATTTTTTTTGAAGCACATGGTTAGAGCCTGAGGCTCTAATTGGCTTCAAAAAAGGGTGGGCTCAGGGCGGAGAGCACTGCGCCCGAGCCCACCCACTTGTTTGACAATAGCGAATTAATATTCGCTATTGTCTTCCTGATTCTCCTCCTGGCCAATTAGGAAGCAGCTCCTGAGATCCTGATTGGCCAGGAAGTCTTAGGACTCCCAATCGTGTCTCAGGACACACTGGCCAATTGTGTCTCAGGACCCACTTCCTGTTCAGCCCAGAGGAGAATGGAGAGGAGAATGGCTCGACTCTACATTCTCTCTGCCTCCTATGTTAAGGTTAGTCTCCGCCTCTGCCTTCTCGCCCATCTAATGCCTGCGGGGGGGGGGCGGGGGGGGCGGGGGGGGGGGGTGTCACTGGTGTGTTTGCAGTGATTTCTGCCTTCCCATCTGTCCGGGGGGATTTATGGCATTAGTTTGCCGCCCCCACCCCCCCAAAATATTTAACACCAGCCGCCACTGGTTATGAGTCCAGTACAGAATATTTATTCCCTTATTTTACATATTCCCAACACATTTCAGGGTCTTCTACGTGCACCCTTCATCACTGCTAAATCACATACAATTTTGAAATTGGTTGTGCAACCAGTTATAAACTAATACATCTAATTGTATTAGATGAAACCAGGGTTTCTGAAACTTTTTAATCTCAGCACCCAAATAAAGTTGTTATTCTACTGGTACCCAAGAAGAGACTATTTGCTAATATGTCAGAAAAGCTATACAAAAAATAAAAATAACAATGAATGATTGTATATATATAAAAAAAACACACAAGCATTGAAGGATAACTAAACCAAAGAACAAAAATGTAATATATTCCAATTTACAGTCCTTGGATGTGATGACTGCATTAGTTTTCTTTTTCTTTTCTTTTCTTTATTTATTTTAAACGTGTTTTCTTTTATTTTCAACCTTTTAAACAAATACAAGACATGTTACACAATGACATAACATACTGTGGCAATACATTTACAACACCAATAAGGTACACACAAAAAGACACATTATCCAAAATACCTCAAATATACAATGACTAAAACAAATTAAATTAAATTAAATTAAAATACCTTAGTCACACATAATAAGACACATAGGGGTTGATTTATTAAAAGTGAATATACTGTGCACTTTCGCAAGTGCAGTTGCTCCAGAGCTTAGTAAACGAGAAGAAGCTCTGCTGAATTCCATCATCCAATAATGTGCAAGCAAAAATGCTGTTTTTTAAAAAAAATTTCCTTACATATGATTGGGTGTGCTTTGTAAAGTGAAGTGAAGCTTTACCTCATTTACTAAGCTCTGGAGCAACTGCACTTAAAAAAGTGCACAATCTATTTGCCTTTAGTAAATCAACCCCATATATCTCTCCAATAAATAGCATCAGAAACAATTCCTCTTAGACCACGTTTTCTACACATTGCCTTGTGGACTTCTTTTATCTTCTCATAAAAAAAAACATATTTGCTATTTCAATCAAATAGTTTTTTATTACATTTTTTCATAAAACAACAATACAAAAATGAAAATCATATTCGTTGATGCTTCCTTTTTTCAAGCTAAAAATATTTTCAGCAAATACAGAAAATACCTGTTGATTTTGCCAGAAATGTAGTGTATTTGTCACTTCCTGAGAGCTGCACTGAAGAATATCTTCCTTCCCAGTAGGGATTTAAGGGATTTTAAGAATGCTTAAAGTGAAACAATAAGAATGAAATTCTTTAAATATCGTGCCTGGGGGGTCCCCTTAGTCTGCCTGTAAAGTGGCACATCTTTCTCATGTGTTTTACTGTGCCGCAGCAAATTTACATTTCCAAAGAAAAAATGTAATTTAAAATTGCTCACGGCTGTAATGTATTATCTGCTCCCGGCAAAATAGATAAACATCAATGAAAAAATCGGCATGGATCCCCCCCCAGTCCATACCAGGCCCTTCAGGTCTGGTATGGATACTAAGGGGAACTCCACGCCAAAATGAAAAAAAAAACAGCGTGGGGCCCCCCCAAAATCCATACCAGGCCCTTCAGGTCTGGTGTGGATTTTAAGGGGAACCTTGTACCAAAAAAAAAAAATGGTGTGGGGGTCAACCCCAAAATCCATACCAGATCCTTATCCGAGCAAGCAGCCATGGCAGGCCAGGAAAGGGGGGGACGAGCAAGCGACCCCCCCTCCTGAACCATACCAGGCCGCTTGCCCTCAACATGGGGAGGGTGCTTTTGGGTCCCCCTAAAGCACCTTGCCCCCATGTTGATGGGGACAAGGGCCTCATCCCCACAACCCTTGCCCAGTGGTTGTGGGGGTCTGCAGGTGGGCGGCTTATCGGAATCTGGAAGCCCCCTTTAACAAGGGGGCCCCCAGATCCCATCCCCCCTATGTGAATGGGTAGGGGGACCCCAAAGCACCCTCCCCATGTTGAGGGCATGCGGCCTGCCAGGTTGCATGCTTGGATAAAGGGTCTGATATGGATTTTGGGGGGGGACCCCAGTCCATTCTTTTTATTTTGACGCGGGGTTCCCCTTATAATCTACACCAGACCCGAAGGGCCTGGTATGGATTTTGGGGGGACCCCACGCTGTTTCATTTTTAAATTTTGACGTGGAGTTTCCCTTAAAATCCATACCAGACCCAAAGGGCCTGGTATGGACTGGGGGGATCCCATGCCATTTTTTTTCTTAATTCTGTCATAGGGTACCCTTTAACCACTTCAATACACTATATTATTATTATTATATGTACACTGCACTATATACCCTGCACTGTATTATATATACTGTAACTACACTGACTGCACTATATACTCTAAACTGCAGTATATATACTATACGGACTGCACTATGTACTCTAAACTGCAGTATATACTATACGGACTTCACTATATACTCTGCAGAAAATTTGGGCCTTAGGTATTGGTGGTACCAGAACACTGTAACTCCTCCTCACAGTTTCTCTTGTTGGGCGCAGGAACGGGCCCTGTTTTTAAATATTATTTTAAAAATTGTAATTACTTGCCCCAGTCAAACAAGTGCAGAAAAATTGGGCCTTTGGTTCTGGTGGTGCCAGAACACTGTAACCCCTCACAGTTACTCTTGTTGGGCGCAGGAACAGGCCCTTCTGTTAAATATTTCAAAAATTGTAATTACATGCCCCTGTTAAACAGAGCCAGAAAAATTGGGCCTTTGGTGGTGCCAGAACACTGTAACCCCTCACAGTTACTCTTGTTGGGCGCAGGAACGGGCCATGCTGTTAAATATTATTTCAAAAATTGTAATTACATGCCCCTTTTAAAAATATTGTTGGGAGCTAGAATCACCAAGATTCAGCAGGAATAGGATAGGCAGCATAGGTAGTCTTCAAGGGATCCCAGATCCATAGAAAATTCAATCAGTTACATCAGCATTAGGGACTTGATAACTGCTGATCCAGGACTGATTCATTTTTATAAATGTGAGCCTATCAACGGAGTCTGTGGACAGGCGCACTCTTTGATCTGTTACAAACCTTCCAGCAGCAATGAATGTGCGTTCAGAAAGCACGCTGTATGCAGGACAGACCAGTAGCTCGTTTGCATACTGAGCAGGTTCTGGCCAGTGGTCCATCTTGAAGACCCAGTAACCCAGTGGATGCTTTGTTGGAAAGGTCTCCAAGTCTGCACTTGCCCCTAGATATTCCTGGACTATATAATGCAGACGCTGGCGATGGCTGCTTAAACCTATCAGACCTTAGTGCTGAGGACTGAAAAATAGTTTAAAGGCATCGGTCAGCTGGCCACCTTTTCCAACGCTCTTCCTCTGACCGCACAAAGCCTCAGAAACACGTTGCCTAGCACCAGGAAATGGTAACCTCCCAGGGTCAGGAAATGCGTTACACAAACTTTTCTTTAAGGCCTCCTGAAGATGTTTCATCCTCTGCTCCCTCTATGAAGGCAGGATAAGTTCTGCAACTTTACCCTTGTAACAATGGATCAAGATGGGTTGTCAGCCAGTAATGATCCCTTTCCTTGATACCACGATTCCTAGGGTCTTTTTGCAGGCTTTGCAGAATCAGAGAGGCCATGCAGTGTAAGTTTGCAGAGGCATTTGATTCTGAGTCCTCTGGGTCTCTAAGGATGACATTATTCAAAACTACCTCCCAGCCACGTACAACTCCTTGGGTTTCTGGGGACTGAAAACCATCTCTTGAAGACTGCTGTGTGCTATCCTCTACATCCATGCTGACACAATCCTCCTCCTCCTCTTCTTCCTGTGTGTTTGGTGGCCCTGCAGGAATGCTATCTGCATAAAGGGGGCCTTGAGAGGAAAGGAAGTCCTCCTCTTCCTCCCGCTGTTCTGCCTCAAGTGCCCTGTCTATGATTCCAGGAAACGCGTGCTCCAGCAGGGAGACTAGAGGGACAGTATTACTGATGCATGCATTGTTGCTGCTCACCATTCTTGTGGCCTCTTCAAATGCTGACAGGACAGTGCATTCATCCTTGATCAGTAGCCCCTGGTGGGGCAAAAAGAAGCCAAGCTCCCCTGACCCTGTCCTGGCGCCATACTAGCACAGGTACTCATTGATGGCCCTCTGCTGTGTGTGCAGCTGCTGCAGCAATGCCAATGTTGAGCTCCACCTGGTGGGCATATAACAAATGAGGTTGGTGGGCAGGTTGCATTCCCCTTGAATGTCAGCCAGCCGAGCACTGGCATTGTATGACCAGTAGAAATGACCACAGACATTCTGGCCTGCCTCAGGAGATCTTGTAAGCCTGGGTACCTGGTCAAGAAACGCTGCACCACCAAATTCAGGACATGTGCCAAACATGGAACATGGGTCAAGTGTCCCTTTCGGAGGACGGAGAGAAGGTTGGTGCTATTGTCGCATACAGCCATTCCTGGCTCAAGCTGCCGTGGCGTCAACCACCTCTAAGCCTGCCCCTGCAGAGCTGTCAGAATCTTTGCCTCAGTGTCCCTCTTGTCCCTTAGGCAGACTAACTGAAGCACTGCATGGCATCTTTTAACCTGACTGCTTGCGTAGCCCCTTGAACGCTTACGGAGCACTGCTGGTTCAGAGGACAATTCTGCAGAAGAGGCCATAGAGGAAGAAGAAGAGGAGGGGTGGAGCAGGGAGCTGTGGCAGAATCACCACCAGCTTCTTGGAGGCGTGGTGGCGGAACAAGCTCCAACAACACTGAATCCTGTCCTGCATCCTTCCCAGCTGCCAGCAGAGTTACCCAGTGCGCCGTGAAGGAAAGGTAACGTCCCTGCCTATGCCTGCTGGACCATGAGTCAGCATTAATATAAACCTAGCTGCTGATCGCCCTATCCAACGAGGCCAAAACATTGCCTTCCACATGACGGTAGAGAGTCGGAATGGCCTTACGTGAACAGAAATGCCGTTTTGGAACCTACCACTGTGGTACAGCACATTCCACAAATCCACAAATTCATAAAAGGGGGCAGAGTCTACCAGCTGAAAAGACAGCAGTTGCATTCTTAGCAATTTGACCAAGCTAGCATTTAGACACTGAGCATGTGGATGGCTGGGACAGAATTTCTTTTTATGGTTCTGCAACTGGGGTAGCGATATTTGCCTGCTGAAATCAGCTGGTGGTGTACTGCTAGCAGATTGGCTGCAAGTACTTGTGGCACCTATTGCTATACATTCATTCCTCTCAGTGCAGGTTTTTGAGAGGACTAGAGGTATAGTAGAGTTTGAGATCCCAGATGAGGAGCAAGGAGAAGTCTGCTTTTTTTCTATGATGTGGGTCTTTCGGCTGCTGTTGCCAATGGACTGCATGGCAGGTCGTCATATGTCTGGTCAAGCATATGGTGCCCAAGAAGCTGCTGTTCTGGCCACGCTTAATCCGCTTCAGACATAGGTTGCAAACTGCAACGGTGCGATCTGCTGCACACGTGTCGAAAAAAGCCCACACCAGGGAACTTTTGCAAGTCAGCGGGGAGTCAGCACTGCAGAGCTTTGTGGTGTGATGCAATAGGGTGGATGCCCTTACACTGCCCCCTGGAGGACATCCTGCCTCGTTGCAGTTGTGCCTCCGCCTCCTTCCTCTCCTCACTTTCCTCCTCTCTTCTCTCAGGCACCCAAGTACAGTCAGTGACCTCATCATCCCCTCCCTCCTTATCACCGGAGCAAACTTGGTAGTATGCTGCAGCTGGGGGAACATGACTGCCAGTTTCTTGTCCTTCTGTTGCACCCCCTCTCTCTAGGCTCATGTTACTCCCTTCCTCAACCTGGGAACCCACATCGGAGCCTTCAAATTGCTGTGCATTCTCCAGCAGAATGTAACCGACACTATGGTGGAATAATTCTGGTGACTCCTCTGTGCATGATGGTGGGGCTACAGAAGGAGTAACTGTGGACAAGAAGCCGGTGGAATAGGCCACTTTGGCAGCTGCATTGGAAGGCAAACTACTATGAGCCTGGGTGACAGAGGATGAGGAGGATGAGAACGGCTTTGTTATCCACTCCACCAACTCTTCTGCATGTTGTGGCTCAATAAACGGCAAGCAGCAGAAAAAAAGGACAAGCGTGCCCCATGGCCACTTGCAGAGGATGCACCATGTCCAGGACTACCACTGTTCACTGTAGACACAGAGGCTGCTTGCCCTCTTTTAGTGGCCTGTGAGCGTCTGCCTCTCCTTGGTGGCCTTCCGGACATGATGATTTTTTTTTTTTTTAAACATCGCACTACACTGTATTATACACTGTGTACACACTGTAACCCCTTCCCTGCCAGTGACATTTATACAGTAATCAGTGCATTTTTATAGCACTGATCGCTGTATAATTGTCAATCGTCCCAAAAATGTGTCAAAAGTGTTAATGTGTCCGCCATAATGTTGCAGTCTCAATAAAAATCGCAGATCACTGCCATTACTAGTAAAAATAAAAAATAATAATTAAAAATGCCATAAATCTATCGACTATTTTGTAGATGCTATAACTTTTGCGCAAACCAATCTATATACGCTTATTGGGATTTTTATTACCAAAAATATGCAGAAGAATACATATCGGCCTAAACTGAGAAAAAAATAGCTTTTTAAAAAAAAAAATGGGGATATTTATTATAGCAAAAAATACAAAATATTGTGTTTTTTTCAAAATTGTCGCTCTTTTTTTGTTTATAGCGCAAAAAATAAAAACCGCAGAGATGATCAAATACCACCAAAAGAAAGCTCTATTTGTGGGAAAAAAAGAACGTAAATTGTGTTTTTGGTACAGCGTCACACAACCACGCAATTGTCAGTTAAAGCGACGCAGTGCCGTATCGCAAAAAATGGCTTGGTCATTGAGCAGACAAATCTTCCGGGGCTGAAGTGGTTAAATACCACCAAAAGAAAGCTCTATTTGTGTGAAAAAAATGATTAAATTTTGTTTGGGTACAGTGTTACATGAGTAAGTAATTTTCATTTAAAGTGTGAGAGCACTGAAAGTTGAAAATTGGTCTGGGCAGGAAGGGGGTGAAAGTGCCCTGTATTAAAGTGGGTAAGGGGAACCCTATGACAGAAGTCAGAAAAAAACAAAACAGCGTGGGGTCCCCCCAAAATCCATACCAGGCCCCAAAGAACCATGTCCCCATGTTGATGGGGACAAGGGCCTCTTCCCGACAATCCTGGGCTGTGGTTGTCAAGGTCTGGGAGCCCCGAGATCTCAGCCCCCCCCCCTCCATGTGAATGGGTATTGGGTACATTCACCAAAAAAGTGTCAAAAAGTAATAACCACTGGGAACAGTTTTTGACAAGTCCTTTTTTAAAAATGGAAAAAAACATTTTTCCCTCGATGTACATCCATCGTCAATCACGCCGCCCACAAAAATAGAACCCCCCCTCCGTTGTCATCTCTTGGGAGGCCTCCGGCCGTCTGTATCCTCTCTGCTTTGACAGCTCTTATATAGGCATGGAGCAGGGCCACCCGGTTACGTCACCCAGTGGCACCCCCCCTTCTGTCGTCACATGACGTCATGTGATATCATTTAGGGGTGGTTCCACCAGGTGACGTAAATGGGTGGTCCCGCCCCTTGCCTATATAAGAGCTGTCAAAGGCGAAGAGGGCATATGGCGGGTAGCCTCTTAGGAGGCAAAGCGTTTTTTTCTATTTTTCAGGTCCTGCCAGCTGCGTGATGGATGATGGATACATCGAGGGACACTATTTATCTATTTTTTGTTTTTTAATAAGGGTTGATGGGGATTGGACACAGCCGATCACATGGTTAAAGAGCCGCGTGATCAGCTCTTTACAGAGATCGGGGTCACGCCTTGTCCTAGCAACACGGTGCAGCCGCGATCCCTGTACTGATGTCCACCCAGAGCGTGAGCCGCACTCATTTGACGGTGGGCGGCGGGAAGTGGTTAAATTACATTTTTTCCTTTATAATGGTCATTATTGCTACAGCATGTTCTATACATTGCACAGATGCGCCACTTTACAGGCAGACTAAGAGGACCCCCAGGCAGTGCTGTGTTTTAGCCAAGGCCGACAAGGCCCAGGCCTAGGGCGGCACTTTGCTGGGGGGGGGGGTAAAAAAGCTGCCCCCGCACAAAAAAAGCACCGCACCATCCTCCAAGCTCCCGCACTCAGGGCCACCATCAGGAGAGTACAGCTGAATCCCAGAGCAGTGGCGTCGCTATGGGGATGGGGGGGGCGGCCGCACTCGGGTGACACCCACCAGGGGGACGACACCAGGAAGCAGTTTTAGTGGGTGCCGTCAAGCTCCCCCCACCATCGGTAAAGCGGTGATATTTTTCATTGCTCTGTTTGCCAGGGAACTCAACAGCGGCGCTGTGACAGGGGAGAGGAGAGCTTCCAACTGTCTGTGTATCTCCCCCGCTCGCCCCCTCCCCTTTCTCCTGTTAGCTGAAAGAAAGAAGAGAGAGCGGCTGTAATCTGGTTCGCCGCGACATCTGCCCACTCTGTTCCCCCCCCCCCCATTGGCCACAGCAAAGGACCAATCAGAAGCCACTGGGGGTCATCATGGGAAATGTAGTCCCTGAAGATTGGCGGCCCCAGTGTGTCCACAGACAGCAAGCTACAGCCTCCAGCATGCATGCACTCTGGGGGAGGAGAGAGAGAACCTGGAACCCGGAGTGCTACAGGAGAAGAGAAAAAGAGAGGACTGTGCTGGGGGAAGCCAGAGAGAGAGAGCTATGCTGTACCCCTGTACCCACACAACCAGAGAGGGAGCCACACTGTACCCCTGTACCCGCACCACCAGAGAGAGAGCCATGCTGTACCCCTGGACCCGCACCACCAGAGAGGGCACCATGCTTTACCCCTGAACCCACTCCACCAGAGAGGGAGCCAAGCTGTACCCCTGTACCCACACCACCAGAGTGGGAGCCACGCTGTACCCGCACCACCAGAGAGAGAGCCACACTCTATCCACACCACCAGAGAGGGAGCCACGCTGTACCCACACCACCAGAGAGGGAGCCACGCTGTACCTGCACCACCAGAGAGGGAGCCACACTGTACCCGCACCACCAGAGAGAGAGCCACGCTGTATCCGCACCACCAGAGAGAGAGCCACTCTCTACCCACACCACCAGAGAGGGAGCCATGCAGTACCTGCACCACCAGAGAGGAAGCTACGCTGTACCTGCACCACCAAAGGGGGAGAAAGATGGAGCCACTGCCAGGGTACAGACATGCTACACTACTGACTAGAGTCAGCCTGGGCAACCCAGAGTGAGCGAACGTCCAGCCAGAGGGATCACTGTTGCGGTTTCGCTGGGTCTTTGAAGAGGGCCTGTTGGCCATTATCCATTACTGTTCTTAGGGACTGAGCCATTTGGAAGTGCCTAACCTGCTATCCTCTAGGCCTTATTGACCGCTACATTGAGCTCCAACGCTGGGCCTCCGTCCCAAAAATAGGGGGGTGACACCATTTTTACCGCACCAGGTGACACCAACCCTAGTGTCGCCACTGTCGTGGAGCCCAGTGCCACAACAAGTTCTGGCACTGAGCTTCCGGTAACTGGCCAGACAGGGGTGCGCTAGCATAGGCACCAGGGACATCTGCCCGGGGTCCCGCAAGCGGCGATCAGCTTTCCGTAGCAGCCGACACCTTTATCCCCACTGACAGCCTCACACACTCCTCGGCTCCTCTTCCTCCTCGGCTCCAATGTTCTAGTGTACACAGGAGGAGGAGCCACAGAGGAGGGACACAACTTCAGTGCAAGAGCCACGCTGCTGGTCTGAGACCTGTGTATAGTTTACAGTGGAGGGGGACACAGTAACTGGGAAGGGTGGGGGAGAGGGGGGGTAAGGGAATATGTGCTGGGTGCTTTGGGAGGGGAGAGAATATGTCAAAGTGGGGGGTCTGATCCCCACCCCCCCACTAGCACATGTCCTCTACCCTCCCAAAGCACCCAGCACATATCCCCTTACCCCCTCTCGTCCCAAATTTAAAGATGCCCCGTCCCTCTCTGTCCTCCTCCCACGGCATCCCTCTGTCCTCCTCCCACGGTGTCCTTCTCTGTCCTCCTCCCCCGGCATCCCTCTCTGTCCTCCTCCCGCAGCATCCCTCTCAGTCCTCCTCCTGCGGCATCCCTCTCTGTCCTCCTTCCCACTATGTCCCTCTGTCCTCTTCTAATGGCGTCCCTCTGTCCTCTTCCCACGGCGTCCCTCTGTCCTCTTCCCATGGTGTCCATCTGTCCTTCTCCCACGGCGTCCCTCTGTCCTCTTCCCACGGCGTCCCTCTGTCCTCTTCCCACGGCGTCCCTCTGTCCTCCTCCCATGAAGATGACAGGGCCGGTCTTAAAAAGGAAGGCATGTGACTTTGACAGGAAGGGGTGGGTCATATTTAAATTAGGGGGTGCGTGGGTTTAGTCCGGCCTAGGGCAGCACAAAACCTAAATACACCACTGCATCGTAAGGACTGGTAAGCTGCAATCTATTACATTATTGGTTTCAAGTTTAGATATGCTTTTTGTCACTGTTCAAAACTGACACTCTAAATAATATGTGGTTTGCGAAGTATCATTATTTTGCTGATGCTGACCTTTGAAGGTGTCCGTAAGGGTTTGTATAGATAGGTAACATGCACAAACCCAGGAATATTGCTGCACTCCTTGGTATCTTTATTGAAGCATCACAGGTATGACAGGAACATTAAAAGGTGATGCGTTTTGAGCTAAATTCAGTGCTTGCTCAAACCTTATACATGTAGCCCTTGTTGCCACAAGCCACTAATGACAGGTATGTGACAGAGGCCTTACAAGTCTTGTAGTCTTGAAGTCTTATAGGACCACAAGTGCTTTATGATAAGGACAGGCATACAAGCAGTGGTGGCCCGTCCATAGGGGGCGCAGTGGCGGCCTGTCCATAGGGGCGCAGTGGCGGCCTGTCCATAGGGGGTGCGGTGGCGCCCCCCCCCCAAGCTAGTCTATAAAAAAAATTGGCCTTTTAAGTGTGTACGGGGCACCGGACACACAGCTGTCTATGGAAAGCGTGACGTCTTCACAATCACATGATTGGGGCTGAGGCGCTTCACTGGCTTTTCTTGGAGAGTCTTCTGGTCTCAGAGTGATGCGACCCAAACACTCCCACTCTAGCCTTATTCTGCCTGTGGGGTTTGTGATTGGCGCGATCCATAGGACGTGGGCGGTGCACGTCCTATGGTCCTGGCACTGGATGGAACACGAGGCCTAAATCTTCTCTCTATTTCTCAGCCGGACCAGTAAGTGGCGGCGGCATGAATCACAAACTGGGAAGATGTGTGACCCCCTCACCCTGTGATGTGAGCAGATCACTGATGAGGATAACACTAATGCGGCAGATGGGCGCGGAGATGGCAGTGCAGAGCCCGGCACTGAGCACGATGTGGCCAGAGCCTGGAGGTAAGTGCGGGAAATTGGAGTGCTGCCGTCCAGCCAGGGGGAAGAAGGCTTCCCTGGAGGTGAGAATAAGAATAATGTGCAGCAACCCTTCTCACTGCATGGCCAATGACAGATCATCCTGGTAGGACTGGCTACAAGTGATAGCAGGATGTAATTGCAATTTACCTAAGTCCATGTCTTAGGCTGCGTTATATAAGAATTTTTTAATGAACATTACTGTATTGCTGTTTTTACATATTGGCTACTCAGAAACAAAAAGTTTTCTCTTGGCGCACTCTCCTCTGTTATTAGGGACAGCTTGCTGAATGCCAAAGCTCACAAAACTCTTCTGAGTTTTAATGAGATAGACATGATTAATTTCATCCATTGTAAGCAGTGCAGAAGACCCATAGCATCCCCCATAGCATCCAATCACCGAGAAAGGTAACATCTGATCCAATGTCTACACAACATATCATTGCTGGTTGTATTCTGAATTAGGAATGGAGTCTCAGAAATATGTTGTTGGCTGTTTCCCTTTGAAAGTAGCCCTTATGAAAAGTTCATGGTTAGTAGCAAGGTAATGTAAAGGATATTGGATGAGACCTGATATATTCAGAGGCAGCACATTGTGAAGTAATGAGCATTAACTGATCGTATCTCAATAGACTTCCACTGGAATCAGCAGAAAGCCAATAATTAGACTTGTGTTTATCTATCTATCTTAAGCCTTGTCAGCAATCGCTCCCCCCCTCCCCCCCCTCTCTCTCCCTCACTTCCCCCTCTCACTCTCTCTCTCCCCCTTTCTCTCCCACCATCTCTTTCTCCCCCCTCTCTCTCTCCCCTCTCTCTCTACCTCCCTCCTCCCATTCTAATCTGAAGCCTTCTCCCCCTTCACACCTCTCTATCATGTCCTGTCCCTCTATCTGTTCTTCTCTATCTGCAGCGGTGGTCTTCAAACTGGAAGCTCACTGCTCAACTGCTGTCTCGTAGACTGCTGGCTGCTGCTACGTGATCTCTCTGCAGGGAAGGGAAGAGTGGTTGCTTGCGCTTAGTAACCATACCTCCCAAATGTCCCTAATTTGGAGGGACTGACCCTGATTTGGAGCAATGTCCCTCTTTCCCTCATTCCTCCTCATTTGTCCTTCATTTTGGTCTGATATATATAGAGGTATATCAAATGCACTTTTTATCTATCAAAAAGTGTTTCCCAGTGCTAAACCTTTCATCCAAATTCTAAATTGCTGCATTTGTAAATTCCAAAAGCCAATATGAAAGAATAGTAGTGGTAAAAAAAGCACTTGTGGGTTTAACCAATCTTGTTTTTTTGTACAATTCTCCTTTAAGGGGGCATGGCAAGGGGTGTGTCCTATGCCTGCATACCTTTTCTGATAGGTGTCCCTCATTCCCATCTCAAAAAGTTGGGAGGTATGTAGTAACTCAAGTCATGTGTTTGCTGGTGGTGGACTTCAGACTGGGCACCAGTACTTGCCAGTCACGCTGTCCCTGACTCCCAGTCCCTGTGTGTTGCTGCTGCTGGCTGCGCTGCATCACTGAGAACCCCTCATAATGGGCACAGCAGGTGTACAGACCCGTGTACAGACCCAGGAACTCAGTACAGGGATGGTGGGAACCCCTCATAATGGGCACAGCAGGTGCAAAGACCTGGGAACTCAGCAAAGGGATGGTGGGAACCCCTCATAATGGGCATAGCAGGTGTACAGGCCCGGGAACTCTGCACAGGGATGGTGGGAACCCCTCATAATGGGTACAGCAGGTGTACAGACCAAGGAACTCTGCACAGGGATGGTGGGAACCTGTCATAATGGGCACAGCTGGTGTCCAGACCCGAGAACTCAGCACAGGGATGGTGGGAACACCTTATAATGGGTACAGTGAGGCTGCATTTGACGGGCACAATGAGGCTGCATTTGACGGGCACAGTGAGGCTGAAATTGATGGGCACAGTGAGATTGCAATTGACGGGCACAGTGAGGCTGCAAATGATATGCACAGTGAAGCTGCAATTGATGGGCACAGTGAGGCTGCAATTGATGAGCACAGTGAGGCTGAATTTGATTGGCACAGTGAGGCTGCAATTGACGGGCAAAGTGAGGCTGCATATGATGTGCACAGTGAGGCTGCATTTGATGGGCACAGTGAGGCTGCAATTGATGGGCTCAGTGAGGCTGCAATTGGTGTGCACAGTGAGGCTGCAATTGGTGTGCATAGTGAGGCTGCAATTGATGGGCACAGTGAGGCTGCATTTGATGGGCACAGTGAGGCTGCATTTGATTGGCACAGTGAGGCTGCATTTGATTGGCACAGTGAGGCTGTATTTGATTGGCACAGTGAGGCTGCATTTTATGGGTATAGTGAGGCTGCAATTGATGTGCACAGTGAGGCTGCAATTGATGGGCACAGTGGGGCTGCATATGATGTGCACAGTGGGGCTGCATATGATGTGCACAATGAGGCTGCATTTGATGGGCACATTGAGGCTGCAATTGATGGGCACAGTGAGGCTGCAATTGGTGTGCACAGTGAGGCTGCAATTGGTGTGCACAGTGAGGCTGAAATTGGTGTGGACAGTAAGGCTGCATTTGATGGGCACCATGAGGCTACCTTTGATGGGCACAGTGAGGCTGCATTTGATGGGCACAGTGAGGCTGAAATTGATTGGCACAGTGAGGCTGAATTTGATGGGCACAGTGAGGCTGCAATTGATGTGTACAGTGAAGCTGCATTTGAAGGGCACAATGAGGCTGCAATTGATGGGCAAAGTGAGCCTGCACTTGATGGGCGCAGTGAGCCTGCACTTGATGGGCACAGTGAGGCTGCAATTGATGGGCACAGTGAGGCTGCATTTGATGTGAACAGTGAGGCTGCATTTGATGGGCACAATGAGGCTGCATTTGATGGGCACAATGAGGCTGCATTTGATGGGCACAGTGAGGCTGCATTTGATGGGCACAGTGAGGCTGCATTTGAAGGGCACAGTGATGCTGCATTTGAAGGGCACAATGAGGCTGCAATTGATGGGCAAAGTGAGCCTGCACTTGATGGGCGCAGTGAGCCTGCACTTGATGGGCACAGTGAGGCTGCAATTGATGGGCACAGTGAGGCTGCATTTGATGTGAACAGTGAGGCTGCATTTGATGGGCACGATGAGGCTGCATTTGATGGGCACAATGAGGCTGCATTTGATGGGCACAGTGAGGCTGCATTTGATGGGCACAGTGAGGCTGCATTTGATGGGCACAGTGAGGCTGCATTTGATGGGCACAGTGAGGCTGCATTTGATGGGCACAGTGAGGCTGAATTTGATGTGTACAGTAAAGCTGCATTTGAAGGGCACAGTGAGGCTGCATATGATGTGCACAGTGAGGGTGCATATGATGTGCACAGTGAGGCTGAAATTGATGGGCACAGTGAGGCTGCATTTGAAGAGCACCATGAGGCTGCAATTGATGTGCACAGTGACGCTGTACTTAATGAGCACAGTGAGGCTGCGTTTGATTGGCACAGTGAGGCTGCAATTGATGGGCACAGTGAGGCTGCATTTGATGGGCACAGTGAGGCTACAATTGATGGCACAGTGAGGCTGCAATTGATGCTTACAGTGAGGCTGAATTTGAAGGGCACAGTGAGGCTGCATATGATGTGCACAGTGAGGCTGAAATTGATGGGCACAGTAAGGCTGCATTTGAAGGGCACAGTGATGCTGCATTTGAAGGACACAATGAGGCTGCAATTGATGGGCAAAGTGAACCTGTACTTGATGGGCACAGTGAGGCTGCATTTGAAGGGCACAATAAGGGTGCAATTGATGTGCACAGTGAGCCTGCACTTCATGGGCACAGTGAGGCTGCAATTGATGGGCACAGTGAGGCTGCATTTGATGTGAACAGTGAGGCTGCATTTGATGGGCACAATGAGGCTGCAATTGATGGGCACAGTGAGGCTGCAATGGATGAGTACAGTGAGGCTGAATTTGAAGGGCACAGTGAGGCTGCATATGAAGTGCATAGTGAGGCTGCAATTGATGTGCACAGTAAGGCTGCATTTGAAGGGCTCAGTGAGGCTGCATTTGAAGGGCACAATAAGGCTGCAATTGATGTGCACGGTGAGCCTGCACTTGATGGGCACAGTGAGGCTGCAATTGATGGGCACAGTGAGGCTGCAATTGATGGACACAGCGAGGCTGCAATTGATGGGCACAGTGAGGCTGCATTTGATGGGCACAGTGAGGCTGCATTTGATGGGCACCGTGAGGCTGCATTTGATGGCCACAGTGAGGCCTCAATTGGTTTAGATTTTTTTTTTATTTATTGCATTCTATAACATTTGACTTTAACATTAACATTTCAATATTTTATTTAGCATTAATGATGCATAATCACCTGATAAATGGCTTTTTACAGTCCTGCATTACTAACAGTTGAATTTTTCAATTTGTTTGCCCCCCCCCCCAAAAAAAAAAAAATTTGAGCACTAGCCACCACTGCATATAAGTGCTTTATGAAAAGGAAAGGCATACAAGTACTTTATGATAAATACAGTCCAAAGTACAATTGAATATATTCTGTTTGGCCTGTGTTTAAATGTATGTGCAGACATTTACACTTGGAGGACATTTCAGAGGCTCCTGGTAAATGGAGCCTGTAGAGGGAATTGCTGCCTCATTTGTTATAATTATTTGCTGCTGTACAGATGAATAATCAATTTTCTATGTGCTACCCTTGGTAATTGCTGTGTGTTAAAGTGGCAAGTGAAATCCAAGGTCTTTGAAAACAATTTTAAACTCTCATTAATGTTTTTGTTCAATGATTTAGTTGGAGAACATGACGTTTATTTATTTATTTATTTTTTATATCAATTGATATTTAGACATGATAGTGTTTAGATGACAAAATGTAAAAATATATATCAGCGCATGTATGACAAAAGACTGAAAGCAGCTGAACACCAGGGTCAAACGATCAAATCCCTCTAGACAAATAGAAAAAATAGGTGCAGCGCTAAAAATAAACAAACCAAACCAAAAGAGTATATATAAAATAATCCAGGGATGAGGAAACTGACAATAAGGTAATGTCCTATAAATGATAGAAAGCACAAAAATGTCCAGATATAGAGTGTCCAGATATGAATCCACCAGGCAAAACGTGATGATCACAGCAAAGGTGTGTGGCTGATAGAAGAACCCTTCACCATAAACCAAATGGCCTCTCACCTGGTAACAGGGACCCTTCTCAGAAAGGTCAAACGAGCATTCCCATAGGGATCAACAGAGTGATGGTAAAGGTCCAATGGCAAGGGACTCCTCCAGATAACCAAGTATCAAATGGCCAGCGTGATTCATATGAACAGAAAGGGGACCGACATAGTGCTCTCCGTATGGTATACTTTATTGGAAGAATATAAAAAACTCACTTACATAACAGGCACTTCACAAGTGCCAGGACGCTGACATGAACTACACAGCAGAGTGAGTGCTAGCGGTGGAGCATGCGCAGTAGCCGCGGATGATGTCACGACGTCACGTTCTGGACGCGTTGCGTCCCAGTGGGCGGGGACTTCCTCAGCAGATGTCGTGACTACGTGGGCACCCGCGCTATAAGGAGGTGAGTTGTTATGGTAACACCAAACAACAACGAATGACGTATATCTAATGGGGACCGGCTCCGGAAGTGTCTCCATACACATCATTCGGAGTGAACGGAACCCAATCTTATAATGAAAGCTCATATCTGCACATACTCAAAAATTAAAAATATATGATCTGGTGTTAGAGCACTAAGACACACATAGCAGAGTGTAATCTTAACGGAACAGTCTGAAACACCTAGATCACAACAAAGATAGATGTTTAAAAATATTTAAAATATTAAAATTTTTAAAATGGTTAATCTAACTATCCGTCATCCGCGACCACCAACTGCTCACCAACAAAACAATATCAAAAAAGATATAAAAATCCGATAGAATTATAATCATTAAAAAATATATATATATAAAAATCCTATCGATCAGATATAAAACAATTAGTGTCAAACTCTACATTTAACCCATCGGGGCACATTACTCCTGTCTCATAAATCCAATGGGATTCCCTCTTACTTAACTGTCGGATAAAATTTCCCCCTCTCCAGTGCTTTGTGACCCTTTCAATGCCCCAGAATTTCAGACACTTAGGGTTTTGTTGATTAAAGGTCTTGAAATGTCTGGACACTTGTGGGTCTTAAGGCCTTTCTTAATATTGTTGACATGTTCGGCCAGTCTAACATGTAAGGGTCTTGAGGTTCTCCCAACATACTGGAGCCCGCAACTGCACTCCAGCATGTAGACAACCCCAATAGTATCACATGTAATAAGCTGTTTGATCTCATACTCTTTGTTAGTGGCCGAAGCTAAAAAAAATTTTCGTTTTTTAATATTTCCCTTGGAGTGCCTGCAGGGGACACATCTACCACAAGCATAAAAACCTCCCAAGAAAGAAAAAAGCCTATCTTATCGTATTTTATCCGACAGTTAAGTAAGAGGGAATCCCATTGGATTTATGAGACAGGAGTAATGTGCCCCGATGGGTTAAATGTAGAGTTTGACACTAATTGTTTTATATCTGATCGATAGGATTTTTATATATATATTTTTTTAATGATTATAATTCTATCGGATTGTTATATCTTTTTTGATATTGTTTTGTTGGTGAGCAGTCGGTGGTCGCGGATGACGGATAGTTAGATTAACCATTTTAAATATTTTAAATATTTTTAAACATCTATCTTTGTTGTGATCTAGGTGTTTCAGACTGTTCCGTTAAGATTACACTCTGCTATGTGTGTCTTAGTGCTCTAACACCAGATCATATATTTTTAATTTTTGAGTATGTGCAGATATGAGCTTTCATTATAAGATTGGGTTCCGTTCACTCCGAATGATGTGTATGGAGACACTTCCGGAGCCGGTCCCCATTAGATATACGTCATTCGTTGTTGTTTGGTGTTACCATAACAACTCACCTCCTTATAGCGCGGGTGCCCACGTAGTCACGACATCTGCTGAGGAAGTCCCCGCCCACTGGGACGCAACGCGTCCAGAACGTGACGTCGTGAGGTCATCCGCGGCTACTGCACATGCTCCACCGCTAGCACTCACTCTGCTGTGTAGTTCATGTCAGCGTCCTGGCACTTGTGAAGTGCCTGTTATGTAAGTGAGTTTTTTATATTCTTCCAATAAAGTATACCATACGGAGAGCACTATGTCTGTCCCCTTTCTGTTCATATGAATCACGCTGGCCATTTGATACTTGGTTATCTGGAGGAGTCCCTTGCCATTGGACCTTTACCATCACTCTGTTGATCCCTATGGGAATGCTCGTTTGACCTTTCTGAGAAGGGTCCCTGTTACCAGGTGAGAGGCCATTTGGTTTATGGTGAAGGGTTCTTCTATCAGCCACACACCTTTGCTGTGATCATCACGTTTTGCCTGGTGGATTCATATCTGGACACTCTATATCTGGACATTTTTGTACTTTCTATCATTTATAGGACATTACCTTATTGTCAGTTTCCTCATCCCTGGATTATTTTATATATACTCTTTTGGTTTGGTTTTTTTTTTTTTAGCGCTGCACCTATTTTTTCTATGTGTTTAGATGACAGACAGACAATGATGCATTCTGGGACGTGGAGTCCACCCTTCACATCAGTTTCCCCTGCACATCATAGTGTCCCCCTCACTTCAGAGTTCCCCTTTTATATCAGAAGCCCCCTTCACATCAAAGTTCCTCTTCACATCAGAGCCCCCCTTCTAAAAGGGGCCCATCTTCACATCAGAGCCCCTCTTTACATCAGAGCTCTCCATCTATCAGAATCTCCCCTCCACATCAGAGCCACCAATCCATTAGTGTTCCCTCATCATATCAGAGTTCCCCCTTCACATCAGAGCCCCCTATGACATCAGCGTTCCCCCTTGTACTGTGGAGTGCCACTTGCATTTTAGAGCCCCCCCTTGCTCAACAGAGACCCCCTTCACATCAGAGCCCCACCTTGAACATCAGAACCCCCCCCTTTCACATCGGAGCCCCTTTTGCACATCAGAGTTCCACTTCACATTGGAGCCCCCATCTTATCAGGATCCCCCTTAACATTAGGACCCCCCCCCCCCTTGTACATCAGAGTTCCCCCTATAACATTAGAGCCCTTCTTGCACATCAGATTTTCCCTTGCACATTAGAGCCTCCTCTCACATAGGAGTCTGTCCTTAGGCCCCTTTCACATGGGCACCGTCAGTTGAAAACGTATCACTTCTTATCCATTGCTTTATCCATCTCCATCCGTCTTCATCCGTTAGTTCTGTTAATCTCCGTTTACATCCGTTCCGTTATCATCTGTTTACATCCATTAATTTACCCGTTTACATTCATTTTTGCATCCGTTTTGATCTGTTTACAGTAGTTTCTGTGGCTTTGATGACATTACCCAGAAAGCATTGCTCCTCCCATGCTGCATTGCAGTTTTCAGTGAGTGACTTGTCCTTGCTGTGTCCTTGCTTTGTTCTTGTCCTTGTGTGTGCTATCTGCGTTGTGCGATGGATTCCAACTATTTTTAGGACAGCGTGACATTGTTTGTCATATTTGCCTATATGTGTAGAAAGGATTTTAACACAAAAACCCAATTACAAATCCTGATAAAAAAAGGTGGGGGATGGGGAATATGAAGTAGAAGGCTGGGAAGAAGAACCAGAGCTGGTTTGGCTATTAGCTTGATAAACATCTGTGGAATTTGAGCTAGTGTTTAAACCCAGAGGATATGTTCCCTGTAAAGACTGAGCAGGAGAGGAATTTACATACATAGGCCTCTGGATATTGTGCATTGAGCTGTATGAATGCAAATGGGTCTGTGGATAGGGTGGTAGATATGGCTGGGCCGGAAGGATATTGACGGTATGACCCCTGAGGGGGTCCATACTGGCTACAAGTGGGCAATGGCATTCCTGACTCGGCAGCTCTAATACATCCCCCCACACATATAAATATACCCATATGTATCTCCACCAGCCTTTCTGCTGGTGCTTTTTGTAGTGTATGATAAATTGTCCTCAGGAAGGATGCATTTGAGATATTTGGATCACAGAATGGATCCTTACTCTCCTGTCTTTTAAAGGAGCTCATCTCGTCTATGAAGGACTTCATGGCTTTGTCCATCTCATTATTTTCAGGCCTTTGGACACGTCGCAAGGATCTTGATGTTGTTGGCCTGTCATGCCTAACCTGTAGAGGGAAATGCAATGATGCCTTGGTGTACATCGATAAAGCTTGGTAATCAATAGTATGCTTACATGTACGGATACTTGCGAAAGGTCTGGACGTGCACTCGGACGTGTTGTCTCATTCACAGATTAGGACTGGCCTTCTTCCTCTTGAGTAATGGCTTGCTTACCTCCCTGCACTGCTTCTGTCTCATTACGGTTTTCTTCAGCGTTCTCCTCACACTCTGAGATGTTTGATGTACTACAATAAAAAAAGAGGAACTTTTGGTCACAAAACCTTACCATATGGAGAACTACTTTTTTCACTTTCTAAATGGAACATCCAAACGTCACTTACGGTCTAACGTCCATGACGTTACTTAAGAAGGACAACATTTTGAAGAAGACTCAGTTTTTGTTTTTGTTAGCTCCGGAACCGCTTGCACTCTCTGCCTCATCCTTCAAATCTCTTCAAAAACGGTCTCTGAGAAAACGCCACCTTCTGTTAATTTCAAATACTGTAACACACATTGAGAAAGATTTTCAGTAAAGTGGCAAAGAAAAAACCTATAACCAATAGGACTCCATAGTCTGTGGAGTCAGCATGCCCTTGCCTATTCACAGTATTAAACATCATGTATACAGAATGCTGTCAGATGGACAACAAGTCATCATTGCAGTACTAAGTTGGCATATGTTGAATATTATTATGCTTAGGTCACCACAAATTCAGCGTGCAACAAGGACAGCAATAGACACAAAAATTATGTCCTTCTGAGACAAGGTGCACACTTCATAAGAGTGGCCAGAAAGAATGTGCAATGACCTCAAATTCACATGCATTACTACAAAAGGTAAATAACAATCCATACAAAGCAGAGTGCCACATGGTTTGACTCTGCTGCAGCGAGAGACTGAACAGTACATTACTCACATGTTTTTATAATCTCATGATTCCATAAAAACACAGACAAGAGAGCATGCTGCAGTTGGGCAACACTTACCACATGCCTCATGTTCTTTGATAGTCAAGGTGGACCAATTTGGTGTCACAAGGTTATAGATTTCTTCCCATAGTTTCTGTGTTGCCACTTGTCACTGTGGTCCCGACATGTTGAGTCCCACAAGCCTGGCCTTTCATGCACCAGGTTTATTAGTTGCTCCTGGGAGAAGTTTGAGTTCAAATATAAACAAAAAAACCTTAATTTATTCCAAACGAATCTCAACTGATCGGACATTGACGGACATCGTCCGTTAACGTCAGTTAATATCTGTTTTCACAGATCTCGGTGTATACTTGTACGTTACAAAAAATGGATAAGATCGGAAGCGGAGGTGAACAAATGGTAACAGATGGTCATCCGTTTGCCCTATTAGAGGGGAGGGACAGTACTTCCTTAGGGGAAGAAGGTGACTCCTGGTCTGGTGCTGGAGAGGAAGCATTGAAGGAACTGGTAAGAGGCAAGAGGTGAAATGCTGTTCACCTAAACTGTGCATACACACAGATACCCAGGCATTAGACATGTGCAGGACGGAAAAATGTGTTTTGTTTCGTATATATTCGCTATGTTACTAACTTTGTTTCATTTCAGATTTTGTTTAGTGTGGTTTCGGAATTCATTAAATTTCATTTTGTTTTTGTTAAATTTAGTTTCATTTATTCATTTTCTAACGACTTCCAAATTTTTAGAACGATTCAAATTTGGATTGGCCAAAAAAATGATCAACCAAATTGAATTCTGTGTAAAGAATAGCTGGTTGTTAAGCAGCTGTCAGCTGGCTTCTCCACTGACATGTAAACAAAACAATGCTGGCAAAAGAAAATTCTGGGAAAAAAAACGACGTGGGTTACCCCCCATGTCCATACCAGGTGTGGGGGAACCCCTCGCCAAAATTGTTTAAAAAAAAGCGTGGGGTCCCCCAAAATCTATACGAGACGCTTATCCGAGCATGCAGCCTGGCAGGTCAGAAAAGGGGGTGGCGAGTGAACGCCCCCCTCCTGAACCATACCAGGCCACATGCCCTCAATATGGGGGGTGGGTGCTTTGGGGCAGTAAGACTCTGCCCCCCACCCCAAAGCACCTTGACCCAATGAACCTGCACCAGCAGAACATAGAACAGCCAAAAAAAATTGAACACTGCTCTTCTTTTACAGAGGAGCCATAAACTACATTTACCTAAACTATAGGAACCTAGCTAGGGGGATGCTACACTTGTTATGATAATTCTTCCTGTATGTACAGTATTTTAAAATGAAATCGTACAACAGGTTAACAATATGCCTTCTTGTAGACCATGTTAAATGTATGTTCATGTTAAAAGAATGCCATTTCACTAAGTAAAGTACATTCTCTACCTACAATGGCTTGCTGGAAACATAACAAAAATGGCATTGTTAAATGTTGGCAACTTTGGTATGGAGAAGCTTGTGGCTCACCCATACTCTTCCCATGTATGAATCAGTGCTTGGTGATTGGCTGCTCAGGCAATCAGCACAGGGGATTGCTACTTGCAGCTTACACTGGACTTCTTTATTTTGTTGCCATAGGTGAATGAAGTAGCAGTGGAACGAAGGCAAAGTATAAGCTGCTACAGAAGGCAGCATTTGCCCAACATTGGCCAAGCACAGGTTCATTAAAAGGCTCAGTCACACTATGACCTTTTCCAGCAGTGTTGGAGAATTAGTTTGCCAGTTCCAACCTATGCCAAGCTTCCACACAGATGCCAGGTCTAAACATATGCAGTGACACAAATGACTCAGTTTACACTGGGGTGGACACGGACATTGTGATCTGGTGGCCCAAATACTAATTGCAGAATTCAGACAATGTCGCAAGTGTGGTCCAGCTGTGGGAAGAATGCTGCCCTGCTCTCCTACATCCTATGCAGTGGGAATGAGGCCTCAATGTAACCTTCCAGGTCTTCTGTCTGTTATCTAGATATGTTTACAGTAGCAGACTAATGGCGATTAAACCTTCAAAAACTAGTAAGGGACACTTGAGTACTAAAAATAGATTTTTATAAATGCTGTGCTAATGATGTTCCTGTGGGGAATCTGGGTGATACATGGGCAGCTTCTGTGCACTGAGGAACTACCACAGTAACCTCAGGATGTCAGAACAATATTTGAATCTAAAATCAAAGCACCACATCAAAATGTCTAAGTAAGTATGTCCAAAGTAAGGTTTTATTCCAAACATTACTTAGGTATAAGAGGCAACATAAATTGGGGTCACACATCTCCCCCTTCATCAGGGCTAAAACATAACAAGAAGAATATAAAATATAATCTTTTAGATATAATGTGCTGTGTTCTTTAGGATATTAGGTGCCCTGGATCATTTTCGAAGTAAAACGAAATGCCAGCAACTCTGGAAACTTTAATACAACATGACCATTAAAACATGACGGCTGACGTGTTTCGGCACAAGACTTGATCACAGCACAGTCACCATAGAAAAATACTACATAGAAATAGCGTAGTGATAAAAGGATAATGCAGGTCACTCCCACTAATTGAATTATGTTGGTAATTGAAGATAAACGAAAACACTGCTGCAGGTATATGGTTCTCAGCAAGTGATGACCAACAAAACTTATTATGACATAGATCACTGAGAAAGGAAAGTAAACAGGGATCTGTGTAAAAAAACACAGTATAAAATTAAGAAGTATATCGCAAAAACATCACTAAACCTATTGGAGAAAAAGATCAACATCATAGCGAAGATTCATTCCCGAGGGCACTCTAGTTTGTAAATTAAAGATCACCAGACTTCTCTTTCAAGAAGCCTACGATGTAGATCGCCCCCCCCCCCCCCCGCCCCACCCCAGGTCATTTTTTAACCCTTTCTAAGCCATAGAAGGAGAAGGCAGACATATTCCCTGCATGGAGATGTTTAAAATGTTTTGATACATTGGAAAGTCCCTTGTCTGATGGATAAGATGTTCCATGGTAATGCTCACTTATCCATGTTCTCAAAGGTCTTGTGGTGCACTCTACATATTGTAGATTGCAGGAAGTGCACTCTCCTGAATAGTCCACATTATTATTTCCACAATTAATGTAATCACAGATTGTGAGATCTTTACCCGTGGAGCACGACTTAACCAACCTGTTTTTTCTTTAATATGTTTCTGACAGAAGCGACAGGTGCTGACACCACAGGCATAAGATCCTGCGGTGTGAAGCCATATGCCTCCAGAAACTGTGGACTGGTACAAACTAGGGGAGAGAGTACCACCCAAAGTATTAGCCCGCCGACTGCTGAATCTACAGCCGGCTTTTATAACAGATGCTAAATCTTTGTCAGTTGACAAAATAGGTAAATTTTTCAAAATTATATTTTTTATCTAGTTAAATTCCTGTGAGTATGTTACAAAAGTAATTGTATTGGCCCCTCAAACTGTATTATTTTTAGATTGAGAATTCTTTAAGAGGGTAGATCTATCCCTGTTTTTAGCCACACATATGGCCCTATTAATGTCCCTTTGTACTGACGTGCTAAAAGTCTAGAGGACACAACTCTGCACTCTTCAGAAAAAATTTCTGTCATGGAGCAATTGTGCCTGCCCCTAATGCACTCGCCCACTGGGACTGACTGTATAGTTTGTGTCGGATGGCAACTAGTGGCCAATAACAGTGAATTGCCGACGCACTCCTTTTGGTAAGTCCGAGTATGTACAGTCCCATTGAAGATTGAACCCTCCAAGGTAATATCCAAAAATTGATGGTTTCATGATGATTGTCAAAACTAAATTCTAAATTAAGAGAATTTTTTTTGAGATAGGTGACAAAAGATAAAATATCTGCAGGGGCTCCAACCCATACAAGAAGTAGGTCGTCTATATAGTGACCATACCATTGGATTGGATGCGTGGCAATAATTCTTCAAAAAACTGTCCAGTGATGTCAAATGACAAAGTAAAGAAAAAGAAAGGAAAATGAGACGAGGACGACGGAGACAACAGAAGGCAAAATTATCACCGACAAGCAAGGAACAGGAAACTGTAATGCAGGTGACAGCTGATTTGGACAATAATAGTATAGAAAACTCCCTTTTTCTCTAAAGATAATTTAACATGGGCTGAGAGATCTGTCCTTAAAACCTTGAGATCCTGACGAGATTTGGTTATCAGACAAGCCGATAAGGGAGGACCGGTTGTTGTCATGAATGCTGTGGATTATGGAACAGAAGCATTACGTCAATTGGGTGATGCTTCAGCATATCATGTTTTACCAAATAATCCCACATTCATTTTAAGACAGCAGCTGTCTCATCTCCTAGACACAGGATGTAATATGGGCATTTTGTCTTCTAGGATGGTTGAAAATCTTTCTGTAAACAGCCCAGTGGTCCCAGTCTTTCATCACCTGCCCAAGTTACACAAACATACTGTGCCTATTAAAGGTCACCCCATAGTTGCGGGTATTGGGTCACTATTTGAGAGACTGGGCCATTGGTTTGATTAATACTTACAGCCTCTGGTTACTAGGCTTCTGTGCTATATTAAAGATAGCTTGGTTGTCTTGGCCAGCATACAGGACATTATATGGACCGATGCCTCTCATTGGCTCACCCTGGATGTCAAGTCCCTCTATTCGTGTATCCCTCATGATGTAGCTCTGGAGGCTTTGAAATTCAACTTGCTATAGTATAGTTTTTACAATAGAAAATTGAAGGAATTTATTATAATGGCAGTAGATTTTCTACTTAGACACAACTATTTTATTTTTGATAATGTGTACTACCTCCAATACAGAGGTGCCTCAATGGTAGCTAAGATTTCACTGTCTTTGGCAAATTTGTATATGGGATGGTGGGAAGAAAAGTGTCATGAAAGGGTTCACCCGTTGGTGGTGCTGTCAGTCTCTTGGATCGCAGCACCAGTGTCTACCAGCGGGTGTCTATAAGGTCTACCAGGACCTGTAATAAGAGGACTTGCCTGTTGGTGGCACTGTTGGATCCTTGGGCCGTAGTACCAGTGTCCACCAGTGGGTGAATTCCGGCAGTGTGGAGCAGACAGCACCTCATGCGCTCAGGTGTTATGTGAGGTAAATTACTGGCAGTCTCATAAATACCCGGCAAGCCCTCACATGCTTGCCTTGGTATCTTTCTCCCTGCGCCCTGACCTCACTGCCCGTAATACTGACCTTGAGCCTGCATCTGTCCTGTCCTGTCCTGACCTGACCTGATCTGATCCAATCCCTATCCCGAGGCCTTCCTGGACCTGGACCCTCCTGTTACCTGATTACCTTGGATCCCTGCCCTGCATCCTATCCATCCATCCTCGCTCTGTCTTGTTGTTTTCCCGTCCTTACCCATCTGCTGATCCCCCGCTGTATGACATCGGCCTGGCTTTTGTTTACGGTTCTGGTATCTCCCATTTATTGTATATACTATTTTGTTGTTTGTGGGTCTTGTGGTTGGTTGTGCACTGTTATATTCACTTACTTGTCACCTATATAAATAAACACCATTATTATTCACTTACATGCGTTTCTGGTTTCCTCTGTGCAGTCCACACAGTCTGGTTTACTAATTCTCTGACAGTATACCAAGGGCATCCCTAACCAGACGTGGCTGCACTGAGGAATCACCCTGTTTTGTTGGGTGTGTTAAGATGGATTTTAATGAAATTATCTATTATTCTCTGTTGGCGGAAGAGGATGGTGAATATTGCCGCCAGACTTTAAAAGATTGGACCAGTGACCAGCTGGTGGAAACGATCCGATCAGCTCATTCCCTAGTGGATCAGGGTTATATGTCATTTGAAGATGTTCAGCCCCTAATCCGGTTATGTGCAAAACCAGCCCTGTCATGCATTCCCGAAGGAAGTGACGATTTTTTTCCCCCCTCAATTATGGCCAGGTTGAGTCTCAGGATATGGTTGTTAGAGGATGATCCAGCCTTTTTAATGGAGCGTTATCCTTCTTGTTCCCAGCAGGTGTTGTCTGATTGCATCCATTCAGTGCAATCTCTGGTTAGTCAAGCTGTGTGTGAATCAATGTTTGTTCAACCTGTGCTACAGGCATGGTCAGATCTCCTGTATTTAGCAAAGCCACAACAACCCAGCCGTGCCATTAATCACCTGCCTTCCCAAGAATCTATCTCCCCGTCGTTCATGGCAACCTCAGTTACAGCCCAGTATACACAGCTTTCCACCAAGTACTATTACCCAGTCTCTACTCACTGCACCTATCCTGCTTTCAATCCACCTGCCTCTTCTCCTCCACCTGTAACAATCTCACAAAACCCTCCTCCAGCCACTATTACCTGGTCTTCCCTTTGCCCAGTTACATCTTTTTCTTACAGCCCTGCAGTTACCAAAAAGGCTGCAGTGGCTAAACCAAAGAAGAAACAAAAGTTTTTCCCAACCCACACAATCCTGCCAGTATACCAACCTGCCTCCACACCAACCAACCTGTTCCAGCCTGCGTTCATGCCAGTTGAACCTGATGACCCACCTAAATCTGCCAACCCAGTGCCTACTGCTCAGTCTGACGTCCCAGTGCCTGCTGCCCAGTCTGACGTCCCAGTGCCTGCTGCCCAGTCTGACGTCCCAGTGCCTGCTGTCCAGTCTGACATCCCAGTGCCTGCTGCCCAGTCTGATGTCCCAGTGCCTGCTGCCCAGTCTGATGTCCCAGTGCCTGCTACCCAGTCTGAAGTCCCAGTGCCTGCTACCCAGTCTGACGCTACCCAGTCTGACGTCCCAGTGCCTGTTACCCAGTCTAATGTTTTAGTACTTGCTGACTGGTCTGATGACCTTGTGTCCTTGTTCCAGCCTGAAGTTTCGCTGCCAGCGTTCCAGTCTGATGTGCCTGCCTTCCATTCTGATGTGCCCGCTTTCCAGTCTGATGTGCCCACTTTCCAGTCTGATGTGCCCACTTTCCAGTCTGATGAGCCTCTGTCTGCTGCCCAGCCTGATGAGCCTCTGTCTGCTGTCCAGCCCGATAAGCCTCTGTCTGCTGTCCAGCCCGATGAGCCTCTGTCTGCTGCCCAGCCGGATGAGCCTCTGTCTGCTGCCCAGCCTGATGTGCCACTGTATGCTGCCCAGCCTGATGTGCCACTGTCTACTGCCCAGCCTGATGTGCCACTGTCTGCTGCCCAGCCTGATGTGCCGCTGTCTGCTGCCCAGCTTAATGTGCCACTGTCTGCTGCCCAGCCTAATGTGCCACTGTCTGTTGCCCAGCCTGATGTGCCACTGTCTGCTGCCCAGCCTGATGTGCCTCTGTCTGCTGCCCAGCCTGATGTACCTTTGCCTACTGCCCAGCCTGATGACCCGGAGCTTGCTGCCCAGCCTGATGACCCGGAGCTTGCTGCCCAGCCTGTGCCTGGAGCCCGCTGCCCAGCTTGATGTGCCTGTGCCTCTGCCTGCTGCCCAGCTTGATGTGCCTGTGCCTGCTGCCCAGCTTGATGTGCCAATGCCCGCTGCCCAGCTTGATGTGCCAATGCCCGCTGCCCAGCTTGATGTGCCTTTGCCCACTGCCCAGCTTGAAGTGCCTTTGCCTGCTGCCCAGCTTGAAGTGCCTTTGCCTGCTGCCCAGCTTGATGTGCCTTTGCACGTTGCCCAGCTTGATGTGCCTTTGCCTGCTGCCTAGCCTGATGTACCTTTGCCTACTGCCCAGCCTGATGACCCGGAGCTTGCTGCCCAGCCTGATGACCCGGAGCTTGCTGCCCAGCCTGTGCCTGGAGCCCGCTGCCCAGCTTGATGTGCCTGTGCCTCTGCCTGCTGCCCAGCTTGATGTGCCTGTGCCTGCTGCCCAGCTTGATGTGCCAATGCCCGCTGCCCAGCTTGATGTGCCAATGCCCGCTGCCCAGCTTGATGTGCCTTTGCCCACTGCCCAGCTTGAAGTGCCTTTGCCTGCTGCCCAGCTTGAAGTGCCTTTGCCTGCTGCCCAGCTTGATGTGCCTTTGCACGTTGCCCAGCTTGATGTGCCTTTGCCTGCTGCCTAGCTTGATGTACCTTTGCCTGCTGCCCAGCTTGATGTGCCTTTGCCCGCTGCCCAGCTTGATGTGCCTTTGCCTGCTGCCCAGCCTGATGACTCAAGCTTGCTGCCCAGCCTGTGCCCGCTGCCCAGTTTGATGTGCCCGCTGCTCAGCTTGATGTGCCTGTGCCTCTGCCTGCTGCCCAGCTTTATGTGCCTGCTGCCCAGCTTGATGTGCCTATGCCCACTGCCCAGCCTGATGTTCTTTTGCCTGCTGCCCAGCTTTATGTGCCGCTGCCCAGCTTGATGTGCCTTTGCCTGCTGCCCAGCTTGATGTGCCTTTGCCTGCTGACCAGCTTGACGTGCCTTTGCCTGCTGCCCAGCATGATGAGCCTCTGTCTGCTGCCCAGCCTGATGTGTTCCTGGCTACTGCCCAGCCTGATGTGTTCCTGTCACCTGCCCAACCCGATGACCCAGAGCCTGCTGCCCAGCCCGTTGACCCGGAGCCTGCTGCCCAGCGCGACGACCCAGAGCCTGCTGCCCAGCCTGACGACCCGGAGCCTGCTGCCCAGCCCGACAACCCGGAGCCTGCTGCCCAGCTTGACAACCCGGAGCCTGCTGCCCAGCTCGACGACCCGGAGCCTGCTGCCTGCTCTGATGTGCCCTATGTCTGCTCTGATGTACCCGCTGCCCGGTTTGTCGTGTCCGCTGCCCAGTCTGAAATACCCGATGCCCAGCCTGACGTGCCCTCATCCGTTGTTCGGTTTGAGGCCATAAACTTTGGGCAATTACATCTAGTTTGAGCGTCCAGAGGCCGCTCCTTTGAGGGGGGGTACTGTCATGAAAGGGTTCACGCATTGGTGGCGCTGTCGGTCTCTTGGATCACAGTACCAGTGTCCACCAGCGGGTGTCTTCCAACACCCAGGACCTGTAATCAGAGGACTCGCCTGCTGGTGGCACTGTTGGATCCTTGGGCCATAGTACCAGTGTCCACCAGCGGGTGTATTCCGGCAGTGTGGAGCAGACAGCACCTCATGCGCTCAGGTGTTACGTGAGGTCAATTACTGGCACTCTCATGAATACCCGGCAAGCCCTCACATGCATGCCTTGGTATCTTTCTCCCTGCGCCCTGACCTCGCTGCCCATAATCCTGACCTTGAGCCTGCATCTGCCCTGACCTGATCTGATCCAATCCCTATCCCGAGCCCTTTCTGGACCTGTCCCTCCTGTTACCTGATTACCTTGGATCCCTGCCCTGCATCCTATCCATCCATCCTCTCCCTGTCCTGTTGGTTTCCCGTCCTTACCCATCTGCTGATCTCCTGCTGTATGACCTCTGCCTGGATTTTGTTTACGGTTCTGGTATCACCCATTTATTGTATATACTATTTTGTTGTTTGTGGGTCTTGTGGTTGGTTGTGCACTGTTATATTCACTTACTTGTCACCTATGTAAATAAACACCATTATTATTCACTTACATGCGTTTCTGGTTTCCTCTGTGCAATCCACACAGTCTGGTTTACTAATTCTCTGACAAAAGGTTTCTCTTTTCTCCCTCCAATCCCTTTATTTGCCATATCCAATAGTATCGCTATTATTAATCGCTATATAGATGACCTACTTCTTGTATGGGTTGGAGCCCCTGCAGATAATTTGTCTTTTGTCACCTATCTCAATAAAAATTCTCATAATTTAGAGTTTAGTTTTGACAAGCATCATGAAACCATCAATTTTTTGGATATTACCTTGGAGGGTTCAATCTTCAATGGGACTGTACATCCTCGGACTTACCGAAAGGAGTGTGCCAGAAATTCACTGTTATTGGTCACTAGTTGCCATCCGACGCACACTATATGGTCAGTCCCAGTGGGTGAGTGCATTAGGGGCAGGCGCAATTGCTCCATGACAGAATTTTTTTCTGAAGAGTGCAGAATTGTCTCCACACTTTTAGCACGTCACTACAAACAAAGGGACATTAATAGGGCCATATGTGTGGCCAAAAACAGGAATAGATCTACCCTCTTAAAGAATTCCCAATCTAAAAATAATACAGTTCGAGAGACCAATCCAATTGCTTTTGTAACAACATACTTACTGGAATTTAACTTGATAAAAAATATAATTTTGAATAATTTGCCCATTTTATCAACTGACGAAGATTTAGCATCTGTTATAGAAGCCGGCTGTAGATTCAGTAGTCAGCAGGTTAATACTTTGGGTGCTATTCTCTCCCCTAGTTTGTACCAGTCCAAAGTTTCTGGAGGCACATGGCTGCACACCACAGGATCTTATGCTTGTGGTCTCGGCACCTGTCGCTTCTCTCAGAAACATAAAAGAAAACAGATTGGTTAAGTCGTGCTCCACGGGTAAAGAGCTCACAATCTGTGATTACATTAATTGTGGAACTAATAATGTGGTCTATTCAGTAGTGTGCACTTCCTGCAATCTATAATATGTAGGGTACACCACAAGACCTTTGAGAACATGGATAAGTGAGCATTGCCATGGAGCATCTTATCCATCAGACAAGGGACTATCCAATGTATCAAAACATTTGAAACATCTCCATGTAGGGAATATGTCTGCCTTCTCCTTCTATGGCTTAGAGGGGATTAAAAAAACGACCAGGGAGGGGGGGGGGGGGGGGCATCTATATCGCAGGCTTCTTGAAAGAGAAGTCTGGTGGATCTTTAATTTACAAACTAGAGTGCCCTCAGAAATGAATCTCCACTATGATGTTGATCTTTTTCTCCAATAGGTTTAGTGATGTTTTTGTGATATACTTCTTAATTTTTCTATTTTTATTTTTATCTTTATATTCAATTTTTTTACATACTGTGGTTTTTTTACACAGATCCATGTTTTCTTTCCTTTCTCAGTGATGTCATGATAAGTTTTGTTGGTCATCACTCCCTGAGAACAATACACCTGCAGCAGGGTTTTTGTTTATCTTCAATTACTGACATCATTCAATTAGTGGGAGTGACCTGCATTATCCTTTTATCTATACACTATCTATATGTTGTATTTTTCTATGGTGACTTTGCTGTGAACAAGGCTTGTGCCAAAACGCGTCAGCCATCACGCTTTAATGGTCATGTTATAATAAAGTTTACAGAAGAATTTCCAGAGTTGCCGGCATTTCATTTTATTCTCAAGTATGTTAGCTGGATGGAAGGAGGACATCCCAAGCCAGAGTACCTGGAGTAGGAATTGTCGTTTTTCTATTATCTTACCAGTGGCTTCACAGACTGAGCGGTCCTTTTCTTGTATGCAGTTATAATTTTGGAAGTGTTGTACTTGTGGGGTTTGTGTCTTGCAAATATTGGATGTTGGGGTGGCATTGGCAGAAGGCTTTGTTTTTACCAGTACCAATGTCAATTCGTTTTAAGCTAAGCTAGGTAAATATGTAATGAGGGAGATCTGCTTAGTGAAAAAAAACATATGTAAAGAAAAAAAAAATCAAACCACTAATAACATGCCCATATTTCCCTTGGTTACATTTTTCATTATTTGAAGATTGGGATCTCTCTGATTACATTACTGGCTCTAGGCTTTTGTTCCACCAGTGTTTGCAATTCGATGGAAACTGTGAAAATGTATTAATCTTGGCTTCACACCATGCCTAATGGGTACACAATTTGGGAGATGAGTACATAATAAATGTAGTTATATTTTTTAGAGCTTGGGGCATTGCAGTTCTGTACACATAAAGAATAATATTGATTAGATAGGGATGTTAATGGATTTTTTGTTTGTGAGTTTGTGAGTCTTCCTCACTGCAGATAAACATAATTCCTTCACACATGCTGTTGTAGGCAGATGTTGCAATGCTCAGTATACACAATTCCTATTGTAGCCAAGTCCCGAGCCTCTCCAGGCCTAATGGTGACCCCCAGAGTTAGACAGCCATTGTTCTGTGTAGAGTGGGTTACGAGGCATGGCGGGTATAATGCAAGGTAGATTAATGGGCGCCAGACACTTCTTGAATGCAAAGAGATTTATTGTCTCTTAAACAGCACTGTGGGAGAGAGCGTTAGGGCCAGGACCCCCTTTAGTAGTTTCAATGTTAATTTAGCAAACTCCGAGACTTCTATAGGTAGACAGCCATGCAGGGAAAGGCACCCAGCCGGACACCACATCTGCATGTGTAGACATGCTGTCTCCTATGGCAACAATCTTGAACAGTTTCTAACAAAGGTTGTAATGAACTCTTTCACTTCTTCCACAATCACCTTTTTAGATCTTCATTCAACTGAGCTCCCAGTCTATCACCTAGACCCGCTGATCCAATGCCACTGGATTTCCTGAGCTCTTCCAATCTTCTCACAGAGTATCTTCCTCAAGCGTCACCCCCGCGTCCCTGCTGGGTCCCTAGCTTGGCACTCACAGATACTCCTCAGGCTTTACCCCACTGGCCTGCTCGGTCCCTGGTTTGGCACATAATATTGCTCTGCAAGCGTCACCTCCACTGGCTGGGTCCCTGACTTGACATCTGCTGAAGTTTCCCAATTCTTCACCGTCCCCTGTTGGTGAGAATACTGCTCTGGTACTTGCTTCAGTTACGCTCAGTGGCCCCTGGTAGTAAGGTGGATGGTGCCTTAGTGGCCACAGCTTCCCCTCTACCTCCGACCATGACAGGTTCTCCAGCCGGCAGAACCGTTACTTCTGGTTGGATTGCAAGCCTCAATCCCAACCCTACGCTGCTCTCTTGCTTCTGGATAGGCCCTCAGGCAGCCTAGCAGCAAGATGTCCCTGGGATAGGCCTCAGGCTCCGGCCTAGCAGCCTGGAGCAGCACAACACATGTCCAACCAGACAGCCGTCCAGGTGGCACACCACCCTGATCACCTGACCTCACCCAAATAAATAGGCTCTCCCAGCAGGCAAAGGGACCTAAGAAAATTTCTGCCCATTGGCTGAGACACCCCATCTATTCCTAATCTGTCCTTGCAATGCCCTTGTCTTATCTAATGCCACCAGATACCTGGCCATCTAGTGACAGAAGAGAGAAGTGCAGCAATTCCAGAATTAGGGTGAAATCAATTGACCTCCTATCAATCGTCCAAGGCAACTATCACTTGGCAGGTAAATTTTCAAGAAACCCTGCCTAAACATCAGGGTGCTACACTATTTAGAATACATTTCCAACATAAAAAACCCTAATATGATCCACTTACGCAGTACCCCAGTAAGGAACAACACTTTCCCTGTTGATGACACACTAGCACCCTATCAGGTAATGTCAGTGGCAGTGGCAGCTGGTTTGCGCTTTTTGGGGCGCAAACAAACTGAAAAATACTGAAAAAAACATGAACTGCTGCCCCACTGTGCCTGTCAAATGCAGCCTTACTGTGCCCATCAAATGCAGCCTCACTGTGAACATCATATGCAGCCTCACTGTGCACATTATATGCAGCCTCACTGTGCACATTATATGCAGCCTCACTGTGCCCATCAATTGCTGCCTCACTGTGCCCATCAATTGCTGCCTCACTGTGCCCATCAATTGCAGCCTCACTGTGCCCATCAAATGCAGCCTCACTGTGCCCATCAAATGAAGCCTCACTGTGCCCATCAAATGAAGCCTCACTGTGCCCATCAGTTGCAGCCTCACTGTGCACAACATATGCAGCCTCACTGTGCTAATCAATTTCAGCCTCCCTGTGCCCATCAATTGCAGCCTCACTGTGCCAGTGTGCCCATCAATGCAGCCACAGTGTGCCAGTGTGCCTATCAATGCAGCCTCACTGTGCCAGTGTGCCCATCAATGCAGCCTCAGTGCGTCAGTGTGCCTATCAATGCAGCCTCAGTGTGCCAGTGTGCCCATCAATGCAGCCTCACTGTGCCAGTGTGCCCATAAATGCAGCCTTAGTGTGCCAGTGTGTCCATCAATGCATCCTCACTGTGCCAGTGTGCCCAACAATGCAGCCTCAGTGTGCCAGTGTGCCCATCAATGCAGCCTCACTGTGCCAGTGTGACCATCAATGCAGCCTCACTGTGCCAGTGTCTTCATTAATGCAGCCTTATGCTTTTAACAATCACCACAATCCATCCAGTCAGTATCCACCATGCTGCAGTGCTTGCTCCTTGTCATGACTTTACAACAACAACGAGTATCTGTGGTATAAGTCCCAGCAAGCCTTCAGCCAGTATAAATATGTCCTCCAAAAATACAATTCCTGTCTCCTTACTGCCAAAAAGACCTATTTTATCATTCTCAACACCATTTCACACAGTCCCCGTCACTACCTTTAACTCTTTACTTTATCCTTCACTACCTCCACCCACTAACTCACTCGATGGCAAGGAAATCGCAAATCACTTAAAAAATACTCTTGATATAATTCACGATAAGATCCTCACTGTACAGATATCTTCCCTACCTATTATTCCGTGTCCACCTGCACACTCAATACTTCCCTCATTTAAGTCTGCTACTACAGAAAAAAGTCACTAAACATTTTCCAAGTGTCACCTAACCACCTGGTCCCTGGATCCCATTCCCTCACAAATGCTACAGTCACCCTCTTGCTCTGTCCTACACTCTCTACTCACATCTTTAATCTCTCCCTCTCTTTTGGCATCTTCCCCTACCCTCTAAAATATGCACTGGTCACCCCCATACTTAAAAAGCCCTTACTGATCCCACCAATCTTAACAACCTAAGACCCATCTCCTTGTTACCTTTTACCTCCAAACTTCTTGAACGCCTAGTCTACAATTGCCTAATCTACCACCTCACTGAGAATACCCTTCCTGATCCTCTTCAGTCTGGATTTCGCCACACTCCACAAAAACTGCTTTCCTAAAACTCACAAACAATTTACTAACAACTAAAACCAATGGTCACTATTCTGTACTGGACCTCTCTGCTGCCTTTGATAGAGTTGATCACCCCCTCCTCAAAAGAAAAACCCTATTCCCTTGGCCTCTGTGTCTGTACTATTCGTTGGTTCTCATCTTACCAAACTCACCGCACCTTCAGCATTTCTTCACACCTGCCTAAAACTTTTGAACAGTACTGGAAATATATATACATACACATTAACTCTGGGTTGATTTACATTCGCAATGAGCTTTACCATTCCACTGCGCTACATAAAAATTGCACAACTGTGCTATCATTTTAATTAGCAGAATTTGTTGATTATATTTTCGGGCAAATTTAGGAATAGTTTTTTAATTTTTAGCTATTTATTCTTAATAAATTCTAATGAAATAAAAATATATATGTACAAAATTGCTGCCAAACTATAGCTCTACTTACAGTGCCTTGAAAAAGTATTCATACCCCTTGAAATTTTATACTATTTGTCATGTTACAACCAAAAATTTAAATGTATTTTATTTGGATTTTATGTGATAGACCAACACAAAGTGGCACATAATTATGAAGTGGAAGGAAAATGATAAATGGTTTTCAAAATTTTTTACAAATAAATATCTGAAAAGTGTGGCGTGCATTCGTCTCCTTTACTCTGATACCCCTAACTAAATACTAGTGGAACCAATTGCCTTCATATGTCACCTAATTAGTAAATAGAGTCCGCCTGTGTGTAATGAAATCTCAGTATAAATACAGCTGTTCTGTGAAGCCCTCAGAGGTTTGTTAGTGAACAAACAGCATCATGAAGGCCAAGGAACACACCACACAGTTCAGGAATAAAGTTGTGGAGAAGTTTAAAGCATGGTTAGGTTATAATAAACTATCCCAAGCTTTGTACATCTCATGGAGCACTTTTCATTCCATCATCCGAAAATGGAAAGAAGAGTATGGCACAACTGCAAACCTACCAAGACTTGGCCGTCCACCTAAATTGATAGGCCAGGCAAGGAGAGCATTCACCAGAGAAGCAGCCAAGAGGTCCATGGTAACTCTGGAGGAGTTGCAGAGATCCACAGCTCAGGTGGGAGAATCTGTCCACAGGACAACTATTAGTCGAATAGCCACAAATCTGGCCTTTATGGAAGAGTGGCAGAAAGAAAGCCATTGTTGAAAGAAACCCATAAGAAGTCCAGTTTGCAGTTTGCGAGAAGCCATGTGGGGGACACAGCAAATATGTGAAAGAAGGTGCTTTGGTCAGATGAGACCAAAATTGAACATTTTGGTCTAAAAGCTAAACGCTATGTGTGGTGGAAAGCTAACACTGCACATCACCCTGAACACACCATCCCCACCGTGAAACATGGTGGTGGCAGCCATGGGCGTCCGCAGAACTTTTTTCGGAGGGGGCATCGTTTTAGGGTCACCCATGCACCACCCCTTTTCGACACTGTCATTATCACATTGTTATGGACAGAGACAGCAGGTGTAGTACAGTCCCTAGGATAAGTAATGGATAAGGGCCGACAGGCCCTCTTACCAGACCCAGCGAAACTACAGCAGTGATCCCTCCAGCTGGATGATCGCTCACTCTGGGTTCCCCGGGGGTGATTCTGGTCAGTAGTGTAGCATGTCTGTAACCTGGAATTGGCTCAGTCTTTCTCTCTCTGGTGGCAATAGGCAGCGTGGCTCTCTCTAGTGGTGCTGGGCAGCGTGGCTCCCTCCGGTGGTGCTGGGCAGCGTGGCTCTCTCTCTAGCGCTGGGTAGCGTGGCTCCCTCTGGTGCTACTGGGTAGTGTGGCTCTCTGGTGGCGCTGGGCAGCGTGGCTCTCTCTCTGGTGACACTGGACAGCGTGGCTCTGTCTCTGGCTTCCGCCCAGCACACGCCTCTTTCTTTGTCCTGTAGCACTCACTCCCACAGCTTCTTTCCAGGCTGCAGTGTCTCAATCCCTCCTCTTGATCGAGCTGTTGCCTCCTTCCTGTGGAAAATGGGACCACCAATCTTCCGGACTACATGTCCCATGATGCTCTCCTAGTCTCCTTTGATTGGCCCTCAGTTATGGCCAATGGGGAAGAAACGGAGCGGGCAGGGGAACTGGTGAGAGCCGCTGTCTCTTCTCGCTGACAGGAGAAGGGGGGGGGGGGCGAGCGGGGTAAACCTCTAACTGCCTGCAGCTCACCTTTCTCCTGACATAGCGCCGCCGAGTTCTCTGCTGGACTGAGCAGGAAAAAGAGCCCGCAGTCACACTACACTGATGGGGGGGCTTGACAGCATCCCCCATAGTGACTCCACTGTGCTGAATAATCCGATCCCTGATTCCAGAGGGGGGCACTTGACCCCCCTTGCCCCTACCTGCGGACGCCCATGGTGGAAGCATCATGTTATGGGGATGCTTTTCTTCAGCAGGGACAGGGAAGCTGTTTAGAGTTGATGGGAGGATGGGCAATGTTAGAAGAAAACCTTTTAGAGTCTGTAAAAGACTTGAGACTGGGACGGAGGTTCACCTTCCAGCAAGACAATGACTCTAAACATACAGCCAGAGCTACAATGGAATGGTTTAGATCAAAGCATATTCATGTGTTAGAATGGCCCAGTGAAAGTCCAGACCTAATTCCAATTGAAAATATGTGACAAGACATGAACATTGCTGTTCACAGATGGTCTCCATCCAATCTGACAGAGCTTGAGCTATTTTGCAAAAAAGAATAGCCAAAAATTTCACTCTCTAGATGTGCAAAGCTGGTAGAGACATCCCCAAAAAGACTTACAGCTGTAATTGCAGCAAAAGGTGATTCTACAAAGTATTGACTCAGTGGGCTGAATACAAATGCACACCACACATTTCACATATCTATTTGTAAAAAAAATTGAAAACCATTTATCATTTTCTTTCCACTTCACAATTATGTGCCACTTTGTGTTGGTCTATCACATAAAATCCCAATAAAATAAATTTAAATGTTTGGTTGTAACACAACAAAATTTGGGAAATTTTAAGGGGTTTGAATACTTTTTCAAGGTACTGTACCTATATGCTGTACATAAGAAACTAAAAAAACAACTAAAAACATCAATTGATTATTTATTTTCATATTTTTTATTTTGCTATAATTTCAAGTAATCTTAATATAAAACTATTAATTAGAAATATTTAAAACATTCACAGTCTAAAACTTCAGACTGTTTTATGATCAAAATGATACAATTTTTGAGGTCTTTCAATATATTAATGAATACAAGCTATTCTCTGATTGGATAAGATGGAGAGGAGAGGTGATATTGTCACAATCTCTACCTCATACAAACCTTGTCTACAAGATCATCTTCTTCAACAGAGATCTCTCAGATATGAGATATGCATACATATTGTTCATTGGTCAGATTTAACTCTTTATATCCCATCAGTTCCCATCATTTACAGGAAAGAAATTCCTTTAGTCAGAAAAAAATAGTTATCAAACTAACTCTAGACTTAAAATTCATGATCATAGAACTCATCAAAAGTTGGGATTTTCTCAGTCCTCGTCCTCACTAAGGGAGGTCTCCGATGACTCTGTGCATCTTCTCTGATCCAGCTGTCCAGGGAATCACTGCTTGAACTGTCATAACTAGTTTCAATCCCTTGTTTATGGAGCTGAAACCACAAACCCAGCTTGTTCTTCTGCAGATGGCAATCCGGTATACCGTCAACTTCCCTCATGGTCCAATGCCAGCTATTTCCTAAATGGGAAAATATATACACTATAGCAATAACTTGTATATGAAGTAGTAACTGAACTACACTGAAAATAAGATGTACAGTAGATTTGAACAATAGTTCCATGTTTAATAAAATTTAAATAAACTCCAAATACGGTAGCTGCTGACTTTTAATATTAGGACACTTGCCTATCCACGAATCCAGCAGTGTCTTCACCCTAGCCGATTTTTCAATCGGCTCTTGGGTGCTGCCACCACCACAGAAGCGTAACTAGAATCTTCAGGGCCCCAGTGCAAGAAACCACAAAGGGTCCCCACTAGGGATGGGCTTTATGTTCGGATCGAGCATGAGTTTGACTCGAACATTGGCTGTTCGCCAGTTCGGCCAACAATCTGGGGTGTTCGCAGCAAATACGAAAGACGCGGAACACCCTTTAAAAGTCTATGGGAGAAATCAAAAGTGCTAATTTTAAAGGCTTATATGCATGGTATTGTCATAAAAAGTGTTTGGGGACCTGGGTCCTGCCCCAGGGGACATGTATCAATGCAAAAAGAAGTTTTAAAAACAGCCGTTTTTTCGGGAGCAGAGATTTAAAAAATGCTTAAAGTGAAACAATAAAAGTGTAATATTCCTTTAAATTTTGTACCTGGGGGGTGTCTATAGTATGCCTGTAAAGGAGCGCATGTTTCCTGTGTTTAGAACAGTCTGACAGCAAAATGACATTTCAAAGGAAAAAAGTAATTTAAAACTAAACTACTCATTAATAAACTATTAATGAATTGTCGGTCCAACAATACACATAAAAGTTCATTGATAAAAACGGCATGGAAATTCCCCACAGGGGAACCCCGAACCAAAATTAAAAAAAAAAAAAAAAATGCATGGGGGTCCCCCTAAATTCCATACCAGGCCCTTCATGGCCTTCCTCCATCTTCTTCTTCATCTTCTTCTTCTCCATCTTCTTCTTCCTCCGCTCTTTTCATCCCGCATCTTCCTCCAGGCATCTTCTCCGCTCTGTCCGCATGATCCGCCTCAGTGGGAGTCTTCTGCCGTGTGACGCTTCGGTTCTTCTGACATTTCTTATATAACAGAGGGCGGGGCCATCCGGTGATCCCGCCCTCCTCTGACGCACGGGGACTTCCCTGTGACTTTCCCCGTGTTGTCAGAGGGGGCGGGGTCACCCGTTTACGTAAATTTAAAGGAATATTACACTTTTATTGTTTCACTTTAAGCATTATTAAAATCACTGCTTCTGAAAAAACGGCCCTTTTTAAAACTTCTTTTTGCATTGATACATGTCCCCTGGGGCAGGACCCAGGTCCCCAAACACTTCTTATGACAATAATTTGCATATAAGCCTTTAAAATGAGCACTTTTGATTATTCATGTTCGTGTCTCATAGACTTTAACGGTGTTCGCGTGCTCGAACAAATTTTTTGCCTGTTCGCAAGTTCTGCTGCGAACCGAACCGGGGGGTGTTCAGCTCATCCCTAGTTCCCACCAGGGGCGTTGCTAGGTCTACAAAAGATCTCGGGCTAGAGCCCATAGCAGTGAAGTAAAGAAAGTCATACACTTGGGCAGGCATACACATGTATATAATATATATATGTGTGTGTGTATATATGTATGTGTATATATATACATATCTGAGTGTGGATCCCCCACTTACATCAGGGCCTGCAGAGAGCCCCCCCCTTACATCAAGGTCCCCAGAGAGCCCTTCCTTACATCAGGGTCCCCAGAGAGCCCCCCTTACATCAGGGTCCCCAGAGAGCCCCTCCTTACATTAGGGTCCCCAGAGAGAGCCACCCCTCTTACATCAGGGTCCCCAGATAGCCTCCCCTTTACATCAGGGTCCCCAGAGAGCCTCTTCCTTACATCAGGGTCTCCAGAGAGCCCCTCCTTACATCAAGGTCCCCAGAAAGCCTCCCCTTACATCAGGGTTCCCAGAAAGCCTCCCCTTACATTAGGGTCCCCAGAGAGTCCCCCCATACATCAGGGTCCCCAAAGAGCCTCCCCATACATCAGGGTCCCCAGAGAGCCTCCCCTTACATCAGGGTCCCCAGAGAGCCTCCCTACCTACATTAGGGTCCCCAGAGCCCCCCTCATTACATCAGGTTCCCCAGGGAGCCTCCCCTTACATCAGTGTCCCCAGAGAGCCCCCCTTACATCAGTGTCCCTAGAGAGCCTCCCCTTACATCAGGGTCCCCAGAGAGCCTCCCTACTTACATTAGGGTCCCCAGAGCCCCCCTCATTGCATCAGGGTCCCCAGAGAGCCCCTTCCTTACATCAGTGTCCCCAGAGAGCCCCCCTTACATCAGTGTCCTCAGAGAGCCCCCCTTACATCAGTGTCCCCAGAGAGCCCCCCCCCCCCCTTACATCAGTGTCCCCAGAGAGCTTCCCCTACCTTTGGGTGGCACAGTGTTATAGTGGATAGCACTTTTGCCTAGCAGCAAGAAGGGTTGCTGGTTCGAATCCCAACCATGACACTACCTGCCTGGAGTTTGCTCGTTCTCCCTGTGCCTACGTCAGAGCGCCTCCATACAAGGAGTCCAAACTCCCTCCGAACACCATAAACTGTCCCTTTACGTGGATGTTCTGTTGATATATGCCCGGCAACCCCATATGACCCTAACCTTCAATCTTTTCTGAGTTCAAGCGCTTCGGCTCTTTTAATAACTTTAAGCTCAATATCTCCAAAACAGAGGCCCCTCAACATCTCCTTATCCGCCCCGCAATATCCTTACTTCCCTCCAACTACTTCTTCCAATGGCAGACCAAGGGCATCTCCTACTTGGGCATAACGATACCTGTCAACCTTTCTAACCTCTTTTCACTGAACTACATCCCTCTCCGCTCCCGTCTCCGGAAAGGATTTGCTTCCTGGGGGGGCACTGTCCTACTCTGGTTCGGCCGAATAATCACCATTAAAATGGATACTCTGAAAACTTATAGCAACCTCTGGAGGAACGCTAGGGCTCCACGGAACTCTGGTTGAGAATCACTGCTCTAAAGACATGCTGATACTGTCCAAACTGGCCCTAGTATGTGTGTGTATGTGTAATAGGGACCTGTAATAAGTATATTGCCAGAATATAATCAGCTCTGCAATATCCCCTGGAACACATATCAGTCCATGCTTACCAATAGCAGCTGGCAAAAGTGAGTATATTCTCCTGCATAGAAGTACAGAAACCCTCAGCTCTGCAGTGTCCCACCTACCATATGAGAGCGTGAACAACCTACATTGGTCCTAAATGTCCCACACTTTTTGGAAACATTGATTTACAGCTCATTATAATCAAATATACATTAGCTCTAACAATCAGCAAGCACAGCAGGCATAAGATTCAATGTTTATCAGGGGAAAGGTGAAGGATATATTCGGTGCTGCAGTGAAAGTGCTCTGAGTCTAGGCTTAGCAATATATTTACACTGTAAATCTCACCATGATCCATATTAAAAGTTTCATCATGTTCCACCGGCAGGAAATCTTCATCTTCATGACACCTCATTGTATTTCCTCTCACTTTGTTAGCCTTCATTTCCTTCATTTTATGTTTATTGATCTTACTCTCTCGGTGGATGTTCCTCTTCACTTCTGCCTGAGACTTTAAGTGATTCATCTGTACAAGCAAAAGACACCGAGAGATGTCACTGCAAAGAGCGATGGCAAATGGACGAGTGGTCATGTCCTAGCTTTACTCTTAGTTCCCTGTATAAGTAGCAATCATTTTAAATTCTTCTTTCAAATATTTCCTTAAAGTAACAGTAAGAGAAACTTCAAGCAAATAGACAGTTGAAATACATACAGTATATTGGAACTTTTTTCCTCCCAAAAGATTTCCAGTTCTGTTCAGCCATTCTTATGATTCAGGCAACCCTGTCATACAGCAGAGCTACTGTAAGTTGGGCTCACATGTTGTGGTTGTAATTTGTAGTGTCATGGCTGATTGATTCCCCACGTCTATGCATTGCTTCAGCTAACTAGTCCTTATGTGCCAAAGGGACAACATCCTGTTCTCGGTCACACAGCGTCCAGTGCATACCTTGCTATCTAGATGTGTACCTATAGGGGTCTCAATTGCGACCCCCCCATGCACACCTGAATAGCGGTGGGGGCAGCTGCATATAGATTAACTGATCTCTACATTTTCCTTCTGCAGCTGCTGAATGCCTGCGGGAGGTAGAGGTGGAGAAGCGGGCATTCAGTGGCAGCATAAGGAAAATGGAGAGATTGGTTTCTCTATATGCAGCTGCCTCCACCGCTGCTCTCTTAGGCTCTTTCCTTCTTGGACGGACTGTCCATGGCTCGCACCTTTTCATTTGGTGGACTTCAGCATTACGTGTGGGTGTTTCCCCAGTGAGCCTGCATACAAATACAGTCTGGCTAAGAATCCCCACTCTTCTATATTGACATCCACCCATCAAGGCATTCTGGTATTTGAATAACTACTCCTCCCAAGAGCCATACCACTGCTTGCATCCATGCCAAGGGCTCTTGGGAGCAGTACTGAGACAGGGTGCTGTGATGATTTCAGGATACTATGTTTAACACCCTGGTGGTCCCACCCACCATCTATGATCTGCCCATGTTGCATAGAGACCCAGTGATGATGTTACCAGGGCCTACAATTAGGAACAGTGTGTAAAGAAAACAGAAAGGTTTTATTAAAACATGTAATTAGCATGTTGATGACGAGGGAAAGGATTCCTCCAGGGAAGGCAAAATATAAGTAGATTAAACTTCAGCTTTAATCATTTTATTCCAATTCCCAGAGTTCTGCTTTCACTGCTTTTGGTATGTATATACTGTATGTGCGGCAAAATTCTAAATTAGTTTTGTCTTTCAAGATATGATTATGTATTTGCTGGCTAATTATGGGAACCAATATAACACTTTCTAGCAAATAACAGGAGCTCTGTAAACCTTGGCAACCAATCAGAGATAGCCTTTCATTGGTCATACTACAGAAAGCTAAAATTTTGACTGGTTGCCATTAGTTACCACTCTTTTCCTTATCAAATAGGTCTGTATGAGGAGAAGGGGCGCTCTTCTGCTCTGGATGCCAAATCAAAAAAGCACCAGAGTTTTTCCACTCTGTATTATCCGCCATTGTTTCTCTCACCTCTTCACGCTTGCGGTTTATTTCTTGCATTTGCATCTTGTGAATGTGCTGTCTCCTCACTGAAGATTGTTTGCCCATTAATGCTTTCTTTTCCAGCACCTAAGACACAAATAATATTATTTCTCTTATTCTCTATAAGGCAGGAGTCAACCCAAAACTCATTATTAAACGCCCAATTGAAATCTCAAATTATGTTATAATTTCAAAATAATTTTTCCTTTATTTTTCCTGATTTTTGCCATAAAATACAATCTTTTCAGCTAAAATGCTGAAACTTTCTTTTTACTACAGTCCCCCATGATGCAGAGCTAAGGAACAACCACACACACTTCAGCACAAGTGTCCTCCAACAGACTGGTATTGCAAACAAGAAGAGAGGTGTGCTAAACCACCTGTATTACTGATAGCTGATTACTGAGTGTGTTCGGTCTCGGTTCACACATATGCGATGCGGGGACCAGCGCACCTCATCTAACTCGTAGGCAGTTCACACTGCTCTATGTAAGCCGCTGCATCAATAGAAAGTTAATGACACCCCCAAATCAGTTTGCAGAACGCAGTGCGAACTGTGGAGTCGGTTGGATCGCATGGGGGTACACCCCCATGCGATCCGATTCCAGTGCGGACCAAAAAAAGGGTCCTGCACCATTTTTGGTGTGAATGCGATGCGATTTCAAACTGAATTCGCATCACACAGACATCACATGTGATGTGCACAGCAATGCAATGTCACATATGTGTGAACCCAGCGTGAATCAGCATCTGTGGACTGTAAAATCATGTGTAGACACCTTTTATAACTATAGTAGCAGAAAAATAGAGGCAAGATTATGACAATAAGGGCACTTTCACAATGAGGCACTGGAGCGTCAGGGGTAAATCGCTGCTATTTTTGCGGCGCTTTACTGTCATTTTAGCGGCGCTTTTCTGACGCTAGCACTTTTAACCCCCGCTAGCAGCCGAAAAAGGGTTAAAAGGTTAATTGATTTCAATAGGCAGGGGCGCTTTAGGAGTGGTGTATACACCGCTCCTAAAGTGCCTCAAGAATGCTGTTTGCAGGACTTTTTTTTGTGTCCTGCCAGCGCACCACTCCAGTGTTAAAGCACTCGGCTTCCACACTGGAGTGACAGTAGAGGCGCTTTACAGGCGCCTTGCAGGCGCTATTTTTAGCGCTATAGCGTCTGTAAAGCACCTCAGTGTGAAAGCAGCCTAAGGGCAGTTACTGCAATGTCTATTTGACTGCATATCTATGTATTTCACTTCAAACTAACTTTTAAAGGTGGTTAAGTGAGACAAGATGTGCTTTGCTGTATTTTGTACATTGGTACCCCGATAGAAAGGATAACTTGCCACAAATTTGTGGCAGTGTTGAATTGTAAGCCTTGTTGTGCACATTTTGCACTGACAAGTTGTACACTTGCAGAAGCACAAGTTCTAGTTGAAACTTTTCCAATTTGTAGCAAATTTTGCATGGCAAGTCTCTATCAAGAGCAAAGTTGCAGTGGTAAGTCTACAGCAAGAGTTTTGCAAGTCTACAGCATGACAATTCAGCAACAGTGACCCCTGTGGTGGGATGACTATTGCACAGCATACCTCAACCAGAACTTGCAGCAGAACTGCAGAATGTTTGCAAAGAAAGTTGATCTGGAGTCATGCAAACTTGTTGCTGCAAACTTGTGAAACCTGGCTAGTCTAGCAATAGTTTAGCAAGTCATTTTTAAACTTGCAGTACAATTTCTTGCTATCTGGGTATTTACTGAATAAGCCTATAGAAAGTATTTTTGCTTGATTTTATATTTCCCTCCCCCCACATAGCATTGGGTAGCTTTCTTCTTTGTATACATTGCAGTGTTTATTAGCAGCCACACAGGTCAATCTTTGGAATCTTTGGTAGCCCCCAATTTTTTTTAAAAAAAAGACAGTGTCAAAATAAAAATTAAAAAGTAAAATAAATAAGAATTAAAAAAAAAAATTTAAAGCGCCTCGTCCTGACGAGTTTGCGAGCAGAAGCGAACACATACTTAGTAGCGCCCGCATATGAAAACAGTGTTCAAGCCAAACATGTGAGATATCGTAACGATCGTTAGAGCAAGAGCAATAATTCTAGCCCTAGACCTCCTCTGTAACTCAAAACTGGTAACCTGTAGAAATTTTCTAAACGTTGCCTATGGAGATTTTTAAGGGTGAAAGTTTGTCGCCATTTTACAAACAGGCGCAATTTTGAAGCATGGCATGTTGGGTATCAATTTACTCGCAGTAACATTATCTTTCACAAAATAAAAAAAAATGTGCTAACTTTACTGTTGTCTTATTTTTTAATTCAAAAAAGTATATTTTTTTCAAAAAAAGTGGTTAATAAGATCTGTGTGTGCACTATGATCTATTCTTAACAAGCTTATACGTGATATCTTCATTACTACTGATGATGTGAGAAATGTGAGACCAAAAACTGTCATCCTTATAATGGCTTTTTTGGGCAGGTTTTAATGGCTTGTTTTGATGTCATCAGTTTGAGGCTGGGTTCACACTATTGCAAATTGAATGCGGATTTCCCCGCATCCAATTTGCATGTCAGGAGATTGTGACCGGCTCTCTATGGAGCCGATTCACACATCTCCGGATGGGCTCCAGTGCGAATTGCTCAGGAGTCCTGTACGTCTTCTGGTTCGTGTCAGGTCCAAATTCAGCCAAAAATTTGAACTGAAATCGGACCTAAAACAGTGAACAGGGACGCACCGGACCCCTGCTGTGAGCCGCTTTGTGTGGCAGTGTGAACCCAGCCTGAAATTAGTATAATACACACTTATTCAGAATTCAATGACAAATAATATGAGATGTGTATAAACAGTGCAGCGCAAACAACATAAATCATACAAATATGAATTAATATGAATCATAAAGTGAAAAAAAATATACAAGTGAAAATACAGTGCCTTGCAAAAGTATTCACCCCCCTTGGCTTGTTACCTATTTTGTTACATTACAGCCTTTAGTTCAATGTTTTTTTAATCTGAATTATATGTGATGGATCATAACACAATAGTCTAAGTTGGTGAAGTAAAATTAGAAATATATATACATAAAACTATTTTTAGAAATAAAAAACTGATAATTGGCATGTGCGTATGTATTCACCCTCTTAGTTATGAAGCCCATGAAAAGCTCTGGTGCAACCAATTACCTTCAGAAGTCACATAATTAGTGAAATTTTGTCCACCTGTGTGCAATCTAAGTGTCACGTGATCTGTCATTATAGCTACACACCTTTTTGAAGGGCCCCAGAGGCTGCAACACCTAAGCAAGAAGCACCACTAACCAATCACTGCCATGAAGACCAAGGAACTATCCAAACAAGTAAGGGACAATGTTGTTGAGAAGTACAAATCAGGGTTAGGTTATAAAAAAATATCCAAATCTTTGATGATCCCTAGGAGCACCATTAAATCTATCATAACCAAATCGACAGAACATGGCACAACAGCAAACAGGAAGAGACGGCAGGGTAACCATGAAGGAGCTGCAGAGTTCCACAGCAGAGAAGGTAGTATCTGTACATAGGACAACAATAAGCCGTACGCTCTATAGAGTTGGGCTTTATGGCAGAGTGGCCAGAAGTAAGCCATTACTTTCAGCAAAAAAACAAAATGGCATGTTTTGAGTTTGTGAAAAGGCATGTGGGAGACTCCCAAAATGTATGGAGGAAGGTGCTCTGGTCTGATGAGATTACAATTGAACTTTTTGGCCATCAAAGTAAACGCTATATCTGGCGCAAACCCAGCACATCATAATCACCGAAAGAACACCATCCCCACAGTGAAACATGGTGGTGGCAGCATCATGCTGTGGGAATGTTTTTCAGCATTCGGGACTGGGAAACTGGTCAGAGTTGAGGGAAAGATGGATGGTGCTGAATACAGGGATTTTCTTGAGCAAAACCGCTACCACTCTGTGTGTGATTTGAGGCTAGGACGGAGGTTCACCTTCCAGCAGGACAATGGCCCCAAACACACTGCTAAAGCAGCACTTGAATGGTTTAAGGGGAAACATATAAATGTGATGGAATTGCCTAGTCAAAGCCCAGACCTCAATCCAATCTGTGGTCAGACTTAAAGATTGCTGTTCACAATTGCAAACCATCCAACTTGAAGGAGCTGAAGCAGTTTTGCCAGGAGGAATGGGCGAAAATCCCAGTGGTAAGATGTGGCAAGCTCATAAAGACTTATCCAAAGCGACTTGGAGCTGTGATAGCCGCAAAAGGTGGCTCTACAAAGTATTGACTTTAGGGGGGTGATTAGTTATGCACATTGACTTTTTCTGTTATTTTGTCCCATTTGCTGTTTGCTTCACAATTAAAAAAAATAACATCTTCAAAGTTGTGGGCATGTTCTGTAAATTAAATTATGCAAATCCTCAAACAATCCATGTTAATTCTAGGTTGTGAGGCAACAAAACATGAAAAATGCCAAGGGGGGTGAATACTTTTGCAAGGCACTGTATAGAAAAACTCATAAGCTCATAAACAGTTCATGTTTCGAAGAGAGTACATATATTCGTGATTCAAATATTTATGTTCAATCACCCAAGTGAAAAGAAATCATCGCTGTGAAAATCTTCTGCCACCAAATATAGTGTAAGGAAGCTTACCGGAACAGTGGGACCCTATTTCCATATACCAAATGGGTCAAACAGACTTTGGTGTCTCAACACCTGAATAGGGAATCTTCACTGGAATCATCGCCAAATTCCGACAACCAACGTAGCCAATGGAATGGTATGTAAACTTATAGAACCTTTTAGAGTGTGGAGTCCTCTCATCAATACTCCGTTAGGACATGAATCCAAGGAGAAAAGATAGGAGACTCAGAGCTGCATGCACTTTCAACACAGATGGTGTATTTGTGATCACTAATAGTGACACAGAGATTGGAGGTTTATTCAATAGACTAAAGAATGTTATGGTCTCTGAAATTCATTTATTTTGGGATATATCATTTTTAGAACAATATGTTTCTGAACACAAGGTGCCAAGGAGCCTTAGGTGGGACATCAACCCCCAACAAGGTGATTCTGATCTGGAGTCATGGTTTAAGTGCTTTAATGAGGCCGGTACCAAATGTATTAATTTCCTTATTACCAAAAATAGGAATTGATTGCTTTAGACAAAGAAATTAAAGATCTGAAGGATAAACTTATTCCCTTAAAGAGTATGGCTGAATATAGTTCTCTCTCTTCTAACCTCCAAAATCATCTGGAGAAAGAGGAGAAAGATCAAAGAAATAGAAAACAGAAAAAGTATTCTAGAGATGTTGGAGACTATAAAACAGGAATAGTGTTTAACTGACAAAAAAAGATCTCTTTAGAAACCATTCCAAATTACTCCTCTGGCATTGTGAATGAGCAAGTGAATCAGCCGGGAATTGATGTTGGTCCCTCTTCCAATAATGGATCTACACAGGTTCATGGAGAGGGAAGACCCAACCAGAGGGATAGTTCCCCCTTCCAATGAGGACAACATTCTAGTTTCCACACCCCTAATTACGAACAGAGGGGCAGGGGTTCCTATTCTAACAGAAGAGGAGGTAGGAGTTCCCACAGGGGCCACCAATGCAATCACATCAGTCACTATAGGGACATTGGTCAAGATGGCAACTATGGGAGAGACTCCTCAGCAAGGTATGGTAATTGGTAATTATCAAACATCATACAATTCTAATCAACGCTATTCCAACCATCCAAGTTTACCTGTATACAATAGATACCCCTTAAGAGATACTCACCATGATGAACAATATTTATACACACTCACCTATAACTACAACCAACACAATCCCAACTGTGATAATCAGTTTTTTCCCAGGGACACCCAGGGGAAAAAAAGAGGGCCAGACCAAAGAGGGACTCCCGTGGGGGGGGGGGGGGGGGCGACTTCAGAGGAAAAAAAATGAGAGTGTAATCAACCAAGGAGTATTTAACCTTAGTAATAAGGAACTTAGTGAACAAGAGCAATTAGTCCTTAATAGAGGTCTCAAGTTTGCCCCTCCTAAAAAGTTGGACAAATTCAGGACCTTTATAGACATACATAAATATACTTGCAAATTTATTTAATTTCAAATCCAACTAGGACATGCCAACAAGTCATCACATCAAGGACTGTCCATTCTGGTTTATCCAACCCATCTCTTTTTAATCCTCCAGTGCCTATAGCTCCGGCAGTCACAGTCTTTAGACTCGGTTCAAACAGGGGCAACTTGATAGGCGATTTAGCCACCTGACAAGTCGCGTTCCGTTCTATACTATGGAACCGTTCTAATAGGAACGACTCAAGTCGCTCCGACTTAGAAAAAGGTTCCTGTACTACTTCGGGATGACTTCAGGGTGACTTGCATTGACTTCTATACTGAAGTCATTTTGCAAGCCGCCGCTGAAGTCGTGTGCAGGTCGCCTTACAGAGTCGCGCTGCTAGTCGTGCTGCCTCTGTGTGAACCGAGGCTTAGGGATTTAGTTCTCAAAGATCTAGACTCTACCTTTAAAAAAAATTTTTGTTCAAACAAGAATGAATATTGGATTAAAATCATTGTGCGAAAGGAAGGACCTAGTTATTCACCCCGCCAATAAGGGGGGTGGTATCGTAGTCCTTGATAAAGAGGTTTATCAGAGAGAGATGATTAAAATCTTAAGTGATTGCGATACTTATAGAGAGTTTGTCAATAATCCTACTTGACTATATAAAAAGGATCTAAATGTCATTATTGAGAGAGGTTTTAATAAACACATTTTGAATAAAAAAGAAAAAGTATTTTTGGGGCCACTTGTCCCTAGAATACCAACCATTTTTTATTTACCAAACATTCACAGGGATGCCATACACCCGCCAGGCCGCCCTATAGTAAGTGGCATTTACTCCATTACCTCACGTATAGGGCGGTATATTGATTTTTTTCTGTAACTGCTTGTTAAAAAAAACCCGTCCTACCCTAAACACACTAAAGACACTATTAGATTATTAGAGAACGTCAATATTCAAGGAGATTACATCAAGGCAACAGCTGACGTGGCCTCCATCTATACTTGTATACCCCATCAATTAGACATAGAGGCTGTGGAGTATTTTTTGGCCCAAGACGTTTCACTATCCCGACGCCAACTTAAATACATTATAGAACTTTTGAATTTTGCTACTAAGCATAACTATTTCTGGTTTGACAGCAAATAATATTTACAAGAGAACGGTGTGGCAATGGGGGCTAAATTTGCCCCCAGCGTGGTCAATCTATTCATGGCCAAGTGGGAGGAGGATGTTGTCTATGCTTCAAAAAGCTCTAATCTAGCCCTTCTGATTCCCTTGATCAGTTCTTTATGTCATTGAACAGAAACGATAGAGGTATTGTACTCACACATGAGTCCAGTAGAAAACGAATACAGTTTTTGGACAAGGATATCAGTTTGAGTAATCGGGAATTTAAATTTAAAACGTATTTCAAACCCACAGACTGTAACGGTCTTATACCCACAGATAGTTGCCACTATAAGTCGTGGCTACAGTCTATTCCTCTGAGTCAATTCCTACGTTTATGTCTGCACTGCACTGACATACACAATTTCATTCAACAAGCCTCTATAGTTACATAGTTACATAGTTACATAGTAGGTGAGGTTGAAAAAAGACACAAGTCCATCAAGTCCAACCTATGTGTGTGATAATGTGTCAGTATTACATTACATATCCCTGTATATTGCGGTCATTTAGGTGATTATCTAATAGTTTCTTGAAGCTATCAATGCTCCCCGCTGAGACCACCGCCTGTGGAAGGGAATTCCACATCCTTACCGTTCTTATAGTAAAGAACCCTCTACGTAGTTTAAGGTTAAACCTCTTTTCTTCTAATTGTAATGAGTGGCCACGAGTCTTATTAAACTCTCTTCTGCGAAAAAGTTTTATCCCTATTGTGGGGTCACCAGTACAGTATTTGTAAATTGAAATCATATCCCCTCTCAAGCGTCTCTTCTCCAGAGAGAATAAGTTCAGTGCTTGCAACCTTTCCTCATAACTAAGATCCTCCAGACCCTTTATTAGCTTTGTTGCCCTTCTTTGTACTCGCTCCATTTCCAGTACATCCCTCCTGAGGACTGGTGCCCAGAACTGGACAGCATACTCCAGGTGCGGCCGGACCAGAGTCTTGTAGAGCGGGAGAATTATCGTTTTATCTCTGCAGTTGATCCCCATTTTAATGCATGCCAATATTCTGTTTGCTTTATTAGCAGCAGCTTGGCATTGCATGCCATTGCTGAGCCTATCATCCACTAGGACCCCCAGGTCCTTTTCCATCCTAGATTCCCCCAGAGGTTCTCCCCCCAGTGTATAGATTGCATTCATATTTTTGCCACCCAAATGCATTATTTTACATTTTTCTGCATTGAACCTCATTTGCCATTAATTTGTTCAGGTCTTTTTGCAAGATTTCCACATCCTGCAGAGAAGTTATTGCCCTGCTTAGCTTAGTATCGTCTGCAAATACAGAGATTGAACATTTTATCCCATCCTCCAGGTCGTTTATGAACAAATTAAATAGGATTGGTCCCAGCACAGAACCCTGGGGAACCCCACTACCCACCCCTGACCATTCTGAGTACTCCCCATTTATCACCACCCTCTGAACACGCCCTTGTAGCCAGTTTTCAATCCATGTACTCACCCTATGGTCCATGCCAACGCACCTTATTTTGTATAGTAAACGTTTATGGGGAACTGTGTCAAATGCTTTTGCAAAATCCAGATACACCACGTCTACGGGCCTTCCTTTATCTAGATGGCAACTCACCTCCTCATAGAAGGTTAATAGATTGGTTTGGCAAGAACGATTCTTCATGAATCCATGCTGATTACTGCTAATGAAATCATTCTTATTACTAAAATCTTGTATATAGTCCCTTATCATCCCCTCCAAGAGTTTACATACTATTGATGTTAGGCTAACTGGTCTGTAATTCCCAGGGATGTTTTTTGGGCCCTTTTTAAATATTGGTGCTACATTGGCTTTTCTCCAATCAGCTGGTACCATTCCAGTCAATAGACTGTCTGTAAATATTAGGAACAACGGTCTGGCAATCACCTGACTGAGTTCCCTAAGTACCCTCGGATGCAAGCCATCTGGTCCCGGTGATTTATTAATGTTAAGTTTCTCAAGTCTAATTTTAATTCCGTCCTCTGTTAACCATGGAGGTGCTTCCTGTGATGTGTCATGAGGATAAACACTGCAGTTTTGGTTACTGAAGCCCCCCGATTCACTTGTGAAGACTGAGGAGAAGAATAAATTCAATACCTTTGCCATCTCCCCATCCTTTGTAACCAGATGTCCTTACTCATTCTTTATGGGGCCAATATGGTCTGTCCTCCCTTTTTTACTGTTTACATACTTAAAGAATTTCTTGGGATTTCTTTTGCTCTCCTCCGCTATGTGTCTTTCATGTTCTATCTTAGCCATCCTAATTGCACCCTTACATTTCTTATTGCATTCTTTATAAATTCTGAATGCTGAGGATGATCCCTCAACCTTGTATTTTTTGAAGGCCTTCTCCTTTGCTTTTATATGCATTTTTACATCGGAGTTAAGCCATCCAGGATGTTTGTTCGCTCTTTTAAATTTATTACCCAATGGGATACATTGGCTAATGCCCGTATTTAATATGCTCTTAAAGCAAACCCATCTCTCCTCCGTATTCTTTGTTCCTAATATTTTATCCCAATTTATGCCTTTTAGCAAGGTTTGTAGTTTAGGGAAGTTGGCTCTTTTGAAATTCAGTGTCTTTGTGTTCCCTTCATGTTTCCTATTTGTGTGATTTATACTGAAACTAATTGACCTGTGATCGCTGTTACCTAAATTGCCCCGTATTACCACATCTGTTATCAGGTCTGTATTATTGGTAATCAGTAGATCTAGTAATGTTTTATTTCTAGTTGGTGCATCTACCATCTGACCCATAAAATTGTCCTGCAAAACACTAAGGAACTGGCGAGCCTTAAATGAATGCGCGGTTCCCTCCGCCCAGTCTATGTCTGGATAATTAAAATCCCCCATTATGATAACACTTCCCATCCTTGCTGCTAATCCAATTTGTGATAGGAGATCCGTCTCCACTTCCTCCCTCAGGTTTGGGGGCCTATAGCATACTCCCAGTATTATTTTCCCCTTAGCTTCATCCCTTTGGAGCTCTACCCATAAAGATTCCACCTCCTCCCTAGCCCCCTCAGTGATGTCATCTCTCACACTCACTTGTACATTATTCTTGATATATAGGCATACCCCTCCCCCTTTTTTAACTTCTCTATCCTTGCGGTATAGGGTATACCCTTGAATGTTTGCCAGCCAATCATGAGAGCTGTTGAACCAGGTCTCTGAAATTCCCACAAAATCCAAATCCTCCTTGTACAACCGTATCTCTAGTTCACCCATCTTGTCCGCCATACTCCTGGCATTGGTGAACATGCCACATAGTTTAGACTGGTCGCATATTGTCCTCGTATTGGGTGTTTCAAGATTGCAACTAGGACTTGCTACTATACTCACCTTGTGTTTTTGTGCTTTGGTTAACCTACCACTAATGCCCCCAATACTACCCTCTGGAATATCTTCCGCGCTGGCTATCACTGTCTCTGGACCCTCCCCCCCATCGCCTAGTTAGACAGAGATTTCTTGAAAGGGCTACATCCAGGCTGATATAGACTCAGAACTACATAGAGTTTGTACTGTTGATCGAAGTTCAATTTTGGAGGTTAAACCTCGTCAGAAAAAGGATGACACCTTTAAATAGTCTATGTTCACTACATTCTCTACTTAACATAGACAGACAAAACAGATTGTAGACAAACATTGGAATGTCATAAAAAATTACCAAATTCTGAGCCCACTATTGCCAGATCAGGCCAAGATCATCTATAGAGGTGCCTCATCGTTACAAAGCAAAATTTCCTCCAATATCATCAATCCTCCAGTCAAGCCCACATTTTTTCACAAACTTGTAGGTTATTACCCCTGTTAAAAATGCAATATTTGTCTGCAGAATACATGTGGTAAAAAGAAAACGACATAATTTAAATCTACAGTTACTAATCATGTTTATGATATGAAACATTTTTCCACATGCAACACTAGACATATTGTATATCTAATTACTTGCCCATGCAGCAAACAATATGTGGGCAGAACTATTAGTGATCATTAGGGCATGACCACACGACTCACCAGCTCAACACAGTAAGCGTCATCCTGGGACTCATCGCGATGGGTGGTTCGCTTGGAACTTCGATCGGCGGTGAGCTTGATGCTAATACTGTGATATGCTGGATTACTAATATCTTTCTAGTAAGCATAATTTGTGTGAGGGGGGGTTGGCTTTTTCAATAAACTGTTTGACACTATGGAAAGCATTCCCTTGTATTCTTACATGACACATCCACCTCACTGAACCGTTCCTGTCAAGCAGAGCTGAGTTTCCAGTAAGAGCGCTGCAGACTTGCGTTTGGAAGGAATCTACAGGCCCTGTCAATACTTACCTCTGGTAAGCAGATATACAAAGGGGTGTGCACGAGGTGGATTGGTGAAGGTGTAGCAGCTAATGATTTAGGTAATAAGATCTTCTTTGGATCAGAAGCACACTACAACACCTTGATTACACGAATTTCACTTCACTGAACTGTCAATAGGAGGAGCGGGTTCTTTGCACCACTCTTTATATGCTAATTTTTAGTGGATTGACAAACATTTAAGTGGATGTTGCCTCTCATGGTTCATGTATGATGTCACAAAACATGAGAGGATTTATTTACTGATTTATTTACTGCATTATATGAGACATCATATTGTTGAATATATTTTGTTATTCATATGGAGCGCTGTTAATGCTTTGTTTTATAACTAGGCATGTATTTTGATACTAGTTTTTGAATTTTATAATAGCGGCTGAATGTGCAGGTTACACATTTAGATTAAGTGCTGGGTTCAGGATTACTTAGTACTTCTGAAATTAATTTAATATAGAACTATTAGTTCGTTCTCTGTACGAGTTAACGAACATATAGCCAATATCAAAAAGGGATTGACTAATCATGGTGTTCCTAAGCATTATTGCAAATATCATAACCGAGATCCTAGGGGTACACAATTTTTGGTCATTGATCATTACATACCACCTTGGTGTGGAGAGGCTTATACCAGAGGTGTTTCGAGACTTGAGACATTCTGGATTTACCAATTACATTCCTACTCTCCGTTCGGGATGAGCGTAGAGTGGGATATGAACGCTTTTATTAATCAAGCATAAAATAAAGTGTAAATATTATTATTTTAGTTAATATACATGATTAGGGGTTTCTAAATTTCCAATTTATATAATTGATATTAAGTTTGTATTATTGTTTAAAACCTTCTTTTAATCCATTAACATTGTATTTGTATCAAATGTTGTTTATCCTTGTTTCTATGTGGAGGATTGTCTTGCGATTTAGGCGTCATCCTGCTTGGTTTTTGTCTTGATTTTCGGATGAGGCTTGACCTTTTCGTTTGATGCTGACAGTTGCATTATCTTCTTTCTCCACATGGGGGCTAGAGTGATGTACAATGGGACACTTTTGACGTGACGTGGTCTAGTCTATGCCTCGGTTTGTAAACGAGGCTTGAACCACTTCCGCGTTGTCGTAATTTCCAGTCTCTCGCCTCGCTTCATTTCGAGGCTTGACGTGCACACTTCACTTTCAGATTGAGGCTTAATGCGCATACTTTGGCGCCATTTTTGCTGACGACCCCAGAAACCTTAGGATGATTAGAGGCTGTGTCAGATAGCGTGGTCACCTGTTTTTTACATGACTGTATAAACTTAGGGTAGCAGAGACATCAGGACACCCCAGATGATGTCTGACTGAGACGAAACGCGTCAGACCCTACTGTCCTGACTATGCCACTACAACTTGACTTTCTATGCTTTTGATGTTTTACTGAAATGTGAGTGATTTACCTTTTTTAAAAATACATTTTATGTACCGTTTTACACTATGTCGAGTCTCCTATCTTTTCTCCTTGGATTCATGTCCTAACGGAGTATTGATGAGAGGACTCAGCACTCACGGTGGTTGTCGGCATTTGGCGATGATTCCAGTGAAGATTCCCTATTCAGGTGTTGAGAGACCAAAGCCCGTTTGACCCATTTGGTATATGCTAAATAGGGTCCTATTGTTATGGTAAGCCTCCTTACACTATAGTTGGTGGCAGAAAGTTTTCACAGCGATGATTTCTTTTCACTTGGGTGATTGAACATTAATACTTGAATCACGAATATATGGACTCTCCTTCGAAACATGAACTGTCTATGAGCTTATGAGTTTTTCTATATATTCACTTGTATAATTTTTTTCACTTTATGATTCATTTTAATTCATAATTGTATGATTTATGCTTTTTGCACTGCACTGTTTATACCCTTTTTTTTGTACAAGTTGTCTCTTGTAGTGCTGGCTGCTTTATATTTTGAACACTAAGCGCGGTTTAACACTATACTACTAATTAATATGAGATGCTCATTCAGAATTCATTGATAATTAGTATGAGACGCACATTCAGAATTCAATGACAGGTGAATTTGACCTGCAGGTGATCTCCTTCTGACCTGCATTTGACCTGATTTAATCAGATTTTGCATTCCCGTAGACATATATGGGAATGCAAAACTAGCTTGAATAAAATGTAAGCCCATCAACAAAGACCCTTACCTCATCAGTCAATGAAAAAGCATGTATCCAGTGAAGCGTGAATCTCTGCTTCCTTTAAAAACAGTGATGTCTGCCAAAGAAAGCCTAATTTTCAAAGGCTGCCATTATAAATCTGGAAACAGTATGGAAGGACACAGGACTGTGTTGACATGCACTGCCATATGGCAGCCCATTTAAATTGTACAGGACCCCAATGTACCAATGCATGAAATAACCTTTATGTTGCGTACACACGGTCAGACTTTCCGACGGGAAATGTTGGATGTGAGCTTGTTGTTGTTTTGTTGGAGGAAAATTTGAGAACCTGCTATCAAACATTTGTTGGGGGAAAGTCCGACAGCAAATGTTCGATGGAACATACACACAGTCGGACTTTCCGATGGGAAATGTTGGATGTGAGCTTGTTGTCGGAAAGTCCAACCGTAAGTATGCTCCATCGAACATTTGCTGTCGGACTTTCCCCCAACAAATGTTTGATAGCAGGTTCTCAAATTTTCCTCCAACAAAACTTTTTTGTCGGAAAGTCCGATCGTGCGTACACAAGTCCGTCGCACAAAAGTTTACGCATGCTCGGAATCAAGCAGAAGGAGCCGCACTGGCTATTGAACTTCCTTTTTCTTGGCTCGTCGTACGTCCTGTACGTCACCGTGTTCTCAGGTTCGTAATTGTTGGCCAACATTTGTGTGACCGTGTGTATGCAAGACAAGTTTGAGCCAACAACCTTCAAACAAAAATCCACGGTTTTGTTGGCGGAAAGTCCGATCGTGTGTACGGGGCATTACTATGCTTTGTTGTAATACATAATAAAACCTAGATTAAAATCATCTTAGCACAAACGCAAAAGTGTGAATCCAGCCTGAATGGATGGCCACATTGTTCCCAAAGCACTATGGGTTAGCTAAAGTGCCAGAAAAACAGTATTGGTTAGCTAAAGAGCCAACACACAGTAGTAGGTAAGTTAAAGAGCTAGCACAGCAGTATATAGAAGTGACAGAGCTGGCAAAGCAGTAATGGTCAGCTAAAGATACTGCACAGCAGTCTGTCTGATTACCTACCTTTCCTTTTCGTGCTGCGGCGGCTTCTTGCTTACTGATAATGGTCTCTGTAGATACTAGGGATGGCAGTAGTGCTGGTTCAAGTTTCTACAGACCGATAGTATAGACAAAAAATAGTCAACTCAAGCAAGACTAATTTTCAACAGTTAGTACGGTATGTATTTAACCCATTAGTTACATTTTAAGATAACTGTGTTCAAAATCTCGTGTCATCTCTGAGAAATTAAAAATCTTGCCTTACATAAAATTGTAAAGCCTAACCAAAAATACATTGAGGTTTTATTTATGTCCGTGATCCTGTTACTGTCCCTTTGATGCCCATAAAAGAGGGGTTGTCACTGGTACAGGAAGGCAAAGAGAGCAATGAAAACATTGCAAGAAGTTCTAACCATTCCCCACTATAGAGAGAACTCTCATCACTCTTGTCCTGACAGGAAGTGAAGGGAAATCTCTTCAAAAGGGGAATAGGCAGAAAAAACCTGACAGAGGTTTTAGCCCTTCCTCCAGAAATATTTACCTTCACCTTCCAGCAATGCTGCAGTTACATTCCTCACCAGCCACTGTCATCTTCTTCCAGGTACTTCCAGGTATTCAGCCCCTTGATTGGCCAGCAGGAGAATGACATCCACCCATGCCTTTACAAAGTAATCGGCTATAGTGTGCCAGGTGTGTATTTAATAGAAGACTGCAAGCAGGCAGGTGTGTGTTATTGCAGAAAAATGTAGCATGTCTCTTCTGCAATAAGGAGTTGCCTGCTCGCAGTCTTTTAAAAATTAGGTTTCGTTTCACATTAGGAAAAGCCCTTCACTAATGTATGCATGAAACAGGGGGTTAGTAGTGTGTGCTGGACTTCTTCCCATCTGTGGTCCTCACTCAACTTGGGCCTGTGAAATATCCCCCCAGGTGATATATTGGGAGATTAACCATGCAGAGACTCAGTGCCGGTTCACACTACCGCGACTTGGGATCCGACTTGTCAGACCTCAAGTCGCCCCAAGTCGCTTGACATCTGAAAGTCCATGTAAGTGAATGAGAGCCGTCTATATGTACGCTACTGAAGTCGCTCCGACTTCAGAAAAGGTCCCTGTACTACTTCAAGGCGACTTGTAGGCGACTTGTACCCATTGATTTCAATGGAAGTCGCCTACAAGTCGGATCATGGTCTATAGTGAAGCGACTTCACAGGAAGAGAAGATGGTTTTTTCAAGCAAACCCCTCCCTCCCCCAGAGCTGATTGTTGTTTGATTGGCCACTGGAAAGTTGCCTGTACTGGAGGCGACTTGAAGTCGCCTTGTAAGTCGCCCCAAGTCGCCCCAAGTCGCGCTGTCGTGTCGCCCTCAGGTCGTGTCCAGGTCGCCTCGCAAAGTCGCGGCCAGAGTCGTGTTGCCCCTGTGTGAACCGGCGCTGAGAGTACTGGCAACCAACCCCTTTGTACAGGATGATGTGATCTCCTATCTGGATAATTGTTATGCCACTTGCTGGAACAACAATACGGTAAAGCATTTAGAAAAGTAAACACCAATTAGACATTCCATTATTAGGAGAGCTGGGGTATGTCTAACCAGTGTAAGGGTTGATACACTGGGCCTTACATACGGGCCTGACGTATGTATGACTTGTGCATGACGATTCGTATGAGTTCCTGGTGGCTCTTTGGACATAAGGTGGCATGTGAGGAGTTCCCCAGCAGATGAGAATGGTTTTAGAGGCCCTCTGGCATGGGAACTGGCTAAACAACCCACTACTAGGGGGCAAATTTAGAGGTATCTCCACCATAATGTACAAGTGTGCTGCATATATTTGCACATTATGGCAAGAGCTGCCTACCCTTGGCCATGCTACAATTCTGCCTTAACACCCACCATGTTTCTGCTCACCTAGGATTGCCAGTTTGAATCTCAGGAGCAGTTTGATCAAATCACTGACAGAGCCTGTCAGTTTGCGTTATCCTCTCTGAACATACTCAGTTTAGTAAGTGTTTACACAAAGACCCCACCGCCAAGCCAAATGAGATATTTAGTTGGCTCCAGTTATTTATAGCCACAGCCTCCATTACCAAGTAGCTGCATGTTTCTGAATGGCCTGTAAAATTGCCTGACCTGCAATATAGTTGTAAATTAGTTATTGAAACATTTTATGTTACTGTTTTATATTTCTGGAGGAACATTTATACAAACGGTTCACATATATAACTGAGATGCACATGTTTGAGCTTCTGGTGAGTGCTTTAGCAAACTAAATTTCATCCAGTGACCCAGCTAGAGCTTAGATCTACTTTGATCCAGGGTTCTTCCTGACTGCCAGTCACATATCATAGAGGCAAACATTTTACATAGTAGAAAATTTAGGTAGAAGATGAAAGCCATGAAATACATATAAAAAACAGTCTGGTAAATTCATCTTACATGGAGTCTTCGGGGAGGATGCTTCTTTATTATACTAGTTGTGTCACCATCTTCCAGTGGAACATCAAAAGAAATTGGCCTGTGTACTTTAAGCAAAGAAAGAAAACAATGTTCAGACCATTATCGCTTAAAAGTAATAAAGATTAATCATCATACTATATAACATTTTATCTAACTCACCATTGCCTTTCAGAGACCAAAAAATGAACTTTGGGTGAAACTTTCATATATATATATATATATATATATATATATATATATATATATATATATACACACACACACACTATATTACCAAAAGTATTGGGAGGTCTGCCTTTACACACACGTGAACTTTAATGGCATCCCAGTCTTAGTCTGTAGGGTTCAATATTGAGTTGGCCCACCCTTTGCAGCTATAACAGCTTCAGCTCTTCTGGGAAGGCTGTCCACAAGGTTTAAGAGTGTGTCTATGGGAATGTTTGACCGTTCCTTCAGAAGCACATTTCTGAGGTCAGGCACTGATGTGGACGAGAAGGCCTGGCTCACAGTCTCTGCTCTAATGCATCCCAAAGGTGTATCGGTTTGAGGTCAGGACTGTGCAGACCAGTCAAGTTCCTCTACCCCAAACTTGCTCATCCATGTCTATATGGACCTTGTTTGTGCACTGGTGCGCAGTCATGTTGGAACAAGAAGGGGCCATCACCAAACTGTTCCCACAAAGTTGGGAACTTGATATTGTCCAAAATGTCTTGGTATGCGCATGCCTTAAGAGTTCCCTTCACTGGAACTAAGGGGCCAAGCCCAACCCCTGAAAAACAACCCCACACCATAATCCCCCCTCCACCAAATGATTTGGACCAGTGCACAAAGCAAGGTCCCTAAATACATGTATGAGCAAGTTTGGGATGGAGGAACTTGACTGGCTTGCACCGAGTCCTGACCTCAACCCGATAAAACACCTTTGGGATGAATTAGAGTGGAGACTGCGAGCCAGGCCTTCTTTTCCACATCAGTGCCTGACCTCACAAATGTGCTTTTGGAAGAATGGTCAAACATTCCCATAGACACACTCCTAAACCTTGTGGACAGCCATCCCACAGGAGTTGAAGCTGCTATAGCTGCAAAGGGTGGGTCAACTCAATATTGAACCCTGCGAACTAAAACTGGAATGCCATTAAAGTTCATGTGCATGTGAAGGCATGTGTCCCAATACTTTTGGTAATATAATGTGTGTATATATATATATATATATATATATATATATATATATATATATATACATATATACATCTATATAGATCTATCTATCTATATAGATAGATAGATCTCTATATATCTATATAGATATATATAGGAAAATTTCACCCAAAGTTGATTTTTTGGTTTCTGAAAGGCAATGGTGAGTTAGATAATCTGCTTCTATAGTTTAGACAAGCTAATATTTATAGCTCATATTTATAAAGCAGTAAGGGCTCATTTATATATGCATCACTCTGTGAAGACACACATATACATACACACACGTGTATAAGTGGTGGCCACCCTGAAAAATCTCCATGCCCTATGGGTTCTAAAAGTTGAGGACCTTTAACCCCTAAATAAAATACCCAATTGCTTAGGGGACCCTAGGGTCTAGTGTGGGTTTTTTCTCATTAAAAAAAGTTTTTAAAATACCTATGTGAAAAGCTCCATTCATAAATATTTATATTTTTTAATTATATCAAGATATTCCTCTGATACTTGTCGCAGAGTGTATTTAAAATTTTAGAAATACACTCGGTGACAAGTGTCACTCATACTATACATCGCGGCCATTTACCATGTATTTCCATTTACCGTATATACTCGAGTATAAGTCGAGTTTTTCAGCACATTTTTTTGTGCTGAAAGTGCCCCCCTCGACTTATACTTGAGTCAAGCACTTTTCTGCAGCAAAAAATTTCATTTTCCGAACCGACTTTGGGGCCCTGTATCTCAGGGACACTTGGTGCTAGGAACCCCAAATTTGGTGTGCAAACCCAGAGGAACTGGTACCACAACATATCCAAAGATGGAGTTCATACGGGGCCCCAAAATCGGTTCGGAAAATGTCATTCTCTGCTGCAGAAAAGTGCTTGACATTTTCTGAACCGAGTTTGGGGCCCCGTATCTCAGGGCCACTTAGGTCTAGGAACCCCAAATTTGGTGTGCAAACCCAGAGGCACTGGTAACATAACATATCCAAAGATGGAGTTCCTAGCACCAAGTGACCCCGAGATAGGGGGCCCCAAATCTTGTTAGGGAAATGTCATTCTCTGCTATAGAAAAGTGCTTGACATTTTCTGAACTGATTTTTGGGGCCCAGTATCTCGGGGCCACTTGGTGCTAGAAACCCCAGCTTTGGATATTTTATGGTGCTAGTTCAACTGGGTTAGCACACCAAATTTGGGGTTCTTAGCACTAAGTGGCCCCAAGATACAGGGCCCCAAATTCAGTCAACTGTGTCCATCTGCAGCAATGTCATTTTGGGACCCTTTGGGTTCAGAGACCCCAAATTTTGGCTGCAGCTAGGGGGCATCTAGGAACCCTTAACTACAGAGTTTGAAGTTCGGGGGACCTATGGCTGCAAATGGGCACAGTGAGGCATGCAAATGGGCACAGTGAGGCTGCAAATGGGCATTGTTGACCCTCTTTTCCACTTACAGTAGCTGTGCATTTCTCACCCTCGTCTTATACTCGGGTCAATAAGTTTTTCCCATTTTTTTGTGGTAAATTAGGGCCTCGAAACGACTTTTACGAATTATACGAATTATACTCGGAATGACTTATACTCGAGTATATACGGTAGTTCTCTATTCAGTCAGAGAACAGAAGTATGTCAAAGCCTCTAGGATCTCTGATTCTAAACTATAAAATATGGTTTTGAGAAAAACTGGTCTGAATTTCAGACAGATCAAAAACAAATGTGTTACATAATTATTTGTCTTCCCCACGAAGTTTGCGTACAGAGGTCACTCATTTAAGGCTCGCCATTTCTTAAATGTCTCGCAGAACAACTTCATGGGTCAATTGGTGAATGCCCCAACTAGCAATAATACTCTGATAGATTTACTAATCACAAATAACACAGATCTGATCGCAGATGTGGATTTATGGGACAACTTGAGGGGTTGTAAAGGTAAAAGTTTTTTCACCCTAATGTATTCTATGCATTAAGGTGAAAAAATATTTGACAATATCGCCCCCCCCAGCCCCTCCTTTTTACTTACCTGACCCCTCGAAAGTCCCGCGCTCGCCCCCGACATCCTCTTCGCCGCTCAGCCTGGTCTTTGATTGGTTACAGTGGATGGATTGAAAGCAGCGCAGCCATTGGCTTGCGCTGCTGTCAATCACATCCAATGACGCGGCGCGCCGGGGGACAGGGCCGAGTGATACAGTGAGCGGCTATGGCCGTCGGCTGTATCACGGGAGCTCGCCCGCAAGCACTCAACACCATGCGAGGGAGCGCGCATGAAAGTGTTGAGTCCTTGCGGGGGGGAGCCGAGACAGCCGCAGAGGGACCCCAGAAGACCAGGTTCGGGACCATTTCAAAAGAGCCAACTTCTCTAAGCTACGCTCCATACTACAAAATATTAACCACTTGTTAACCAGGCCAATTCTGACACTTCTCTCGTACATGTAAAAATCGACCTTTATTGCAAGAAAATTTGAACTCTCAAACATTATATATATATATATATATATATATATATATATATATATATATAAAACACCTGATACTTATCCCGAGTGTCAGCCGTTCCTGAAGGGCTTCAGTCAGGTCAGTGCGGTGGCGGCTGGCAAATTGTTTGTGCAGATAACGGTGCCAGAGGCTGACAGCTCTTCTCCTGTCACCTCAGAAGCTGCTGCTAGTGGGGAGTGAGCTCTTCTTCTTCCTCCATAGTCCCAAGCCCATGACCAGGCAGGCCCCCCGAGGAGGAGGGTGTGTGACATTCATTGTGAGTGTTCCTTGCTGCTACCCACTGTAGGTAAGTCTTATCGTCTGGGGACATGCATGTTTGTGTCAAGGACATGCGGTGAAGTCAGTGGCTGGTGAGGTGAGGCACTGGCTATTATCAGAGCCAGATACACACAAGTTACATACGCCATGAACGTTAGAGGGAGAGCAATAATTCTAGCACTAGACCTCCTCTGTAACTCTAAACAGGTACCCTATAAAACTTTTAAAGTGTGTCTATGGAGATTCTTAAATACTGAAGTTTGGCGCCATTCCACGAGCGTGCAAAATTTTAAAACTTGACATTTTAGGCATCTATTTACTCAGCATAACATCATGTTTCACATTATACAAAAAAATCGGGCTAACTGCTGTTTTTTTCCAAGAAAAAAAATGTGTTTGAACGCGTGTAACATAAAAAGTTGCAATGAACGCCAATTTATTCCCTAGGGTGTCTGCTAAAACAATATATATAATATTTGGGGGTTCTGATTAATTTTCTAGAAAAAAATGATGATTTTTACATGTAGGAGAGAAGTGTCAGAATTGGCCTGGGTGGCAAGTGGTTAATTACCATAAGTAAGTAATATAAAAATAATTATTATATATTATTTTTAAGGTAAGTTAGTATATTTTCAAAAACTGTACTCAAGCAGTTGGATTAATGGACAAATTACTGACGTTTGAAGTTATAACTTTAAACCAGTAATTTCACAGTAAATGGATAAATAATAAATTATTATCTTATAGTATAGTATAATAATATATGCTTTATCTTATACCTTTTCAGCAGCAGCAGATTCTCATCCTCCCTCTTAACTGTGTGAGAAAAACATGGGATTATGGGTAAATCTTATAATATAAACCCATGTTTTTTCTTGTAGTTAAGAGGGCTGGGCTGGAAGGGAGCATTTGTCTTTTAGACACATTCCCCCTTCTATGACACTGCAGTGAGAGGCCAGCCTCCACTGCAGCATTTTTATTGGACAGCTTGGGCCAATGGTGCTTTACCATTGGCCCAAAGATCCAAGCTGTCCATTGAGCTCAGTGCCTCTGACAAGAAGTGAGAAAAGCACTGTGAGCTCATCCTCTCAGTCTGCTGCAAACAGTGTGTCAGCTTGTATTTAACCTGGCCGCTCTGTATGTAGCTTCTGACAGGCTGTGCAAGGAGCCCTGTATCTCCTGAACCATAGATAATATGGTTTATATTCATGCCACATGAGTCTCTGCCTCACCTGCCTTCCCTGACTACATGTCCCTGGTTTGTGTACTCCATAGCCCAGGCAGTGTACAAGGAATATGGCAGGTTCGCAGTCAGTACAGCTCACACTTGGCACTGATGGAGGGAGTGGGACACATGCAATTATTTACAACATAGTTGCCAAACAAGTTACTTTATATGCAAGATTATTTTCATGTCAAGATGCTATAGCTCAGCCACCTCTCTCATGGGCCAGCGCAAGACACCATCAGACTTGAGCAGTATTAACAATATGAAAGTGGAGTAACTTATAACAAGGTACAAGGAAGGGGGAAGAGTTTTGTTTTGTTTTTTTTGCATGAGAGATCCGGCTGTGGGGATCAGAGGCACCTTGCACTGACGCCCGACCACAGGCTTTAATGAGAAGTGCAGACAGTTTGCAATGCAACAGTCAGGGACATATCCAGGAGGCTTAAAGCGGTAGTGAACGGCGGCCATGACCATTTTATCTCACACAGTATTTGCGCAGGAATTTTTCGAACGCGTTTTTTTGGGGAAAAAAACTGTCTTGTGTTTTAAAAAAAACAAAACCGTAAAGTTAGCCCAATGTTTTTGCATTTTGTGAAAGATGAAGTTACGCCGAGTAAATAGATACCTAACATGTCACGCTTCAAAATTGCACACGCTCGTGGAATGGCGTCAATGTTCGGTACTTAAAAATCCCCATAGGCGACGCTTGAAATTTTTTTACTGGTTACATGTTTTGAGTTACAGAGGAGGTCTAGGGCCAAAATTATTGCTCTCGCTCCAACGTTTGCGGCGATACCTCACATGTATGGTTTGAACACCGTTTTCATATGTGGGCGGGACTTACGTATACGTTCGCTTCTGCGTGCGAGCACACGGGGACAGCGGCGCTTTAAAAAAATTTTTTTTTATTGTTAATTATATTTTATTTTTTTTATTTTGACACTTTCTTGAAAAAAAAAAATTGATCACTTTCATTCCTATTACAAGGAATGTAAACATCCCTTGTAATAGCAATATGACATGTCAGGTGCTCTTACTAGTGAGATATGGGGTCAATAAGACCCCATATCTCACCACTAGGCTGGGAAGCCTGAAATAAAATAAAAAAATAAAACGATCGCCGCTTCCCAGCCGAAGCGGCACAGTTTTTTTGAATGGAGAGGCCGGGCGTGACTTCATAACATCGCGCCCGGCCTCCGACGATCATAGAGACTCCGGGGACCATCTGGTCCGCCGTAAATCTCTATGATCTACATCCGGCGCCGGCGGATCCACTCTCCGCCTCACCGATTGTAACGGTGAGTCGGAGCAAGCACCGGAGGGCGGCGGGAGGGGGGGGATGATCAAGCGGCGGAACGGCCGCTATGATCGTTCCTATGGTGTAGAGATTCGCCGGCTGAAACCGGCAATATCTGAATGATGTCTGTAACTACAGGCATCATTCAGATATACCTGTCCAAAGCCCAGGACGTCATATGACGTCCGTGGGCTGGAAGTGGTTAATAAGGGTATTAGCCAATGCATTCCAATGGGAAACACATCTAAAAGAGATAAGGTTAAACCTGGGTGGCAAACATTAACATAAAAAGGTTTTCAAATGAGAAAAAAAATGGCCTTTAAAACATATAGGGCACAGGATCATTGTCGTCATATAAACACTACAAGGATTGTAACAAGAAATGTAAGAGCACAATCAGGGCAGCTAAAATAGACTATGAGAGGCACATAGCTTACCCCTAAAAAAGGTGGTCGGGCACTATAGCTGGCTTCTGTGTTCTTCACCTATAGCAGCCCCCTTTCCCACAAGTCAAGCAGGCCTACTGGTACTGGGTTGCCCCCTGGACTTATAAACAATGCTATAATGCCTGGCTACCACACCAGGGCAGGTGTGAACTAAGCAAGGCAAACAGGCACTTGTGGTTGGCAGACAGGCAGAGTGGTTCAATGACAATTCAGGTAAAAGGCAGGCAGAGTTCAGAGAAGAGTCGATATCCGATCATACACAGGTCATACACAGGAAAATCCAAACAGCAGAGCAGACAAACAGTTAGCTAGGAAATGGTGTTACAAATGCAGTATGACAAGCATGACACTATAGGTTTTAGTCTCCACCCAGAGTCTGGCCACAATCAATCACCTTGTAGGTGGACAGACAGACAGGGAGAATACTTGAAGAAAAGGTCAAAGGCCCCACCTGGCCAAATGAGGCAGTCTATCCAAAGGATGGGTGGAACTTCTTAGACAAGTTGCAGTAGGGTGAGGCCAGGTTACTGAATGTTGCAAGTATCAAAAAGCAAGAGGCTCAATTGGCATGGGCTGAACTGGAATAACTGGTGCAGAGGCAGACTGGACCACATTGGCAGGTGTAGTGACAGACTGGACTGCATCATCAGGTGTAGAGGCAGCAGAACTTGAGGACAAGTTAGCCTGAATGTGCATCCAAGGGTGTTTAGGGACAGGCAAAGGCAGGGGTAATTCAGAGGGCTTGCCTCCCAGCAATGTAAGCCTGCACTGTAGCTGTCTTTCGGCGATATCGCAGGCGGTAAGACCTTAATCTGTAATATTACCCTCCAATATAATTGGTGTGTCTCTGTCATACTATTAATCTTACTGCTATCCGTGATTGTATCAAAATAAAATAAAATGCAGTACTTTTTTAAAATAAGTAAAGAAAAGCCTTCCCAATAGTCCATAAAGAGTTCCTTGAAGGCAGGAACAGAGAAGGCACCTCAGATGTATATAAAACATCACAGGATAATGGCAAAAAGAAAGGGCAGTCCTCCACGTTCACCTCAGCACATAGAGACTCTTATTCTGAATTGTGGACCACCTAAGATATAAGCAGTCAAACAGTTCTCAAGTAACCTCTGAACACCATCAGATTTAGGGCAAATTCCATAGGGGCTCTGGCTTGTATGGAGTCCTCACTCTTAGTCACTCCAAAGTCACTTTGGCCACGAACCCATACACATGAAAAAGAAGAACAGAACCGCCTCATTGTGTAGTATTAAAGAACACTTCAATGTTTATTACTCCAAAATACTCAAATTGTTCACAATAAAACAAGCATGATTCCCTGATGAAGTTACGTGATCGTGATGCTACATGTTGGAACAGATAGGCATTGGAAGTGACGTGAGGTTGCGAGCTCGCCGCTCGTGGTGCTGTGTTTTGTTTGTATACTTTTAATGTGAGTACTATATCGGAACCGGATAGGATAATCAGAAAAGCCAAAACATCAGGGAGCCAGAGATGACCGTAGTAGAACAGCAAGCAGGACCTGTAGCCAGAAGGAATGTCAGCTAAGCAAGTCTTTATCAGGAACACAGGAGAGCGTCTCTAGAGATGTGACCAAGGCGAAGGCAGAGATCATCTGGGCTGGACGGCTGAAGTAGGCAAGACTGACGAGCAGGATATCATCAACAGGTGAGTCACTGTGGAGAGAAAGGAGCTGGCAATTAACTGACATCTGAGCGGCCAGCTTTGAGAAGGAAGGGTCTGAGCCCAGCCCTGACAGTACCCCCTCCTCAATGACCTCTCCCCCTTGGAGGACCACCAGACTTGAGGGGAAAAAGTCTATGGAAATCATGGAGGAGGACAGGGGCAAGTACTTCCGAGGATGAGACCCAAGATCGTTCCTCCGGACCGCACCCCTGGACGGGTAGGACAAGACTTGACCTGCCTGGCCACAATAAAGGCACAATCTCTCCCTCCTCCTAAGGGTTCTCTCATCCGCAGAGAGACGCGTGAAGCCCGAGTGCATGGGTTCATCTTTACTGACCAACTGGGCACCAGGAGGCATGGGAGGTGAGGCAGGCAAGGGTGGGACTGCAAAGTTCGGAGACAAATGTACAGTAGGCTTCCTCAAGCGCTCCTTAAAAGGAAGTCTTTCTCTGAGTCTGGAGTCAATTAGGATGGCAAACGTGATCAACTTCTCCAGCTCAGTGGGTATATCTCGGGCTGCTATCTCATCCTTGATGGTATCCGAGAGACCATAAGAAAAAGCAGCCACGAGGGCCTCATTGTTCCAAGCAACATCTGCTGCCAGAGTACAGAATTCAATGGCGTAATCGGCAACAGTTCTCGTACTCTGTTTGATGGACATGAGGCACTTTGCAGCAGAAGCGGAGATGTCAGAGAATTTGTACAGCTAGTGCTCTGCCAATTCCCATTCTGCAAATGCAAATGCGCATGTGTGGAGCCACAGACCAAGACGGTAAGGATTGGAATGGGCATGTGCAATGGCGCATCCATACGGCACATCCACAAATCACGGCGCACGGCGCCCTATTTAAACTGAGAGTCTGCCTGGCTTCAGTGCTGGATTGTCTTCAGCTTGGTTCCTGTGTTGCTGACTACTATTTATATCTGCTGACCTTGTTCTTGAAACCCGGCTTCCCTCTGACTACTCTCCTCGATCATCCCTGCCTGTTTATCTGCCTCTTGCCCATTATACTGACCCTGGCTTTGACTTATGACTACGACTCTGCCTCTTGATCGGATACCCCGCTGCCAGCACATTACCAACCTCTGCCTGTTCCTGACTTTGCAACTGATCCTGATTCTGCGCCTGTCTGCCCGGCTCCCGCTGAACAAGACTTGTGACCAGCCTCCTCGCCACCACGACAAGTACTCCTGTGTCTTCATGCTTCATCTCGCTCCCACAGCTGCCAGGCACCTGCACCCTTCCATTGCCCTAGCAGTCCCTGTCTCCACTACCAGGGGTGCTTGGACAGGAACCGTGCAAGAGGCCACCCTCATCATCTCGGGCTCCACTGTAAGGTACATGACAGGAGCATGCGGGAATGTCAAATACCCTTTTAAAAGAAGCCACAAACTCTGGGAAAACTCAAGACAACAGGTTTTTGTGTCTCCCATAGAGGGTTTGCCCAGGCCAAGGCTCTCTCAGAAAGCAAAGATATCACGAAACCTGCTTTGCTTCTGTCCGTGGGAAACACCTGGGGCAGCATCTCAAAGTATATCTCAACCTGGTTGAAAAACCCTCTGCATTGGACTCGATTTCCCCCAAATCGCTGGGGAAGCGGAACGGAACCGGACATATCTCTTATAGAGGTAATACTCGAGGTGGGTGCCTGCACAGAGACTGGAGCAGCAGCAGGGATGACCTGCAACACAGGTTGCATCGGAGTAGCCAGATTGGGAGATTCCAGGGGAGCTGTGGGACTCAGGAGCATTTGTAACGCCATGGCAAACTGATCAATGCGGTAATCCTGCTCATCCAATCTGGAAGAAATATTACCAACAAGTGAAATGACTGCATCTTCTGAATTTATGGCCTTCGCCTACTGTCAGAAACCATGAATCAGACTGAGGCAGAAGTACAGTTAAATCACACTTGTTTAATAATAATAATAAAAAGGTAAACGGAGTAAACATAGTCAAAACATAGCCAGAGTTCAGGAACCGGAATGGATAGTCAGACAAGCCAAAACGTTAGGAAGCCAGAGATGAGCGTAGTAGAACAGCAAGCAGGATCTGGAGCCAGAAGGAATGTCAGCCAAGCAAGTCTTTAACAGGAACACAGGAGAGCGTCTCTAGAGATGTGACCAAGGCGAAGGCAGAGATCATTTGGGCTGGATGGCTTAAGTAGGCACAACTGACGAGCAGGATATCATCAACAGGTGAGTCACTGTGGAGAGGAAGGAGCTGGCAATTGGCCGACAGCTGAGCGGCCAGCTTTGAGAAGGAAGGGCTGAGCCCAGCCCTGACAATCGGCTGCTTTTTTAATAAACGTATCTAGTTTCAACATACTTCACAATCCGGCCCCCATTCTTTTCTTTCTCCTCTATACACTGCATTGGACCTGGAGCTCCTCTTTTATTCCTACCGCTGAGTTACACAGAGGAGAAACCGTTACTTGTCTATGGCAGGAACCCGGACTACCTTGGTCAGCTTTATACTTCCTCATGCTGTTAACTAATGGCGGTAAGGTAAGGGACCACCTTACACAGAGGTGTAATTGCACTGAAGAAACTAATCACCAAGTCACCAAGTCACAAATTTTTGGATCTGCACAGAGTGTCATTTGGAGCAGCACTTCACGGCTCCAGTTCACTCTTATATGGACTTGTTTTATACTAGTAGCACTTTAATATTTATATCTGAAGAATTACTTATGTGGATTTTTCCATCACTTTAATATTAGCCTATATGAAGATTGTATTTCACTATTGTCACTTTTATCACTTGCACTTTATATTTATTCATTTATAGTGGCTATTCTCTAGTACTGTACAATTAGCGTTTAGGATTTATTCCATACGTGCCTTATTGTATATCCACTATTATTATTTTAGCTAATACCTAGAGCGCAACATCACTCATTGATTTTTATTCCAATCCAGAGGGCTTGCCTCCCAGCAATGTAAGCCTGCACTGTAGCTGTCTTTCGGCTATAGCGCAGGTGGGAAGAGGTTAATCGGTAATATTACCCTCGAATCAGAGGTGGGTAAATATTCCAAACTACACCCTCTGGCATGATCCCTCGTTAAGGCAGTTTTTGTGAAGATAAAAAGCTAAGCTTATAGAGACATGATTGGCTTCATCTGGAATGATCAGTCAAAGGTTTAATTACCAGAGTCCATCTTGAGCTTCATCGATCCTTATCAGGCTCCATATTGAGCTTCATTCATAATCATCATCATCATCATCGTCTTCATCGGCATCCATCTTGAGGCTATATCCATCCATACAAAGTGATCCACCACCATCTTACTTCTGAGGGTAACTAATGGTATGTTATTATCTGGATGATTTTTGCTTGTTAAATGTAAGTTTCCACTTACGATAGATTTTGCTTGTTTAATGAAAGATCACACTCCTGGTTTCATAAACTCTAGGGATTAGATGATTACATTTTAGCTGTATTGGCGCAGCTTTTATTGGGACTTGGCCTCTTTCTCCTACTGCAAAAGAGCAACAGGTACAGTCAGATAATAGCAGATTAATTGTCTGCTAGGCTTAAAAATATTTGCTTATGATATCTACTAGAGGAAATTAATTATTTGACTCAGTCTAGTTCCTTGATATATATAAATATATTTTAGCCCTGTGAACTGAGGAATTTCATTGTGAAATATAATTGCTGTGTCTCTGTCATACTATATTAATCTTACTGCTATCCATGATTGTATTAAAATAAAATGCAGCGCTTTTTTAAAATAAGAAAAGAAAGGCCTTCCCAATAGTCTATAAAGAGTTCCTTGAAGCCAGGAACAGAGAAAACACCTCAGATATATATAAAACATCACAGGATAATGGCAAAAAGAAAGGGCGGTCCCCCACCTCCACCTCAGCACATAGAGCCTCTTATTCTGAATTGTGGACCACCTCCTAAGATATAAGCAGTCAAACAGCACTCAAGTAACCTCTGAACACCATCAGATTTAGGCAAATTCCATAGGGGTTATTGTTTGTACGGAGTCCTCACTCTTGGATAGTCACTCCAAAACTCATGCCACCAACCCATACAAATGAAAAAGAAGAACAGAACTGCCTCATGGTGTAGTAATAAAGAACACTTCAATGTTTATTACAACTCCAAAATACTCACATTGTTCACAATAAAACAAGCATGTCATCAAAAAATTTAAAAATGTCAAACCAGCAACATGGCCGCTGTCCTTGTGTGTGGTGACGTCATGTGTCGTAGACTATCTGAGAGTGAAGACTTTGTACAAGCCATAGCCCCTATAGAATTTGCCTAAATTTGATTGTCTGCAGTGGTTTCTTGAGCACTGTTTAACCCCTTAAATCTTAGGTGGTCCACAATTCAGGGCAAGAGGCTGTGCCGAGGTGAAGGTGGAGGACTTCCCTTTCTTTTTGCCACAATCCTTTGATGTTTTATATATGTAGAACCCTCTAGTGTGTGCTACTAGAATTAGAGATGTAATCAAACCATAGTCTGGCCAAGGGATAAACCTGAATCACTGAATCTGGGTCAGGGTTATTAGAGGCCAAAGCTTGATGACTCATCCTGGCAGCTCTCTGGTGCCCCCCTAGGATGTTGGAGAACATTCTGGAAGATAGTGGGTGGAGGCTACGAGGGGTTGCCTTGAATATTTAGGGGCCCTTAGCCAATCCCCAGGTTACGTGCCTGGCAGGGAACTAAGAAGCCTTTAAATAGACATGAGCCATGCCAGTAGGAGGGTCAAGTGGAAGATGGCGAAGCAATGCTGAAGGAAGTCTGTCGGTGGCCCTTGAAGGACCCCTGCCGGGGAGGGGGTTTACCTCAGGCAGGAGCTCATGAGGATGGCCTGGTATCCCACCACAGGTGGCAGTTGGAGGGACCATAACTGAAGAGGCAGCAGTGAGTAGGGGAACCACTACCAGCTGTAGCAGTGCTCTCTTAAATACAGTGGTGTGCCAAGTGTTCATCCAACCTTGCCCTGGGGAGTCTCCATGTGTGTGACACTCAGGAGGACTGGGAAGAGAAAGCAACCAGGTGGGCTGGTGGCAGCCAGGTGGGCTAGCATCTCTGTAAGCAGTAGAACTGAAACTAGGCTGAAACTAGGAAAGCAACTGTCAGCACTGAGAAGACCCTCCATACTAAAGGTGAGCCAGGAACGTTCCCGGTAGGGGCCGTTATGGAGGAAGTGCCAGGGAGGCTGATCCAGGGCTGGAGCATCCCAATAAGTACGCTCTATTGAGTGACATTGGTGAAACCAGTCAGGGACCAGCACTGCTGAAGCTGAGGGACTCTCCTAGCTGCCAGGGGAAGAACTCCTCCAGTGAGAGTGGGGGGGAAGCAAAGGGAAAGGATAGACAGATTCTGGTGGTAGGGGACTTAATTCTTAGAAGGACAGAGAGGGCAATCTGTGACAAAGACCTGAAGCGCCGAACTGTATGCTGTCTACGGGGCGCTCGGGTTCGGCACATTACGGATCTGGAGGACAGATTACTGGGAGGGACTGGGGAAGACCCGGCTGTCATAGTGTACGTTGGCACCAATGACAAAGTCAGAGGCAGTTGGAGTGTCCAAAAGAACGATTTTAGGGACTTGGGAGCTAAATTGAGGAAAAGGACCTCCAAGGTAGTATTCTCAGGAATACTACCGGTACCTCGAGCCACACCAGAAAAGCAGAGGGAGATTAGGGAAGTAAACAAGTGGCTGAGGAGCTGTTGTAGTAACGAGGGGTTTGGGTTCCTGGAGGACTGGGCCGACTTCTCAGTCGGTCACCAGTACTATAGAAGGGACAGACTGCACCTAAATGAGGAGGGTGCAGATCTGCTGGGAGTAAAGATGGCCAAAAAGTTAGAGGGGCTTTTAAACTAGTCGACGGGGGGGGGGGGGGGTCCAGAGATAGAGATAGTCAGCGCGGAACATAGTCCAGAGGGTAGTATTGGGGGCAATAGTGGTAGGTTGACTAAAGCACATAAACCCAAGGTAAGTATAGTAACAAGTCCTAGTTGCAATCTCGGAACACCCAATAAGAGGATAGTATGCGACCAGTCTAAACTATGTGGCATGTTCATCAATGCCAGGAGCCTGGCAGACAAGATGGGTGAATTAGAGATACTGTTGTACAAGGAGGATTTGGATTTTGTGGGAATTTCAGAGACCTTGAATTTCAAAAGAGCCAACTTCCCTAAACTACGAACCTTGCTAGAAGGCATAAATTGGGATAAAATCTTAGGAACAAAGAACACGGAGGAGAGATGGGTTCGTTTTAGGAGCATATTAAATAGGGCATTAGCCAGTGCATCCCATTGGGTAATAAATTTAAAAGAGCAAACAAAAGTCCTGGATGGCTTAACTCCAATGTAAAAATGCGTATAAAAGCAAAAGAGAAGGCCTTCAAAAAATACAAGTTTGAGGGGTCATCATCAGTATTAAGACTTTATAAAGAATGCAACAAAAAATGTAAGGGTGCAATTAGGATGGCTAAGATAGAACAGGGAGGAGAGCAAAAAAATCCCAGGAAATTCTTTACGTATGTAAATAGTAAAAAAGGGAGGACAGACCATATTGGCCCCATAAAGAATGAGGAAGGACATCTGGTTACAAAGGATGGGGAGATGTCGAAGGTATTGAATTTATTCTTCTCCTCAGTCTTCACAAGGGAATCGGGGGCTTCAGTAATCAAAACTGCAGTGTTTATCCTCGTGACGCATCACAGGAAGCACCCTCATGGCTAACAGAGGACAGAATTAGAATTAGACTTGGGAAACTTAACATTAATAAATCACAAGGACCAGATGGCTTACACCTGAGGGTACTTAAGGAACTCAGTCAAGTAATTGCCAGACCATTTTTCCCAATTTTTCCTGACAGTCTACTGACTGGAATTGTACCACTGGATTGGAGAAAAGCCAATGTAGCACCAATATTTAAAAAGGGCCCAATCCATAGCCTCCCAGAAACGCATCTTACTGCGCTTCTTCCTATCAGCCACCAGACAGCTTATCCCTCTATTTTGGAAAACTACCACTAGCCCCCCCTGGCCTTATGGGTCTTCATAGTCAATGACATCATGCGCATGGAGGAGATGTTAGCCCTTGCTAATGACACCTTTGACAAATTTAGGATCCTATGGCTCATCTGTATCGACTACTCTGCCTCAGACTCCCTGAAAACTTTGTTGACGCCTCAGGGTCAACCCGGACACACAGCTTGACCACATCATGCAGGTCTGTCACACCGAGGCATGCTCAAGCCCCTTCACCTTTACCCCTGTCCTTTCTTTCCCTCCCTCTTCGCCCTTCTACTTTTTCTTTCTCCCTCCTCTCCCTACATCTATAACCTCTCACCCCAAAGTCAGATGCTATACTCCTCAACTATATTAGCCCTTGCTATACCTTGAATAGGTTATTACCGTCTGCTCTGGGTAGGAGACGGGATGTTGGTGCTGGTTAGCACTGGTTCATATTTTGTACTGAAATGTGACATACTTTATATTAACCTATGGTATTGACATTTGAACGCTACTTATGTTACCCTATTCTGTTCACAACAATAAAAATATATTTGACTCTAAAAAGGGCCCAAAATACATGCCTGGGAATTACAGACCACTCAGCCTAACATCAATAGTATGAAAGCTCTTGGAGGGGATGATAAGGAACTATATACAAGATTTTAGTAAAGAAAATGGTATTATTAGCAGTAATCAGCATGGATTCATGAAGAATTGTTCTTGCCAAACCAATCTATTAACCTTCTATGAGGAGGTGAGTTACCATCTGGATAAAGGAAGGCCTGTAGTTGTGGTGTATCTGGATTTTGCAAAAGCATTTGACACAGTTCCCCATAAACTTTTACTGTACAAAATATGGTCCGTTGGCATGGACCATAGGGTGAGTACATGGATTGAAAACTGGCTACAAGGGCGAGTTCAGAGGGTGGTGATAAATGGGGAATACTCGGAATGGTCAGGGGTGGGTAGTGGGGTCCCACAGGGTTCTGTGCTGGGACCAATCCTATTTAATTTTCGGATGATACTAAGCTAAGCAGGGCAATAACTTCTCAGCAGGATGTGGAAATCTTGCAAGAAGATCTGAACAAATTAATGGGGTGGGCAACTACATGGCAAATGAGGTTTAATGTAGAAAAATGTAAAATAATGCATTTGGGTGGCAAAAATATAAATGCAATCTATACACTGGGGGGAGAACCTCTGGGGGAATCTAGAATGGAAAAGGACCTGGGGGTCCTAGTAGATGATCGGCTCTGCAATGGCATGCAATGCCAAGCTGCTGCTAACAAAGCAAATAGAATATTGGCATGCATTAAAAAGGGATTAACTCCAGGGATAAAGCAATAATTCTCCCACTCTACAGGACTCTAATTCGGTCACACTTGGAGTATGCTGTCCAGTTCTGGGCACCAGTCCTCAGGAAGGATGTACTGGAAATGGAGCGAGTACAGAGAAGGACAACAAAGCTAATAAGGGGTCTGGAGGATATTAGTTATGAAGAAAGGTTGCGAGCACTGAACTTATTCTCTCTGGAGAAGAGACACTTGAGAGGGGATATGATTTCAATTTACAAATACCGTACTGGTGACTCCACAGTAGGAATAAAACTTTTTTGCGGAAGGGAGTTTAACAAGACAGGTAGCCAATCATTTACTGTAAATTAGAAGAAAAGAGGTTTAACCTTAAACTACGTAGAGGATTCTTTACTGTAAGAGCGGCAAGGATGTGGAATTCCCTTCCACAGGCAATGGTCTCAGAGGGGGCATCGATAGTTTCAAAAAACTATTAGATAAGCACCTGAACGACCACAACATGCATGGATATACAATGTAATACTGACTTATAATCACCCACATGGGTTGGACTTGATGGACTTGTGTCTTTTTTCAGCCTCACCTACTATGTAACTATGTAACTATGTAACTAGAATCCATGTCTACAGGAGAAGCAGAAGGTTGTGTGGGATGCTCTTCACTCCACATGTGCTACTTTACCAAGGGAGGGCAAGTTCCTAGCCTGTATTGGGCTGTTGCTGAACTAACTAGAGACTGTTAGTACCCCCAGGAGTGAACCAGCGAGAGCTGTACAAGCGAACCAAGTTTGTGCAGGTGGAAGGAAGAAGCGGAATCTGTAAATAGGGAGGAAGGTTTCCCTGGTGTCGATTGTTGGACATTTTCAATTTGGGCATCCCATAATCCCTTACTCCATCCAAGTTATCATCCCCTAATAAAATAGCAAAAACAAGCCAAGGGACTGTGTCTGGATGCAAGAAGGAAATGCTGTGTGACTGGCTGTGCAACAGTGTGGAACCCTGACATCATTGACTCCTACAGGGGTAGTGCTACATATACACCTGAGGTGCCCTCTCTGTTCCTGGCTTCAATGGACTTTTTATGGACTGTTGTGAAAGACTCTGTTTACTTACTTTAAAAAAGCGCCACATTTTATTTTAGGCCTCATGCACACGGACGTTTTTACAGCCGCTTTTTTGAGCGTTTTTTGCAGCTTAAAAACGCCTTTCTATGTTAGTCTATGGCTTCATGCCCACCTAGGCATTTTTGAGCTGCAAATGGCATAGCCCTTTTTAAGCTGTAAAAAAACCCCAGGATCAGTGCGTTCCGTGGCGTGGCGCCAGAGCTGTAAAAACGCGAAGTGCGGAAAAACGCGGCATTTTTGAGCTCCAGCATTTTTTTGCTCCAAAAAGTTGATTGGACACTGTAATCTCTGTAAAAACAGGAAATTCCTGTCTTGACGTTAGATTACCAAAGAGTCCTTTGCACAGCAGTGTGACTGTGGGTAGGACAGAGAAGAGTTTGAAGATGGCAAGTGCTGTGTCTCAAGTTGACCCTTATAAATGCTGTACAGGCCCATCCTGAACTGTGTGATGTGGCACATCCACTACATGGAGACCACATCAGAAAGAAAGGAAATAAGTAAGTCTATTTTCCTTGAATGCATGATCTGTTTGTGTGTAATGTAAATGAAGATTGCATATTAAACCCTTGTTTTCCACTTTATTTTAGGCAAAATTTTACAGCCCCGCTGGAAGTCACTACGCGACCGTGTCAGGAGGGACCTCACGGACAAAGACAAGGCAGCACGTAGTGGAGCACCAGCACGTGCGAAAAGACCACATGTGTACCATACTAATTTCCTGTTCTTACGGCAAAATATGATGAACAACACGAGACCGTAAGTTTTTTTTTGTTTTTCATATATTTGTACATACTGCTTTTCAGGCGATATGTTCCATGGCTATTGTAACCACTTGCCGACCGCCGCATGTACATATACGTTGGCAGAATGGCACGGCTGCACAAATGGGCGTACCTGTACGTCCCTTTTAATTTGCCGCCGTGGCGGCGCGCGTTCCCATCGCGAGGTCCATGAGTCCGACCGAGGGTCCTGGGGACTCAATGTCCGCGGGGACACCGGCGATTGTCTCACGGAGAGGAAGAGGTTAACACCTTCACTGCCAGTGTCATTTTTACAGTAATCATTGCAATTTAATCGCACTGATCGCTGTAAAAATGACAATGGTCCCAAAAATGTGTCAAAATTGTCCAATGTATCCGCCATAATGTCACAGTCAGGATAAAAATCGCTGATCGCCGCCATTACTAGTAAAAAAAATATTAATAAAAATGCCATAAAACTATCCCCTAATTTGTAGACATTATAACTTTTGCACAAACCAATTTTCTTAACTAAAATATGTAGAAGAATACATATTTATATACATACATACATAAATACATATAATACATTAAATACATACAAGAATATGTAGAGGAAAAAAAGGATGTCAATGTTTTTTTTGAGCCACGTTGCACGACCGCGCAATTGTCAGTTAAAGCGACGCTGCGACGAATCGTAAAAAGTGCTCTGGTCTTTGGCCAGCTAAATAGTCCGGGCTGAAGTGGTTACGTTTATACATTTTGTATTGTCTGCAGGACAACTTCTAACATTAGACAAAGAGAGGTGGCTGCAGAAGAGGCAGAGGTTGAAAGACCCACCAGTCCAATGGTGAGCACTGGATCTCCACGTGCAATGAGTGAGGGAGGTGTTCAGTGCACAGATGAGGTAACTGGTTATGTTTGCCTGTCTATCTCATTGTCCGTCTGTTCATGTACATCTATGCATCACAGTGTCCATCCTTGTGAGCCTTGGCCTGAGCCTCTCCAACAGGTCATCAAGGAGCGGCACGGACATCCTTGTAAAGTTAAGGAATTTTGTCCGATATGAGCGCAGTTGGGAATAAATATTGGCAAAGTACCCCGTAGACAATCGATTGGATACCATTGGATGCACCCAAAATTGACGTCTGCTGCTTCTCTCCTCCTCCTGTCTCCTTCTCCACAACCTCCGCAATACAATCAGAAGGATTGCCTCATCGATCTTCTGGATGACAGGATCCATATTTCTCAGAAAAATGCAAAAATTGAACAAAGACTCAAACATGCTCTCTCCTCTCTCTCTCTCTCCTACCAAAATGGCACCGACACATGCTCAGTAACATCTTTTCTTTGGTTTCTGTGGCATTGTGGGAAATTTGAGAGTGCATATAGCTGAGAGATGTGTTTTTCTTTAAAAAAACGCTACTTAACGCTAACGCTAAAAAACGCGCAAAAACGCTAATGCAAAACGCGGTAAAAATCGAGTTTTTAGCGCCGCTTTTTCCAGGCGTCGGACCTAGCTTTACAGCAGGTTTTTTAAAACGTCCATGTGCATGAGGGCTAATACAGTTTAATATTTGTTGACTGCAAATTGTGCTTGCCACTTTTACCACATGTATGTTTTATATCTAAAGTGGAGGTGAATTTATTCATATTGCTATCCATGATTGTTAGTGACTTTTTGAATTTAAATTTATTTTTCTAGTTTTATAGTCCATATTTTCACACAATTTTATTGTGCTTAATGGAGAAGTATAGCCAAAGCTATTTTGGCTGTACTTCTCCTATGGATCACAGAATTTCAGTTCGTTCTGCACTCCTTTGATCCATTTTCAGCCGATGGTGGGCTGAAGCTAAAGCCCGCTGTCGGCTAACGTCACTTATCAAAAAAGGAGGGAGAAAAAATAATTCCTCAGAGAGGAACAGGCAATTATCAAGATCTTTATATAAATGCTATTTATTCAAAGATACACTTTAACACCAATCAAAAAAGTTTATGGTTAAAAACCGGGTACCACCACCAATACTTAAATTTGACAACGCTATCATAGACAAGACACAGATGGCCACCACAGACATAAACCATACACACCTCCTAGTAAAAAAGTATTGAATAACAATTCTATGAATCAATGAGCTTGTTGAAAGCAGTCCCAGTAGCAGCTAGGTGTTAGCTGGTAATGGATGGGGAGGGTAAGGTAGGTTTAGACAGCCGTGGAGGAATGACGTACTATGTATGGGAGGCAGAGAAAGCCTTTTATGGATGGCTTATTGCTGGAGCAATGAATGCTGTCCTAATCTGCAGAGTTCATCATACACCTATGCTGCCGGGGGAGACAGGTGGTTAGACAGGACGGTTTCCATATGTGAGAGATAATGAAAAAGCTATAGGCCATGAAGAGATGGAACGGGCTATAAATGATGGCTATGCAGATGGATCATGGGCGCAGGGGGGTGAGTTAGAGTTTACCGCTTAAATAAACAGTCCAGTAGTAATGAATAGCAAAGGTAAGATCTCACCCATATGCAGGTGCTAGAAAGTAACAATGATCTGTACGCAGGGAGCCAGAAGTTCACCAGACCATCCTTGGGTAATTCATCCTGTTGTCTTCCGTCACTATGTGCGGGGTATCCCAAAGCAGTTTCTGGAGAAATGTGATGTTGTGGCCGGGGAGGTGCAAGCTGTGCATCCGGTCAACCCGTCATCCACGTCCAGATCCTGGGTTATTTCAAACCAGCCACAGGGGAGTGCGGGCGGGCAGACGTTCCAGGGCTGGTGGGTGGGCCTGTGTCAGCCCCATTGAGAGCGTGATGGCGTCATGCTGACACGTTTCATCCGTCACTCGGATTTCCTCAGAGCATCAGAGCATCGGCTAACGTCACTTAGCTGGTTCAGGATCGGTAAAGATCGTGACTTTACAATCGAGATCCACCCAGAAGCTTGGACCGGAAGTTGACTCAGCCTCTCAGCAATCAGCTGAGAGCCAGAGCCAGCCGCTCCCACCCCCTCGACAGCCCATCACTCTAGTGAGCATGGGGGGGCAGAGCAAAGAGCCGGTGACTGCTCAGAGCGGAAGGGAAGAACTGAGTGATCTGTTTGATCACTCAGTTCTCTGGGAAGAGCTGGTTGGGGACAGCTGCAGCTGGGATCGGTGCTGCAGCCATCTAGGTGAGTATGATTTTTTTTTGGATTCCCATACTTCTTTTTTAAGAATATTATAGAACCAGAATTTTCAGGGAATAATTAATTGGTCAGCGTAACTGTATTTCATGATTTATTTTCATATTGGAGGCACTGCAATACATCAAATGATTGAACTACCAATATAGCTGACTTAATTAATCATTCAAACATCCTGACAAGTATAAATGTTGATTAACAGGCTCTCCTCTGAGGGCTTTCTATGCGTTAAAAAGCAACAGGCTCTCCTCTGAGGGCTTTCTACATGTTAAAGAGCAACAGGTTCTCCGCTGAGGGCTTTTACAAGGCAAAGAGCAAACAGGGTGTCCTCTGAGCACTATGGTGAAGAAGGAAATCCTGTGACTGATTATACTCTTCCCCCCTTTCACAGATCCTGTTACAAGCAGTGTAATCAATGAAAGATTTTTTCCTAATGGAGGAGGAGGAAGGAGGGGAAGTGTCCCCATTGGACCATCTGTGCTGTTGTTCTGCCTAATGAACCAGTGCTGTTAACCACTGCAACGCTGGAAGTTCAGAGACAGGAAGAGGATGGGGCATCTCTGCAGTCAAAATTTCTCCAGAATACAGCTGCCTGTACAAGGTGGGACACACTTCATTACAGGTAAATGACCTGACTAAAGCTGTATGGATTTGTTTTAGTTCAGCTTTAAAAGAGAAGGGAATCATATATATTTTTTAATCATACTTACCTAGGTAGATGCAGCATTGGTTTGATGCTGCATCTGTCCCCTGCCGGCTCTAACACTGAAAATTTAAGCGATCAAACACCACCAATTGGTCGGTTCTCACAACTCCCTGAGCAAGAATAGCTGGTGAAGTCAGTCAGCTGGCTCAGGCTCTCTCCGCTCGCTGAGAGGCTAAGCCGGGAGCCGAACCAGGCATTTAGGTGGATCCCAACCGTATGGTCGCAATCTTGCCCAAGCCTGGACCCGCTCTGTGACATCAGCCAACAGTGGGCTTCAGCCTGCTGTCTGCTGAAAATGGGTCACAGGAGTGCAGAATGAACTGCACCCCTGTGAGCCACAGGAGTAGTACAGTCAAACAAGCTTTGGCTGTACTTCTCCTTTAAGTAGTACCAGTAGTACTGAATGTATAGAGAACACTGCATGCATCTTGTCTATAGAGGTTCTATATGTCTCATATACATAGACCAATGGGAGGCTGAACCATAGTGCTGAGTACTATAACTGTTGCATGACTAGACTCTTAAAGTGGATGAAAAACCCAATTCATGAAATTTGACCTAGGCACTAAGTCCTGTGTCTTTCTGCTGTTTCGCTCCTCTGTTATCAGTATAATAACTTCTGACAAGTTCTACAAGACGGGAGATAAAAGCATCAGAAAATTTGTGTTGTGTGGGTGCTATAAATAGATAGAGCCTGTCTTGTTACAGTACATTTCTGCAAGTATCTTCATTTCTCTGCCTATGTGGAGGCGGGGGGGTGTATTAGCAGGTTATTGAACCATGCGCTTGGAGGCATGTTGTATGCAGAGAATACTTTACTTTCATGGAGGATGTCTTCATCATGTCTTACAGGAAACAGGTTTATATAAGCAATTCTACATTACATGTTGTTCTTCCAACACCCCTTCTCAACAGCATGTGCTTTGTCAAATTACATCCAGCATCTTCTGGAAATACTTACGACGTTCCTTCAACAAAGGCTTGGTGGGTGCATCAGCAGTCATCTCCTCAGACAGGCAGTATTGAATGTCAATAACACCTTGGTCTTGATTGTCCCCCAGTAGGTGATATTTAATGTTGATGTTTAGTCCTACGATTCACCCTCTCTGATTGCGTAAGCTTTATACATCCCTGGTTGTCTTTAAAAATGGGAATTGGTTTTGACATGTAATGTCCTCAAAAAGTTGCTGAATCCATATCGCTTCTTGACACGCGTGTGCTGCTGCAATGTACTCTGCTTCAGTTGATGATAGAGCGACAGTTGCTTGCTTTCGACTAGACCAACTTATGGTTCCTTCCCCATATTGGAAGATGAATCCACTTGTGGATTTGTGGTCTGTGCAGTCTCCGGCCCAACCAGCATCCACATATCTGACCAGTGTTGGATTCGATGTTGCTTGTAACCGTAACTTCATCTAAATTGTTTCTTTGAGGTACTGCATCACTCTTTTTACTGCGTTCCAGTCATGCTGACAGGGAGCTGAGACTTTTTCTGCATATTATGCTCACTGCTGCGGCTATGTCTGGTCTTGTCACAGTTGCAACGTATAGCAGCTCTGCAATACGCATCAGTGTTGGGTAGCAAGTATTCAGTTTCCATAGGAATTTTCATTTCCTTTGCATCTTGCATATGGAAGTTTTCCAAGATTTCTGAGATTTTCTAAGATTGGTTGAGAAGATAACTTCCATCTTCTTCTCTCTCTATTTGGATTCCCAGATAGTAGCTAATGTTCCCTAGCTCTTTGATTTCAAAGTTTTCTTTCAGATTGTGAACTATATGATTGTAATCCCCTTCTTGTTTAAAACAAGTTATAATGTCATCAACATAGATAAGGATGTATATCCATCTGTCTTCTTGATTCTTGGAGTAGAGACAGGAGTCTGCTTTACTTCTTGAGAATCCCTCTCTGGTATGTACTTTGTTCACTTTCTCATTCCACATCCTTGCAGATTGCCCAAGACTGTACTCTTTGTTGTGCTTTGTGCCTTTGTACGTCTTAAGAGCTTTGTCATCATGGTGCGTATTTTCTTTCCTTCTGTCATATTCATCGATTAATTTCCCTTTGACATATTCCAGTGTCAGTTCCTGCTTAGGTCAGGTTTCTAAAGCGTTAATGAGAGCAGTATATGTCTCTGGAAGTTTGCAGAGGAGCAGGGCAACAATATGGTTATCTTTGATGTCCTCTCCGATGATGCGTAGCTGCTCTATGATCTCTAGCATAGCATTCACGTGATCACACAATTGCTGGCCTTTAACTAGTTTAATTTATAAAGCTTTCTTAGTACGAACAGTTTGCTGTTGAGACTTGAACGCTCATGCAGTTTCTGTAATGAAGTCCACATACCTTTAGCCATTTTCTGTGTTCTTATGTGGATAAGCTGGTCATCTTCCACTAATAAGCTTGTAATCACATTTGCTTGTCTATCCTTCCTGTCCCATTCATCCGTCTCTCCGTTTGCGGGTCTGTCTGTATTCAGCACTTGCCACAAGTCATCTTTGTTAAGAAACATTTGTAGTTTAAACTTTCATAGCTGGTAATTGGCATTGTTGAGCTTTGCTATTGCAAACTTCACATCTGAACCACTTGCTATCTTTCAGCAGTCTGTATACAGTATTCACTGACTCACTGTATGCACTAAGTATTCTTTCCAGTGCCGCTGGGTGCGCTGGGAAATCCTCTCCAATGCCTGGGTGCCTGGGCCCATAACCTATTAGCAGGTTATTGAATCATGCACTTGGAAGCTTGTTGTATGCAGAGAATACTTTACTTTCATGGAGGATGTCTTCATCATGTCTTACAGGAAACAGGAGGATACAAGTACATACGCTGAATATAGACAGAACATCCTGTTATCACATTACCATAGAATACAAACCATAACACTACAGTGCCACCTGCTGGATAGAAAGGTATAATGCACACAGTGTATATTGTTCAATTTATATAAGCAACTTTACATTACATGTTGATTTTCTTCCAACAGGGTGTGTGCTCTTCCTCCAGTCAGCTGTCACACAGTGTATGCCAAGACTAAAAACTCTAACACGATGTTAGAATTCTAAAGAATATAGAAAGCTGAAGACAGCAGATATACATGTAAAACTTATATAGGAAAATTTGTTTCATCTCTGTGTATCATCTGAGGCTGTTCACTTCACTGGGAATAGGACAGGGTTTACATCCACTTTAAAATGTATTTTTTTTTAAATCTGAGGCTGTCCATAAATGGGCAGATATCTTTCTGAGAAGGAAAGCTTGGATGATATCTGCCCCTCCTGCACAAGGCTACTGGGTGCAAAGATGACCGTGACTCTTGTCCAATGCTAACATTGGCACATGAATGGCAAGTGAAGTTCAAAATTTGTCAGGGTATCTTGTACCTAAAGAGCCATAGAGCCAACCATGGTCACCCTAATTGGTAAAATAAACCATTGGATATTATTATTTATTAGGTCATTGTCAGAAAGGTTCCATTAAAGGACATCTGCATGTGGCCTTCACTTGATGTTACTGACGTGTGTGCCTCTGCAAGCCGGGACACACACATTTACACTTCACGGTGTGTGCATTTGCTTGGCATTGGCAGTAACCGGTCTGCCTGGCTTGCCTAAGTGGTTTAAACTGCATTCTTACCTGATGCTCTGATTTGTGCTTCATTCCTGACCCGCCTTGTTTTCTCTGGATTCTCCTACTTCTGATTAAACCTGTAAACTCTGTTTCACTAACTCTGGCACTTTCCTTCAACTTTGTCCCTGCTGCTTGTCACTTGCTAACTTGAGCCAGTCCTGTGATCATGCACCAATCTCGGATATGATACCCTGCTGCTCATCTGTTACCGACCCTGGCCTGTTCCTTGATTATGCTGTGTGACCTGCTGTCTACTTCCTGATCCTTGATCAATCCACTTGTACTACAGCTATCATGCTTTTGTGGACCTCCACTCTCCAGGCTTCCCAGTAATTTTCATCTGCCGCTTACACTGCCCTTGGGCTACCTGTTGCTCCAATAAGGGGTGCTTAGGCTGGAGAGGCTGCTGTCATCATATTGGTCTTTACCAGGTACATAACAGCCCCTCCATAGAGACATTGCTCGAATCAGCAAGTAATTATTAACCTACTTTACATTAAACATTAACAACATTTCTGTATTCATAGTGGATGTTTTCATTGCCCAGTGTGGAATTCACTTCATGTTGAATAGTTAAGTGTTGTCATTAACCTCTGTTAATGATTTAATGACAGCAGAATCCCTGAGCAACTGAGAATTACGTGAACAAGTGAAAGCATATATTTAATAAATCATTACGCAGAGTATTTTTTTATTCATGTGTGGAATGTGAAGATTTGGTATAAAAAGGGATTCAGTAGGGTATGAACATATATGTGCACATAGGTTGCTGCAGTAATGTTCTAGGGTGATGGCAGCAGGGGAATAACTGGGAAGTCAGGCATTGAGATCTCAGTGCTGGGACACCCATGAGCAGCTCATAAGTGCACACTCCTAACAGAAATACAGTTTAACCACTTAAGGACCAGAAGGATTTACCCCCTTAATGACCAGGTCATTTTCTGTGATACGGCAGTGCGTTGCTTTAACTGACAATTGCGCGGTCGCACAACCCTGTACCCAATCAAAATTGACGTCCTTTTTTTCCCACAAATAGAGCTTTCTTTTGGTGGTATTTGATCACCTCTGCGGATTTTATTTTTTGCACTATAAACAAAAAATGACCGATAATTTTGAAAAAAAAACAATATTTTTTAATTTTTGCTATAACAAATATCCAAAAAAAAGAAAAGAAAATTTGTATTTGTATTCTTCTACATATTTTTGGTAAAAAAATAGCAATATATTGATTGGTCTATATAAGCGTATATTGATTGGTTTGCACAAAAGTTATAGTGCCTACAAAATAGGGGATAGATTTATGGCATTTTTAATATAATTTTTTTTTTACTAGTAATGGCGGTGATCAGCGATTTTTAGTGGGACTGCGACATTGGGACGGACAGATCGGACACGTTTGACACTTTTTTGGGACCAGTGACATTTATAGAGCGATCAGTGCTATAAAAATGCACTGATTACTGTATAAATGACACTGGCAGGGAAGGGGGTTAATACTAGTGGTGATCAAGGGGTTAAACACGTTCCCTGGGAGGTGCTTCTAACTGTGGGGGGAGGAGACTGACCTGGAGTACAGAGAGATCGCTGTTCCTAATCACTAGGAACAGATGATCACTCTGTACTTCCCCGTCAGAATGGGGATTTGTTTGTTTGCATTGACAGATCCCCGTTCTTGCTCTCTGTGAAGCAATCGCAGGTGGCCGGCGGACATCGCAGCCGCCTGCCACACGCATCAGCCTCCCCGTCATGCAACGGGCCCATGCGCACGCCTTTTATAGCTCTTAAAGGGACCACCATACCGGTATGGCAATTTGTGGGAACGAGCCGACCTGCCGTCATTTAATGACAGCGGCTGGTCGGCAAGTGGTTAACATGGACTTTTACTTCAAGACACAATGAAATTGCACATACTATGGCCATAGTGGTATCCCAAATCAGTTCTAAATGGAGAAAAGTTTTTTTTTTTCAAACAATCTAGGATGAGTAAAAAATTGAGGCTCCACTAACCAGGTCAGGCTTCCTTAAAGTACATACATTATGTATCCCCACAGTTCCTTGAATGGGTAAAGCACAGGTGGGCATGACTGGCAGGATCAACAGGTAATAAAACTGTCACAGAGAAAACCTCAGGAAACAAAGGCCAGTGACAGACTGCATCATATGTGTCATTTTTTGTTTTTGTGCCCATACTTACAGTTTAAAGGTGAACTCCAGGTAAACAGCTATGGTAAATATACAGATAATGTACTTATATGAGAGCTGTTTTATCTGCCCCCCAAAATTGAATTTTGTTAATACTGTACTGTAGGCCTGGAAATACTGTAGGCCTGGGATTTAGGACCCTGTCTGGCAGAGGGGAAGACCTGTGTTTCCTCTGCTGCAGTTGTAGTATAGCTATGCCCCCCCTCCCCTTAAAAATACAGTATGTGCTGCACTTACAATTTTCTCTTAGTCCCCCTGCAAATTCTCACAAATACCTTTTGATCCTGCCAGTTTTTGCAAGTCCACCAAATGCAGCTTCCTGTGATGATGGTGGGCACAGCTTCTCATTTTTTTGCTCCAGTTTTTCATACCTTATCCCGCTGTGCCTGTCCTATGACTTGAATACATGCAACAATCACTCACACCTTTTACCTATTGGACCTCTTCCATGCAACATCTCCCTGAGAGGTGGAAGCTGGCATTCATATTTTGGGTTCCTGTGATCCATTTTGCCAAAGTCAGAATAGCTGTTCAGTCCATTAAATCCTGATGAAGTTGTTGGAGGCACAAATACATCTTTACCGTCAAGAGGCACCACCTTTCTCACCTTGTGGTTCAACTTAGAAGTGTTCAGCCCCATGGCAGGAATAGCCGATCACAATATAAAATGTTCATCTGAAACCAAAATACATAGATATCCCCCCCAAAAAATGTATCCACTTGAAAGTACAGTCTGTTTCTAAAGTCAGAAGTCTCTGGATTCCTAACTCTCTAGCTGACCTCCTAGAATTCCTGGCCTACTCTAGAGTTAAACATTTACATGATGCAAGAGCGGAGGTAGAATAACTGACTGTGAATATGAAAGTACATTTACCAGCCTGGGGGTAGCAGACAGAACAGTGTGTGTTCAAAACACAATTCAGTAGACTTTACCTAATAAACCAAATGTAGACAAAAGTAAGGGGATTTTTTGAGATGACCAACAGGGAGATACATAGGAGACTTTTATACAAAATACTTTGTTAAAATCAACCATAGTATTTATTACAAACATTTCAAATTCTATTGTTAACAGTAAAAACATTAGAAGAACATTATAAGCACAACATTTGAGGTAATCATGTCCAAGCATTAGTCTACACGTTTCTCAGGTATTCCGTTTCTTAAAGACTAAATTTGTGTTTAGGACATAAATATGGTAGAAAAAAATCCTACAATCTACAAGATCTACCATAGGGACAGAAAAGTCAAATTACAAAAACAAAATAAATAAAATATCTAAGTGATACCCTCAGTGATACAGTGGGTATAGAAAAGGATCACCCCCCTTTAAAATAATCAAATTTTGTTGCTTTGCAGCCTGAAATAAAGACAGCCACAGTTTTTGTTTTATCCAGCTAAATAAAGATGACATTTTTAACATTCAAGTGAAAGATATAACACCAACATGTCATAAATAAAAAATAAAAAACAGAATCACTAAGTTGGAAAAAGGATCACCCCCTCCTAAAACTCAATCAGGTGTAGCTAATCACCTTCTCACCTTCTTCAACTATGATCAGCTGTGGTCATTTTGATTAGCTCAGCATAAAAAGAGCTTTCCTGGAGCATTTCTGTCCCTGGTATTGCAACTGAAGCAATGTGTTGCGTTTGATATAAAATATATTTTTTCCATAAGACTCATAGCATTCTGGTGTCACAGAGACAGACTTTCTCAAACAAATGCTGGATACAATGGGTATTGTTGTATTGTTACAGTTTTCAACAGGCTATTGTCTCTGTAGCTACAGTACAAGAGATTTACTTGTTTGAGGCTCTCGAACTGAAAGAATGACTGTTAGATTACTGTTAGGTTGTTGTCCTGATTAGACAATGGGTACGTAGATACAGTTTTCAACAGTCTATTGTTTCTACAGCTACAGTAAACAGGCATGTTTTCTGTTGTTTGGTAACTATGGCAAACAGCCTGACACATAAAAGGGGTGAGTAGGGAGACACACACACACACACCATCATGCTTTGAAGATCAGAAGCAAGCCACCCATGATAGAAGAACAGTGCCTGATGCTCCCGTAAAATCGTTGCCAATGGAGATCACGAACATACAGTAACAGAAGATAAGTAACTTTTGAGTGTATTTGTACTGATATAGACTATAGGCTGTTCATTTGATAGGCATTTTGCTTGTTATAGAGATCTGTCAGTCTTGTATTGTATTCCTAAGATTGTAATAGTTTTTGTATGTACAGCATCTTTGTATAGTAAAAGCACAATTTACACACTGCAGAAATCTCAGCTTCCTTACTTATACCACAGAGTAACCTTGCTAGATAGACGAAAGCAAAACATTTGGGGGCTCGTCCGGGATCTGTGCTATAATTCAACTGAAGCAGACCTGTTTTTCTGTAGTGTGTTGTGTAGCTTGTGCTAGTTAAAATGCTGTGTAAGCTGTTTAGGATAAGCAAGGCTGCAGAGGGTTCTGGTGGCCAGAAGGAAGTGTGCAGCTTACCTATCTGGGCCACAGACAATGAGTGGGAGCCTCTTGCTAAAGAATTTGTGAAGTATGCTTCTCCCTTGAAGCTGACTTGGGGTGATAAAGTCTCAGATCATTTTGTAGATTTTAGCCTTAAGGGGTTGGATTTACGTAAAAAAGAGAAGAGGACAGTGTCCACAGTGGGCTGGTATTTCCTTAATGCTATTTACACTGAATCACAGAGAAGGGAGAAGGCAGGGGCAGAAGTTAAGGTATTATAAGACCAGCTAGCAGTTGCTTCAGAGTGTGTGCGTTCAAGTGCTAGTAGGGCTGATGATTTCCAAGAGTGGTGTGCAGCCCTCATGACCAAATCATTTAATGCCTTAAGGAAAAGGTAGGGCCATAAACCTGTTAGTAAAGCCAGGGTATGTGCCATTGTCACATCCCAAAATTGGGATTGTGAGGATGTGCTCTCCTCAAATGACAGTGAGGATGAGGAGATAGAGTTTGATATTTTGCATGATGATCTGCTAGTGCGAAAGAAAAGTATGCCAGGCCTCTTATTACTAAGCATAGGAAACTGCAACATGATAGCGAGGATATGGCAGATGGGGAGGTGCATTATCACAACCCCAGTGATGTTGAATTTGAAGAAGTACGGGAGTTTACACAAACTGAACACCATGACCTGGCAAAACAATACAAACAAAGGTCTGGGGAGCCCCTATTGACCTGGCTCCTATGCGTATAGGATGAAGGGGTGGACAGTGTAGTTTTGTCAGGTAAGTAAGCAGTGACTATGGGAGTGTTAACCCATGATTCACAATTGCGTCAGGCAATGCGAAAAGCCCGAGAGTTTCGCGAAAATTTTTCACTGTTAGACCTCGTGAGAGATGGAATAGTCCGAGTATACGCTAGTCCTACTGACCTGGAAAATACCTACTCATGGAGAGCAATAGGAGAGGGTATTTCCAGGTTACGTGAGATGGGTTGTATAACCGGATTAAATACGTTTCCAGAATGGATGGGTCCAGATATGGATGGGTCCAGATATGGAACCCTTTACATCTGCTCTGCGCTCTAAGCTGATGAAGTCTGCACCATTTAATCTCAGGGCTCCATTATTGTCCTTGTTGGGAGGCCTGGGATTAAACAGCAAGATTCATGAAGCCACTACCCTTTTAAGCCAGTTGGGGGAGCTAGAGGAGACTAAAACAAACCCTGTCAGGGCAGTAGATAAGGTCAAGGCCATACAGAAGGAATACAAGCAGAAAAGAACAGAGAAGAAAGGGAATGGGGTAAAGAAGACAGGAGGTGAAGAGAAAACCAGGCTAGTTATTTCTAGGAAAGAAATGTGGGTGGACCTATTAAAGGCAGGAGTACCTAAAGATGAGATAGATGGGATTTCTACTGCAGAAATGCTGAAGAGGTGGAAACATTTAGTAGGGAAAACTGTCAGGGTTAGAAACACTACTCCTAGTGAAGATAACATCAGCCTAGACTTAGAGGAAACAGAACAGACCCCTCCTGTTAGCCCCAAACCAATTCCTAAAACTGAACATGAACCCAAACCCAAATCCCTTTATCCTGGGGAGGAATTAGAGAGAATCAGAAAAGGGGATTGGGAGGTTCCTTATCCTTTATGAAGGGAAGGTGAGTCTCCTGTAATAGCCATGAGGGCAGTGACAGCAGAGACCGACACCCATATGCACCTGTCACTGTATGGTGGGGGAAGTCATCTTCTCCTACACATGTAATGGCTTTAGTTGATAGCGGAGCTGAAGTTACACTTTTGCAAGGTAATCCTTCCCATCACAAAGGAGAATTGATTTATGTAGAAAGTTTGAGAGGGCAAACCACACCAGCAGTTAGGATACGGGTGAAATTGGCTATTGGCAAGGGATCAGGATTTATGATAAATGTTTTGGTATCAGAGTTACCCGAAAATATTCTTGGGATGGATGTACTTCAAGGTCAGTCAATTCAGACTGAAAGAGGTACATTCACATTCAGGTATCCTGATAAAGTGTATTTGGTTAGGGCAGTGAAGGCTGTTGTCAGAGGTCATGCGAAATGGACCCCTGTCTACATTCCTCCACCAGAGAAGCCAGTCTGTCTCAAGCAGTACAGACTTCCTGGAGGCCACAAAGAAATTTGGGAGACTATTCAAGAACTGTTGAGAGTAGGGATCCTTAGACCTGCTGTAAGTCCTTTCTCGTCTCCGGTGTTCCCAGTAAAAAAACCTGATGGGAGAATGACTGTGGATTACAGAGGTCTAAACAAAGTGGCACCTCCATTGAAGTCAGCTGTACCAGATATGATCTCAATTGTTGAGAAAATTGCTAAAAATGCAGGAGAATATCATGCTGTGATAGACCTGGCTAATGCTTTCTTTTCGATTTTAATAGACCCAGAGTGTCAAGACCAGTTTGCCATGGTGTGGGACGGCCGCCAGTACACTTTCACTGTCCTTCCGCAAGGCTATCTTCATTCTCCAACGATTTGCCATGGACTGATTGCCCGAGATTTAAGTACCCTGAATTTGAAAGTCGCTGTGTTTCACTACATTGATGACATCATGATCTCTGGGACGAAAGAAGATGTAACTGAAGCACCGCACCTGCTGATAGAGCACTTGGAGAACAGAGGGTGGGCTACCAACAGAGACAAAGTCCAAGGACCTACCACAGAAGTGTAATTCCTGGGAATGATGTGGACTGGGCCACAGAGGAAAATTCCAGAGACAGTTGTGCAAACTATCCAGGCGCTGTTGCCCCCTACTACCAAAAAGGAGGCACTGAAGTTCATTGGAGTTGTGGGGTTCTGGAGATCGTTCATCCCACATCTCGGACTGATTCTGAGGCCTATATATAATGTCACCAGAAAAAAGACTGAGTTCCCATGGGGTTTAGAGCAGCGGACTGCATTCCTGGCTGCTAAAGAAGCTATTTTGCAGCATCAGGGATTAGGACCCATGAGACAAGGAGTACTATTTCAGCTAGATGTAGTGGAGCAGAATGGTACCATATCTTGGAGTCTATGGCAGCCAAATGAAAAGAAAGGACTGAAAGCAATACCCATTGTATTTTTGGTCCAAACAACTGACAGGGGCACAGAAGAGATACACGCCCCTAGAGAAGTACCTGTTTGGGGCCTACACAGCACTTCAACATGTAGAGACCATTACAGGAAAGGACACAGTCACCATCCATACTGCATTGCCAATAGCAGGATGGGTGAGAGATAATGGACTGACCACTAGGGCAGCTGTAGCCCAGAACCAGACACTGATGAAATGGAAGTGGTACCTTCAAGAAAGAGGGGGTATTGCAGCTGGGGATGTTAGAGACATTTCAAAACAGTTGGCAGGGCTTTTTACTTTTACCAGCACCCGGCCAAAAGAAGAAATTCCTGTGCTGCAGTCATCCCCCATTCAAGAGGCTCCACCCTTTGAGTCTCTGTCAGAAGACATAAAGGTGTCAGCGTGGTTCACTGATGGTTCAGCCATAGTCACCTCATCTGGACGTAAATGGACAGCAGCAGCCTACAACCCAAGTACAGACACAGTCCTGCAGGAGACCAGAATTGGAGGGTCCAGTCAGTATGCAGAGTTGAAAGCTGTGGTGATGACTCTTCAGGAGGATCCTTCTTCCCATATCACTATCTACACTGACAGCTGGGCGGTTTTTAAAGGACTGACAACTTGGATGCCCACGTGGAAGTCCAATGAATGGATGATTCATGGAAAGGTGGTGTGGGGAGGCAAGGAAGTCTGGGACTACATCTGGAAGGAAGCTCCCTCCCGCACCATAAAAGTAGGGCATGTTGATGCACATGTGCCCCTGGTCCCAGACTTTGAGAACTTTAACAGAGTTGCAGATGAAATTGCCAAAGTGAAGGCAGTTGTGCCAATTGATCCTGTCCTGATGAACTTGGCCCACTGGCCCACAAGCAATCTGGACATTTGGGGCAGAAAGCAACATATGAATGGGCACAGCAGAGAGGATTACCTATATCCATGGACATAATAAAGACTGTAATAGAGAATTGTACAGTGTGTGGAGAAGTTTGACAATGGCCATTGCAAAAGTACTCCACCAGGTCGATTAAGAGGGGTGAGAGGCCTGCAGAGATCTGGCAGATTGACTTCATCGGTCCCCTGCTCCGGGGAAACAATGGACTGAGATATTGTTGCACTGCAGTGGACACCTATTCAGGACTTATGCTTTTTCATCCTTGCAAATGTGCAGATCAAGCCGCAACGCTTCAACTGCTCCAGAAACTTGTCGTTGCTTATGGTTGTCCCAAACAGTTCCAAAGTGATAACGGCTCACACTTCACCGGATCAACAGTACAGCAGTGGGCCAAAGATTCTGGAGTGTACTGGTTGTGCCACATCCCATACCATCCACAGGCAACTGGTTTGATTGAAAGATACAACGGGCTATTGAAGGACCAGATACACAAACTTACACCCACTCATACACTAAGGGGGTGGGATCGGGTCCTCACACAGGCAGTAATGTATTTAAATTCTAGGCCAATAGCCAAAAGCACACCATATGAGAGGATGGTAGGGGCTGGGGCACAGATTCCACAGCTGGAGTGCAGAGTTCAGTATTTATGTAAGGTTCCTGAAAGAACAGGGCTTAACAGATACCATGTTACTGCTTCCCATGACATAGAAACCAAGAGTGACGTGTCTGAAGCTGAAGCCTATCTAGGAATGGGAGGGAATCTGGCAGGAAGGTTTGAAGTTACATTTGCATTGACAGATGAGCTTCAAGACAGTGGCTGGGACTCTGACTGGTTAGTGGATACTTCTCAGCAAGAGTGTAAAGTGAGGCTACATAACAGCAAACCTTCCAAAATAAACAGCAGTGATCTTCTGGGAAATATCAGTATATTTCCTCTCCTCCCTATTGATGTTCTTTGGGAGGGTCAGAAGTGGGTACAGGCAGGGGGCAAAGTGTTAGTCAGATATCCAGGCAAGAAGCCATTTAGAGGAGAGATTTTAGCTGAAGGGCCTGGATCTACTGTTTATGTATTATTAGAAGGAACAGATAATCCGCTTTGTTTTCCACTCCACAGGCTGTCTCCGATTTGATCCATAGGAAGACCAGAGAAAAGTGGTTACATGATGGAAAGAATGACGGAAGATCGCAAGAGCTGTGGAGAGCAAGGCTTTTGATATATTACAAGCCCGGACTTGTTTCTAAAGAACTTTAGAATGGACTTTCTAATGAACTGTTAGTTAAAGACTGAAACACCTTCTCAGTGACAGAAATGGGAGGTGTTGCATTCAAGGAAAATTAATGTTTAGAATGAGTTTAGTAATGAAGAGATTTTCTGTGTGTAGTCTGAGAGAAAAATCAAGGGTGGAATGTATTGCGTTTGATATAAAATATAATTTTTCTATAAGACTCATAGCATTCTGGTGTCACAGAGACAGACTTTCTCAAACAAATGCTGGATACAATGGGTATTGTTACAGTTTTCAACAGGCTATTGTCTCTATAGCTACAGTACACAAGAAAGAGATTTACTTGTTTGAGGCTCTCAAACTGAAAGAATGACTGTTAGATTATATTACTGTCAGGTTGTTGTCCTGATTAGACAATGGGTACGTAGATACAGTTTTCAACAGTCTATTGTTTCTACAGCTACAGTAAACAGGCATGTTTTCTGTTGTTTGGTAACTATGGCAAACAGCCTGACACATAAAAGGGATGAGTAGGGAGACACACACACACCATCATGCTTTGAAGATCAGAAACAAGCCACCCATGATGGAAGAACAGTGCCTGATGCTCCCGAAAAATCGTTGCCAATGGAGATCACGAACATACAGTAACAGAAGATAAGTAACTTTTAAGTGTATTTGTACTGATATAGACTATAGGCTGTTCATTTGATAGGCATTTTGCTTGTTATAGAGATCTGTCAGTCTTGTATTGTATTCCTAAGATTGTAATAGTTTTGTATGTACAGCATCTTTGTATAGTAAAAGCACAATTTACACACTGCAGAAATCTCAGCTTCCTTGCTAGATAGACGAAAGCAAAACAAGCAAACAATCAACTGTGGGTGGCAAGGCAAAAGATCTCCAGGATAAAATTGTGGACAGGCACGAGTCAGGAGATGGATTCAAAAAAATTTCAAAGGTTTTATCAATGCCTAGATGCACTGTGAAGTCTATTATTAAGAAATGGTAGGTATTTGGTACAACATTACCGTTCCTGGATTAGGACATCACTCCAAACTGTTTGAAAGAGCCTGGAGGAAACTGGTCAGAGAGGCTACCAAGGGGCCCACAGCAACTCTAAAGAAGTTGAAGGAATTTATGACAAGAGTGGTCATGATGTGCATGTGACAGCAATATCAAAAATTCTCTACAAATGTGACTTGTATGGAGGGTTGCAAGAAAAAAGCCACTCCTCAAGAAAGGCCCCATGCAGTCACGACTGAGCTTTGTCAAAACACACCTTGAAGATTCTGAGGCTACATGGAAAAAAGGTGTTCTGGTCAGATGAGAATAACATTTAATTATTTGGCCTAAAAACCAACTGTTATGTCTGGTGGAAATCTATCCAAATAACACAGTAAAGCGTGGAGGTGGTAATATCCTGTTATGGGGGTGTTTCTCTACAGCAGGGACTGGAGCACTTGTCAGGATAGAAGGAAAAATGGATGGGGCAAAATACTGTAAAATTCTTGAGGAAAATCTGCTGCCCTCTGCCAGAAAGTGGTCAACGGGAAAAAGGTTTACCTTCCAACCAGGAGCGGACTGACAACACTCGGGGCCCCTGGACCAAATAAAGCAAGGGCCCCCTGTCAGGCCCCACCCATGACCCACCCCTGACCCAGCCCATGGCCCGTCCCTGACCCCGCCCCTACATTTTACACAAACTTCTGCCTTTGTTTTAATTGGACCTGGAGGGGGTCTCTCTCTTACAGTGTCCATTAGACAGTCTGTTAGAAAGTGTCCCCTCCAGGCCCCATTAGAGTCTACAACAGAGTCTAATGGGACCTGGGGGGTATCTCTCTAACAGTGTCCATTAGAGATTCTCTGTTAGAGAGAGACCCCCCTACGGGACCCATTAGAGACTACAAAGGAGTCTAATGGGACCTGGAGGGGGGGTCTTTCTAACAGAGGCCCTTTCAGTGTCCATTATAAAGTCTGTTAGAAAGGGTCCCCCCCAGGTCCCATTAGAGACTACAAAGGAAAATAATGGGACCTGGAGGGGGGCCTCTTTCTAAAAGAGTGTACAGTTGAACACCTTCATTCACTCTGGTCCTCACGGGACCCCCTCTTTGTGCCATGACCTCACCCATGCCCCAACCTCTCAAAAAGTAGAAATAAAATTGGCAGGAACAATTTTCCATCACCTGGACCGCGTGGGCAATGTTTCGTTACTCCGACGACTTTTCTATATGGGTCAGAGATGCCCCATTACCATCTACTGGCTAGCCATGCTGTGGTGCTCCACACTTTTTTCATCATCCTTTGCCTTCTCTCGCAGTGATTCTCTCATCCCTTCTTTTCTATAATTCTCCCTCTCTGTTTTGAACTATGTTTTCTTAGTATGTGAACAAAGACCATATACCCAGATTAGTTTAACGACATAAATACTTTATATAAGTGAGCAAAAAAGGTCCCGACAGCTTATCATGTAAGGGGAGCTCCCTCTGTCATTACCAATACGCAAAACCACATGAGTAAACTTATGTTGGATCCCACGCATATAACACACTGCCCATGTGTCTGAAGACCTTTGTTTACAATGTGATGTTTTGTTGTTTAACCAGAGACTTTACGTCAAACTATATACAGATGCCCATATATGGTATAGATGTATAACATTATTTTCTTCTTTTATACATAATTCATGTATACACGTGATGTAAGAATTCATTGTAGCAAACTTTCTCTCTCTGTTACATTTCCATGTATACTATGTTTTTCTTTTTTTTTTCCCTGAAATAAACTAAGATTGAAAAGAAATAAAATTGGCACTGTGTAGTGCTCCTGTTACCTTAACTATGGGTGCTGTAGCTGTGGCTGGTTTCCGCTACCTCTGTGGCTGCCTGGCTACCACGTCCTCTGTTGCTGGCTGGCTCCCACATCCTCTGTTGCTGGCTGGCTCCCACATCCTCTGTTGCTGGCTGGCTCCTGTGGGTGGCTGGCTGACTCCCTGGTGTGGGTGGGTCACCGTGGGTGGCTGGCCGACCCTGATGTGGAAGGATCACCGTGGGTGGCTGGCTGGCTGGCACCCTGGCCCTGCTGTGGGCGGGTTACCGTGGGTGGTTGGCTGGCTGGCCCTGCTGTGGGTGGGTCACCGTGGGTGGCTGGCTGGCACCCTGGCCCTGCTGTGGGTGGGTCACCATGGGTGGCTGGCTGGCACCCTGGCCCTGCTGTGGGTGGGTCACCGGTGTGGGTGGCTGCCTGGCTCACACCCTGGCCCTGCTGTGGTTGGCTGGTGTGTCCCCTCCTCTTCTGCCTTTCTGGGTATTGTTTGCCGAGGTGAGGGAGGGACTTGGAGGCAGGCGGTGGCCTTTGCCCTATCCAGGACGGTAGAACTAGAAGGTTTGCAGCAGGCCCAGGGGCCAACACGTGATGACATTGCGTACATGCGTGTGTGCAGGTCCTCTCTGTGTCAATTTGAGAGTCTATGTTGGAAAGAGCCCCCATCATCACCCATCAATGCAGCCTCATCAGTGCCCATCAATCCAGTCCCACCAATGCCCATCAATGCAGCCTCACCAGTTCCCATCAATGCAGCGCCTGATCAGTGTTCATCAATGCAGCCTCACCAGTGCTCATCAATGCAGCCTCACTAGTGCCCCTCAATGCAGTCTCAGCAGTGCCCCTCAATGCAGTCTCAGCAGTGCCTATGAATGCAGCCTCACCACCAGTGCCCATGAATGCAGTCTCCCCACCTGTGCCTATGAATGTAGTCTCACCACCTGTGCCCATAATGCAGCCTCACCACCAGTGCCCATAATGCAGCTTCACCACCAGTGCCCATAATGCAGCCTTACCACCAGTGACCATAATGCAGCCTTACCACCAGTGCCCATAATGCAGCCTCACCACCAGTGCCCATAATGCACCCTCACCACCAGTGCCCATAATGCAGCCTTACCAAAGGTGCCCCTAATGCAGCCTGATCAGTGTATGGGGGTTAGAGAGGAAAGCCGCTGGATCACACAGATCTCCTGCTGTTACACCTGGCAGCCGCTGTCATCCGATGTCCCCTCACATTGGACCAGTGTGACGTCTGTCAAAGGACATCACACTGCCATCGGATGATAGAGCAATTTCTGGGTAAGCGAGTCATCCCCGCTCTGTGTGATCCGGCGGCGCTCACCTTCCACCCTTACCCTCCGAGGCAGCGCTGGGCCCTGGGTGCGCCTGAAAAGATGGTCGCTGGGGGCCCGCAGGAGCCCAGAGAGTTTCAGCAGGTGGCGCTGGTGACCGACCAATCAGTCCGCCCCTGCTTCCAACATGACAATGACCCAAAACACACAGCAAAACTGAGCACACAGTGGTTGAAGGAAAAAAAGGTGAATGTCCTTGCATGGTCTAGTCAGAGGCGGGAACCCAGGATGAGACTGCCATTCATTCCAATACAAGCGGGTCTGCATTGATATGCGGCTTCATGGTACATATCTTTTGCCTTACAGTTCCCTGGAGCCAGAGACAAGCTCCTTCCCTGGCTGGCATTCACAGTAGTGGATAAAGGATTGTTTTCCCTTGTAGCCTGAGCGGCACATATTTTTCATTATATATGAGTGGGTGGTGCTGCGCTAATCCTAAACGAGGAGTCTAGTAAATAAACAATATGCGCTTGGTAAAAGAGTGTAATCACATGAGAGTGAGAGGCATTGTGTATATCAAAGGTTAAAAGATTGTTAATGTTCAATACCTTCAATAATGCATAAAATATAACATAGGTATATAGAATAGAATAAGAATATCACTTCAATCACCTACAATAAAATCCATATAATTACAATACAAAAACGTGATGGTGGGGTTGCCAAAGCACCAGTGACTGGTTTTAAGTTAAAGCAAAAAAATAGAGTGCATAATAGACATCCATCTATAGTAAGGCCAGCAAAGTGTATGGTGCAAATAAAGTGCTAGTGCAATTCAAGGTGGGAGGAGTGGTAGCTAATGATTCTTATATATGGTGCATATTGTGCATGCTGAAAAAAATGAATGAAAGCAGGTGAACAATTTTTTTTTTTTTTTTTTTTAAATGATTTTGTTTACAGATAAGAGAAGTATATTAATTAGCATAGAAAACGTAAGAAAAAAGTCCTTGTTGGAAAAGTGACAGCAACATGCTATCATGCACACGTTGAAATTGAAGTGCTAGAAAAACGCATCCATATGCTGCACAGAAGCAGTCCTTATGTATGGTTGTGACGGCAACGTCCTGGCATGCACACGTTGCAGTTAGAGTGCTGGGGTGAATCACATCCAGTGTTTTCTTCGTGTGCTAGACCACTTTAGTGGGTAATGGCCCCTTACCTTTAAGTAATGGGGCAAAAGCATGTGCCAAAAGAACTGCTTGAAACATCCACCTATGGGTTCCAGCGCGTCCCTCTCTATCCTGGGTCCTGGGTGGGAGTTCCCTCAGGTGTAGTACAGGGGGGTTGTATTCATAGGGGGTAATCAGCAGAGAAGAAGCCAATAGTGTAATCCAGTTTTTGATTAAAAGTAACACTTTTTATTAATAGATTACAGGTACTCACATAAAAATTGAAAAGCAGTGGTAACAATCCAACGAGCAGCGTGCTCGTGTGCCTCTGTCTGTGTTTGCAGCCTGTCTCGTCCCTACGCGTGACGTCACACCACGTGACTTCATCAGGGGATAGATACAGGCTAGAATCTTGTCCTTAAATAGTCTAATATGAATCACTATGGGGCGGCCATTTTCCCGGAGTCTAATTGGGTTATATATAGCGGCCATTTTCCGAGAGATTTTTTTCGCCGCTAGTACCGCTAGATGTATCTGTCTATGCAGGGAAGTCAGCTGACTAGTGGAGCCAATCAGCCACTTCTAGCTTCGTTAGCTTATGCAGTACTGTCAGCAGAGATGGTTATCCTATTTTTAGTATGCGCAGGCTGACGGGGTGAGAGGAACTGGATGGAGATCTGATTCTTAAATAAAGCTAGTTAAGCCATGCTATTGATGGATTGTAACTGCATGCTGTAGTTCTAAGCGGAACATATGTAGATCTGGGCATTAGAGGAATCTACACTTAGTCCGAACAGGGGGGGGGTTTACGAACGGGAGAAAAGAGGCAGCAGACACTGACAGTGTTCAAGCTGACGTGGTATAGCAGATCTGTCCAAATATAACGATGGATCGACAGATAATACATAGACAAGTGCTCAGAAAGAACTAAAATTGGACATAATGTCCAGTACATACATTGTTCTACAGCCATATGCATAGTATTAAAATATTAATATTCTTTATAATAAATAACATTAATCATAAAATCAGTAGTAACATTAGAAGTAAGTAGATTTCAGTGGACATTGGAAAATACAGAAGGGTCTAAAAAAAAAAAAAGAAAAAAGTGCATGATACTGTATAGTGGGAGCATGAGAGGACACTAGAAACGTAGTGTAGATAAATATAAAAATACGTAACCAAATTTTATATGTTGCAAGGATAGTCGGAGTGTTCCGTTGGGGTGTCCTACTAGAGGACAACGGGCAATCAGTCTGCGCTTGAACAAGTAGTATACTTGGGGGCTAAGAAGGGAATCTTGAACAAGAAGGAAGCCAGATATCTCATACCAGACTCCTGCCGAACGCCGATCATCTATTCAGTACCAAAAGTACACAAAGATAGAACTGACCCACCTCCTAGGCCAATTGTAAATGGCATTGAGTCGATAACATCAAGGATGGGCCAGTACATAGATGTCTTCCTACAGCCGGCAGTTCAAAAAACTGAAGCATAACTTAAAGATAGCAAAGAAATGCTACGAGTGATTAAGAATATCCAAGGAGAAGATAAAACATGGATCATGGCCACAGCCGATGTATCAGCCTTGTACACAATCATACCCCATCACAGGGCGTGCGAAGCAGCAAAATGGGGCCTAAGAAAATATACTGAACTCCCATGTTCACAAAGAAAATTCCTGATCAAATGTTTAGAATTCAGTCTCAGAAATAACTATTTTTGGTACGATAGATCTTACTACCACCAACAAACCGGGGTAGCCATGGGCGCAAAATTCGCCCCAAGCATAGCTGGTTTATTTATGGCACAATGGGAAGAATACTTTGTTTTTGGTGACCGCCCCAGCCAGCTCATCATATACAAAAGATATATAGATGACATTTTCATTTTGTGGGACGGAGATGAAAAAGATCTAATCAAATTCCTTGAAAAACTCAATAGTAATGATAGGAACATCTCACTCACCTGGGACATCAGCAAGAAAAAAATCAACTTCCTAGATTTAGAGATCTCACTGGACGAATCAGCTTTTAGCACTAAAACGCACTTTAAAGGAGTTGACAGGAACAGCTACCTCCCTACCACAAGTTGTCACCATCATAATTGGATTTTTAATATCCCAAAGGGACAACTAATGCGGATAAAAAGAAATTGCACCAAAATCGAAACATATTTCGAACAAGCAGGAAAATTAGGCGAAAGATTCAAATCTAAAGGCTATGATCATAAATTTATTGAGGCAAAAATTACAGAAGTCTCCACACTCGACCGCAACCAATTGATTGAAGAAACAACTACACAACGTAAAAACACAGTTGAGGGAACACCCCTCATTCTGGACTTCAATGTACAATACAAACAAATTGAGAAAATAATCAAAGACCATTGGCACATTTTACTGGCAGACAAGCAACTAAGAGATACCCTCCCCAAAAAAACAAAATTCATATACAAGCGGGCACCCACCATTAGAGACATAGTGGTTAAAAATATAGTAGACCCCCCCAAAAAACAGTTTTCTTTTTTTACTAACAATGGTTTCTACCCCTGCAAAAGGTGTTACGCTTGTCTTAGGACGAAACGCCCAAACAAAAAAGTATTTACTTTTAGCTCAACCAGTACAGGAGAGAATCATGCGATTAAAGATTTTATTTGCTGCAACACCGAAGGGGCAGTCTACGCATTGGAATGCAGCTGCGGCCTCCAATATGTAGGCCGAACAAAGAGACCCCAGAGAGTCCGCATCAAAGAGCATGTCCAAAACATTCTCCGCGGCTATGATAAACACTGCGTGTCCAAACATTTTTTAACCTGCCATAATAAAGACCCCACACACCTGAGTTTCTGGGGTATCACCCCATACATCAAACACTGGCGGGGGGGCCATAAGGTGAGAACCCTGAGCAAACTAGAATCCAAGTGGATCTTTACCTTGGACACCTTCTGGCCCCGAGGCCTAAACATTGAGTTTGACCTCAACTGTTTCCTGAGCGATTTTTAATCAATTTTTTAATTTTTTATCATCCGCAACAGATTTTTCACCTCCATCTCTAAAGCTCCCACACATATATCCCCTAGAGAACATGCACCATCACTGTTTCTACTTTGCACTGTGCTTTGTGACCAAGCCCTCAGTCTGTCACTTAGTGGCAGACTGATTGCCCGTTGTCCTCTAGTAGGACACCCCAACGGAACACTCCGACTATCCTTGCAACATATAAAATTTGGTTACGTATTTTTATATTTATCTACACTACGTTTCTAGTGTCCTCTCATGCTCCCACTATACAGTATCATGCACTTTTTTCTTTTTTTTTAGACCCTTCTGTATTTTCCAATGTCCACTGAAATCTACTTACTTCTAATGTTACTACTGATTTTATGATTAATGTTATTTATTATAAAGAATATTAATATTTTAATACTATGCATATGGCTGTAGAACAATGTATGTACTGGACATTATGTCCAATTTTAGTTCTTTCTGAGCACTTGTCTATGTATTATCTGTCGATCCATCGTTATATTTGGACAGATCTGCTATACCACGTCAGCTTGAACACTGTCAGTGTCTGCTGCCTCTTTTCTCCCGTTCGTAAACCCCCCCCCCCCCCCCCCCTGTTCGGACTAAGTGTAGATTCCTCTAATGCCCAGATCTACATATGTTCCGCTTAGAACTACAGCATGCAGTTACAATCCATCAATAGCATGGCTTAACTAGCTTTATTTAAGAATCAGATCTCCATCCAGTTCCTCTCACCCCGTCAGCCTGCGCATACTAAAAATAGGATAACCATCTCTGCTGACAGTACTGCATAAGCTAACGAAGCTAGAAGTGGCTGATTGGCTCCACTAGTCAGCTGACTTCCCTGCATAGACAGATACATCTAGCGGTACTAGCGGCGAAAAAAATCTCTCGGAAAATGGCCGCTATATATAACCCAATTAGACTCCGGGAAAATGGCCGCCCCATAGTGATTCATATTAGACTATTTAAGGACAAGATTCTAGCCTGTATCTATCCCCTGATGAAGTCACGTGGTGTGACGTCACGCGTAGGGACGAGACAGGCTGCAAACACAGACAGAGGCACACGAGCACGCTGCTCGTTGGATTGTTACCACTGCTTTTCAATTTTTATGTGAGTACCTGTAATCTATTAATAAAAAGTGTTACTTTTAATCAAAAACTGGATTACACTATTGGCTTCTTCTCTGCTGATTACCCCCTATGAATACAACCCCCCTGTACTACACCTGAGGGAACTCCCACCCAGGACCCAGGATAGAGAGGGACGCGCTGGAACCCATAGGTGGATGTTTCAAGCAGTTCTTTTGGCACATGCTTTTGCCCCATTACTTAAAGGTAAGGGGCCATTACCCACTAAAGTGGTCTAGCACACGAAGAAAACACTGGATGTGATTCACCCCAGCACTCTAACTGCAACGTGTGCATGCCAGGACGTTGCCGTCACAACCATACATAAGGACTGCTTCTGTGCAGCATATGGATGCGTTTTTCTAGCACTTCAATTTCAACGTGTGCATGATAGCACGTTGCTGTCACTTTTCCAACAAGGACTTTTTTCTTACGTTTTCTATGCTAATTAATATACTTCTCTTATCTGTAAACAAAATCATTTAAAAAAAAAAAAAAAAAAAAAATTGTTCACCTGCTTTCATTCATTTTTTTCAGCATGCACAATATGCACCATATATAAGAATCATTAGCTACCACTCCTCCCACCTTGAATTGCACTAGCACTTTATTTGCACCATACACTTTGCTGGCCTTACTATAGATGGATGTCTATTATGCACTCTATTTTTTTGCTTTAACTTAAAACCAGTCACTGGTGCTTTGGCAACCCCACCATCACGTTTTTGTATTGTAATTATATGGATTTTATTGTAGGTGATTGAAGTGATATTCTTATTCTATTCTATATACCTATGTTATATTTTATGCATTATTGAAGGTATTGAACATTAACAATCTTTTAACCTTTGATATACACAATGCCTTTCACTCTCATGTGATTACACTCTTTTACCAAGCGCATATTGTTTATTTACTAGACTCCTCGTTTAGGATTAGCGCAGCACCACCCACTCATATACAGTTATCCAAAAGGTTAGGTGTTTACCCTATCGGTGCATGCGGCTTTTCCACCCCTAGCCTCTTCCATTATTGATAGCGCGGGAATAACCCCCCTATTCACTAGTCCATATTTTTCATTACTGATAAAAAAATTGGTACCACCACTATTATGTTCTCCAGGGTGTCTGCTTTCAGAATATATATTAACCACTTGTGGTCCGGGCCATAGCCGAATGACGGCCACAGCGCGGACCTCAATTTCCGGGAGGCCGTCATGGGATGTCCTCCCCTGTGCACGCGCACCGCGCGCACCCTGCAGGGCGTGCGGTGCGCGCGCTGTGATCACCGAGTCACGGAGACTCGGAGGATCACAGATCCGAGTAAGGGGCCGATCCCGGCCCCTTACCATGTGATCAGCTGTCAGCCAATGACAGCTGATCACATGATGTAAACAAAAGCTCGGTAATTGGTTTCTTTTTCTCCTCACGCTGACAGTGTGAGGAGAAAAAAAAGCTGATCACTGGCTTATGTTAAAGTGACATCGGTCCCGAAGAGGAAGGAGGCACATATGCCTCATCTGAGCCTGCCAGTGCCATCTGTCATTGCCACCTGCCAGTGCCCAGCAGTGCCACCTATAAATGCCCACAAGTGCCACCTATGAATGCCCACAAGTGCCACCTATCAATGCCCACAAGTGGTGCCAATCAGTGCCACCTAGCAGTGCTGCCATCAGTGTAAGCAATCTCTGCCCATTATTGCCACCCATCAGTGCCCATCACTGCCACCTATCGGTGCCCATCAGTGCCGCCTCATCAGCGTACATCAATGATGGAGAAAAATTACCTGTTTGCAAAATTTTATAACAAAATATAAAATATATATAAATTTTTTTTTTTTAAATTCGGTCTTTTTCAATTTTTTTAACAAAAAATAAAAACTGCAGAGGTGATCAAATACCACCAAAAGAAAGCTCTATTTGTGGGGAAAAAATGATAAAAATTTAATTTGAGTATAGTGTTGTATGGCTGCGCAATTGTCATTCAAAGTGCGACAGCGCTAAAAGCTGAAAATTGGTCTGCACAGGAGGGGGGTTTAAGTGCCCAGTAAGCAAGTGGTTAATATTAATGATTGGAGATTTATCTAATCTTAAGGCCTATAGTGATTTTTTTAAACACATGTGCAAAAAAACGCAAAACAGCTCTGACAGCGGCAAACAGATTAGTCTTATCATCAGCAGGTGTTGTGTTGTTGCGTATATATTTTGAAAAAGACAAGTCTCTTTTAAAAAAAAAAAAAATTCAATCAAAAAACAAAATAAATATGACAACCTTGGAAATGCCAGACTCTAAGATTGCAATTGATCAAACGAATGACAAAACCCCTTATGAAGCATGGCCCATTTTGTTCCAACAGGTAAGATCCTGATCCCTGGAACATCAAGTAAGTATCGAAATTGCTTTCAAGGAAAGGTTAAAATAATAACTCAGAAGGTGTACATACTGAAAACATTGCAGTTTCTTTATAATGAAAAGAACAATAGGTGGCACTTTGCTTCCTAGCAGTCATTAATTCAAGGGCGTATATCTCAAATTTTGCACAGATACAGGGAATTTGCCATAAATATTTATAAATGGTATTAGTAGCTCATTTACATAACAGTAGCTTGGATTTTATGTTTAATCTATAGCGTGCAACTGCTGCTGCTGCAATGCCACCACATAGGTTACACAACATTAATCATTCCCACTGAACCAGCTATTTTTCATAGACTTCGATGGAAGAAAATTAAAGCAAAACTCTAGGCAAATTTAAAAACACTCTTAAGTCCCATGTTATACTCATACAAAACTTTTTTATTGCTGATATAATAACATAATACCATCAGGGAGGTGTATGATTGGCCCCAAATGTATTCTGCAGCAGGAAAACAACCCCAAACATACAGCTAATGTCATTAAGAATATCTTCAGTGTAAAGAAAAACAAGGAGTCCTGGAAGTGATGGTTTGGTCCCACAGAGCCCTGATCTCAACATCATCGAGCCTGTCCAGGATGACATGAAGAGACAGAAGAATTTGAGACAGCCTACATCTACAGAAGAGCTGTGCTTAGTTCTCCAAGATGTTTGGAACAACCTACCTGCCGAGTTCCTTCAAAAACTGTGTGCAAGAGTACCTAGGACAGGGGTCTTCAAACTATGGCCCTCCAGTTGTTCAGGAACTACAATTCCCATCATGCCTAGTCATGTCTGTGAATGTCAGAGTTTTACAATGCCTCATGGGATGTGTATTTCTGAAAGCATTCTTAATTTACAGCATTTTTTCACACTTGCCCAAAATGTTTGCACAGTACTGTATACCGTATTTATCGGCGTATAACACGCACTTTTTTCCCCTTAAAATCAGGGGAAAGTCGCAGGTGCGTGTTATACGCCAATCCCCTGAGCTGCACAACTCAAAAATCGCCGACTGCTATTTGAAAATGGCGCCGCCGGCGCCGAAATACACAGAGCCGGTCCTCGCCGCCGGAAAGCGCCGAGGACCGGCTCTGTGTATTTCGGCGCCGGCGGCGCCATTTTCAAATCGCGGTCAGCGATTTTGAAGACAGGGGATCGAAGGCTGCACTGGGCAAGGCTGCACTGGGGGAGGCTGCACTGGGGGAGGCTGCACTGGGGGAGGCTGCACTGGGGAAGGCTGCACTGGGGAAGGCTGCACTGGGGAAGGCTGCGCTGGGGAAGGCTGCACTGACGAGGCTGCACTGACATGGCTGCACTGACAAGGCTGCACTGACAAGGCTGCACTGACATGGCTGCACTGACAAGGCTGCACTGGGGAAGGCTGCACTGACAAGGCTGCACTGACAAGGCTGCAATGATGGGCATTTAAATGTAAGTTTTTTCCCTTCAACTTCCCTCCTAAAAGTTTTTTTTCCTTAAAATTCCCTTCTAAATTGGGGTGCGTGTTATACGCCGGTGCGTGTTATACGCCGATAAATACGGTATTAAAAAGCTATATATTCCCTATGAGCCCATCTGGACATTTTATATTGATGTCCCCACAGTAGACCACCTCAGAGTTGGTTGAGGCATTCTGGACTAGAAAAAGTCTGGAAATGAGCCAGAGAGATTCAAGAACTTATCTGGCCTAGAATTACTTTGGAAACACATAGAAAACCTAAGGTATTGGTCAGGGAAATTAGCCGACCATCTAGGCTTTACCATAGACCCTATTTAAAGATTTGCACTGAAATCCTGATCATGATACTGTTCATCTCTACACGTATATTTATGACTAGGGATGAGCCGAACACCCCCCGGTTCGGTTCGCACCAGATCCTGCGAACGGACCGAGAATTCGCACGACCGTTAGAACCCCATTGACGTCTATGGGACTCGAACGTTCAAAATCAAAAGTGCTCATTTTAAAGGCTAATTTGCATGGTATTGTCCTAAAAAGGGTTTGGGGACCCAGGTCCTGCCCCAGGGGACATGTATCAATGCAAAAAAAAGTTTTAAAAACGGCTGTTTTTTCGGGAGCAGTGATTTTAATGATGCTTAAAGTAAAAAAAAAAGTGAAATATTCCTTTAAATAACGTACCTGGGGGGTGTCTATAGTATGCCTGTAAAGTGGAGCGTGTTTCCCGTGCTTAGAACAGTCCCTGCACAAAATGACATTTTTAAAGGAATAAAAGTCATTTAAAACTGCTTGCGGCTTTAATGTAATGTCGGGTCCTGGCAATATGGATAAAAATCAGTGAGAGAAACGGCATGGGTACCCCCCAGTCCATTACCAGGCCCTTTGGGTCTTGTATGGATATTAAGGGGAACTCCGCACCCAAATTCAAAAAGGAAAGGTGTGGGGCCCCCAGGCCCTATATACTCTGAACAGCAGTATACAGGCGGTGCAAACAAGACAGGGACTGTAGGTTTGTTGTTAAGTAGAATTTGTTTGTAATTTTGAACTGGTACATTTTTAGCGTGTTTAGCTCCAGCCAAAAAATCTATTTTAAGCTTTTTTGGAAAACATAGGGAAGGGTTATCACCCCTGTGACATTTGTTTTACTGTCTGTGCTCCTCTTCAGAAGATTTCACCTCACTTTTTGTCCCAATGACAAATGTTTTTTGAAAATTTGGGGTTTTTAGGATTGGTGATAAAGCATCAGTGTAAAGGAGAAAAGTTTTCCCCATATTAACTCTTACAGGAGAGAATTTCCCTTCCTAGGGGTAGATTTCATCTCACTTCCTGTTGTCTCCTTCCGTTTGCAAGTAGGAGTCGTTTGTAAGTTGGATGTTTGAAAGTAGGGGCCTGCCCTATATACTCAGCAGAAATTTGGGTCTTAGGTGTTGTTGTGGCCACAACACTGTAAGCCCTCACAGGGCCCTGCTGTGAAATATTAGATCAAGAATTGTAATTACATGCCCCTGTTGAACAGGGGCAGAAAAATTGGGCCTTTGGTGGTGGTGGTGGTGCTGGTGCCACAGCACTGTAAGTCCTCACAGTTACTCTTGGTGGGCGCAGAAATGGGCCCTGCTGTGAAATATTAGATCAAGAATTCTAATTACATGTCCCTGTTGAACAGGGGCAGAAAAATTGGGCCTTAGGCACTGGTGCTGGTGCCACAACACTGCAACCCCTCACAGATACTCTAGCTGGAGTGCAGGAACTAGCACTGCTGCAAAGAATTGCATCAAAAATTGTAATTACACGCCCCAGTTAAACAGGGGCTGAAAAATTGGGCCTTATTCACTGGTGGCGGCGCCCAGAACCAAAAATGTTCTTACAAGCTATCAGCATGATCATTGAGGAGGAAGAGGATAATTACTCAGCATAACAAGATAGTCACTCAGCATCAGCATAGGCAGTCTTTGAAGGGATATGACATTTAAAAAAAAAATGGTTTGGTTACATCAGCATCAGGTGCTTGATAGCTGGTGGTGATCCAAGACTGATTCATTTTGATGAAGATCAGTCAATCGACCGAGTCGGTGGACAGATGCACCCTGTGATCGGTTACAAAACCTCCAGCAGCACTGAATGTGTGTTCCGAAAGAACGCTGGATGCAGGACAGGCCAGTAGCTCAATTGCATAATGTGCAAGCTCTGGCCAGTGATCCATCCTCAAGACCCAGTAACCCAGAGGATTTTCGGTGGGAAAGGTGTCCAAGTCAGATCTTGCCCCTAGGAATTCCTGCACCATGTAAAACAGACGCTGGCGATGGTTGCTGGAACCAATCATACCTTGGGGCTGCGGACTAAAAAATTGTCTGAACGCATCGGTCAGATAGCCACCTTCTCCACCGCTCCTTCTTTGACTGACCGAAGCCTCCGCAACATGTTGTCCAGAAACAGGAGTTTGTAACCTCCCAGTCTCTGGGAACGCGTTGCACAGACCTTTCTGCAAGGCCTCCCGAAGATGTTTCATCCTCTGCTCCCTCTGCGACAGCAAGATAAGGCCCGCAACCTGATCCTTGTTACGTGGATCAAGGAGGGTTGCCAGCCAGTATTGTTCCTTCTCCTTGATACCACGAATACGAGGATCCTTCCGCAGGCTTTGCAGGATCAGGGAGGCCATGCAGCGTAGGTTTGCTGAGGCATTCGGTCCGGAGTCCTCTGGGTCACCAAGGACGACATGATCCACAGCCACCTCCTCCCAGCCACGTACAAGTCCATGTGTTTCTTGGGACTGTAAATGATCCCTTAAAGACTGCTGCTGATGCTGAGTGCCAGGCTCCACCTCCATACTGACACAATCCTCCTCCTCCTCGTCCTCTTCCTGTGTGATTGGCGGGCACGCAGGAACACTGGATAAAGGGGGCCTTGAGAGCTAAGGAAGTCCTCCTCTTCCTGCCTCTGTTCTGCCTCAAGTGCCATGTCCATTATTCCACGCAGCGTGTGCTCCAACAGGTGGACAAGGGGGACAGTGTCACTGATGCATGCAGTGTCACTGCTCACCATCCTCGTGGCCTCCTCAAATGGTGACAGGACAGTGCATGCATCCCTGATCATGGCCTACTGGCGTGGGGAAAAAAAAAACAAGCTCCCCTGACCCTGTCCTGGTGCCGTAGTCGCACAGGTGCTCATTGATGGCCCTCTGCTGCATGTGCAGCCGCTGCAGCATGGCGAACATTGAGTTCCACCTGGTGGGCATGTCACAGATTAGGCGGTTCTTGGGCAGGTTAAATTCCTTTTGGAGGTCTGCCAGCCGAGCACTGGCATTATATGACCAGCAGAAATGCACACAGACTTTCCTGGCCTGCCTCAGGACATCCTGTAAGCCCGGGTACCTGCCAAAGAACTGCTGCACCACCAAGTTAAGGACGTGAGCCAAACAGAGCACATGGGTCATTTGTCCCTGTCGGAGGGCAGAGAGGAGGTTGGTGCCATTGTTGCAAACCATCATTCCTGCCTTAAGTTGGCGTGGCATCAACTACCTCTGAAACCTGCCCCTGCAGAGCTGACAGAACCTCTGCCCCAGTGTGGCTCCTGTCCCCCAAGCACACCAGCTCAAGCACCGCATGGCATCTTTTGGCCTGCGTACTTGCATAGCCCCTTGAACGCCTACGGAGCACCGCTGGTTCCGAGGACAAAGCACAGGAAGAGGCAATGGAGGAAGAAGATGAGGAGGGGGTGGAGGAGAGAGGTGTGTCACAATCAATAGTAGTGGCATTTTGGAGGCGTGGTGGCGGAACAACCTCCAACACTACTGCACCTTGTCCTGCATTATTCCCAGCTGCCAGAAGAGTCACCCAATGCGTCGTGAAACTTAGATAACGTCCCTGTCCATGCCTGCTGGACCATGAGTCAGTGGTAATATGCACCTTACCGCTGACCGCCCTGTCCAGTGAGGCCAAGACATTGCCTTCCACATGCCGGTAGAGAGCCGGAATCGCCTTCCGTGAGAAAAATTGGCGTTTGGTAACCTGCCACTGAGGAACCGCACATTCCACAAACTCATGGAAGTGGGCAGAGTCTACCAACTGAAAAGGTAGCAGTTGAAGTGCAAGCAATTTTGCCAAGCTAGCATTCAACCGCTGGGCATGTGGATGACTGGGAGCGAACTTCTTTTTGCGGTGCAGCAGCTGGGGCAGGGAAATTTGCCTGGTACAATATGACGCCGGCATACCGATAGCAGATTGCCCGCAAGTACTTGGCTGTGACACACCTAATTCTACACCTTCATTCCTCTCAGTGCAGGTCTCAGAGAGGACTGAAGGTATAGTGGGGTTGGAGATCCCAGCTGATGAGGAGTAAGGAGAGGTCCTCTTTGTTTTTTGGTGTGGGTCTTTTAGGTACGCTTGCCAACGAACTGCATGGCAGGTCAACATATGTCTGGTCAAGCATGTGGTGCCCAAGCGGGAGATGTTTTGGCCACGCGAGATACGCTTGAGACATATGTTGCAAATAGCAGCGGTGCCATCTGATGCACTCGTCTCAAAAAAGGCCCACACCAAAGAACTTTTGGAATAATGCGCAGAGACAGCAGCGCCCTGCACATGCGGAGCTCTGAGGTGTGATGCAGTCAGTGTGCTGCCCTTAGGCTGGCCCCTGGAGGGCCCCTGGAGGGCATCCTGCCTCGTTGGTGATGTGCCTCCTCCTCCTCCTTCTCCTCCTTCTCTCTCCTATCAGGCACCCACGTTGAGTCAGTTACCTCATCATCCCCTCCCTCCTCATCACAGGAGCAAACCTGGCAGTATGCTGCAGCAGGGGGAACATGACTGCCAGATTTCTGTCCTTCTTGGGCACCCCCTCTGTCCGTGCTCACGTTACTGGCTTCACTAGCTCAGTATCATCATCAGAGCCTTCTAAACGCTGGGCATCCTCCTGGAGCATGTACCCAACACTGTGGTCAAACAGTTCTAGGGACTCCTCAGGAGGACATGGTGGGGCTAGGGAAGGAGTCACTGATGCCATTGAGCCGAGGGAAGAGGCCGCGTTGGCAGCTGCTTTGCCAGACAAAGTACCCTGAGCATGGGTGAGAGAGGATGAGGAGGATGAGGACGGCTGGGTCATCCACTGGACCAAGTCTTCCGCATGTTGCGGCTCAACACGGCCAGCTGCTGAAAAAAAGGCCAAGCCTGTCCCATGGCCACGTGCTAATGAGGATGCACCGTGTCCACGACCAGCACTGTTGCCTCTAGACACAGAGCCTGCTTGCCCTCCTTTATTGGCTTGTGACTGTCTGCCTCTCCTAGTTGGCCTTCCAGACATACTAATGGCCTGCAGTGAGATGTAGCTGCACCAAGCTGGGATATATATATATATATATATATATATATATATATATATATATATATATACTGATACTGCAGCTAGCAAAATCAACTGCCTGCCTGTATTATTAGTATGAAAACACCACCAATCTTCTACAGGTAGCTTTAGCTGAACACTGTGCAGAGGTCACATTACACTAACTTGTAGCTTTAGCTGAACACTGTGCAGAGGTCGCACTACACTAACTTGTAGCTTTAGCTGAACACTGTGCAGAGGTCGCACTACACTAATGTGTAAATAATGTAGCTGCCTGCAGTAGTGATAGGATCAGGAAAACAACACCAACCTTCTACAGGTAGCTTTAGCTGAACACTGTGCAGAGATCGCACTACACTAACTTGTAGCTTTAGCTGAACACTGTGCAGAGGTCGCACTACACTAACTTGTAGCTTTAGCTGAACACTGTGCAGAGGTCACACTACACTAACTTGTAGCTTTAGCTGAACACTGTGCAGAGGTCGCACTACACTAACTTGTAGCTTTAGCTGAACACTGTGCAGAGGTCGCACTACACTAACTTGTAGCTTTAGCTGAACACTGTGCAGAGGTCGCACTACAATAACTTGTAGCTTTAGCTGAACACTGTGCAGAGGTCGCACTACACTAAAAAATAATGTAGCTGCCTGCGGTAGTGATAGGATCAGAAAAACACCACCAATCTTCTACAGGTAGCTTTAGCTGAATACTGTAGCTAATAGGACTAATAGGATCAGAAGAACAGCAGCAATTTTCTTCAAATACTGTAACAACACCTGCCTGCCTGTCAGTAGGAAGATAATAACAGGAACGGATCTAGCCAAACTGAATACAGTGTATATATATATATATATATATATATATATATATATATTATATATATACAACACCTGGGATGCATATATATACACAATACACTGTAAGTGCAGCTAACTGACTGACTGTCCTGCCTAATCTATCTAACTTAAATCAAATGACACTGTCTCTCTGTCTCTGTCTCTCAACTCCGGAACACACTACACAGGGCCGACGTGCAGGCGGCCTTATATAGTGTGGGGCGTGTACTAAACCCCTGAGCCATAATTGGCCAAAGCCACCCTGGTTTTGGCCAATTGCAGCTCTCTGTACAGACTGCGCTGTGATTGGCCAAGCATGCGGATCATAGTGCATGCTTGGCCAATCATCAGCCAGCAATGCACTGCGATTCTGCAGTGAATTATGGGCCGTGACGCGCCACTCGAATTTGGCGCGAACAGCCCATATCGTTCGCAATTCGGCGAACGGCCAAACAGACGATGTTCGAGTCGAACATGGGTTCGACTCGAACACGAAGCTCATCCCTATTTATGAATGTTAGTAATATTTTTATGTAAGACATGTCGAGTTTTTAAAATGACATTGTCACATTGGCTGTAAGAGCTCAAGCCTCACATCACAGTACTTTGTACAGAGTGTTCCTAGCGCAGTGTGCTCTATGATCATAGTGCATGGGTTAAATCCAGGATGAAGACTTCACATAATGACAGTTCTATAGACACCTGGCCTCTGATGTTTTTTCTCTTCCTCTATTGATCTTCACTCTTCAGGGTAGTAAACCACTTTCCCTGATGTCATTGTGGAAACACTGCATTCTTCTCCTTGTACAGGGAGAGAGACTGACATAATCACTCAGGCCTCAACCTTATAATGCAAGGTCAGCGGTTCCTCTGCTGTTCTGTGCAACTAAAATAAAATATCTGTGAAAGGTTTTTTTTTCCAGATCCGTCATTAAATATCTGAAGCTGTGATAGCTATAGCTGTGTATTGTAAATGTCATGATAGCTTATTATTTATTTCTCCTAACTATTTTTTAAGGTTAATTTTTGTATTCATTATTTAAAGTAGACGTCAAGCTGTCCTTTTTTCCTGATGTCTTTGAGTAGGTCTGATGAAATAGCTTCCTATTCTTTCTTGTTGAAGGCAGGGGGGGGGGGGGGGGGGTGTCATCCTGGACTAAGCAGCACTCATGTAATGAAATGTAAGGGCTGCTCAGTCCAGGAGTGCTGTGGGCCTAAGCTGCACGCCCCCGAGGGAGCAGATCAATAACAGCCTGGTCACACAGGAAGTGGAGTGAATGCCACAGTCAACCTGGAAGACTAGCGGCATCTAGTGGCAGAGAAGAAGTATGGCGAACAGCCAGAGATATAAGGTGAGTAATGCAGCAAGGCTACCTTTTTTTATTTTAACAGATACAAAAGAACCAAAAAACATAGCCTTCACATTTTTAAATACTGTAGTATTTATTAGCCCTTAAGATAAAATTCTCTCCAATCAAGGGACCTTATTTCTTGTATTACTGTTTATCCCTTGTTAACTGTATTAGTGCTGCTAAAGTAGTATTTGCCCTGCTGGGAGCCCCAAAAATGCCTGTGTCTCTAGTCCAGGGGTCTCAAACTGGTGGCCCTCCAGCTGTTGAAAAACTGCAAGTCCCATGAGGCACTGCAAGGCTGACAGTTACAAGCATGACTTTCATAGGCAGAGGCATGATGGGACTTGTTTTGCAACAGCTGGAGGGCCACCAGTTTGAGACCCCTGCTCTAGTCTCTGCCATGAGTGTGGGATGCATCTGAAGAGAGTAGACAGAATAGAGGGAGAGTCCTCCAAATACTTTGTGTACTAAATTCTGGAGTATCTCAAAGCTTCACCGCACCCTATCCAAGTTTAACCAGCAATAAGGCCAAAAAAAAACATCCACTGACTGGTTATTGTGAGAGAGATTGTTCAAGTGTTGTGTGTCTGGCTGCCTAGGGACCCAGATGGGAAGAGAACCTGGGGACAAATAAGTGGGACTTGTAATGCCGCGTACACTCGGTCAGACTTTTCGACCGGACTGGTCCGACGGACCAAAGCCGGCGGACAATCCGATCGTGTGTGGGCTTCACCGAACCTTCAGTGGACTTTTCCAGTCGCAAATCTGACGGACTTTAGATTAGGAACATGCTTCAAATCTTTACGTCGTAACTCAGTGGGACCCAGAAATCCGCTCGTCTGTATGCTAGTCCAACAGACAAAAACCGACGCTGGGGCAGCTATTGGCTACTGGCTATCAACTTCCTTATTTTAGTCCGGTGTACGTCATCACTTACCAATCCGTCGGACTTTCGTGTGTAGGCAAGTCCGTTCGTTAAAAAGTCAGTCGATAGTCCGTCAAAAGTCCATCGAAAGTACGCAGGAAAGTCTGTCGGACCAGTCCGGTCGAAAAGTCCGACCGTGTGTACGTGGTATAAGGAGTTTGCACTACACTAGTAATTGGTGCAAACTTTGGGGAGAATATTTTTTACAGCAGACTTTTCCTGACCAATCACAAGTTTGCAGGCAGGAAAGGGGTAATAAAGGCACTAGAAAAAATCTTGGTACAAGCAATGAGGGGCACCATGTCTTGATCAATTGCATAGATTTTATGTAAGAGCTGATGATGCCTACAAAGTAAGGCAATATTTCAGCACATTGAATATTGAAGCAATGATAATAAAGCTAAGTAACATATACATTCCCCAGCAGGTCCTATTTCATTTACCAAAAAGAAACTTTGCAACTAAGAGAGTTCAGGGTGTATAGAGAGATGTGGGCGAATGAGCTGTACCAGCCAAGAACCATAAGCCAGCTTAGTATAAGTACAGCAAATGAGCAGATTATATCTGCAGAAAAAACAGAGAATGTGTCAGAGAACTAGGGTAGGAACAGGGTAACTAGAGTTGGTCATAAAAAGTGGAATAGAACACTCAGTGAGCATTAAGCCATTTACAGCTGCACAAAGGGGAACTGATGAACTTTTCTGACCACTTAAGGTGCCCAAGCGTGCATGGGAACCAGGAAGGTCACAGATGAGGTGCATGAGAAACAGTGGGGGTCTAAGATGAGGTGCATTAGAAATGGTAGGGATCCTAGATGAGGTGCATGAGAAACAGTGGGGGTCCTAGATGAGGTTTATGAGAAACAGTGGGGGGTCTTAGGTGAGGTTTATGAGAATCAGTGAGGGGGCACATGTGAGGTGCACAAGAAACTGGGGGTGGGGTCCAAATTAAGGTGCCTGAGAATTAGTGTGGGGTCATGGGTGAGGTGGATGAAAATGTCAAAAACAGTATAAGTACAGCAAATGAGCAGGTTATATCTGTAGAAAAAAACAGAGAAAGTGTCAGGGAACTAGTTTAGGAACAGGGGAACTAGAGCTGGTCTTTAGAGTGGCCATAAAAAGTGGAATAATACACTCAGTGAGCATTAAGCCATTTACAGCTGCACAAAGAGGAACTGATGAGCTCATCTAACCATTTAGGGTGCTCAAGTGTGCATGGGAACCAGGGAGGTCACAGATGAGGTGCATGAGAAACAGGGGGGTCTTAGATGAGGTGCGTTATAAATGGCAGGGATCCTAGATGAGGTGCATGAGAAACAGTTGGGGTCTTAGATGAGGTGCATTAGAAATGGTAGGGATCCTAGATGAGGTGCATGAGAAACGGTGGCGGGTCTTAGAGGAAGTCCATTAGAAACGGTGGTGTCCTAGATGAGATGCATGATAAATAGTAGGGGGGGGGGGTCTCAGATGAGGTGCATTAGAAACAGTGGAGGTCCTAGATGAGGTGCATGAGAAACAGTGGGGGTCTTAGGTGAGGTTTATGAGAATCAGTGAAGGGGGCACAGGTGAGTTGCACAAGAAACTGGGGGGGGGGGGGGGTAAGGTGTGTCTGAGAATTATTGTGGGGTCGAGGGTGAGGGGGATGAAAATGTGAAAAACAGCAGAAGGCAGTCAGTGGGCAGATACGGTATATCTGTGCCCAATGTTTCTATGGGGAGACATATGCCTACCTTATTAGAAACCATTAGGGAACTTTTTCCTTTTCTAGCTGTACTGTATCTTACTAAATCAGGATTAGCGTAATGTAAAAAGGCTTGCTTGGCTGTCTTCAATATTTGTTCAAACCACCTTGACACAAATACAATTTAAGAGATTTCTCAAGTGAAAACTCCTTATTTTTAGAAAGCACCGCCAGTAGCATTTAAACAAGCTTGTAGTATTTATATATAATCAGAAGGGCTGGCAGCACTGTATGATAGCACCAAAGGCATTTAATGTTGAAACAGAAAACCAGCTGGGATTTTATCCTTTAGGCAGGAACCTTCTCCAATCAAAAGGATGAGACTGAGCAAATAGTGGCTGATACAGCACACACACACAGGCCTCTGGGGCTTGCTGGACACACTGAAAACAAATTACTGATCAGTGTGAAATGTATTAATAGAATTGTTCTCTGCTAGTGTATTAAGGGTGACATAACTGTGTCCGTTCGGTGCCTGCAGGCAGTTGTTGGGTGTCAATCTGCTGCAACTGCAGGTCTTACAATAGCTGAGGACTACTTGGTATGTATGTTGGCCTTGTCGGAGGTCATGCACTTATAACAGGGCTGTCTTGGAAAACAGATGTGGTTACAGAGCCACTGAAAAATAGAACCTCCAGAATGTGGTGACATTCAATAAAAATGATGAAGCTTTATGCATCGGCCTCCCAAACCCTTGTGTCATAGCTGAATGCTGGGCTGTTCTGACAGGCAAAATGTTGGCAATTCCTGATAGTGCCAAAGCTTAAACTTACCCTCCTCCCCACACTTCTTTCTACCTCCTGCACATTCCTCCTGGACAGTGTGGCAGCCCATCACATTGGTGGTCTGACAGTAAAGCCGGCCATACACTAAGGCCTTGTTTACACTTGTGTTAGGGGGGGGAGTGGTGTAAAAATGTGCGGCAGAGCTGTATTTTTACCGCTCCCCAACTGCTCCCCCTTATTCTGAATAAAAAAAGAGGAGGGAGCATATGGAACAACTACAATGCTGTGCATCGTGGCACAGCAAAATTTATCCTCGCTGTTTTGTTCAGCGGGCAGTACCACCCACTGAACACGACCCATTCAACTAAATGGAGGTGCATTGCTTTCGGTTGCAGCACACTATTGTGCGAGTTAAGGGGTTAAAACAGGAGGTGAAGAGACGATATAATGCCTCCTCACCACCTATCAAATGCCCTCTGAAGAGCAATCCTAACACAGATTAGGAGGGTAATGCTATACAGCACTGGATGGATGAAGCACCTACTGAAGCAAGTGTGACAGCCAATGGTGGCAGCTGATAGAATACAGTGGGCACTGCCAACCAGTGACTGCAGTTGATTGCCTGCAGTCACTATTTGTCTGACAATTATCCACACCGGCTATTCGATTTTTGGATAAAAGGATGTTGGACTGTAGGGTACCAACAGGGCCACCCACTGCTCACATTTCAGATGGTTCATTATAAAACATGGCTTTACCTGCAGAAGTCAAATGCCCATAGCTAATTTTCCTGTTGGCTGGAATGGTAATATTTCTTATATTAACTGTACTGTCATCCAGTATAAAAAAAAAAAAACAATACAGCAACCGATAATACCCAATCATCAGGTGGGAAAAAACAGGAATGTCATTGTATCTGGGCATGTTTTACTCCCATATGACAACTCCCAAGGACATCTGACTTCTGAAGTTGAATTTTTTTAAAGAGTTTTCACAGCTGCTACCTGGTAATTGCCAGAGACCTGTGACATAAACATCGAAAAGATTAGAACAGCCTTTATCGGATATCAGGAGGAATGGCATGGTTTGCTTTGATGTCTATTATTGAGGGGCTAGTGGAACTGGAAACACAAGCACATATTTTTCTCCCCTAAATTCACTGAGCTAGAAGAAGCTTTAGAGAGTTTTGGATAGACTCGTCTTTTAATTATAGTACATCAGTTCTATGTGAACAGAGACTTTTACATTGCTTGCACATCAGAGCCCACAATCTAATTTTTTTATGATCAGTCAGTAGAAACATATGAAATATGTATATGGAGAGATTATAAAGCCTCAGTACACGTACCACTGTGGTTGGGACTGAGGCCAATATGCCAGAGCAGGAATGTACCCGTCATGCCAACCTGAAAAATGCAGTGTGATCACAGCTGGCTTTGTTTGTCTCTGTTATTCATATTAGCCTGTGAGCAAAGACTACCTGCTACTGTGCATCTGGGTCTAAGCATCACGCTGCGTCCTGGGAGCAGGTGTCATATAGCAAACATTTACATATTATAATTAGTTAATAAAGCTTTACAGAAGTTACAAAATTTGTGTAAAACAGTGATAATATATATTAAGTAATTTCAGTAACAAAGTCAACTTATTGTGAATTTGATGAGTACAATTAAAATGACAACCGAACCTGTAACTTTCAAAAACCCCACTAATAGCTCCAATTAGGAATATCTTGCAAAAAATATTTGCAATATTACGAAAAATATTAGAAAAAGGAATTAGGGGAAAAAACAGTCTATAAAAATTTAAATTTAAAGAAGTAAATGTAAAAAATAAATAATGCAATATATACAATACAGTATGATTTATAGAGAAATCATTTTGCACTTTAAAGAAATAAAACAGCAAACTGATTTGCATATCAATACATACGTAATCTGAAAAAGTAAAAAATAGATGTCCCTGTAATAGGGTTGCCACTTTTTCTTCAAGCTATTTTTTTTCAAAGTATGCATAGATAAACTAAGCATAGATGTTGCTATTAAATAACATTTCTAATCATATGAAGTTAATCACAAGAGTCCCCCTTTACATCAGCATTCACAGAGTTCCCCCTTTACATCAGAGTCCACAGAGTTCACCCTTCACATCAGAGTCCCACAGAGTTCCCCTTTACAGGGGGGACTCTGCAGACTCTGATGTAAGGGAGAACTCTGGGGACTCTAACATAAGGGATGCTCTGGTGTACAATGAGGACTCTGATGTAAGGGGGAGCTCTGATATAATGAGTGCTCTGAGAACCCTGATTTACCTTAGCATACTCACTTAGAGGAAGGAGAGAGAAGGGGGGAGACTTAATCCAGTCTGAATAATGTGTCCGGGTCTTATGTATGAAACTTGGACGCATGAATCCAAACCCGAACTGTCCGGGTGAATCCCGAACAGGTGGCAACCCTACCCTGTAATGATATTTACCTCTCCCACTGTCCACAATAAAGAAAAATTGTCTCTAGAAAAATTATTTAGATTCCAATACTTTCGGGAGTGTCGATCTCCTGGTCCCTTCGCTGCGCTCAGTGGCTCTTCCGACCCACTCTCAGGACACAGTAGCTGGCACAGGAGATCAACACTCCAGGAAGTGTTGGCATCTTAGGAAACTTTGAGTGATGATTTATCTTAAGTGAAGCAGCGTTTGGCGATGCAGGCAGTGGCAAAGGTACATGTCACTAACCGCTTTGCAGGCAAATCTTATATTTACATTTTCAATTTAGTGAGAGAGTAGATTTTACTCCCTTCATGACCAGGCCATTTTTTGTTATTCAGCACTGCGCTACTTTAACTGGCAATTGAGAACATTTTTATCATTTATTTTTACACAAATAGAGCTCTCTTTTGTAAGTATTGATCACCACTGGGATTTTTATTTTTTGCCATATAAATGAAAAAAGACCAAACATTTAGAAAAAAACCCTTTATTTTCTACTTTCTGCCATAAAACATATCCAAAAAAAAAAAAATTTTTTTGCATTAATTTTGTCAAAATTGTATTCTGCTACATATTTCGTAAAAAAAATCCCAGTAAGGGTATATTAATTGGGTAATGTGAAAGTTATAGTGTCTACAAACTATGGTTTATGTGCTGGAATTTACGCAGCTATAGACGCTATACTGTAATGGCTGTGCTCAGCAACCTATAGAGTGACTGTGATACTGTGGCGGGCAATCTGGCGCTAGCAGACCCTATTTAGAGGTATACTAACTGACACTGATATCAATAATGACAATAATACAGTGAGCAGTGATAATACTTTACACTGTAATTGCAATAACGACACTGGCTGGGAAGGGGTTAACATCTAGGGGCAATCAAGGAGTTAACTCTATGCCTAACAAGTGGATTGTGTGTGGGGTGTGCTGCTTTTACTTTACTATCTGGCTGTTTTTTCTCCCTGCTTTGCAGGGAGAAGAAACAGCCAAGTCGTTGTTCACAGTACACAGAGGTCTGTGTTTTTGTAAACACAGAACTCTGTGTGTGATTGGACACAGTCGATCAGCTGACTTCAGCCAAAATTATTGGCTGAAATCAGCTGTCAAACTGGTTCTGTGTCCAATCACAGCACGGGTCGGCAGGGGGTACGCACATGCATGCTACAAACCTGGTAGTGAGGCCACGACGTACAGGTACATCGCCTGACCTGCAGCTGCCACCCGTCCACAGTGCAACCACTGTGAGTGGGCGGGAAGTAGTTAATGTTAGTAAAATGTATCTGTTATTATTTTCTAAAACTGCCAAAACTGTTTCTTTAACAGCACTCTTGCCACACATGCTCATAGATTTTTTTGTACAGTCTGCAAACTTAATAAAAAAAATAATCAGATTCATCGATCCATGCTAAGACTGGCCTGTTTATTTTTTTCTGTTGAACCAGCAGGGTAAGTAGAAAAAATGATCCAATTACCTTAACCACACATTCAATTCACTTCTTCTGTGCTTTTGTGTTCTGACACTAGGGAACCTTCCTAGCCATCAGAATACAATGATCAGTGTTGCTGACTATAGCCAACGGAATTGATCGTTTGGGAAAAACCTGACAGGCTGGTTGTACAGAAGTGGAGCGAGAGAGATCAAGTCGATAGATAGATCGACTTGTGTACAACCTGCCTGCCCATACATGGATTCAAATTCAGCAGGTCCCATATATGGTCCCCTAAGCAAAGCAGATTGACAAATCTCCTATGGCACTGCTGGCTGTCAGAGTACCCAGACTGTGCCGGCATCTGATTGCATGCAGGCCTTGTTCAGCAGACAATTTTCTTCCAGGCTCCTTCAATTTTTCATTCAAAGGATTTCCGTTTGAGGGTGCTGGAAGGGCCACCCACAGAGTGCATTTCAGCTGCTTTGTTTGGAACCGGACAACATTTGCTCCGTGTATGCAAGCTTAAAGTGGAACTTTAGTCAGAAAATTAAGTTCTGCTAGATGATTTCAGGCTGGCCCCTTTTGCAGGTATAGCTATGTAAAACATTAAACATACGTGTCTATACTGTTTCACATCCAGTAATACACTGTCTCACCCTGCTCTGCACATGCTCAGTTGCTCTCCATTTTCAGGCATTTTTAGGCTCTGCTGAGTTTGTAGAGGCCGATCTGCAGACAGCCTAAAGCAAAATTAAACCCTCTTGTCCTTTACAGGCAAGGAAGCTGCTTCTGTTTTATCTGCAACTGCCATGGTGCTGCACATGTGATCAGTAAGGGCACCAGCTATTTGATGGTTTGACAGTTTGGTTGAGGACACAAGCAAATGTGACAGTTAGCCATCCGGCATTCCAGAAATGTATTTGTTTTTTGAAACCGTTAAATTGATTTTTTTTAGTTCTGCTTTATGATTTACTGCTTTTCAGGGGCTCTGGGCTTCATGGCAGCCTCCAGCAAGAAGAAACAGGAGCAATGCTGGAAGTAATTTACAGCACACACAATTTTTTGGTAGCATGATTATTAACCACTTGCCACCCGCGTGCCACAGCGGCAAAGTGGTTTCAATACCCTGACATCATATGACGTCCTCAGGATATTAAGCCGCTGTGCGCCCCGGGGGCGCACATCGCAGCGATCGTTGTTGCGGGGTGTCAGTCTGACACACCGCAACTCTGATCTAGGTAAAGAGTCTCTGACGGAGACTCTTTACCACATGATCAGCCCTGTCCAATCAGAGGTGATCATGATGGAAATAGGAAGAGCCAGTGATCACACACGTGAGTAAAGGAGAGTGTGCTGATTGTTTATCAGCACAGCCCCCCCTCGGATCCCACCCAGGACCACCAGGGAAGCCACCCAGGACCACCAGGGAAACCATCCACACTGGACCACCAGGTATGCCCCCTAGACCCCCAGGGAAATACTAATCTGTGCCCAGGCAGCTGCCAATCAATGCCCAGGCAGCTGCCAATCAGTGCCCACTCACAATGCCTACCACTGCCAGTGCCACCAGGAAAGCCTATCAGTGTCTCATATCAGTGCCGGGTATCAGTTCCCATCAGTGCCCAGCAGTGCCGCCTATTAGTGCCCAGCAGTGCCCAGCAGTGCCGCTTATCAGTGCCCATTAGTGCCGGCTATTAGTGCCACCCATAAGAACCCATCTTTGCAGCCATTCAGTGCCCATCAGTGTTGCCTATCAGTGCCCATCAGTGCCACCCAGTGCCACCCATAAGTGCCCATCAGTGTCGCCTATCAATGCCCATTAGTGCTGCATATCAGTGCCACCCATCAGTGCCACCTACCAGTGCCCATCAGTGCTGCATATCAGTGCCCATCATCAGTGCCCGCTGATTGGTACCACCTCATCAGTGCCGCCTTATCAGTGCCCATCAGTGAAAGAGAAAACTTACTTATTTACAAAAAATTTTAACAGAAACAAAAGAAAAACTTTTATTTTTCAAAATGTTCGGTCTTTTTTTATTTGTTTAGCAAAAAATAAAAACCGAGCTGATCAAATACCACCAAAAGAAAGCTCTATTTGTGGGAACAAAATGATAAAAATTTAGTTTGGGTACAGTATTGTATGTCGCAATTGTCATTCAAACTGCAACAGCACTGAAAGCTGAAAATTGGTCTGGGCAGGAAGATGTATAAGTGCCCTGTATTGAAGTGGATAATATGGAATGTATGTTCCATGCTAAAATAAAAACGTTAATTATTAAGTTATTTTTTTTTATCAAGTTGTTATCGGTAAAGTTCCACTTTAACTACAGGACTCACCATACTGTATATCCCATTCCCTTCTCATGTGACTGGCTTACAGAAGCATGAACAGAAATTGGGGTCAAAATAAAAGCATCTCTTGTAGTTGAAGTATTTCTCATCTCAGCACTGAGAAGGGTCATGTGTTCATAGTAAAGGCAAGCTTTCCCATCTATTAGTCTATTATAGAGAGCATGGCGAGGTCTATGTCACTATTTCTGAAACAGATGCAGTATAGTTAAGGTAAACACAAACTAACTAAAATATCATATACACTTTACCATGTTTTTTATTTTGTTTCTTTTTTTTTATATGCAGCTTTTGTTTAAAGAATAGCTGGTGATCCTGCCATGAAGGTCCTTGTTCAGGCACTTCCTGTGTTAAGCAGCCCAGTGGGTTGAATTTTAAAAAAAATACTCGATTCCCCCACCCACACATTTGATGTGATTGGAAGAATCCTTTCCCCTAAGTTTTTGTATTCTGACACAGTGGAGACTTAAGCCTCATACACACGATCGGATTTTCCGAAGACGAGTCGTCAGACTTTTGTCCGAAGGGCGTTGGCCATGAACTTGTCTTGCATACAAACGGCACAACAACAAACACGAACATAGTGACGTACTACGTGGCTTTTCAGCTCTTTAGCGCCACCCTTTGGACACCTTCTGCTAATGTGTTGGGTGAGCATTGATTCAGAGCATGCGTGTTTGTACTTTGGACTTTTTTCTGACGGACTTGTGTACACACAATCGGAAAATCTGACAACAGACATTTGTCCGTGGAAAATTTATAAGCCTGTCATCCAACATTTGTCCACGGAAAATCCAACAACAATTGTCCGATGGATCGTACAAACGGTCGGATTTTAGGCCAACAGTCTGTCAACACATAATTCCCGTCGGAAAATCCGATCATGTGTACAAGGTTTAACCCCCCCCCCATCAGAATACACTAATCAGCGCTGCTGGCTATAGCCTTCAGCACTGATCAAGGGGCAAAAATCTGAAAGGGGGGTTGTACAGAAGTTTATTGGAAGATCGACTTCTGTACAACCAGGCTGCCCATACATGGATCGAGATTCGGCCGGGCCCGGATGAACTGGCCAAATTTCGATCCATAAATGGCGGGCTTTAGGTGGAAAAAACTCTCTCTCTTTCTCCCAGCTGTGCTCCTGTATTGTCACCCTGACACACAGACTTCTGACTACAAGTTGCTGTCTCTGAACACATTACACTGGCACGATCCACTGTTGTTGCAATCAGGAAACACACCATATGACTGGGTTCACATATATGCGACTTGGATGCATTTTAAACCGAATCCAAGTCGCATGACATGTGAATTTGACTGGCTCTCAATGGAGCCAGTTCACATATCTCTGGGGTGGCCCCGGTGCAGTTTTAAAAAGGGTCCTGTGCGTTTTTGGGTCCAGGTCAGGTGCGAATACAGGCAAAAATTAACACCTGAATCGCACCTGAACTGGTAAAAAGAAACCAGACCACGGACTGCAAATCGCAGCCACACATATGTGAACCCAGCCAGAGAAACAACAGGCAACTATCATTGAAGTCCATGTTGATAGGAAACAGCTGTAAAGATGCTGCAGGAGAACAGCAGCACTGAGATGCAACAATGGATGAGAAAAAGGTAAAGAAAAATAGTATTTTATTTACAAAAAGAAAATGTGTTGCAATTGTTTAATACAACAAACATAATAGCTGAATATCATTAAGTTGTGGCTAATGCCGTGTACACACGGACGGACTTTTCGACCAGACTGGTCCGACGGAACGAATCCGTCGGACAATCCGACCGTGTGTGGGCTTCATCGGACTTCCGATGGACCTTTTTGGTCGAAGATCAGACAAACTTGTTTCAAATGTTTCCGACGGGTTCGAGTCCGGTCGAAAAATCCGCTCGTCTGTATCCTAGTCCGACGGACGAAAACCGACGCTAGGGCAGCTATTGGCTACTGGCTATGAACTTCCTTATTCTAGTCCGGTCGTACGTCATCACGTACAAATCCATCGGACTTTGGTGTGATCGTTTGTAGCCAAGTCCGTTCGGTCGAAAAGTCTGTCGGAAGTCCGTCAAAAGTCCGTTGAAAGTCCGTCGGAAAGACTGTCGGACCTTTGATGCCAAAAAGTCCGCCTGTGTGTACACGGCATTACATTTACATTAAGGGTCTTCAGAAAAGCAACAGTTGACATAAAGTGCATTTTTAGTTTTTCAATTATAACAAATGTTTTGATTTTCTGATCTAAAGGTCCAGTCCTTCCTCTAACCTTGCAATATTTCAAAGAAATGTGTCTTCTGTAAAAATGAAGAAGGTGATCATTCTGTCAATGACTTTTTCGGCAGAGTGCCCTGATGGAGGGTCAGGGCCTGAAACATGTCAGTGGAGACATTACTCTGGAAGATTATTGTCATATTTTCCCCCGGCTTCTGTTCAGTGTCCTTACTCTTCTGTTCTAGTCTATTGTATACGTATGCCCCGTACACATGGTCGGATTTTCCGACGGAAAATGTGTGATAGGACCTTGTTGTCGGAAATTCCGACTGTGTGTGGGCTCCATCACAGTTTTTCCATCGGAATTTCCGACACACAAAGTTTGAGAGCAGGCAATAAAATTTTCCGACAACAAAATCCGTGTGTACACAAATCCGACACACAAAGTGCCACGCATGCTCAGAATAAATTATGAGACAAAAGCTATTGGCTACTGCCCCGTTTATAGTCCCGACCTACGTGTTTTACGTCACCGCGTTCAGAATGATCGGATTTTCTGACAACTTTGTGTGACCGTGTGTATGCAAGACAAGTTTGAGCCAACATCCGTCGGAAAAAATCCATGGATTTTGTTGTCGGAATGTCCGATCAATGTCCGATCGTGTGTACAGGGCATTACAAATATTATGGCATCACAACTGGGTAGGTAGGTTCACTTTTGCTCTCTCAGAGACAAGTGGCCTGTATGGTTATGGTTGAGCGAGACAGCTATTGGAATCCACTCACATAGCTGACCCAAGCAGAGGTGAGAAGAAGCCCTTATTATGAAATCTAAGCAATCATGCCCTGTACTGAAGTAGATATATTTTACCTATGGTGAAATAAATATATGTAAAATATGTGGAACTGAGGTTGCTTCAACAAATAAATACGAGGCAGCATCAACCACACGGATAGAAGAAGGTTAAATAAAGTGACAAATACTCATATGTAAAAGAATTATATAACAGTTGCAATAAAGGTAGTCCTCAAGTGTGCTGGACCAGGGGGCTATGAGGACACCATCAAGTAGATCAGAACATTTCTAGGATAATCAACTCCCGTCAAGTCATAGTACAGATGGAAAACTATCACTTCCAAGATTCTAATAAAAGGAAAGATAGGGTGCGATGATGATGAGAAGAACTGTGAACTTAAGCTCTGGAAGATTTATCCCCCTTCATGACCAGGCCATTTTTTGCAATACTGCACTGCGTTACTTTTTACATTGCGTGGTAGTGCGACGCTGTACCCAAAAAAAACTTATGTCTTTTTTTTTCCCCACAAATAAAAAAAATTCTTTTGGTGGTATTTCATTTCCTCTACATTTTTTATTTTTTGTGCTATAACCAAAAAAAGATGGTTAATTTAAAAAAAAACAAAAAACTTTCTGCTATAAAACACATCTACAAACTATGTGATATATTTATGGAATTTTAATTTTTTTACTAGTAATGGTGGCAATCAGCGACTTATGCCCAGTACACACGGTTGGACATTGATCGGACATTCCGACAACAAAATCCTAGGATTTTTTCCAACGGATGTTGGCTCAAACTTGTCTTGCATACACACGGTCACACAAAGTTGTCGGAAAATCCGATCATTCTGAACGCGGTGACGTAAAACACGTACGTCGGGACTATAAACGGGGCAGTGGCCAATAGCTTTCATCTCTTTATTTATTCTGAGCATGCGTGGCACTTTGTGCGTCGGATTTGTGTACACACGATCAGAAATTCCGACCGTGTGTGGGCTCCATCACACATTTTCCATCGGATTTTCCGACACATAAAGTTTGAGAGCAGGTATAAAATTTTCCGACAACAAAATCCGTTGTCGGAAAATTTTATACCTGCTCTCAAACTTTATGTGTCGGAAAATCCGATGGAAATTGTGTGATGGAGCCCACACACGGTTGGAATTTCCGACAACAAGGTCCTATCACACATTTTACGTCGGAAAATCCGACCATGTGTACGGGGCATTATAGTGGGACTGGGATATTGCGGCAAACAAATCGGGCACTAACTGACACTTTTTTGGGAACCAGTGACACTAATACAATGATTAGTGCTAAAGATATGTACTGTCACTGTACTAATGACACTGGCTGGGTGAGATATTTTTCATCACCTCCTCTCCTGAAGTGAATTCAAATCTTTCCAAATGAGGAAAAAGATAGCATGTCCTGAGAGAGAAGGAAAGGAGTCCCTGGCGCAGCACATCCACGCGAAGTTGTGATGGTAAAAATGGTCTCCCACCAGGCTACGTCCAAACGAGTTTCGCTCCGCCCCTTGTCCTAAGCTAAGCACGCATGTCCTGAGGCCTGAGGCTTTAACACGGAAAATTGTATCATGCTTACCTGTAATTTTCTTTTACTGCCACCAATTCATAGCAGTATTCATGTGGTAGTAGCCCAGCCTACTTCTGCCTTCATTGCCAGAGCATAGCCTAAAAATGTTGACACCCATAAAAGAGTCCATTCCCTGTAAAACGTTAGGAAGAAACTGGGTGAGCTCAGTATGCTGCCATGAAATGGTGCCAGGAAAAGAAAATAATATGTAAGTATGATACAATTTTCCATTTCTCTGGCACCAATATGGCAGCATATGTGTGGTAGACCAATAAATAGCTACCAGGGAGGGAAACTCAAGCTGTAGCCTTCCTTCCAGAATGAGCTGTAGTAAGAACTGATGAGCCCACTAGTAGTGTTGAGGTGCCATAAAGGGACCAGCTGGCTGCCTTGTCTTTCATTAACATCAACACCCCTGTGCAATGGGCTCTTGATGTCAAAGATGCATCTGGTCGAATGTGCAGCAATGCAGTGGCTCCAACCCCACGGTATAGTAGGCTCTTTGAATTACCTTTAGGAACCATACGGTAATTGTGTTCGGATGACTTCTACCCATGTTGACACGTGGGTGTAAGAAAAGTCCAGTACAAACTAGAACACATGCACGCTCGGCACTAGTATTGGCGACAAACGTCCTATTTAAGCTGGATTGTGATATGAACAGATTGCAGAACGGTCTTCAGCTATTCCCTGATTTACCGGTTCCATGACCCACTCCATTTGCCTTCTTGTGCACAGCCTGGCTTATCTTTGCCTTATCTTTGGATTCCAGTCTACCTGTTGTGACCTCAGCCTATGTTTGAACTCTGTATTCTGCTTCCTGATTTGGTACCTCACTGCCCAGCTGTGAACTGACCTCGTCTTGTATCCTGACTCTTTACATTCCTGAACCTTGCTGTTTGCCTTTCGATGTTTTTTGGCTTGTGTCCTGGCTTCATGAACAATTATTCCATTCATCTGGAGCAAGGGAGGAGGGGTTTTCTTAGCTAAACATACCCTCTTGCCTGCATGCCTAAGCTAAGGGCAAATGGATTCCAGGAAGTAAATGCTACGTGATTCATCTGCCCTTACGCAAGATGGCCTCAGCTAGAAATGCTAGGGGGGGGTGTTTTTCAAAGTTTGTTGTCATCAAAATAAAGACTGGAGACATGGATGTTCGGGTACTATAGCTGTGAGTATTAAAAATTAGTTAAAAGGCATTTTTAGTTGGTGGTGCTCAGATGCAGTTTAGTCCCGTTTTAGCTTTCCTGCATTCATACAAGCAGAGAGAATGTCTCTCCAGTATATAGAGCTCACTAACCAGTCTTGCTACATACTACACCCGAACCCGCTACTGTGCCCCCATCCAATAGTGTTCCATAAGTCCCATTACAATTTCTGATTTTGATTCAGCGCCTCTACATCCTTTTACTGAAGAACACCCGTATGACTTAGGTTGGCCATACATTATACAATTTTCTTGTACAATTTGTTTTTTTAGATTTACCAAAGCCATATGAGGTCAAACCTAAACATTTTCAATTTGTATGTACACAAGCTGGTCCTTGCACTACATAGTTGAAGGTAAATCTTAGGCTCGGTTCACACGGGGGCGACTTGTCAGGCGACCTAGCCGCCTGACAAGTCGCCTCCCGTTCTGTACAATGGAACCGTTCTAATCGGAGCGACGCAAGTCGCTCCGACTTAGAAGAAAGGTTCCTGTACTACTTTGGGGGCGACTTGCATAGACTTCTATACAGAAGTCGTCTTGCAAGTCGCCCCGGCAGTCGTGTGCAGGTTGCCTCGGTGAGGCGACCTGCAAGTCGTGCCGCCTCTGGTGTGAACCGAGGCTTAAGGAAATTGAATAAGAAAATTGTTTAATGTATGGCCAGCATTCGTTTTACAAGAATGTATCAATCTTCTGACTGATGCAGTGCATTCTATCCTGCAAACAGGGGATCAACCTGCTGTTCCAGACATTGTAGAGCTGTAGCTGCAAAGACCCTTTCATTCCACTCCATTTATAAAACCATCATTTATGAGGCCTGGAATCTACCTGTGGAATCATGGGATTCCTCTAACAATGTAAAGAATTGCTTTCCCTTTCCAAGGCAATTTATTGACAAGTGGTCTTTGCCCACTGTGAACAATCCAGTCATGCTCCCACCAAACAGGTTAAAGAGCAGGCTTTAAAGGTTAAGAACATCATCAACCTATTTCATTAACCTAAGTGCAGTCAAAATAGAAAAAAAACAGCACAAGGGACATAACTTAAAGTGATATTAAACCTTCAGTTTATTTTAAACTAAAATAACAAACATGTCATACTTACCTGCTCTGTGGTTTTGCACAGAGCAACCGCAATCCTCCGTCATAGAAGATAACATTCCCATAGACGGCTGCTACCACAGATCTTGGCTTCATTCAGTTCCTCGTAGCCAGTTTCTGCGATTACATAGGAACTGTACTGATACTGAGACCTTTAAAATACAAGCTTCCACCCTCAGACAGAGGTTTATAGAAAAAGGTTATAACCCAAGAGAAGTGGACTTAACTTAGTTGGCTATTACCCCTGTAAGAAGTGTGTTGTGTGTCAACACAACACATGAGATAGATGTAAAACTTTGGAATCTAATATAACTAATCGTGTGTATCCGATCAAACAGTTCTGTACATGTGCCACTAGACATGTTGTCTAAATGATTTAGTGCCCTTGTGGGAAACAATATGTTGGGCGAACTATACGTGCATTTACCACTAGAGTAAGCGAACATGTTGCTAAAATAATTAGTGGTGATACTAAACATACTGTACCTAGGCACTATAGGGAACACCTTTATTGTAATCCCAAAGGTTCAGAGTTTCTCATTATTGATAGATATATCCCGCCCTGGAGAGGTGGAGCTATGACCGGGGGCGTTTCACGTTTAGAAACGTATTGGGTATACGTGTACCCCCGTAGATGCTGCGAATGTGGTTATAACAATCCGCCAATCACCCTGCTGCCAACCCTTCATCAATCACCCAAAAGACAATAAACAGTCAGTTGCTCTGTTTTCTTTATTTTTATTTGCGGGATAAACTTGGAGAGATATGAGGGATGTATGAGATGCCCATGAAGATTTCAAAAGGATAGGTTATCATCCATGGCCTTGGCCTTGTTAATGGATTTCGCCTGTAAAGTCCTCACTGCAGACTATTGCTTCTTCTGTTATCTATCTGACTGAAGATTTACTACTCATGGCTTCCAGTTAAACAAGATGAATCACTCTGAATAATTCCCCTGTATTAGACTGATGTGGTATTCCTGCTACAAGTAGAGAGCCAGAGGCCAATACCGCCTATCTTCCATGGCTCCATGAACTAACAGCCCCACAGTCTCTGGAAGTTGTTGCAAACGTGAACTTGGCACATGATAAACGACAGACTATTGCTCCAGCCCAGTGTTTCTCAACTCCAGTCCTCAAGGCGACCCAACAGGTCATGTTTTCAGGCTTTCCATTATTTTGCACAGGTGATTTGATCAGTTTTAGTGCCTTAGTAATTACCACAGCTGTTTCATCTGAAGGAAATCCTGAAAACATGACCTGTTGGGGCGCCTTGAGGACTGGAGTTGAGAAACACTGCTCCAGCCCATCCACCTCTGTCCATACTGTGTTCCCTGGCCACACAGTATGCTACGCTACTCTCTCCAGTACTTCTGCATCTTCAACGTTACACTGACCTTCTCCTTTGTATCAAAGTCCTGTGTTCCCCGGTCACAGAAATCCGATAAAACGGTCTACTTCTGCCGCTTTACTCCTACTTCCTCCACTTGATCCTCTTTACAGTCAAGCACTGTGTTCCCCGGTCACAGAAACCTGGTGCACTCCACAGAGATGAAGATCCTCAACTTTAGCTCCTTCCCCGTGGCTCCTCCATTCCTCCTCTGAACACGGCACATCCCCGCATGGGGATGTCCGGTATAGCACCTCAGCACGCCATGCTGTCTTTCCTGTGCTCCACATCTCCTCCCTGGAAGCATGTGACCCCAGCTTATATAGGAGGCCTGCCCCCTGCCAATGCAAATTAATGATTGGTCAGAGCCCCCCACATGAGCTGCCTGTCACTCAGGTCTCAAGTCCAACCTCCCTTCCAGAACAATTAAACTGAAAGCAGGAGAGGATCTCTGAGCCAGAGTGTAGGTGGCCACACACCCCACTATACTAACACTCCCATTCCTAAATCAAAACAACCAGGCCTGGAATAGAAACACAGGCCTGGCTAAATTTACCTGCCACTAGTCCTGCAACTAGAAAAAATACTAATCTAGCACCTAAATAAAAGTAGAGGGTGCTACATACGAATTACAGTCCCACTCTCCGTCCAGTTTAAACACTGAGTGGAACATTAACCCCTTTATTAATAGAACCTAAGTGAACCATTCTTGTCATACTTACCTGCTCTGTGGTTTTGCACAGAGCAACCCCAATCCTCCATTTCTGGACTGGGGGCTCCTGCAGCATAGAAGATAACATGTATCATGTATTAACAAGCATTGCGCCAAGGCAGACCATTGAATCATATGAATGGGCTTCCTAAAGCACCAAAACAGAATAAGAGAGGTGCATGTACTATTTTTGTAACAGTGCATCATAACGCATGGTAGTGCATTACCGTGCATTATGGTGCACTGCAACATCTGTTGGCAAGGTGAATTGGTGGTTCCTTTGAGAATGAATTGCACCGCAGGACAACAATACACTTTATTGTGCATTGTGCTAAGCTTTGTGCAGTGGTGCACTGCAGCAGTGTGAATCACGCCTAGGAGGAGATTTACTCTCTTTTTGTAGAGATTTACTCTCTTACTGGGACAGGAAATGAAGGGAAATCTCTCCAATGGGACACAGCCAGTAAAAACAAACTGCCCACAAGTTGCACACAAGTTGATAGCCTCTCACTGGGTCTCACCCGATCCTCCTACTTTACGGGACTAGATTCAGGAAATGGATAAATATGTAATGGTTGAAAAATACACTTACTGTATGTTCAACATAATGTCTCTTGGAAATTTGAAAGGATCTGGAGTAAATGGATTGCTGCATCACATTCTAATTTCAATCTAAATTGTTTATACAGTGCCTTGAAAAAGTATTCATACCCGTTGAAATTTTCCACATTTTGTCATGTTACAACCAAAAATAGAAATTTATTTTATTGGGATTTTATGTGGGATTTTATGTGATAGACCAACACAAAGTGGCACATAATTGTGAAGTGGAAGGAAAATGATAAATGGTTTTCAACATTTTTTACAAATAAATATTTGAAAAGTGTGATGTGCATTTGTATTCAGCGCCCTTTACTCTGATACCTCTAACTAAAATCTAGTGAAACCAATTGCCTTCAGAAGTCACTTAATTAGTAAAGAGGATGTCTACCTGTGTGTAATTTAATCTCAGTATAAATACAGCTGTCTGTGAAGCCCTCAGAGGTTTGTTAGAGAATTTTAGTGAACAAACAGCATCATGAAGAACAAGGAAAACACCAGACAGGTCAGGGATAAAGGTGTGGAGAGGTTTAAAGCAGGTTTAGGTTATAAAGAAAATCCCAAGCTTTGAACATCACATGGTTCACAGTTCAATTCATCATCCGAAAATGGAAAGAGTATGGGACAACTGAAAACCTACCAAGACATGGCTGTCCACCTAAACTGACAGGACGGCCAAGGGAGAACATTAATCATAGAAGCAGCCAAGAGCCCATGGTAACTCTGGAGGAGCTGCAGAGATCCGCAGCTCAGGTGGGAGAATCTGTCCACAGGACAACTATTAGTCGTGCACTCCACAAATCTGGCCTTTATGGAAGAGTGCCAAGAAAAAAGCCATTGTTGAAAGAAAGCCACTGGAAGTCCAGATTGCAGTTTGCGAGAAGCCATGTGGGGGACACAACAAACATGTGGAAGAAGGTGCTCTGATCAGATGAAACCAAAATTTTACTTTTTGGCCTAAAAGCAAAACGCTATGTGTGGCAGAAAACTAACATTGCACATCACCCTGAACACACCCACTGTGGCAGCATCATGTTGTGGGGATGCTTTTCTGTAGCAGGGGTAGGGAACCTGTTAGAGTCTTCAAACGACTTTAGACTGGGACAGAGGTTCACCTTCCAGCAGGACAATTACCCTAAGCATACAGCAGGACAATTACCCTAAACATACACCCATAATGTAAACATACAGTTTACATTATGGGTGCTCAACCTGTGGTCCTCCAGCTGTCGTGAAACTACAAGTCCCATCATGCCTCAGCCTTTGGGAGTCATGCTTGTAACTGTCAGCCTTACAATGCCTCATGGGACTTCAGCAACAGCTGGAGGGCCACAGGTTGAGCACCCATGGTTTAAATCAAAGCATATTCATGTGTTAGAATGGTCCAGTCAAAGTCCAGACCTAAATCCAATTGAGAATCTGTGGTAATTTGCAATTAGTGGAAAATTGCTGTTCACAGACGCTCTCCATCCAATCTGACAGAGCTTGAGCTATTTTGCAAAGAAGAATCGGCGAAAATTTCACTCTCTAGATGTGCAAAGCTGGTAGAGACATCCCCAAAAAGACTTGCAGCTGTAATTGCAGCGAAAGGTGATTCTACAAAGTATTGACTCAGGGGGCTGAATACAAATGCATGCCACACTTTTCAGATACTTATTTGTAAAAAAATGTAAAAACCCTTTATCAGTTTCTTTGCACTTCACAATTATGTGCCACTTTGTGTTGGTCTATCACATAAAATCCCAACAAAATACATTTATGCTTTTGGTTGTAACATGACAAAATGTGGAAAATTTCAAGGGGTGTGAATACTTTTTTCAAGGCACTGTAAAGAGAAGATGTGGAAATAGTGTGTGTGTGTGTGTGGGGGGGGGGGGGGGTTGGGTGGCCTGTCAAGGACTTACCATATATACTATCTACTTCTGAGAATTTCTGAATATTTTTGTATTTCAAAACTATTTTGTATATCTATGAATATTTTTGAATATTTTTACCTGTAAATACATTGGGAAAAGCTAGATGATGATATATTAAATGCATCAATGTTAATATTGCTTGGAACAGTGATTTGACGTTGGACTGTATATTTATTTGTTCTTTTTTTTTTGTTTATGTTTAATTGTTATAAAAATTTCTAAAATAAAAGCTGATTTAGAAAAACAAGAACAAACTGCCAGAGGTTTTCTCCCTCTTTTTTTAATCTAATTCTGAATTTGCTGAAACCTATTAATCCACAATACTACAATCAGCGTCTGGCATTTTTGGTCAATCACCTTCTACTGTCTACAATTACTGTGACTTAACCCTGCTTGGAAAAGTCTAAAATATCTTCAACAAAAAAATAAGAAAATCATTACTGGATGATTTCAATAAAAAAAAAAAATCTTTATTGTGTTTATTTACACTTAGGTGTATAAATGTAAACATTTTTCATGTATAACTTAGAATTCTCTGTAAATTAATACTGTGATTTTACATTACAATTATTGAAATAAATTATATTCACAGAATATACATTCACGTGCATTTAAATAATGATGGATTTAAGACAGTGGTATAGACACTGTGCCGTTCGCTCTGCTCCTGCTTCTTGTGTGCACACCAGCATCCGCTACGTCTTCTGCATGCTCCTCTGTTTTCTTTTCCTTCAAACTGTTGATGAATCTCAGTGTGATCTCATCCCATTCCTCTGGAAGCAACATCAGAAGAAATCCAATACAGATGATGATGGTGGCCCCGAGTCTCACAACGCTGAAGATCACTTCATGCTTCAGAAGATCAATAGCTGCATGGAAGTACAGAAATCTTTTTTATTTATTTTCATGACAAATAAACCTCTCAAATACTGAGTCATTACTGAAACGGTACTACAGCTAATTAATGCATTGCCAAACAACATATTGGAAGCATTTATGAAAGCTAAACTTCAGGAACTAGACGAAATCTAGATCTACCCTTGTAGTGGAGACCCCCTGCACAGAAAGTGGTAAATGCTCCTTTAGCTAGGGGCACTGGGATAAGGTGTGTTAATTACCCTATCCCTCAGTCTGGCATTCTCCAAGGCTGTTCTCGTTTGCTCAAAGTTCTGGGCTGTGGGTGGGCCCCCAGTCATCACATACAATACAGGGCTATTAACCCTGCATTGTACGTGATTGAGGTGTACTGCTACTCCCATATAAGCTGCAGGAATACTGTCCAGGTTTCCCCACAATCTTCCAGCCAGGAAGCAGCCAGGCACACACAGGCTCATTCACATATTTCTTCAATTACCAGTCTAGGGGTGTTTTTGTTTTTATTTTTGGAGGGCTTGGATAGGGTTGAGAGAAGTAGGTGGGATACTCCAAAAACAAGAACTTGAGGACTTTGGTATTCTTCAGGACAAGCTTTATTAAAGTCTGTGCTTGTAGCAAACAGTAGGATTCAGCTTTAAGGTAGTAGTGGTAGCAGTAGTAATCGTAGTTTACTGTAAATCTCTTTCCTAGAGCCACAAAAGCAGTCTCTTTAAGTAGCTGTTTAGCCGGACAAAGCTCTTCAGGAAACCAGCCAGTATTCTCTTTAAATAGACCCACAGCTGACTTTCTCTAGTACCAGGAGGGTGGCAAAAGCACAAAGGTCCCCAAGATCTTTCAAAGTATCTGTACTCACACAAGGCCCAAGGAACAGCTGGTTGCCCCTTTTGGCTTCCAAGTGACCCCTTATTCTGGTGATACTAGACTAGATCTTTAGTGGACAACATCCAGGCCCTCAGGTCTCCCACCTGAGGCCTCACGACAGCAGACATAGCATCATTGCCTGGGAGGGCAGCTTGCCCTCCAAGGTGAACTAATCATTTCCAGGTAAAGACCCAGGGCTCAGTGGGCTGACAGAATACATTCAATCTCCCAGCATACCATAAGAGCCTGCCTCTCTGGGATAGGCCAGGGCTATATCAATATTCATGCTGTCATCTGCATAGCTCCACACCTATCATCCAGAAACTTCTCAAGTTCCCCCCGGATACAGAGGAAGCTATCAGACAGACTGGCAGCATCTGAGTACACTGAGCTGACCTAGCTAATTGATCACAGCCACACCGAGTACAGTGAGTAAACTATGCTTTTACCTAACAAACAATTACAGCCACACTGACTTCAGTATGGAAACTAAATTTACCTACCAAAACACAAACTAGTTGTATCTACCTAAATGTAGAACCTATCTAGGAGGGTGCTACAGAGGCAAGCACATGACCGCGGCTGAGAGCACCATAGAAAGATGACCCTAAGGGCTCATGCACAGGGGACGTTTTATAGCTGCTTTTAGGGGCAATTGACCTTTTTTATAATTGCCTCTAAATGCCCCTCCATGTTAGCCTATGTGTCCATGTACACATAAACTGTCAGAGGCGGTTGGAGGCATAAGCGTTTAGTGGCAGTAAAAAAAAACAGCCAGAGCAGTAAAAACAAAAAGCACCAAAAAACTTGGTTAAACGCGTCAAGCTGCATTTGACGTTTTTAGACGTTTTTACATTATAGAGAGTGTTTTCAATTAGAAACGCGGCTAAACGTGAAAAAATGGGCGTTTATAGCGCTGCTGTAGCGCTGGAATTTTTAAAACGTCCCGCGTGCATGAGGCCTGATCAGAGAAGTGATTCTGGAAACAGTAAAGCTGAATCGAGAAGTAGTAGAGGTGTATAAATTACAGGCTAGCTGAACAGAATTACATATGCTTTGTTAAAATAATAAATAGATAAACATACAAATAATATATGATATTGTTTTGTGACATTAAAGAGCACTGGGGAGTGTGTTTCTTGTATATTTATATATAATATAGCTGCTGGTTATATTGGTTATTTGGAGTATTTATAGGGCGGTTTGTTATAATAATACGTATGCTATACTCTGTTTTCAGAATTCTCCCTAGAATTCCACTTAATGACACAGAGATTAGCAATTTTTTTATAAGGGCTTGATGTTGGCACAAATTACACAATATACAAATGCATAAATATGAATGTTTTTGTAATCAAAGGTTTATAATTCTGTTCAGCCAGTCCTATGATCTAGGTGAACCCTGCCAGGCAGCACAGAGAAAGCTACCTAGAGTTTCATCCTTCTGCTCTCCCATCCTGTAAGAATGCACTTTGAAAAGAAATAGAGTCCTGATTGGCTCATACTGCTGACCCTCCCTCTTCACAGTCTAAAGGCCAGAATTGACTGGTTTCAGTGAGCACATGTAGCTTACTTTTCACATTAGTTTGAGCTTTTTCTGACATAATTAGGAATCCACTAGGTGTATTTGACCTCCAGTTGACCTACATTTGACCTGCCTGAGGCTGCTTTTGTATTTCTATTTGTATGGGAAGAGAAGCAGTTCTGGGGGCGCATGCGCGGATGCCTGAGAGGTTAGATATGCCTGCTTAGAGCTCCGCTCCAGGGCCGTTTTCGCCGGAGGACTACAGGTCCCAGAGACGCCGAAAAGCATCAAAACCACCTGGCACTTACCTGTAAAGCACTCAGGTACTATAAGAATGGTTTTGAAAGGCACCAAATCTAAAATTAAGTCTGGTAGCATTAAGGAAACACCGGCCCGTCAGTTATCCAAGATGGCGGCGGCAGTTACCTCACAGCCCAGCACCTCACATACTGCCAAGCCACTGAAACTCAATACAAGCACCATAGATTTTTCTGGAGAGTCTGATACAGACATAGGAGACACACAAACAGCATTACAAACGGATTTATTTAAAAAATTTGAGCGAATATTACAAAAAGCCCTGAAACAGACGTCAGACCACATAACAGATAAATTAACAAGGGAAATTAGAGACCTGGGGCAAAGAACAGCTGAGTTAGAAATAAGGATGGATGATTTGGAAAGTCAAACACAGCTACATGAATCAGAATTTATGAACCTGAAAGAAGAAAATGCTGTATTACAGTCACGTTTAGAGGACCAGGAGAATAGGGATCGCAGGGCTAACTTGCGGATTAGAGGTATCCCTGAGAATGTCCTTGATGTTCAAGCCACTATTACTGCACTATTTCAAGAACTACAACCTGGTATTCCAATTGAGAGATTAGAAATGGATAGAGTGCATAGAGCTTTAGCTCAACGTAGAATAAATGGCCCTCCTAGGGACATAATTGCTAAAATGCATTATTATCGCACTAAAGAACAATTGCTTGCAGCAGCCAGAGGAAAGGAGTCTCTCACTTTTCAGGGTCATGTATATCAGCTTTTTGCAGACCTTTCTCCTATTACAGTGGCAAAAAGACGTGCACTTAAACCCCAGTTACAAGTACTTCAACGTCATCAAATTACTTATCATTGGGGTTTTCCTTTTTCGCTCAGATTTACACATTTAGAAACTAAATATATATGTCGCTCTTCAGAGGAATTGCAGTCAGCCTTGATTGAGTTGGGCCTAAGGGACCAGGATTCATCTAAAGATTTACCACGCAGAAGGTCAGCCTCAGGATCACCTCAGCAAAATGCAACAGGAGTACATAACTCTTCCACCTCTTCGCGTCAACATCTACATAAGCGAGGCCGTTTTGACAACTCTTCCCCTAATAATGAAGACTCAATGGACTGATATATATGGTTTTTTTCATATATATATCTGTTAAAGAATGTTTTCTATTTGACTCTTCAGTAATATATTACAACCTATTTCAGTGAACCCACTATTCACTATACCAAGGTTTCAGGTTATTGAACTTCCAGTCTAAATCTTGTTTTTAAGGTCTATGCCATCCATAACTTTTTTGTGTGAAAATATATATTTTTTTTTTTTTTTTTTTTTTTTTTTTTTTTTTTTTTTTTTTACAAGCTTTTTAGTAATAATTTTTTTTTTTTTTTTTGATTACACTTTGGTACTTGGATATGACCAGCACTTAATATCCTATCTGTTAATAAAGTGTATGCGTATGTTCATATATGCATGTATACATAAGTGTATGGATGTATATATGTTTGCATATATATATTTTTATTTTATTTTTTTTTAATATTTTTATTTTTTATTTTTTTTTTTTTTATTATATATATATGTATGTATAAATATATATATATATTATTTTTTTTATTTATTTATCTATTTATCTATTTTTATTTATTTATTTATTTATTTTAATTTATTTACTTTGTATATGTGTATGTATGTGTATGTATTTGTGTGTATGAGCACGTGTATGTATATGTGTAATTATGTGTAAGTGTATGTATGTATGTACGTATATGCGTATGTATATGTATATGTATATATATATGTATATGTATGTATATGTATGTGTGTATGTATGTGTGTATTTATAATATATATATAAATTTATCTATTTATGTATTTATTTATTTATTTAAATTTTTTTTTTTTTTTTTTTTTTTATTAATTTTTTAGTATTATATGTATTTTTTTTTTTTTTTTTTTTTTTTTTTTTTTTACTAATTTATTTATTTTTTTATTTCTTGCCACGATTATTATAGAAATTAATAATCTTAAGGCCGGTAGCGATTTAAATAATTTAGTTTGCCTAAGATTGCGTCCAATATTATAAGTTATAGTAGTATATTTTAATGGAGCTGTGGTTCTCCGGCGAAGTTCGTCCTTTCGGAATTTCTTGTTGCCCCCCTCTCCATCCTCAGATTCTCGCTGCTATTATGTGGGAGTCTGCGGATGGTTTTGGAGCCACTTGGAGTCTTTTGATTACACCTCCAAGTTGCTCCCTTACCCTAGCATTTTGCTTTTCTTTATACTTAATATGTTATCATATTGGGGTTACTCGATTGCTAATTATTCTCTCCTATTCTGTCCTTTCTTTTCCTTTTCTTTCTCTCGGGGTGGTGTCCTCGACTCTAGTTATTAATTGTATTTCATATGGTGTGATAGTCATCTTTGTTCTATTATGGCCCCGATAAATATTCTATCCTTGAATGTTCAAGGATTTAATATTCCGCATAAACGCACAAAAGCAATGAGATCTTTCTCAGCCAAGAAGGCACACATTATTTGTCTGCAGGAAACTCACTTTACAGATAAAGCTACTCCTAAATTTCTTTCCCCCTCTTATCCACAATTTTATACCGCCTCAACCACAGTTAAACAACGAGGGACTCTTATCGGATTTCATCGTTCTATGCCATTTACCCTTTTAACTCAACTAAAAGATCCGGAGGGAAGATACTTACTTCTCGCAGGATACATATTGGATATGGCTGTCACAATAGTATCATATTATGCACCCAATAAGAAACCAGAATCCTTTTTGTCCCATCTTTTCCAAATTGTAGAAACCCACAAATTTGGCACTGTAATTTTATGTGGAGACTCAAATACAACAGTTTTCCCCTTCTTAGATAAGTCTCCGCCGGCACCCATCAATAGGTCTACTAATGTAACCCTTCAACATCTACTTACTAAACATGGTTTGGTGGATACATGGCGAGAGCTTAACCCTACTAGTAGACGTTTTACACATTATTCCTACCCACATAAATCATTCTCACGCATTGACCATATCCTAATCCCTTATAGCATGACCCCTGAAATTTTATCTTCAAACATCCTACCCTTTACATGGACAGATCATTGTGCGATATGCACATCCATTGCATCTACTATACCCAGATCCCACGATACTAATTGGTGTATTAATGACTCCACATTAACTCACCCTTCCCGTCGTAGTGAAATTGAAATTGCGCTAAAGGATTATTTTTCCTCCAATGATACCGGAGATACTTCTGACACCACGTTGTGGGAAGCTCACAAAGTGGTTATTCGTGGTAGACTAATACAACAAGCTACAAACCTCAAAAGAGAACGTAAACTTTTGTTTGCAAAGTTGGAAGATAACTTTAACTCTTGTCATTCCGCCTTTCAATCATACCCGAATGCCATTAATAATACTAAATTAGACAAAGCGCGTCTTGATCTAGATTTATTTTTAACTGACTCAGCAGACAAACTTATACGTAAACGACAACACATTCAATACCTTAATGCCAACAAACCCACCACCTCCTTGGCAAGAAATTTGAAATCAATAGATCAAATACGGACCCCTATACGACTGAAAACGTCAAGTGATGCGTACACTAGCAATCCAATTAAAATATTAGAAATATTTCGATCTAATTTAGCTAAAGTATATTCCTATACTCATGATTTTAATCAAACCAATGCAGATACTCTTTTCTCCAATATCAAACTCCCTACTCTAGCTATTGAACAACGAGAGAGACTCGAGTGTCCTATCACAAATATTGAAGTTCAGAATGCTATAAAAAGTTTGAAACTTCATAAAAGACCGGGCCCCGACGGGTTTTCGGCATCATATTATAAAAATTTTGAACACATCCTAACTCCAGTCTTGACTAGAGCCTTCAATTCTATCTTAGCGGGACACTTATTTCAATCTGAGACATTAAAATCTATTATAGTTATGATTCCCAAACCCCGTTCAGATACTACCTCTTGGACTAATCATCGCCCTATATCTCTACTCAATTTAGATATTAAGCTGCTTGCTAAGATATTGGCATCTAGATTGAATAATATTATAGGTCAACTCATACACAGGGACCAAACGGGTTTTATGCCCAAGAGACAAGCAGGAGATAATATAAGAAGATCCCTTTTACTCATCCATGCAGCTAAATCCAGACGCATCCCAACCTGCCTCTTATCTTTAGACATCAAAAAAGCATTTGATTCAGTCACCTGGCCTTATATGCAGTATATGCTTCAAAAATGGGGTTTCGGAATACATTTTCTGACTTGGGTTTCCTCTCTTTATAACAATCCGAGGGCTTATATTAAATATGCCGGATACAAATCGACAGTGTTCGATATTAGAAGAGGCACGAGACAAGGCTGCCCCCTTTCCCCGTTGCTTTTCGCTCTGCTTATAGAACCTTTAGCACAACTAATCAGATCTAATCCAGACATCAAAGGTATTGAATTGGGTGGTTATCAACATAAGCTTTGTCTTTTTGCTGACGATATTCTTATTTTTTTATCACATCCCCATATTTCCGCCCCTAATCTTCTTAACGTACTTGATAAATTTGCACATATTTCCGGGCTCTTTGTAAACCCCGTTAAATCAAATGCGCTAAATATATCTTTACCACTATCAGAGCTTCAACAGGCTCAAATTTCCTTACCATTTAATTGGGTCTCTCATAAATTACCATACTTAGGAGTATACCTCACATCCTCACTTTCTGATCTTTTTGCAGTTAATTATCTACCCCTATTGAAACAAACCACAGGCCTCATGAAACAATGGTCCTCTCTCCCATTGTCATGGTTGGGACGGATAAATACTATAAAGATGACGTTATTACCGAAATTTTTATACCTATTTAGGGTACTTCCGATTTCTATACCATCATATTTCTTTAGAATTACACAAAGTAAAGTGTTGTCGTTCATCTGGGGTAACATTAAACCCCGTATATCTAAATCCACTCTGTACCTTAGCAAAACATGTGGGGGCCTGGGGTTACCAAACTTTCCCTCTTATTACCATGTTGCACAAATTTCAATTTTAACTAAATACCATTCTAGGGAAGAAATACCCCTTTGGGTAGCTATTGAATCTATTGATAGCGACCCCATATCTGTAGCCAATTTGTTATGGATGCAACCTAGAGATAGATCTCATCTATTTAATCCCATTACAAAACATTCATTAACTATTTGGGATAAGTTTAGTAAAATCCATATGCTTCAATCTATGCACAATCCCCTTCTTTCTTTTCTAGGGAACCCAGCTTTTTATCCTGCTTGGAAATTTCCAAAGTCATTTTCAGCTTGGTCCTCTACAAACTTGGTCAGATTATATAAGCTAGTCTCTAACGATAAATTTCAAACATTCTCTACTTTATGTGATAACAATGAATTACCTTGTAATGAAATATTTCGTTATTTACAAATCAAAAATTTTTATACGCCTTTGCTTAGGACCGGTACCATGCTTAATCAATTGTCTCAATTTGAGCATATTTGTATGAGTGACCCACATGTTAGAGGGATTATTTCACTCATTTATCAAAATCTCATTAATACTCCTAATGATATACTTCCGCCTTATACTGCTAAATGGGCAACAGATTTAGGACGGACGTTCACCATCAATGACTGGTCTAACATATGGATGGCTACCAAATCCTCATCCCCTAATTGCTTTGCTCTTGAAACTAACTTCAAAGTTTTGGCGCGTTGGTATCTAGTACCAGCTAGGATTGCTAAATTTACTCCTTCATATCCTAATAATTGCTTCCGAGGTTGTTCCTCACCAGGTACCCACGTGCACATATGGTGGCAATGCCCAATTGCGCAAGAATTCTGGAAAAAAGTATTTGCCATGGCATCTAAAGCTTTAGAAATTCCTATAACATTAGATCCAGCCATTGCACTCCTCAATCTTAAACCAGACAACATAACCTGTAATCAATTCAAATTGCTTATTCAAATCAATACTGCAGCTAAACAAACTATAGCCAAAGCATGGAAGTCTAATACACTGATTGTGGCAGAAGTCAAACATAGAACTAACAAGGCCCTCATTTTCGCAAAAATGACAGCTATCAAAGACAATAATATTAATAAATTTAGTAGGATTTGGCAGCCTTGGGTTAAGCACTTCTTTTCTTCCGATTTCGACCAGTCATTGATGTTACCCTATTAAAATTCCTGAAATATTGATGTATTATTGCTTATCTATGTCGGGAGCCGGGACACCACTCCGGGGGATTCTTTCTTTTCTTCTTTTTTCCTTTTACCTTACTACCTTTTTCTCTTAAGATCGCTTTAATTTCTAGGGCAAACCTATGTAATTTTATTTAATATTCAGCACTATGATTAAAATGCCCGTATAAATCTCATATTCTTTTCTCTTCCTTCTCTACTATCTTTTCCTTTATCATTTATTAAGCGATTGATATTTATGGGATATTTTTACAATTTACTTAAGTGACTCATATCTCATTATCAATGAGTAATGTCTTTCTGCATATTAGACTTTCATAATTTTTCTCCTCCGATAGTTAAATATAGTCAATAATTTGTAATGAGAGTATCACTCCTTTTTTCCGTTCTTCATTTAAATTTTTTTTTCATCTTCTCTCAGGTGTACTATATGGATTAATTGCTATTTGTAATATTAATTTCATTTTTGATTATCCATGCCCCCATCTATCCACAGTTTGAGCCCAAGCGGGGTGGATAGGTGGTCTGGAGGCATACTTTATATATTTCATATATAAATAGAGATTCATATTTTGATTCACAATTTATTGACTAATTTAAAATTTCATTTACCTCTGATTTCACCTCGCCTGTGAGATTTGTTTTTGTAAAAGCCATATAGATATGTCTCTATTGTTCATATATATATCCCTTGATACAATATATGATATACTTTGTTTTTTCTTATGCAAAATTTCAATAAAAATATTGAACAAGAGAAGCAGTTCTGATGGGAACAGATACGATCCCTAAGCGTTATTGTACTTATGCGGCATGCAGAAAACTGATACCAAGAGAGATTCAGACATAAATACTAGCTTTATGCTAAATATTTAATAGAAATATACTTAATCATTTTCTAATGAAGGCCTGAATTTTGGCCTTAAAGCTGAACTCCATGGATGATCTTTATTGCATACTTATGCCCCGTACACACGGTCGGATTTTCCGACGGAAAATGTGTGATAGGACCTTGTTGTCGGAAATTCCGACCGTGTGTAGGCTCCATCACACATTTTCCATCGGATTTTCCGACACACAAAGTTTGAGAGCAGAATGATCGGATTTTCCAACAACTTTGTGTGACCCTGTGTATGCAAGACAAGTTTGAGCCAACATCCGTCGGAAAAAATCCTAGGATTTTGTTGTCGGAATGTCCGAACAAAGTCCGACCGTGTGTACGGGGCATAACAATGGTTCAGCTTGGCACAACATAAGTATACGGTTCTCATACCTGATGGGCCAATGAGGAAGCTACCACTGTAGTAGTTGGCCCCACTACAGTGATAGCCACAATCTTCTGGGTCCTGTGTTTTTTCGATAAATACAAGGCTATCTCTGATTGAATGAGGTGGAGGAGGTGGAGAAGAAGATTGGTGTGGTCACAATCTCTACTTCATCCAATCAGAGATTTCCTTGTATTTATTAGCAAAAAAATATACAAGGTGTTCTATGAATGGTGAGATTTCCTCTCACTTCTTGTGTTTTGCAGGACATGAAGAGGAAGAATCTCTTTCCAATTTAAAGCGGAGTTCCACTCATAAAATAAAATAAATAAAATTTGCATTATTCAGCAGCATTAAACACAATTAACAACATTTGGAAATGTTTTTTTTCTTTTTTACTCACCTTTTCATGTCTGTTGCTAAGCGGTCCCTCGTAATCTGCCTCTTCCTTACCCTGGCGCCTGACGTCATTTGCCCAGTGGTGTCTCCAGCTTTCATATTTAGGGGGGCACATGGGGGGGACAGGGACAAAAGTAGGGGGGCAACTATAAAATGCAATTATATATATATATATCCTGGGGCCCTTTACTACGATCCCACAACGGCCCTATTCATCCAAAAAAAAAAATTTTTTCACAGTTGGAATATAACAGGGGTTTTCTACTCATTCCACATGAAAAATGAGTAAGTGCGTGCCCCTTCTATGGTAGCACAGACTACTACAGTGATTGTCAGCTTCCCCAGAGGCCAATCAGGCATGAGATATAGATATTTAGGTTGGTCCAAGCTGGACCAATGTGTGTATGCAATAAAGATCATACTTGGAGTTCAGCTTTATGCCAAAACCCATTTATGGATGAGTATTGGGCATGTATCATTACTGCAGCTGTGAATATTTCTTTAATCAGTTACTTACCTGCATTACCGGGAACACTGAGAACTGTGCCAATAGAAATTAGGATTGGATATGTCAGGACAACCCCAACATTCACTAGTATGTTGAAAGCTGCAAAAAACGCAAGAAAGTTTATATTTAGTAAATATTGAAAGCATTTTAGTACTCTCCAAATAAAAGGAAATGTGTGTTGAATTGACAAAGTGGCAACAATCTCCCCCATTCCCTTTTTACTCATCTTTCACACATTTCCCTGCTGCCCTGCCGGAGACTAATGCCCTGTACACACAATAGGATTTTCCGACAACAAATGTTGGATGTGAGCTTGTTGTCGGAAAGTCCAACAGTGTGTATGCTCCATAGAACATTTGTTGTCAGAATTTAAGCCAACAAATGTTTGAGAGCAGGTTCTCAAATTTTCCGACCTCAAAACTTGTCGGAAATTCCGATTGTGTGTATAAAATTCCGACGCACAAAAGTCCATGCATGCTTGGAATCAAGCGGAAGAGCCGCACTGGCTATTGAACTTCATTTTTCTCAGCTCGTCGTACGTGTTGTACGTCACGCGTTCTTGACGTTCGGAATTTCCGACATTTGTGTGACCCTGTGTATGCAAGACAAGTTTGAGCCAACATTCTTCGGAAAAAAAATCCACGGTTTTGTTGTCGGAAAATCCTATCTTGTGTACGGTGCATAGCTCTTTTGTAAGCTCAGTTTTGGTGTTGTTAGTGCTTTCACAGAGTTTTCCTTTGAAGTAGTTGTAAACCCTTACATATATATCCAGTGAAGTGACTGGCCTCAGGTGATACACAGAGATGAAATAAATTGTCCTCCTTAAGTTGTACCTGTCTATCTGCAGTCTTCTCTGCTCTACATCCATTCAGAAAACAGTGGACGGAGAGCTGAAGTCACACTCTGCAGAGCTCAGTGAGAAGAGCTCTGAGAGCTGATTGGAGGGAAGGGACACATCCCCCTCCACACAGCACACAGAGCTGAGGCTGTCAATCAGCTAGAGATCCCTCCCCTGTCAACTTTTTTCTTTTGGTGTCAGGAAAACTTGTCAGAAGTGATTCATGCTGATCACAGAGGAATGAAGCAGCAGACAGAAATGACACTTAGTGCTCTTAATTGAGACAAGTACACACTATAGAGCAGTGGTTCTCAACCTTTCTAGTGTCGTGACCCCTTAATAAAATGTCCCAAGTTGTGGGGACCCCTAACAGTAAAATTATTTTCGTAGCGTGGGTTGTCAGCACCCAAGGCAATACAAGTAATTTGCGCCTCTAACCCACGGACGTTTAGCGCTTTGAGTCCTTTCCACTCGTACAGTATTTAAACCCCCTATGGTACATTTTAGGATGTACCACTCTTTCTTGTTGTTCTCCTTTCTTTCCCTTTTATCTCTCTCTATCCTAATTTCTTGTTTTTTTTCTCCATCCCTCTCTCTAGCCGTCTTTCTTATTATTTCTCTCCCTTTTTCTTTGTCCCCCCCCCCCCCTTTTCCTCTCCCTTCCATGTATTCTCTATTTTTATTCCTTCTCTTACTCCTTGGTGGGGGGGGGGGGGGGGGATAGGATAAGTGGTAGTGCTGGTGGGGAGTTGGGATGAGTGGCAGTGCTAGGGGATTTCTGATCAGCCAACTTAGGTGCTCTTGATCAAGGTCATCTGCTGATCTGAGAACTGTAGTGGGGACTTTTAATGGCAACTATAATCACAGGTAGTGTTACTCACTGGGTCTCCGACTTCGTGGTGTCTCGTAGCAGTGACACCCATGCTGAAATCAGGAGATAGGGTCTCCTCCAGCCCCTCCCACTTTACATTCCTCACCAGTCAGCTGAACCTATAGTCTCTGCCCCCCAGCCATGGAACCGAATGGACGACTGCGAAGAGGCCAGGGACAGCCCTGCTGGGCAGCTGCTAAAAGGTTGGGAGAGCGGTGCAGGATTCAGGAACAGCCCAGGATTCAGTGACCCCTGGCAAATGCTCATTCGACCCCCAGGTTGAGAACCACTGCTATAGAGGGATATGTTTTGTTCATTTCATGTGTGAGGTTTACAACCACTGTAACTGCATTTTTGACAGCAATAAAAACGTTTAGTAGGGAAAGATTATTGTAGCCAAAACCACCAACTGGAAAGACACCTTATGCCGCATACACACGGCCGGACTTTCTGTCAGAATAGACTCCAATGGTCTTTCCGACGGAGTTCCGCTGAAATGGACTTGCCAACACACGATCACACCAAAGTCCGATCGTTTAGAACGCGATGACGTACGACGGGACTAGAAAAAGGAAGTTCAATAGCCAGTAGCCAATAGCTGCCCTTGCGTTGTTTTTGGTCCGTCGGAATAGCATTCAGACGAGCGGTCTTCCCGATAGGAACTGATTCAGTTGGAAAGATTTGAAACATGTTCTATTCCTAGGTCCGTCAGAATTTTAGAAAGAAAAAGTCAGATGAAGCCCACACACGATTGGAATGTCTGACAGAATGATTCCGTCAGACCTTTTCTGCCGGAAAGTCCGGTCGTGTGTACGCGGCATTAGAAATAATCTTAATAAAAATAATAATAGTCATATATAAATAAACACAGGCCCATCTATACTGTATTTAAAGCCAAAAGAGTACGTAAAGCTATCAGGTAGAGTAGGGTATGGTTAAACTCCTAGCAGTTTTTTTTTATAGTCTTGTCTCACTTAGGAGATTTCCTTTCACTTTTTGTCATGGAGACACAACAGGAAATCTCAACAAAGTGAGGGACATGCCCATTAAAGCATTTGTCCTCATTGGACAATTTACCTTCACCTTTACCTCTACACACACTAAGTTTAACCTAACCTCTGTCTCTACATTCACTTTACATTTTTAACCACAGGACAGATTATAGTTTTGAAAGAAATTAGAGATTAAAACCATTATCTCTCTTCTAGCAATAAATACTTTACAAAGGTTCTGACTCTTTTCCACTTTTTTTCCACATCCAAAATTTTTTAAAGTTTTACATTCACATTATTGACTTTCTCCTCTCCACATGTGACATTGTAAGACTTGGTGATTGGCCACTGTGATGATTACTGCATTCTGGGAGGAACAAGAGACTGTCACATGATTCCCCAAATGTGGAAGTACATTTGGTATGTCCAAGGGTTCCGACAGAGAAACGAACAGGCCAGAAGGCATGGTGGAAATATCAGTGGGAGGTATGTTATTCAGATAACTAAGTTCCTTTTAAATCTGTAAATGTGTACGCATGCATTTACCTGTAGCCTGAACAGTTACAGCTAGCATTTTCTGCTCAAAAATTTCAGGCAACATGTAACTCACCTTCAGAATAGCAAATAAAAGGAATAGAGCAAATGTGATAATCAATACAACCACATGATACATAATCAAAATAAAATATTTTAAGATAATGACTGTAGTGAAAAGGGCAGTAACCCCAAAAAGCCAATAAGAAACAATTATTTGTTGATGATAAATTTTGCAGGTAGAACTATTCACCTTACTGAATGCTCGGTGGTCATGCCCCTCTCTGCCAACACCTCCAATGGCTTTTGCTCACCCAACAAATAAAATTCAATATATTAACAACCATATACAAAGCCATCCTCAGCTCTGCCCCCAACCAAATCACCCCCTACCCCAATGTGTCCAGCTATCACCTACTCTGTCTGCCTTTAGGCGATCCCTGAAAACTCATCCCCTCAAGGAAGTCTATCCTGTCTCTACCTAAAAATTGTTCTCTTACTTTCTCTATGAGTTCATCCATCACAGTTTAAAGATAACTAAATCCGAGAACAAAATGCAATATATTGCAGCTTACAGTACTTAGATGTTGTGGCTGCATTAGGTTTCTTTTTTTCGAAGCTAAGAACATTTTCAACAAACATAGAAAATACTTGTTGATTTGGCCAGAAATACAGCATCCTTGCCACTTCCTGTGAGCAACACAGAAGAATATATTCCTTTCTGGCTATCTTGTGTAATCTATTAATTGCCTTGCCCCCCCATGTAATGGAGGTGAAGAGTTATGGATTTGTTTGTAGTCCATATTAGGAGAGCATCCTAGGGTGACAACCGTGGTTTCCTCCACCAAATACATTCCCCACCCTGAAGACTAGTAAGCTGCTCTAAATTAAATTTTTGGTCTTAGGTTTACATACACTTTAATATTATTTGTATCACTTGCCCCTTACTTCGAATTGCAAGCTCTCAGGAGCAGCTAACCCTTATGCATTGAATTGTATTGTAACTGTACTGTCTTCACTATTTTGTAGAATGCTGTGCAAACTGTTGGCACTTTACAAATCCTGTATAATAGTAATAATCTAATTATACTAAATGTTAAAATCTGATTGGCTGCTTGGGATTATAAAATGCATCATTGTTGTCGGATCTTATTTATGCAAAGTGCCCAGGGCTTTTTTTCTCAGAGAGAAGGTGCAGGAACCCCCCTTCCGAGTCATCCCTTGACTCCGCCCCCTACCCACCTCCGAGCACCGTTCCTTGGGTCCAACCCTTACCCACCTCCCAGTACTGCCCCTTTCAGAGAATACAGAACCAAATATTTTATATGGAGTTTGTTAATGATAAAAAGAAAGGCAATAAAATAGATCTAGCAACAATAGACATCCAAGCGACAATAGATCCCCTCCAGCAACAATGCATACCCAACAGCAAGCATCAATTGACCCTTCAGCATCCAGCAACATTAGACCCCTCCCTCAACAGTAGATCCCACCCAGCAGCGATTGACCCCCTGCAACATAAGACCCACCCCCAGCAACAATAGATCCCCCATCAGCAACAATAGACCTCCCTGCAAAAAAAATATTCCATCCAGCAACAATAGATTCCCCAGCAGCCAGCATCAAATGACCCTTCAGCAGCCAGCTACAAAGACCCCTCCCTCAACAGTAGATTTCTCCCAGCAATGATTGACCCCCCTGCAAAATAAGGCCCACACCCAGCAACAATAGATCCCCCACGAGAAACAGAAGTCCTCCCCAGCAACAGTAGACCTCCTTCCTCCCCAAAAATAGATCCCCTCCAGCAACAATAGATTTCTCAACAGCCAGCATCAATAGACTCTCCAGCCCACCCCAGCACCCCTTGCCATTCAGTTCTGGAGGTGCCGGAACTGCGTTGCCCCAAGTTCCTGCTGAAAAAAGCCCTGAAAGTGCCAATTTAGAAAGATTGGTGTGAGGAAAGAAAGCAGATGACCAAAATAAACAGGCAGAAACTTCATTTGTAAGATGACACCTGATTGGTCACTGCAGCTGGTCCATTTTTCTTTAGGTTTCTCTGAAAATCGGCCCAAGGTAATATGAATGGCTGTTAATGCAGAAGAACCACCAATTGCATTCACATTTTTATTTCCAAGATGTTATTTTTTGGGGGCAAGTTTAATGCTGAGCCTGGGGAAATATAGATAGGCAAAGTGTTAAAGAGACCCTGTCCCTAGACCTTCATTTTTATTTTTACGCCTTGAAAATGTAAATCATTACAGGATTGTTCTTTTTTCTATAAATCATTTTGTACCTTTTCAGTACCAATCATTATAAGATTTACAGTAATTTTACACTTTTGGCAGTGTCGGATTCCTGTGTCTGCCTGTCACAGCTTTTTGTTACTCTCATCTCTTTATCCTTCTAAAGTTGGCCTTACATGGCTCAGTTTTTTCATTTTAGGCCTCTTGCACATTGCAGCTTGAAAAAGCTCAGTACAGCTTTTTTTTTACTGAGCTAAAATACAGACAATTAATTGTAATGTGCCTATGCACACAGGCACGTAAACAAGCGCCATGCATTCTTTGGTAAAAAATAAATAAATAGAAAAATCAGCTTTTTTGGTCAGTAATTTACACCTCATGTGAGCAAATGCATGCAAATACGCGCGAATGCACACAAATGCACATTAGCATATTGTGCAGAATGAGAAAGTGAGAATGAGTTTTCACGCATTTGCGCAAAAATGTGCACGCAAAAGAAAAAAGTAGATGCTCAAACAGGAGTATCATGTGCAAGAGGCTCATGTGCAAAAAAATCATGTGCAAAAAAACTGTACCGATTCTCCCATCCGAATTGAGGTGGAGGGGGCAATCTTCCTGCGCTATTGTATTGTACAGGAGGACACCTCTACTGTCAGAATACACAGATCAATGCTGCAGTCATTGGCTGCGGCTGCTGATTGAGTGTTTTTTTTCCAACAGATACGTTTAACAGAAGTAGATTAACTTCTCTTGAGTGGTAGTGGCACTTGATTTAACCTCCCCGTTTCTACAGTGCATTCTGCTATTTGTTTTGGACTTTCTACATTATTACTGTCATATGTCATCCTGATGTTGAATGGGGGATTGGGGGGGACCTGGAGGAGAGCCAGCTTATCAGAAGAATCTACGTTCCTTGTACAGGTATTTCTTAGCAGCATATTTGCAGTTGCTGTTAGCTATCCTTGAGCGAAGCTGCTCCTGGCAGCAGAGTGCAGTCAAGGGAGAGTTGCAGATTCCTCACATTGCTGCTGTCATCTCTCAACCCTTCCTATGGGGCCAACTGGAGCTTAATACCGTATGATACAAGATACGTATGTCAGCTTTGCTTTGGATCTGTAAATGTTGCTTCCTAGAACTCCATATTATTCCAATATAAGATTTGTTGCTGGACATACAGTAGGTAACAAACAAATATACATGTGGCGCTGGTACTGGAGCTTAAAAAAGGAGCACACATTCCTCCCACCACCAGGGTGCGCCAGCCCAGAAACATGTCGCGATCAAGCCTGTGAGGTCATCCCCTTCAGCAATGTGATCCAGGAAGTGTTCCAAGCCTTTCTCCAGCTCTCCACCATCATAGCATCTTCCTGCTGGGCCGGGAGAGCCCACTTTAAAGTGACACTAAACTATATCCTTATTCTCCAAGAACAACCATACACATCCACTATTTAATGTTCCTGTAATCAATTTTTCATTAAAGTGGACACAAAGCATTTTTTTGGCACTTGTACCTACAGGTAAGCCTTATTATAGGCTTACCTGTACAGTGAGGGAAAAAAAGTATTTGATCCCCTGCTGATTTTGTACGTTTGCCCACTGACGAAGAAATGATCAGTCTTTAATTTTAATGGTAGGTTTGTTTTAACACAGTGAGAGACAGACTAACAACCAAAAAATCCAGAAAAATGCTTTTCAAAAAAGTTATAAATTGATTTGCATTTTAATGAGTGAAATAAGTATTTGACCCCTTCGCAAAGCATGACTTAGTACTTGGTGGCAAAACCCTTGTTGGCAATCACGGAGGTCAGACATTTCTTGTAGTTGGCTTTTGTCCCTTTCTTCTTTGCAGATCCTCTCCAAGTCATTAAGGTTTCGAGGCTGAGGTTTGGTAACTCGAACCTTCAGCTCCCTCCACATATTTTCTATGGGATTAAGGTCTGGAGACTGGCTAGGCCACTCCCGGACCTAATGTGCTTCTTGATTCACTCCTTTGTTGCCTTGGTCCTGTGTTTTGGGTCATTGTCATGCTGGAATACCCATCCACGATCCATTTTCCATGCCCTGGCTGAGGGAAGGAGGTTCTCACCCAAGATGTGACGGACATGGCCCCGTCCATCGTCCCTTTGATGCGGTGAGGTTGTCCTGTCCCCATGCAGAAAGACACCCCCAAAGCATAATGTTTCCAGCTCCATGTTTGAAGGTGGGGATGGTGATTTTGGGGTCATAGGTAGCATTCCTTCTCCTCCAAACACAACGAGTTGAATTGATGCCAAAGAGCTTGATTTTAGTTTCATCTGACCACAACACTTTCACCTAGTTCTCCTCTGAATCATTCAGATGTTCATTAGCAAACTTCATAAGGGCCTGTACATGTGCTTTCTTGAGCAGGGGGACTTTGTGGGCGCTGCAGGATTTCAGTCCTTCACGACGTAATGTGTTACCAATTGTTTTTTTGGTGACTATTGGTCCCAGCTGCCTTGAGATAGACACGATTATCCCATGTAGTTCCAGGCTGATACCTCACCATTCTCATGATCATTGAAACTTCATGGGGTGAGATCTTGCATGTAGCCCCAGACCAAGGGGGAATGACAGTTATTTTGTGTTTCTTCCATTTGCGAATAATCACATCAACTGTTGTCACCCTCTCACCAAGCTGTTTCCTGATGGTTTTATAGGTCTACAATCTTGTCCATGACATCCTTGGACAGCTCTTTGGTCTTGGCCATGGTGGAGAGATTGAAATCTGATTTTTTTACAGGTAACAAGCTGAGATTAGGAGCTCTCCCTTTAGGACCCTTTCACACATGATGTTCGATCAGGTCTGCCTGTTTGTTTTTCAGGCGGACCTGATCGGACACTCCATTCACCTCTATGGAGCGACAGATGTCAGCGGTGACATGTCCGCTGATATCTGCCGTTATCCGATCCGCCAAATCCAGACAGATGGTGGTCCTATTTCGCATCTCTCTGGCGGTCCTTTTTTTCATCCGATCTCCCCATAGAGGAGAGCGGGACTCTGACAGGTCCTTCTCTGCACAGTGAGCGGAGACGGACCTGTCATCCACATGCTGAGCGGAGATCAACGTATTGATCCCTGCTGAGCAAGCGGAGTCCGTCAAAATGGAAAGGGGCCTTAAGAGAGTGCTCCTAATCTCAGCTCGTTACCTGTATAGAAGACACCTGAGAGCCTGAAATCTTGCTGATTGAAAGGGGATCAAATACTTATTTCACTCAATAAAATCCAAATCAATTTATAACTTTTTGGAAATGCGTTTTTCTGGATATTTTTGTTGTTATTCTGTCTCTCACTGTTAAAATAAACCTACCATTAAAATTATAGACTGATCATTTCTTTGTCAGTGGGCAAACGTACAAAATTAGCAGGGGATCAAATACTTTTTTTCTCTTACTTCACTGTAGGTACAAGTGCCCAAAAAGGCTTTACTTCCACTTTAATGAAAAATATATTACTGGGCCATTAACTAGTGGATGTGTATGGTTATTTTTGGAGAGTATCTCCTAAACCTACATGGTTTAGGAGTTATTTACACTGCACGCAGCCAGTGACATCATGAGCTCTGAAGGGGCGACATACCAGTACCGTCCCTTCAGAGCTCCGTGCCGCAGTACGTGACTCCTGCGCACATGCATGGGAGTGACGTCATTGCGGCGCAGCCAATCAGAAAGTTGGAGGGCGCGAACCAGGAAGGAAGACCAGGTGAAGATGGAAACGCCTGTCAGTGGTGACAGCGCGCCGCTAGAGGGCTTCGTTCTAAGGTAAGTATTTCAAAATGTGCTCGTATGTGATGCACACTAATACATTATGCCTTTATCTTGTAGAGTTTCACAAAAAAAATGGTGCAGTTTACTACCTCTTTAAAGTATTTCTTACTGTATTTAATAAAATAGGTGGGTTGCACTTACAAGATAAAAGCCGTTTGTAGGCAGCAAAACAGTATGTCGTATGGTAAGAACCGTGGCGTCTCCACAGGCTTCGCTTCACTTGCTGGTTTGCTTGTCCAGGATGCACTATGGGAGCAATTCTTTTTTATATTTCTGAATCTTACTAGTAAAGCGGAAGTTACAAACACTATTAAGGGTCCTGGGGAGACCTATTTCCCAGAGCTTGGGGAGACCATTAATCTAGTGGTCACGGAGAGCTGGTAAGCAGGCTACTTACTCACTTGGGTGCGGAGCTGGATGCACATTGTGTGAAGGATTTTCATGTTTTTCTCTCCTACAGCTTATCGTCTATACTAAGCACGGATGGTTGTTGTCATTTTTCACCTATGGACTGAAATCTCGAGACTCTGCTTTAGTCTTTTATTTTTAGCCTCTTTTCACTTGTAAATTTTGTAATTTTGCAATATCACTAGCGCTGCATTTATTTTGTATATATAAATTTGTTTGAGTTTGTATATAGACTTTGGGGTGCTAGCAGCTGTGTTTACATACATAAAAGTTTTTATGGTTTGTTATAGCGCAGCGTTAGCCTTTGGGCTGTTTTTTAAAAAATGCAAATGCATATTAGTTGCAGTTATATACACTGCTCTATGCACACTACAAATCCCATAGTCCATAGTCCCTAGTCCAGGAGCAAGCAAGGGAGGGGTGGCTATGCTCCTACAGTGGGACCATTGAAAGCCAACATCTCTCTCTAACAGAAAGTCAGATCACAGCAGAAAAAAAAAGGAATATGGAGATTTGAAGAATGCAGAGAGCAATGGAAGGTACTTTTTTATGTTAACAATACATACTTGAATAGAATGTTTTTTTTCTACATCAAAGTCCAGTGTCACTTTAACCACTTGCCGACCAGCCACCGCAGTTATACTGCAGCAGGCTGGCTTGGCTGCGCAAACCATTGTAGGTGTACGTCGGGCTCGTACACAGCGATCTGTGGGCGCTCGTGTGCTCCCATTAGCCAGTGGGGGGGCCATTCAGTGGGTCCGGTGGACTCGATGTCCATCGGCCACCCACGATTGTTCCCCGCAGTGACAGAACGTGGCTCTGCCTGTGTAAACAAGGCAAATCTCCGTTCTGACAGGGTAGATCACACAGATCCTGTCTTTCTGCTATGCAGGAAGACGGATCTGTGTGTTGTCCCAGTGAGCCCTTCCCCCATACAGTTAGAACACACAGTGTGGGAACACAGTTAACCCCTTGATCGCCCCTGATGTTTCCTGCCAGTGTCATTAGTACAATAACAGTGAATATTTTTAGCACTGATTACTGTATTAATGTCACTGGTTCTCAAAAAAGTGTCAAAAATGTCCGTTAGGTGTCCGAGCTGTCCGCCACAATGTCGCAGTCCCACTAAAAATCGCAGATCACTGCCATTACTAGTAAAAAAGAAATAAATAGTACAAAATGTCATAAATCTATCCCATTTTTTGTAGACGTGGTAACTTTTGCGCAAACCAATCAATATATGCTTATTGGGATTTTTTTACCAAAAATATGTAGCGGAATACAAATTGGCCAAAATTTATGAATGAATTCGTTTTTTTTACAGTTTTTTTTGGAAATGTTTTATAGCAGAAATGCCGCGCACACACGATCGGAAATTCGGCCAGCAAAAGACCAATGAGAGCTTTTGGTCGGAAAATGCGACCGTGTGTATGCTCCATTGGACTTTTGCTGGCGGAATTCCCGCCAGCAAAAGATTGAGAGCAGGTTCTCAATTTTTCGGTCGGAAAAAGTTCCTATCCGAAAATCCGATCGCCTGTACCGACGCGCAAAATTCCTATGCATGCTCGGAAACAATTTGACGCATGCTCGGAAGTATTGACGTTTATTTTCTCGGCTCGTCGTAGTGTTGTACGTCACTGTGTTCTTGACTGTGTTCATAGAACTTTTGTGTGACCGTGTGTATGCAAGGCAAGCTTGAGCGTAATTCCGTCGGAAAAAACTTGGATGGAAAATCGCTCAGTTGTACGCGGCAAAAGTAAAACTTTTTTTTTTTTTTTCAAAATTCACTCTTTTTTTGTTCATACCATAAAAAATAAAAACTGCAAGAGGTAATCAAATACCACCAAATACCAAAAGTAAAACTTTTTTTTTTTTTTCAAAATTCACTCTTTTTTTGTTCATACCATAAAAAATAAAAACTGCAAGAGGTAATCAAATACCACCAAAAGAAAGGTCGCACAACCACGCAATTGTCAGTTAAAGCGGCGCAGTGCAGTAATGCAAACAATGGCCTGGTCATTAAGGGGGTAAATCCTTCCAGGGCTGAAGTGGTTAAATAACAGTACTATCTGCTATAGGGATAAACATTTTTTCCTATACATTGTGCAGCTATTAGTTTCCAGAAAGGCAACTGCGGTGACATTACTGCATGCAGGTTTAATAGAAAGTGTCTATATGATGGTTAGCCTTTGAATTCTGACCTGCTTGATCTCTCAAGTGCTGAGCTGTGCTCCTCTTTTATAGTTGGTTGTGGTTGAATAGACACACACAATAAGAAAATGTCCTTGGGAACTCTGTATAGATGATTGAAAATATGACTCAGTAGAATACACTAAAGTTACTTCCATTCTTTTTTCTCCCCCTTTTTCCTCCTGTGGCTTCCATTGCTGTATTTGTGTCTTTATTTTCACAGGGTATAGTATCTAAAGATGGACATAGACTTAAGAGGATACACTAAATAGATAAAAGAGAACGGGGTTAATAGCGGGGTGTGCAGACAGACACCCCCTAGCAGCAGCTAACTTCAGGAGATTTACTAGTGATCACAGAAGGCTTTCATATCTGTCCAATCAATATTTCCCATGAAAGAAGTCGAGACACAGGTGTCTAACCTACAGCTAACTTACAGTACAAACCAGCCTAATGACTGTCATATTAGTGGACAGCAGTCTATTAGACCAAAAAGATGACATTACTGCTTTACGCACCCTCATCGCTCCTGTTGTCTGAGCTGCTCCCTTGAAGAGGAATCAGTTCCTATAGGCTTCTGTGAAACCAACAGTTCCAAGAGTATTTAATTTCTTGTGTCCCCTGCTATAATCAGTGGTTTCACCTGCTGACCTCCATGTCACACAGTAGGAACATTGAGGTCGACAGGAGAACCCGCTCTGAGCGTAATGGGGGAAACAGAAGACTCACACTCATAGAAGTGTTGGTTTTCAAGAAGTGGTGGGACGATTCCTCATCAAAGAAGTGACATTCCACAGTATGGGTATTTACAGTATTTAGAGAGGTAAGTATTAGACTCTAATTTTCAGTTAACAGGGTCACATAGATGATGTGACACTTGTATACCCTTTGCTTACACCTATATGGCCTTTTACATATTTAGGTCTGGAAGATACAGAAACTAAAAAATATGTAGCAGTCAAGATTTCTACTCACCTAACCAGAGACCAGCGACACCGCATAGATAGCCCCATGGCAGGGCTGAGAATGAGGACCAGTGCTCTACTTTGGTAAAATAAAGAATGATTGGTGTGCATGATATGAAGATTAAATTGAAGAAGCCTACAGTAGAGAAAAAATGTGCCGCTTCACCGAAGTTTGCCGTTCCCAGAAACATCTTAAATAAGACCTGGAACAATAAACATAGATCAATTTTGGATGAACTTAAGCCTGTTGCTTTTGAGGGATATTCAATAGAAATTGTAAATGGTGAAAACATAAGAGGAAAGAAAAATTAAACAACTGGTAAAATCTCAGTCTATTAGCCAATCAATTATTATTTATTTCTAGAGCACCATTGACTTTCAAGGTTACAACATAAATACATAGAAAATGAAAACAAACTATGGAGTTGATTTACTAAAACTATAGAGTGCAAAATCAGGTGCAGCTGTGCAAAAGGAAGCTGATTGGTTTCTATGCAGAGCTGCACCAGATTTTTCACTCTTCAGCTTTAGCAAATTAACATCTATATGTTGTTTTATGACCTGATAAAGAAAAGGTTAAGTTAAATGATATCTTTTATGGTGTATGTAATACCATATCTGAGGAAGAGACCCCACATGCTGCAAAAATACTGCAACTCTAAACTGCTAAACCAATAATTGATATAATTTAACTTTACCAATTTTTACTACATATGACTTCTAAAGCCAGCCATACATGGATTGAAATTTGGCCTGCTCAGCAGGGACCGGACAAATTTCGATCCATGTATGGGTTGGCTAGTTGCACATGAGTCGATCTATTGAGCGACTTATGTACAACCAGTTGTCAGGTCTTTCACGAACAATCAGTGCAGACGGCTATAACTGGCAAAACTGATCATTGTATTCTGACGATGGGGAAGTCTCCTCATTGTCGAAAAACACAATAACTCAGCAGGAGCGATTCCCCCATCAATCCCCAATTTGTGAATGCTAGAATTGGCTCTTTTTTTTTTCGTTCAAACCACTGGTTGAACAGAAAACAAAAGGAATTATGTATAGCCAGCCTAAGATAGCAGAGGAGGAAGATAGTATGATATAATTTGGCAAAGGACTGATAGGTGCCAATAAGGCTTTTAAGGGGTTAAAATCCAATTCCAGCCAACATTTTCTGTGTAAAGAGTGGAAGGGCCTGCAGAAGTGATTGGAAATCTCTATAATGCAGATGCAAACAAAAACACTTTTTTAGTACAGGGGAATGGTTCTGGCAATGTTTTTATTGCTTTATATGCCTTCCTGTATAGGTCACAAAGATAGGAAACAAGGCGAAACAATCCCAATGGAGTCACCAACAGAAATAATGACTTCACTGAGATTTCAAATCTCCCCCACACTATCCAAAACAAAAAATTGGTTGGAGTTGGGCTTTGAGGCAAACCCTTGCTTTGCCCATTTAGGGCAAAGCAACAGGTATGCATTAACCTAGACATGTGCAATTAGTTTCAGTCCGAATACAACTTCGGACAAATTTTTTGTTATTCGGAGATTTAGATGTATCCAAATCTCTGAATGAAATAGTAATGAATTTTGATGAAATTCATTAAAATTTGTTTTGTTTATTCATTTTCTAACGAATTCCAAATTTTCAAAACGATTCGAATTCGGATCGGTCAAAATAGTTATCGACCGATTTGAATGCTGTGTGAAAAATAGTTAGTTGTTAAGCAGCGGACCAAGAAGCAGGCCACCGCATCCTTAACAACTAATGAGTCGTCAGCATGCTTCCCCACTGACAGCTGAAATGTACACACAACTAGGGATGAGCCGAACACCCCCCGGTTCGGTTCGCACCAGAACCCGCGAACGGACCGCAAGTTCGCACGAACGTTAGAACCCCATTGACGTCTATGGGACTCGAACGTTCGAAATCAAAAGTGCTCATTTTAAAGGCTAATTTGCATGGTATTGTCCTAAAAAGGGTTTGGGGACCCGGGTCCTACCCCAGGGGACATGTATCAATGCAAAAAAAACTTTTAAAAACGGCCGTTTTTTCGGGAGCAGTGATTTTAATGATGCTTAAAGTAAAAAAAAAAAAGTGAAATATTCCTTTAAATATCGTACCTGGGGGGTGTCTATAGTATGCCTGTAAAGTGACGCGTGTTTCCCATGTTTAGAACAGTCCCTGCACCAAATGTCATTTTTAAAGGAAAAAATCTCATTTAAAACTGCTTGCGGGTTTAATGTCATGTCGGGTCATGGCAATATGGATGAAAATCAGTGAGACAAACGGCATGGGTACCCCCCAGTCCATTACCAGGCCCTTTGGGTCTTGTATGGATATTAAGGGGAACCCCGCACCCAAATTAAAATAAGGAAAGGTCCCTATATACTCTGAACAGCAGTATACAGGCGGTGCAAACAAGACAGGGACTGTAGGTTTGTTGTTAAGTAGAATCTGTTTGTAATTTTGAACATTTTTAATGTGTTTAGCTCCAGCCAAAAAATCTTTTCTAAGCTTTTTGGAAAACATAGGGAAGGGTTATCACCCCTGTGACATTTGTTTTGCGTCTTTCCTCCTCTTCAGAAGATTTCACCTCACTTTTTTGTCCCAATGAAAAATGTTTTTTGAAAATTTGGGTTTTTTTGTGGAACAAGGATTGGAAAGCATCAGTGGAAAGGAAAAATTGTTTTCCCATATTAACTCTTACAGGAGAGAATTTCCCTTCCTTAGGGGTAGATTTCATCTCACTTCCTGTTGTCTCCTTCCGTTTGCAAGTAGGAGTCGTTTGTAAGTTAGATGTTTGAAAGTAGGGTCCTGCCCTATATACTCAGCAGAAATTTGGGCCTTAGGTGTTGCTGTGGCCAAAACACTGTAAGCCCTCACAGGGCCCTGCTGTGAAATATTAGATCAAGAATTGTAATTACATGCCCCTGTTGAACAGGAGCTGAAAAATTAGGCCTTAGGCACTGGTGCTGGTGCCACAACACTGCAACCCCTCACAGACACTCTAGTTGAAACGCAGGAACAAGCCCTGCTGCAAAGTATTGCATCAAAAATTGTAATTACACGCCCCTGTTAGACAGGGGCTGAAAAATTGGGTCTTAGGCACTGGTGCTGGTGCCACAACACTGCAACCCCTCACAGACACTCTAGTTGAAACGCAGGAACAAGCCCTGCTGCAAAGTATTGCATCAAAAATTGTAATTACACGCCCCTGTTAGACAGGGGCAGAAAAATTGGGTCTTAGGCACTGGTGCTGGTGCCACAACACTGCAACCCCTCACAGACACTCTAGTTGGAATGCAGGAACAAGCCCTGCTGCAAAGTATTGCATCAAAAATTGTAATTACACGCCCCTGTTAGACAGGGGCAGAAAAATTGGGTCTTAGGCACTGGTGCTGGTGCCACAACACTGCAACCCCTCACAGACACTCTAGTTGGAATGCAGGAACGAGCCCTGCTGCAAAGTATTACATCAAAAATTGTAATTACACGCCCCTGTTAAACAGGGGCTGAAAAATTGTGCCTTAGGCACTGGTGGTGGCGCCCAGAACCAAAAATGTTCTTACAAGCTATCAGCGTGATGATTGAGGAGGAAGAGGATAATTACTCAGGGATAGTCACTCAGCATCAGCATAGGCAGTCTTTGAAGGGATCTGAGATTTCAAAAAAAATTATTCGGTTACATCTGCATCAGGTGCTTGGTAGCTGGTGGTGATCCAAGACTGATTCATTTTTATGAAGGTCAGCCGATCGACCGAGTCGGTGGACAGACGCACCCTGTGATCGGTTACCACGCCTCCAGCAGCACTGAATGTGCGTTCCGAAAGAACGCTGGATGCAGGACAGGCCAGTAGCTCAATTGCATACTGTGCAAGCTCTGGCCAGTGATCCATCCTCAAGACCCAGTAACCCAGAGGATTTTCGGTGGGAAAGGTGTCCAAGTCTGATCTTGCCCCTAGGTATTCCTGCACCATGTAAAACAGACGCTGGCGATGGTTGCTGGAACCGATCATACCTTGGGGCTGCGGACCAAAAAATTGTCTGAACGCATCGGTCAGACGGCCACCTTCTCCACCGCTCCTTCTTTGACTGACCGAAGCCTCAGCAACACGTTGTCCAGAAACAGGAGTTTGTAACCTCCCAGTCTCTGGGAACGCGTTGCACAGACCTTTCTGCAAGGCCTCCCGAAGATGTTTCATCCTCTGCTCCCTCTGCGATGGCAAGATAAGGTCCGCAACCTTACCCTTGTAACGTGGATCAAGGAGGGTTGCCAGCCAGTATTGGTCCTTCTCCTTGATACCACGAATACGAGGATCCTTACGCAGGCTTTGCAGGATCAGGGAGGCCATGCAGCGTAGGTTTGCTGAGGCATTCGGTCCGGAGTCCTCTGGGTCACTAAGGACAACAACGTCCGCAGCCACCTCCTCCCAGCCACGTACAAGTCCATGTGTTCCTTGGGACTGATCCCTTAAAGACTGCTGATGCTGAGTGCCAGGCTCCACCTCCATACTGACACAATCTTCCTCCTCCTCCTCCTCCTCCTCCTCGTCCTCTTCCTGTGTGATCGGCGGGCACGCAGGAACACTGTCTGGATAAAGGGGGCCTTGAGAGCTAAGGAAGTCCTCCTCTTCCTGCCTCTGTTCTGCCTCAAGTGCCCTGTCCATTATCCCACGCAGCGTGTGCTCCAACAGGTGGACAAGGGGGACAGTGTCACTGATGCATGCACTGTCAGTGCTCACCATCCTCGTGGCCTCCTCGAATGGTGACAGGACAGTGCATGCATCCCTGATCATGGCCCACTGGCGTGGGGAAAAAAAACCAAGGTCCCCTGACCCTGTCCTGGTGCCATAGTCGCACAGGTACTCATTGATGGCCCTCTGCTGCGTGTGCAGCCGCTGCAGCATGGCCAACGTCGAGTTCCACCTGGTGGGCATGTCACAGATTAGGCGGTTCTTGGGCAGGTTAAACTCCTTTTGGAGGTCCGTCAGCCGAGCACTGGCATTATATGACCGGCGGAAATGCACACAGACTTTCCTGGCCTGCCTCAGGACATCCTGTAAGCCCGGGTACCTGCCCAAGAACCGCTGCACCACCAAGTTAAGGACGTGAGCCAAACAGGGCACATGGGTCAGTTGTCCCTGTCGGAGGGCAGAGAGGAGGTTGGTGCCATTGTCGCAAACCACCATTCCTGCCTTAAGTTGGCGTGGCGTCAACCACCTCTGAACCTGCCCCTGCAGAGCTGACAGAACCTCTGCCCCAGTGTGGCTCCTGTCCCCCAAGCACACCAGCTCAAGCACCGCATGGCATCTTTTGGCCTGCGTACTTGCGTAGCCCCTTGAACGCCTACGGAGCACCGCTGGTTCCGAGGAAGAGGCCATGGAGGAAGAAGAAGAGGAGGGGGTGGAGGAGAGAGGTGTGTCACAATCAGCATTTTGGAGGCGTGGTGGCGGAACAACCTCCAACACTACTGCACCTTGTCCTGCATCCTTCCCAGCTGCCAGCAGAGTCACCCAATGCGCCGTGAAACTTAAGTAACGTCCCTGTCCATGCCTGCTGGACCATGAGTCAGCGGTAATATGCACCTTACCGCTGACCGCCCTGTCCAGCGAGGCATGGACATTGCCTTCCACATGCCGGTAGAGAGCCGGAATCGCCTTCCGTGAGAAAAAGTGGCGTTTGGGTACCTGCCACTGAGGAACCGCACATTCCACAAACTCACGGAAGGGGGCAGAGTCTACCAACTGAAAAGGCAGCAGTTGAAGTGCTAGCAATTTTGCCAAGCTAGCATTCAACCGCTGGGCATGTGGATGGCTGGGAGCAAACTTCTTTCGGCGGTGCAGCAGCTGGGGCAGGGAAATTTGCCTGGTACAATCTGACGTCGGTGTACCAAAAGCAGATTGCCCATAAGTACTTGGCTGTGACACACCTAATTCTACACCTTCATTCCTCTCACTGCAGGTCGCAGAGAGGACTGAAGGTCTAGTGGGGTTGGAAATCTCAGCTGATGAGGAGCAAGGAGAGATCGTCTTTGTTCTTTGGTGTGGGTCTTTTAGATACGCTTGCCAACGAACTGCATGGCAGGTCAACATATGTCTGGTCAAGCATGTGGTACCCAAGCGGGAGATGTTTTGGCCACGCGAGATACGCTTGAGACATATATTGCAAATAGCAGCGGTGCGATCTGATGCACTCGTCTCAAAAAAGGCCCACACCAAAGAACTTTTTGAATAACGCGCAGAGACTGCAGCGCCCTGCACATGTGGAGCTTTGGGGTGTGATGCAGTCAATGTGCTGCCCTTAGGCTGGCCCCTGGAGGGCATCCTGCCTAGTTGGTGATGTGCCACCTCCTCCTCCTCCTCCTCCTCCTCCTCCTCCTCCTCTCTCCTATCAGGCACCCACGTTGAGTCAGTGACCTCATCATCCCCTCCCTCCTCATCACTGGAGCAAACCTGGCAGTATGCTGCAGCAGGGGGAGCATGACTGCCAGATTGCTGTCCTTCTTGGGCACCCCCTCTGTCCGTGCTCATGTTACTGCCTTCATTGAGCTCAGTATCATCATCAGAGCCTTCCAAACGCTGGGCATCCTCCTGGAGCATGTACCCAACACTGTGGTCAAACAGTTCGAGGGAATCCTCAGGAGGACATGGTGGGGCTAGGGAAGGAGTCACTGATGACATTGAGCTGAGGGAAGAGGCCGCTGCTTTGCCAGACAAAGCACCCTGGGCATGGGTGAGAGAGGATGAGGAGGATGAGGACGGCTTGGTCATCCACTCGACCAAGTCTTCCGCATGTTGCGGCTCAACACGGCCAGCTGCCGAAAAAAAGGCCAAGCGTGTCCCATGGCCACGTGCTGATGAGGATGCACCGTCTCCACGACCAGCACTAGACACAGAGCCTGCTTGCCCTCTCTTATTGGCTTGTGACTGTCTGCCTCTCCTTCTTGGCCTTCCAGACATACTAATGGCCTGTAGCTGCACTAAGCTGGGATAGAACACCTGTAATTTTCTTCAGGTAGCTTTATATACTGTAACCAGACAAGCCTGCCTGTCAGTAGGAAGATAACAGGAACGGATCTAGCTGAACACTGTGAGCAGGACGTACTGCACTAAATGTATATAGCAGGAACGGATCTAGCTGAACACTGTGAGCAGCACGCACTGCACTGAATGTAAATAGCAGGAACGGATCTAGCTGAACACTGTGAGCAGGACGCACTGTACTGAATGTAAATAGCAGGAACGGATCTAGCTGAACACTGTGAGCAGGACACACTGCACTGAATGTAAATAACAGGAACGGATCTAGCTGAACACTGTGAGCAGGACACACTGTACTAAATGTAAATAGTCTAGCTGCCTGACCGTGGTACTAATAGGATCAAAAAGAACACCTGTAATTTTCTTTAGGTAGCTTTATATACTGTAACCAGACAAGCCTGCCTGTCAGTAGAAAGATAACAGGAACGGATCTAGCTGAACACTGTGAGCAGGACGCACTGCACTGAATGTAAATAGCAGGAACGGATCTAGCTGAACACTGTGAGCAGCACGCACTGCACTGAATGTAAATAGCAGGAACGGATCTAGCTGAACACTGTGAGCAGGACGCACTGCACTGAATGTAAATAGCAGGAACGGATCTAGCTGAACACTGTGAGCAGGACGCACTGCACTGAATGTAAATAACAGGAACGGATCTAGCTGAACACTGTGAGCAGGACACACTGTACTAAATGTAAATAGTCTAGCTGCCTGACCGTGGTACTAATAGGATCAAAAAGAACACCTGTAATTTTCTTCAGGTAGCTTTATATACTGTAACCAGACAAGCCTGCCTGTCAGTAGGAAGATAACAGGAACGGATCTAGCTGAACACTGTGAGCAGGACGCACTGCACTGAATGTAAATAGCAGGAACGGATCTAGCTGAACACTGTGAGCAGCACGCACTGCACTGAATGTAAATAGCAGGAACGGATCTAGCTGAACACTGTGAGCAGGACGCACTGCACTGAATGTAAATAGCAGGAACGGATCTAGCTGAACACTGTGAGCAGGACGCACTGCACTGAATGTAAATAACAGGAACGGATCTAGCTGAACACTGTGAGCAGGACACACTGTACTAAATGTAAATAGTCTAGCTGCCTGACCGTGGTACTAATAGGATCAAAAAGAACACCTGTAATTTTCTTCAGGTAGCTTTATATACTGTAACCAGACAAGCCTGCCTGTCAGTAGGAAGATAACAGGAACGGATCTAGCTGAACACTGTGAGCAGGACGTACTGCACTAAATGTATATAGCAGGAACGGATCTAGCTGAACACTGTGAGCAGCACGCACTGTACTGAATGTAAATAGCAGGAACGGATCTAGCTGAACACTGTGAGCAGGACACACTGCACTGAATGTAAATAACAGGAACGGATCTAGCTGAACACTGTGAGCAGGACACACTGTACTAAATGTAAATAGTCTAGCTGCCTGACCGTGGTACTAATAGGATCAAAAAGAACACCTGTAATTTTCTTCAGGTAGCTTTATATACTGTAACCAGACAAGCCTGCCTGTCAGTAGGAAGATAACAGGAACGGATCTAGCTGAACACTGTGAGCAGGACGCACTGCACTGAATGTAAATAGCAGGAACGGATCTAGCTGAACACTGTGAGCAGCACGCACTGCACTGAATGTAAATAGCAGGAACGGATCTAGCTGAACACTGTGAGCAGGACGCACTGCACTGAATGTAAATAGCAGGAACGGATCTAGCTGAACACTGTGAGCAGGACGCACTGCACTGAATGTAAATAGCAGGAACGGATCTAGCTGAACACTGTGAGCAGCACGCACTGCACTGAATGTAAATAGCAGGAACGGATCTAGCTGAACACTGTGAGCAGCACGCACTGCACTGAATGTAAATAGCAGGAACGGATCTAGCTGAACACTGTGAGCAGGAAGCACTGTACTGAATGTAAATAGCAGGAACGGATCTAGCTGAACACTGTGAGCAGGACACACTGCACTGAATGTAAATAGTCTAGATAGAAGATAACAGGAACGGATCTAGCTAAACTGAATACAGTGTATATATATATATGCAACACCTGGGATGCATATATATACACAATACACTGTAAGTGCAGCTAACTGACTGACTGTTCTGCCTAATCTATCTAACTCAAATCAAACACTGTCTCTCTGTCTATCTCTTTCAACGCCGGAACACACACTACACAGGGCCGCCGTGCAGGCGGCCTTATATAGTGTGGGGCGTGTACTAAATCCCCTGAGCCATAATTGGCCAAAGCCTCCTTGGCTTTGGCCAATTACGGCTCTCTGTTCAGGCGGCGCTGTGATTGGCCAAGCATGCGGGTCATAGTGCATGCTTGGCCAATCATCAGCCAGCAATGCACTGCGATGCCGCAGTGAATTATGGGCCGTGACGCGCCACACGAATTTGGCGCGAACGGCCCATATCGTTCGCAATTCGACGGACGGTCGAACAGCCGATGTTCGAGTCGAACATGGGTTCGACTCGAACACGAAGCTCATCCCTACACACAACAATACCGGCAATAGAAATTCAGAAAAAAACAGAGTGGGGTCGCCCCTCCAGTCCATACCAGGCCAATTTTATTTTTTTTAAAAGTGTGATGGGCCAGACATGGGATTATAAGACTGGGAGACATTGTATCCGGGGGACAGCTGCTTACCTTTGATGCCCTAAAGAGAAACAAAGACCTACCGAATCAGATGTTCTTTAGGTACCTTCAATTACGCCATGCATACCGCTCCCAATTTCCTCCTTTGATAGATCTACAAATGTCTGACCTAGAGAATATGCTGCGGTCCTTGGACTGCGGTGGTGCACTCTCTAACATTTTATAATAGGCTGGCCGTGTTGGATACCTCCAAGGTCTCTCGACTGTATACAACATGGCAGAACGATATTCCAGACCTGACTGATGAAGACTGGGAAGAGGGTATTCAGCAATATCTACCCCTAATGATTTCGGCCAGAGACAGATATACCCAGTTGAAATTTCTACATCAGGTCTACTATTCCCCAGCACGCTTGGCAAAAATCTACCCGGATAGATCGGCAATATGCCCTAAATGCAGCTCAGACGATGCAGATTTAATCCATGTGGTTTAGTCCTGCACCAAAGTGGAGGAATTCTGGAGGGCAGTCCTGACTGATATTAATTCTATAGGGAAGGTCACGGTCCCATTTTGCCCTATTCCGCTCCTGTTGGGTATATGTGATTTCCTTGAAGCCCCCCAGAGGAAGAAACTATTTGTCTTCTATGCGTCCTTCTATGCGAGGAAAGCTATTCTTTTACAATGGAATCAGACTGAACCCTCTACTAAACAACTCTGGCTGTCCCTGGTAAATGCTGCCCTACCCCTCTACAAACTAACATACAGTACCTAGGAAGAAATTGCCCACATAAATTCGATAAGATATGGGCCAATTGGGTAAAAGCGAGACATCTGACTCTAGAATAGTTCCTGGCAGCTCTATCTCCCCCACACCCCCTCCCCTCTAGCACCACTTTCCTGAGCGATCATTATCAAACTCATAGGAATTAACTGAAAGGATCGACCGAGCGAGCCTCCCTCCCCACCCCCTCTCGCCCCTAGGTCCTCAACTGCTATTTAGGTTACTATTGTAATTGCCAATTATCATTGTAACGATTGTTGCACATGCTATAATTACTTTTTGCACAATAGCTTGTTTTACTGTCATATGATTATGCCAGAAGTTATTTAAACCGTGATTTATTCTCTGTCTGTCTGATAAAATAAATAAACTTTATGTTAAAAAAAAAAAAAAAAAGTGTGAGGTTCCCCCAAAATCAATTTTGTGGGTGTTTTGGGGCAGGGGGGCTCTGACCCCCCACCTCTAAGCACCTTGTCCCCATGTTGATGGGGACAAGAGCTTCATTTCCACAACCATGGCTGGTGGTTGTGGGGGTCTGTGGGCATCGGAGTTATTGAAATCTGGGGGCTCCCAGATCCTGCCCCCCATGTGAATAAATGAGCCCTACCCAGTCACCAAAAATGTGTAAAAAGTGATTAAAGACAGTGAACGAGTTTTTGATAATTCTTTTATTAAAAAATAAAAAAAACAGTGTCCCCCCGATAAAGATCCATCTCATGTCACCGACCGATCTGCCGAACCCGAAAAAAAGAAGAAACATCCGGCCTCGATGAATGCTTCCTGCGGACTGCCTTCTCTTCGTCTGGCATTTCTTATCTAGCTAAGGGGAGGAGTCACCCGATGACATGACGTCACATGGGGCAGGGTCATCAGGTGGCCCCGCCCTTACCTATATAAGAAATGTCTTTTTTTCAGGTTTGATGGTGCAGCGAGCAGGGTGAGATAGATCTACACCAGGGAACATTGTTTTTTATTTTTTAATAAAGGAATTGTCAAAAACTCCTTTACTGTCTGCATTCACTTTTTACACATTTTATGCTATGTACCCCATACTCATTCACATGGGGGGGGCTGGATCTGGGGGTCCCCTTGTTAAAGGGGGCTTCCATATTCTGAAAAGCCCCCTGCCCACAGACCCCCACAACCACTGGCCATGGTTGTGGGAATGAGGCCCTTGTCCCCATCAATATGGCCCTTACATTTTCTATTGCTGGCATTGTTGTGTTTACATTTCAGCTGTCAGTGGGGAAGGCAGCTGACAGCTCATGACTCATCAGTTGTTAAGGACTCGGCAGCCGGCTTCCCGGCCCACTGCTTAACAACCAGCTATTCTTCACACGCAATTTGAATTGGTTGATTATTTTTCGACCGATCCGACTTTGAATCGTTCTAAAAATTTGGAACTGTTTAGAAAATGAATAAATGAAACAACAACATTTTATGATTTCAGAAACCACACAAAACGAATTCGGAAACAAAACAAAATTAGTAATATAACAAATATATATGAAACAAAACAAAACACATTTTTCAGTTCTGCATGTATCTACAATAATCAATGCCTTCCTAGCAGTATATACGGTACTTATATTTACTTCAACTGTTCCATTCAGTGCTGAGAGCTGAAAGAAATACCGATCACTTGTGGGTATGGAAGGGCATATGACTCACTTAGTGTGACTGTTTAGGGCCAATCAGTGTTGTCTCATGGGGAGTCTATAGCCCTGTGTAAGATATGACTCTAGTGACTAGCTTACAAAGAGCTTTGCATTCACTCTTAATAGCTGAATGGATCAGTAGGGAACTAGAGATTATTTCAAAGCACGGATATATTTAAACATTAAGCGTAAGGTTAGAATTTTAGAGAGAGAAAAATATTAAAGGTATCACTGTAGACCTCTATCTAAAAATGTTAGCTGACAGGTTGCTAAACAGATCTTCACTGAACGAATGCAAATCAGGAAAGGCAAATGTCCTCAAATACATTGTTTTAAAAGTCAGTTTCTTAGTGCATCAGAGCAAAATAATCAGCAGGACAGTCAAAAAAAACATTTTCAAAAGGATATGTCAACAATGGCAGCCTTCCTTGCTTTATCAGTTCTAAAAATGAAAATGTGGGGTTCTATGGCAGTACAGCACAAATAGTGGGACGAACCACCAACACACTGCCAGTGGCAGAATCACTGAAATCCAGCTTTCATTATCTGTAGTGAAAGTTGATTTTCTGCTGCTTGAAATAATTCTTTAACTTGGTCGTTGGAGAAGGAGCAGTAACTTAACACTGGTTTCATGCCAAAAATGTACAACTCCACAGGGCAATGTTGATTACATTTTGTAATTCTTGTTGACATAGGTCTAAAAGGCATGGGTCTGTATTGGTGATTTGTAGGTCTGTGATAGTTGTGTGCTGGGGGCTTTGAAAACACAGGATAGAAGAAGCCGAGCAGGTGTACTTGTCACAGGGCCCTATAAAAATCACAGCAGTTGCTCTGGAGATAATTAGATATTAGAGCAGGGGTCTCAAACTGGTGGCTCTCATACTTGTAAGGGTCAGCCTTGCAATGCCTCATGGGACTTGTAGTTTCGCAACAACAGGAGGGCCACCAGTTCGAGACCCCTGTATTAGAGTAACCTATGGAGGTGAAAGGTTGGTGGGACTATAAAAGTTAAAGTTCAAAGTTATATTATTGTGGCTCACATACTCAAGACACCTCCATAAACTACAATAACAATTTTATATACAGTAAAGGAACATCAACAGATACATTCTTTTCTTTCTTACTTTGTAAAGTGCAGATGCTGAGGCAGATCCAACAGCCAAAGCCACTCCAATAATTGAGTCACCATGGAAACCATCTGCATAGGCCATCATGACAATTCCTGTTATCGCCATTATTGTAGCAACTATCTGTGCCAAAGAAAAAGAAGGAAACACTTTGACATTTTCACTGCCAGTCATGGGATGGAATCCGACATCAATAAAACAAGAAAACTAATTTGATATATGAAAGAAGGATGTCGAAGCAACAGAATTGCTGAGTTATCTTTGGTAAAGCTCCAATGATGAACCTATTAGTATCACTTTGGAAAATGGTATTAATGATGTGGTTAACATTTTTCAATTGACCCATGATAATGACATTATTAAAGAGAAATTATAGAATGTAACATTTGTACCTACAACAATTTCTTTGAAATAAAGTTCCTGTAAAATCAAATAACTTTTTATAGTGGCATCATGACTCTGTTAGGAAATGTACTGTAGATGAGATGGAATTTTTGTCCTAGTGTGTGGTCATGCCCAGGGGCGGATTAATGCACAGGCTGGTCTAGGCTGCAGCCTAGGGCCCCACGTGTGCAAGGGCCCCCGATTGGCCATGATATTTTTATTGATTTATATATTTTTATGTATATGTAGAATAAAAACCATGCCTGCGTGTTATACGAATACGCCGATAAATGTTTTTTTACCAACAGGGGGCGGGGATCGGGTAATCCGCCCCGGGTGCCACTCATTTGGAGGGGGGGGGGTATCAGGCCAGCTGTACTGCCTCTCCTGGCCCTGGGACAGCGCTGCCAGCATACTTTAAAGTTGAGAAAACATTACTGCCAGCCCTTTCTCATGCACAGCTCCTCATGTGTCACTCTCAATGTAAATGGAAGTCTCTTAATACCTCAATTAAAGCCGCTCTGTCTGGCCACTACCCTCCTCCCGCTCCACCTCCTTCCCGAGTGTAGCCTTTGATTGCAGGAGGAGAGCGGTCATGTGACTGTCAATGAAACAGCAGAGGAGAGCAGTCACATGTCACGAAGAATGGCGTTAATTGAGGTATTTAGAAGCTCTGATTTACACAGTGACACAGGAGGAACAGTGTATGAGAAAGGGCTGACAGTGATGTTTTCTCAACTTTAGAGTATTCTTTCCCAGGAGACTGGGGGTCTCCTGGGAGTGCAGGGGGGGCTTTATAATGAAAGAGGCCTGCGTGATATGCAGGCAAAGGGGTCTGTGTACTATGCAGATGTCTGTGCAGGGAAAGGGGTCTGTGTACTATAGGCGTGTAATATAGGTCTACCCTTTTACACATGGCACTAAATAATTTATTTTCTGGTAAAGCATGCTTAGGAGGGGGCCACACAAAAAGTAGCCTAGTGGCCCATGACCACCTTAATCCTCCACTGGTCATGCCTCTACCTCAGGCCATGCCTCTGCTTCCATCCTCTTCACCCTAGACCAGTGGTTCTCAACTCCAGTCCTCAGGACCCACCAACAGGCCAGGTTTGCAAGATAGCTGAAATACATCGCAGGTGATATCACTTGCTGCTCAGTGATTGCAGTATTCTAGTCTGCATCTCCCCAAGGTAATACTTAAAATCTGTCCTGTTGGTGGGTCCTGAGGACTGGAGTTGAGAACCACTGCCCTAGACCTATAGCTGGTATGTCTAGACCAGGAAAAACGTGCATTCCCATGATGCAATGCAAGCTTTCAAAGTGTTGGCCTTTTTTTAGTTACAACCAGCTATATGCCTATCCATGAACAGAGTTATTTGGGGAATGGGTACATTATTTCATGTGTAGTTATTTTTTTTGTTAGTGTGTAATAAAATATAATTTGTTAACTTCCTTTTAGCGTACCAATATAGAGGGGAACATTCAGGGGGTTTAGAAGCCTTCCCTCCTCCACCTACTACCCTTACTACCATACAAGCTTTTCTCTTTCTCTCTTACTTCTAAGTCTCCTTCTCTTTTCCTGGTTCTTAGTTGGTATTCTCTTTGTTGACCACACACACCTGTATATAGCAGACAAACCTAGGACTTGCAAGACTATTTTATACATCACTGCAGCCTGGAGCATGGCTTCCACTGGCTTCCTCATACCAAAGTCCTCCTCTTCACAGGCAGTATACCCTTTTGAACTATTTTATTAGGAAGGTCAAAATCAAATACAAATGAGCAAGAAAAAAAAGGAGTGTACAACATAATGCATATAAAGTACAAAAAATATGCTGATTGTGTGTGTAAAGTACTAAACAAAATAAGGCCAAAGTCTTGACTGCTGAAGTGCAATAAGCCCAGGTCCCATGCCAAAAACTTCCATAGCAACTTATAACGCCTTACCCCTTCTTCCCATCCAATAAAGACCACTTACAACCATTAATGTTGGAAAGGGCAAGGCCACAGCTTTTATTAACTCAAAACATAACATTAACAATTTAACCGTGCCAGTCACAGTTGCACTGTGAGCATACAATTCCAAATGTGAAAGGGAGATGAAGGAGGAGCCTGTCCTTACCATAAGTGCCGGACCGGCCGTCTATCTCCCAATTACCATCAAGGGCATAACTATTAATCCATGTTTGCTGGCAAGGTCACCAAAACCGCAGCAAGCTGTGACATACCAACCAGAAAATAGGGCGGGAGGGTGGGCAGCTCTTCCATGCTTCCATCCGAAAAGGCCCAGAATCCCCTGGGTAGCCAAACTCTTGAGCTCAGGCCAAAACCCTTGTCCCGTCCTGCACCAATCCCGAGTGACCCCAATAGTCACCTTAACTCCTCCCTGGCCATGCCCCCATCAGTCAGGGCTCTCTTTCCCGAAGGGTTCAAGAGGCCTTCATTCCATACAGTGCCTTGAAAAAGTATTCTTGAAATTTTCCATATTTTGTGAGGTTATAAAGAAAAACGTAAATGTATTTTATTGAGATTTTATGTGATAGATCAACACAAAGTATCACATAATTGTGAAGTGAAAGGAAAATAAATGAAAGGTAGAGTACTAATGCGCTACCAAACAAGTGTAAATAACAAATAAAAGTGCTTAAATGTAAAGTGCTTAGTGAAAAAAAGTAAAAAGCAGCTAAACTTCTGTGGTGTTGCCAACATCAATAAATGTATATATGTATAATGAAGCAGCGCTAATTACTTGAAAATGTAACCAGAAATAAAGTGCTAGTGAACAAAGATACTAGTGATTCTTCCCAAAGTGTATCTTATCAAGAAACATTCATATGAATATATTCAATGAAAATAATCCAATAATGTGCAATAAAAATAATCCAATAATAAAGTGCATCACATCATGATAACATTCAATTAAATTGATTCAGTGAAATCCAATAATAAAGTGCATCCAAAAGAATCTAATGATTCAGAGAGATAATCAGTCTCTTATTCAAGATTTAAAACAATGATTCCTGTTAACTTGAGGTTAACTTGATGCCATAGAGGTTGTAGAAGTTTGCAGCTCAAGAAGATATGTAAAAATGTGCCTGGATCTGGATATCCTCTAAAGCAGCAGGGGGAGGCCGAAGGATAAAAGGAATGTATCTTAGCAGGGGTCATATACCATCTAATATGTAATTTAAGCGCAATTTCCCTAATAGAAACTGAGCGCATTTGAGTAAATTATTGATCATACTGTCCCAGTCCACAGAAGTAAATGGGCTGTCCAAGTGGATTTCCCACTGAAGCATTGGCTTGGATATCTCGGGGAGACAAAATTCATTAAGGTATCCACACATGTGGGAAATAAAACTCCTGTCTCTAGGTGATGAGATACAAAAATTTTCAAACAAATTATATGGGGTCTGAAGCATTAAAGAATAGTATTTTGAAAAGAAATCCTGAATTTGGTTATAACGAAGAGATTCTGTACTAGGCAAAGTAAAATCTGATTGCAGTTGGGCAAAAGAGTGAAATGTATTACCCAAAGAAAGAGATTTCAAATTTGTAAGGTTATATGAAATCCAAAGGGCAAAAGGGTTGTTTTCCCTAAAAGCAGGAGGGTAACAAGGGTCTCCCAAGAATGAGGCCAAAGGGGGAGTGGTAGAGGCCATACTAAATTTTTCTTTGTGATGACACCATAACTGATAAGAGTGAGTAGCCACCATGTTGAAAGAATATAAACTTGCGAGGGGGGATCGACTTGGACCAAAGTAACCCTTGTAGGTTGAAAAAAGGGTGGATAGAGAGTTCCTCAAAAAAAAGCTAAGGAACTGTGTTGTCACGGGCATACCATGGGGCTAATTGTATAAATCAATTGGATAAATAGTATAACCATAGGTTGGGGAGGGTTTATCCTCCTGAAGATTGAGGTCTATGCAGGAGAGAGTTACCAAATCTGTTTTTTTTTTTTCAAGCCAAACTAATTTATTCATATCCCTTTGAAGTGAATCCAGGGTAGATTTTGGAATAAGTAATGGCAGGGCTCTGAAATAGAATAGTAGTTTAGGTAGTATAGCCATATTAATTGCATTTATTCTACCGAGGAATGAGATATGGTAGGAAGACCATAGTTTTAGAAGAGATTTGAAATGTGTAAAGAGTGATAGATAGTTGGCCTGGAATAGTGGTTTGTAAGAAGGGGTAAGATGAATACCCAGATAACGGAAAGAATGTGAGCACCAAGAGGATGGAAATCTCTCCCGCCTAGAGGCTTCTAATAAAGGTGGGAGGTTATTTGGCATAGTTGAACATTTTGATAAGTTGACACCTAAGTCTGAGACATCCTTAAAGGATTCCAATATAGTGATGAGATTCGGCAAAGAGATAAGGGGATCTGAAAAAAAAGGAGAACATCATCTGCATATAGACTTGGTTTGAACTCAAGGGGCCTTTGGGATATCATTTTATAGTTATGTTGCTCCTTAATGCACAAGCCAGGGGTTTAATTGCTAAGGCGAATAAAAGTGGAGAAACTGGGCACCCCTGTTTTGTGCCTCTCGCTAGTCAGAATAGCTACCTGGAAGTTTCACTCTGGTTTGTGGATCTTTATATTTACTTTCCAAATCTGGGAAGTAAACTTTAAATAGGACCAACGCACACTACTGAATGCCTTGTGTATGTTTAGGCTGAGGATGAGGGATAGATGACAATGTAAATTTGAGTTCTGAATTATATTAAAGGCCAGACAGAAGTTATCTGTAATTTTCCTGCCTCCTGTTTGGTCTGGGTGGATCAGAGAGGGGATAACTGACACCAGTCTGCCAGCCAGCAGACGCTCCAAAATTTTTAAGGTCATTATTTATAGCAGAAATAGGATGAAAATTTTGTGGAAGAGTATGATCCTTGTGAAGTTTAGGTAAAAGGGACATGCTTCTTCTGGAAAGTAATTCCCCATTGTACTATGATTGAATAGTTTAGTCAAATGAGGGGGCCAGTGAGGATGCAAACTTTTTGTAATATGAGGTGGTATACCCATCCAGGCCTGGTGCAGTGGAAGTTTTGAGAGATTTGATAATATTGGTTACTTCAAGGACTGTGCAAGGGGCATTAAAGGGCTTCAGTCTGCTGGCTGGTCAGAGAGGGGAGCAAAATCCCCTCAAGCCAATCTAAGGTGGATGGATGGGGAGATGATGGAGGAGAGGAAAATACATTTTTTATAGAAGTCTACAGAGATATTTAAGTTACCAGCTTGGTATCGTAGTTTATATACATGAGTAGGCTTGATTGATTAATTTAATTTTCTTGTGAACATGGTAGAGGCAGCGTTGCTATGTAGAAGAAATTTCGCTTTAGACCATCTCAAGGTCTTTTCAGTATCTGATGATAATAAAATATCCAAATCAAGACATTTATTTTGTATTTGGCTAAGAAGATTAGGGCATGGGGATTGGCTATGCTTGTTATGAAGGCAATCTATGTCTCTAGTGAGGGTTCTAACACCTGCAAGTTTTGCTTTGTTTTTGGCAGAAGCAATACTAATTAGATGTCCCCTCATAACTGCCTTACGTGCCACCCAAAGGGAGTTAGGAGGCATATTTGGAGCGGTGTTTATAGTGAAATAATTGTCTAAACATGAGGATAGTTGATTAATAGTATTGGGGTCTGTCAATAAGGAATCATTAAGATGTCATGTATGAGGAGTAGGGGCTAGGCCTACTTGTGATGTAGTGAAGGATTCTATATGATGATCAGACCAAGGACATGAGTAAATATCAGCAGAAGAGGAGTTAGCTAAGAGTATTGGGGTGCTAAATATGTAATCCAGACGAGCAAAACTGTTATGGGGGTGGGAGTAGAAGGTATAGGCCCTAACACCAACATTATGAACTCTCCAGGTGTCCACCATTTGGAGGTTATTTAAGGAACGGGTTAAAAATTTAGGAAATGCTTTGGAAGAAGGTACACCTCTGCTTCTATCAAGCGCAGGATGAGCAGCCGAATTGAAATCTCCATCAATAATCAAATGTGGAGAGTGGTAGCGATCTAAGATTTCAAGAAAGTTTTTAAAGAAAGAAGTATGAGATTCATTGGGAGCTCCGCAGGGTTCCGAACCCTACTCTAGAGTCAGCTGCCTCTAATGGACCCACGCCACCCAAAGCTTATCTAACTTTTTCGGGCAGTTACTTTGAATATACATCAGCTTGTATAGAGGTAGGGCTGAGTTCACAAGGGTTTTCCACTGATGGACCCTTGGGGGGAGAGGCTTATTCCATTGAAGAAGGATTGCTTTCCTAGTGTAGAAAGCTGCATAAAATACAAATCATTTTTTAGATTGGGGGGCTTCCAACCTATCACAAATACCAAGTAGTAGAAGTATCGGATCACAGGGAACTCGTAATTTACCTCTTGAATTGATGTCATTAACCACTCCTCTCCAAAAAACCTGCAGTTGCAGACAAGACCATACAACATGAATAAAGGAGCCCACCTTCGAATCTCATCTAGGGCAGACCGATCTTCTGTCAGGGTAAATTCTAGCCAACCGCTCTGGGGAATAATATACCGGTGCAAAAATTGAGTTGAATAAATCTATCCCTCACAGAAATGTTTAGGGGGAAATATTATTGGAGACCCTCTTCCCAGTCATCAATGGCTAGTGCAGGTTTATCTGCCTGCCATGCCGAGAATAACTGAGAGATCTCAGAGGTATCGAGCCTGGCCAAGGCAGAGTAGAGAGCGGAGAGGGGTTTACTCCCCTCCGGTGTTATCAGTAGGCTTGCAATATCATGGACCTCCAACATTATAGGATGGGAAAATTGAGCCTGAAAAGCGTGGCGTAGTTGTTAGTATCTGAAGAACATTGCGATTGGGTAGACCCGTCAACATTTAAGATCGTAAAAATTGAGCACTCTACCACGAGAGACAATATCTCCCAGAGTTTTAATTTCAAAGCAGGCCCACAGCACAGGATCGGGAATGGACTGAAAATTAGGCAGCCGCGGGTTACCCCACAGTGGGGTATGTGGAGACCAACTATTAGACTTTTCAACCTTGGCCCAGACGATACCCTATACCTTAAGCGTAGTTTGCATCGAGGAAGTAATGTTGAGATTGGACCAAGGCCCTACACCTAATTTAGCACGCTTTTGCTAAACTAACAGCCCACATCGCAAACTCAACACCACAAAGTCAATGGAAATGTCCATCTGTGATTCCGCAGCACACTGTATCTAGAAACTACTATGTCCTTCATTTCCAACTTAGCACCACGTTGTATTTGGAAAATTGAAAGTCCCCCTATTATGACTCAGCAGCACACCCAGTGGCCCCATGCTCACTACAGCATCCTTAGAAATGTCCTAGTGCCTCTACCTCTGGCTTACCAACAAACTGTAGCTCAAAACACCACTGTCCCCATTCTAACAAAATAGTATCCCTGGAAAATATCTATATCAAACATATTATTGTCCTCCCCATCCCCAGCTCAGCAACAGAATGGGGCTGATTTAATAAAGGGAAATAGGATGATCATTTTGCAAGGGGATTTGCACTATGCAATGGGAACTCGCTCATGCATGTCTTTATGGACCTTGCTTTGTGCACTGGTCCAAATCATTTGGTGGAGGGGGGATTATGGTGTGGGGTTGTATTTCAGGAGTTGGGCTTGGCCCCTTAGTTCCAGTGAAAGGAACTCTTAAGGGGTCAGCATACCAAGACATTTTGGACAATTTCATGCTCCCAACTTTGTGGGAACAGTTTGGGGATGGCCCCTTCCTGTTCCAACATGACTGTGCACCAGTGCACAAAGCAAGGTCCATAAAGACATGGATGACGGAGTTTGGGGCCGAGGAACTTCACTGGCCTACACAGAGTTCTGATCCTAACCCGATAGAACCCCCTTTGAGATGAATTAGAGTGGAGACTGCGAGCCAGGCCTTCTCGTCCACATCAGTGCCTGACCACACAAATGCGCTTCTTAAAGGATGGTCAAACATTCCCATAGACACACTCCTAAACCTTGTGGACAGCCTTCCCAGAAGAGTTGAAGCTGTTATAGCTGCAAAGGGTGGGTCAACTCAATACTGAACCCTATGGACTAAGACTGGGATGTCTTTAAAGTTCATGTGTGTGTAAAGGCAGGTGTCGCAATACTTTTGGCAATATAGTGTACATACGTACATTTATACACACATTATAAAAAGCAATACATATAAATTGAGTTTCTTTTATAATAATATCAAAAACTAATGAGCTCATATCTCTATCACGCTGCTCTCTTTTTTTCCTCAATATATTTCTTGTTAGCACGTAGACATTGTGGGGCAACTGACTAACTTCTTGTGCTGCATTTCTCTTTCCCAGTCTGAGCTCTCCTGTTAAGGGATTGAAAGAGACTGACATCAAATCTAATTCAGATACTTACTTTTAAAAACGTATTATTGCTTTTAAAAATGTATTATTTTTAATGAACACAAATGTATGGATCTGTGTTCTTTTAAGTATCTGGAGTTAAGTTTTAAAGACTAACATAGGTATGTGCCTGCATTTTAGCACTATTTATTACCTTATGAACCTTTTAGGCCAAGTCATGTTCACTTTAAGGGTTCTAATCGCCCTAAGATTAAGGTATAAACTGGGTGTTAGTGTACAGGTTGTTTATTAGGCTAATTAAGTTTCACAGCAAGGATGCGTTTTATGTCAGGTGTACCTATAGGTTACAGATCACAAAATTAAATATATGCAATTTCATTCCATCTTTCTTGGAGCCAAAAGCCCCATACCAAATAACTGCCTGAATAACCTATATAGGAGGTCCCCGAGTTACGAACCTCCGACTTGCAAACAACTCCTACTTACGAACGGGAGGCGGCATCGGCGGGCACATTGGAAAACAGCGGAAAACGACATTGGAAAACATTGGAAAACGACGTCTCCGCCGTTTTGCGCATGCGCTTCCGACCTACGAACAAATCTGACTTAAGAACAAACAGGCAGTCCCTAACCCGTTCGTAACTCGGGGACTGCCTGTATTTATTTCAAACTTTTCTCCAGGATTTTTAAAACCCAGATATATGCAGTAATAGACTCTGAGTTAAGAGCTTAGTCATGCCCCAACTATCCAATGGGATGTCTTTCTATTACCAACCAAAATGTTACATTTGAATGGCAGATACTAAAGCTGGCCATACATCTTACAGTTTTCTTATTCAAGAAAAATATTTACCCTCAACTATGTAGTACAAGGGCCTGCCTGATTGCATACAAATGGAAAATGTTTAGGTTTGACCTCATATTATAGGGTTTTGGTAAATCTAAAGAAAAATTGTACAAGAAATTTGTATATTGTATGGCCAGCCTAATTTTGAAACAGCTATAAATATAATTTATATATTCTCTATGTGGAGAGGTAGAAGGTAAAAATGATAAGTGCACTTTTTCTGCAAGTGAACTCATTCTTTATGTTGCTATGGATTACCGTGGAGAGGCCTTGCAGCTTATGCATGCTTTTGCAAATGCGTTCTAACGAAACCCCTGTTTTTAACGCAGACTGTTGGACAGGTTAATTTGGTCAGTTGGCAGACTGGTTGGTGAGCTGAGCTATGGAATGTTCTGTTTTTGTCTTTCATGTGTTTGCCCTTCCATGTGTTCCTTGCTGTGGAGGCCAGTTATAGGTGGGGGCAGGGGCCTTTTGGTTTGTTACTGGTGTAAAATATGGTCCGGGGACACACTGTACACCTTTGCTGCCATTGTGCTCTTGCTGGGTGTCCAGTGTTCTCCTGTTCCTTTAAGGGGGATTGGGCTGCCTCCAGGCCCACCTGCCCCTCATCTATCCATTTAATGCATGTGCTTCCATTGTGGAGACGCTTATAAATTCAGTAGCGTTAGGACTGCAAGCATACACAGGGTGCCGTGAAGAGGCCTTGCAGCTTATGCATGCGTTTGCAAATGCTTGCTAACTAAACCCCTGTTTTTAACGCAGACTGTTGGATAGATTAATTTGGTCAGTTGGCAGACTGGTTGGTGAAGTGAGCTATGGAATGTTCTGTTTTTGTCTTTCATGGATTACATCATGCCCTGCTCTTTGCATTGTCATGGATATTATAACTAAAATATACGACTCAGAAAATTGCAGTTAAGCTGTGAATGGGATAGTAGAGTGTGCAGCAATGTCAGGCTGGCCTGACTGTTGACCACAGGGATAGTTGCTGCTTGAAGGCATACTAAAAGCTTTATTTCTTTGAAATGGAGGTTGGCAGTTGCAGAATATGTGCAATATTAATGTTTCATTTTCACCCTCATCATCAGAGTACAAACTTTATCTTTGTCCCCCTGCTACTCTGTGCAGCTGCTGGGATAATGGAAGGAGTGAAGGAACGGTAAGTAAGTCCTAGGAATGGTTGGGGGAATAAAGCAAACCTGATGTTTGGCTATTAATGGGCAAAGCACAGGTTTGCCTAAAAATGAAGCAGTTCAGAGCTGTGTACAAACAGAGAATCACGTATTAAAGCGGACCTTTAGTCATTTTTTCAACTTAGCATCTATTAAATCTTCTGCCCTTGTTGTTTTAACTTTGGATAGTAAAACATTTTTTTTCTGCCAGTAAATACTTATACAGCCCACTTCCTGTTTCTTGCCTGGTCATTAGCCTAGGCTTATGACATCATGCACAGCTCTCTCTCTCTCACTTTCATGAGAGTTTGCCAGAAAGGGAAGGGGGATGAGTCATAAGAGGGCCAATGAGAGCTGCAGAGCTGGAGTTGTGCCTCTGTGTAACTCCAGGAAGTGAATCGGCAGCAGTTTCAGCTGTCACAGTTAAAATGACTGCAGCCAGACTCAGGAGGGAGATTTCTGCAGCATATTTGACAAGTACAGAATCACAGTATATATAAAATAATATGCAAAGTGGTTGGAGGGAAACTTCAGAATACAAAGATTTTTTTGATTACTAATAATGTGAGCAGATTGCAGTTCCTCTTTAACCGAACAGAAAGGGCAATGATCATATTGTAACAATATGTTTTATTGTAGTTTTGCCACTAGGTGTTTCACCACAATGAAAAAATGTAAAAAACAGCAAGAAGCGCCAATCTAAGTGCAGTATTATGTAACTTTAATAAAATGATGAACGGACAGACAGCCAAATGGCTACTCACAAAATTAAAATGGTTTAAGGCAAGGATAGGTGGTGAGTCCAGGGACGTCCTCCTAAGGTGTGGGCAAAGTGCCTGATGCAGGTTCTCCTGGAAGCGCGTGTCCACATGAAGATGTGTAAGTGGTCACCGGGGTCACCGCTGGGCGTTGGACTACAAACGATGGAGGTGTCCGCAAAAAACAGCCGGCGTCTGAGCGGACATGAAGAGCCAGAGCCGTCGCGGTGGACGGAAACCGGAAGACCTGTGTGGAACGCAGAGCACTAGTCCAGAAACCAACGAAAGCGGAAGTGACGTATGGACGTGTCGGATGACGCGTTTCAATGCTTCCGCATTTTCTTCAGATCCCTGAAGAAAGGGATCTGAAGAAAATGCGGAAGCATTGAAACGCGTCATCCGACACGTCCATACGTCACTTCCGCTTTCGTTGGTTTCTGGACTAGTGCTCTGCGTTCCACACAGGTCTTCCGGTTTCCGTCCACCGCGACGGCTCTGGCTCTTCATGTCCGCTCAGACGCCGGCTGTTTTTTGCGGACACCTCCATCGTTTGTAGTCCAACGCCCAGCGGTGACCCCGGTGACCACTTACACATCTTCATGTGGACACGCGCTTCCAGGAGAACCTGCATCAGGCACTTTGCCCACACCTTAGGAGGACGTCCCTGGACTCACCACCTATCCTTGCCTTAAACCATTTTAATTTTGTGAGTAGCCATTTGGCTGTCTGTCCGTTCATCATTTTATTAAAGTTACATAATACTGCACTTAGATTGGCGCTTCTTGCTGTTTTTTACATTGTTGTTTCAGAGTTGCCTGCTTCTACTCTCAAGTGAGCTGCCGCTGGTGCTTTTTATCAGACTTTTAATTTCAGTGACTATTTTATATTCCCTTTGGACTCTTTACATGCATGATTGTATGCTCTAGCGCCATTTCTCTTTTTTGTTTCACCACAATGATACCAAGCTTGCAGGTAAACTTGCTGGTTCTTTATTCATTGTAAATAGGGATGAGCTTCCATTTTTCCAAATAAGGTTTGGATATGAACTTGGAAGGAAACTGTCGTCCTTGGGCCAATGAGCTGTGGGTTGGGGAATTCCTGCTCTGCAGCTGATGTACACAAAGGGGTGGGTATGTTCATGACACCACTGACCTAACATGTACCAATGCAAAAAAATAAATACCGTACAGCTAAGCATGCAGTTTTGGGGCAACATGGAAAATACACAAAACCCTCAAATAACGTTTGGGGTGTACCTTAAAGTGATATTAAAGTCTTGTTTTTTTAATGAAAAAAATAATAACAAACATGTCATACTTACCTGCTCTTTGCAGTGGTTTTGCACAGAGCAGCACAGATCCTCCTCTTCTCGGGTCTCAAGTCGGCACTCCTGGCTCCTCCCTCCTCCCTCGTGCCAAGTGCCCCCACAGAAAGCAGCTTGCTATGGGGGCACCAGAGCTGAGCCGCTACCCTGTGTGTCCATTCAGACACGGAGCTGCAGCTCGGCCCCGCCCCACCATCTCCTGATTGGCTTTTGGCAATCACAGCCAGTGAGCCAAACAGGAGTGCAGGTCCCTGGAGAGGTAAGGGTCTCCTGGACATCGCTGGATCGAAATGGGGCTCAGGGGGGCTGTGGGGGGATGCTGCACACAAGGTTTTTAACCTTCATGCATAGAATGCATGAAGGTAAAAAACCTTATGCCTTTACAACCGCTTTAAACTGTACACAGTGTTACAGAATAGTGACATTTTTACCGACAATATCAGCAATGGTGTACACTCACAGCGTATACTTGGTGTGTAACTGATATTTTTTTTTACAATTAGCTTGGCTTACAAAGAAGCATTGGCAACCCAATATGATTTACTTCAAAGTGAAATTCTCTATCCTTGCTGGTGCAATACTGTCAAATTCTAATTGAGAATTAAGAGACCACTCATGATACTTGTAAAATTGGCCAGCAGTAGGATATTTTTATGAGGGAAAATTGGTCAAGATGTACTAGAAAAAGAGTACAGGCAGATGTCTTTCTACTAAAATTAGGAGACTAGAAATGATGCAAGGCTAGGCCCAAATTCACTAGAGACAGGCTGGGGCTTTACTGCAAGCATGAAAATCCTACAGAGTGCACAGCTGTGTAAAATTGGCCAACAGCAGGACAGGTTCAATCAGGAATAATATACTAACCAGTGTATGCCTGTATATATATTAGTATAGTATAGTTAGTATATTAAGACCATTGCCAAGCAGCTTGGTGAGAAGTGACAACAGTTGGTTCGATTATTTGCAAATGGAAGAAACACAAAATAACTGTCAATCCCCCTTGGTCTGGGGCTCCACGCAAGATCTCACCTCGTGGAGTTTCAGGGATCATGAGAACGATAAGGAATCAGCCCAGAAGTACATGGGAGAATCTTGTCAATGATCTCAAGGCAGCTGGGACCATAGTCACCAAGAAAACAATTGGTAACACATTACGCCGTGAAAGACTGAAATCCTGCAGCACCCGCAAGGTCCCCCTGCTCAAGAAAGCACATGTACAGGCCCCTATGAAGTTTGCTAATGAACATCTGAATGATTCAGAGGAGAACTGGGTGAAAGTGCTGTGGTCAGATGAGACCAAAATCGAGCTCTTTGGCATCAACTCAACTCATCGTGTTTGGAGGAGGAGGAATGCTGCCTATGACCCCAAGAACACCATCCCCACCATCAAACATGGAGATGGAAATATGCTTTTGGGTGTTTTTCTGCTAAGGGGACAGGACAACTTTACCGCATCAAAGGGACGATGTACCATCAAATCTTGGGTGAGAATCTCCTTCCCTCAGCCAGGACATTGAAAATGGGTATTCCAGCATGACAATGACCCAAAACACACAGCCAAGGCATTGGGACCGCGCCCGCAAGGTAACCCCCCGGGAGAGCGCTTCTCCTAGGGGGTTATCTGATAAGAGGAGGAGCCACGAGCGCCGCTGGGGGACCCTAGAAGACGAGGTTCGGGGCCACACTGTGCAAAACGAACTGCACAGTGGAGGTAAGTATGATATGTTTGTTATTAAAAAAAAGAAAAAAAAAAGGTTTACAATCACTTTAAATCTTCAGCAGGTGATGAGTCTAAAATTCACTATGTTTAAGCGATACTGCCTCCATGAAGTCTGCATATCCCTGCAATGCTTGGTCCCCTTGCTGTGCAAAATGTTTTTTCTATCTGTCCCTATGTAATTATTGTGCTCTGTAGTGATGAAGGTGCAAGTGGGGGAAGCAGGCTTCTGACACTCCCAGAAATGTTGAATACTGAATCCTATGCTGGAGGGTGTAACTTTTGAACACATTGGAGTTCAGACTCATCAGGGGTCTATTGCAGGGATCAGAGTACAGGGATAAGGAGTGCATAACATACACTATAATGTCAAAAGTATTGGGACGCCTGCCTTTACACATGAACTTTAATGGCATCCCAGTTTTAAGGTCCTACGCACGATACGATACGATACGTTAAATTTCGTCCGACAAACGATCTGCCATTTTTTGGATCATATGGTGCTTTCGACAGGCGATTCAGATTTTTCGTCCGATAAAAGCTGGATGTGCAGACTATAATATTTTTGTCGTACGTGAACTCAGCATCCGATTTTCCTTTAATTAGTACGGTTTTCGTCCGAAAAAAATCGTAAGACCAAGACTACGCATGCTCAGAAACAAAAGAACACATACAAAACTATTCAACATATGACATAACCTCTGAAGTTGTATTCTGTCGTGGGAGAATTTTCGTGTGGTGAGTAACCTCTTCACTTTCGACATGAGAAAATTTGATCGTGTGTACGAAGCTATAGTCCATAGGGTTCAATACTCAGTTGGCCCACCCTTTGCAGCTTCAACTCTTCTGGGAAGGCTGTCCACAAGGTTTAGGAGTGTGTCTATGGGAATGTTTGACCATTCTTCCAGAAGAGCATTTGTGAGGCCAGGCACTGATGTTGGACGGGAAGGCCTGGCTTGCAGTTTCTCCCCTCTAATTCATCCCAAAGGTGTTCTTTTGGGTTGAGGTCAGGACTCTGTGCAGGTCAGTTAAGTTCCTCCACCCCAAACTCGCTCATCCATGTCTTTATGGACCTTGCTTTGTGCACTGGTGCACACTCTTGCTGGAACAGGAAAGGGCTATCCCCAAGCTGTTTCCATAAAGTTTGAAGCATGAAATTATCCCCAAACCCCACAAAATAATCCCCCCTCCACTAAATGATTTGGACCAGTGCACAAATCAAGGTGGTGGTGGTGGTGACCACCTGCATTTTTTTCCTTAATATGTCTCCTTTGCAGCTATTGGCTTCTGTCCGCTTCCTCCAGCCAGCCCCCCGCCTGTCAGATCTGTGGCACAGAGCCAAGGGAAATGCTCTGTTCTACAGGTTGTGCAAGCGGCAGGCCAGGACTAAAGCAGACATCTGCATTAGTGACATATTGAAGAAAAAAGGTGGGTGGGCCCAGGGCAGTGAGCAGCAGATGTGAGGCATGTGTCCCAGGTGCCTGACGCTATGTACCTGGTTTAGAGCATTTTCTTTGAGTGAAAGAGTCATTTTATTTCATTTATTTGGCCTTAATTATTTTGTCCAAGCCTTACTCTTAGCATTCAGAGTATGTGCTTAGGTGTCGTAGGATGACTGACAACTTGTTGCGCTGTCAATTGCCTGAACTAATGATGATAAAAAGTTGGGCAGGCCATTCATTATATTTTTTTTACATTCAACCAGCGGGTTGAACAAAAAAAAGTGCTGATTTCCCCATCAACACACTTGGTGCTGATGGGGAAATCCTTCTCACAGCACTATACAATGATCTGTGTTGCTGGCTATAGTCAACAGAACTAATCATTTGGGAAAAAACTGACAGCCTGGTTGTACACAAGTCGATAGATCGAATTGTGGGCAACCAGCTAGCTCATACATGGATCCCTGCTGAACTGGCCAAATTTTGATCCATGTATGGCTGGCTTTATTCTTTAAAGTGTAGTGCCCTTAGGATAATAGTGTTTATGTGTAGAAGGCCATAGGCTGTTTATGTATGTGTGTAGAATACCTAAGAATGGTTATGATTGTGCATAGAAGGTCTTTTGATAAATTACTTGACTGCTTTAAAGTGCACTTGTTCCTATGCTATGGGCATAAAGTATTTACATATTCTTAACCAGTGGTTAAACAACTTTAAAGCAAGCAATCTTTGGCCTCTCTAGTTTTACTATGAACTAATTAATCCCAAAAGCTGATCTCCAGGAAATCAACAAAACAACCCCCAACCTTTCAAACAGCTCTCCTCATACTACCTATGATTCATTTATTGTAAAAAAAAAAACAGTCTAAAATAACAGCAAAACTACGTTATAAGTGATGTCATCATCCTCCGTTTTATTTCTGATCTAATTGATTAATAGTATTGATTTGTTTTTGTTTTTTTCGTTTGATCAAAACAATCAACATGAGGTCTCATTCCTGTCTCCTTTGTTATCCTTAACATATTATATATCCCACCAGAATCTCCTGAAGAAGCTCAAAAAAGCGAAACATGTTGAGTGGTAGTGTCTGTATATATGCTTCTTATTAGAACATACAATTCTTGATATGGATGGTTTAATTTCCTCATGTCTTTTATCTTTGTAATAAAATACAAAATTTTATTGATTTTGTAAGTGTGTCTTCACACCTTAAACACCTTAAAAGTCCTAGGGTTTGTTACCCCCCCCCCCTTCTTGTTTTAGAAAAAAATGAGATGTGGTGTTCAATCTGATTTCTCTGCCTTACTTTCCATACTTTCCATTTGCTCTGAAGGATGATGTTTATGCCAGATATGATAAGAATGCTGCTGCATTGAAGATGAATTTCTATGCAATGCCTAGAGCTACAGAGGTCAGTGGGGCTTGTTTTAACTGCTATTACTGCTTTTTTTTAGTTTATGTAAAAACACTGAGCCACTCTCATTTTCCCTAGAATTTGCAAGTCTGTAATGAAAACAATCCGATTTAAATAGAAGGAAGGCTAGACATCATAAACCTCCACTAGCAGGGTCTGCAAAAGACTTCTGATGAGGCCCTGTTCTAAATAGTTTGGTATGCAGCTTAGTAACATACATCTCTGATCCTGGGGGTTTAAACCAAAAAACTGAACTCCCATAGCCAACTGTTATACATATTCCACAATTTCTGCTGTAATGAAATTACCTTCATAAAAGTGGTTATATAAATGTATAAGAAGATACCATTGGTAATTATTAGGGATATATAACTGTGGGGCAGTGATTCTGTTACATCAGATTGACTTGCAAGTGATCCAAACTCTGAACCAAAGACCAGACGAATGTCACTGAAGTATTTTTCACTTTCAAAATCCCTTTATTTTACTGTTGCTATGTCGGTTTTGCAATATCTTTCCTGTATTGTTTTTTTTTTCTCTTTTTATTTAAACAATATTTAAAAATTGCTAAGCTGAATCTCTGATTATTCTAACTAAAAATTAAGAATTTTACCTCTTTGCAGATGCTACTGTAGTGCAAACTTTGTTACAGTCTTGTCCTTGGTGAGATAGCAAGTGATACAGATATTTTAATAGCGGATGATGTGAACGGTTCCAGTTCGTGTTTCCACAAACAGCTACTGTGTGTGTAACTGGTTAACTGTCTCAGTGATAATCATTCGTAGTCTACTGGGGCTTATATTGTGCAGTATGAGGCTGAGAGTGTCACCGTAACATTTATAATAGTTCACTTTAAGCTCCCTCTTTGCTGTTTGGACAACTGCAACTGCCTACAATGTTTGTGGCAAACCTAAATGACAGTTTTGGAAAGAGATGGACATGGAGGAAGGAAAATTGTAGATTGGACCAGTCACCTGTGTTGCTTTTCCACATGCTCAGACACAGAGCTTATCTTGCTAAAACCAAACCATACACTGGCAAGAGTATAAGGACAGTCTGCCCACTTCTTAAGATTCATTGAACCACTGTGGCATGTCTTCTCTGAATGAGCCTTTTTTTTAACATAGAACAATGACGGCAGAAAAATAACAATTGGTCCATAAACTCTGTCCTCCTCCCTTCCTCCTCCTCCATTTTCTTTTTTCCACCTTTTTGTCTGAGTATAGATCTATAGTTTGTCCCAAACATGTTTTAACTCACCAAGGCCTGATTCACACCTATGCAATTTTAGTGCTTTTTGCATTTTTGAAGATTTGCACTACAGAACGTGTTCCATAGGAAAGCATGTTAAATGGACTGTAGTGCAAATCTGCAAAATGCAAAAAGAACTAAAAATGCATAGGTGTGAATCAGGCCTTAGGCTTCATTCACACTAACGCGTTTTTTGATGCATTTTGCATTTTGCAGAAATGCATGGAAATTTTTTAACATGGGTTCCTATGGAACATGTTCACATCAATGCATTTTTGTACCTCTGCGTTTTTGGAAAGGGTCAGGGACTTTTTTCCATGCAAAATGTAGCGTTTTGCATGTTAGGCTCGATTCACACCTATGCATGTTGCTTTTGAGCGTTTTTGGAGGTTTTTTTTTTCATGCTTGCCACGTTTTTGAGCAGCGTTTTTGCGGCGTTGTTGCCGCAATTTGCGTTTTGCGTTTTTTTGGGGGGTTTTTTTTTACAGTCTTAAAAATTTTTTTTTTTAAAAATGGCAAAAACGCATAAAAAACGCATCAAAAACGCTGCAAAAACGCTGCACTTGCGTTTTTGATGCTTGTCCATTGAATTCTATTACATGCAAAACGCTGCATTTTGCATGAAAAAAAGTCCCTGACCCTTTCCAAAAATGCAGAGAAACAAAAAGGAATTGATGTGAACATGTTCCATAGGAACCCATGTTAAAAAATTCCCGTGCATTTCTGCAAAATGCAAAATGCATCAAAAAACGCGCTAGTGTGAATGGAGCCTCAGGCCTGGTTCACAGGTTGCAGTTTGCATATTCCAGATGAATTTAGCGTTTTTCAATACACATTTTTGATCCATTGAAGTTTATGGAACCAAAAATCAGAATAAAGTCCCTGGCCCTTTCCATAAAATGCATAGATGTGAACGTGACCAATAGGAAACCATGTTAAATGGACTGTACTGTAGCGTGTTTCTGCAAAACTGAAAACGCACTAAAAAATGCATAGGTGAGAACCAGGCCTAGCAGTTGATTGGTTTACTGCCTATGATAGAAGTCAGTCCTAAGCACTGCTAAAATATTACTTTCAAAGGTTAGTTTTGAACTTGCTAGTTTGAGGTCATGTACTCGTGTTTTTAATCTTAGCTACATATAGAAAATACAGAACTACAGAAATAAAGAACATAGAAAAAGAGAACGCTGCAACATGCAATTTGCATCTGACCTGACCACATAATATTAACGCAATGAAATTTAGGAAAATAAAAATCTTTTTCTGTTTTAAAAAAAATAGTGTTTGGTATTTCTATAGATCCTGCAGTCAACTTCATGTAAGAAGGTTTTAATAATTAGTGTGGCCAGTCTTCTTCCTCATCATGCCTGAGACAATCTAATCCAGGAAAATAGATGGTTATTCCATAGTACAATAGGTCAGTCAGCATGACACTGTGGGAGTGAAGAGTGACACAACAGCAAAATGCAGTTAGTGGATTTAACAGCTCCTAATTAGGCTCCATTAACACCATTGTGTTGTGGTATTGCAAGTGTTTCTGCTACACAAAGAACTTCTCTTTGAGTGAAGGTAAACTAGTGAATAAGGTAAAAAATGAAAAACTGTTACCTTTTAAAGCAAACATTACATATAAGCCATTAATCAATGCTATAAAACCTACAATAAGTGCACTGGATTTTCAACTAGAAGCCATTAAAAGCGATGTATGTTTTTTTATTTTAAGAATCATACTTACCTAGGTGGATGCAGCATCACTCTGATGCTGCATATGTCCCCCGGTGCCTCTAAAACTGATAACCGATCAGTTGATCACTCGGTTCTCAGGGCTCCCTGAGCAGAGAGCTGGTGACTGTCAGTCACTCACTGGAGGGCTGGGCTGTGGAGGGAGCGGGAGCAGCCGAAGGTCTCAGTTAAATTTGGAATTGAAGGCAATATATTGCCAGCTAGCCTAGGACTCTATGCCAGAGCTCCTATCCACTTAATTTGTCATAACCAATAGCAGGCAACAGGGATGTTCTCTATCGCAAGTTATTTTTGCCCTGGTGATGGAACCGTTAGCAGCCTCCATCCAATCCAACCCTCTCATCTCAGGTGTCTCAGTCGGACAGGAAGAACATGAGATCGGACCTTATGCAAACAATGTCCTACTTTCTATATCTGACCCCCTTAGGTCGCTACCCACCTTACAATTTACGATAGAAACTTTCAGTTCAATCTCCGTATACAACAAATTACTCCAAATGATGTATGCTCGATATAGGCTTAGCTCCTTAAGTCAAACTCAGATCTCTGCCATGACTCCTGGCCTCCCTAACTTACTTAGGAGTTCAGCTAGTATCACCCTCTGTCGAATTGCTTAAAGGGGTTTTTAAGGCAGTGCACACAAGCACTGCCAGCCCCACTGCTAGCATAACCTGTACTATATACTGTATGCCGTTTTTTAAAATTCATCCTTTAACTACCTTATTTATTCTCCCGATCAGGTCACGCGTCCACCCGTCACTCTCGTCCTCCGATGTATGTACTAGGGAGGGAGGGGCCGAGCTCTCCCTCTGACTTCTGCCTGGCGAGCATGTGACCTCCCTCCCTTGTGTATACATCGGAGGAAGAGAGCGAGACCGCTGATCGGGGCAAAAGGATAAGGTATTTGGAAGATGAATTTTAAAAAATGGCATGCAGTATATAGTACAGGTTATGCTATCTGTGGGGCTGGCAGTGCTTGTGTGCAGTAATGTGTGCACTGCTCAGAGCAGTGCTACAAGGGGAGAGGAGGGGCGGCTCACACACAGACTAGCTGACAGGCAGGGAGGGGGAGGAGGACACAGGAGATTCAGGAGAGCAGGGCTGCGGATGACTGAGGCATGTAAACTGACCACAGTGTCAGGGCTCAGCAGCCATGATTAACCATAGTCAGTTTACAGAGGGGAGGGCAGAAACTGGCAGGATCAGCAAGGTATTTTAGGTGATACAGGGGGCCAAATTACAGAGCACAGGCACTGTGCTGTATAACATGCTTTCAGGGAACAGGATCTTTTTTTTTTTAGGTTAACAAACGCTTTAATATTAATTATAATTCTCTATTCGGGAGATTGTACACATCTGTCAGGACCTCCGTCTAACTAAGGCATCCTGGTATGGCTGTATAGCTGTATCCAAAATTTCCCTTTTACCACATATCCTGTATATGTTTAGGACCCTTCATATTCCCCCTGTTGCCCACACATTTAGAAACTACTTATCCCAAGCTCATTCATATGGGACAAAATACAACCACATATACACAGTTCATTGCTATTATCCCTGGCTTCACAGGCTGGACTAGTTGTCCCTAATTTCCTAATGTATTATAGAGTGGTCATCCTTGACAAAACCAGATTCTAGTGGACCTTCTTGGCAGCACCATCCTGGAGTCTGATTTATCATCATACAGATCAGTAAAGGCATCCCTAAACATCTCCTTCGTCTATTGCCACTACAGTCGCTAGAACTGCTCTCACCTGTCATATCCTTGCAGAGATGAGTCTGTGTTGGCATTTGATCTATCTGGGACCTGTATCACTTGGCAGTCATTAACAATTTCTCAGGGGGTTAAGATCTACATAACCTTTTGACACCCTATCGACAATATGGACATCAGACTCCGAACTATTCTCTCCACTACCGGATGGACTGAGAATGCTTTGAAGTATTATGAGGACTCCACCTTTCTCCACAAAAGAATCTCCTTTTTCTACTGTCTGTTCCTCAAACAGGACTCTCAAAATTTCTATTGGGAAGATCTCCTCCATTATCGGATTCCTCCTACCTAACGTTTGCAAAACAATTTTAATGCCTCTCACATTGGGAGTTGCGCCAAAAAATTTCATAGATGGTATTACACACCCTTCAGACTGGCCTCCATTTTCCCAAATCAATCGTCAAACTGTTGGTGCAATTGTAGTGAATGCGGCACCTTATACCACACTCGGTGGACTTGTCTGGCTCTCTTCACATTTGGGAGTGTTACTAATAAGTAGGGCTGTGGAAATTAAAGATTCATTCCTCGATTAATCGTTAATTTTTTTGATCGATCAAAATTTTTTTGATCGGTAGGCTGCCTGCCCTGGGGCCGCTTTGGGCCAAGCTGTGGCTGCAGCGCAGCGCTCCGCTCCCTCCTCCTTCTCCTCCACTATATCTCATACACAGTCTGCGGGCATCTCCCGCTGTGTGTCTCTGAGCTGAGTGTGAAAACTTTGGCCACGCTGTGAGAAAAGTCCCGCCCTCCTCCTAGATCAGCTCGTGTGATAGACACAGTGTTCTGTCTATCACATGAGCTGATCTAGGAGGAGGGCGGGACTTTTCTCATAGCGCGGCCAAAGTTTTCACACTCAGCTCCGAGACACACAGCGGGAGATGCCCGCAGACTGTGTAATCCAGGCACAGGCACTGAGTACATTGAGGCTGTGATTATGGGCACGGTGAGACTGCATTATGGGCATGGTGAGACTGCATTATGGGCACGGTGAGGCTGCCATTTTAGGCACAGCAAGGCTGCGATTATGGGCACAGTGAGACAGCATTATGGGCAAGGTGAGACAGCATCATGGGCACAGTGAGGCTGCGATTATAGGCACAGTGAGGCTGCATTATGGGAATGGTGAGGCTGCGATTATGGGCACGGTAAGTCTGAGATTATGGGCATGGTGAGACTGCACTATGGGCACGATAAGGGTGCGATTATGGGCACGGTGAGGCTGAGTTTATGACATGTGACGTCCTAGCCATGCCCCGCTATATCCGGCTTCGGCCGTTGCCATAACAACAGTGCTAAATCAGCTAAAAGTAGTTAGATCTGTATGTGCATTATAATTAATCAAAATTTGTCAATTAAGCGATTAAAAAAAAATTGATTAATCGAACACGAAAATATTAATCAGTAACAGCCCTACTAATAGGTTTATTGACCTACTTTCCCTTGCCTATTTCCCCACATCTGGCCCTACTTGGAGTGTGACTAACCAACATGCCTCAACCATTGCAAGCATTTATCACACATGTTCTCATAGCAGCCCAATTGGGTATAGCAAGGAGATGTAAATATAAAAACCCACCACTAAACTCTGCCTTACATACTCCCTATTTTACGCTAGACGAGAAATACTCCTTAGGTGGAAACAAAAGGAACCCCCAACTATAGCAGCCTGGGAAAAGTCGATCAATGGTGTACTGCCCCTGTACAGGCTCACCTACGAAAGTAGAAATTGCCCACAGAAATACGACAAAATATGGTCAAACTGGGTGAATACCTGTGGATGACGCTGTTGGGGATTTATGACCCTTGTAGAAGAACGAACATTTGTGTTCCAGATGGTATAATGGGTTGTGGCCTCCGGACGTAGGGCACCTATCTCTGCTAAGGTTCAGGGGGGTTGGGGGAAGGATAACAGTCGTACTTCTGAAAAAGTGTCATTATGGAGGGTGTTTTCTTCCCCCTCCCCCTCCCCCCCGTTCCCCCCCGCGCCGTCCCCCTCCCCGGCCCCGCCCCTCCCCCCCCTTGCCGCCCCCCCCCATCCCACATCCCCTCCTATTCCCGCCCAGTTCTCCACGTTTATCCTTCCACCTCCCCCTTCTCTCTGCTGGGGACCTGAGGACGTAATATTATCACCCAGGTGGGAACTTCCCGACCCCTCTGTGCCTCGGTTTTCAGGTGTATGATTTTGCAGCTACCCCACCTGTATTAGAATGTGTAAACCTTACAGATCCCTTGGATACCAATAGGATGTTGTTTTAACAACTGATTACTCATATGATGAAACATAAACATGCTGGTGCAAATACTGTATCTGTATTTAGTGATATTCCTTTGTATAACTCCTTCTAAATTTGTACTGTCTTATTGTTCAATAAAACTCTTTTCTGTTAAAAAAAAAAAAAAAACCCACCACACCTTTCCAGGGAATTATCCAAATCCTAATGACTATTTCCTAAGGAAGCACTCATTTGCCAAAGCCCACCTTCAACTCCCCAGATTTATGAGACACTGGGTCCCCTGGCTTAAAAATAGCAGACGTGCTTCCCTCAATTGAAATACTCCATAACACTGGTTTGCAGGACCCTCCCTCATCCATACCTTCCAAATTCCACTACACTGCTGTACATCTCATACGTGCCATTTCAGGAACTTTATTCCATACTTCCCACCACCATCCCCAGCATAACTTTCTACACTGAACCGCCATCCTAATACTATGCCTTGTACTTTTGTTTACCTTGTTCCATTTGTTACCTGTCATATTGTATGCTAGAGGTATCCTCAACTTTTTTTATTTGATTTTCTAGCAATTGGTCCTTTGCTACTACCACATGGCAGCATGGTAACACCGGCCTTTGCAACCACCATGTATGGGATGTTGCAATTGCTGATTAAATTTTTCTTTCCTATATGCTGACATGAAATTTTATGCAGCATAGTAACACCAGCCTTTGCAACCACCCTGCATGGGATGTGGTAATTGCTGATTTAACTTTGCTTTCCTATAGGTTTACGTGTTATTGTTTACATTTCTAGTTCCTCTGTTTTTATGGCTGTTTTATATAAGACTTTCTGTCTATTATTATAACATCCGTATGTTATACTGTTCCACAGTCTTACATTTATTTGTGTAATTTTGTACTTTTTCTTTAACCAAAAAAAAGTACAAAAAAAACCCCAAGTCTTTACTGTAGTTATTTTTATCTTTCATTGCAAATAATAATTATAATCTATTCATGCCAACATAATGTTTTTTCATTTTCATTTAGGCTGGCCTTTCACTTCAGCGTTGCAGTAAATTGCAGTAAAAGAAACATTTTACTACACATTACTACAACACATATTAAAGTGGTATTAAACCCATTAACAAACATTTATTATATTGCAGCCTACTTAGCAGACTCATATGGGGATTCCCCTAAGGGGCAACTCTGACGTAAGGGGACTTTGATGGGCTCAAGTTTTTTGGGAATTTCTGCTCTAAAATTTATTCTACTGAAGTTTTTTTCAGTGGTTCTAAATTGTATCGTGCTGAATACAATAAATTTCAAGCAAAAAGGTATCCATTCATTTAAATTTGATTTGTTAATTTATAAAATAAGATTTATTATTCTGCCGTGAAAATTTGTAAAGTATACAATGCAGCCCCATACTGAAACGTTTGTAAACCCCTGTTTTAAGGATACAAAGTGGAAGATTAGAAAGAGGAAAAAAATAAGGATCAAGAAAGCTAGGAATGAAAACGTATTTAAGGAAACATTGTTGAACTTACTAAGTAGATAGGATAGAAGCGATGATATTGTGCAAAGTGTGGCAAACCATTGCAATTTCACTGTTTTGGAATCAGATCAGTAAAATACAAATTGTGATTAATTAATAAGGGTTAATGCACTTTCCACATTGCGTACTGCCATATGAAATAAGCCAACATTAGTACAGTAAATGTAAAAATGAGAGATGGCCAGAGCCCTTACCCGTACACCCATGAATTTATCTTTCAATACAATCCATGAAAGTAGGAACATAAAGGCCTTGTTGCAGCAGAAGAGAGCTGACACATCTGTGGCTGTCAGTTTCTTGAGTGCCAATAAGTAGAGGTAATTCGTCAAAGTCCATAGGATAGAAAAAGGAGCAGTCCTTTTAAGAAAGAGTTTCAGAGTCAAACCATCTTCTCCAAATATTCGGCTACATTCCCTGCGGAAGAGTGAAAAAAAAAAGTTTTCACTGTCTCATAATACATTGCTGGTAAATCAGACACTTGCATGCTGTCTTTACAAGTTGACATTTTTATTATACCCTCAGCTGACTATATTTTGGGATCTAGTGAATGTTCTCACATACAGTTTCCACTGAAGGTGAGCCCTGCTTATGCAGTTTTCATCATATGCTTGGCGTGAACTGCCCTGGTTTGTAACAGGTTTACTTTAAAGCTGAACTCCAGGCAAATGTCTAAATACTTAATATAAATATATAATGTATATGAAAAATGTTTAACTTGCCAAAGGATTTTTATATGTTTGTCTACCCAGTCGTAAGATTTACATGGTCCTTCAAAATAGAGCCAGGTTAGTGACATGACTTTTCCTGGCTGCAGCTACACGATAAGGGCTAGGTCACCCTCTTGCCCCTAGCCTGTAATTGGGCAGTTAGAAAGCATTGCAGTTCCCCCTACTGCTCCCCGCCTATCAGCATTTTTCTTGCTAGAACATGCAAATAGCAGACCTGATTGGCTCCTAGAACTGCCCCACCCTCTACCAGTCTGAGTGCTGCTGTACAAGAGAAAACATGAAGCTCTTACTATGACAAATTCAGGAATTTACCTTGCATTTAAAATACATGTCATTCTTTTTAATAAATTCTTTTAAATAACTACACACCTGAATTATTTAGGTGCTTCAGGTAAACATAATATTTATGGGTAATGATTTGCACATGGCACAAGGTGGAGTGGTGGGTAAATGGAATGCCAGTTCCTTTTGCCCACAAATAATTTACACTGTTTTGTAAGTATAATGTATTGAAGTAAGGCACTTATAAAGTACATGTACAATGAGAATTACAATGTAATCTTGCAGGATAATCTTGATTTAGGGGCAACCATGTAAAAAAAAAAAAAAAGTGTATGATGTGGTATTATGGTTAAAAACACAGAATTCTAGACAATTTCCGGGTGAACAGTCTTCTCTATTGTGAGTGTAGATATAAACTGGTACACCACTTCAACGCCCACAGGGAGCTAACCTGCCATGTACTGAACTGTCAATGTCTCTGATTTTTTTTTTTTAATGAGGTTCGGTTTATTCACAAACATATTTAGATTTAATTGATATAACTATGAATTTGCATTTGCCCTGCTAGGTGATACCATGCTTCCAGTAGATAGGTTAAGGTGCTTTTCTGGGATCATTGGCATGAATATAGCCTGACTTATCAGGAGAAGATAGAAAATATGGCAACATTAGGATTAAAACCAAAATAGCTCTATATACTAAGGATTTAATTGATATAACTATGACTTTGCCCTGCTAGGTCTGTATCTGAGTGATACCATGCTTTCAGTAGATAGGTTAAAGTGCTTTTCTGGGATCATTGGCATGAATATAGCCTGACTTATCATGAGAAGATAGAAAATATGGCAACATTTGGATTAAAACCAAATAACTCTATATACTAAGGACTTTATGGAGGAGAATGGGCCCAGACTTTTGAATTTGCTACTAGAGTAGAACGTTGATCATTACGGTAACACCCTCCCACATGAAGTGTCAGTAGGGGTCAGCAACAGAATGTAAAGTCCATTGGGAATCATAAACCTCTGTGAGTGTCAATCTCTTTGGTCTCCTTGACCCTTAAGTCATTACTGTGTGCTGCAGGGACAAGGAAGTCAGCAGGAGGAACCAATAGGTTCAACAGAGGTCAACTCTGTTGGAAGTTTTGTTTTCCCATGGGACCTCAGGAGGCCATTTCACAGCACTGGAGTGTGGTTCACCAGTACAAACAGCAAGGGGATGTAAGTATGCAGTCTCTTCTTTATTGGAATGCATTTAATTTATATTTCCCATTTATAAGACAGGGTCTCCTTAAACTGTCCAAATAGTTAATGGTGTAAAATTGACCGCACGCTGTTTCTGGCATCCCACTTTCTCGTGGGTAGCCAGGTTACCATTTTATCAAGAATGCATGTGATTTCAATAATAAGAATAATATACATACATTTTTTCATAATGCCCATGAGTTCCACAACCCAGTACACATTGAACTTTACAGATGGTAGAATCGTGACAACTCACATACAAATACATAGAAAAATAGAAATAAGTGTCCCAATGTAAAGAATTAGCACATCAGATGCATGGCAGATTTGGCAGCAGTAGCCGTCTTGTAGATAAGGCTGTGGGTCAAGTTTTCCATGCATGTTAGATCTGCTCCTTCTTTACATTAGGACTCTTATTCCTACTTTTTATGTATTTGTGTGTGTGTGTGTGTTGCCATCATTCTATCATCTGTAGGTTCAATGTGTACTGGGTTGTGAAACTCATGAGCATTATAAAAAATATTATGTATATTATTGTTATTATTATTTAAATTATTTATTCTGCAAAAGTGGGTAAAGACCTCTAAAGTTGATAGATGTCTGATACCATGTGAAAGAGATAGCAGCACAAGAGAAGTCTTTAAGACATAAGCTAGGAGAAGTGGTCATTTTGGAAGAGACGAAAAGCTCATGAGAGAAGATTCATTTTAGGGGAATTTTTTTAACCAGGTGCGTTTGGACCATTTACCGGCATATATTTATTTGACTCACAATTGGCACCTTACCAGCTCATCTGTCCCAATTAGCCTGTGAATCTGTTTAAATTGTTTTTGAATCTTCATCAAGTCATTTTATTCTAGTTCACTGATCTTAAAACAACATGACCCAAAGGTACAATGAGAATGCCTAACAATATTAGCATAACATAATGAATAGTAAATCACCAAATTAAGAGTATGGATTCCGTGATGAGATGTGTCTGTTGAAGAGGTCAGCTTGGGTCTATACAAGTCCTTCTCCTAATCCGGTGACAATCATGCAATTTCTATAGATATATTCAGACAAGTACGAGCACACCATGTGTTTCACAGTCATAGATGTTACCAAGTTCTACTGAGCAACCAACTCATTAATCAGGAACACAAAACAAAGAGCGTGGCTATAGCTGATTCATCTGAGTATAGCTGAATGGTTTCTATGGCTTATCTTACATTAGCAGCCCAATAAAGCCATTGATGTAAGTATCCCTCTAGTACCGAAGTATTATCCTAGTGCTGTACTAAACCAACAGCAATGTAACAATAAAATACACTGACCTGCACAGTTTTTTATAATTATAATACTTTTAAGCAGTTAACCTGTTGAAACCCAGTTCCTATATTCTAATGATTGCCTTTTACAGTGCAACCATTTACAACAAAAAGTTAGGAACAGGGCCGCTGATAGAAATCACGGGGCCCCGTACAGCCTACCTGATGGGGCCCCCTTCAGCCCACCCCTGGTCTCGCCCCTGGCCCCTCCTCCAGCCCCACCCCTGGCCCCTCCCCAGACCCGCCTTGAAACAAGGTGCAGGTTTATGTTCAAGTGATATTTATTTTTCTCCAGCCAGTTATAAGTTTGATTATCCAAAAGAAATACTGTGATGATACAAGAGATGGTCAGAGACTGCAGACACTGTACAGGAGATGGTCAGAGACTAGAGACATGATACAAGAGATGGTCAGAGACTGCAGACATGATACAAGAGATCAATGCAGCCTCACCACTGCCCATCAATGCAGCCTCACCACTGCCCATCAATGCAGCCTCACTGTGCCATCAATGCAGCCTCACTTTGCCCATCTGCAGCCTCACTGTGCCATCAATGGAGCCTCACTGTGCCATCAATGCAGTCTCACTGTGCCCATCTGCAGCCTCACTGTGCCCATCTACAGCCTCAATGTGCCATCAATGCAGCCTAACTGTGCCCATCTGCAGTCTCGCTGTGCCCATTTGCAGCCTCACTGTGCCCATCTGCAGCCTCATTGTGCCCATTTGCAGCCTCATCAGTGCCATCAATGCAGCCTCACTGTGCCATCAATGCAGCCTCACTGTGCCATCAATGAAGCCTCACTGTGCCCATCTGCAGCCTCACTGTACCCATCTGCACCCTTACTGTTCCCATCTGCAGCCTTGCCAATACCTTGATTACACAGAGCGGGTATCTCCCGCTGTGTCATGGAGCTGGGGTCTGAACTGTTCTGTGCCATCCACTCACTGTAACAAAGCCCCGCCTCCTAGACCGTAATAGACGGAACACGGATTCAATTTCCCACCATTGGATCAGTGTTCCGTCTAGCACGGTCTAGGAGGCTGGGCTTTGTTACAGTGAGTGGATGGCCGGCGAACAGTTCAGACCCCAGCTCCATGACACAGCGGGAGATTCCCCATGAATGAGTGGAGAGAAATAAATCACTCCGCCAGGGAAGGCAGGCCAGACTTGAGCCAGCACTGACATGCGGAGCGGCCGCGGAAGTGACATTCAGCCGAAACACAAGAAATAGTCCCTCCCACACACCCATAAGAACATCTACAGAGAGGGACCCAGAAAGTTAAAAAACCTGCAGATAAGTTGGAGCAGAGGGGAAGGGGGGGAGGGGCGCTGGTTAAAGACATTTTTTTTTTGTTCTGCATGCATTCTTCTCTGTCAGATTGCCCAGGTTCCCCTGCTGGCCTGGCCTGGTACAACAGGACCAGTTGTACTGGCTTATCAGCGGCCCTGGGTAGGAAAGATAGATACTGTGCCAGATCTTCCAAAGATTTCAGTTTCAGCATTTCTGTGTTAAATTTAAAGTGATTTTGCACTAAAATAGCAAGGTCTGCTTATTTTTTATGAGCCCTTTCATCCTGCTAAAATGCTGGATTAAACTGCAAAAAAAAACTCTGCTGGGGGAACTAAATAGCTGTTATACTTTTCCCTGGTTAATGCCCGTGACATCATCCTATGGCAAGATCCCAGGGAATGCTGAGTAGACCAAATCTCGCAGGAAGATGATCATGCACTATGCTGGAGCATCTTCTCCCCAGATCTGGCCCACACCAAATAAGCAGACCTTGCTTGGAGTGCAGATCCTTATGGGAGGAAAGGTTTTAAAGGATCCTTTTGCCAATGTTAGCAGAAATACAGTCCCTTCTAAATATGAACAATTCAGCTTATAAGCGCTTAACCAGTGTGTACAGACCAAAAATCTGTACCTGTTTTCTGTTCCATATCGTGCAGGCTAATGTATCCTGTAGAAATCTTCTCTGCAGGGATGCCATTCCTCCTCCCGGTGCTGAAATTTTGGTGTTGCAATGGTTAATAGCTTTGGGTCTTTGGGCTGAACTGCATTGGAGTCTGGCGTGAACCCTCCCCTTCCCCCATTTTCGGCCAAGAAAAAATGTTTCACTATTTACACTAAAGGTAGTATGATCTCTGAAACTGGAAGAGTTACATATAGTTGGTAAGTCTGAAAAAAGATACAAGTTCATCCAGTTCCACCTGTGAGTGTGCTTGTGTTAATGTCAATAGTACATTGTATACCTCTGCATGTTGTGATCGTTAAGGTGCCCATCTAATAGGTTTTTGAAACTATCTACACTCCCTACTGATACCACTGCTTGTGGAAGAGAATTCCACATCTGTACTGCTCTGACAGTAAAGAACCCTCTACGCAGTTTAAAGTGAATGTAAAGGTTTGTTTTTTTTCTATAAAAATAATAAACATGTTATACTTACCTGCTCTGTTGCTGTGGATTTGCACAGAAAAGCCCGGATCTTCCTCTTCTCAGGTCCCTCTTCTGTGATCCTGGCCCCTCCCTCCTGTTCAGTGCCCCCACAGCAAGCAGCTTGCTATGGGGGCACCCAAGCAGAGTCACAGCTTCCTGTGTCCATTCAGACATGGAGCCTTGACCCAGCCCTGCCCCCTCTCTTCCGATTGGCTAGCTGACTTTGATTGACAGCAGTGGGAGCCAATGGCGCCACTGCTGTGTCTCAGCCAATCAGGAAGGAGAATCTTGGAAGGCTGAGACACTTGTGGACATCGCTGGACAGAAAGGGACCTCAGGTAAGTGTTAGGGGGGCTGAGGGCGGCTGTTGCACACAGAAGTCCTTTTACCTTAATGCATAGAATGCATTAAGATAAAAAACCTTCTGACTTTACAATTCCTTTAAGGTTAAACCGCTTCTCTTCCAATTTCAGTGAATGGCCGCGTGTCTTTTTAAATTCCCTTTCACTGAAAAGTTTTTTGCCTATACTAGGGTCACCAGTATGATAATTGTACATCGCTATCATATCCCCTCTCAAGCATCTCTTCTCCAGAGAGAATAAGTTCAATGCTTGTAGTCTTTCCCCGTAGCTAAGATCCTCCAGTCCCTTTATTAGCTTTGTTGTCCTTCTCTGGAGTCTCTACAGTTCCAGCACATCCTTCCTGAGGACTGGTGCCCAGAACTGGACAGCATACTCCATGTGCGGATGGACCAGAGTATTGTAGAGTGGGAGAGGATTCTGTAAATCATCCAAATGTCGCCTATTAAGAGATCTGGTTACATTCTGTGTAAACAACAAAATAACTCTTCTCAATGGAGAAGGAAAGCAGGTCCCCATCAGACCACCTCTAATGCAGTTCTGCCTGAGTACTCAAAGCTATTAACCATCACAGCAAAAGTTCAGTGCCACGAAGAGGACCGGGCATACTGCAGAGAAGATTTCTACAGGTTCAAGTAGCCTGCAAAATGTGTAACATACTTCACTGAAGGTAAGTTAGGTCACTGAAGCTGTAGAGAAAAAAATAGCTACAATTCAGGCACTGCATTAGATACAAAGACGGAATTAGTACCTGATATGTTGAAAGCAACCCCAGAGAGACACCTCCTCAGAGTTCTGTGTCCCTTTAAACAGTTCTTCAGTAGAGGTCCCCTAACAGATTCTCTTTAAAGTGTTAACAGTCGAAATCTGAAGATGGAAAATATTAAAAAAAAATCTACACTGCTGTGGTTATATATGTATTACATTTAGACATAGCAGGAGTCTACTAATGGAGTGTCAATATGTAATCTTTGAAAGGAAAATTAATATTTAATTTCATACCGCGGTCAAATATATAAATAATATTGAAAATATAAAAATGCAAATAAATTTATAAAACAGTGTAGAAAGTGCCGTCTTCCACAAGTTTAGGCAAACATCCTACTCACCAGATTCATCAGACACCCATGACAGGTGTCAGATAAGCAGAAAGATGTATCGAGATGTATCTACCCATATAGATGAATCTCGCCAGCGATGTAAAGATGTAACCACCGATGCAGACACCTCTCATCAGCGATGTAGCCAGACGGTGTTTATAAGTAAAGGAGAAAAGAACTCCTTATAGTGTAACTTGTAGCCATTTATTCATAAAAATAAGTAAAAAATAACATAAAATGGAGCATTCCACCTGCGCTCCAGCACAATGGCGGAAGTGACGTATCACGTATTGCTCAAACTGTCGCGTTTTGTCAGCACGTCTGACATCATCAGGGGTCATGTGATCGGACCCGTCACTTCCTCTGACATAATTTATACAGTCATGGTGAATTGGATATCCAATCCACTCCAATCCTCACCAAACAACTCCAAATAAGGAGTCAAAAATTTACATAATTTACCTACACATTAGTGGTCTAATTGTTTTTAGGATTATTTGTTAAAAAATATTAAATTTGAAAAACATATACAAATATATATTAAATCCATCATTGCACGCCCTCTATTGGTACTCCACAGGTAATAGTCCAAAAGAAAAAAGGAGAAAGCGGAACATGATCCAATGAGAGTGCCATCTTGTGGAAAAAAATGGCACTACTTGGATGGTAATCAATGTACTAAAAACATCAAATAAAATTACACAAAATGGAGGGTAGGACATGATTGGAACTCCATGACAATTAAAAATGTGAAATGTAACAATTCAAATCAATGTCTATGTTGATACCAGCCGGATATAAAGTATTTAATTGATAAACCCATTCTGTTTCATTTTTGGACACTTTTTGTCTCATACACTCCCCCCCCTCCAATGTGGCATAATCCTATCAATCCCACAAAAAGTGGCCAAACTTGGGTCCTGGCTGTGGTAGATCTTAAAATGGTTGGACAGGCTGTGTTTTGGAAACCTATTTTTTATGTTATTCAAATGCTCGTTTATTCTGACCCCCAATTTTCTGGTCGTGCATCCCACATACTGGAGCTCGCACGGACAGGAGATCAGGTAGGTAACATGGGTGGAATCACAGGAAATAAACTTTTCTATCTCAAACTGTTTACTGTTACTTGAAGATATAAAGGTCTGTACCTTCCTCTTAATTATATTGGTTGTCCTACATGCCTTACATCTCTTATGCCCCATACACACGGTCGGATTTTCCGACGGAAAATGTGTGATAGGATCTTGTTGTCGGAAATTCCGACCGTGTGGGGGCTCCATCACACATTTTCCATCGGAATTTCCAACACACAAAGTTTGAGAGCTTGCTATAAAATTTTCCAACAACAAAATCCATTGTCAGAAATTCCGATCGTGTGTACACAAATCCAATGCACAAAGTGCACGCATGCTCAGAAAAAATTAGGAGACTAAAGCTATTGGCTACTGACCCATTTATAGTCCCGATGTACGTGTTTTACGTCACCGCGTTCAGAACGATCGGATTTTCCGACAACTTTGCGTGACCGTGTGTATGCAAGACAAGTTTGAGCCAACATCCGTCGGAAAAAAATCGATGGATTTTTTTTTTTTGTCACATCAGTCGACCGTTTTGAGAGGCATAAATCAACTTTGTAGTTCATTTAAGTTCCACTTCCTCTCACCTTTGTCTCATCATCGTGACTCTTTGCCATATCAAAAAGAATAAATTAAAACCAGACGTGCATCTAATCTGATGAGATTACTTAACCACTCGAGGGGTCGTACGTGTCCGGTTAACAGTGTTACATTTTCTATAAATCTTCTATGAAGCTCATTATTATTTTATTTAACTTTCTTAGATAGTATAGAGGCAGGGGAAGCGGGATCATCTGAAACAAGTACGTGACCTTAGGGAGTAGGACCATTTTAATAACGTTTATACGGCCTATCCATGAAAGGGCCTTACCGGCATAATTTTTGCAGTCAGATCTGACTGTATCTAACAGGGTTAGGTAGTTTATTGTGAACATCTTCTCAGTTGAATTAGCAAGCTTGATTCCTAAGTACTTTAGTTCTTTAGTCCATCTAAAACTAAACTCTCTTTTCAATTTCTCTCTTTCTATTTTATTTAAGTTTATATTTAATATTTCTGATTTTACCATGTTAATTTGAAAGTTGGAAACCTCCCCGTATTCCCTGAGGGCTTTTACTAGTTTGGGCATAGTGGTCTCTGGGTCCGATATGTAGAATAGCACATCGTCGGCATAAGCTGCGATTTTATGTTCATCTTCACCGATCTTAATGCCTCTAATGTCTGGATCTGCGCGTATTGTTGCCAGGAGCGGTTCCATGGTGAGGACAAAGAGCAACGGGGATAGAGGACATCCCTGTCTCGTGCCCCTTTCCATTTCAAATGGCAGAGACATTGCTCCGTTCACACCCACCGTTGCCATAGTGTGATGGTACAGGGTTTTAATCCTCTGAATCATTCTGGGTCCAAGGCCCATGATCCCCAAGGTCTGGAACATGAACCCCCAGTCCACCCTGTCGAAAGCCTTTTCGGCATCGACTGACAGTAGTAGGCTTGGGGGCTCATTCCCCCTCGTTTTATGCAACAGAAGCAATGTCCTCACCCCGTTGTCCTTCCCCTCTCTTTTCGGGACAAACCCCACCTGGTCAGGGTTGACCAGGGCGTTCATTGATCCCTTTAACCTCTCAGCAAGTATCTTTGCGTAGAGTTTTGTGTCGGTATTAAGGAGGGTGATGGGGCGATAGCTTGAGCATAATGTTTTCTCTTTTCCATCTTTCGGTATGATCGTAATGGAAGCCTTTAATGCCTCTCTGCTCATCTCATACTCCTCTCCCAATCCATTAAAATACCGGCACAACCTCGGGATCAACAATTCTTTAAACGTTTTGTAGTAAGTTAGGGTGAATCCGTCCGGGCCAGGACTTTACCCAGAAGCCATTCCTTCTATTGCTTTCCTAACTTCTTCTTCAAAAATTGGAGTTTCCATAGCTTCTCTCTCCATATCTGTGACTTTAGGCAATACTGCCTTCTTTAAGTACTTGTTGTTTCTCTCACTCTTATTGTTTACCTGAGTGTCTTGTTTGGGAACTGAATATAGCTCCTGATAGTAGTTCTTAAAGACCTCTGCTACTTTTCTAGAGGAGTACTCTGTATTACCTTCTTTAGTCTGAATTTTTTCTATAAAATTCCTAGCTTTACCCTTTTGTACTACTTTTGCTAAGTGTTTACTTAATTTATTGGCCCAGCGGTATCTATCCCCTATTATCCTACCCTGTGTTGCTCTGACTTCTTGTTCCATTGATGTTTTCAGCTCAGTCCTTTTAATTACTATTTGTTTGTATGTCTCTTGAATGAGGTGTCCCGATTGTCTCTTATGTTTCTGTTCTAGACTATCTAGCTCCTCTGTTAATTTTTGTATTTCCTCGCGTCTTTCCCTTTTCTTCCTTGCTCCTATCTCAATAAAAACTCCTCTTATGTAGGCTTTGTGGACCTCCCACAAGGTAGACCCCGATACCTCTCCAGAATCATTTGCCGCAAAGTACTCCTCTAGTTCTTTACTAATTCTATTGCATCCTTCCTTCCCTCTTATCAGTTCTTCATTTAGGCGCCATTGCCCTAGATGTCTCCCCTCTTCTCCTATTATTATTTCCATGGACATTGGTGCATGATCTGAATAAGTTATGTTTCCTATCCAGGAATCAACCACCTTGTCGATGTCCCTATGGTCAATCAGTCCATAATCAATGCGGGAGTATGACGCTTGTATGCTCTTCTTCCCCTGTGCCAGGGCCGTACTATCTAGATCCGGGTCCATACAGAAGTTAAAGTCCCCCATTAGTATTATGTGACCTTTCCTGAACTCCATAAATTTTTCCAAAATTTTTGACACATACTTAATCGGGTTTTTGTTTGGTGCATAGATATTAGCCAATGTGTACTCTCTTTCATTCAGTCTACCTCGCAGGAATAAATATCTGCCTTCTACATCCGCTAAGCGCCCCTCCAGCACAAACCTAGTTCTTTTTGCCAGTCCAATAGCGACCCCCCGTGTTCTACTTGAGATAGTGTCTGCTTGATACCAGACCGGGTACTCTCCTCAAAATAGTCTTAATCTTTATTGATGTGAGATATGTGTTTCTTGGAGAAATACCACCTCTGGTCCAAGCAGTCTAAGCTCATTGAAGCTGCTTCGTCTTTTATTGGCCATGTTTAGACCTTTGACATTATATGTTATGCATTTTATTGTATCAGGGCTCATTTTTCAACCTTCATCCTAACGCCCTTTACCCTAGACCTAGGAGAGATGTCCCACATTTTCATTATTAAAATTAAGATGTGATCCCCCCTCCTAATTTCTGTCCTTAGCATACTTATCTCTTTTTTTATCTCTGTTTTGATTGAGGATTCAAGTTCTTTGAGCATCTCTGCGATTTCATTTTTCAAAGGGAGTTCAAGATCTTGTCTGTATTCCGCGATTCTGGATGTTTCAGGTGTGCTTTCGATTTATGACGACTCTCTTGATTGGACGGGGGTCTGTTCTCCCTTCCCGTTTTGTCCCTTTTTCTTTTTATCCCCCGTAGTTGACATTTGGGCTTCTTGGTGGGCACCCCCCGGACTCCCCCCCCTGGTTAAGTATTGCTTAATTGTACTACCTGTGGCGCTTCCAGTGGGGTTGTCTTTTGGTGTCTTCGGTGGTCCCCCTTTCCCAGTTTTGTTTGAATTTCTACTCATTGTTTTACCCCAGTAAGCTCGGCGTATTGGGTTTTGGGCACTTTGTTTTAATAATGCACGGAATACTTCTTTATTCTTGCCCTTAGCCCGTTTTATGTTCTTTTGCGAGTACTCTGGTATTGGGGTACTGGGGTCCTATCGATATTAATTATAGCGTAGTTTGATGTATATTATTCCTGTATCTTATACTCTACGTTTCTTCTCCTATTTATCCCAGTTATATCGTGCAGATGGTAGTTAAGTGACGCTATCAAAGTGGTACTATTGTAGATGCTAGCAATCCTTCACGGTGGTATATCTTATCGCTCAGCCCCCCAAGTTCCACCAGTGTAATAGCGTTACTGCTGGCACCATTGGTATTTCAGGTCCAGGGGTGTTGCAATAATGCCAAAGGATAATATATGCAGGTGTATTCCTCCGTGTACCTTAGTGCATTATACCTCTAACCCCGAAATTTCCAGTAGACCCACCGGGTGACAGTGTGTCAGTGATTGCTTTACCAAAGTGCATTTAACCACACCTGCGTACTCCAGCGTCACCTCCCCCAGCTTTTATTGGCGTACCGGGATACAGAGCAGAGCGAGGCCAAAAATAACAGAGGTATCCAGTAATGTGTTCCCCTAAAGCCGCAATTACACGCTGTTCACCCTGCCTCTGTTTACCCAAAAACAGTATCAGTACGGGTATTGCGGATACTTCAATTATCTCTAATAAAGTATTAGAGCACCAAAAATCTTGATGATGTTGTACAAAGTCATTTATCCTCAATCCCGCGTTCCCTTCTCAGCAGTGGGATAAGTAATGATAGCAGTAGAAATGGTAGAGAGACTGATGTGTTATTCAAAATAATCTTCTATGATGTATATAACCACACACAATATCCCTTTAGCATCTCATTATACATCTGCCATATCTTGGGTATTTCTCTCCTTTTGGAGACAGGTTTCTAATCCTTCTCTTACCTTTGGGGGTGAGCAGGGAAATATATATCTTACCACCACCTGGGCATCTTTACACCATGCTCCAGGGATCGCAAGCCAGTATCAGCTGTGTGGGAGATCCGGCTGTGAGGCACTGCAGGTTTGGTAGATTTCAGTGTGTCTGGCGTCTTCTGACAGTTCCCATCCGTCCTGCAGCCTAGTCTCAGTGAAAGGGGGGGGGGAGAGAGGACGCGGGGGGCCCCCGTGGGGAGGAAGGGGTCGTCACCTCGTCAATTTCCCCGTTCTCGTTATGCTTCAGGCGAGAAGCTCCATGACGGCGGCATACGAGCGCAGCGCACGGCTCTCCTCGGCTCTCCTCGCCTCTCCCCGCTGCCCGTCTCGTACACCTGTCACGCCGTCGGAGAGAGACCGCTAGAGTGCCGGCTCACTGACACACCTCCAGTCCCTCCCTTTCCCTCTGACGTCTCACGTCATCCTCACCCCTCCCTCCAAAAATCGATGGATTTTGTTGTCAGAATGTCCGATCAATGTCTGATTGTGTGTACGGGGCATTACAGTGGTAAAAGCCTGTTGAATCAAGGAAAGTACAGATCCTTTTGGGAGGGTTGTAGACATTTGGTGAAAGTCCAATCCCTAAAATAGGGGCCCTGCGATAGATGAATTTGGGTTGCTTTGGGAGAAGACTGGCTAGAGTGTTGTCCCTCAAAAGTATGGGCCAATGTTTTTTAATTACATATTCTAGGGATTTGTAATCCCTGCTAAAATCTGTCAGGAATGCTAAGTTGTTCATATTATCATAGAATCTCTTTGGCCTGTTCTCCAATAGGTCCCGTCAGTCTAAATTTTGTACTTGTGTCTGGATGGATGTTAAAACATCTTCTCTATAGCCCCTCTCTTTAAATTTGTTCGCCACCACCTCTGATTGTAGGGCATAATCCTCCACATTGGTACAATTACGCCAAATGCGCATAAATTGTCCTTTGGAGATCGCCCCCAACCATTTTGGGTGGTGGCAACTGGCTGTTGGTATATAACCTTTTCTATCAGTTTCCTTTAAAAAAATTTTTTGTAATGATACAACCGCTGGAATTGGTGAGTACCAAAGCAGCATGTAGAAACAGAGAAAGCTTGCTGGCTCTGAAAACTACACCAAAAAAAGGAAAAAACGCTGACCCAGGCCCTGTAAGAATGATCACCCCTTACGGTGGCCAGTGGGAATCTGTACGCAACATCCTGAAAGAACACTGGGGAATATTACTGAACGGCCCTGGAATCAAGGAAATTGTAGGGATATCGCCCACCTTAATGGCAAAAGGGCTAGAAATCTAGGGGACATTCTTGTACAATCAGATTTTGTAAAGGAGTCAAATCCAAATTGGCTCTCAAGTTACCCCAGAAGTAAAGGAATGTATCCGTGTAGCAGATGTCAAGTCTGCCAGTTTGTGGACAGAACTACTATGTTTTACGATGCTCTTGGACAGCAGTCCTTTGAGATCCGGGATCTCATTAATTGCTCGACAAGCAAAGTAATCTACATGCTCACCTGTCTCTGTCCAAAGATCTATATTGGTAAAACCAAGAGATCCCTTAGGACCCGGATAGGTGAGCATCTGCGTGAAATTAAAGGTGAAAGAGAAAGAGACCCAGAAAAGTCTCAGGAAAAACCGTTAGCAAAGCACTTTGCCTTATACCATCAGGGTAAACGAGATGGCTTAAAGGTAAAGGGTATTTATGCACTCAAACTGCCGCCGAGAAGGGGGGACTTTAATCGTATCCTCCTGCAGAAGGAGAAGAGGTGGATTTATCGATTGGGGTCCCTTGCCCCTTGGGGACTCAACACAGAGTTGAATTTACAGGACTTTTTGGAACCTTAGGGGCATCTATGATGACTGTCGTAGCTATTTCTACATGATTAATATCCATAGTCTCCTTAGGTGACAATCCCCATTTACCTGATGAGGACATCTGGCCCCTAAACTGGCAATCTTTATGGAGTTGTAGTTATGCTCATATCGAAGGGGCTCTACTGTTATCTGACCCCCGCAAAAGGAATTATCTAAGATGTGAGATATTCATATCTCTAGTAAACCTACTTCTATTGAGTTAACTGTAATCAATTATTAATCATAGGACCTAAACATATGTATCTTTGCCTTAGTTTGTAGTGGTCTAGTAATGCACTACAAACTACAACTTTAAAATTATAAAGATATCTTGTACTGTCAGCCTTATTACAGCATAAGCTCTAGGAAAGGACAATAGAAAAAGAAGTTTATGTGAACGGCCCCACTTTATGTGAACCACTTCAGTCAGAAAGCGAAAGCAAGAACCAGGCTTACTATGTACACAATAACGTGGGCAGCGCTGTCGGGATGACTTAGCAAATAAAAGGAAGTGACAGCCCCCAACCACGCCTAGTCCAGATGAAGCTACGCTGATTGGTTAAGCGAAACGCGTTGACGTCACAGCGGTCATGTGACGCCAGCCGGATGACACGCCCCCCCATCTGTCACCACCATGGGATAGGAGATGTAGGATAGGAGATGCAGGCTTCATCACCACCCAGCATACATCACAGCTGATCGGCCTTACAAGCCTCGCACACTCAGCGGCTACACAGTGACAAGAGGAGATCACCTGATCATGTGTGAGCGGCTAAGAGGTGGCTGATGCAAGGAGACTTAGATCAAAGCATGGATACAACGGAAATTCCATACTGGCCATTAGGGTGGTAATGTACTAAAACCCTATCTATAAGTTTAATCCTTTTCCTCCTATCCCATTCTAATTGAACTGGCTATCAGTGACTGTTGAAAAAGTATATGCCAAAACCAAGGGTTTAAACATTTAAATAGGAAGACTGGTGCAAAGGTCATTTGATTTGACGGGCAGCAATTTGAAGTGGTAGCCCCTTGTGGCTACATTATATTACCCTATTTTCCTGGTACACTATTATTCAAGGCTGCGAGCTTGGATTGAAATAATCTGTTTGCTGTATGATTCATTGGACATCTGTGTTACAACAGTAATTAGTGAATGCCTAAAGTGCACTTTGAAAGATATTTGTCTCTGCAACTTGACCTCCTTGTCAGGGGATGTTATATTCACATTAAGGCAACATGAAGAATGACAACAATTACTAAAACACATGAACATATACAGCAGTATATCAAAAACCTTTGTGACAGCATTACCCATCCTACCCTATTTGCATACCAGGCATTAGTCAACCACTGATATTATGCCCATGGTACCCCTGGGGGGCCACTCACAGTGACATTGAATATATCCCTTGGGGAATATAGCATCTGGGGTTATTTCCATTTCCCCTTTGTTTTTTCCACACAACTTGTGTGTATTAATGCGAATTCATCGCACTTCAATTCCATTGTGAATGGCAGACTGGTTTCTGGACCGTCTGTGTTGTAGTTGTTTTTATGTTTCTATGTTTCTGTATGTCCATGTTCATGTTTATTCCTTTCTTTTTTGTTAGTGTTCACCTTAATTTTGCTTGCTAGGGTGATCTCCTACGGGAGCACCCGGCGAAGCAAACAGTGTGCAGCTGGTTTCGCTTTTAATATAGGTGCATTTTATGATTGTTATAGCACGTTCTTAGATTGAGTAATAAATTCTGTCATTTTAGATACATACCCAGGTGTTGACTATTTTTTGCCGAAGTAGCCACTTTTTTGACCCCAGTAGAGTTACTGGGGTTTGCTTTTCTATTATATACCAAATTCAGGAAACTTTTCTGGTATAAATCCCATGCTCTGGTGAATCTTAGCCCATATTCATTGATGTTTATTTGGGTAAGGAAGTCAGACAGTTTTTCCATACTGTCATTCCAGAGGATGAGAATGTCGTAGATGTACCGTTTGTACAAAATCACCTCTGGAATATGTCCAAGGTATATGACCTGTTCTTTCCACTGGCTCAGTAAAAGGTTGGCTACACTGGGGGGGGAATATTTAGCCCCCATAGCTACGCCTTTAATCTGGTTAAAATATGCGCCCTCATGCCAAAAATAATTGTTGGTCATAGCTAAGTCCAATAGAGACATAATAAATTTCTTCTGTCGATTCTTAAGATTTGTGTATTTGTTTTTGTGTATCTAAAGCCTTCCTTGTGGTGGCAATGACATCACCATGTTTGAGGCTAGTATACAATGATTCCACATCAATGGTGACAAGTACTGTGTCATCCATGATGGGAATATCCTGCAATATATTCATAAAACGTTTACTATCCCTAAGATATGAAGGGCAGGTTTGAACTATGGGCTGCAGGAAATGTGATGAGACCAACTTACAGGAGACCAACCCTCTCTCCTACAGGAGAGGGGGTTTGTCTCATCACAGAGGCCCATATGGCCCCAGGGGAGGGCGAGGGGGCCAATGGCATCAACCATGGGCCCCATACCATGGAGGACCTCCGGGAAGTTGGTACCCACCGGAACCGCCCAGTTGGCAGCAGTGGGAGGCCCCTCATTGGCAACAACAGGGTCCCCCACGAGACACCCCAGAGAAAGAAGAGGGGGGAGAAAGAACAAAAAGAAATAGGGATCATTAGTCAGAGGAATTTTCAATCTTAATGATGTCGTTTTTACTACAAACGAACTTAAGAGTTTTAGAACTCGGTCTTAAATATGCACAAGATAGAGGTTTAGATCTACCAGCTCCCAAAAATCCACAAAGATAGTCAGTCTGTGTCCGCCTGGGAGACCCATATTGAGTGGTATAAATTCCATTTTCTCCAGGGTGGGAGAGTACATAGACTATTTCCTGCAGCCCATAGTTCAAGCCTGCCCTTCATATCTTAGGGCTAGTAAACATTTGATGAGTATATTGCAGGATATTCTCATCTTGGATGACACAGTACTTTATATCCTGCTGGTATCAACATAGACATCGATTTGAATTGTTACATTTCAAATTTTTAATTGACATGGAGTTCCAATCATGTCCTACCCTCCGTTTTGTGTAATTTTTTTTGTATTTAGTACATTGATTACCATCCAAGTAGTGCCATTTTTTTCCACAAGATGGCACTCTCATTGGATTATGTTCCTCTTTCTCCTTTTTTATTTTGGACCATTACCTGTGGCGTACCAATAGAGAGCGTGCAATGATGGATCCAAATATATATTTTTATACGTTTTTCAAATTTAATAATTTTTAACAAATAATCCTAGAAACAATTAGACCACTAATGTGTAGCTAAATTATGTAAATTTTTGACTCCTTATTTGGAGTTGTTTGGTGAGGACTGGAGTAGAGTGGATATCCAATTCACCATGGCTGTATAAATTATGTCGGAGGAAGTGACGTGTCCGATCACATGACCCCTGATGACGTCAGACATGCTGACAAAATGAGTCGGTTTACGCAATACGTGATACGTCACTTCCGCCATTGTCCTGGAGCGCAGGGGGAACGCAGCTTGGCGTACCGGCTCCATTTTATGTACTTTTTTTACTGGAACTAATTTTTATGAATAAATGGCCACAAGTTACGCTATGAGGAGTTCTTTTCTCCTTTACTTATAAACACCGTCCAGCTACATCGCTGATGAGAGGTGTCTGCATCGGTGGTTACATCTTTACATCGCTGGCGAGAGGCATCTATATGGGTGGATACATCTTAATATATCTTTCTGCTTATCTGACACCTGTCATGGGTGTCTGATGAATCTGGTGAGTGGGATTCGTCGTGGTAGCTGTTTTTTTTTTTGGACTTGAAAATTGAAAATTTATGTTCACATTTGAACATTATTTGACCACACTTTTTTATACATTTATTTGTATTTTTATATTTTCAATATTATTTATATATTTGAGCTTGGTATGAAATTAATTATTAATATTCCTTTCACTAATTGACCTTTGGTTATACTACGAGCTGCTCTATATTTGGTTACATTTATTATTGTGGTGCCCAGGGTGCGTGGCTTAGAGGTTTTCCACCTTTATTTACACAATATGTAATCTTTATTGGGTGGAAAATCAAGCTTACCATGTGGCTGGTTTTTCACAGCAGTAAATTGATAAAAACACTCATGAACCAGTGATATATAAACAGACAAAGTAGAAAGGGCACTCCAGATAGATTGCAAGTTCTAGCAAACTTCACGGTGCTAACAATCAAAGTAAAGGTCTGCCCAGGGTAAAAATGCATTGAAGATTGCTCGGGCCTACAGTCCACTGGGGTCTTATTAAATGTTGTTTTCACTTTGTAATACACGAAAAGAACATCACATCATCATTACAATCAGGGAACCTCATGTCTATGGTTTTCTGCTATCTTTTTGTTGGGCATCAATTCAATAGCATTGCTTTTTCTTCTTTGCTGGTTTACTTGGCAATATTCTGTAAGAGTCCCAGTTTTTTTTTCTATTGGGTGATTGGGTTGTTCATTTTGCCATGGCAAAATAGATTTAAAGTGAACCTATTAGCTAGTAGCGCCCTGTAAAGAAACATGGTGTATATTTATGTTTTTTGCAGGCGGAAAGTGAATTCTTTGCTGTTTTAAATGTCTCGGAGCACTGCTACAATTACATTATAGAGAGTCCAGCAGGTGACTTGCTACCTGACACACAAAGGTATCAGGCAGCAGGTAGATACACATTGTTTCTTTACAGGGCACTGCCTAAAGTTGCTGATACTGCTGACAGGGTCATTTTAAACTAAAACCTATCGTGACAACATATGAAGATAACCATTGCTTACATCTTGTACTAAAAATTGCAATTCCCCATATATCATGCTTACCCATTGCCTTTTGTACTTTCAGAATTACCATCTTAAAAGAAGTTTGCAGATTAAAATCTTTTTGGGTTGATTTACTAAAGGCAAATATGTAAACAGAAAGAACACTTTTCAGATACAAATTTTAAAACAACACAATAAACCCTTATATACTAAAGGTAAATAAACCATTTCTTTGCAAGGGAAGTTGCACTTTGAAGGGACATTTTCCCCAGAGCTTAGTGAATAAAGTGAAGTTCTGCTGACTTCTATCATCCAATCACATGCAAGCAAAAATATGTTGGTTTGTTTTTTATTTGTTATTTACTTTGCAATAGAAGTTGCACTTTGGAAGGGATTTTCCCCACAGCTTCAGCAATGTCACCACAGCTAGTGAATGTGGTGACATTGCATTTTACCAATAATACCCAATTGTGCAAGGAAAATAAAAAATAATATTTTGCTTGCACGTGATTGGATGATGGAAGTCAGCAGAACTTCAGCTCACTAAGCTCTGGGGAAAATTTCCCTGCAAAAGCATAACTTCCCTTGTAAAGGGAATGGTCAATATGCCTTTAGTATATAATAGTTTATTGTGTTTTATAAATTTGCATCTGAAAAGTGTTCTGTTTACTTTTTAATTTTATAAAAACTGTACAATTCACACATAATTTTTTAGGTTCTAGGTATCCCTTTCATGTCTTATATGTTTAAGTATTTTTTTAGCCCTGATGAAGGTGGGTTTTTGTACCCCCGAAACACATTGGCTCACTTAAGTATAGAGAGTATTCCTGCGCTATCGTGAAACGGGGGGAGGAAAGGAGAAGCCAAAATATATATAAAGTAAGGAAAAGCAGCCTACACCGAGTAGGGTACAGCCTGCCCCTGGCTAAGATAAAGATGAATAGGAATGTGGTGTTGCGCTAATCCTTTAAATAAACAATGACTCTGTATGTGATACCACAGTGATGGTGGGTGTCTCTAAAATATAAGCATATGACAATAAAACATTACTGCCTAAATGTGACTCTATAATAGAAAATATATATAGTGATGGTATGTCTTCTAGCAAAGAGTAGCTATATACCTATCATACAGGTAATCCACTAGGTATGACAGTCAAACACACAAATACCGTATATACTCGAGTATAAGTCGTTCTGAGTATAAGTCGAGGCCCTAATTTACCACAAAAAAAATGGGAAAAACTTATTGACCCGAGTATAAGACGAGGGTGAGAAATGCACAGCTACTGTAAGTGGAAAAGAGGGTCAACAATGCCCATTTGCAGCATCACTGTGCCCATTTGCATGCCTCACTGTGCCCATTTGCAGCCATAGGTCCCCTGAACTTCAAACTCGGTAGTTAAGGGTTCCTAGATGCCCCCTAGCTGCAGCCAAAATTTGGGGTCTCTGAACCCAAAGGGTCCCGAAATGACATTGCTGCAGATGGACCATATCTCAGGGCCACTTAGTGCTAAGAACCCCAAATTTGGTGAGCAAACCCAGTGGAACTAGCACCATTAAAATTTCTAAAGCTGGGGTTTCTAGCTCCAAGTGGCCCCGAGATACAGGGCCCCAAAAATCAGTTCAGAAAATGTCAAGCACTTTTCTGCAGCAGAGAATGACATTTTCTGAACCGGTTTTGGGGCCCCGTATCTCAGGGCCACTTAGTGCTAGGAACCCCAGCTTTATATATATTATGGTACCAGTTCCACTGGGTTTGCACACCAAATTTGGGGTTCCTAGCACCAAGTGGCCCTGAGATATGGGGCCCCAAAGTCGGTTCAGAAAATGTCAAGCACTTTTGTGCAGCAGAGAATGACATTTTCCGAACCGATTTTGGGGCCCCATATCTCGGGGCCACTTAATGCTAGGAACTTCTGCTTTGGATATGTTGTGGTACCAGTTCCACTGGGTTTGCACACCAAATGGAGGTTCCTAGCACCAAGTGGCCCTGAGATACGGGGCCCCAAAATCGGTTTGGAAAATGAAATTTTTTGCTGCAGAAAAGTGCTTGACTCAAGTATAAGTCGAGGGGGGCACTATCAGCACAAAAAAATGTGCTGAAAAATTCGACTTACACTCGAGTATATACGGTATGTGAAAAATGACTAGTGCTTATAAACAAATCCTTGTACACAAAATATATAAAAAAATATCAACTAACTTTGGCATTACTGGTCTCTGACTGGACTGGTATGCACCTGGTGTGGCTCAACACACACCCAGATGTATATATGCAACGTGAATAGTGCTCATAGTGCATAACATAAAGTGACAGTCTCAATAGAACTGAGTGATATAAAGTTCATTAGTATACATGCAAAACACATGCAAAATAACAGTGCTCCACTTGAAAATAATCATCTATTCAAAGTCCACAAAATATATATATATAAGTGATCCACTTGGTGCCAGGAATACGTGACAGTGGTGATTATTCTTCATGCAACACAGCACACACTGGTGGGCAATGGCCCCTTACCTGAAGGTAATGGGGTACTCGCATTTAGCCACTTTTAGGCATGGCAACCTTTCGTTGTAAAGACCATGGAATCAACCAGCTGTGGGAAATAGTGTTGATGCAGTCCTATCCTGGTTTATCTCCTTTAAGGGCGTATATTCCTTCAAGTAGTATCCCGGGGTCACCCAGATAAATCAGAAAAGGAAGATCCCACAATGGTTAAATATTGTTTGGCAAACGTACAAATCTTTACTAAAACTCACATGTACTCACATTAAAATCAACAGTACTGGGCGGAGATCCAACGAGCAGCAAGCTCGTGATGCAAAACAAACATAGAGTGCCTGTCCCGTCCCTACGCGTGATGTCACGGTCACGTGACTTCTTCAGGGGTACAGGGAGGCACTGTGGGTGTCCTTAAATAGCATATATATTTTTTGTTCCCCCTCTGCTGACAGTGGGGATGAGTGTGATCGTTGATTGGCTAAATCCGGCGTGGCTGTCAGTGAGTGTCGCCCGCCCCTGTTATCGGCATTGGCTGACTAGCAATATAGCTGCGCCCATCCGCCCTAGGCAAAATGGCCGCTTCAGCACTTCCTGGCGGCTCCGAGAAAATGGCCGCCCATTATAGTCTATGGAGAGCTATTTAAGGACACCCACAGTGCCTCCCTGTATCCCCTGAAGAAGTCACGTGACCGTGACGTCACGCATAGGGACGGGACAGGCACTCTATGTTTGTTTTGCATCACAAGCTCGCTGCTCGTCGGATCTCCGCCCAGTACTGTTGATATTAATGTGAGTACATGTGAGTTTTAATAAAGATTTGTACGTTTGCCAAACAATATTATACCATTATGGGATCTTCCTTTTCTGATTTATCTGGGTGACCCCGGGATACTACTTGAAGGAATATACGCCCTTAAAGGAGATAAACCAGGATAGGACTGCATCAACACTATTTCCCACAGCTGGTTGATTCCATGGTCTTTACAACGAAAGGTTACAATGCCTAAAAGTGGCTAAATGCGAGTACCCCATTACCTTCAGGTAAGGGGCCACTGCCCACCAGTGTGTGCTGTGTTGCATGAAGAATAATCACCACTGTCACTTATACCTGGCACCAAGTGGATCACTTATATATATATATATTTTGTGGACTTTGAATAGATGATTATTTTCAAGTGGAGCACTGTTATTTTGCATGTGTTTTGCATGTATACTAATGAACTTTATATCACTCAGTTCTATTGAGACTGTCACTTTATGTTATGCACTATGAGCACTATTCACGTTGCATATATACACCTGGGTGTGTGTTGAGCCACACCAGGTGCATACCAGTCCAGTCAGAGACCAGTAATGCTAAAGTTAGTTGATATTTTTTTATATATTTTGTGTACAATGATTTGTTTATAAGCAGTAGTCACTTTTCACATATTTGTGTGTTTGACTGTCATACCTAGTGGATTACCTGTATGATAGGTATATAGCTACTCTTTGCTAGAAGACATACCATCACTATATATATTTTCTATTATAGAGTCACATTTAGGCAGTAATGTTTTATTGTCATATGCTTATATTTTAGAGACACCCACCATCACTGTGGTATCACATACAGAGTCATTGTTTATTTAAAGGATTAGCGTAACACCACATTCCTATTCACATTGGCTCACTTTCTGTTACTGAATAACAAATAAACTTATCACTGGACCTTAAATTCAGTCCTGAGACAAGGTCATCTAGTGCCCCCTTTTTTAAGACCTGTGTCACATTGGGCAAATTTCCCTTGATTTCCTGTCCCATAGCCAAAACAGGAAATCCCAAGTAGTCACCAGAACTAGTGTCCCCAGTTACAGATTTCCCCTCTATTCCTGTTCTAGTGACAACCCAAAATTTGGGATATTCTTTCACTTTCACGCTCAGTGAGAATGAAAAAGAGAGTTAAAGAAAACTAAAAAACAAATATTAATCTGTGAATTTATCCCACCACCAATGTCTACCAATACTAAAATATGTAGTGCAGCACTACCCTCACTAAACTCAATTCACAGGAAAAGCTTTCACTAATCAAGTGATATAAAAATAATGGTGAAAAAGCTCACAAGTCACTCCAACTAGCTCCCTTTCATAATATGACCTCTACATAGAAATTAAGTCTAACATGCTTGTACTCCCACAGGGTTAAAATACTGCTCAGGATAGGCGTCGCAGGGGGTGGCTATCGAGGCTGGAGCCCCGAATCTGGAGCCCATAGCCCTGAGTCTCTTGCCGCAGGGTTGCAGCTGCGGCTGCGGCTGGCTGCATTAGAGGTGGAGGAGAGAGACAAGCGGGCGGACGAGCAGAGATGACATCATCTCTCTCCGCCCGCTCCACGTCACCACTCTTCCGCCCTCACAGCCGGGCCACTTCAATGTGGGAGCGATGTGCGGCGGGGAGCAGAGAGATGACATCATCTCTCACTGCCCGCCACACATCAGCGCTCTTCCGCTCTCACAGCGCGGGCCTCTTCAATGTCGGAGATGCAGTGGGGAGCAGACAGATTACATCATCTCTCACTGCCCGCCCCGCATCTCCGCTCTCCTGCCCTCACTAAATGGACCAGTGCTGCCAGCCTGCCACCAATGCAGCGACAATGCACATTTGGTGGCACTGGCTGGCATGGCAAGTGACAATCCACATCAGTTGCCAAGTGACAACCCACATCTAGTGGCAGGTGACATAGCAAGTGACAATCTGCTAATGGTGGCAGGTGATGTGGCAAGTGACAATCTGCAAATGGTGGCAAGTGACGCGGCAAGTGACAATCTGCAAATGGTGGCAAGTGACAATCTGCAAATGGTGGCAAGTGACGTGGCAAGTGACAATGTGCAAATGGTGGCAAGTGATAATGTGCAAATGGTGGAAAGTGATGTGGCAAGTGACAATCTGCAAATGGTGGCAAGTGATGTGGCAAGTGACAATCTGCAAATGGTGGTAAGTGACAATCAGCAAATGGTGGCAAGTGACATGACAAGTGACATGGCAAGTGACAATCTGCAAATGGTGGCAGGCGACATGGCAAGTGACAATCCACATCCAGTGGCAGGTGACAGTGGCAAGTTAAAAAGCTGTATCTGGTGGCAGGAGATGTGGCAAGTGACACGCCCAGGGCTCCCACTGATTCTGCATTATGGTGAGTTGAACCACATCATTATATATTAGAATGTAACAATAGAAACAAAGCGCTTCGATCACCCTGACATCATATCAACCATGGTGCCATGATGATGATTGAAATGCAACACCAGCCTTTGCCAGCAAAAAATTGCTTACCACCGGCATCCCCCCCCTCCCCCCTGGCCTGCAAAAAGGTTTTTTGACTGATGCTATGACTACATACACCACATCGCCAAAAGTATTGGGACTCCTGCCTTTACATACACATGAACTTTAAGACACCCCAGTCTTGGTCAGTAGGGTTCAATATTGAGGTAGCCCAGGCTTTGCAGCTACAACAGCTTTAACTCTTCTGGGAAGGCTGTCCACAATGTTTAGGAGTGTGTCTATAGGAATGTTTGAAGTAACTCCGGTGGAAGTTGTCCGCCGTTTACTCAGGATGCCGATGCTGATTCAGGGCATCATTCTGAGGTAAGTATTTCATAATGAGCTAGAATGCGATGCATACAAGCTCATTATGCCTTTGTCTTGCAGGGTTTGTTTTTTTTTGTTTTTTTGTTTTCGAGGGTTTACAATCTCTTTAAGGACCAATAAATTGGTGCCGCTGCTTCTGCTTGGTCCCATTCTTTTGGAGACAAATAAAGAAATAATAAAAAAAAGGGATTTTTTTATGTTTACGTTTCTAGGAAGATAATAGAACTCCTTTAAAAAAACACGCCAAAATCGCACATAAAAAAGCGCAAAAAAAGGATGTAAAAACTGTTTATGTCTGAGGGCAGCATCCCATCCTTTATAAATTGTTTAGATTTAAATGTACCAACAAATTGTAATCTCTTTTTACTAATAATGTATTGCTAATAATGCATCCCTTGATAAAGAAGCGTGTTCATGCACATATATTAATAAGCTTACTAATTATTCCACCCTAAAGCTAAACTCCAGGCAGATATAAACAAAACAAATAATTGCAGCTCTGCAATCGTTAATACATCATTAAATGTATTCTGTAATTGAAAGAAATGTAAGTGTCTGAATTTGACCCCCTACATCGCATTATGTATTTCAAAACCTGTAATTGAAAAAAAAAAGAATGGTTATTTGTCTAAGTAAAAGATAACACAAAAGATTTTGACCATAAAAAATGTAGTCTGTTAGCAACTGCTATAGGAAAAAAAGAAAAAATACATGGTAATGCCACTGGATGACTATCGAACTAATCCAAAATAAACCTGTTGCATATCAGAACTTCCAATCTGCATAGGTGTTAGGCTGTGTTCACACTGGGTAGCTTCAAAGTAGCCCGACTTTAAAGACGCCCCACACAGCGCAACTTTAGCGGCGCTTGCAAACGACTTCTTTAACAGAAGTCAATGCAAGCTGCTCTGAAGTCGCCCCCAAGTAGTGCAGGAACCTTTTTCTAAGTTGGAGCAAATCAACGGTTCCATTGCACTGAATGGAGCGCGACTTGTCAGGCGATTAGGTCGCCTAACAAGTCACCCCAGTGTGAACCGAGCCTTAGGGTCTGTGAGCCACAAAGGACTAAGGCTCCATTCACACCATGTCTTTTGGGTGACAGACATCCCGTGATTCTGTTTGCGTGATTTTACCGCGATTTGTCAGGCGACACTGCCCGCAAAACGAAAAACACCATGGTGTGAATGGAGCCTTAAAGCGGAGCTCCACCCAAAAAGGGAAGCTCTGCTTGTCTGCCTCCTCCCCCCTCCGCTGTCACATTTGACACCTTTTTGGGGAGCGGGTGCCTGATTTTGACTTATAAGACCTGTTTACTTATAAGACTTCCATATCTTCTAGAGCACAGGAGCGCAACTATAAAATCCTTACCTGGTGGTATTGGTGCTCTACTACTCTACACAAAATAGACTCATCGATTCCGATGTTTGCAGGCCCCAGGTACTATGACTCGTATCTGGAGTATCTGCCCTCTCATAACTCCTTTCTGGGACAAAATACTTCACCTCTACTATGATTTAGTTGGGGACAGAATCATTCATTCTCCTCTTTTTACTCTGAAATCAGTGGTGCTTGGATCCTATAAACAAAATTTAAAAAGTCTTCTCAGACACTTCTTGACTTCCGCACATACTGTGATAGCTAGGGCATGGCGTAAACCACAGGCTCCGTCCTTTGTGGAGTGGGCCTGTGAGATGGACTCCATTTGCTATTTGGAAAATCTGATCTCCTGCGAAACAGATAAAACTGAAGATTACACTCTTACATGGTCGGTCAGGAATCACTTCCAACATTCCTCTAAATTTGCCCCTTACCTCTGATTTCCCTGTCATAATACTTGCCATCATTTTTTGGATACCCAACTTCTTTCTTCCTCATAGTGCTTGGGTTTTGCATTTTCCTTTCCTTCTCTCTACATTCTTTGGTTCTACAATGTGACTTTTCTTTCTTATCTACGTTTTCTGGATGCTAAACACTCATCAGGAATTCCACATGCTTGTCTGGTCACAGTCATATTATTGTTACCTGTCCGCCCAAGAGAGGTATTTCTACTGCTCTCATTGTAGATAGCCCTCTCCGTGTGAATGACTTTTCATGTTTTCTGTTTTTGGCATATGGCATATTTGAGAGGCTTCATACTGAACATTTGTTTGACTCTTGACTGTCTCATTACCCACCTACTAGGGCAATTATATTTTGTTGTTATTTACCTAGTGGGGAATTACCCTGTTATCTTTTGTTATGCCTTATGTACCAGCAAATGTTACAACAAAAAATGTAATGAACCGGAATTAAACATAAAATACATATATCTCACATATATCTCAGATATATTTAGTTCCCCAAATCTATATCCAATTCATATATAGCTATAAAGGCTGTTAATTGTTCTGTTTAATTTGTGTTTATTGGCTGTTCTATGAACCCTAAGCTGAAATCTATGCTTTCAAGAAATGTTGTCCATCGTTACAGAACCAATGTGTCCATGAAGCCTTCATAACATGCTCCATAACACACAGGGAATCTATAGTTTGGAACAATAATGTAAAAAGTGAGTGTGGCCTGGAGCGGCATGCAGTACGACGATGGTGACCTGAGCTCCGCCGGCCCGATATCCTTAATGACTCATCCTGGGACCAGATCACCCGCAATCCACCCTGTTTTTTGACTGCCTGCATACCCGGTGCCCTCAGGGAACATGTCCAAACAAAAAAAAGGCACTGAAGCAGCTGCCAAATTGGACAAATACCACCGAACAGAACATGACCTCCAGGAGGAAGATGGTGGCGCCACGCTGGGAGAGGGGACAGCTGCAGGGGCAAACACAGCGAGCGTACTTGATGCTATTACTGCCTGCCAGAAAGCCATAACATCCTGCCAAACCATCCTGACTGCGAGGATTAAGGAAGTAAAGGTGGACATTTCTCTGGTAAGGCAGAACTTCCAGAAACTGAGGGACAGGGTCAAGGACACAGAAACTCAGCTGAGCACTGTGAAGGATTCCCTCCCCCCTACAGAATACTACAGACAGCATGCAGCTGCAAGTAAATCAATTGCTACAGAAGCAAGACGAAATAGAGAACAGGCTTAGAAGGAGCAATCTGAGATTCATCGGACTGCCTGAGGGAGAAGAGGGAGCAGACCCCTCCTCATTCTTGGAGCAACTCCTGTGTACAGGTGCAGAGCCAAGTGGATAAATAAATAACATAAAGGAACGGACCAGACACAGGGGAGGGGGAGGGGGGGTGTGAGGGGGTGTGAGGGGGCGGGGGGAAATAAGAGGGACTGAGAGAGACTAAGATAATAATAGGGTTTATAATTATAGAAGGCGTTTTGTCGCCGGTTTTTAAAAATATTTAAGAATATCCTAGAAAGGAAAAATAATAAAGATGTGACGGAAACAATCCACAATGATGTGAAAAAGGAGAAGAGATAAAGTTTGACACAAAGTTGAAATAATGTCTCTCGGAAAACTTTCGCTGAAGTGGATTAAAAAGAAAAAAAAAAAAAAAAAAAAAAACTCCTGTGTACCATGTATGGTAAGAAGGCTTTTTCCCCCACATTTGTTGTTGAACGGGCCCACCGCATGTCTGGGAGACCACCCCCCGTCGGGGCCCCACCGCGCACCTTCATTGCAAAATTTCTTAACTATAGAGACCAGGACACTATATTGCGCTTGAGTAGAGAGAGAGGAAATATTCCCTATGGTAACAAGATGATCGCGATTTTCCCAGATTTTTCTGCTGATGTCCAGCGCAGGCGCAAGTTTCACAGAAGCTAAAAGACGCCTCTGTATTAAACACATCAAATATGCCATGCTTTTCCCTGCCCGCCTCCAGGTGGAGGGCGACGGCAGAATAATGTAAAAAGTGGCAAGCCTTTTTTGCCGTGCTAGAGGACCTTTTTTCATTGGAAGAAGTCATAATATTATGATCACATACTATATTGTATTAGTATTAAAATTGTACTAAAATTGGAGACCCAGGGGCATCTAACATAATATTTTCATATTCATTCAGTGGAGTAAAATGTGAACTCATACCTAATTTTTTGTATTAGCGACTGTTTCTCTTGTGCTGTTGCTAGATGACCCGAGTAGTACACTGGGAAAAACATAATATTCCAGTTGGTTGAGAACCATGTCATAAAGAATGGGCAGTAAAAGTTCTTGTATGTGATCTTTACTATCTGTGTGGTTCCAACCCAAGAGGATGAAACTGATAAGATTATCAGAAAGCCCCAGATGACTTTAAGGAAAGTTGACGTACAAGACTGACATCGAGATTTCTCATGATTTTCCTGTTGATTCTCTTGGTTTGATTGTCCTCCTTCTCCACCTGAAAAAGAACAACAAAAAAGTACCATAAACATTTGTTTTTATTTCACTGCTTCCTTCCTATGTTAAAGTGTAACTATACATAAAATAAAGAATGACATTTGAATAGAGTAGAAAGTCCTGGCCGGTTACTTTTGAGCTTTCTGGATACCATTTGGAGAATTTCCCTTTACTTGCTGTCCCAGTTATATGAATACTTCCATGATATAGATAGATAGATAGATAGATAGATAGATAGATAGATAGATAGATAGATAGATAGATAGATAGATAGATAGATAGATAGATAGATAGATAGATAGATAGATAGATAGATAGATAGATAGTAGCCATCTTTTCTGTGTAAGAATAGGTTCACTTTAGTGTGAATAACAAGATACTAGAGCGAGAACTATACTTTAAACTAGCATTTCTCAACATTTTTAATACAGATGAACCCTTTAAATAAGTTTCATGTCACAGGGAACCCTTGCCAAATTATTGCATTTCTAGATCACGGCACATTGTAAGTTGTCAGTAAGTTGTATGTTTAATAATGTATGAAAGTATAAAGAATAGTGTATCTAGCATATTTGGCACCCAGAGCAGATAGTTGTTTCAGTAACAATCATAAATTAGAACAAATAATAATAATGGCCAGAAAAAAGAAAAACATTAATTGTGAAAATTGTAGTACCCATTCTATTGGGAAAAGAACCCTTTATAGTATTGGTCAGTGAGAAAAAAACATTTAACACTGCTGACAGTAGGAACCCCCCCATTACACACGGCTAAATATATAATTCTTTCAATGGTTAGTAGGATTTAGAAATCCTACATTTCCCAAGGAACCCTTTTCAACCACTGGAAGAACCCCAGGGTTTCACGGAACCTTGGTTGAGAAACCCTGTTTTAAACAATGGGTTAAATGTGTTTCCTACACTGGACTTTGGTGGTCATTTAGAAGACACCACTGTCATGGAACAAAATACTGGACCACACACCAGAAACTCAATAAGAAGACATTTTACCATTAGTAGATATGCCTAACTAAATTAGGAACTACACAGAACATCCCCACTCAAAACTACAGGTGAAACTAGAAAGGCTGTAAGGATGTAACATGGCCAACTACATTGTTAATCGTAATATTGTATAAGATTCATTCAATAGTAGACTTTCAGCCTAATATTAGCATATTAGCTGCAAATGTTTACAAGGAGACAAAAGGAGGTGGGGGCAAATGATTATAAAAGCAGGAGGAGTCACAATCAGACCAGTAATTTTCTATCTGATAGAAATCTCCCTAGAAGTGTACAGCGCCTTAAAAAAGTATTTATACCCCTTGAAATTTTCCACATTTTGTCACGTTATAACCAAAAATGTAAATGTACTTTATTGGGATTTTATGTGATAGACCAACACAAAGTGGCACATAATTGTGAAGTGGAAGGAAAATGATAAATGGCTTTCAATTTTGTTTTACAAATATCTGAAAAATGTGGCGTGCATTTTTATTCAGCCCCCTTTACTCTGATACCCCTAACTAAAATCTAGTGGAACTAAAAGCTTTCAGAAGTCATCTAATTAGTAAATAGAGTTAAGAGGCCCATGGTAACTCTGGAGGAGCTGCAGAAATCCACAGCTCAGGTGGGAGAATCTGTCCATAGGACAACTATTAGTCGTGCACTCCACAAATCTTGCCTTTATGGAAAAGTGGCAAGAAGAAAGCCATTGTTGAATGAAAGCCATAAGAAGTCCCGTTTGCAGCTTGAGAGAAGCCATGTGGGAGACACAGCAAACATGTGGAAGAAGGTGTTCTAGTCAGATGAGAGCAAAATGTAACTTTTTGGTCTAAAATTAAAACACTATGTGTGGCGGAAAACTGACACTGCACATCACCCTGAACACACCATCCCCACCGTGAAACATGGTGGTTGTAACATCATGTTGTGGGGATGCTTTTCTTCAGCAGGGACAGGGAAGCTGGTCAGAGTTGATGGGAAGATGGATGGAGCCAAATACAGGGCAATCTTAGAAGAAACCCTGTTAAAGTCTGCAAAAGACTTGGGACTGGGGCGGAGGTTCACCTTCCAGCAGGACAACGACCCTAAACATACAGCCATAGCTACAATGGAATGGCACGGAGCAGCGGTGACGTCCGAACGCTCGTGGAGGGTGCTGGACAAACGAATGTTTCCATTTTGAGTCTAATTTTATCATTTTTTTTGTAAGCACAGCTTTTAATAAACTCCTGTGTGCTTTTAAAAGAATGTTGCGCAATGAGTTTCTCTTCTTCTTTCATATGCTGAATGTGTGACCGGACTCTGGAGATTCCTTAACTAATGATAGCTGTGGAATATACACCTGTGGAATCCAATTAAGCAGGCTGGGTAGTGGATGTGGTTGAGCCCATAGTGAGGGGTGAAATCTCACTAATGTGCAGATAGACCCTGGAGGGTCTAAAAATCTGGTAAGCAAATATACTTACCCTGTCTATCCTGTGGGGAGCACTGGGTGTCTTCACCAATTAAACATTGGAGCACCACACATTTTGAGTTCACTTTATGGATGTGGAATTGGGACATTTGGACTATTATTATTAATATTTTTTTCCCTTTTTCACATTTTTCATCTTTATTGCATTATATTAGATGTTTTTTTGCACTTTGATCATTAAGGTCATGGTTTGACAGCGCTACACGGTTTTGAATTTAATTTTTGTTATGAAGTGTATATTATTGTGAAAGCTGTTGTCGGTCACAGATCATCCGTGTCACTTACATAATTTAATTTACTCTATATGCACTTAGCGCAATATCACTTATTTACTATGTGTTATGCCCCGTACACACGGTCGGACTTTGTTCGGACATTCCGACAACAAAATCCTAGGATTTTTTCCGACGGATGTTGGCTCAAACTTGTCTTGCATACACACGGTCACACAAAGTTGTCGGAAAATCCGATCGTTCTGAACGCGGTGACGTAAAACACTTACGTCGGAACTATAAACGGGGCAGTGGCCAATAGCTTTCATCTCTTTATTTATTCTGAGCATGCGTGGCACTTTGTCCGTTGGCTTTGTGTACACACGATCGGAATTTCCGACAACAGATTTTGTTGTCGGAAAATTTTATCTCCTGCTCTCCAACTTTGTGTGTCGGAAAATCCGATGGAAATTGTCCGATGGAGCCCACACACGGTCGGAATTTCCAACAACACGCTCCGATCGGACATTTTCCATCGGAAAATCCGACCGTGTGTACGGGGCATAAGAATGGCCCAAACAAAGTCCAGACCTAAATTCAATTGAGAATCTGTGGCTAGACTTGAAAATTGCTGTTCACAAAAGCTCTCCATACAATCTGACAGCTTGAGCTATTTTGCAAAGAAGAATGGGCAAATATGTCACTCTCTAGATGTGCAAAGCTGGTACAGACATACCCAAAAAGACTTGCAGCTGTAATTGCAGCGAAAGGTGGTTCTACAAAGTATTGACTCAGGGGCGCTGAATACAAATGCACGCCACACTTTTCACATATCTATTTGTAAAAAAAAAAAACTGAAAACCATTTATCATTTTCCTTCCACTTCACAATTATGTGCCACTTTGTGTATGTCTATCACATAAAATCCCCCAAAAAATCAATTCCGTTTTTGGTTGTAACATGGCAAAATGTGCAAAATTTCAAGGGGTGTGAATACTTTTTCAAGGCACTTTATGTGAAGTCAGTTGCTAGTATTGTATAGAGGGGAAAGTGTTGAAACACTGTCAAGTACTGCTGTCTGTACCCTGCTGTGAAGATTCAGCCTCTCTATTTGTCTTGATAACCATTGTCAAAATACAAAGAGTGATGGTAAATTTCAATTTTTACCATTGTTACCAGAAAAGGACTACAGGGCAAACGTTATAATGGAAATATTGAAGAGTTTTTTCACTTGTTTCCTGTTGTTTGTCCAGGTCAGGAAGTGATGCTAAATCTGCTCAACAGGGCACAGACAGCATAAATATGTTTTGGCCCCTCCCTACTGTATATTTCTATGTATGCTCCCTGATCATTTTGGTTCTAGAAAATGTGAAAATGGAAATCATAATGTTACAGCAGCCTATGACATTAGTAAAACTATGACAGTTAGGTCCTCATATATCAAAGTGGCAGTAATTGCCTTGAGAAATTGGGGGTGGAATATATGCATTTAAATATGATTGTACTTACATTTTGATAAATTAGGACATTAAAATGACTCTGTAAAAAAAAAAATCCCCAAAAAGGGTTACATGCAAAAGATTAAAGTTAATATTTACCCTTCCCTCTGAACACACCTCAAAACACCACTAATGTTAAAAAAAAAAATCCTTCATTGGAATGCTGCAAGGAAATCAATAATTCTGAGAGTGTCTCTTTTTTTGCAAGCAGCTCTGTTTGAGGGTGTTTTTTAATGACAGGGTCACTTTAGTTAATATCCTGGCAAAGGGGATGAGTGACCTGGCATAATTTGGATTGCTGGATGTTGGACGAACTTGACGGAAAGTGTGCAAACCCCAAACACTGCACCAAACTCCACTGAAGTCTTTAGGAGCCGAATCATTATTGTTTTGTGGTCTTTTTGAGGCTAATTAGAAGCTTTGTTAAAAAAAGGGCATGGGTAGCTGGGTACTGCCATGTACCAATGCAAAAAAAAAGATGGGAAGCAGATCTTTTAACTTCAATACAGGACACTTATACGCCCTTTCTGCTCAGACCAATTTTTAGCTTTCAGCGCTCTCACATTTTGAATGACAATTACTCAGTCATGCTACATTGTACCCAAACAAAAATGATATTTTTTTCACACAAATAGAGCTTTATTTTGGTGGTATTTAATCACCACTGGGTTTTTTATTTTTTGCGCTATATGTAAAATAAAGCAAAGATTTTTAAAGATTTTAGTTTCTATTGTGGGCCAAATATGGGCCAAAATTTATACTGCTACATATCTTTGGTAAAAATAGTCCACATTAGTGTATATTATTTAGTCTGTGTGAAAGTTATAGAGTCTGCAAGCTATAGTGCCAATCATTGAAAATTGATCACACCTGATGTACTGACGGTCTATCTCTTGAGAAACTAACAAGCCAGGACAGTACAAATTCCCCCTAAATTACCCCTGTTTGGAAAGTAGACAATCCAAAGTATTTAATAAGAAGCATGTTGAGTTTTTTTGAAGTTATCATTTTTTTCCCACAATTCTTGGGAAAAAGAAGAACTATATATATGTATATATATTTGTTTTGGGTTTTTTTACACAAAATTGTCTTATTAACAAGTTATTTCTCACACGCAGCATATGCATACTTCCAATTACACCACAAAATGCATTCTGCTACTCCTCCTGAGTATGGCAATACCACATATGTGAGACTTTTACACAGCCTGGCCTCATACAGCGGCCCAACATCAAAGTAGTACCTCCAGGTATTCTAGGAGCATAAATTACACATCTACTGTAATTTCATGATGAGCTATCACACTTTTGAAGGCCCTGGAGCACCAGGACAATGGACAAAATTACCCTATTTTGGAAAGCAAATGCCCCAAAGTATATTCTATGAGGCATTATGAGTCTTTTTAACATGTAATTTTTTTTCCACAAGTTTTTGGAAAATGTGGAAAGAAAATGAAAACATATTTTTTTTACAGAAAGTTGTCCATTTATACGATATTTCTAACGCATAGCATGTACATAGCAAAAATTACACCCCAAAATACATTCTGTTACTCCTCTTGAGTATGGCGATACTGCATTTGTCAGACTTTTACATAGCCTGACCACATACAAAGGCCCAACATCCAAGTAGCACCTCCAGGTGTTCTAGGAGTATACATTATACATCTCATTTCCTGACAACCTATTGCATTTTTGAAGGCCCTTCATATTTCTAACACATAGCATGTACATAACAATTACACCCCAAAATACATTCTGCTGCGCAAAGGATAAACAAAAGATTACCTGTGGTTTTAGTAGTGCAGTGTTCCACAGAGTAGCGCATTGGTCCAGGCAGGGATGTGGACAGCGACAGCAAAAGCAATCGTCAAGGCAGCAGGCAGAAATACTGTCCATAGTCAGTACAGGCAGCGGGCAGAGATACTGTCAGCACAGCCAAAGCATTGGTCCAGGTAGCAGGCAGAGATGCGGTCAGCAGCAGCAAAAGGAATCATCCAGGCAGCAATACTGTCCATAGTCAGTTCAGGCAGCAGGCAGAGATTTGGTCAATACAGCCAAAATATTGATCCAGGCAGCAGAAAGGAACATGGTCCATAAAGTCCTGGGTCATTACAAGCAGTGATATGATCAGCACAGCCAAAGTATTGGTCCAGGCAGCAAGAAGGACCATCAAGCTTAGGGCTTCTGTCAGAAAAAAATGGTGACAGGGGTGGAGGCTTCTCCCACCCAAATCTCTTTCAAGCCTCCGACTCCAGACCCTGTTCTGGGAAACACTATTTTGGAGCCCCTCACATATATGAGACCCCTGTGTACTAAAGTAGAAGGAAAAAAGATCAGTCCAAGTGGCAGGCAAAAAAACCACAGTCGATCAACAGGCCAAAGTCGGTGCACGTAGAAGTCAGAAATGTGGTTTAAAACGGCAGGCAAAGGCATAGTCGGTAAACAGGCCAGGGTCAGTTAACTTGGAAGGTAGAAACGCGGTAGCAGGCAAATAATCCACACAGATATTTGAAATGGGGAAATATAAGGGGAACTAATATCTTATGGATGTGTGATACCTTCTGAAGCATTCTCTGATGCATAGGCCAGATTGGGAGGGACATTTGGTATGATAACGATGATAACTGGTGTCTCTTCTAACTCCTCCTCTGCTGCATACACATTTATTTTGGTGTCCTCTTCCTGATTCTGTGGGGGGAATGTTATCGGGAAAATGTTGCTCATGAAGTCGACTCACACAATCAGATACTGGAATGGGTCCTTGCTGGTAGATCAGGGCAGTGACAATATCTTCAATATATTTGAGGTAGGTGCTGGGTTGGCTTTCTGTTGACTTTTGATAGGCAGACATATGAATTATACGTGGCAATATAGATGAGATAAAATGCAACTTTTTTATACCAGAAACGGGATTGTCATGTTAATAAATATGGTTGTAGCATCTGGTCACTTAAATCCACCCCCCCCCCCCATGAACTGATTATAATCTTGACACATTTAGGTTTTACAATGGGGCCACGTCGTCTGTGTCACCAAGGTGTCATTGTGGATGGTGGACATGACGTAAACATCTCTCCTGTCCCTCCACTTCACAGCCAACACTTCCTCATTCCTCAGACTTGCGGATTCCCCCCTTGTTAGCCTTTTTGTTACTAAATTTTGTGGGAAGCCCTGGAGGTACCGCAGGCCAGGGTTTTTTCACGGGAAGGTGACGTAAAGGGACAAACTGGTGTAATAATTGTCCACATACAGTATATATGATAGCCTTTTTTGAGCAGGGGGTATGCCAGGTCCCAGACAATTTTTCGGCTGGTTCTGATATGTTGGGCACTCAAAGGGCTAGAGCTGGGAGTCTTTGCCTTCATGCAAATGGAAGGCATACACTTATCCTGTGGCTCTTTTGCAAAGTTTATTTTGTTTTACCCCATACCTGGCCCTCTTACTGAGAATATACTACTTGAAGTTCAGCCGGCCAGTAAAGTGGGTAAGGGATTAATCGAAACAAATGTTTTGGTCTGGGACATACATTTCAGCAGATCGCTTGGAAAAATAACTTATTAGGGGGCGTATTTTATATAATCTATCGTGGTTGGGATTACCTCGGGGAGGGCACTGCGCGTTGTCATTAAAATGTAGGAAGCACATAATCATGTCATAACATGTCCTGGACATGGCAACAGAATAAATAGGCATGTGGTGGATGGGGTGGGTGGTCCAGCAGGCATGCACTTAGTTTTCCTTTGTAAGCCCCATATTGAATGTAAGGCCCAAAAACAATTTTAACTCTTCTACTGTGAGACGTCACCAGTGAAACATACGGGCATAGGACAAATTGGGGTTAGAGGCAATAATTGCTCTGCAAAGATATTTGTTTGGTCTATGATATACTGCAGCAGATCTTGTGTGAAAAACAAATAAAAATAATCTAATTGAGAAAAATTGGTAATGTTGGGCTGCACACCTGGCATTGCGGTGAAAGGGGGGATCATAGTTGACCCTGAGATGGAAGGCAGCCATAAGGGGCTTGCCAGGGCATCAGGAAGGTAGGTTTGGGCCTGGGTTCTTTGTGTTTGGTGATGTTATTCCAGTGATAGTACTGAGCTCCTCTTACTAGGGTCTAGCTCCATTTGTGTTGGAGCCGTTGGGGTGTATGGCGCTGCTGGTCATAGGCAGGTTTTCTAATCTTGTTGTTCTACTTATTCTTTTAAGAGGGACTGTTTTCTCCTCTGATTCGGTCCCCAAATCACTACTCTCTACTGGCTCGAATTCTGAACCATAATTGGATTATGAGAGCTCCCCACGGCTCTCATCGTCCGACATAGTAAGGATTGTATATTCCTCCTCAGTTGTAAAAAATCTTTTGGACATGGCAGCGGGTACCGATGGCCTGTGTGGCAGATCACTGATGGCAGTACTGACATCCTGTGTGACAGATCACTGATGGCGGTACTGATGGCCTGGTGACAGGTCACTGATAGTGGTACTGATGGCCTGTGTAATAGATCACTGATGGCAGTATGGATGGTGGTACTGATGGCCTGTGTGACAGGTCACTGATAGTGGTACTGATGGCGGTACTGATGGCCTGTGTGACAGGTCACTGATGGCAGTACTCATGGCCTGTGTGACAGGTCACTGATGGTGGTACTGATGGCCTGTGTGACAGGTCACTGATGACGGTACTGATGGCAGTACTGATGGTGGTACTGATAGCCTGTGTGACAGGTCACTGATGGCGGTACTGATGGCCCATGTGATGGCCTGTATGACAGGTCACTGATGGCGGTACTGATGGCTTGAGTGACAGATCCAGATGGGCTATGTGACAGATCCAGATGGGCTGTGTAACAGATCCCTGGTGACAGGTTCTCTTTATTGGCTCTCCTCCTCACACGATCGATGTTTGAGGAGAAGAAGCCGGGATTGCTGGTAACGGCTCTTCTGTTAACATTTGTGACCGGCTGTGATTGGACACAGCCGATCACGTGGTAACAGCCAATTTCATTGGCTGTTTACTCTGATCGGGGATGGGCTGTATCCAAGGAACATGTGCCATCCCTAATCGCCTCAATCAGGATAACAGATCCACTGCTCGACTGTCAATTCGCTATAGGCCGGACGGGATCTGGTTAACATAACTTAAAGAGCAACATTATAAATACATTTATACTTTCTATAATAGGAGGCAGGGATGCCTTAAATCAGCACATGAATCTAGAGAGCAGTACATCACCCAGGTTCCCTAGCTGGTTTGTTTACATTCCGTAGCCAACTAGGGATCTGTCATTTGCAACAGGAGCAGCAGAAGGGTAGCAATACCACATAGTGGGTCATTGTGGCAGCGTCGAGTGTGTGGAAACATCATCGGGCAGCAGATCCTAACAATGATCTAAATTGCTGTATAATATGATTGGCATTGGATTTACATCTGGGGATAATTTTCTTTTTTTTAAGGACTTTTTCACAATGTGGATGTTTTATTTACTCTCAGGGAAAGATGTAGGGATGAGACATTTGTCAAGGTGCTTTGCAAAGAGTTGGGATGGGGGATTTTACTAACACACTGGCTTCAAATAGTAAATATACATAATGCACTCACAATGGCATAAAATAATGATGACTACAAATGTCTCTTTCTCAAAACCAGGGGAATCAAGCTTGAGAAAGAAGTAAAACTCCTCAAAACACATTGTCTGGTTACGTCAATGCTACCTGGATGCAGACCTTGCAGCTGGGCAGGTTGTTGATGTGAACTTTCTCTAGCTCAGAAGGCTCCAATGCTTCTGTGCATCCACAGACTACCCATGAACATTCACTATGAGAAGGCAGTAATGCACATCTTCCTGGAATGTTGAATGCTATACTCCCAGTTCCTTGCATGTACAAATATTCTGCCGCATGGGTCATTCTAGTGTTGAGATCCCCACATCTGGAGTTCATATCCTGTTGTCAGAATCTGCCTGGATCAAAATAGCTTTTGAAGACATCACTCTTTTCTGCCATTGTGAGTGCACTATGTATCTATTTGAAGTCAGTGTGTTAGTAATGCATGAGGTTGTTTTGCACTTTCTGCTTTTTCTTTTGTTTTCACTCACGGTTCTTCCTCTGTCTCTTCCTGCTGTTTTCTGAAATTGAAAGACTTAGACCTCTACCATTTTGGATTGTGAATGAACTTCATGACTGTAAATCCCAATATGTACTCCCAATATTGTCCATTTTTAGTATGCCAGTACATATACACACTTTATTTATACTTGGATAGAAGTCCGCTCTGAATTTTAGGGGAAACCCCACACAATTTTTTTTCTTGTGCACAAAAAAAATGCATTGGGGTCCCTCTTCAAATCCAAACAAGATCTTCATCCATCACCATCACCTTCAGACCATTACAAGGTCCTCAGTGATGCCACTGACCAAATACGTAAATTTGTAAGCAAGGCAAAATTTCCTTGTCTTTGTGTTGGACCTGTTCAGGCTTCCCAGGACAGCCAACACACCTGGTGTGAATAGGCCCTCAGAGTAATCAGGGCGATCACTTATAATATTGTTTTCTAGTTGACACCCTTGTATGTGGTTCTTTATGCATTCCATAAATATCTTCAACGCTACAGAAGTAAAAATTACAGGGCTGCAGTTACTGGGAGGAGTTCCTGTCACATCATGGCAGCATACACTTGGGTTGTGACTCCACCCCTCACAACCTGACAGGACTGAATAGCTATAAAAAGATAGAGAGGGTCCCACCACAAAATTCTCTTTTTTTTCTTCACCTGTCCAGGACTGATGGAAAGCTCAGCACCCTTTACCGCTCTCGCCCCAGCCAGGTTCAGCCTCTCCTGGATGGAAGTCCTTGCCTGTACAGTCTCTAAATGAGCTAGATGGAAGGAACCCCACTCTGTTGGTCTCAGGGGTATGTTGCCTGGCATGATACCAGCCTTAAACAGGCTTAGATTATCTGCAGCGGTGCTCATATATTTTTTCTTGCACTTTGCGTGGTCTTTCTGGGCTCTGTAGTCCCACACAGCTATCCTGCCATTCCTAAGATGGTGCCCAAGCATTCGGCCACTTCTGTGCTTGCGCAAGTAGAAGTGATGCTGCCGGGAGCCCGATTTTTCAGTTTCCAATATGGTGCCAGGCTCCTCTATGCGCAAGTGCGCATGCACAAGTTACAACTTAGTTACACCCTGGTCATACACATGGGGATACACCTTTCAGCTATTCCTCTGGTAAGCACGGCCTCTCTATCTCTCTCCCTGTCAGGAAAGGTCCCCTCCGCTGGCAATATCGATCATTTGGCGTGCAGTACTGAGGTCCACCAGCAGGTGTCTCCTGGCAGTTTGGAGCTGTCAGAAGAGCTTTTCCCTGCTGATATTTTGTTACCTTTGGGCCGCAGTACTGTCGTCCACCAGCGGAGGGATCCTGGCAGTGTGGAGCAGTTATTTTCCCTTCTGCAGACAGGTGTCACCTGACTTTAATTAGCAGCTGCAGTATAAATACCCGGCAGGTGCACACTCATCTTGCCTTGGTATTGTCCTTGAGCCCTGACCTGCAGTCTGCATCCTGTTTACCTGATTCCTGAAACCTGATTCCTGTACCTGAGACCTGATTCCTGGAGCCTGTTGATCCTGTTCCCTGTCTGTTTCCTTGCTCTGGACCCTGAGCCTTGTATCTGACCTGTTCCTCCTGTGATCCATACATCCTCTCTTGTCCTGTTTGTTTCCCTTCCCTAGCTGCTGACCTCCTGTTGATGACCCTGGCATGGCTCTGTTTATGATCTTGGTATTTCCCTTACTTGTATATATTTGTTCTGTTATTATTATTATTTGTGGGGTTCTGTTTTGTATTGGTTGTGGTGCACTAAGTGATATTGGAGGTAGTTGTGTTATATTTATTCATTTATCTTTAATAAATCATTTATATTTTCACTTATACACATCTAGGTTTCCTCTGTTGCAGTCCACACAGTTCTGGTCTTATCTGGTACATAACACTCCCTTTATTGGTGACAGGATTACTATATCCTCTATAACTGCTAATCTCACTATATATATTCTAGGTGGAAGCTTCTGTTCACTCCTCAAGAGGCCGCTGCCCCAGCAGACCATCCTCTGCCTACTGGGTAAGGGGGGAATTGGTAAGTAGTGGAGATATTGAAAAAGAGAGCCTTGCCACTAATGCTTATTGGACAGCCCTATCAGGTCTGCATGATCGTCAGACTCCAGACACAGGGAAATCTCAGGTCACAGAAGAAGCCGCTTAAGATCTTATTCCCGACATCGTCACTCACACCATAGGGGATCTTCTTCACGCCATCCCCCATCATCAGGCAGTCATCGTTATAAGCCAGCTGAAAACGCATACTGGGTTTGTGGCGCCTCTGCGCTTGCAGGAAAATTAGCATGCGGTTAGTGCCTCGAAGGGAGGTGATAGACATCATCAGAGAGTCAGTCCGAGAATCAATCCTACAGGTGGCTGCCCCCAAGACAGACAAAGCAGCTTAAAGTATATCAGGTGTCCCACAAGCATCAGCAAAATCAGATAACTCATCAGACGAAGAGATAGAAGCCTCCGCAGGTTTTGATTTTTCACGAATAGAGCCTTTTGTCAAATATGTAAAAGAAGCAATCAGTTGGGAAGAGCCCAAGGAAGCTCCAAGCAAAGCCAGAAAATATTTTCCAAACCTAAAGAAGGATCCCGAATCCTTTTCATTTATAGATGAATTGGAAGACCTGATCCAGGAAGAGTGGCAGAAATCAGATAAAAAAAAATAGTCTTAATAACAGACTAGCAAAACTTTATCCACTGAAAGAACCCAACTTAAACCCGTTGATCTCAGCACCAGTGGTAGGCGCATCACTAATGCATCTGGCCAGGCACGTAACACTACCCATTGAGGATGCTGTAACATTCAGAGATGTGTTAGACCGCAAAATCAATCTTGACCTAAAAAGAGCATATTCGGCAGTGGGGCAGACCTGCTATTGCCTTAACAGCTGTGGGTAGAGCCATTTCCAGCTGGACATCCAACATAGAAAAATTAATTCTAGATGGAGTGGAACAAGAAAAGGTTAAAACAGCCCTTCAAGAGCTCAGCCTCGCAGGAGACTTTGTGGCAGAGGCTTTAGTGGACGCAATAAGATCCTCCGCTAGAGCAATGCTGGCCGCCGTGATTGCCAGAAGAGCTCTATGGCTCAAACCATGGGCAGTGGACGCTGCCTCTAAAACCAATTGGTGTAATATCCCCTATGATGGAACAAACCTCTTTGGAGCAAAATTAGACTCAGCAATCTCAAAAGTTATGGGCAGAAAATCATGTCTTATCCCTTCGGACAGAAGAACAAAACAGCAAAAGCACCACCCTTTAGACGTAATCTCCCAGATAGGTACAGGGAGGTAAAGTCATACAGACCAGGGAAAAAATACAAGAGAAAACTGGAGGAAACCTCAAACCTCCTTCTTGAAGTTCCAAAAACAAAAATCTTCCGCCGTGGAGGATCAACAGAAGCCCTTTTGAAGGTAGGCCCGTCCAGCCAGCGATAGTTCGAGCCAGACTGAAACTATTCTCGCAGGTCTAGGCAAAAAACATAAAGGATAAAGGATGGTGGACGGTGTCTACCATTAAACTTGGCCACAGATGGAAGTTCAAGAGTCGAGTCCCCAGGGACCAGTTTTCCTCAACCAGACTACAAGCATCTCGGGAGAAACAAAAGCTGCTAGTTGGATATGTTCAAGAATTACTTCAGAAACAGGCAATAATGGAACTGCCATTTGCCCAGAGGGGGAAAGGATTTTACTCCCCATTATTCCTGGTAAAAAAGAAGACAGGAGACCTGCGCCCTGTATTGGACATAAAAAGTCTAGTCCAGTCATTCAATATGGAAAGCCTTCAAACAATCCTTCGAGCAATAAACTTAAACTATTATCTGCACGTCCCCATATATCCTAAGTTTCAATAATTTCTTTGATTCTCCGTAAACCACCAACTTTTAGGATTCAATAGTCTGCCTTTTGGAATCTCCACTGCCCCCAGAACCTTCACAAAGGTCCTTTTTCCAGTAATAGCCCTTCTGAGGGAGAAAAGCCTAAGAGTCCATCATTATTTGGACGACATCCTCCTCCTAGCATCCAATCCGTCACCGGAAGATACTGATTTCTACACTAGAACAATTTGTCTGGGTGATAAACTGGAAGAAGAGCAATCTTCAACCCACACAAAAAATTATTTTCCTAGGAGCAGAGTTGGACACACGACTGAACAGAATAGAACTACCTCAAGAGAAGTTAATCACTTTGATTCAGAAAATGAAGAAGTTATTGGTAGCAGTATGCTTGCCCGCCAGAGTCAGCAAACATTCCAATGGTTCAATGGGCACAGTGGCACATGAGAACATTCCAGAATTTGTTTCTTTGGCAGTGTTTCAAGGCAGTGAAACAGGCCATATGGTGGTGGACCCATGCTCACAACCTCAGGAGGTTCAGACATATGATTCCCCCTCTACAAGAAATGGTCACATCCAATGCCAGTATGGATGGGGAGCTCATTATCGAGACCAGGCAGTCCAGAGCCGTTGGCCATTCTAGTCACAAGGTATCATCTCCAACATACTGGAACTCAGAGCCGCCTTTCAGGCCCTGTCAGCATTCAGCCCATACTTGAAAGGGGAAAATTTATTAATACACCTGGACAACAAAACAGCAGTAACTTACATCCAAAGGCAAGGGGGTACCAGGAGTCTTACTCTTATGGGAGAAGTTTGTCCCATCCTCGAATGGGCCCAGGTAAACCTAGCAGACCTCGAGGTGGTGTATGTTCCAGCAGTCCACAATCAACTGGCCGACGATCTAAGGAGGATCTTTTTATCCAACAACGAATGGCCTCTGAATCTTCGGGCTTATTCCCTCATAACTCAAACTTGGAGTGTTCCAGATACAGACTTAGCTGTAACCCCAGCGAACACTAAATGCTTGAGATACCTTTCAAGAACAAGAATATGTACCTCAACTTTTAGTTGAGGTACATATTTCCTCTAACTCTCCTAATCACGGGATTCCTGTTCAGACTCAAAGGACAACATCCACGGTGATAACAGTAATTCCTTACTGGCCAAGGAGACCAATGTTCACAACATTCCTTCAACTAAACACAGAGAACCCATTGCCTCCACCAGTCACACCGGACCTACTCTCCCAAGGCCAGTTCCTTCACCCAGCTCCAGAAAGGTTACATCTGATGGCTTGGAAGTTAAAAGGTCTAGGCTTTTAGCCCAGGGATGTTCTCAAAGAGTAGTAGAAACGTTGCTTCAAGCCAGAAAGACCACTACCAACAACACTTACAGTAGAATTTGGAAAAGTTTCTCCTCTTTTGCACAACAACAATCTTGGAGTACATCATCTCTTGACGTATCTAAAATCCTTGATTTTTTCCAAACAGGTCTAGAGAAAGGCCTAAGCTCAATCACCCCTAAGATACAAGTCTCCGCACTATCGGCCATGACAGGAGTCAAGTGGGCCCTGAACCCTCTCATCATACAATTCCTAAAAGCCTGTCTAAAACTAAAACCTCCTAGAAAATCTACCTTTCCAGCCAGGGATCTTTCAATTGTACTAAAAGCATTATCTCATGAACCCTTTTATCCTATCATTTCTATATCCTTTTAGGACTTGACCCTGAAAATAACATTCCTCATCGCCATAACTTCGGCGAAGAGGGTATCCGAAATACAAGCGCTACTAATAAAGAAACACTACTTGATCTTCTATCTGGAGTAGTTCTAAGATCTTCGGACCGATTCATTCCAAAGGTGGCCTCCTCGTTTCACTTTAACCAAGAAATAAATCTTCCAGCCTTGCTCACGATCCAGGGTGATTCGCATCTGTTAGACATCAAAGGTAACATCTCAGTGTACCTTGAGGCAACTAGATCTTTCAGGAAAACAGACAACCTCCTTGTGATTCCTCATGGCTTCAAAAGGGGCAAGGCGCACCTCTCCCCGCACCATTGCTTCATGGTTGTTAAGATCCATCAAAAAAATATTCAATTTAGCACATTCCAATACCTGAGGGCTTGAAGGCTCATTCTACCAGGTCGGTGGCGACCTCATGGGCAGCATACTGCAGGATATCCACCATCCAGACAATATGTAAAGCTGCAACTTGGTCCTCCAGAAACACATTCATGTCACATTATAAAGTGGATTCTGCACAGCTGACTACTATGGGATTTGGAAAGTCTGTCATTCAGGCCAATACCTTAATTGCTTGTTGAATAAAAATTTTCTTTGCACCCACCCAGTCTGCGAGTTAATCCCCAAGTGTATGCTGCTATGATGCGACAGGAAAACAGAAAATTGTATACTCACCTTTCCGTAATTTTCCTTTCCTGGCGCAGACTCCCGCCCTTTTTTTTAGGTGATAGATACAGAGAATGCTGTGGTGGGACCCTCTCTGTCCTTTTATAGCTATTCTGTCCTATCAGGTTGTGGGGGTGGAGTCACAACCCAAGTGTATGCTGCCATGAAAATGCGCCAGGAAAGGAAAATTACAGAAAGGTGAGTATACAATTTTCAGTTTTTTAGTCGACACCCTTGTATGTGGTTCTTTACGCATACCTTAAATAGCTTCAACACTATAAAAGTAAAAATTACAGATTTGTAGTTACTGGGAGGAATATCTGGTTTGAATTACAGGAAGCTCCAGCACAAAGAAAATGTTTTACTACACAGATCTGGAAGAAAAACATAAAGCACACCAAGAATACACGTCTTTTGTATTTTGTTTACCTATAAAGAGGTTTCTAAGAACTTGTATGGGAAAAAAATCAACATTTTTGAGTTGTCACTATACTAGGAACAAAAGAGAGATTTTGCAATGGGGACACTTTTTCTGGTACAATTTTCTAAGAGGTGATTTACCTCACTATGTAGAAATGTGCTTTCACTTCCTGTTGTGTTTACATTACAGGAAGTAAAGGTAATTTCCCCTAAATGGACACTACAGCAAAAGATGACATGGTGTTTTATAATTTCCTGCCCTGTGCAAACTACTGAAATAGCTATAGATATAATTCAACTATAAATAAATTCAAGTATAGTATATTAAGTATATCAATAGGAATATGACTATAACAATAGCCACAGGGTAAACCCTTAAAATGGGACAGCCCTACCAATCAGATCACAGGTGGAGATTTATTCTCTATTGTTGAAAGCAACAAACCCCTTTATTGTTAAAATACAGCTGGTACACAAATTATTGCAAATGTGACAAACATTTTTTTGGCAGTAGTGGAGACAATCTCCAAACAAACAAAATATGCACATATATTATAGGAAGCAACTCTTTATAAAGATGAGAGGCAGCATGTTGAAAACGTGAAGTTGTCAGGTGCCCTGCCAGAGAAGGAGATCTGTGGACTCCACGAATACAATTAAATATGATCCTGATATTGTTCTAGATGAATGAAGCACACAGGAGTAATTAAATAATGTAATTTCAACTTTTCTGCCTAGAGTACAGTATAAATGGAGTTTTTGGAATCAGCATTCATTTGAGTGTTTTAACAATACCAGGATTAAAGTGTTATTAAAGGCAAATTTTTAAAAAAAAGTAAAAATAACAAACATGTGGGTTAGCACAGAGCAGCCCCGATGCTCCTCTTCTTGGGTCCCCCACCAGCGCACCTGGCAACTCCCTCTTGCCAAGTGCCCTAATAGCAAGCAGCTTGCTATAGGGGGCACCCAAGCAGGCTCGCCCTTGAGCCGTGGCTCTGTGTGTCCATTCACACATGGCTCCACCCCCGCTCTCCTCATTGGCTCACTGGCTGTGATTGGCAGTAGCGGGAGTTCATGGCTCCCACTGCTGTTTCAGCCAATAAGGAGGAAGAGACCTGCCAGATAAGGAGATCTGTGGACTCCACGAATACAATTAAATATGATCCTGGCATTGTTCTAGATAAATGAAGCATACAGGAGTAATTAAATAATGTAATTTCAACTTTTCTGCCTAGAGTACAATATAAATGGAGTTTTTGGAATCAGCATTTATTTAAGTGTTTTAACAATACCAGGATTAAAGTGTTATTAAAGGCATTTTTTTTTTTAATTAAAAATAACAAGCATGTGGGTTAGCAAAGAGCAGCCCCGATGCTCCTCTTCTTGGGCCCCCCACTGACGCACCTGCCAACTCCCTCCTGCCAAGTGTCCTAATAGCAAGCAGCTTGCTATGGGGGGCACCCAAGAGAGCAGTGACCATAACATGATTGGCCTAGTGTTAGCTGTAAGCAACAAACACGGGAAATATAAAAACACTTTATGAGAGCAAATTTTTTAAGGATGAGGGTTGCTCTCCAAATCTTAGACTGGGAGGGAAAATTGGCATAAATTAACACAGAACAGAAATGGGAATTCTTCAAAAAGACTGTATGCAAACTCACTGCAAAATATATTCCTATGGGCAATAAGTTTAAAAGGCTAAAAATAAAACCTATGTGGCTCACGGCTAAAGTTAAAAAAACTATAAATAATAAGAAAAGAGCTTTTAAAAAATATAAAAATGAAGGAACACTATCATCATTAAAATGTTACAAAGAATATAACAAATTTTGTAAAAAGGAAATCAAGGACGTGGAAATGTAAAACAAAAGACAGATTGCAAAAGATAGTAGAACAAACCTCAAAAAATCTTCAAGTATATTATTAGTAAAAAAGGTCAGTCTGAGAACGTAGGCCCTTAACAAATTAATCTGGAGTGAGTAAATGGGGACAAAGAGAAGGCAATAGTATTAAATACCTTCTTGAGCTCTGTGTATATAAAGGAGCATCGGGGAGCTCAAGTCCATAATGTGGGTGGTATTGACACAGCCCTGAATGATCCACAACGGCTCAAAAGTGATATGGTCCAAAAATATTTAAACAGAATAAAGGTGGATAAAGCACCTGGACCAGATAGCATCCAGCCACGGATCCTAAAGAATTAAGCTCTGTCATTTCAAAGCCATTGTTTCAAATTTTTAGGGACTTGTTAAGGACTGGAATAGAACCACTGGATTGGCGTAAGACCAATGTGGTGCCTATATTTAAAAAGGGATCAAAGTCTTTAACAAATAACTATAGAACTCTTTGTTTAACTTCTATAGTCGGGAAAATACTGGAGAGTTTAATAAAAGACCACATAGATGAGTTCTTGCTGAAAAAAAATATTTTAAGCAACAGACAGCATGGATTTATGAAAGACAGCAGTTGCCAAACAAACCTGATTTCTTTTTATGAGGAGGTAAGTAAAACCTTGGACAGAGGGGTGGCTGTGGACATGGTATACTTGGATTTTGCAAAAGCGTTTGACACAGTTCCCCACACATGGTTAATGTGTAAGGTAAAGTCTACAGGCTTGGAAAGATCAGTTTGTAAATGGATAGAAAACTGGCTAAAAGACAGAATTCAGAGAGTAGTGGTTAATGATTCTTACTCTGAATGGTCTAAGGTTATCAGTGGTGTACCCCAAGGTTCAGTGTTGGGACCCTTACTTTTTAATATCTTTATAAATTATATATCGGGATGTCTCCAACTTACAGGACAACCTCAATGCACTAATTGGGCAACTATGTGGCAAATGAGGTTTCGTGTTGATAGATGTAATGTTATGCACTTGGGGGCTAAGAATATGCATGCATCATACATACTAGGGGGATACAGCTGGGGGAATGAATGGTGGAAAAGGATCTGAGGGTTTTGGTAGATCATAAGCTTAATAATAGCATGCAATGCCAAGCTGCGGTTTCCAAAAAAAGCAAAGTCCTTTCTTGTATTAAGAGAGGTATGGACTCCAGAGAGAGAGAGAGAGAGAGATCATTTTGCCCTTGTACAAATCTTTAGTAAGACCTCATCTGGAATATGAAGTTCAGTTTTGGGCACCAGTTCTCAAAAAGGATATTGGGGAACTTGAGAAAGTGCAGAGAAAGGCAACCAAACGGATAAAAGCGCATGGAGAAGTTCAGATATGGGGAAACATTAGAGGAACTGAATTTATTCTCTCTTGAGAAGAGGAGATTAAGGAGGGATATGATCAACATGTACAAATAGATAAGGGGTCCATATAGTAAACTTGGTGTTGAGTTATTCACTTTAATGTCATCACAGAGGACAAGGGGGCAGTCTTTTCGTCTAGAGGAAAAGAGATTTCATCTCCAAATATGGAAAGGTTTCTTCACAGTAATGCCCCGTACACACGGTCGGACTTTGTTCGGACATTCCGACAACAAAATCCTAGGATTTTTTCCGACGGATATTGGCTCAAACTTGTCTTGCATACACACGGTCACACAAAGTTGTCGGAAAATCCGATCGTTCTGAACGCGGTGACGTAAAACACGTACGTCGGGACTATAAACGGGGCAGTGGCCAATAGCTTTCATCTCTTTATTTATTCTGAGCATGCGTGGCACTTTGTCCATCGGCTTTGTGTACACACGATCGAAATTTCCGACAACGGATTTTGTTGTCGGAAAATTTTATCTCCTGCTCTCCAACTTTGTGTGTCGGAAAATCCGATGGAAAATGTCCGATGGAGCCCACACACGGTCGGAATTTCTGACAACACGCTCCGATCGGACATTTTCCATTGGAAAATCCGACCGTGTGTACGGGGCATAAGAGCTGTGAAAATGTGGAATAGACTCCCTCCCGAGATGGTTCTGGCCAGCTCAGTAGATTGTCTTAAAAAAGACATGGATTCTTCCTAAATGTACATAGTATAACTGGGTACTAACATTTATAGGTAAAGTTGATCCAGGGAATATCCGATTGTCTCTCGGGGGATCAGGAAGGATTTTTTTTCCCTGCTGTAAGCAAATTGGATCATGCTTTGCTGGGGTTTTTCTTCTTCCCCTGGATCAACTGTTGGTATAGGATTGCGTATATAGGATTGTATGATTTTTTAATTTTTTATTGGTTGAACTAGATGGACCGTAAATGGACAAGGGAGAGTAAAGGGAGGATAAACAATAGGATCCCTTTACTGCATGGGAACTGCAGCTTTAATAGTTCTCATAGCCATAGCGTTGGTTGTATTATCAGGTGGGCACAAATAAGTGGAAATTAAATGTTTCCTCTTAGAAATTTTTATAAATGTCTTTGACTGGGTTTTAACTATAATAACAACATACCGTGCCAATCTGCAGCTTATGGAGTGAGTAAGATATCTTCTTGTATTAAAAAAAAAAAATGAAACTGGAGAGAGTGTAGAGAAGGGCAACTAAACTAATAAGAGGAATGGAGGAGCTCAGCTATGAGGAAAGATTAGCTGAACTGCCCCTAGATAGCTTTACTTCACAGACCAATCTCTGACTATACTGCTAAGGAATGAAAGCTGACTGCCCTTATCTTCCTAGCTACTCACCAAACCAGAGCTAAAACTTGGAGACAGTCCACCTGAAATATAACTGCAGAAAAGCAGCAAATCTTTGGTACCATGATTCATGAGAAAGTTATCTCTTCCTTAAATGATACTCATCCCAAATTTAGTCCCTGTGGCTAGAGTATAATCACAATTTGATCACAATTTGAATCTTAACCATTTTTTTCCATTTATTGATGTTTTGTCAAAAAAACAAACAAAAAAAATAGAACACACAAAACAGATAAAACATAGAAAACAGTAATTTAAGAAAATGACCTGTGCAGGTGTTGCAAGTGAGCAGCAAGTAAAAGGCGCGATGACAGGCAAGGGCATTACTTGTGGTGTGGCTCACATCAATGTGGTGTGGCTCACATAAACATGGGAACAGACAGTTCACCCTCGGTTAATGTAAGTGTCCTTATACAGTGGAAGGCTGGCATTCACTAAGAGCTTCCAAAAGGAAGAGGAGGAGCAGAGCCGGTGCTACCACTCGGAAGCTCGGAAGCCACCAAGGGCGCACTGCTGCCTAGGGTCCACCCACGGCCACTAGTTTCCCTACTCCGTGCCAAGGGCTGGCACAGGGTGCAAGAATGCAGACCCCAGCACCCAATGTCAATAACATAACTCTAGACTACCACTCCCCCATCATCACAGAACTGTTAAATTATGACAAAATAATCATCCACCCCTGTATGGCACTTTCTAAGCCACACCTCTTCAATCATCACTGGCCACCTGCTTCATGAACTTGCTGTTGCCATTCACCAGGTCCACCTCCCGCCTTCCATAGCTCTTTGTCCACTTCCTACCCCCCGCACACAAGAAATAATCTCCAGAAATTCACTCCGCTTTCATTTTTTCTCAGGATCCTGCCGCAGTGTGTACAAGAAGAGAGGGGGTAAAAGGGGGCAGTGTGTGTAGGAAGGGGGTGTAGGTTAAAGGGGGCAGTGTGTGCAGGAAGGGGGTGTAGGGTTAAAGGGGGGCAGTGTGTGCAGGAAGGGGGTTTATGGTTAAAGGGCACAGTGTGTGCAGGAAGTGGGGGGTGTAGTGTTAAATGGGGACAGTGTGTGCAGAAAGGGGAGGGTGTAGTGCAACAAGAGGACAGTGTGTGCAGAAAGGGGACAGTGTGTGCCGGAAGTGAGTGTAGAGTTAAAGGGCATGGTGTGTACAGGAAGGGGGCAGTGTGTGAAGGAAGGGAGTGTAGCATTAAAGGAAGGCAGTGTGTGCAGGAAGGAGGGTGTAGGGTTAAAAGGGGACAGTGGGGATAGGAAGGGGGGTGTAGGGTTAAAGGGGGCAGTGTATGCAGGAAGGGCGGCAGTGTATACAGGAAGGGGGTGTAGGGTTAAAGGGAATAGTGTGTGCTGGAAGGAGGGCAGTGTGTGAAAGAAGGGGGTGTAGCGTTAATTGTGTGCAGGAAGGTGGTGAAGCATTAAAGGGAGGCAGTGTGTGCAGGAACGAGGGTGTAGGGTTAAAGGGGGGCAGTATGTGTAAGGGAAATAGGGGGGCAGAGTGTGTAGGAAGGAGGGGCAGTGAATACAAGAAGGTGGTGTAGGATTAAAGGGGGGCTATATGTGCACGAAGGGGGCAGCGTTTACAGGAATGGAGATGAAGGGTTAAAGGGGGTAGTGTGTACAGGAAGGGTGGTGTAGGGTTAAAGGGCGCAGTGTGTGTAAGAAGGGGGGGTGTACTGTTAAAGTGGGGCTGTGTATACAGGAAGGGATGTAGGAATAAAGGAAGGGGCTATATGTGCTGAAAGGGGGGGGCAGTGTGTACAGGAATGGGGGTGTAAGTTTAAAGGGCAGAGTAGCATTAAAGGGGGGCAGTGTGTACAGGGAGGGGGTGTAGGGTTAAAGGGCACAGTGTGTGCTGGAAGGGGGTGTATCGTTAAAGGGGGGCAGTGTGTGCAGGAAGGAGGGGGTGTATCATTAAAGGGGGCAGTGTGTGTAGGAAGGGGACAGTGTATACAGGAAGGGGGGGTGTAGAGTTAAAAGGGGGCTATATGTGCAGGAAGAGGGCAGTGTGTACAGGAATGGGGGTGTAGAGTTAAAGGGCACAGTGTGTGCAGGAAGGGGATGTAGCATTAAAGGGGGGCAGTGTGCGCAGGAAGGGGGCAGTGTGTACAGGAATGGGGGTGTAGGTTTAAAGGGCAAAGTGTGTGCAGGAAGGGGGTGTAGCATTAAAGGGGGGGCACTGTGTGCAGGAAGAGGGGTGTAGCATTAAAGAGGGCAGTGTGTGCAGAAGGGGGCGGGTGTATACATGAGGGGGATGTAGGGTTAAAGGAAGGGGCTATATGTGCAGGAAGGTGGGCAATGTGTACAGGAAAAGGGGTGTAGGGTTAAAGAGGGGCAGTGTGCACAGAACGGGGGTGGAGGGTTAAAGTGCACGGTTTTTGCAGGAAGGGGGCAGTGTGCTCTGAAAGGGGGTCAGTGTATGCAGGAAAGGGGTGTAGTGTTAAAGGGGGAAGTGCTTACAGGAAGGGGGGTTGTAGGGTTAAAGGGCTCAGTGTGTGCAGAAAGGGGGGCAATTTGTGCAGGAGGGGGTGTAGCATTAAAAGGGGGCAGTGTGTGCAGGAAGGGGGTGTAGCATTAAAGGGGGGCTAGTATGTGCAGAAAGGGGTGTATCATTAAAGGGAGGCAGTGTGTGAAGGGGAAATAGGTGCAGTATGTGCAGGAAGTAGGGCTGGAGAAAAAATCGATCTAAATCTTGAATCAGGTTGAGAGGTCAAATCGTTCAAAATTTAAGCAAATCAATTCTCTTCTATTTTTTTTTTATCACCGCGGCGATCCTGAGAAGCTGCGGGCAGGAGTTTTTAGGCGAGGCCGCGGCTTCGGCCTAGTCCATGGCTTCGGCCTAGTCCACGAGGCCAGACGCTGCGGACTAGGCCGAAGCCACGGCCTCACCTAAAAACTCCTGCCTGCACCTCTTCAGGACCGGCGCAGGGTCCAAAAAAAAAAGAAACTCGATTCGAATCGTGAATGGAGTTTTTTTTCAGGAAAAATCTCAGATTTTTTTTTTTGGAAAATCTCCCATCCCTAGCAGGAAGGGGAACAATGTATACAGGAAGGGGGGTGTAGGGGTAAGGGGGGCATTATGTGCATGAAGGGGACAGTGTGTACAATTGTATTTTTTATTTTGGGGGGAGGGTGCAAGTACCTGGTCTTGCCTAGGGTACAAAATAAGTTAGCACCAGCCCTGCTGTCCATCATAGCTATAGACAAATAAGGAAGCTATTCCAGAAGTGCCGAAGGTCTGCCTGCCAAAACTGGGGGGTTTGGGAGGCTTCTTGCGAGTATGTTTCTTTAAAGAAATGTGGCAAAATAACTACAAATTCATTCTTCTACACACCTAAACTTTTACTTTCCCAAGCTCAGACCTATATGACCTTTTCACAAATCCAGGATTTAGCAAGTGTAGGATCAAATTAGCACTTCTAAGCTTCAATAAAGCAATGAAAAGCATGTGGAAGATTTACCGAGTGTACTAAGCCCAGTAACTGCTCACGTTTTATTTTCTTGAAAACTGATCAGTGAAAGATGATTTGATCAATAACTGTGAAATTCTGGTTACCTTGTATAACACATTGCTGTTTGTCTTATTGAAAGAGGCTGCATGAATACCAGCACACAGCTCAAAGTCATACCAGCAACAAGGTCACATAAAAAGCATCAGTACTCAAGTCACATGCTTAAACTATCACTTTGTCATCCGAAAGCACCCTCTATTATTCATCTATTATGGCAAATTATTGTTCCACCATCACAGCTGTAGACCAGTACGCCTGGCCTGATTTTTATTCAGCTCTGGTACATGCTAACATTACCAAGTGAGCCAATACTGTGTATTTTACCACAAATCATCTCATCAGTACTTTTGTGGAGCCAGAAGACTACTAACATGCAATCTAGCTATTATATTTCCACCAAGGTCTTACATTATATTCATATTTATATAGGAAAATATATTCTGATTATAATAAAGCCAGTACTGAAATGTTGCTACACTGTAGAGACAACTACTGATAAAAATACAGCAGTGTTTTTTTGGCTGTTAGAATATTTTCCCCTTTGTCAAAGTCATTTTTAACAAATACACCCTATGATGTTTATAGGTTTATCTCAACCATCCCTTGGCATGGATAAATTAATTGCCTAATTCTGAGGTTTATACTAAAAATATTATTTTAGGTATGTTGCATACATGAAATGTCTAAACCTTTAAATGGATATAGGTTTATTCACTTTACTGAGCAGATGTACCCCCTTAATCTATCAGTAGTACCATATAAGGTATACATGGCAGTGGTAGATAATCCAAGAGATACAGTATTGGGTTTATATACGGAACTATAGATTCTTGTATGTTATTTTTTGGATGGCTGATATGTCACTAGTTTGTCATTTTAAAACTGTAGTTGCACACAGGGCCATCTTTAATATTGATTGGACTCTGGGCAAAAATTTTCTTGGGTCGCACATCCCTATCCATGCAGTTTCACGCTCCACCTGCTCTGAGAAATACAATAAATAGCAGCTAGACTCAAAATTTGTTCACTGAATCAGATCAGGTAGATTGCGATTGGTTGCCAGTGGTTACAGTGTATCATTAACGCTCACTGATTGGTTGCTAGAGGTTACAGCACACATTACGGCTCACTGATCAGTTGCTAGAGGTTACAGCACATGATTTCTGCTTGTTGATCGGTTGCTAGAATTTACTGTACATCAATACTGCTCACTGATTGGTTGCTAGAGGTTACTGCACATCATTACTGCTTACTGATTGGTTGCTAGAGGTTACAGCACATCATCTCCTCACTGTCTGCACACCATGGACTGGGGGGGTGAGGGGACCCATTAATAGACAGAAAACTCCTATGGATCCTAGGACTCCTGAGATCAGTGGCAGTGCTGGGGGGGGAGGGTATGGTCAATGGCAATGCTGATTTTTTTTTTACAGACTATCAATATAAAGAGGAGTTTAAACACTGGCCATTAATGTTATAGGTGTTTACACTGACCACTAATGTAATAGGGGTTTACACTGACCACTAATGTAATAGAAGCATTCACAGTAACCACCAATGTAAGTAGGGATTTAAATTGACTACCAATGCTAGGGGGACATTCACACTGACCACTAGTGTGAATGAAAGGATTCTACACCAAGCACAAATGTAATGAGAAGATTTACACTGACCACCAATGTAACTGAGACATTTAGCCTGCGTTCAAATTTGTGTTTATCGGGAATGCATGCAAAATTGCTTTACTGACACCATAGAAACGTGCTGCCCTTTAGCAGATACACAGAAGTTCCATTATTTATTAATGACACCCTAACGCATCTGCGGACATGTGCCATGGCACTGTGTAATTTTGAAAAAGGGTTTGGGACTTTCTTCTGCATTTGTAGCGCATAGAATAGCCCATTGAAATGAATGAGCTGCTTTACATGTGACCTACATCTTTATCCAACCTGTCAGTACTGTACACCTTTGCATCCTAAAACCCATGCTAACCTCTGCACCCCAAACCTCCCCCATCCTCTACACTCCAATCCCCCTCCCCTTTAACTCTACCTGCCTCCTCTGCTCATCTTTGCACCCACCTTCCTTACCTCCATACATCCCCCTCCTTGCTCACCTGTACACCCCAAACTGTATTTCCTTCTCTGCCTACCTCTGCACACCCCACACTACCCACCCCACACTAATTTGCTCATCTTTGCAGAACAGGCTGATGTTAGGCTTAATGACCACAGTTGTAGGCAGGACTTTCAAGCATGCCCCTTTATCTCCCCAGTGGGCAGCATTCAGTATAGGTGATGGTGGATATGACCTCAGGGGGGCATGATATACATATGAATACTGCCTCTATTTACATATGAATGCTGCCCGTCTGCCACTATTTACATATGAATGCCGCCGCTATTTAAATAATCCATGTATTTATGGACCTTGCTTTGTGCACTAGGGAACAGTCATGTTGGAACAGGAAGGAGCCATCCCCAAAAAGTTGGGAGCATGATATTGTCCAAAATGTCTTAGTTTGTTGACGTCTTAAGAGTTCCCTTCACTGGAACTAAGGGGCCAAGCCCAACCGCAGAAAAACAACCTCACACCATAATCTCCCCTCCACTAAATGATTTGGAGGGGTGGCCCAATACTTTTAGCAATATAGTGTGGATGAGCGAGTTTGGGGTGAAGGAACTTGACTGGCCATAGACACACTCCTAAACCTTGTGGACAGCCTTCCCAGAAGAGTTGAAGCTGTTATAGCTGCAAAGGGTGGGCCAACTCAATATTGAACCCTACGGACTAAGGCTGGGATGCCATTAAAGTTCATGTGTTTGTAAAGTCAGATGTCCCAATACATTTGATAATATAGTATATGTGTATCCACAATGCATAGATATTAAAAGTTTAAATCTCTCAATGCAAGATTGGTGATGCATGCATGGGTAGCACAGAGTGCCATAGAACCAACTGGTTAAGGAAGAATATAACTGAAATAACAGGAAATGCATCCTGGTTTTATGTAAGTTAAATGTTACCAAGACATGTACATGTATACCCATTTTTTTCACTGTTTTAATTTCCCTCTGCTCCCATAAATTACTCCCCCTCTTTATTCGTAAAAGTTTACAAGTGTTATAATAATATGAGAAAAGGCAGGACCACCAAAATTGTGTTTCAAGCTAAAAAAGAACATACTCCTGACTTTCAATATTTTCCTTAAAAATACACACAAATCCAAAAACAAAACAAAGTATATTGTGCAGCTTACCTGCCCTATTTAAAGTACTTGCATAATTTTTTTCAGGCACTTCTTTTTTCAGTGATCCTGTGAAAAACACGCATACTGTCTCTAGGTAGCTATGCTTGCTCCTCTGGTGTGCTCACTTTGCCTCTCAGAATTCAGTTCACAAAAAGTGCTTTGTTTGAACCATATGTCTTAATAAAATCTTTCAGCAAAGAGCAGACTTTTTTTTTCACCCTGTCAAACAAGGTCTGATTAAGGACTAACTCACACTACGGGTGGGGACAGACGTTTTAATGCATTGTAAAACACCTGTCACCGCAAAGACACACAGAAAACAATTGCTTCCTATGTGTCCCATTCACACTGTAACGCAGCCTAGCTATGCTGCATTTTATCGCTTTGCACTATGCTGAATCGCATGGTACTGTAGAGCAGTGTATCACACTGCTGTACATTGCCATGAATAAAGTGTACTTTTTGTACACTTCACATAAAGTTTGTAAAAAACAAAAGGGAGCTGTGTATTGCACTACATCATACACCACACTGCCCCCTTCCTGCAGCTGGCAACAAACAGCTGTTGCAGCAGTAAAGTGCTCCGGCAGCTGTATGTTATGGTGTGAACCCAGCCTAAAAGTCACTGTTCCCTATAAAGTATATCTAAGCCAGTACTTTTTTGAACTTTTGGATAGAGTAGGAAATGATTACAAATTTTCAGTGATTCCTCTACTCCGATCATGTGACACTAGTTGGTCCTAGCAATTGGGTCACATGCTCCTTCTCCAGATTGTGATGGAGGCAGGAGCCATAAGGAAAGCAGGTAAGGTGTATGAAGGGTTGAATGTGCAATGCGTATATATAAGGCCTCCATGCCTAAATGGGCAAGGTGACAGTGCCTCTTTAAAGTGTATTTCCACTTTTGCAGACAAATTTGAGAAACCCCTGCTATATGTTTGTTATGTGTTCCCATTCACACAGCATGCTGGAAAATTGTTTTTTTTTTTTTTAATATATTTTTTATAATCTAGATGTTTATCAAGAGAGGGTGCCTTGGCTGACTGCAAGGTTTTTTGAACAATGTTAGAGTGAGCCTGTCCCAAGTCTGTCCTCATTAACATACAATGCAATAAACCCAGTCCCTACACCTTTACCCTTTGTTAGGACATTGTTCAAATCTAGTTACTACCGATAATGAAGATATGCCTGCACAGAACAGACAGGGTTAATTGTGACAAACTGCCCAGTCCCCTCATCCCCTCCATAAACAAAGAGAAGTATCTATGATTTTTACTTGTTGAAGGGTCCAGAGTAGAGCATCTAAAAAATAAAAAAGTGAGCTGGAATTGTTTTTTTTTTTTACGTTATGCTATGTGAATGTGAACATGTAACAAATATAAAGTAGGTGTTATCCCAATTTGGCTGCAAAAGTGTAAACACGCTTTAACCAGTTGCCGACCATCCTAAAGCAGTTTTATGGCTATAGGGCGGCCGCGCTGCACAGAATCACGTATATATACATGATCCTGCACTTCCGGGTATCGGCACTGCCTGCGGTTTGCTCCCGCTGTCCACCATCACCCGTCGATCATTCGGTACACAGGCAGAACGGAAGGCATTGATCCTGTGTTTCTGTAAAGCAGGAACATAGATCAATACCTTCCACTAGTAAAAGATCCTCCCACACAGTGAGAAAACACTGATTAGGCACACAGTTAACCTTTTGATCGCCCCTAATGTTAACCCCTTCCCAGCCAGTGTCATTAGTACAGTGACAGTGTATATTTTTAGCACTGATCACTGTATTAGTGTCACTGGTCCCCAAAAAGTGTCAAAAGTGCAATATAGCAGTCTCGTTATAAGTCGCTGATCACCACCATTACTAGTAAAAAATAAATAAATAAATAAAAATATCCCATGGATTGTAGACGCTATCATTTTTGCACAAAACCAATCAATATACGCTTATTGGTATTTTTTTTTACCAAAAATATGTATCAGAATGCATATTGGCCTATATTCATAAAGAAATTAGATTTTTTTTATTTTTTTTTATTGGATGTTTTATAGCAGAAAGTAAAAAATATTTTTTTTTTCAAAAGTGTCAGGTTTTTTTTTGTTTATAGCACAAAAAATAAAAGCCAAAAAGGTGATCAAATACCAACAAAAGCAAGCTCTATTTGAGGGAAAAAAAGGACATTAATTTTATTTGGGTACAATATCGCACGACCGCGCAATTGTCAATTAAATTAATGCAGTGCAGTATAGCAAAAAATGGCCTGGTCATGAAGGGTGGTAAATCTTCCGGATTGCAAGTGGTTAATGTCAGGACTTAAAAATAACATTTAAAAAAAAAAGAAATAGAAATAGTAATGTGGCACTTACTAAAAATGGCATAACAACCATACTAAAATAATACATCTTTGGAAGTTCCAAAGGGATAAATCCAAAGGAATAATGCGTTCTTAGATTAATCTCTCATCAGATTATATAGCCAGAGATTAGCGAATCAATTCTATAACAATAAATGAATGACTATCCCAAAGCAATATGTGATATTAACCACATTCAATTAACAATAACAGACTAACCTGCCGCTCCCAAACACAATCCAATTCTCTGCTGGATCAAGACCAATGCAGTAAGAAGGTGAAAAAATGATGCACCAATACAGTGAAAGATAAAGGGATCAAGGAAGGTCATCAATATAAAATATCTGTGTGAAGAAATAAATTACACTCTAAAATACTAATAATGAAAAAAGTGCAAAAAAGTGCAAAAAATGCAAATTAATAAATTACCGGTACTTGCTGAATCACTTGCTGAAAAAATGTCTGAAATCCTAAAAATCCCCAGTGCAAATTAGCAATCTGTGCAAATTAAACAAAAAATATTAAATATATAAATAAAAAAAATTAATTTGAAAAAGGTGATTGTGCAAAACCCACAATCTGTGCAAAATAGTCACATATCAGGAGTGCAACAATAATTGTGCAAACACTAAAATAATCTGTGCAAGTGTAGACTAGATTGTAACAATGTGCAAATAGCAGTGATAATGCAAAGCAATGCAACAACTAACAATATAAGTGATGTCCAAAATAATTCATTAAAGTGCTCAAAAAGGTAAATGCAATAATCATTGAATGAAAGTTAATGAAAGAACAGATGCATCCAAGGATTTTTGAAAAAAACAGGATCCCATATACAGTGCAATCCAATTGTGACAGTCTATTTGAATGTGGGATACAATTCATCAAATAGTCAAAAAACCCCGTCCAACTAATCTCCAGTGTACGTGGTAATGTTTCCCCTAGCCTCTCACTTCAGTTTATGAAAACAATAAGCCTTACTGACAGATCCACACTGGCGATCCGTTCCCGGGATCCCTTGGATTGAATTGGATTGTGTTTGGGAGCGGCGGGTTAGTCTGCTATTGTTTATTTTTTGTGGTTATTATCACATATTGCTTTGGGATGGTCATTCATTTATTGTTATAGCATTGGTTTGCTAATCTCTGGCTATACAATCTGATGAGAGATTAATCTAAGGACGCATTATTCCTTTGGATTTATCCCTTTGGAACTTCCAAAGATGTATTATTTTAGTATGGTTGTTATACCATTTTGAGTAAGCGCCACATTAATATTTCTATTTCTATCTATATCCAGTGTGAGAAAACCTTTATGTTGGCAGCTACTTTGCTAGGCTTTATATTATAAACTTTATATTACTCATTTTTCCCCTGTGGTTTGTGCATTAGTTTCCCCCTTTTTTCATTTTTAACATTTAAAAATTTTTTTTCTCTTTTCAAGATACATGTAAGATTTTGCATATGGAGCAGTAAGCAAAGAAAAAAATCAGGAAAGTCACCTCAAACATGACATTCTTATAATTGCAATACAAATCCCGATAAGACCATTACCGAGTAAACAAAAAATGACTCATATGTATATATTAAGGACTAAAACCTTCCGGTTGTAGCTCCCCCCCCCCAGTCCATCCTTATACTTACCTGAGCCCAATGTCGATCCAGGGACGTACAGGAGAGCAGCGTCTCTCCCGGATCTCTGCCTTCTCACTGGTTTACACAGCAGCAGGATCCATTCTGCTGCTGTCAATCACAGCCAGTAAGCCAATAAGGAGAGAGTGCCAAGCTGCGCTCTGAGTGTAAATGGACAATAGAAAAGCGGCTTGCTATTGGGGGCCCTTAGCAAGGGGGAGGAGCCAGGACAAGCGGAGGGGGACCCAAAATGAAGAGGATCGGGGTTGCTGTTTGCACAGAGCAGCAGGTGCATATAACATGTTTGTTATTAAAAAAAAAAAAAAAAAAACTTTCCTTTCCAACCTTTAGAACCACTTTAATTGTTATAACTGGTCATTTTTCTTGAAGTACTTAAAACCTTGTGATATATATTCTGTATATATTCTTTATCTGATTTTTAATGCATTGTTAGTAAATATTGGCCTTCTATTCACACAAATCTCAATCTTTTCTTTTTACTGCAAACTGGATTGAGGTTCCTTCCTTGATTTAACATCTGATTTCACCAGTGGGGGCTGATTGCTAATCAGCAGCTACAAGAGGCAGATGTGGACAGTACGTGGCATGTCAGCTAATGAGCAAGCAAGGCTGCGGTATGTGTATAGGTATGAAAAAAATGGTATTGTACAAAGACTCTATATAGTTGTTTTTAAAGGCAACGTAAACCTTCCTACTCGGACCTTGTGTTTTTTACCTGTGCATTGATATGTAGATTTATAGTGTAATTTAATGGTCTGTATGCACAGCCTATAGTAGAGTAAATCTTCATGTTCCTGAGTCAGCGGTTTCTGTTTGTGTTGAAACATGAAGAATTGCACATAGCACTGCACAGGTAATGCATGACCTCTGTGATCGCCACGTGACAAAACAACTAAATTAGTGGCAATAATGTCCCAGGAGTGGATGAAGGTGTTCCAAAGATAATGGACTCAAAATTGATGTAAACCATATGGGTCAAACAAACTTGACGGCACTTTGAAACACATATGCAATCTTGAAGGCCTTCAAGGGGATCCAGTGAATATAAACATAAGATTGTGTGAATACCACCACCCAAGTGAATGGAGGCTTACCAGAGAGTTGGGACCCACAAAGCATATACTGTGTGAGTCAAACAGGCTTGAATTGCCAACTGGCAATACCAGGGGAGCCCCAAAGGCGAACTGAAGATGGAATCCTAGTAGTTCCTTCACCGGGATTTATCTCTTTCAGGTGTTGCTGTGTCGGACGTTTTATCTCCTATATGGAGAAGATATCCCGGTGAAGGAACTACTAGGATTCCATCTTCAGTTCGCCTTTGGGGCTCCCCTGGTATTGCCAGTTGGCAATTCAAGCCTGTTTGACTCACACAGTATACGCTTTGTGGGTCCCAACTCTCTGGTAAGCCTCCATTCACTTGGGTGGTGGTATTCACACAATTTTATGTTTATATTCACTGGATCCCCTTGAAGGCCTTCAAGATTGTATATGTGTTTCAAAGTGCCGTCAAGTTTGTTTGACCCATATGGTTTACATCAATTTTGAGTCCATTATCTTTGGAACACCTTCATCCACTCCTGGGACATTATTGCCACTAATTTAGTTGTTTTGTCACATGATGATCACAACGGTTCATACAAAGATGGACTTTCAATCAATTATTTAATATGGACATGTATTTAATGTTTCAAGATATTTGCTAATATCATATTTCTATTTCACATTTCCCCATTTTTTGCATCACCTTAGCGCTAACTTGTTTTTTATATGTATGGTTTATAAGCAAAATTTCTATTTGTGTTGTATAGAGGGGGGAGGATTGCAAGGATTATAGCGGTGCCAAAAATACACAAACTAACTTAGATAAAAAGCATAAACATTTTATTAGGAAAGTTTATAAAAAAGACATAAACGAGGAGTGCAATTACAGATTCAGACAATTAAAAACATTTGTAGCGACATTTTACGGGAATCAGCCAGGAGAATGTGGCTGCCAGTTCCGTAGACAGGTATATTGAAAGTCCTACATGTTTCGCCAGATATGGCTTCTTCAGGGACAGGTGTTTATGTCTTAAAGCGCTACTATACAGTCTATGAAAAAGAAATTTAACAATCAATACCAAATATATCATAATTAACTTCAAATTAGTTCCAATAATAAATAGATTGAAAAATGTAGATAAACAATTTGTTATGTTTGCGAGCTGTCACACATGAACCCACACGTATATGCCCGGAATGTATCAGCAAGTACCACTGTGGGTGTTCCAGCCTTTTTGGGGGTGGGGGAGGGGATGCCCGCCTTTTTGGGATGTGGTACTTGCTGATACATTCCGGGCATATACGTGTGGGTTCATGTGTGACAGCTCGCAAACATAACAAATTGTTTATCTACTTTTTTCAATCTATTTATTATTGGAACTAATTTGAAGTTAATTATGATATATTTGGTATTGATTGTTAAATTTCTTTTTCATAGACTGTATAGTAGCGCTTTAAGACATAAACACCTGTCCCTGAAGAAGCCATATCTGGCGAAACATGTAGGACTTTCAATATACCTGTCTACGGAACTGGCCGCCACATTCTCCTGGCTGATTCCCGTAAAATGTCGCTACAAATGTTTTTAATTGTCTGAATCTGTAATTGCACACCTCGTTTATGTCTTTTTTATAAACTTTCCTAATAAAATGTTTATGCTTTTTATCTAAGTTAGTTTGTGTATTTTTGGCACCGCTATAATCCTTGCAATCCTCCCCCCTCTATACAATTTTTGAAAACATTGGGATGAGGTGCTGTATTACACTGAGGACCACCCAACCACCTCTTCTTCGTCTTTGATTTCTATTTGTGTTGTTAGCTGCTTGCAATTGTGAGTAAGCGCATGTTTTTTGTTTTTTAGTAAATGCATGACCTCTGCCTGTAGTGTGAATACTGACACTTCCTGCAAAGAAACTACATATCCCACAGCTCTCCAAGTCTAGTGTTCTGCAGGTAAGAGCTAAATAGTAATTCAATCTGATACAGACACAAAAACAGGCAGAGGGCGCACACATATACACAGAACTCATATATGGCACCGGAAGATGTTTTTTGTTTATTACATTGACACTCCCACATTTGTGATGCGACACAGAGAGGGTGGTAATGCAGGTATTGGATGCTCTGTGATCTGGGACAGGATTCCTTTGGTGAACAGTGACAAGCTAGGTGAATGAATAAACATTGATCGGCCATGACATTATAAACTGGAGCCACAACATGCCAGCCCATCATTACAAGGTAAGGCAAACAAACAACACAGGGAATATAACTACACTAATATCTTAGTTAAAACAAAGAAAACATTCGATAGTATACAATAACAACATTAAACATTTTCAAAAAGTTGTACCTCTTATCATTGGCAGGTGAATTCAGCATTTATTGGAGTTTTTCAATATGCATTAGCCCTTTAGTCAGTTGACTCTGTCTAGGTCTAGTTGATATCATGAGTCCATAGCAGGCAGGAGGAGCATTTCCTCAGTCCTTCCCAGTGATTAGGATGCAACATTGTAACTTTAGGACCCATTCACACCAGTGGGTGCGCAAAAGGTCAGTGTGTTTTGTGCATACATGCTGTGATGCACTGTTACACCACAATTGCCTTATTCTTTTTAGAGGCAGAATCTACAAATTTTCTTGGCCACAGTCAATCAAGCTGGGCTTACTGGACAATAATAATAAGATTGCAGTGCAGTACAGAAAGAGTCCTTCAAAACAATACCTTCTACCACAGACATAACACAAGCATGTCTTGTCCTATGTGTACCTGTTAAATCACACAGCTAAAGGGTCACACAGCGAGAAACCGCAGTGAATCATTATAAAATGTGATAAGTTTTAAGTCAGCATAAACAGTGGAAGTGTTTCATTATAACGTTACCAGACATTCTAAAAGTCTTTATCTAACGGATGTCCCTATGAGGTCCGATGCCACTGGCGGCAGACGTGTCCCTTTTTCATAATCCTTATTGTTCTTAGTCTGAGTCTGTTTGCATTATGCTCAGTCAGCTACATTAAAGAAGGCATGCTCATTCAAATGTGTCAGCTTGATAATGTTGCAAAGCTGAGGACGGGAAAAACAATCTTTTGAGAATTGGCAACTTGATCTGGATGAAAGAGACACTAAAGGTTGAGCTGATTAGCCAGGACAACTTGGTCATGGTGTTAGTATTGCCTATTTGCAGAAGTCTTCTGAGAGTTAAGGCTCTTTTTTTCCGCATTCTTGTAAGGCTGCTTCAGTCTGCCTTCCTCTCGTATTTTGTTTGTTACCTTTTTAAGGCGTTTTCTGTTTAACTGTAAGATTATTGAACATTGTGATAGTTGGAGGACCAATTCCAGGAACATTCAAGGCTTATCGCTTGCCTTAAGTTTCACTTTCCAATCTTGTGTATGTTAATTTTGTAAGGCTACGGGGTGAGTAGATACAAGACATGTCATGGAGCAGGATCCAGACCACAAACTACATTTATTTTGTTTTTAATATTTATAGAACGCCAGCACATTCTGCATCTCTTTAATGGGCACACAAAACCGCTCATGTCAGTCCCTGCCCCAGAGGAGCTTACAATCTAATGTCCCAATATTCAGAAACACACACCTTAGTTGAAGATGACTGGGATATGTAAATATGTATTTAAAATTAAAAATTTGAAAAGCTACATAAACCAGTGTAGGCATATAAACTCCATGCAGATAACATAAACCAGAGTAGGCATATAAACTCCATACAGATAACATCCCTGGTGGGAACTGAAGTTAAAATCTTGGTACTACAAAGCAAGTGTTATCTATGATATGTTCCTAAATACACTGCTCTGCTCTCCTCTTGAGCATGGTGTCAGACAGGACATCTAAAAACGAAATCCATATTGAGGGAAATACCTAGGTTGTTATGCTGACCTCCTTATAAAAATGCTAGATGTCGTTGTCATGCTTATTTAGTGGTTTAAATACTTGCTGTGTGGCTAACCCAGAGCAAGTAGGCTGATCAGAATTTGGAAAATAGACTTTACAGCTAGGCAACTAGTATTTTTTTTAGAAATGGCAACCTTCAAAATTCCCTCATAAAGTTTTCCTTTAAAATGCTACACCTTCCCAATGACTAATTGTTAGACTACGGGGAAGGGGGGTTACCTATTGCAAGGCTGCACAATCATCCAGACACAAGCCTGGGTTTAATAAGCTATATCATGTCTCTGGCCTCTTGCTACTGCATATTGTTCAAAGGAAGACAACGCGATACAGATTTTTTATTACTCACAATTACAACTATTGTAAATGTAACAATTGTGTTAACTGTACTAATGTGAATGTTTACCAAAATGGTATTAAACTTCAAATTGCACACAAGATGCCATATTCTGGTCAGCGAGGATAAGCCTGCTTGTTGGTTTTCTCAAATTTATTTCTGCTAACCTAATAGACAGAATACCTAATAAACTGTCAGCCTGAGATCTACTATTCTGTTTCTTAGCAGTCTAAAAACGTCAGTCTGGCTAAGAAACAGCTTTATCCCACATATCTTCTCTGCCCCTGACAGCAACTGTGACCCCATTACAGGTGAAGTAAATTCTTGATGACCAGATCCCAGCATGAAACATTTATGCCCAAGTTCAATACAGACACAATGCATTTACTGGCGTAAAGCAGCATTAATTCATTATAGTGCAGTTTACCAATCCCTAATTTTGGTGGTTGTATTTGTTTTCTTTTTGTAAGCTTTTTTTCCTTTCTTTTTACCTGATAGATTTGGTGAGTAACACACTTCCTGGCTTAGGGTGTCTTCACTCCCCTGGAGAAGCCAATCTTGGACAAAAACATTGTCAATCTGGTGAGATGTAGTATTAGATGCACTAGCAAATTTAAATGGACTTAAAGTGGTTGTAAACTCTGTTACACCACTTGTACCTACAGGTAAGCCTATAATAAGGCTATATATCCATATATCCAAAACTTGCATTGTTTAGGAAATATTTAGAGTGCATGCAGCCGATGACATCATTGGCACATGCGCTCTGAAGGTCTGGCTTACAGTGCCGGACCTTCAGAGCCGTGCTGGAAACGGGAGTGACGTCATCGCAGCTCTGGCCACTCACAGCGCCGGAGCCCGCAAACCCGGAAGAAACACAGGGGGAAGATGTCAGCCATCTCAGCGGTGAGTGGGCACCACTGGAAGGGCTTCATTCTAAGGTATTTCATAATGTGCTAGTATGCGATGCATACTAGCACATTATGCCATTTTCTTGCAGGTTTATTTTTATTTTATTTTTTGTTCAGCAGTTTACAACCTCTTTAATTAAAAAATTAAAACCAACTTCCGGTTCTGGCGTCACATGCGAAGGAGCTCAGAAAGGCGGCTCCGGGAGAACCTGCATTAAAAACGGCTCCTTCAGCTCGCAGATGGCATCTGACCCCGCAACCATCGGGCAAGGACAGGTTCATCCTACACGGCCACGCAACTACGGCCACAGCCACTCACCCTGTCCTCTCCCCGCCAAGCTCACATGGCGGATGCAGGGGAAATGTCCTCCACGCTGAGCCCCGTTAAACACAAACCCGCAGCTCCCTCCATCCAAGAGGAACAATATGCGGGCCTGGCTCAGGCTGTGGCAGCTCTCCTTTCACCCACAATCACAGCAGCAGTGGACAGGGCAATAGCAGCAGGGATCTCCCAGCTCAGGAAAGAGCTGGGAGATCACACAAAGCGCCTGTCCGAAGTAGAACACCACTTATCAGACTTGGAGGATTAAATGCAGAGCTCCCATACCACTGAACAGCAGAATCAAACCACACAGCAGTATATTCTGGATACGCTCGGATAAGCTTGATGACCTTGAAAACCGATCCAGACGTAATAATTTAAGGGTCATAGGGTTCCCTAAATCTTATAATACTGAATCATTACATGATGTTTGTGCCCAACACATCCCGACTGCTTTGGGTATCACCTCACCCTGTACTGTGAAATAAGCACATCGCCTGGGAGCCCAGTCAAATGACAGACCCTCCTCATGCCCTGTGATACTCTGCTATCTTAACTACACAGACAGAGTCAATATCCTGAAATCCTTTCACAACTCTAATGCCCTGTACACACGGTCGGACATTGATTGGACATTTTGACAACAAAATCCATGGATTTTTTCCGACGGATGTTGGCTCAAACTTGTCTTGCATACACACGGTCACACAAAGTTCTGAACGCGGTGACATAAAACACGTACGTCGGGACTATAAACGGGGCAGTAGCCAATAGCTTTCGTCTCTTAATTTATTCTGAGCATGCGTGGCACTCTGTGCGTCGGATTTGTGTACACACGATTGGAATTTCCGACAACGGATTTTGTTGTCGGAAAATTTTTATAGCAAGCTCTCAAACTTTGTGTGTCGGAAATTCTGATGGAAAATGTGAGATGGAGCCCACACACGGTCGGAATTTCCGACAACAAGGTCTTATCACACATTTTCCGTTGGAAAATCCGACCGTGTGTACAGAGCATAAGTCTCTTCAACTTGACGGCCACAAACTGCTTCTCTTTGCAAACTATTCACAAGAAGTCTCCCATAGACGAAAAGATTTCCAATCAGTCTGCGCAGCACTCTACCAAAAAGGAGTGAAATTCACGCATATCCAGTGATCCTTTGCTTTACAGATTCATCAGGAGATCCTAAATCCTTCTCACATCCAGAAGAAGCTTCTCACTACCTACAAACCTATCTCCATATTTCTATGGATACTTCTACCACACCAGCTCCCTCCCGCCTGGATCCCAGAGAACAGCGCAGCACAAGAAAGGACCCTCCTCTCCAATGCCTCAGGTCATTACAAACCTTGCTGAATTTGGCATGCCCAAGTGTGAACTACACTCTCAGATCTAACTTCGTAACCCCCACGCTCTGAATGAACATCCAGCTTAGCCTGGCGGCGACCTAAGGCTCTCATCAACCATTATCTCCCCTCACCACTAGTCCCCGATGGCAGGTGTAGAACATCATTCCCCGGTAACGCTGTTCATTGGTGTGTGTGTTTCACATGTGGAAAAAAGCAAAGTCCAGGCTTCATACGTTATGTTTCCTTTTGTTGTCACCCACAGACCCCTGTTGAGTCTTATTCCTCCCTAAACCCTCTTCTCCAAGACACAAATTCCCCCTAATAGACCACACACCTCTAGGTGATCCCCCAGTGGTGAGACACATATATCTTTCCACCTCTCTACTGAGATATCTAGCCCTGCTGGACAAACCCCCACCCCATGAAACCCTATTACTAAAGTTGTCTCCTGGAGTGTCAAGGGTTTGCGCTCCTCTCAAAAACCGCCTCAAAGCTGATGTCGCGATACTCCAGGAGACACACTTGACAACAGCAGACTTCACCCACATGCGCAAACTTTGGGTTGGCCAGATCTTTGGATCACAAGCTATTAAAGGGAAAGCTGGTCCTTCTCCTTATCCACAAACAACTCCCTTGTGAGGTCTTCTCCACGCAAACAGATGACAAGGGACGAATACTCATAGCTAAACTAAAAACCTCTACATGGGAATGGGCTATATCTAATGTTTATGCCCCCAATTCTCCTCCCAAACAATTCTTCCAACATCTAATATCTCTCCTGGCACCCTACATACATCTCCCTCTCTTGGTGGGAGGCAACTTTAACTCAGTACTCAACTACCAAGAGGATAAATCTCACAGTCACTGCTCCTCTGCCTCGGCCCCCTCAAGCTCCCCCTCCCTCTTGTTGAACTTCATGTAAAGCGTTAACTTAGTCAATCTATGGAGACTTTCAAATCCTGACATAAGAGAGTTCAACTTCTTTTCTCCCCCACATAACATCTTGTCCATGATCGATTATACCTTTGGTAATGCTGCCCTCTTAGAACACATCACTGACCCCCACATACATATCTGACCACTCCCCAATATCGGTAGACCTTTCAGGTTTCATCACCTCAAACTCAGTCAAAATCTAGCGTTTTCCATCCTACCTGGCCCATGATCCAACACTTCAATCGATCATTTGAAACACTTGGGCTGACTACACAGCTCGAAACTCAGCACACATAGACAACCCAAACTTACTATGGGATGCTGGGAAAGTCGAGTTAAGGGGTAAAATAATTTCCTACGCCTCAGCCTACAAAAAAAGGCTCACCAGAGAATACTGTGAGGCGAACAATGCCTTGCGTGTAGCCCAGTCACAACTATCCCAACATAACTCCCCAGAGAGTAGGAAATCTTGGCGCGACACCAAAAGCCGTTTTTATTTGTGGGCAGAGGCACAGGAAAAAAAGCACCAGTCTCTCCTAGACTTGCAATACTATAAATACAGCAATAAAGCAGGAAAACTCCTTGCCCGTTTATGCAAAGGCCCTCACACTCCTACTCAGCGGCCCTGAAAGACAAATCAGGCAACCTCGGCACATCCCCCAAGGACATTAATACCGTCCTAGAGAGGTTCTATGGAAACCTCTACAGACCTGACTCCATTGACAAGACTACAGCAAAAGACTTCTTAGATAAAATCTCGCTCCTAGCATCGATGACGCCCACCTCGCTTGACTCAATGCCTGGATTTCAATAGATGAATAGATGAAATCACAGATACAATCAAATCCCTATCTATTGGTAAAGCCCCAGGCCCCGACGGTTACACATTTATGGACACTATATCCCCCACTATATCCCCCACCCTAGCTTAATTTTTCCAAAAAATACTTGATGGAAATCCCTACCTTCCCTCAGGATTTCAAGCACACATTAAACTGATACCCAAAAAATAGAAAGATCCCATGGGACCTGGCTCCTACCACCCAATATCCCTGCTAAACATCGACACAAAACTTCTATCTAAAATAATGGAGAACAGACTGGCTTCAATTATGCCAACCCTCATCCACCCTACACAAGCTGGCTTTACCCAAGGAAGATCTGCTACCTCCAATATAAGGAAGGTCCTCGCAGTCTTAGAACACGCGAGAGCCAACCCAGACAAAGATACTGCCATTGTCACCTCTGACACCGAAAAGGCCTTTGACAATGTCAGCGCAACAGCCATATTTTTTCCTGGCAACCTTTTCCTCTTACTGGCATTTACTGGCAGGAGAAAAGTGCCTGTTTTTTACTGGCCGCCAGTAAAAATACTGACAAATGGCAACACTGCCTTTGCCACATGGACTTCATGGGGTTTGACTAATTTTGCACAATTATTTGACATCTCCTCAGGCAAACCTCTCCCCTTTCCCCAGTTAGCCCAGAGCTATAACCTACCCACATCACCTAATCCATACCCAACAAGCAATCAGCTTTGTGTGCAAAATATGCCCATTCAGGAATTTGGGCTTCAAGACCTCTCTTATAGACTCTCTTGTGGATCTCCAATGCCCCAAAATTTCTCACCTGTATAAACCATTGAACTCCTTATTCACAAAACACTGCACTCTACTGCAGCAACATCATGGAACAAAGACTTGCTCTGGCAAAACACTGCATCCTGGTCAGATACAACACTAACTGCTCTTTTATAACGAACAAATTCTGGAGTGAGCAGCAATACAGTATTATGCATTTGGCATACATCCCCCACTCAAGGCAAGCTCAATATTCTGACCGTCAATACTGTCCCTTATGCAATGATCACAGACCCTCCCTGCTATACAGGCTCTGGTCATGCCCCCTCATCTCACGTTTTTGGGACCAACTTGAGATATTTGCTGCCACAGTTACTGGACTCCAACCTCGTAAGGATATTTACTCTCTACTTTTTGGCTCATTGGATATCTCTTCTCCCGGCCAACCGAGAATGCAAACCAAAATTATTCAACACAACAAAGCATGGCTGGCCACATGGTACATGGCAGCCAGAAGAGCCATCCTTAAACATTGGACTTCATCCTCCCCTCCTACCATCAAGGATGTTAAAAATTACCCGCTGAACTTACTGTGGAAAGAAAAACTAGACCTGGTCCTTTCTCATATCCAAACAACATTCAAATTAACTTGCAAGTGGGGCCTATACATAGCTAGAGTGCTACCGGACCACAAGAGTTATTCTTTAAAGGATTTCCCGACTACCACTAACGCCCCAAAAACTCCCTCATCTCCAGCTAAAGGCACAAATAAAGCCTCGCCATTATATAAGGAACACTGCGCTCTTGAATTTTATACTTTTCTAACATCAGCCATTTTTCCGTTTCCTTCTCCTAAAGGTTTCTGCTATTCATGACCGTACTGGCACCTTCTACAACATAACATGGACAGATCATCTAAAATAACACCACACTTTCACGTGATCACCTGATGATTTTTCTGCATATTTTCACCTTTTCACCTCTTCTAGCCTACATCATTTAATCCAATGACTTGCTACATTGCAATTGTTTTTTTGGCTTTATATAACAGAGATAAATAACAATAAATTATCTTAAAAAAAAAAAAATTAAAACCATACTCCAGGGAAACACCAAACTTTTGGGATAGAAATTTTACATGAATGCATAAAGGCTGCCAATTGTAAGCACCTCTGTCAGTGGTATATGGTTTGTATAAAGCAGGGATCCTCAAACTACGGCCCTCCAGCTGTTGCAGAACTACACATCCCATGAGGCATTGTAAAACTCTGACATTCGCAGACATGACTAGGCATGATGGGAATTGTAGTTCCTGAACACCTGGAGGGCAGCAGTTTGAAGACCCCTGGTATAAAGCCTCGAACTACCAATTTTGCTGGACATCTTGGTCTGTTAAAAAAAAAGACAATTTTTCTGGCTGTATGACACGGTAAAAATAAAGCCAAAAATACCTAAAATTAGAGACCTAATGCAGCCACCACATTTAGGATTGGTAGGTTGCAACATAATTTGTTTTTGGGTTTAGTACTGCTTTAAGGCGGTCCAAATGGTAAGGGGTCTCTAATAGACAATTAAGCTTATAATCCTTTTTTAAGTTCAATAACACTTGCCCTTTGTTCTTAAACCAAGATAATAACAGATAGAATTCCTCTGCAAGCAGAAGGGGGATGTATAAATGAGAAATCTAGCCTCCTTGAAGTACCGAGGCTCTATTTTTCATTAATCCGTAACTACAGCCTGCACTTACTCTTTTTTCCGATATTTAAATACATTCAAAATTCCTAGATTCCTTTCCAGTGTTTTATCTCAACGGAACATAAAACTGAATTAGAAAGTACCCTAGAGAAACCTGCTTGCAGAGCTGCCTGCTTTTACTTTATAGCTCAAGATGATTCAGAGATGTAAAATATAAATCCCTGAGCAGGCCTATCTGTCTCTCTGATGATGTCCAGAACAAGAGCTAGACTCCGATTTGCTGTCCTCATAAATGTGCTGAGAAAGTGTCTTGCTTTGCCCTATCAGAGGTGGTTGCTCATTGACTTGCTGGCATTTTTGACATCTTCCAGAGCGGCTGAAATGTCTAAGTATTGGTGGGACGTTTTTGGGAGCTGTCTAGCCTCAGTTGCTTTTGTTTTAATAAAACAGCCCTAAGCATTTCAGCCTTAACAAATTAGAGCTGAATTATGAACTATAGAACAAACATTAGAGCTCAGGATCTAACAACCCCATTTCATTTTTTCTATAATTCAAAAGATGAATCTTGATACATTTTAGAGGTTAAAATTGTAATTTACCCTTCTTTACTTTGATATATATGCTATACTCTATGAATGCCTTTGGACCCCTAATCATCACCCCAGCAATGACATTTACTCTCCCATAGTTGGCTGAGTATCTTTATAGCTGAAGCTCAGTTGATTTAAAGTGTTAATAAACTCAGGACCCTGCATTCACTATATCTCCCACTGTACACAGAAATGGAAATGAAATCATTTTAGTAAACATAAACTGCTATATAATTCTGATGAGAAAAGGTATTTAGCAGTCTTGTGGCTTCTATCAGTGCCTGGTTAAAGCTTGTAGGAGGAGTTTTCATTATCCCCCGATTGTCCTATAAGGATGCAGGACCCCTGACCCTCTGTCTGGACAGTGCTGATTGGCTCTGTGCTGATCACATGCACTCTCCCAAGAAAAATAAATTCTATCAATACACACCAAACTGAGCATGTGCAGACTGACTCCAATAACTCTGTCTTATCCCGAGATGTCTTGGGGACAAAGCAAGAAGGGGAGTGTCTGTGCATACAGGATCAAGCAGCCTTTTTAAAGTATGTGGAGGATTAACCCCTTAGATTCCACAGTGAGTATAACAAGCATGCTTTACTGCATATAAAATAAATTATTTTTGAAAGTATTCTTGAAAAGGTATTCATACCCCTTGACATTTTCTACATTTTGTCATTTTACAACCAAAATAGAAAATGTATTTTATTGGCATTTAATGTGATAGACTAACACAAAGTGGCACATGATTGTGAAGTGAAAGGAAAGTGATAAATGTTTTTCAATTTTTTTTACAAATATATATCTGAAAGTGTGGCATGCATTTGTATTCAGCCCCCTTTACTCTGATACCCCTAACTAAAATCTAATGGAACAAATTGCTGTCAGAAGTCTCCTAATTAGTAAATAGAGTCCCCCTGTGTGTAATTTAATCTCAGTATAAATACAGCTGTTCTGTGAAGCCCTCGGGAGGTTTGTTAGAGAACCTTAGTGAACAAACAGCATCATGAAGGCCAAGGAACACACCAGACAGGTCAAGGAAAAAGTGGAGGAGAGGCTTAAAGCAGGGTTAGGTTATAAAAAAATATCCCAAGCTTTAAACATCTCACGGAACACTGTTCAATCCATCATCCAAAAATGAAAAGAGTATGGCACAACTGAAAACCTACCAAGACATGGCCATCCACTTAAACTGATAGGTATAGACAGCAGTAATCAGGGAAGCAGCCAAGAGGCCCATAGTGACTCTGGAGGAGCTGCAGAGATCCACAGCTCAGGTGGGAGAATCTGTCCACAGGACAACTATTAGTTGTGCACTCCACAAATCTGGCCTTTATGGAAGAGTGGCAAGAAAAAAGCCATTGTTGAAAAAAAGCCATGAGAAGTCACGTTTGCATTTTTTGAGAAGCCATGTGGGGGACACAGTAAACATGTGGAAGAAGGTGCTCTGGTCAGATGAGACCAAAATTGAACTTTTTGTCCTAAAAGCAAAGTGCAATGTGTAGTGGAAAACTAACACTCTACATCACCCTGAACACACCATCCCCACAGTAAAACATGGTGGTGGCAGCATCATGTTGTGGGGATGCTTTTCTTCAGCAGGGACAGGGAAGCTGGTCAGAGTTGATGGGAAAATGGATGGAGCCAAATACAAGGCAATCTTAGAAGATAACCTGTTATGCCCTGTACACACGATCGGACATTCCGACAACAAAATCCATCTGATTTTTTCAGACGGATGTTGGATCAAACTTGTCTTGCATACACACGGTCACACAAAGTTGGTCGGAAATTCTGAATGTCGAGAACGTGGTGACGTACAACACGTACGACGAGCTAAGAAAAATGAAGTTCAATAGCCAGTGCTGCTCTTCTGCTTGATTCTGAGCATGTGTGGCACCTTGTGCGTCGGAATTGTCTACACACGATCGGAATTTACGCAAACAGATTTTGTTGTCGGAAAATTTTAGATCCAGCTCTCAAACTTTGTGTGTCGGAAATTCAGATGGAAAAAGTCCGATGGAGCCTACACACGGTCGGAGTTTCCGACAACAACCTCAGATCGCTCATTTTCCGTCGGAAAGTCTGACCGTGTGTACAGAGCATTAGAGTCTGCAAGAGACTTGAGACTGGGGCGGAGGTTCACCTTCCAACAGAACAATGACCCTAAACATACAGCCAGAGCTACAATGGAATGGTTTAGATCAAAGCATATTCATGTGTTAAAATGGCCCATTCAAAGTCTAGACCTAAATTAAATTGTGAATCTGTGGCAAGACTCTTCACAGACTCTCTCCATTCAATCTGATGGTGCTTGAGCTATTTTACAAAGAAGAATGGGCAAAAATGTTACTCTCTAGATGTGCAAAGCTGGTAAAGACCTACCCCCAAAAAAAAGACTTGCAGCTGTATTTGCAGCGAAAGGTGGTTCTACAAAGTATTGACTGAGGGGGCTGATAACAAATGCACGCCACACTTTTCAGATATTTATTTGTAAAAAATGTTGAAAACCATTTGTTATTTTCCATCCACGTCACAATTATGTTACACTTTGTGTTGGTCTATCACACAAAATCCCAATAAAATACATTTACATTTTTGGTTGTAACATGACAAAATGTGGAAAATTTCAAGGGGTATGAATACTTTTTTAAGGCACTGTACAGACTGTTTTTACTGTTGTGGGTTTAGTAACACTTTAAAGCTTAACTCCAGGCAGAAGGCTAAAGAGTCAGATAAAATACACATATTGGAGCTGTTTACCTACCAATGGATTTGTACTTTTGTCCATTCAGTTCTAAGATCTGCCACACAGCATAGTCTTGTCTTACTTTACTGCAGTTAAGTAACACTTACAGGCCTTGTCCCTGTCCCAGTCTGTTTCTGGACAGTGAAAGAAGAAGCAGTACACTGATGAGCTAATTCCTGTCACACTGCGCTCTCCCCCTGTCAGCATGCTCCTTGCTAACACATGAGCACTGAAGCACAATTGTCTAGCTCCTCGTTTTGCTTTTTCCTCACCCACTTTGAGCCTTTCTATATAAAATATACATAAAAAAACACAGCAGGGAGGTGAAACACCTCCATGTGTCACTCTCTCACCAGCTAAATTATGTTGCAACACATACAAGCAGGTGAGTGTTCTCCCTTTACATTTTACCAATCCTGTCACGGGCAAGCTTGCAAATGTGACATGATTTTACACCGTTAGTAGAATCAGTTTCAAATAAAGCTAAAACAATCACTTCTCCTCCATCCCTGGGTAAATTATGTGCCCACTTGGGAGCTTGTCCCAGCTCAGCAAACCTGATGTGAAAAGAAGAAGAAAGGGCAACGCACCAACAACATCACTTTGCTGAAACCTATTTTTTAAGGCCAGGTGCAGGCTCAATCATAGAGTCCCTATGATTAAGCCCATAGGGGCAGAACACATTGGAGCTTGGTAGTCTGACAGGCAGCATGTGACAGAGTGGATTGAGTGTCCTGAATTATTTGGTTTTAGTACACATCGGTGTGTGGCCCTTTCTTCTTCTTCTGACACATGCGCTTTACTTTGCTTACATTAAAAACCACATATTTAATTGAATATTAATAACCTTAATTAATTAATTAATTAATATTAATAACCTGTGTTAATTTATGTCTTTTATATCTGCCTGGAGTTCAGCTTTAAACAAAGTTATATAGCTAGTATAGGCATCAAACTATAATGCAAACTGCAAGCTTTACAAATTACTGTATAACAAGTGGAATTGCCTTTCAACTCAGACTACAAACCAACAAGACCATCATTTTAATCCAAATGTACCATCAATTGGGAGTGTTCTAAACCCACTAAATTCTGAGGACAGCATACATCTGAAAATATGGTAGACAGGGACTCATCAACCTGTATATTAATGACTGATGAGTTTTCTTATTCAAGTGACAGATATATTTTAATTAATTATAAATTCTATTTAAAATAAATTCCATATAAATTATATATTAGAAGTATTGCATATTTAGCTGCATACAAATACTTAAGAGGGCTCAATTACACTGAATCTTATGCCCTGTATGTCAGGATGGAAATTGATAGAGCAATAGAATGCCAAGGACTCTTGTATATGAGCCCCGATAGAAGTATAAAAGATGCAATTTTACCTTTTTGAATGCAAAGTACAAAGGGATTGTTTTTGGTTGAGATGTTGCAAGTCCATGAAGCTGTGTAATTTATGGATTTAATAACATTTTACAAAAGTGCATTAGTGAGTAATTTTATAACATAAAACTAACTTAGCAAAAATGACAGTTGTGAGCAGGAGAACTCTCTAAACAGTGCCAGAATAATCTGTCATCTGCAAAGGCCATGAGTTAAGATAACCTTGCTGGAGCTGACCAAAACAAACCAAACATCAAATAGGAAAAAGATGGGAGAATATGTAAGCTCCCAGTTTACAGAACTTGCAAAGTGTTCATAATGCATAAGATGTAATGTGCCCAAAAAAGTGTTGTCTGCAAAAGAAAAGAATATACCCACCTCTCTTGCTGCCCACATGGCTGAATGCTGCTCTGAAACAGAAATTGTCATCTGAAGTCTGCTCAGAAACTAATACTTCTAGAAGTGTCAATCTCCTGGTCCTCTGCTGAGCTTAGCGGTTCCACCTGCCCACATGAATGAATGATTTTTTGATACAGAGCAATTGTCCTCAGTGGTCTGCTCAGAAACAGTTCTGGAACCTTCTGGTCCCCTACTCCCACTGTTATAGGAGACAGTAGTAACGGAAGGAACCACAGTGCACGACAGGAGACCAGGAAGTCAACACACCTGGAAATGTAGATTTCTGAGCAGACTTCCGATGGTGATTTCTGTAGCAGAGAGTCATTCAGCAGTGTGGTCACCAGGAAATGTAAGTATTTACACTCTTCCTTAACAGGCAACACTTTGGAAAACTAATTTTAGAGACATGGTAGCTTTAACAATCCAGCTACTCTGCGATTTTCACTGGATCAAAGTCATGAAAGTAACACAAGGCATAGTATTCTACTCTTCCATGATACATTGGCATGGATCATGTGATCTCTGCTGAAACAGAGGATCGGGGTTCAGCTAGAGCCTCTGACTGGACAATCGTCCTTTTAGCAGAGACCATGTGAGGGATGTCTAGGTTCCGGTGGAATCTTGAAGCAGCATTTTATGCAGCAGATGTATTTATGCTATATTTTACCTTTTATCACTTTAAGGGAGTGAATCAGGGATTGTTTTTGCAGGTTTGCTTCAAATCTTTGCTAAAATATATTAAAATCTAGCCTAATGTGTATACTATTCCTTTCTGATTATGTCATCATTCCATGAAAACGCTGACAGATAATAATATAAAGTTGCAGGAAATGATAATATGTTCCATAAGAATCAAACACGAGAATGCCCATTTTAGAATGCCAGTACTTTTATAAGCCATACCTGAACTACTTTCAATTCTGTTGGATTTGCTTGATTGGGAACTTCTACTATCCATCTCAAAAATTGGAGAGGAAGAGTCTTCAGTTGATGACATGTGGAAGAGCTTCCTTCTTGTGCTATTGCATGAGTTTGAGTATGTCATTCCGGTGTGACATCGAGAAACAGAAGAATGCGTGGTATCTGAGAAGAAAGAGTCGGAATGAATTTGGCCCAGCAGATTATGAACATCCTTCATAAATGTGACAATTCTAAAGTCTCTATAAACATCATCTTGAAAATATCGACCCCAACAAGTAGGCTACTGAAAAAACTGTCAGTGGATACGTGGACTGATATCACTTTCCTTTTTCCAAAAAGTTCAAAAACAACTACTGGGCCACTGCAAAGTCTGAAGAACCCGAGGGTTATCAGTATAGTCTGTATAGTCTTATTTCTGAGTCCAAAGCTTGACACTTTTTTTTAGAACCAGATGAAGTTTGGTCTTCTTAGGACTGATGCCATGCAAGATAGGTAGACATCCAATTGCCATAACACAAAACAGGATTCCATGTTTCCATTTCATTCAGTAGAATCCATACCAAAGGGCCACTATTAGCAAGGACTGCAGCTATATATGCTTACTGCAGACAAAAGCCAAGTGCTGACTCTTCACAATCTTCTTTCTTCAAGTCTCATACTGTGACTGAAATGGCACAAGTAACCTTTGTTCTGAAGAAATTGCCTTAAGTCAGGAACAATAGGGCGTTTGCTATAGCCACCAGGCTTCCATGGCACCCGCATAAGCACTTTCTTAGTCGTAACTGGTTGGTTATAAATATAAGAGATAACATTTTACTGAATATAAAACAAAATAACTAGACATCTGTTGGTTTCTCTTAACTTAAAATGACACTTGTCTTTATTTATCTTTAATCACGCAGGATTTGAAACATACCACATTGCCTAAATTACCATGAAGAATCTGGAAGGCATTCAGAGACTACTGGCCTAAAATCACAGCAAGCATCAATCCCAAAAATTTGCAATATCCATTGCTATTGGATATATTAAATTATTGGAGTGTAGAAGCCCAAAGAAGGGGTTCAATGAGGAAATGGGTTTACAAACTCTGTTTATATTCACAATAAGCTAGTGGAAGCAGAGGGGATCTAGGGGGATCCCACAGCTATAGTATACGCATACTTACATTGGTCCAAGCTGGGCCAATGTAACTATTGAAGAATTCAAGGTATGGCTACTTTCCATCATAAACCTAGTCACAATTACCTTGGCTTGTGACAATGTTTCATTAGAACTGCAGAAAGTTGGTTCAATAAATACTTGCATTTATCTTTAATACTGTTGGAAGTTTCACCCTTTTCTGTTAGGTATGATTACCTTAATTTGGGTAATTTTTTATTAACAATCATCATGTCTGTCAGGCAAAATAAAAATAAGGTAATCCTACACATAGCAGGAAAACAAATTATCCTGCAAATGATGTAATTAATATGCACAGAAAGCTGTAAAATGAATTCATACTTGCCATTTCAGTACCTTGACATTGAGAAGATGTACAATAATGTGCTGCAAATTCAAAATTTATGCTTACGTTCTGTAAGCAAATAGAATGCTCTACAAGGATACTTTAAATTTGAGAGTGGAAGTGTAGACAACAGGAGATGATCACTAGCCTGTGTATGTAATCCTCCCGAAGGCTGGGTTCACACTGATGTGGTGCGGGCACCACAACGATTCTTGTGCAGCTGCCGCATAGCATCAGAATCGCAAGCAGTTCACACTGTTCTCTGCAAACCGCTACGGGTGTCAATATAAGGTTCGCAGAATTCCACTGTGGAATCGGATGGAATCGGATCGCATGGGTCTGAACACCCATACGATCTGATTTCAGTGGACAAAAAAAGGGCCCTGTACATTTTTGGTGCGTACCCAGTGTGAATTGAGCCATACATAATGTATGGCTCAATTCACACCACACTGAACTTGCATGTAATTTGTACAGGAATCCGATGCGATTCCTGTACAAATGACATGTGATGCGACAGACCCTATCAGTGTGAACCCAGCATTACTGGCACTACTGACCAGTGACACTGTGCCCTTATACTCTCCAGTAAGCAAACTCAAACTAGGTGCCAAGTTCAGCATCATATACTGTGTTGCTATCCCTCCCACTTTGCAGGAAAAATGTCTTTCCTCTAGTGACAAATGGTCCTACCTAAATAGGTAAAAAGGACATGAATATGTTCCTAATGTAAGTTATTTGCCAACTGAAAGCTCATAAATCAACTTACATATGACCTACTATATAGAAACAGGTGCCCCCAGGCAACCAATTAAATACCCTGATAACATACATTTACGAGCGCCGTTTTACCTGTAAAAGAATTATATTTTTGTCCATTCAGGTCTAAAATTGCAGGGAAGAGGGCGGAGGGCCTAATCTTCCTATGCTGCAGTTTCACTTTCCCATACTGATCCCCCACCCCATGACTGGTCAGTGAAAGAAGAATTGGCACACTGATGAGATAATCTCTTTGCCACTCTGCTCTCGCCTACTATCAGCATGCCCCTTGCAGGGCAACACAATTAATAGTCTCCTGGTTTTGTCTCCTCCTTCCTCTCTCTGATCTATGCTGTATAGTAGATTGCTAATACCAAGGCAAATGAAGGTTTTTACACTGCTTGTATTATTATTATTATTATTATTATACAGGATTTATATAGCGCCAACAGTTTGCGCAGCGTTTAACAAAATAAAGGCAGACATTACAGTTACATTACAATTTGGTACAAGAAGAATCAGAGGGCCCTGATACAAATGGTAATAGCTGTGGGGGATGAGCTGATGGAGGAAGTAAAACAGTGTATTAGTTAGAAGCAGGATAGGCTTCTTTAAAGAGAAGGGTTTTCGGGGATCGTCTAAAGATGGATAGATTAGGGGACAGTCGGACAGATTGGGGTAGGGAGTTCCAAAGGATGGGAGAAGCTCTGGAGAAATCCTGGAGGTGAGCATGGGAGGAGGTGACAAGGGAGTTAGAGAGCAGGAGGTCTTGGGAGGACCAAAGAGAGTGGCTTGGTTGGTATTTTGGGACTAGGTTAGTGATGTAGCTGGGGGCAGAGTTATGAATGGCTTTGTAAATTGTTGTTAGTACTTTGAATTTTATTTGTTGGGTGAGTGGATGAGTTTTGCAGCGGCATTTATTATGGACTGAAGGGGGTATAGTCTATGTAAAGGTAATCCAATGAGGTGGGAGTTGCAGTAGAGGCGAGAGATAACCAGGGAGTGAATAAGAAGCTTGGTGGTGTCATTAGTTAAAAATGGGCGTATTCTGGAAATGTTGCGGAGGCTAAGGCGGCATGATTTGGACAGGGATTGGATGTGGGCCTGAAAGGACAGTTCAGAGTCTAAGGTTACCCCTAGCACCCTGGCATGTGGGGATGGACTGATAGATGTGCCATTGATCTTGACAGAGAAGTCAAGGGAAGGGGCACGTGAAGGAGGAAATATTAAGAGCTCAGTTTTAGATAAATCACAGCAATTCTCAATGATACTGGAGAAAACAGACGAATACAGTAAGCTTCAAATGAGGAGAGGGACAGAGAGGGGGGTGGGTGAAGAACCTGAAAAATGCTTTGAGGGGATAGGAGGATTCCAACACCACCTCCTTTCCGTCCACTGGGCCTGGGAGAGTGAGTCCACAGGAGGCCACCTGGAGAGAGCAGCAGGAGAAGGAAAGTCAGATTCTTGAATCCAGGTCTCAGTAATTGCAAGTAGGTTCGGGGAGTTTGTGATAAATAAGTCATGAACGGTGGTGAGTTTGTTACAAACAGAGCAGGCATTTCAAAGGGCACAGGAGAAGGGGAGGCTGGTTCTAGGCAGAAGAGGAATAGAAATTAGATTGTGTGGATTGCGGGTCCTATCAGAGGATGGGGGTGCCGGGTATGTTGGCCAAAGGTAAAAGATGGCGGTCCAGGATTTGGGGAAATATCTCCAGAAGTTAGGAGAAGCAGAAGGGTGAGAGAGGTGATATGGGAGTGTGACTTATGTGAGGGGACATGTCCCAGTGTCCTGCAGGTTTTATTAGTATATGGGTTCAGAATTAGCAGGAGCTGATGCGTGTAGTGATAAGGTGAAGACAGGAATGAGGATGATATATATAAACTGTGGGGTGGAGAAGAGGGATGACGAAGAGAGAGTTTAAGGAGAGAGGATGCGAATGTGAGAAGGAAAATTAGGGAGTGCATGATACAGAGTGGTGAGATTGAGAGGAAGCCTGGATGAGAGATGAAAAAGTTTGATGGAGAATCAGGTCACCTGTAGTCTGTTTAGTGTTCTGCAGTAGTCTGTTGCGGTTTTTTACTTTGTGCATTCACTGAAGTGCTGAGCGGAAGTGTAATACTTAATCCAATATGAATACTTTATCCAAGATGATAGTTGCCAATGCAATCCCTGGCTGTGCATCCTCTAGAGAAGGCCTAAATTTATATGGGCGGCACAGTGGTGTAGTGGGTAGCACTCTCGCCTAGCAGTAAGAAGGGTTGCTGGTTCGAATCCCAACCACGACACTACCTGCCTGGAGTTTGCATGTTCTCCCTGTGCCTGCGTGGGTTTCCTCCGGGTACTCCGGTTTCCTCCCACACTCCAAAGACATGATGGTAGGTTAATTGGATCCTGTCTAAATTGTCCCTAGTATATGAATGTGAGTTAGGGACCTTAGATTGTAAGCTCCTTGAGGGTAGGGACTGATGTGAATGTACAATGTATATGTAAAGCGCTGCGTAAATTGACAGCGCTATATAAAGTACCTGAAATAAATACTGAGTTTGGGTGGGGTATTACCAATTAATTAGTCAGGATTGCATAGGGGGAACACATGGCTAACAGAATGAACTTCTCACACCAAGGCAGACTACAAGACGCAGCAAGAGAGCAGAAGGGTCACAGTCATAAAGATAAGAACAGCTCATAATTTAGGTATAGACAATAAGAAAGCAAAATAAACATCACAGTGATATGGACAGAGGTAAAGAATTTGAAGGCAGCATATATGATCAAAAGCACATACACAGAAATAGCATTTAATGATGTATTAATTATGATACAGTTGTCATAATGTGTGCCTATTCTATATGCCAGACATTCAGCTTTAAAGTTCTTTACTGCAGCTTACCAGTATTAAAATATGGTGGCTACATTCGTTTTTTTAAGTACATTTTTTAGTACAGAAGAAATGACTTTTGATCTACAAATCCCGTGAGTTTGTGACTTTCTGTGCACTTTGGTTAAAATTTCAAGCAGTGTTATAACCAGTGGTGGCCCGTCCATTAGGGGCACCCGAGTGCCGCCCCCTCTATCCACAACAGAACACCGCCACCCCCTATTCATTCATCCGGCCCCTTTCAGGATGCCGGGCGAATGAATTACAGCGGCGGGGGTGTGAAGCACCTTATTAGAGCATTGCGCCAGGAGCCCACCCAGGTGTTACAACAGCGAAAGAAAATTCGCTGTTGAAACACTGATCCTTAATCTGGCCAATCAGAAGCGGGTCTAAGACCAGTTTTCCAAATGGCCAAAAAGAGAAGAATCCCAATTGGCCGCCGAGGAGGAGGGAGGAAACAGAAGCCGCCGCGATGCTGATGGAGAGCAGGGGAAGGGAAAGCCGTCACCGCTGCCGCCGAGCAAGGGAAGCCGCCCGTGAAGTCCGGGAGAAGCACTGCCCATCACAGATGGGGTAAGTGCACCAGACCCACCCGACCGACTGACTCAGGGGTGGGTGTAGTACTGTTTGCCGCCCCCCAAAAAAATTTACCACCTGCCGCTACTGGTTATAACCTCTGTGAGCTACAAAATACCTCCCAGCTATGCACACTTTCTAAATATTCTGCATTGCCCTGTCAGTTAAATAAGAAGGTGTAAAGTGCCTGCAGCAGTCTCCAAAATGTTGCTGCTGTGGCTGAAAAATAGGCAAAGCTTGGATGCTTTTGGGTTTTGTTGGAACATGCCACTACCTCCTGCCTCTACACATTCCTACTGGCCCAACGCTATGTTGAGCTGTAATTACACACTGAGACACTGCTGGTATAAGGTGCAGGAACCTGCAGTAGCCCCCATAGGTCTGGTTTTTCTCTAAACTGACAGTCACTTTAATGACCCTATTGTGGGTGTGAAAAGCATGTCTAACCCCAAAACCAAAAATGTATTATTTTGCAGATTCCCATTCTTAGATGTGGTAGCTGCATCAGTTTTCTTTTTTTAAAGTGGAGGGCCACCCTAAAAAAAAAAATTACATGAAAATGTTCCTAAAAATTTTGAGGAAAAAAAAAAATGTTTAACTTACCAGAAATGGCTGTTGCTAGGCAGATCGTCCTAATCTGCCACTTCCTACACCGTGGTGATCTTCAGTCTTCTCCTCTTCGCTTTGTGTTCTGGGGAATGGGGCGCGGTGTGTTCTGGGAACTGTGTGTGTCCCACAACACAGCGTGCCCCATTCACGACTCGCGCATGCAGAGTAGGAAACGGGCATTGAAGCCGCAAGGCTCCACTGCCTGTTTCCCTTAGTTGGAATGGCGGCGCCAGGACCCGAGAGCCGAGAGACGGGTCGGCCTCGGGCGGCCGACATCGCGGGCACCTTGGACAGGTAAATGTGCTTATTAAAAGTCAGCAGCTACAGTGTTTGTAGCTGCTGACTTTAAAAAATTTTTTTTTCAGCTGGCCCACCACTTTAAACTTAATTTTCAAGTGGTGATCTGGCCAGTAACACATCTCCTGTCTTAGGTTTAGAGGTGAGCTTGGGCTTCCTCCAAATTCATCTCTAAGACAGGCCATACATGGTGCAAATTTATTTTTTTCTGCAACCATGGCTGAGAGAAGACAGTGATTATGCAATATAATCGCAAGATAATCAGGCTGGTTGTACCAAAGTTGATTGATCGATCAACTTGGCACATTCAGCCTTCCCATTAAAGGTTCGACTCTAGGTCGGTTCCTGCTGAACCAGCCCAGATTCAAACCGTGTATGGCCGCTCTAACCAAACTTCCTCTTTTTTTGTACTCCAATGAGCTGGGTCAGTCCCCACCAAGCAGCTTGCGGAAGCCATTGCCTTAGGGAAATCCCAAATCTGCATCTCATTACAGTACAAAAAAATTGGAGTTTGGTGTTTGTGTTTGCGAGATGAGTTCAGAGGAAGCCGAAGCTCATCTCTACAGGTGTCCCTTGAGCAAAAGAAGAAGAAATTGGGATTCCTATAGGTGCAAAAATATCGTCAAATATATTCGATAAAAAGTAGTTTATTATATTTATGGAGGAGCCATGGAGCCACTCTTGGACATCAGCATTGTCTGGAGCTTGTAGTGTTAGATGGTTTACTAGAGATGGACTTTATATAAGTAACTAACAAATTAAAGCCTAACTAAAGCTAACACTTTTAAGCAGTTCCAGAAACATTTTTTGCCCTTTTGGGATCAAAGTTTTACATAAATAAATAAAAGCGCATCATTGTAAGTGCCCCTGTCAGTGTTAAATGGTTTTTCTAAATCCTCTAACGTTTGCTGGACAGCTTGGTCTGGTAAAAATGAAAAGTAGCAGACTTACTGGCCAGATAACTAAGTGAAAATAAAGGGAAAAGGCCTAAAATGTTTTGATTGAAGTGTACCTTTCAGAAACAGAGACAGTTTATAAGCTAAATACAATTCTATTGCTGCCATCCAGCAATCTGATATAATTTGAGTATGCAATGAACATGATGGCAAATCTTTTCCGAGTACTGGAAGCAAGCCTGCCTGCATTGCAAAATTTCATCTAATTCACTATTGTTCTATGGAAACAGAGCACAACCAAAGCTGGCCGTAGGCATAACAGAACAATTGGACAGCACACCTGACTTCTAGACAGGGATGCTTTAGACACATGAGTGCTCCTGTCTATGTCATTGGAAGAGGAAGGGGAGCCACAAACAGACAGTCCTGGTGGTGGCGAAAACAATAATCAAGAAATGTTTTCTAAAGCTGCATAGACAACAGTTGTTCAAATCTGTTGGGTGCTGCCCCATGGACGTAGGATGTTGTCAGAAATAGCCAAAAGGGCTTGACTGGGAGAATGCTTTCTAATATCTATAGGCACCATTACAGTAACACAGACACCACAATGTCTGGTATCATCATTGTGGTGCACTGCTGTATGTTGGACCCCATTGTAACATTAAGGATCAAGTTATAACAAATGGCACCACAAACAGAGAGGGTGCCATGCACTGTGACAGCGTACAATAATATGTTAATTTAAGTGTGTGTTACCACAATGTGAAATTGTTAATGGTCCTTAGTCTGCAGCATTTGTCACCACTTAACCACTTGCCGACCACCTGCCGCAGTTGTACTGCGGCAAGATGGCATGGCTGCAAGAAACTACGTACCTGTACGTCATTCCGTGCAATGACCACTGGGTGGCGCGTGCGTGCCGCCACCCGCTCGCCCATTGGCCGCCGATCGTTCCACAGAGAGATAGAATGGCGGTCTGCCAATGTAATCAAGGCAGACTGCCGTTCTTTCAGGCATGGTAATCAGGAACACAGATCATTGTGTCCATGCAGTGAGCCCCCCCCCCCACAGTAAGAAAGCAGAAACAGGGAACACACTTAACCCTTTGATCGCCCCTGATGTTAATCCCTTCGCAGCCAGTGTCAGTGCATATTTTTAGCACTGATCACTGTAATAATGTCATTGGTTCCCAAAAAAGTGTCAAAAGTGTCAGTTAGGTGTCCGATCTGTCTGCTGCAATGTCCGATCAGTTAGGTGTCTGATCTGTCTGCTGCAATGTCCGATCAGTTAGGTGTCCGATCTGTCTGCTGCAATGTTCAATCAGTTAGGTGTCCGATCTGTCTGCTGCAATGTCCGATCAGTTAGGTGTCCGATCTGTCTGCTGCTAAAAATCGCTGATCACTGCCATTACTAGTAAAAAAAATAAAATAAATAAAAATGCCATAAATCTATACCTTATTTTGTATATTTTTTGCGCAAACCAATCACTATATGTTTATTGGGATTTTTGTTACCAAAACTATGTAGCAGAATACATATTGGCCTAAATTGATGAAGAAATTAGATTGATTACATTTTTTTATTGGATATGTTTTATAGCAAAAAGTAAAAAATATTGTTTTTTTTTAGTTTTTTTTTTTAATTGTCAGTCTTTTTTTGTTTCTAGCGCAAAAAATAAAAACTGCAGAGGTGATCAAATACCACTAAAAGAAAGCTCTATTTGTGGGGTAAAAAAAGGACATACATTTTTTGGGTACAAAGTTGCACGACAGTTAAAGTAACGCAGTTAAATGGCAAAAAAATGGCCTGATCATTAAGGGGGTAAAACCTTCCAGTCCTTAAGTAGTTAAAGTCATACTAAACACACACTGTTTCTCTTTGTGTATATGGATGATGGCACTGCAATTATTTTAATTAAAAAAAAATCTAAGTACCTTTTTTCATAATCGATATACAGTTGTCACGTGACCCGGCTCTTTCCCAGCCTGTCTGCAGGGAAACATCAGCGGGAGGAGCTTCTAGTTCTGCTGCCAGTCACATGTTCAAAAAAAAGAAACATTCTTCGGAATACAGAGGAAATACACTTACTAATACCAAATACATGTTTTAATTTGTCATACAAATGTGTATTTGAACTGAAATTTTTATTATTTTTGTGCAAAAACATAGGGGGGGTTCTGCCAATCACAGCCTGTTTCACGCCCCTCCAGCCTATGTCTATTGTTTGTATGTGCTTAGAGTTACAGGGAGGTGATACTTTCATCAATCAACATGTAATATCCATTCATTTTAGCTATTTAGTGGGTAAGGAGGAGGAGGAAGAGAGTGGGCTGTCATTTAACACTGTGTATACACCCACATGTGTAACTCTATAGTCACATGGGCTGCTCAGATAGGAAAAAGGAGGAAAAGAATAGCTTAGAAAGAAACTGAAACTGGAGCATGCTCAGTAGTTGTAGCAATGGCTGGTCTCCATAATCTAAGGCTACAGTGGGGACACAGACAAAGAGGGAGGGACAGTGAACAGCAGGATCAACCAGAATACAGAAAATGAATTCCAAAGTGACTATGAACAGTATGTAATATAACATGTACTGACAGTTTTTACTGATGTGGGATTAATGACACTTTAAAGCGGACCTTGTGCTAAAGAAGCAAGGTCAGATTAATACAACAAGTCCTCCATGTTAGATAGTGGCTGAGGGGAAACAAGTTTGTAAATATACAGTATAGAGGGTTGTACTGCTACCACTACCAGTATCAGTGCCGATACTAAGCAGCTGCACAAGTATCGGTACCCGTGCAAATCTCTGATACCTGAAATTGATACTTTCAGGCTTGGTTCTTTCAGCTGACAGTGGAATTCCTCCAATGACAGCTGAAATGTAAAAAAGAAAAAAAGCTGGCAATTATTGTTTATTAAAAGAGAAGTATGGCGTTTTTTTAATTAAAGATTCATATTTACCTATATGGGTGGAGCATCAGACCGATGCTGTATCTGTCCCCCGCCATCTCTGCACTGAGAACCAAGTCACCGAACACCGCCGATGGCTCGGTTTTCACAGATCCCCGAGAGGAGAGCTACTGACTGTCAGTCAGCGTCTCTCCTCTCTGTTTCTCCACGCTCTTTGGATCGATGAGCTGTGGAGGGGCGACTCGCTGAGACTGCCATCAGTCAAGACAGCTGGCGAATCCAGACTTGGGAAGTCGGGGTGACGCGCTGCCATGACCGATGGCAGTGATGTCAGCGGAGAGTGGACTTCAGAACGCTCTCCACTGAAAACGGGTCTAATGCCGCGTACACACGAGCAGACTTTCCGGCAGACTAGGTCCAACGGTCTTTCCGATGGACTTTCTGACTAGGTCCGACGGTCTTTCCGAACCAACGGACTTGACGACACACGATAGGACTAATGCCGCGTACACACGAGCGGACTTTACGGCGGACTTTGCCCGGCGGACGGGATTTCGTCGGACAATTCGATGTGTGTGGGCTCCAGCGGACTTTGTTTTCTCAAAAGTTGGACGGAATTAGATTTGAAACTTGTTTAAAATTTATCCGTTGAAATCGAGTCCGGTCGAAAAGTCCGCCGTCTGTATGCTAGTTCGACGGACAAAAAGCCACGCTAGGGAAGCTATTGGCTACTGGCTATGAACTTCCTTGTTTTAGTCCGGTCGTACGTCATCACGTACGAATTCGACGGACTTTGGTGGATTGTGTGTAGGCAAGTCCGTTCGTTCACAAAGTCTGTCGGAAAGTACGTCGAAAAGTCCGCCGGGCAAAGTCCGCCGTAAAGTCCGCTCGTGTGTACGCGGCATAAGTCCGTTCATAAGTCCGTTCGGTTTGAACGTGATGACGTAAATGGGACTAAAAAAGGAAGTTCAATAGCCAGTAGCCAATAGCTTCCCTTACGTTGTATTTGGTCCGTCGGACCAGCACACAGACGAACAGTTTTCACAATTTTAGTCCGTCGGACTTTGAGTCCATTGGACAGATTTAAAACATGTTCTATTTCTAGGTCCGTCTGAATTTTATCCCGAAAAGCTATCGGACTAACCCACACACTATCGGATTGTCCACCAGACTAATCCCGTCGGACCTAGTCCGCCGGAAAGTCCGCTAATGTGTACACGGCATTAGGAGTGCAAAACGAATTGCACTCCTGTGACCCATACGAAAAGCCCAGCTTAAAAAGCTCAGGCTGCACTTCTCCTCTAAGGAGTCACGTCACACCACGTCCTTGACAACCGATGACTCATTCAGCTGTCAGTGGGGTTCCCCCGTTGACAGCTGAACTGTAAACAAAGTCCCAGCAAATGGAGCTGTAAAAAAAAAGCAACAACATTGCTCAGCCTCTGCCAAAAGATAAAAAGAAAACATTATTTCTTTTTGTATCTTACTGTTTTTCTTCAACTACAGATCAAAGGGATGAATGTCATCTGCAGATGAAGTCAGTTTAAAGCAACCTGTCAAGTAAAAAAACATTTTTTTTTTTTTTTTTTTTATTTTATGTTCCTCTGTTTAACCCCTTTATAACCCTTAATTTACTCTAATCAGCTTTAATTAACTCCTTATTCTCCTCCATTTTATTTTCCTGCTGTTTTTTTTTTTTACCTCTATTTAATAAAATATTAATAATTCAACTTAGTATAATGTTTGCTTTGTTGGTTAATATTTTTACACATAGAAAAAAGTGCAAAATTAGAAAAAAAAAGAATAATTTAATTTGTAAATAACTTTTCAATGCTTTGTACCATTGCCGACAGCTGCAATATAAACCAAAAAATTGCGGTAGGTATTGTTAATTGGTATCGGCGCGTACTAAAAAAAAAAGTATCGGTCGTGTAAAAATAATGATATTGGTGCATCCCTAATACAGTAGTTACCTTACCCCGGCTTCTGCCCACAGCGCCTAGGTGAGGTTAATGTCACAAGCCTGACATCCAGAGCCTGGGAATGCTGAGCATCCAAAATCTTGCAAAAAGACAGTCCGCAAGGTGTTAGAGCAGGGGTCTCCAAGCTACGGCCCTCCAGTTGTTCAGGAACTACAATTCCTATCATGCCTAGTCATGTCTGTGAATGTCAGAGTTTTACAATCCCTTAATGGGATGTGTAGTTCTGCAACAGCTGGAGGGCCATGGTTTGGAGATCCCTGTGTTAGAGCCCTTGCACACCGAGCCGCCCTGGCATCAGTAGTAAAGCGGCGCTATTTTTAGCCCCGCTTTACCATCGTTTTAGCAGCGCTATTCGCCCGCTAGCAGGGCGCTTTTAACCCCTCCACTAGTGGGCGAAAAGGGGTGAGTTCACCGCTCCTTCACCGCTCCAAAGAAGCTGCTGGCAGGGCTTTCCTGACGCCCTGCCAGCGCACCGCTCCAGTGTGAAAGCCCTCGGGCTATCACACTGGAGTGCATGGAGCAGCTGTTTTAGGGCGTTTTGCAGGAGCTATAGCGCTCCAGTGTGCAAGGGGTCTTAGAGTATCGTCTCACAAGATTGGGGATGCTGACACCACCTACTGCTTTGCAAACGCCTGGAGTAAGGTCGGTACATTTACTAACTATGCAGATTGTTTTTTTTACTGTAATGCAGGAATTCTTTATGGGGGAATGGGGGGAGAGGGTCCTGGTGTATTAAGCAGACCTTGCTTGTACGCTTTGAAGAAAACTTGTCATAAGAGAAATATGGGAGCTCAATTGCTGATCTCCTGAATCCTTGTTGCCTAGCTGTAATACTTACTCTATGACAGTGATGGCGAACCTTGGCACCCCAGATGTTTTGGAACTACATTTCCCATAATGCTCAACTACACTGCAGAGTGTATGAGCATCATGGGAAATGTAGTTCCAAAACATCTGGGGTGCCAAGGTTCACTGCTCTATGACTTCAATATTTTCAGGGTCATTAACTGAAAACAAGTACGTACACCAAAAAAGTCAGGTTTGCTTTAGGGGGTAATAGCCCAGTGAGCACTGTATAGCATTTATTTGTGTTGGGTGCAAAAGGGATCTACAGTAAGTGTTGAATTATATGGGAACAGATAGATCCAAACCAGCCTATTTCTAGCTACTAACAGACAATAAGGCTTCACTGATTTTAAAAGTGATTTCCCTAAGTATCTAATTTGTGTATTTATCACTGCACTCAGTTTAGAATTGTCTGCCAACACCGGGACAATACTTTCCCCGCACAACTGCGGGCTATTAATAAAACTAATTAAACAGAAGTGAATATAATACAGAGGCTTCATATATTCAATTTAATGAATTCTAAGCCAGAGCACTCAAAATTCAGCAATATTTGCAACTCTGTAATACATTATTATGCTTGAGTGAATTATTTTTACATATCTTGGGTCGCAAATCAACAAATTGCCCAGCAAAATGTATTACACGGTCCATATAATTATATTTTCATAAACAGAAATTTGTAGTAAATGGCAAATGACAGTGGAATAAAATAAAAGTGAATTTATATTGTTGTCATGTATAGCTCATTTGTATTAGGTTTGGATAAATCATACTTTACATTTTAAAATGAAGCAAATATAAAAGATGCGTGTTTACAACATAACTATTTTCAGACAGCAGGTGGTGCTCCAGGCTCCTTTTTACATTTTTAGCAGCTTAACTGTTTTGCAGGAAAATACAATGTTGTGTGGAGAGCTCAATAGCTCAAACACAAATTCATACTGAAGATGGGATGATTTAAAGGGATAACTCGTTCCCTTCCTGCCTTTTCTTTGTGGCCCAATAAAGGATTTAAGGAGAGAGAGAGACTGCAAGAGAACGCTCCTGGTGTGCTCTCTCTTTAGAAAACCCATTACAGTTCTAAACACAAGTGCCATAGGTGTATTTAATGTTTATTTGTAAAATAAAGATTTTATAAAACGCTGTGGCCACACAACGTGTTGAGCATGATAGACTTGATGAGACCCCTGAGACTCCCATCCATTAGATAATGCAGTTTCCCTTTTCTGAGTTCATAATCTTTCCAAAGTCCCATTCTATTGGTTCCTTTCTTTTCTGGATTTCAAAAAAGCTCCACCCTTTATCATTAAATAGAAGTCAGTCATTCAGCTACAGTCAGGTGACTTTGCCTATACTGAGATAATGTCATCAGTCTGTTGCAAGCAAGAGGAAGCATTTCCCTAGTCTCCATTCCTCTAGTGATCAAACTACAACATTGAAACTTGATAGCTTGTAATAAAGTAAGAGGCTGCAGAAGGGGCTTATCTGTGTCAGATGTTTGTGAACATGGCCACGAATTGCACAGGTCCCAGGATTTAGGGCCAATTCACACTATCTGCTCTAACAGACGTTTTAGAGCATGGTAGAATGTCTGTCACCACAGGGACACACAGAAAACAATTGTTTCCTATGTGTCCCATTCACTGTAACGCAACATAGTGCTGTGCTGCAGTGTTCTGCGATAAAATGCAGACTTTCACTGTACACTGCACTGCTGGACATTGCATTGAATGAAGTGTATGTCTGTGGAACGTTATGAAAAGTCCTGCAAGCAGCATCTTTGGGGCGGGTTGTGAGTGCTGTGCCTCTGCAAAGCGCCTTAAAAGCGATTTGAAAGTGTCGCGGGTAAAAAGCACCCCGCTAAAACAGCGCTAAAGCGCCAAAAAAACTAGCAGTGCTTTAGCACTAACAGCCAGCGCTGCCATTGTGAAAGTAGCCTTATAGTACAGAGCCTTGGGGGCACTCTGCACATGCTCAGTTTGATGTATATTGCTAGAGAATTTTTTTTATTTCTTGAGAGTGCATGTGATCAGCAGAGGGCCAATCAGCACTGTCCAGACAGAGGGTCAGGGGTCCTGCGGCCTCACAGGAAAGTCAGAGTAGAATGAAAACGTCTCCTACAAGCTTTAACCAAACACTGATAGAAGTCACAAGACTGCTATATACTGCTGATGAAAAAAAGTATTTAGCAGTTTATATTTACTAAAATATTTGCATTTTCATGCTCTGTGTACTGTGGGAGACCAGATATAGTGAATACAGGGTCCTGGGTTTAGTAACACTTTAAATCAGGGATATGCAATTAGCAGACCTCCAGCTGTTGCAGAACTACAAGCCCCATGAGGCATAGCAAGACTCTGACAGCCACAAGCATGACACCCAGAAGCATGATGGGACTTGTAGTTTTGCAACAGCTGGAGGTCCGCTAACTGCATATCCCTGCTTTAAATTCTCTGTTGATTACAGAACACCTTTGCTTTATGTTATAGTGTGCTGAAAAGAGAGGGAGGTGTTCTGTACTCCAGATGTGGAGAACTTAGGTGAGGCTGACAACACTGCTTGGGATTTCAGTTCAGCAGAGGCAGCGTTGTCAGTTCACTACAGGAAGCTATGAGCTCCATGAATTTTTAGCAGATTAACAGGTATTTTCTTTACTTCCAGAAGATACAGACTTTAAAACTGATTTCCAGGAATTCAGCCACTTTGTAAAAAGTAAAGACACTCTAATGCCGCGTACAAACGGTCAGAATTTCCGATAACAAATGTTCGATGTGAGCTTGTTGTGGGGAATTCCCACCGTGTGTAGGCTCCATCGGACATTTGTTGTCAGGATTTCTGACAACAAAAATTTGAGAGCTGGTTCTCAAATTTTCCGACAACAAAATCCGTAAATTCTGATTGTGTGTACACAATTCCAACGCACAAAATTCCACGCACGCTCAGAATCAAGCAGAAGAGCCGCACTGACTACTGAACTTCATTTTTCTCGGCTCGTCGTACATGTTGTACGTCACTGCGTTCTTGACATTCGGAATTTCCGACAACATTTGTGCGACCGTGTGTATGCAAGACAAGTTTGAGCCAACATCCATCGGAAATAAATCCAGGATTTTGTTGTCGAAATGTCCAATAGTGTGTACGTGGCATATGAGTTAGTTCTAAGGAGCTGCATGACATCTCTTGGGCTTAGCTCTATTAATTACATTAGATAGGTTTATTGCTCTGACAGAGAGACACTTTGGGGATCTGAGAGGAGAGAAACACAATGAGCAGCTATGCCTGCCCCTGACCTCTGCTGCCCATTCACAGAAGCCTTTGTAGTTTGTGAATGTGTTCACATAATACTAAGGCTTCTGCGATTGGGCAGGAGGAGGGGAGGGGCGGGCATACCAGCTGCTGTGACTCTCCTGTTCAAGATGCAGGGCTCAGAAGGATCAGCATTGCTCTCCTCAAACTACAGGGATAGCCGTCTTCTGGGAGTACTATAAAGCTATCAGATATAAATAATGGAGCTAAGCCCAGGAGTCCTGCATCTTGCTGGACTTAACTCACAGTGTGCCTTCATTTTTTACTAAGGAGCCAAATTCTGGGAATTTATCTTTAAATGAGAGGCAAATAGGGTTCTGTGACTTCCTGTCTCCACCTAGGCAATGCCACTTAAAGCGGAGTTCCAGTGGTTTTTGTGTTTATTAAAAGTCAGCAGCTACAAAAAAGTGTAACTGCTAACTTTTAATAAAGACACACTCCCCTGTCCAACGATCCAGCGATGCGACCGTCCGAACCCGCGCTTCTCTCCCTCGCCTCTCCCTGGCGCCGGCATCACAAGTGTGGGCACCCAGCTGTGACAGCTTGCGGCTTCACAGCCGAGTGCGAGTCGCACTTTGCCTCCTCAATGGTCGGGCAATCTTCTGGGACCTGTGACATGTCCCAGAAGATTGCAGGGAGGGAGGGGGAGAAGAGAAATTTCACTCGAGTCATCTAGGCGGCCCGAGTGGAAGTGGGAGCGGGTACCTGTCAAAAGTAGGTGCCCACTCCCCCCCTGAAAAAAATGACATACCAAATGTGGCATGTAAGGGGGTGAGGAGTCCTGAAGCGGAAATTCCAATTTTGGGTGGAACTCTGCTTTAAAGCTGGCCATACACTATACAATCCTATTGTACAATCTCTTTCAGCATTACCAAAACTATTTAATTTGAGGACAAACCTAAACAATCAATTCAATTTGTATCCAATGAGTGCTGTTTCACTACATAGTAAATCCAAAGGATATTGTACAATTAGATTGTATAGCGTACGGTCACTTTAAAATGCTCATCAAGTGACTCTGAATGCTGGACTACTAACAACAAGATTCTTCCAGGTAGCAGAGGACAGCAATATTTTAAAGCTGAATTCCAGGGAACTAACTAAAAAGTCTTCCTTGCAGTAGGGTTGCCTCAGCACTGCAGGGCTTAAAGGGGTTGTAAACCCTCAAAGTTTTTCTATGCATTAACCACATGCCGACCAATCACTCCCTAGGACACACTTCACCCCTTGATCGCCCCCCTAGTGTTTAACCCTTTCCCTGCCAGTGTCATTTACACAGTACTCAGTGCATTTTTGTAGCACTGATCGCTGTATAAATGTCACTGGTCCCAAAATGGTGTCAAAAGTGTCCGATGTGTCCGCCATAATGTCACAGTCACAATAAAAATTGCAGATCACCGCCATTATTAATAAAAAAAAAAATTAATAATATAAATGCCATAAAATTATCCCCTATTTTGTAGACGCTATAACTTTTGCGCAAACCAATCAATATACGCTTATTGCGATTTTGTTTAACAAAAATAGGTAGAAAAATACATATCACCTAAATTGAGAAAGAATTTCGTTTTTTTATATATTTTTGGGGGATATTTATTATAGCAAAAAGTAAAAAATATTGCTTTTTTTTCAAAATTGCCGCTCTTTTTTTGCTTATAGCGTAAAAAATAAAAACCGCAGAGGTGATCAAATACCACCAAAAGAAAGCTCTATTTGTGGGAAAAAAGCACGTCAATTTTGTTTGGGTGCAACGTCGCACGACCGCGTAATTGTCAGTTAAAGTGACGCAGCGACGCAAAAAGTTTTCTGGTCAGGAAGGGGGTAAATACTTCCAGGGCTTAAGTGGTTAAAGTGAAAAACCTCTCCCCTTCACTCTGACAGTATACTGGCTCTCTCCTTCACTGACAGTATACTGGCTCTCCCCTTCACTCTGACAGTATACTGGCTCTCCCCTTCACTGACATTATACTGGCTCTCTTCTTCACTGACAGTATACTGGCTCTCTCCTTCACACTGACAGTATACTGGCTCTCCCCTTCACTCTGACAGTATACTGGCTCTCCCCTTCACTGACAGTATACTGGCTCTCCCCTTCACTCTGACAGTATACTGGCTCTCTCCTTCACACTGACAGTATACTGGCTCTCCCCTTCACTCTGACAGTATACTGGCTCTCCCCTTCACACTGACAGTATACTGGCTCTCTCCTTCACACTGACAGTATACTGGCTCTCCCCTTCACTGACATTATACTGGCTCTCTTCTTCACTGACAGTATACTGGCTCTCCCCTTCACTCTGACAGTATACTGGCTCTCTCCTTCACTGACAGTATACTGGCTCTCCCCTTCACTCTGACAGTATACTGGCTCTCCCCTTCACTCTGACAGTATACTGGCTCTCCCCTTTACTGACATTATACTGGCTCTCTTCTTCACTGACAGTATACTGGCTCTCCCCTTCACTCTGACAGTATACTGGCTCTCCCCTTCACTCTGACAGTATACTGGCTCTCTTCTTCACTGACAGTATACTGTCTCTCCCCTTCACTCTGACAGTATACTGGCTCTCCCCTTCACTCTGACAGTATACTGGCTCTCCCCTTCACTCTGACAGTATACTGGCTCTCCCCTTCACTCTGACAGTATACTGGCTCTCCCCTTCACACTGACAGTATACTGGCTCTCCCCTTCACTGACAGTATACTGGCTCTCTTCTTCACTGACAGTATACTGTCTCTCCCCTTCACTCTGACAGTATACTGGCTCTCCCCTTCACTCTGACAGTATACTGGCTCTCCCCTTCACTCTGACAGTATACTGGCTCTCCCCTTCACTCTGACAGTATACTGTCTCTCCCCTTCACACTGACAGTATACTGGCTCTCCCCTTCACTGACAGTATACTGGCTCTCTTCTTCACTCTGACAGTATACTGTCTCTCCCCTTCACACTGACAGTATACTGACTCTCCCCTTCACTGACAGTATACTGGCTCTCTCCTTCACTGACAGTATACTGGCTCTCTTTTTCACTGACAGTATACTGTCTCTCCCCTTCACTCTGACAGTATACTGTCTCTCCCCTTCACTCTGACAGTATACTGGCTCTCCCCTTCACTCTGACAGTATACTGGCTCTCCCCTTCACTCTGACAGTATACTGGCTCTCCCCTTCACACTGACAGTATACTGGCTCTCTTCTTCACTGACATTATACTGGCTCTCTCCTTCACACTGACAGTATACTGGCTCTCCCCTTCACTCTGACAGTATACTGGCTCTCCCCTTCACTCTGACAGTATACTGGCTCTCTCCTTCACTGACATTATACTGGCTCTCTCCTTCACTGACAGTATACTGGCTCTCCCCTTCACTCTGACAGTATACTGGCTCTCCCCTTCACTCTGACAGTATACTGGCTCTCCCCTTCACACTGACAGTATACTGGCTCTCCCCTTCACTCTGACAGTATACTGGCTCTCCCCTTCACTCTGACAGTATACTGGCTCTCCCCTTCACACTGACAGTATACTGGCTCTCCCCTTCACTCTGACAGTATACTGGCTCTCCCCTTCACACTGACAGTATACTGGCTCTCCCCTTCACTGACAGTATACTGGCTCTCTCCTTCACTGACAGTATACTGGCTCTCCCCTTCAGTCTGACAGTATACTGGCTCTCCCCTTCACTGACAGTATACTGGCTCTCCCCTTCAGTCTGACAGTATACCGGCTCTCTTCTTCACTGACAGTATACCGGCTCTCCCCTTCACTCCGACGGTATACTGGCTCTCCCCTTCACTCTGACAGTATACTGGCTCTCCCCTTCACACTGACAGTATACTGGCTCTCCCCTTCACTCTGACAGTATACTGGCTCTCCCCTTCACTGACATTATACTGGCTCTCTCCTTCACTGACAGTATACTGGCTCTCTCCTTCACTGACAGTATACTGGCTCTCCCCTTCAGTCTGACAGTATACTGGCTCTCCCCTTCACTGACAGTATACTGGCTCTCCCCTTCACTGACAGTATACTGGCTCTCCCCTTCACTGACAGTATACTGGCTCTCCCCTTCACTGACAGTATACTGGCTCTCTCCTTCACTGACAGTATACTGGCTCTCTCCTTCACTGACAGTATACTGGCTCTCTCCTTCACTGACAGTATACTGGCTCTCTCCTTCACTGACAGTATACTGGCTCTCTCCTTCACTGACAGTATACTGGCTCTCCCCTTCAGTCTGACAGTATACTGGCTCTCCCCTTCACTGACAGTATACTGGCTCTCCCCTTCAGTCTGACAGTATACTGGCTCTCCCCTTCACTCTGACAGTATACTGGCTCTCCCCTTCACTCTGACAGTATACTGGCTCTCTCCTTCACTCTGACAGTATACTGGCTCTCCCCTTCACTGACAGTATACTGGCTCTCCCCTTCACTCTGACAGTATACTGGCTCACCCCTTCACTGACAGTATACTGGCTCTCCCCTTCACTCTGACAGTATACTGGCTCTCCCCTTCACTCTGACAGTATACTGGCTCTCTCCTTCACTGACATTATACTGGCTCTCTCCTTCACACTGACAGTATACTGGCTCTCCCCTTCACTCTGACAGTATACTGGCTCTCTTCTTCACTGACATTATACTGGCTCTCTCCTTCACACTGACAGTATACTGGCTCTCCCCTTCACTCTGACAGTATACTGGCTCTCTCCTTCACTCTGACAGTATACTGGCTCTCCCCTTCACTGACAGTATACTGGCTCTCCCCTTCACTCTGACAGTATACTGACTCTCCCCTTCACTCTGACAGTATACTGGCTCTCTTCTTCACTGACATTATACTGGCTCTCTCCTTCACACTGACAGTATACTGGCTCTCCCCTTCACTCTGACAGTATACTGGCTCTCTTCTTCACTGACATTATACTGGCTCTCTCCTTCACACTGACAGTATACTGGCTCTCCCCTTCACTCTGACAGTATACTGGCTCTCTCCTTCACTCTGACAGTATACTGGCTCTCCCCTTCACTGACAGTATACTGGCTCTCCCCTTCACTCTGACAGTATACTGACTCTCCCCTTCACTCTGACAGTATACTGGCTCTCCCCTTCAGTCTGACAGTATACTGGCTCTCCCCTTCACTCTGACAGTATACTGGCTCTCCCCTTCACTCTGACAGTATACTGGCTCTCCCCTTCACTCTGACAGTATACTGGCTCTCCCCTTCACTCTGACAGTATACTGGCTCTCCCCTTCACTCTGGCTATGGGCCCTGCATTGGTTTTGATGATATCAGAAGAACTCTGGAGCGTAGGGAAGAAGATGCTGCAGGGACCCATCTAGCAGCACAGAGGAGCCTGCAGGAGCGGACGATCTGGTAGGTACAAGTGCTGCACTCCATCTCCTAGGCATAAAGGACTGTTATGCCGCGTACACACGAGCGGACTTTACGGCAGACTTAGTCCGGCGGACCAGATTCCGTCAGATAATTCGATCGTGTGTGGGCTCCAGCTGACTTTTTTTTCCCCAAAAGTTCGATGGACCTAGAAATAAAACATGTTTCAAATCTTTCTGACAGACTCGAGTCCGGTCGAAAAGTCCGCTCGTCTGTATGCTAGTCCGACGGACAAAAACCGACGCTAGGGCAGCTATTGGCTACTGGCTGTGAACTTCCTTGTTTTAGTCCGGTCAGATGTCATCACGTACGAATCCGTCAGACTTTGGTTGATCGTGTGTAGGCAAGTCTGTTCATTCGGAAAGTCCATCGGAAAGTCCATTGAAAAGTCCGCCCGTGTGTACGCGGCATTAGCCTTTGCACAGCCCCACTGCAACAGAGGTATTTTTTAGCTTTCTGGAGTTCATCTTTAAAAATATTGGGTTGCATTTATTTCTCTGCAGAAAAATAGGTTAAATGAAATAGCAAAACAGACACCCACTCCCATTGAGAAGACTGACTAATGCAGTTAGTCACCCTCTATAGAAAAGTGGACGGCTAAGCCGTGCCCCAGCTTAAGAAAAAGTCACTCGCAGCTTCAACCAAAGAGCCAAAAGCAGGAGGTTTACTCACACCTATTAAAGAAAAAAATTCTTCGTTCTTTATGTACATTGTTTGGAAACTAGCCTAATGTATTTTTCCTATGTTAATAGACTGAAGTTTTATGCTTTTTTTAAGTTTCTATAGTATAGTTATAGTTTCTATAAAATCTATACACACATGACTTTGGTTTCACAGAGTACTATTGCAGAGAAGAAATGAGAGAAGCCGTTTCCTTTCAGAGTGTCTATTCCTTATTAAAACTCTGTACTGAGCTATACAGGGGATGGGGATGAGTCAGCTGTGTGTGTAATCTGAGGCTGATTCATTCAACTGTTGTTTTCAGCAAAGCAGTTAATGCTGACGTTTGGGGGAAATGACAGAACTACCCACTGCAAGGGTTAAATGCTCATTTTTGTCTAGGGAACAGCGGTATTAACCACTTAACCTCCGGAAGTCTTACCCCACTTCCTGATCGGGCCATTTTTTGCGATACGGCACTGCGTTATTTTAACTGACAATTGCGCAGTTGTGCGATGCTGTTTAAACAAAACAAAAAACAAAAATTTAAACAAAATTGATGTCTTTTTTTCCCCACAAATAGAGCTTTCTTTTGGTGGTATTTGATCACCTCTGCTGTTTTTACTTTTTGCATTATAAACAAAAAAAGGCTGACAATTTAAAAGAAAAAAAATATATATTTTTTTTTTACTTTCTGCCATAAAATATATCCAATAAAAAAAATTGAAAAAAATCTCAATTTCTTTATCAGTTTAGACCAATATGTATTCTGCTACATATTTTTGGTAAAAAAAATTCCCAATAAGCGTATATTGATTGGTTTGTGCAAAAGTTATAGTGTCTACAATCTAAGGGATATTTTTATTCATTTTCTTTTTTTTTTTTTACTAGTAATGATGGCGATCAGCTACTTATAGTGGGGCTGCAATATTACGGCAGAAGGTCGAGACACTAAAGTCTCGTACACACGATCGGATTGTTGGCCAATAAAACCGTGGACTTTTCTCCGAAGGGCGTTGGCCCAAACTTGTCTTGCATACAAACGGCAAGGAATTGTCGGCCTACAAACACGAATGTACTGACATACTACGTTGTTTTTCAGCTCTTTAGCGCCACCCTTTGGGCTCCTTCTGCTAATTTTGTGTTAGTAGAAGTTTGGTGACTGTTGATTCGCACTTTTCATTTTGCGCTTTTCATTTCGCACTTTTAATTTCACGCTTTTCATTTAGGGCTTTTCAGTTCGTTTTTGAGCGGCCGTTCGTCAACCAGACATGCTGCAGAATCGGAGGAGATAACGTGTTATTTATTATTGGCCTTGGAGTTATTGCTTTGACATTAATTTTTTGTTTGAATAATGATTTGATTTGGTATATTTTGGATATATAGAATGCACTTTTTGGTTAAGTTCTATTGGCAGATATCATGTCTATTTGTATTTGTTTTCTTTTTTTAATGCACAATAAAAAAACTGTGTAGAATAATACTTGGCTATGTGTTTTACTTGAAATGACAGTTTGGGAGTAGACAGTTACATTTAAAAAAAATACAATGTAAAATTGACAAGGGACACCAACATAGTTGTATCTTTGATCTTATAAACTACAGGATAATGGTGTTGTGGTAACTTGCCCAAATAAAAAAAAAAACATAATAATATTATTCTTGATATCACTAGAAAAAAAAAGCCTTTGAAATTTTTTTTGCAATAACTTCATCAGTATCACCAGCAAAGCAGCTTCATTATTATCCCATTAAAGAAGAAGAGAATTGTGCGCTGCGTTTGGTATGTTTCATAATTTGCCACGTCACAATTGTTAACTTTCCATTACAAACGCTAGTTTACAAGACCGACCGCTTCTGGCTCATCCTTGCTTCCGAGCTTTTGTCCGACGGACTTGTGTACACACGATCAGAAAATCTGACAACACACAGTTGTTTGTGGAAAATTTTAAAACCAGCTAGCCAACATTTGTCAGTGGAAACTCCAACAACAATCATCCGATGGAGCGTACACACGGTCAGATTTACCACCAACAGCCTGACATCCAGCATTTCCCGTTGGAAAGTCTGATCGTGTGTACGAGGCTTAACTGACACTTTGTGGGGACCAGTGACACTAATACAGTGATCAGTGCTAAGAAATATGCACTGTCACTGTACTAATGACACTGCCTGGGAAGGGGTTAACATCAGGGGCGATCAAAAAGTTAACTGTGTGCCTGACCAACGCTTTACTACTGTGTTGGAGGTGCCTGTACTAGGAGAAGGCATAGATCGGTGCCCCTGCTTAGCAGAGACACAAGATCTATGTTTTCTGTACTGACAGAACAGCGGTCTGCCTTGTTTACATTGGCAGACCACCGTTCTGCCTGTGTACCGAAACGTTGGTGGGTGCCTGCGGACATCGAGTCTGCCGTACCCACCAATTAGCTCCAACTGTGTCTAGTCCCAGTGGCAGTGGGCCGGTGGCGCGTGCATGCCCCAGACCCGGAAGTGCTGGATCGTGTACTAGGTACGTGATCCAGCACAGGAGAGCCGCCTTGCCGTCGTATATATACAATCATATATGGTCAGCAAGTGGTTAAACCCAAAAGCAAACATTTATTATAGTGCAGCTCACCAATTCTTAGATGTGATGAATGTATTATTTTTCTTTTTTAGGCTTCCTTTCGTTTATTTTCATCTGGTGATCTTGCTAGTAAGTCTGATGTTTTACAACAGAACAAGCTTTCCTGCAGATGTAGCAGTTAGAGGCTAGTGAAATCATTTACCACTGATATGTGGTGCTTACAATGATCAGCTTTATTTTTTTAATTATGTAAAAACTTTATCCCAAAAGGGAAACATTTGCTGTACTTGCTTAAAACGTGTGAGCTGGATTTCAGCTTCAATTTGTTAGTGTATCTAAATCCACTAATACATCTAACACTACCGTCCTCCAAGAATAACAATACTGCTGAAAAAGGTGTCTCTGTTGCGCCTTCATCCAGAGTGGCGGCACTCTACAGGAGATGTGTTACTGGCTAGATCAGGGAAAAAAGCCTTAAAAAAAAGAAAACCAATGCAGCCACCACATCTAATGATTGGTAAGCTGCAATATATTACATTTTTGGTTTTGGGTTTCATACCGCTTTAAGGCTGGGTTCACACCTATGCGAATTGGATGCAGTTTTCCCCACATCCAATTCGCATAGCAGGAGAATATGACCGGCTCTCTATGGAGCCGGTTCACATGTCTCCAGAGCGTCTGACACCCGCGATCGCTCCTGACAGAGCAGGAATGTCGGTCTGTGTGTGTAAACACACAAATCCAAGTTCTGTCAGGAGAGAGGAAGACAGGTCCTGTGTTCCTAGTATATAGGATTACCGATCGGTCTCCTCCCCCAGTCAGTCCCATCCCCCCACAGTTAGAACACACAGTAAGGGAACACATTGAACCCCTTGATCTCCCCCTAGTGTTTACCCCTCCCCCTGCCAGTGACATTTACACAGTAATCAGTGGCTATTTATAGCACTGATCGCTGTATAAATGTCAAGGGTTTAAATAAAGTGTCAAAAGTGTCCGATTTGTCCACCGGAATGTCGCAGTCCTGATAAAAATTGCAGATCACATAAAAAAAAAAAAAAAATAACAATAAAGATGCCATAAATCAATAACCTATTTGTGGGTGCTATAACTTTTGCGCAATCAATACACGCTTATTGCGATTTATTTTACCAAAAATACGTAGAAGAATACCTATTGGCCTAAAGTGGGGGGAATTTTTTTTTTTTTTTTTTAAATTGGGTTATTTATTATAGCAAAAGATTAAAAATATTGTGTTTTTTTTCTAAGCTGTCGCTCTTTTTTTGTTTATAGCGTAAAAAAATAAAAATAAAAGCAGAGGTGATCAAATACCACCAAAAAAAAGCTCTATTTGTGGGAAAAAAAGGAAATCAAATTTGTTCGGGTACAGCGTCACACAACCGCACAATTGTCAGTTAAAGCGACGCCGTGCCGAATCGCAAAAAATGGCCCGGTCAGGAAGGGGGTAAATTCTTTCTGTGCTGAAGTGGTTAAGATATCTTGGCTTCTGTTTGATCTGCAGTTGCCAAGGTGCTGCACATGTGATCAGTTAATAAGGAATTGAAATGAAACCAAAAAATGTTTTCATTCTGCACATGTCTAAATGTGACTGTTTTGGCAAACCATTAAAGTGGAACTAAACTCTCCTATCCTTTACATACAATTTGGCCACTCCCAGCTGAAGCAGCCGAATTTCGATTCATGTATGGGCACTATAGTCGTACAGAAGTCAATCTACAGATTGACTTCTGTTTAATCTCCCTGTTGGAAAATTTCCTGTCGATCAGCACTGAAGGCCAAGCCTGCAGAACTGATCTGTGTATTCTGATGGTGGGGGAGTCTCCCCGCTGTAAGAATACAATGACTCAGCGGATTCCTTCATCCACCTGGAATGTGTAACTGTGGGAATCGGCTCAGTTTTTTTCATTCAACCCAATGGTTGAACAAAAAAACCTGAGCCATCTATGGCCAGCTTCCCTTCTCTGATCTGACATTTGATAGCTTGCCAGTTTGGCGGAGAGCAAAAGCAACTGTGACAGTTACCATTTCCTGCATGCCTTATTATATGTAACTGTTTTGGAAAACAGTTGAGTCACACCTCCCAATTTTCTGAGATGGGAATAAGGGACGCCTATTGTCAAAAAAGTAAGTAGGCAAAGCACATACCCATTGCATGGAGAGTTTTTAAAGTGGAGTTCCACTCATTTGTCTCCTCCCCCCCCTCCGGTGCCACATTTGGCACCTTTTGTGGGGAAGGGGGGAGCGGATACCTGTCTTTCACAGGTATTCTGCCCCCACTTCCGGGAGTCCGGGCCGCGGCGAATTACGCCAGCGGCTCGGCTCCCTCCTCCTTCCCCCACCACCGGGCCAGTAGGAGAGCGCAGCGGTACCTCGCACATGCGCAGTAGGGACGTGAAGTCGTAATGCTACACTGTCGGGCTCCCTTACCCGCGATGGCGGCAGCAGCAACTGACAGCTGATAGAAGCATCAGCTGCAGTGCTGACATCGCTGGACTCCAGGAGAGGTAAGTGTCCGATTATTAAAAGTCAGCAGCTGCAGTATTATGTGTAGCTGCTGGCTTTTAATTTTTTTTTTTAATTTTTAGGCGGACCTCCACTTTAAAGCAGAACTAAACCCTCCTATCGTTTTCAGCCAAGGAAGCTGCCATCTTGGCCTCTGATTTTTAACTGCCATGATGCTATACTCAAGTATAAGTCGAATTTTTCAGCCCTTTTTTTTGGGCTGAAAGTGTCCCCTTCGACTTATACTCGAGTCACCGCTGTCTGTCTGCATGATCAGCGTGTCATGCAGGCAGACGGCGGCCGGCGTGTGATGATAGTGTTCGGCGGCTATTCCAGCTTTCAAAAGCAGCGCCTCCTGCTCATCTGTGATAGGCTGAACAGCTGTCAGTGTACAGCCTATCACGGACATTCTCTCATCCTCGTCCATGGTATGAGAATGAGAGAATGTCCGTGATAGGAAGTCAGCGGTCAGCCTATCACAGACGAGGAGGAGGCGTGGCTTTTGAACTGTGGAATGGCCGCCGAACACTATCATCACACGCCGGCCGCCGTCTGAGGATGGGGATCGCCACAGGGAGGATGGAGATCACCACAGGGAGGCTGCACAGGACACAGGTAGGCTGCACATGCACACAGGGCGCATGCACACAGGACACATGCACACAGGACATGTACAGGACACATGCACACAGGGACACAGGAACACAGGACACATGTACAGGACACACATGTACAGGACACACATGTACAGGACACATGCACATGTACAGGACACATGACACATGCACAGGGTACAGGTAGGCTGCACAGGACACAGGGAGGCATGCAGCTGCAGATGGGCATTGTTGACCCTCTGCATTTCTCACCCTCGTCTTATACTCGGGTCAATAAGTTTTTCCCAGTTTTTTGTGGTAAATTAGGGGCCTCGACTTATACTCGGAACGACTTATACTTGAGTATATACGGTAACTGTTTTTTGAAACTGTTAAATCAATGGGTTTAGTTTAATACACAAAAAATGATCGGGGTTATGGCGCTTTTTTTTTAATAGCTACCATTCATTTATACTGCTGTATGAAATTTACAAATGCAACTATTTAGAAACTGGATGAAAGTTTTCACACTGTAAAATACTTTTATTAGATAAATATTTTTATACAGGTATACATATTAATCAGACCAAAATGGGGGACAGATGGACTTAGTCCCAAAAGGGGGACAGTCCCTTTAAATCAGGGACAGTCCCTCCAATTCAGAAACAGTTGGGAGCTATAGTTGAACCAAGCTGTTTAGTTCTGCTTTAAATGGGTGGGTTCAGCTCAGCTTCAAAGCTTCATTAACCCCCAAAGCATTTTCTTTATTGCAATTTGCCAATTCTTATGCCGCATACACACGACCGGACTTTCCGGCAGAATAAACTCTGGCGTTTTTTCCGTCGAGTTCCGCTAAAACGGACTTGCCTACACACGATCACACCAAAGTCGAATCGTTTAAAACGCGATGACGTACGACGGGACTAGAAAAAGGAAGTTCAATAGCCAATAGCTGCCCTTGCGTCGTTTTTGGTCCGTCGGAATAGCATACAGACGAATGGTTTTCCCGATAGGAATTGAGTCCGTCGGAAAGATTTAAAACATGTTCTATTTCTAGGTCCGTCAGAATTTTCAAAAGAAAAAGTCAGATGAAGCCCACACACGATTGGAATATCCGATGGAATGATTCCATCGGACCTTTTCTGCCGGAAAGTCCGGTCGTGTGTACGCGGCATTAGATGTGATGGCTGCATTCGTTTTCTTTTTTAGGCTTTCTTTCCTTGTAACTGCTGGTTTAATTACAGTGCTAGCTGGAGTTTGGCTTTAATTTGCTAGTGTATCTAAATCTGCTATTGCATCTAACCAGGGCTTTTTTTCAGCAGGAATGTGCAGGAACGCAGTTCTGGCACCTCTAGCACTGAATGTATGTAATGGCAAGGAGTGTGCTGGAAGGTCTACTGATGCTGGCTGCTGGGGGATCTATTGTTGCTGGAGGGGATCTATTTTTGTGTTGTGACCTATTGTTGCTGGGAGGAGCTTATGTTGCTAAAGGGTCAATTGTTGCTGGAAGAGATCTACTGCTGAGGGAAAGGTCTATTGGGGGGGGGGGACATATATTGCTGCTGGCTGCAGGGGATCTATTTTACTGCTTTTCTTGTTTTTACCAAATTCCATACAAATTACTTACTGTATTCTCTAAATGAGGCGGTACTTGGAGGTGGGTAGGGGGTGGAACCAAGGGACAGTCCTCAGAGGGGGGTAGGGGGCGGAGACAAGAAGTGATGTTGAAGGGGGGAGTTCCAGCACCTATTCTCTGAGAAAGAAAGAGCCCTGCATCTAACACTCCCCTCCCCTCGGACTGTCAATTTTGCCGTCCAAAGGTGCCACCAGAGTAGGAGCATTCTAATACAGAAGGTGTGTTACTGGCCAGCTCACCGGGTGAAAACAGAGGGGAAAAGCCTAAGAAAACGAATGCAGTCACCACATCTAATGATTGATAAGCTGCAATATATTACATTTTTGGTATTGAGTTTAATATACAGTGCCTTGCAAAAGTATTCACCCCCTTGGCTTTTTACCTATTTTGTTACATTAAAGCCTTTATTTCAATGTTTTTTTTAATCTGAATTATATGTGATGGATCAGAATACAATAGTCTAAATTGGTGAAGTAAAATTAGAAAAATATATACATAAAACTATTTTTCAGAAATAAAAAACTGATAATTGGCATGTGCGTATATATTCACCGCCTTTGTTATGAAGCCCATAAAAAGCTCTGGTGCAACCAATTACCTTCAGAAGTCACATAATGAGTGAAATGATGTCCACCTGTGTGCAATCTAAGTGTCACATAATCTGTCATCACATATAAACACCTTTTTGAAAGGCCCCAGAGGCTGCAACACCTAAGCAAGAGGACCACTAACCAAACACTGCCATGAAGATCAAGGAACTATCCAAACAAGTAAGGGACAATGTTGTTGAGAAGTACAAGTCAGGGTTGGGTTATAAAACAATATCCAAATCTTTATTGATCCCTAGGAGCACCATCAAATCTATCATAACCAAATGGAAAGAACATGGCACAACAGCAAACCTGCCAAGAGACGGCCGCACACCAAAACTCATGGACCGGGCAAGGAGGACATTAATCAGAGAGGCAGCACAGAGACCTAAGGTAACCCTGGAGGAGCTGCAGAGTTACACAGCAGAGACTGGAGTATCTGTACATAGGACGACAATAAGCCGTACGCTCCATAGAGTTGGGCTTTATAGCAGAGTGGCCAGAAGAAAGCCATTACTTTAAGCAAAAATCAAAATGGCACGTTTTGAGTTTGCGGAAAGGCATGTGGGAGACTCCCAAAATGTATAGGGGAAAGTGCTCTAGTCTGATGAGACTAAAATTTTACTTTTTGGCCATCAATGAAAACGCTATGTCTGGCGCAAGCCCAACACATCATAATCACCCAAAGAACACCATCCCCACAGTGAAACATGGTGGTGGCAGCATCATGCTGTGGGGATGTTTTTCAGCAGTCGGGACTGGGAAACTGGTCAGAGTTGAGGGAAAGATGGATGGTGATAAAAATTCTCAAGGGATACTCTTGAGAAAAACCTGTACCACTCTGTGAGTGATTTGAGGCTAGGACGGAGGTCACCTCCCAGCAGGACAATGACCCCAAACACACTGCTAAAGCAACACTTGAGTGGTTTAAGGGGAAACATGTAAATGTGTTGGAATGGCCTAGTCAAAGCCCAGACCTCAATCCAATAGAAAATCTGTGGTCAGACTTAAAGATTGCTGTTCACAAGCGCAAACCATCCAACTTAAAGAAGCTGGAGCAGTTTTGCAAGGAGGAATGGGCACAAATCCCAGTGGTAAGATGTGGCAAGATCATAGAGACTTATCCAAAGCAACTTGGAGCTGTGATAGCTGCAAAAGGTAGCTCTACAAAGTATTGACTTTAGGGGGGGTGAATAGTTATGCACATTGACTTTTTCTGTTATTCTGTCCTATTTGTTGTTTTCTTCGCAATAAAAAAAAACATCTTCATAGTTGTGGGCATGTTCTGTAAATTAAATGATGCAAATCCTCAAACAATCCATGTTAATTTCAGGTTGTGAGGCAACAAAACTGAAAAATGCCAAGGGGGGTGAATACTTTTGCAAGGCACTGTAGCTTCAAGATTTATCCTGTAGAACACGTAACAAGGTACTGAACATGCCCCCTGCTGGCCTGCAAAAATAAATATAAACTGTACACGTTCAATATTCCATATTCATTAGAATAAACTAAATTAAAAAGAAAAAAAAAGAAATTATATACAAAACACTATACATTGTTCGTGTTCTACAAACACCACCTGCTTTTAGAATGATGCCGGGATTTTATTTATGTTCTTTTTGTCTATGCAGCTGCTTATGGGTTCATTATGTCTAAACAATTCTATTTCAAGTCCTGATGTGTATGCTTTTCAGATAAGCACCTCAAAGTATAGTGGATTTGCTCAGCTATCACTCTGATCACGAAGATAAAATAATGTATTTTTTCCCTTTCTGTACAAGTTTGACCTTAAAGCTGAATGCTAAACTTACAGACTAAATGGACTTTAAATGCCATCAAATTTGACTCCTCTGTGTTCTGAAGCATTTTGGAAAAATCACACAAAATGTGTGACAGTTGCTAAGTACTGGAAGCCATTCAGCTTATGAAAATTGCATGCCGCGAGACTCCGTCATTTTAAATACAGCATTGCAAATGATGATTATTTGACGTGTCTTGCATGTAATGCAGGGCCTGATCCTTTCATTGCACTAAACATAATCTTTAATTCGATATTAGTCACTATCTCCTTTCACCTGCTGGCCATACAGCGTAAAACACTCCAGAACTCTTATGAGGTCCCCTTTGGCGAAAAAAAAAATAAAAATTGAGGATTCTAGAGACGGCAGGAAATGCGGTAATCCATCAATGCTTTTTGGTACCGACAGAGCTAGAAAGCCTTTGGGAATGTCATTTGTTGGTCTTGAGACAGTAAATCTGAAGTCTGCATCTTGAGAAACGGACGTGCGCTGTCTAATCTGGGAAGGCATAGATCAGATGATAGACAGCTAGAAGCACAAGAGGTTTCTCAAGGCTTCTATTGGGTGATCATATGTTGGCCAATTACTTATGTAGATTAGGGTTGTGTGCCTATGGAAAATATGGAAAAACCCTCAAGTGACTGCTAAGGCTTTACAATATGTCCTGAGATGTATGCTTTATTCATTAGTCCTGGTTTAAACAATGTAAACACAGATCTCTATTGTGGTCTTGTATCCAAATGATCTTCCTAGCAATAATATAGTGTAACACTATAGGGAAAGAAGGGGAGACCACCGAAGACACTGTCGCAAGTAAATCAAAGAAAGTGCATCGTTGGACTCACAAGATCAGATTCCATGCAATCTGTTCATTCTGACGTTATCATTCAATACACTTTTGCATCATATGGAATATGCTGAATAGGAAAACAACAGGTAATGTTCATTTTTGCTTCTACCAAGGTTATTTACTACCTATTCATTGTATTAAAATTACCCCCCCCCCCCCCACTACAAGGATGTGGACAACCATAGTTAATGAGATCAATCATTTAGAGCAAGGATCACAAAAATGTATCAACAAATTTTCTTTCAGACTTCAGGGGGGCCAGACTGTAACCAGCAGGAGGGGAAACTTTCCTGGCATCCGTAGGAGTAAACATTGTCACATTTAGTATTGTGGGAGGAATATTGCCTCCGTTGTTAGTGACAGTTTGGAGAACTGGTGCCCCATTGTTGATGTCAGTTGGCAGAATAGTGTCTCGTATAGGGTTGCCACATCATCCCTTTAATCCAAGACACACATTAATTACACAGGTTCTGTGGCTGATTAAGGTGGTAATTAAACTCACTTGGTGCCTGATCTGCATTAAGTCAGCCTCAGAACCTGTGTAATTAATATATGTCCTGGATTAAAGGCATGATGTGGCAACCCTAGTCTCGTATCGGTGGGAGGTAAAGTGCCCAAAGAGGAAGCAAAGGGCCACATAAGGCCCACGAGCTGCACTTCGGAGACCACTGGTTTAGCTGAAAATACCAGAAAGCTGCTTGCGTACCTGACACCTGGATCGCAGAAACATTGCAAAAGTTGACTTAATTTCTAGGAAAATCTAGGAAAATCTAGAACCCATAACCATTTAAGATGTGGCTTCCTTTTATTACATATACAATGCCTTGCACAAGTATTCATACTCCTTGAAATTTTTCACATTTTGTCATGTTACAACCAAAAACATAAATGTATTTTATTGGGATTTTATGTGATAGACCAACACAAAGTGGTACATAATTGTGAAGTGGAAGGAAAATGATAAATGGTTTCCAAATTGTTTTACACACAAATATATGAAAACTGTGGCGTGCATTTGTATTCAGCCCTGTTTACTCTTAATCCTAATAATCCTAATCTAGTGTAACCAATTGCCTTCAGATGTCACCTAATTAGTAAATAGAGTCCACCTGTGTGTAATTTAATCTCAGTATAAATACAGCTGTGCTTAGTGAACAATAGGCATCATGAAGGCCAAGGAACACACCAGACAGGTCAGGGATAAAGTTGTGGAGAAGTTTAAAGCTAGGCTATAAAAAAATATCCCAAGATTTGAACATCTCACAGACCTGTTCAATCCATCATCAGAATATGGAAAGAGTATGGCACAATAATGCAACTGCAAACCTACCAAGACATGGCCGTCCACCTAAACTGACAGGCTGGGCAAGGGGAGTATTAATCAGAGAAGCAGCCAAGAAGCCCATGGTGACTCTGGAGGAGCTGCAGAGATCCACAGCTCAGGTGGAAGAAACTGTACACAGGATAACTGACCTTTGTGGAAGAGTGGAAAGAAGAAAGCCATAGTTGAAAGAAAGCCATAAGAAGTCCTGTTTGCAGTTTGCGAGAAGCCATTTGGGGGACACAGCAAACATGCGGAAGAAAGTGCTCTGCTAAGATGACACCAAAATTGAACTTTTTTTTTTGGCCTAAAAACAAAACGCTATCTGTGTCGGAAAACTAACACTGCACATCACCCTGAACACACCATCCCCACTGTGAAACATGGTGGTGGAGCATCATGTTGTGGGGATACTTTTCTTCAGCAGGGACAGGGAAACTGGTCAAAGTTGATGGGATGATGGATGTAGTCAAATACAGGGCAAAGACTTGAGACTGGGGCGGAGGTTCACCTTCCAGCATGACAACGACCTCAAACATACAGCCAGAGCTACAATGGAATGGTTTAGATCAAAACATATTCATGTTAGAATGACCCAGTCAAAGTCCAGATCTAAATCCAATTGAGAATCTGTGGCAAGTCTTGAAAATTGCTGTTCAGACGCTCTCCATCCAATCTGACAGAGCTTGAACTATTTTGCAAAGAAGAATGGGCAAAAAATTCACTTTCTAGATGTGCAAAGCTGCCAGAGACATCCCCAAAAAGACTTGCAGCTGTAATTGCAGTGAAAGGTGGTTCTACAAAGTATTGACTCAGGGGGGCTGAATACAAATGCCCGCCACACTTTTCACATATTTATTTGTAAAAAAATGTGAAAACCCTTTATCATTCACAATTATGTGCCACTTTGTGTTGGTCTATCACATAAAATTTACGTTTTTTGATTGTAACATGACAAAATGTGGAAAATTTCAAGGGGTGTGAATACTTTTTCAAGGCACTGTATGTGACTGTCCTGATAATAATGTAAATGCTTATATCTGCCATATTTTGTCATGGAAAGTAGCTTACTTGGAATGTATGACTAAAGAATAAAAAAAAGCCATAACATCACAAGTCCAAGCCTCACTTAAGCCAAAACAAGTAGGGAAGATGTATAACTAGTCTTATGTGTTTTAGAGTTTTGTGGCCCATGTGGGGGGATTCCTTCTTACATTCTGTGTGGACACCAGGACAGGGGAATGTCTCCAACAAGGATACATGATGTAAATATTACACTTTTTAGTAGGGGGAGTTTAGAAATTTGCCATTTTTTGGCTGGTTTGGTGAAACCCTTCACTTTTTTTGCCACTTGGACAGGTACTCAGGCAACAATAAATACGCAACAGATGTTCCTTTCTTTCTCCACGCTATCAAAATTAAAACAAAGAATTGGTTGACATGGTTTTATGTTGTAAGAATTTACCTACAGCTAATTTACCTATAGCTTTACTGTTTTGTGACTGATCATGGTATGGACATATAGTCAATAAGATGGAGCCTACTTTGACTTAGTATTTAATCTGTAGATGTTAGCAAGAATGGAAAAGCAAGAGGGAAACCTTATTCATTTACATGTAAGGCTAAGCTGCATTAAACATATTTCCCAGACAGAAAACCGGGTCTATCAGAATACCAATATTTATTTCTATGGCACCTACCATAACCTGGAATATAATTAAAACAAAACAAAACAAAAAAAATCAAATCATCAGTGCCACCTAGTGTTCAAATAACAGAATGCATACGCATCTCTATTTCAAAAATGAATTTAAAGAATTCGAATGCCCCGTACACACGATCAGACTTTCCGAAAACAAAACCGTGGATTTTTGTTCGAAGGTTGTTGGCTCCAACTTGTCTTACAGACCAACAATTACGAACGTGGGAACGTGATGACATACAATGAGCCGATAAAAAGGAAGTTTATTAGTCATGTTATTTTTCCATTTACGAACGCAATTTTTCCAAGACCGAGTGCTTCTGGCATGTACTTGATTCCGAGCATGCGTGAACTTACGACGGACTTGTGTACACACGATAGGAAAGTCCGACAACAAAGTTTTGTTGGCGGAAAATTTGAGAACCTGCTAGCCAACATTTGTTGGCGGAAAGTCCGACAACAAATGTTCAATGGAGCATACAAACGGTTGGACTTTCAGCCAACAAGCTTACATCCAACATTTCCCGTCGGAAAATCCGATCGTGTGTACGCGGCATTACACTATTTAATAAACAAAAACATTTTTAAAAAAACGGAATAATGGTTTATCATATTTGCAACTAAAAGGCACTTGATTAGGATAATGTAAGGTTGTGCGACTGATAAATCTACAGCAGATCTTTCTTTTTAACTTTTTCTTTTCCTTCATTGGTATGACATTCTTACCTTGGCAGAACTATTGGACAGCTAAGCTTTTATTTTGTGCAGGAGTGCTTCCTCAGTTTTAAATATAAATCTGACCTGGTTCAAGAACAGAATGGCCTCTCAATAAACCGTACACTACTATGGCATTTGATCATAATTCTCTTTTTAAAGTGACTATGTTGCCAAACCTAAAATGCTAATACAAGTTCTTTTTTTTTTATCCAAAGAAAAGCTTATTAAAGCGGGGGTCCACCTATCTATGGTTTTTTTTTTTTTTTAGTTCATTCACAAACTTTTCTTCTCAGCATTACATACTCACATATTGTGTGTAATATGTCCGCCTGTGTCAGATTTTGTCGGAAAGAATAACTTATATTATTCACTGCAGGCAGTTTCCATCTTCATTGTGGGCATTTGAAGCCCACAAGCATTTATTTCCTGGATGCAGTGAATGCTGTGCTCCCAGCATTCACTGCTCGTTCCCGCACATGCTCAGTGACATCCTGGGAAGCCTGAGACTAGCTCCCAGGAGTCTGGGAGAGGCTAGAAACACGCCTACTCCCACGGGAGGAGAACCAGGAAGTGCAAAGAAGAATAGAAAAATAAAAGGTAATTACGGCGATTTAAATTTTTTTAAACGGCATGTCAGCATCTAGGCAAGGAAGAGAATACATACAGATATTGTTCAAAATTTGGGTGGAACCCCGCTTTAAGTTCAACATAAACAGACATAACCAGGCTTCAACAATACACCGTTACATAGTATATTTTGCAAAATCTCATTACAAATTGGCTGTAATTCCATCATAGGTAAGGCACAACACGCTCTATTCCTGCCCTTTACCTCTACTTCTTGCCCCTCCTATACTCCCCTGTGACCCATCTCCTTTTTCCAGTTTGACCAATAATCTGTACAAGTGCAATTAACCAGCATTCAAACCTAGTAATCTACCCATCACTAGATCCACGGGGACCAGTCCAGGTACATCCAGCCATGGGCCCCAAAGTTTCTCAAACTTTCGGGAGCATCCCCTGTATACCATTTTCTCCATTCTGATCATATTCCCAGCTGCGGAAATCCATTTCTTAACTGTGGGAGGGTCCTCTGAAATCCAGTGGAGCATCATCTTACTTGCTAACAGTAGGTTCCTAGTAACTGCTGTTCTGAAACTCTCCTCCCATTTAAAGACCTCCAATACATTTAACAAACAGTGTTTTGGGTCAGTGGGCATAGAGACCTGAAATACCCTGTTTATGGTATCCACCACTTCACTCCAATAGGAATGAAGCTTCGGGCACCTCCAAAGTAGATGGATCGGATCGCCATGATCTCTTTTGCATCTAGTGCACATCGGGGTAGGTCTGAGACCCATTTTATGTATTCTATGTGGGGTATAATATACCCACAAGATGAGATATAATTGTGTTAGCCTCTGCGATACATTCAGTGAACTCGTGGGTACCGCCTGTAAAATCTCCTCCCACTGGTCTCCATCTATCTGTCCCACATCTCTCTCCCACTTGCTCATCATTCTCAAGGGGTGTTTATTCATAAAACTCTGCAGGAGCATATTATAGCATTTTGAAATTAAACCTTTAGTGTTGGTAGCTCTCAGGACTAGGTTAAATAATGGTGTTGGTGAAGGAGACCATTCAGAAGCACTTGTTTGTGCCTTCACGGCATGTTTCAATTGCATATAATGGAACCGCATATTGGAAGGCAAGCCATGTCTGTCCTGCGAAACCTCAAAGGGCAGTAGAATACCGTTTAGAAAAATTTCCTGAATGTACATCATCCCATATCTCTTCCATAAGGCCCCATGCTGTAGCTGTGCTATTTCAGGATAAGTCCCGTTGGACCATATCGGGCTAAACTCCATGTATCCCGTCACTCCCTGTATATATCTGATTTTGTTCCAAATTTTCTGGAGAAGATTATAGGTCAGGTAGTTCTTATTTGTTTTCCCAAAGGCTAGAGCTTCCAGTGCCGCTGGCATCGAGTCTCGTTTTACCGTGTGCAACATCACATTCTCTGAAGATCTGTGGGCATTACTCCTTCTGTCAGCTTCCCCACCCATAACCCCTATTAGGTGTTGGAGCTGCACTGCCAAATAGTATAACCATGGGTTCGGTAGGGCTAGTCCCCCCTCATCCTTAGGACGCTGTAAATGTTCCAGTTTAATCCTGGGGGGGCGATTTTTCCAGATTAGTAGGCAGAAGAGGGAGTTCACAATTCTAAATGTCTTCAAAGGGACCACTACTGGAGAATTGTGGAGCACATATAATAGCTGGGGCATAAGGATCATCTTGATCAGATTCACCCTACCAGCTATCGACAGGCAGAGTGAGTTCCACATCTTAATCCAATCTCGAAATCTCTGCAGTAGTGGGGAGATGTTCAGCCTCCCATATTCCCTTACCGTAGGCATCACCAGGACTCCCAGATACCTAAAGGATGTGGCCAAGGGTATGGAGTTATCTAATACAAGTTCTATCTATAAGGAAGAAAGTTAATAATTACTTCTCCTGCCACCCGTGTGACCAACAGCCATGCCAATAAAGAGAAATCACTGGTTGAAGTTCCATCAGAAACTGACACTTCTGGGAGTGTCAATCCCTGCTGCGCTCAGTGGTTCCATCCTTTGATCACCTACATCACTATAAGAAACAGTAGTGATGTAAGAGCCCTTTCACACTGCCAGCACCCGGGCATCGGCGGTAAACTAGCGGCGCTTTACCGTCGTTTATGCAACGCCTTTTGGGGCGCTAGCGGGTTGCTTTTAACCTTGCTAGTGGCCGAATAAAGGGTTACAAGCGCCCGCAAAGCGCCGCTGCCGAGGCATTTGCAGGGTCTTTGGCGGCGCTGCCCATTATTTTTTAATGGGCATGGGTGCTTTAGGAGCGGTGTATACACCACTCCTAAAGTGCCTCAAAGAAGCTGCTTGCAGGACTTTTTTTTACGTCCTGCCAGCGCAGCGCCCCAGTGTGAAAGCACTCGGGCTTTCACACTGGGATTGGAGATAAGGCTTTTTTCAGGCGCTATTTTTAGCACTAAAGCGCCTGAAAGATGCCTGCAGTGTGAAAGGGGTTTTAGGATTGGAGGGAGGAACCACTGTGTGTGCCAGGGGACCAGGACAGCGATACTCCTAAAAGTGAAGATTTCTGAAAAAAAACAACGCTCAAGTTAAACCCCCCAAATGTGACTGGGGGGTGTGGGAAGCAGAGAAAGAGAAAGTACCAATGCACAGTTTTCTAAATGTTACTAATCCTGCCTTCTTGCTGGCCCTCTGACTCACACAAAAGCATTCTGCAGGGGATTACACAAAACTAAGTTTAAGGTTTATCGAGTTAACATTCAGATTTTAGCACAGTTGCAATGCGTACTGGATAATAATAATAATTGCTCACTAAATGCTTTCACTCATTGCCTTCAATTGGTCTTTAATGTGTGCATAGGTTACTTTAACCCTATTCCTATTTGATTCCAGTGACTCCATATGATATATTTTATGTAATGCATACAGCACTGTGTTGTATGTACATCATGCAAACCACGAATACAGGTACAATCTTCTAATCTGTGGATGTGATCAAAGGAGCCGGCACCTCTGTGTATTGCAGTTAGACAAATTTTATTGCAGATCAAACAATACAGGTGGAGTAAAATCCAGCACAGCAACATTGACACATTTCAGCCCCTACAGACCTTGCTCATAACGTCACCCCCTGTATTGGTTGATCTGGAATAAACTTAGTCTAACTGCAATACACCAAATCTACAGAAGTAGAGGCTATGAGCGGGGTACTGGTCTAAAGATTAACCTCACAGGATCGGATTTCCAGTCTCTTGTTTCAGTATATAATCTTCTAATTTATAATCAGTAAACTGTGTGGTCAGAATAAAATTTCTTATCTTAAACTTTGACTCTATAGGCCCAGCATAAAACCTGGCAACCTGGTAAGGTTCTCAGCAAGGGTGTAACTATAGATCACAGGGTCCAATAGCAAAACTTTGATAGGGATCCCATCTGTTAGAGGCAACCTATAATGCAACCCCATTTATACCCTTTTACATGGAGTTGTCAAAGATGGCCAGTATATAATGTGCCCCTGTTTACTACCTCTTGACACTGGTGGTCATAAGTGGGTGGGTTATAATAAACCCTTATGGGGTCCTTTTGATACCCCTCAACACTGGGGATCACTAGAATTAAACTCTTTACAGGTAGCTAGATCATCTAAATGGGCAACTTTTCCATTGGCAGGCGCAAGCACGGCTAAAGCCTCGTACACACGATCGGATTTTCCTACGCTAAATGTATGATGACAGGCTGTTGGAGGAAAATCCAACCGTTTGTATGCTCCATCGGACAATTGTCGGATTTTCCGCGGACAAATGTTGGATGGCAGGCTTTAAAACTTTCCGCGGACAAATGTCTGTTGTCGGATTTTCCGAACGTGTGTACACAAGTCCGTCAGACAAAAGTCCAAAGTACAAACACGCATGCTCGGAAGCAAGGACGCGCCAGAAGAGGTCGGTCTTGTAAACTAGCATTCGTAATGGAGATTTAACATTTGTGACGTGGCAAGTTATGAAATCTCGAAATGCAGCGCAGATTCTCTTCTTCTTTAATGGGATAATAATGAAGCTGCTTTGCTGGTGATATTGCAAACAAATTTTCAAAGGCTTTTTTTTTCTAGTGATATCAAGAATAATATTATTATGCTTTTTTTTGGCAAGTTACCACAACACCATTATCCTGTAGTTTTTAAGATCATGTTAAGCTATGTTGGTGTCAATTTTACATTGTATTTTTTTAACTTTAAATGTAACTGCCTACTCCCAAACTGTCAATTGAAGTAAAACACATAGCCAAGTATTATTCTCCACAATTTTTTTATTGTGCATTAAAAAAAGAAAACATATAAAATTAGACATGCTATCTGCCAATAGAACTTAACCAAAAAGTGCATTCTATGCATCCAAAAATATAGAAAATATACCAAATCAAATCATTATTCAACCAAAAAAATAAAATAAAAGCCTCATGCATGTGTCCCGCTTCTTAATATAGGGGGTCAACAATGCCAAGAGTTGGTGAAAGCAGGGGTCCATCATCCGGAGATAATTCCGAAAATCATTTGGATTATTCTCCCGGAGCTCCCGCAGCAAAGGCAAATGACATAATTGGTCACGATTAATAAAGCAACCAATTTTTGGTCCAAGAAATCCTCCTCCTCCTGTTCCTGGACTGGACTTGGGTCAAAGCAATAACTCCAAGGCCAATAATAACACGTTATCTCCTCTGATTCCGCAACTTGGCTGGTTGACGAACGGCCATTCAGAGACTAACTGAAAAGCACAAATCGAAAAGCGCTAAATGAAAAGCGTGAAATGAAAAGTGCGAATCAACACTCACCAAACTTCTACTAACACGAAGTTAGCAGAAGGAACCCAAAAGGTGGCGCTAAAGAGCTGAAAAACCACGTAGTACGTCACTACGTTCGTGTTTGTTGGCCGACAATTCCTTGCCGTTTGTATCCAAGACAAAATCCAGGCACGTGCCTTCGAACAAAAGTCCATAGTTTTGTCTGTGGAAAATCCAATCATGTGTACGAGGCTTAGTTCTGACCTTGTTCTCGGAGAGGAGCTTCTCCTTTTTTGGTCAGCGTGAACTTAGCTGCCTTGGACAATTAAATAAATGCAAAGAAATCAAAAGCGATCTTTTACTGACAGGGGGAAGCTGATGAATACAGCATGCAAGCCAAATTTTTTACTATCCTTTTTCAGATGTGTACTGGCCCCATCTCCCTCCTGGGCACCTCTGCACTCAGATGCTTAGAAGAATAACAAAGAAATTGCTGCAATTATTTTATGATTACAGAATACATTTGTGTTTCGCTATGTACATATAAGGTTTGACCAAAAGAGCATGTTTAGTTATTATTTATATCTGTTTATTCATCCATCTATTAGGTGCAGGTGTGCTCATATCTTCATTTATATTACCTCTATAGACACAAACATATGCTTATTGATGAAGTTGCACTCACTGACCTCTAGCAGAGCTGGCCGCTTTGAAAACTCTCTCTCAGTGCTAATACAGCCATTGGGGGCAGCTGAAGTCTAACAGAAAATAATATCATGCTATTGTGTATGTAAAGAATATACAGAATGCTGTATGTAAATACAATACAATGGACGTACTTTACAGCCTCGAACCAGATATATCAGGGGAAAAGCCAATATGAATCAGGAATATCTGCCAGTAAAACGTGGTCAGAGACTTAATAACTGCAATCAATAATTGCGATAGAAAAAAGTACAACCGTAGAATTGACGATTCTGCCATTACACGTTCCTAATATTTGCCCCATCAATTGTGGACACAATTTATTGAGATTTGGAGCTTCATTAGCTAGACATACACAGGGGCTCCATTCTTAAAGTGGAACTTCACTCTCCCAATCAGCATTGATTATTTTGAATACTCATGCTTCTAGCATCAGTAAATACTCTCACCTGCCACTTTATTAGGTGTACCTTGCTAGTACCTTTTGCCTTCAAAACTGCCTTCGTTCCCATTCCACCACACCCCAAAGGTGCTCTATTGGATTGAGATCTGGTGAGTGTGGAGGCCATTGGAGTACAGTGATCTCATTGTCATGTTCAAGAAACCAGTTTGAGATGATTTGAGCTTTGTGACATGGTGCATTATCCTTCTGGAAGGAGCCATCAGAAGATGAGTACACTGTAGTCATAAAGGGATGGACATGGTCAGCAACAATACTCAGGTAGGCCGTGGTGTTCAAACAATGCTCAATAGGTACTAAAGGGCCCAAAGTGCGCCAAGAAAATATCCCCCACACCATTACACCACCACCAGTCTGAACCGTTGATACAAGACAGGATGGATCCAAGCTTTCATGTTGTTTACACCAAATTCTGACACTACCATCTGAATGTCGCAGCTGAAATTAAGACTCGTCAGACCAGGCAATTTACAATCTTCTATTGTCCAATTTTGGTGACCCGGTGCGAATTGTAGCCTCAGTTTCCTGTTCTTAGCTGACAGGAGTGGCACCCGATGTGGTCTTCTGCTGCTGTAGCCCATCTGCTTCAAGGTTCAAAGTGTTGTGTGCTCAGTGATAGTATTCTGCATACCTTGGTTGTAACGAGTGGTTATTTGAGATAATTTTGCCTATCATCTCGAACTAGTCTGCCCATTCTCCTCTAACCTCTGACATCAGCAAGGCATTTAAGTCCACACAAGTGCCACTCACTGGATGTTTTCTTTTTTTCAAACCATTCTCTGTAAACCCTAGAGATAGTTGTGTGTGAAAATCCCAGCAGATCAGCAGTTTTTGAAATACTCAGACCAGCCTGTCTGGCACCAACAACCATGCCACGATCAAAGTCACTTAAATCTCCTTTCTTCCCCATTCTGATGCTAGGTTTGAATTTCAGCAAGTTGTCTTCATCACATCTAGATGCCTAAATGCACTGAGTTGCTGCCATGTGATTGGCTGATTTGCAATTTGTGTTACCAAGCAATTGAACAGGTGTACCTAATAAAGTGGCCGGTGAGCGTAGATAGGAGAGTATACTATATTTGCTTGTTTTAAACTTTTTTTTTTTACATTTCTTTAGGTACTTCCTGGTTTCTTGGCTAGGCAAATGATGTCATACATCCCAGGAGTCTTCGGGAGGGGAGGAGAGGAGGAGGGGTTTCCTCAGCTAATCACACTCTCTTGCAAGCATACTTGAGCTAAGGGCAGATGGATTCCAGGAAGTAAATGCTACATGAATCATCTGCCGTTACTCAAGATGGCCACAGATGGAAATGCTGGGGGGGGGGGTTCAAAGTGATTTCTCAACAATATAAAGCATAGAGACATGGATGAATGGGAGAGTTTTTATGAATATCAAAAATTAATTAAATAGTGTTTTTGGTTTGTGGTGCTCAGAAGGAGTGATGATCCGCTTTACATTCTGGTAATACTATGTGTGCCAATTACCGAAAGTTAAAAAACAGTGCCATTATGTAGTAAACTTACCACTGCAAATGAGCTGGTTAGAGAAGAACAGCCAGTATTATTATGTTGATTATTTTATTTTTTAATGATGAGGAGGCTTAAAGTGTAGTTCCACTTTTTTAGCCGAATAAGGATAACACCTACTTTATACTTGTTCCATGTCCCCATTCACATACTGTAGCATAACCACAAATTAAAAAGGCAGCTTACCTTTTTTAGATGCTCTATTCTGGAACTTCCAGCAAGAGAAAATCCTAGGTAGTTCTCTCTGTTTATAAGGGGTCCGGAGAGCTGTGTTTGTTATAATTACCCTGTCTGTACTGTCCAGGGAGATATTCATTATCAGTTGTAACCAGACTCGAGCACTGTCTGTCCTGGCACAGGGTTAAAAGTGTAAAGGCTGGGTGTTCTGCATTGTATGTTAATGAAGACAGATCTGGGACAGGCTCACCCATTGTTCATAAAAAAACTTAGCAGTCAGCTATGACACCTTTTCCTGGGCAACATCTAAAAGGTAAGAAACATATATATATATATATATATATATATATATATATATATATATATATATATATATATATATAAACATATATATACATTGCAGCCATTTGCTAAAATCATTTAAGTTCATAATGTCCTGACATCAACCTGATAGAACACCTTTGGGATGAATTTGAGTGGAGACTGCGAGCCAGGCCTTCTCATCCAACATCAGTGCCTGACCTCACAATTGCGCTTCTGGAAGAATGGTCAAACATTCCTTTAGACACACTCCTAAACTGTGGACAGCCTTCCCTTGAAGCTGTTTTAGCTGCAAAGGGTGGGCCTACTCAATATTGAATGGACTAAGATTGGGATGCCATTAAAGTTCATGTGCGTGTAAAGGCAGGTGTCCCAATACTTTTGGCAATATAGAGTATGTGTATTTAACCAAGGTATAAGCATGAAGTTCCTATGTCACTTGCTGGTGTTTCTCTTTAAAAAAAGGACACTTGCAGCAGAGTTCCTCCAGCACTGCAACAGTTAAATGTTTGTTATTCTTGTTTCTATAAAAGCCAACAAAACTGCAATTTTTATGTAGCAAATTGTAAATATTTTTCGGTTGTAATGTTATTGTAACAATGCAGGCAACATCTTTTAGCTTCGCACTTGGTCCCTCTAATGCTTGTATACTACAAATTCTGAGCACAGCTTCCAGAAAATAATATTCGTTTAATCTACATAAATGATTGAGATTTCATTTACAAAAAAATTCTTTTATTAAGAATTCCTGAAGCCTTTTAGAAAATACATTAATAAAATGCCTTATGTAATGTCATCATTGTAAAGCATTGCCTTCCGTAGGTGTCCGTTTATGAAACTGTGAACAGCGGTAATCCCGAGGATCACCACTGATCACAGTCCATAAACAGTTTATGAAACAGAGATGATCGGGAGAGAACATGTCCTCCGCCGATGATCTCCGCATACTGAGAATCTTTGATTGACTGACACAAACGGACAGTTTATGAAGCTGCGATCTCAGCACTTACTGGCGATCTGTGTCAGAATTCACCCTCCCCGATTCACCAGCTCAGAGGTGGAGAATCAGGGAGTGAAGAGAGAATCCCGGGGGAAGGAGGTAGATTTTTGACTTCCTCCTTCCTCGTTCAGACCCCCCAAGACAGTAACCATGTCCCCCTGCCATGTCTATGTATATATATATATATATATATATATATATATATATATATAAAATGTGTCTGTGTGTACCGTATTTATCGGCGTATAACACGCGCCGGCGTATAACACGCACCCCAAGTTTAGGAGAGAATTTTAAGGAAAAAAACTTTTAGGAGGGAAGTTTAAGGAAAAGAAACTTACATTAAAATGCCCATCAATGCAGCCTCATTAGTGTTTATCTGCAGCCTTGTTAGTGTCATTGCAGCCTTTTCAGTATCAGTGCAGCCTTGTCAGTGCAGCTTTGCCCCAGTGCAGCCTTGTCAGTGCAGCCTTGCCCCAGTGCAGCCTTGTCAATGCAGCCTTGCCCCAGTGCAGCCTTGTCAATGCAGCCTTGTCCCCAGTGCAGCCTTGTCAGTGCAGCCTTGTCCCCAGTGCAGCCTTGTCCCCAGTGCAGCCTTATTAATGCAGCCTTGTCCCCAGTGCAGCCTTGTCCCTGCAGCCTTGTCCCCAGTGCAGCCTTGTCCCCAGTGTCCATGCCTCCTGCCGCCACCGCCATACACATGGTAGTAGTTTTAAATATGGCGCCGCGGACTTCGGAGAGACTCGGCGCCGGCGGAAGTGAACGAACGCTGCCGAGATACACATAGCCGAGGGTTCTCGGCTCTTTCCGGCGCCGCTCACAGTCCCGCCCAGTCCCGCCCTATGATGGACATAACACGGGCCCAATGGCGGGACTGGGCGTGACAGTGAGCGGCGCCGGAAAGAGCCGAATACACCTGACTACGTGTATCTCGGCTCTGTGATTTCGGCGGCGCTCGTTCAGCACCGCCGAGTCCCTCCGAACTCTGCGGCGCCATATTTGAAACTACTCGCTATGTAAATGTCGGCGGCGATCGCCGACATTCACATAGCGATAGCGGGGATCGGCGTATAACACGCACCCACGACTTTCCCCTGATTTTAAGGGGAAAAAAGTGCGTGTTATACGCCGATAAATACGGTATACAGTGGGGACGGAAAGTATTCAGACCCCCTTAAATTTTTCACTCTTTGTTATATTGCAGCCATTTGCTAAAATCATTTAAGTTCATTTTTTTCCTCCTTAATGTATACACAGCACCCCATATTGACAGAAAAACACAGAATTGTTGACATTTTTGCAGATTTATTAAAAAAGAAAAACTGAAATATCACATGGTCCTAAGTATTCAGACCCTTTGCAGTGACACTCATATATTTAACTCAGGTGCTGTCCATTTCTTCTGATCATCCTTGAGATGGTTCTACACCTTCATTTGTGTCCAGCTGTGTTTGATTATACTGATTGGACTTGATTAGGAAAGCCACGCACCTGTAACCTTACAGCTCACAGTGCATGTCAGAACAAATGAGGTCAAAGGAACTGCCTGAAGAGCTCAGAGACAGAATTGTGGCAAGGCACAGATCTGGCCAAGGTTACAAAATAATTTCTGCTGCACTGAGCTATCGGGGGAGAAGAGCCTTGGTGAGAGAGGTAAAGAAGAACCCAAAGATCACTGTGGCTGAGCTCCAGAGATGAAGTCGGGAGATTGGAGAAAGTTGTAGAAAGTCAACCATCACTACAGCCCTCCTCCAGTCAGGGTTTTTTGGCAGAGTGGCCCGATGGAAGCCTCACCTCAGTGCAAGACACATGAAAGCCTGCATGGAGTTTGCTAAAAAACACCTGAAGGACTCCAAGATGGTGAGAAATAAGATTCTCTGGTCTGATGAGACCAAGATAGAAGTTTGTGGCCTTAATTCTAAGCGGTATCTGTGGAGAAAACCAGGCACTGCTCATCACCTGTCCAATACAGTCCCAACAGTGAAGCATGGTGGTGGCAGCATCATGCTGTGGGGGTGTTTTTCAGCTGCAGGGACAGGACGACTGGTTGCAATCGAGGGAAAGATGAATGCGGCCAAGTACAGGGATATCCTGGTTGAAAACCTTCTCCAGAGTGCTCCAGACCTCAGACTGGGCCCAAGGTTTACCTTCCAACAAGACAATGACCCTAATAACACAGATAAAATAACGAAGGAGTGGCTTCACAACAACTCTGTGACTGTTCTTGAATGGCCCAGCCAGAGCCCTGACTTAAACCCAATTGAGCATCTCTGGAGAGACCTAAAAATGGCTGTCCACCAACGTTTACCATCCAACCTGACAGAACTGGAGAGGATCTGCAAGGAGGAATGGCAGAGGATTCCCAAATCCAGATGTGAAAAACTTGTTGCATCTTTCCCAAAAAGACTCATGGCTGTATTAGATCAAAAGGGTGCTTCTACTAAATACTGAGCAAAGGGTCTGAATACTTAGGACCATGTAATATTTCAGCTTTTCTTTTTTAATAAATCTGGGAAAATGTCAACAATTCTGTGTTTTTCTGTCAATATGGGGTGCTGTGTGTACATTAATGAGGAAAAAAATGAACTTAAATGATTTTAGCAAATGGCTGCAATATAACAAAGAGTGAAAAATTTAGGGGGGCCTGAATACTTTCCGTCCCCACTATATATATATATATATATATATATATATATATATATATATATATATATATATACACACACACACATATATATATATATATATATATATATATATACACACATATATATACACACATATATATACACTATATATATATATATATATATATATATATATATATATATATATATATATATATATATATATATATATATATATATATATATATATATATATATATATAAACATATATATATATATATATATATATATATATTGATAGTGCTAGTCACCAGGACTAGTAACCGCCTATTTACGGTACTTGGGTGTACATGGTGTGTGTGCTTGATGTATACATGACGAAGCTGCTTTTATATAGACAACATTTTCTTATTTTCATATTAGTCTAGGTGTTGGTGGTGGGTACCTAGTTTTTGTATTCTTTTTTTCATTAATTGTGCAATAATAAAATTCCCTTGATAAGTAGCTTGGTCCATTTGTGACTTCCTTTCTCAAGGGGGTCTTCTTTCCCCCTGTTCTATTTTTGTTAGAATTTTAAGCCCCAGAGACCGCACCATAGCTGGTGAGCCTGCATCTTAAGGGATGCTGCACCTGTTACGCACATCAACTTGATGGTGCAGCGCATATACAATAGTGAGTTGATGGTTCCTTATCATTTTGCACTGACTCATAGTCTACTGGGTCATTTGGGATTTCCCCTAAATTCAGTGGGGCTGTGGTTTCTCCCTCCTGACATTAGGTGGCACTATCATCTCTGGTATTAGTATGGGAAACTACAGTAAAACTGACTGAATATTCATGCTTACCCTAGCCAATCAGTAGGATGTTTATGGCCACTGGTGCATGCTGGGGGGTATAAATATCTGGAGAGGGCCAAGTGACCTCTCTCTTCCCCCCAGGCTCTGGTCTGGGGTGGGTGTGTGCAGAGCAGCTGAGTGATTAGGCCTGAAGCCTGTACATGTGCTTAAAACAGAAGAAGTCTGCCTGTCCAGTCCTGGTGCTTGAGGCTCTGTGGTCTGGGAGCCTCAGGGAGGACAGGAGAGGAATGGATGATGTCTGAGACGAAGTTCCAGAGGCCACTCTGCCACATGAGGTCCTGGGCGAGGAACTTGTGGAGAACCTGGGAAAGCACCAAGAAGGAATCATCAAAATTACTGTTGCTGCAACTTGGAAAGATTTGGTTGCTAATGGAGACAGCTGCTACTAAGAAGGTAGATTGCTGGGATCCGTTCAAAGGCTCTTTTTCTGTACTGGTGTTTCTTCTTGTTGTGCTATTGAGTCTTCAGGCCAGTAACAGGGAAATAAGCTCCTTTTGGTCTGTATCTTAAAGGAGAAGTACAGCCAAAGCTTGTTTGGCTGTACTTCTGTGGATCACAGGAGTGCAGATCTTTCTGCACTCCTGTGACCCTTTTTCAGCACACATCACAGAGCCCGTCCAGGCATGGGAAAGATCGCAACCATATGGCTGGGATCCGCCCACATGCCTGGACCAGCACTCGGCTCAGTCTCTCAGCGGGCTGCTGAGAGGCTGAGCCAGCCTCTCCCACCCCTCCACAGCCCAGCGCTCCAGTGAGTGTGGGGGGCAGAGCAGAGAGCCAGTGACTGATAGTCACCACCTCTCTGCTCAGGGAGCTCTAAGAACCAAGTGATCAGCGGTGTTTGATGACTCGGTTCTCAGCCTCAGAGCTGGCAGGGAACAGGTACAGCATCCGACCAATGCTGCATCCACCTAGTTAAGTATGATTTTTAAAAAATCCCATATTTTTCTTTAATAGTGACTGGTGCCCATCTGTTCACATCCCACTATAGCCTAAGTAATCTACACCCTGAGGTGAAATGTCAGCCCACTCTGTCTTTGGGGGTTACTATCAAGCCACTGGGAGCCAGGAGGTGCTACACTTTAAAGAATAAATCTGACTAATTGTTTTGAGCAGGGGTCTCCAAACTATGGTCTAATGGCCACATCTGGTCCTCTACAAGATTTTACCTGGACTGCAGCAACTCGGATGTGATGAGGGGCTTCTGATGTCATAGGGGGGCTTCTGATGTCATAGAGAACTTCCAAATGAAAGGGTACTCTGAAGTGATGGGGGCTTCTGATTTGAAAGGGAAATCTGATGTGAAATGAGGACTGTGATGGAGGGGGGCTCTAATGTGATAGGGAAACTTCTGATAGGAAAAGGGGGCTCTGATACACTAGTGAAGCTATTTCTTGGAGTGTGTTTATTCACTTATTTATCATTCATTTTAAAAAATGTTGTTTTTTCAGCCCACGATTATTTATAAAATATACAATATGGGCCTTGTATTTAAAATAATGGAGACCACTGCTTTAAAGCAACACAGACTGTATGAGCCAATTCTTCACTTTACATGCTTTTTTGACAACCACAAACTGACAGGTGCACTTTAAAATGCATAGCCTGCCCCTGACAATTTACCGCACCTACAACGCAACTTTGATTTTTAAATACCATATTTCTCAATGTAATGGGAAATGGGAATTATTCAACACTAGAGATTATTTTAAGAATCCAGTTGTCCCTTTCCAGAGCAAGGCTTTGAAATTGAAATGATGGAGTCTTCACTCTGTTAGTGGCACAGCAAGGTAGAAATGTTTTTCGTGACATCCCTGAGGCAGGAGTGGGCTATGGATTCTTACACCTAATGTCTAAAAATAGTTTTAAAAAAGCTAATAAATTAGACAAATGAGCTGTTATATTTAAAGTACAAACACTGCTGATCCTTGATCGATATTTGGCTCACTATTTGATATTCTTTGCAAAGTTTGTCTTCTACTGAAAGCCCATAAGGTTAATATAGTCAAATGTATCCAGGTGTGACTACTGTGTTCTCTCTGTACAAGTCAGGCAAGGAGTTTATAGGAAGATAAGTCCTGAAGACCCACCTGTCAATCTGGATTTAAAGTGGAACTTTGATTTAAAAAAAAAATGCAGCTTAGGGTACAATTTTGGCATCTGCCTAGCCAATCAAAACTGTCGAAGATTGAAACCCAGTGCAAAACTGGCCAAAGATGTCAGCAGCCAGTGAGGGAGCTCTGGGAAATCACCATGCCGGATTAGAAATGGGTATAGTTCCATTTTGATGTAATTACAACTCGACTTGCTCTTGATTGAACAAGGTTTACATTTTAAAACAGTTGCCTAGGCTGCAAAAGACACACATACATGCAAAGATATATAATTTTGTGAGAGTAAATTTCACTCAACTTAACTTATATCCAGTATAAATGGCCTAAAATGCACGTTAATATCATAACCCTTTTTTCTTTTTTTCACAAAATACCATTTTTCCCATCCTTTTTTGCATCTCAGTGCTGCTGATCTTCTCCAGCTTCTTTCAGCCTTTTTCTAACTACATGCAATCATGCCAGCATCAGTTGCTCATCAGTGTTCTGGACTGGCTTACTGATAGTGACAACAGTATACCATGCCTACGCAGTGTGTGTCTGCATGGCTACTTGCAGTCTCCACCATGGCCCCCAATGCAGAGGCACAATCATGAGATCACTCCATTACAAGATGTATCTAAACAAGGACCTTTTTGGCAAGATCACCCATTTTTTTATGAAAGCTTGAGACTTAAATAAATATAAAAAACACTTTTGACATTCCATTAACACCCTTATTATATTATATATTATATGGGATTTTAGCAACCTGGTTTAGTTCTACTCTAAACAGGCTCCAGGACTACAATGCAGGTAGCAAATGGTGCATGAACACAATTTCACCACACGCTGGGTACTCTGTTGGGGGGATTAACTAAAACTATGTGTGGTATAGCCAATCAGCTTCTAACTTCAGCTTGTTCAATTAAGCTTTGGCAATAAAACCTGGAAGCTGATTGGTTTCTATACAGAGCTTCACCGGACCTTGCACTGTTCAGTTTTAGTAAATCAAATATATCTCTAGTTGCTATAATTAATGAGTCACAACTTTCCTGGCAGTGTGGAATGCTGACCTACATATTCTGCGTGTTCATTTTCATTGAATAAGGTCATTCATCATAGATATACTGTAGTAGGCCAAAGGTGCTCAACCAAATAATGGACATATAGCACTGTGACTCTGTACCAGTTCCCATTCACCCCCATAAGTTCATCACTACTAGAAAATGTAATGCTTACTAGCACACCATGATTCAGGGCAGCCAGCTAAAGACTGTTTATTAACGTGGCTCCATTTGAAGCCACTAAAGTAAAGTTTTATGTTTCCAACAGGTGTATATCTGATCAAACATGCAGAGATTCACTCAAATCTGTTATATGCTAAAATATTCGCATTTAGAAGGAATACAGGAAAATGATTATGCATATGCAACAATGAACCAAAAACAAATCTAAGTACTCAGTTGGTGCATATTCTTACTTTAACAGAATAGGCAATCAGTCGAATGATCAGACTCTCGGGGAGTAACTGTAACTTGCAGTTTACTGAATGGTTGAAAAGTTAAAATAGAATCAATAATGCACACCAGGCACACAATGGCAAAAAGTGTGCATGCACTGCAGAATAATGAACATCAGGTTATAAAAGCTACACAAACATGGACTCTTCACAGCAATGTCTCTGCGACTCAATAAGGGTAACATGGTTGCACAGCATAGTCTCTAAAAGACTCTATAACAGCAGAGAGTCTAGCTGGGAGTCACTCATTTAGGAAAACAGTTCAAAATAGCTACTTGCAGTTATCTTCATAAACAGTGTCCCACTCACTGAAGTCCAGGGTAGCTCTGGTAACACAGGTGAAGGATCCAAGGACAAAGGACCACACCACTGGAACTGCAGTACTGTCATAGCACTTAGGAAAGGGTTCCCCACAGCTTAATCTGCCCTCCCCACAAAGTCTTCTGAAGAAGTCAGTTGAGCGAAAAAAAATGAACCAATTTCTCCAGCCACACATCCACTGTGTGCATCAGAATACACTGATCAGTGCTGCAGCCTATTGGTTGCATGCGCTGATAAAGTGAAAACATACCAACAACCCCTTACAAGTCAACAGAGCAACTTCTCATGAACAGGAACAGCCATACATAGATTGAAATTTGGCAGGTTCAACAGGAATTTTGATCCACTTGGCTGGAGATCACTTACCCAGCTTCCTCTGCCTCATCAGGTGTGGCCTCTCTCGGCTCCTGAGGGAGGGAAGCTGAGGAATTTACACACCTCCGGGAGTTCAGGAACTCATGGACCTGTGAACAAAAATTGAGTACTGTCCGTATAACTTTTTTCATTTACACTAAAATCCACATTTTCAGGACAAGCTTTTGGGGTATAACCCCTCCTTTAAGGTTCAAGCAGTTGTTCTGGAAATTTTATAGATAGGCAATGTGACGGACCCCAGTACTCAAGAGTATGTCCACCGTATAAGATTCCCTTGCCCGGTCCAGCATAATCCAAGGTCCCTTAGCCCACTTTACCTCCTCCAGTAACATGACACACAGGTGTATTCAACTTTCCAACAGTAGACCATCTTTGGGAGGGGCTGCTGGAGAAATCCCCCTCCCCCTCTAGCATCTAATCCACATACACATATGTGTACATATGTGCACATATACAGCCCATGATACTTTGCTCCCAAGGCAGACAGAAACAATAGAACAATGGTATACAGACACTTAACAAACACATAACAACCCCCACCCCACTTCAAACTATCTAGCAATGGTCTCAGACGAAAGGTGGAATTTATCTTCACCACACATATAGAACCCAGGATAACGGGGGTAAAAGGAAATGCTGAGTCTGATGTGGTTGCACGATGAGTCTGATTAGTGCAGACCCGACTGGGGTTCTCATTTACCCTGTGCCCCTAATAGACACAGGGTGCCTTACACATATGAGGGGCCAGGGGAGCTGGACAAGGAGCTTCCAGAGCTCTCTAAGGTAAGTTGGGTTCCACAAGCCCTCCGCTCAAAGTGACTCCTGTCACAGGCCACTCCTATCCTCATATCGATTGGTGGTTCCAAATTAGTAATAACTACTGCAGTAGGGAACAGACACAAGAAGTTACATTCAGCATCTTTCCAAAATAACTGTTCCCTACTGCAGGAGTTATTATTGATTTGGAACCACTAATCGATATGAGGATAGGAGTTGCCTTTCTATAAAATTTCCAGAACACAGTATTGCTTGGACCTTGAAGAAGGGAGTACACCCCAAAAGCTTGTCCTGAAAATTTGGATGTTAGTGCAAATAAAAAAGTATCATGGACAGAACATAATTGTTTTTGTATGCAAGTGCATTAATATGGCTACAACCACCTCAAGGACTTCTGAGAAATCTTGTTAAATGGGACTGTGCCTGCATCTGAGCATGGTGAGTAAATAGGGACTTTGCTACACTACTAGTTGTGTTTTGTGGTTTAGAATGAAATACTATAGCTGGCAGCAGTTTTTTATAAGGACAACATTTTCCTGCTATATATTCTGTAGACATCCGCATTATACTGAGCTCTGCTTAAGCTGACTCACAAGCTAAATGATATGTTTTTTATGACCATTAGCGGACTGGTTTAAGAGTTTTTTCATGTCTTGCTTTTAGTTTAATGTTTCTCTGTAGGTTAAATAGAGGCTCATCTAGAAATGTATAAAAGCAGCATAATATACAAGCAAGAAAAAGTGCACCTCAGTATTTAGTTTTTATTGTCAATTACTGAAAGCCTGCTAGACAACATCCAAACATAGAACAGACGCACAAACTACAGCAGACTTGAAGCCAGAGTATAGAATATATATATATATATATATATATATATATATATATATATATATATATATATATATATATATATATATATATACACACACACACACAAACACACACCATTTTCTGAACATTGCAGATTGCAGTGCTCCTGCAGTGCTCAACTCCTTAATTGCTGTGGTCTCCAGCAAGAAATGTTTCCCAACCATACATTAACCTATGCTTAAGGAGACTTTGCTGACTGTCACAGAGATGATGGAACAGTCTGCAGCAGTCTGATAAAATGCAGGGGGTGCAACGGTCTGATAGGGTGTAAGAGGCGCAACAGTCTGATACGATACAGGGAATGCAACAGTGAGGTGCAGGGTGTGCAACAGTCTGATAAGCTGTAGGGATTGCAACAGTCTGACAAGGTATAGAGGGTATAACAGTCTGCTAAGGTGCAGTGATCTAATAAGATGCAGGGGATGCAACAGCCTGTTAAGGTGCAGGGGATGCATTAGTCTGTTGGGGTGCAGCTGTCTCATAAGATGCAGGGGGTGCAATAGTCTGTTAAGGTGCAGGGGATGCAATAGTCTGTTGGGGTGCAGCTGTCTCATAAGATGCAGGTGGTGCAACAGCCCCATAAAGTGTAAGGGGTGCAACAATCTGATAAGGCACTTCAGGTGCCACAGCCTGATGTTGTGCACAGGAAGCACCAGTCTAATAAGAAACGGGGGTGCAGCAATCTCATAAGGTGCAGGGGGTGCAGCAGTCTGATATGGTGCAGGGGGTGCAACAGTAAGATAAGTTAAGCTGGGCACTTCAGTCCTATAAAGGGCAGGAGGTACGACAGTCTGATATGGTGTAGGGGATACAACAGCCTAGGTACAGTCTTAATAATTCTAATTTTTACATTATACCTGTTACATTTTCATACATTTTAAGCCGTTCACACAGGCCGGTTTTAACTCTTTAACAGCAAAGGAAAATAGGGACTTCTTAGTAACTGATCCAGTTCATCCTGTATTCTTTCATGGAGAAATTAAACTCAAAGGTGATTTTTGAAAAGGTGGAATTATTACACACAGCTACCAACCAGTTTTCTTGTAGCAATCATATCAATCCTAAAATTTGCATCAGTGTTTTAAATCAGCGGCTTAGTACCTGATTGCATCCTCTGGGCAACAGCTTTTCTTTAGATCATTGTCATTAATCAGGAGGTGCAGACATTGATTCCAGACCAAAAGGTGTGGTTGATTGCTGTCAGATCAGACCAAGAGACCTCTCACACCTATGCACTACTAGAGTGGAAGCTAGGAATTCCAGACCCTCTCCAAGAAACCAGTGTGCAGTTGGCTGACAAAACTGAGTCTCATTTAATAGCCAAGTACACCAGACATGTCTCCAGCAAGTTCTAGTCAAGCTGAAGCCATGAAAGAAGAAGTCCCTTCCACGGCATCCCTGGCCACGATTGGACCAGAGTTCTTTACTGCCTTGGGAGACTTTGTGGCAAAGTGCCAGAGGGATACTCCAACGTACTCTGAAAGTGGGTATCAGAAATTCAGGACCTTCCTTTGGAGACATCCAGTGCCTACAGGGGAGGACAACTTTGAAGAGTGGCTGGACCAGGCCACACAAGCCCTGGATAAATGGGACATTCCTGAGACTCACAAGAAGCAGAGAATTATAGAGAGTCTAAGGGGCTCTGCCTCAGAAGCTATCCTCAATCTGAAGCTCAGTAAGAAAGATTGCGTCGTTCAAGACTACCTGAGCATTCCGCAGGATGTGTTTGGGTGCACTGAAAAGGCTTCTGACCTCATGTACCAGTTTGAGCATACTTACCAGAACGCAGGGGAAAAGTTATCTGACTATGTGAGGCATTTGGATAAGATATTGCATCTAATCCTACTGAAGGGTTTGGATCCCTGGAAAGTAGATGAGGTCCAGGCACAGCAAGTCTTGCAGGGTGCCCAGCCTTTGGACCCCATCACCATCCTGCTGCAAACCAGGCAAGATGGTGGCATCCTTAAGTATCCAGATCTGATCAAGATTGTGCGGGAAGAAGAGGCCATTCTGGAGAACAAGAAGAAGAGTCAAAAGTCTGAATCGGTTGTTGGAGTCAGAGTGGCCACTGCAGAAAGGCTGGTGACAACTCTGGGGTCGAACTTCTCAAGGCTCAGGTGTCACAGCTGATAGAGATGATGACTGAACCATTGGATCTCAAGTCTGAGATAGCAGCACTGAAGATGCAGGTATCCCAGATGATGGAAGTGATGAACCGGTTGGCAGAAAAATGTACTGAGTTGGCCGACAAGGGTGTGACTGGGCAGAATGTACCCCTGGACTCGCCTACTGCTTCCGGCAAGAGGCCAACGAATCAAGATGTCTGTCTAAACTGTGGGGATGTAGGTCACTACCAGCGAGTATGTCTTAGCCCACCGAAAAGTACAGAAGACTGACGTGGACCTCAGAGAAGTGACCCAAGGATGGAGAGAAGACCTGGGTCTTCAGGGAGAACTTTCACTGAATCTCCAACGGAGCAATGGAGAACACCTGCAGTTTATGCTGTCTCAGTGAGGAATGCCTACCAGCCTCCAAGATGTCAATGGAAACAGAATTCTCAACACCGCAAGAGAAGAGAAGTACAAGTCCAGGCAAGTAAGCCTGATATTCCAAATGCTTCCACCAAACCTTCTGCCAAGTTAGTAGGCCCTTTGTCTGTAGTGCCTATTTTGTTGGAAGGTACCTACACAAGAGCCATCCTCGACTCCAATGCTCAGATGACTTTATTGACCAGAGGCTCTTACAAGAGGTATTTATCGTACATACCCCTGCAAAAGTTGGAAGATATGGAGATCCAGGGATTCAAATGGAAGATTACCCCTGTGATGGATATCTGCAGCTCAAGTTGTCGTGTGACCCATTGAGGGCTGGGAAGCCTCAGAACTTTGACACACTGGCTATTGTGTGTCCTCAGTTGCCAGGGTCCACAGGGAGTCCACTAATCGTAGGGACCAACACAGATCTGGAGAAGTGGCTGAGAAGCCCCTGTTGTTCCCAGATGTGATCCCTTACCCTCACTGAAGGAAGGAGGCCCAGAAGTGTCTCCCTCTTCCACAGTGGATGAAGAAGGACCCATAACAGAAGTGGACGAAACTAATCTGCAGGAGGCAGAAGTAGATAAGCAGTAAGAAGAGGCTAGTGAGCCTACCATGCCTGAGTCAGTGGAACAGAGAAAGCAAAGAGTTAGGCATCCTCTCAAGAGACTGACTCGTGATGTGTTGGGCGAGAGCACCGAAGAAGTTATCCCCACCCCTCATGGCACATCTAGGTGGGCCATTCCAATTAAGGTGGCTTGTAGGCAGGACAACCTTCCTATGCTCATTGGTGAGAGGTTCCTCTGCCAGGTTCTTATGCAAATGCAAACTGTTTGTTTTCCTGTGTATGCTAACCCGCTTTTCCTCCACGTGTATATACAAACATGTAACAGATCACAGACTCTTTACCTCCTTTGGAGAAGCAAAGGTTCTTTGGTGGGGGAGTGTGTAGCGGGTGCCTCACTCTGTCACCTGCACCAAGCTGGCCACCGCAATGTACACAGGCTTTCCAGCCTGAGAGAGGGAGAGTGCGCCTGTCTGCAGGGGACTTTTCCCCCCCTCCTTCTCCTCATTAATGCAGGCATCTGCCCACTCTCTGCTTTCCTCCCATGTGCTCCTATTGGCAAAAGAGGAGCCAATTAAAGGCACATTTACAGCAGCCTATCAGAGGGACTGTACTAAACTGCAGGAAGCAGCTTCAAAGGACTCTGAAATATGAAGTCTCAGCACAGAGCAGCCTTACTGACTTTTAAAGAGGCAGGACTACAAATCCCAGCATGCTCTTCTGGCAGGAAAGGAGAGACTCCATTTTGATTCTCTGAGGAGAATTCAGTCAGCACGAGGCAGAGGAAGAGATCTCACAGATGATTTCACCACTCAATTCAGGCCTCCGCCAATTGGGACATCCAGCCTGAGAGTGGAGGATCCCAGGTGCACATCCAGGTGCACCTGCACCGACAGTGAAGCGTTTCAGTGTGAGGTGACCAGTCAGGTCGCCAGGAGAGCCTGTCTGTTCCAGGGCATTCATTTAGGTCTTGACTGCAGGATTGGGTGTTGCTAGTAGTCATCTTGCTTACACTTGTAGTGCCACAGGGATAAAGGATAAGGCCATCCATTTATGGGGACACTGTATACAGACATCATTGTCCTTTCACCTTGCTGAGAAAGATCCTGCCTGCTTCACTTGATAATCTGGGCCAGTTGTGTTGTTTGGCCCTGCTATCCAGGAGTTTAAGTGCACCACTGAAAGTGGCTAGCTGAAGACACAAAGTTTTATCTTTTCTTCAAAAGAACTGGAGCTACTAGCGCCATACGGATCCGCACACACATATTCAGGGCTCTGCATATGCAGTGGGTGTGTGGGACAGTTTCTCTAGGAAGTTAAGCCAGTACCTGTTGATTTGAGTAAAGTGTTTGAAGTTGGGCCTGTGGTGTCAGGAGACAGGAAAGAAAGGCCTAAAACAAAGGGAGTCATTCTTCTGCTCTCCTCTTGCCTGGACTCAAAGAGCCAAACTGAGTAATGGTAACCAATCTGATTTAATCCCCTGAAAGCAGCTTGAATATAGGATTGAGAGCTATATTGCTCTTGATCTCAGGTATTGCTCTCCAGTTGATTGTTTGAATATATACTGTTATTGTCTGTTAGTCTTCCACAGAAATATTGCAGTAAAGATAATGTCTGTGTTTTATCATAATGTGTGTGTTTCTCATTGGTCATTGCATTTACATTATTGCCAGGTATGCCAGAGGGGGCTGAGGCTGTTATTAGGGTTGAGAGGCAGAGTAACGGAATGAATAAACAGCTCCTTCCGGGTAGCAATACACTTGGAGTCATTGACCCAGAACAATCATGCAGATTTGGGGTTCTGACTTCTCTTAGTCTCTACTTTCTGCATGTTTATTCCTGATCTGTGACTCAGAAAGCATGGAAGCCAAAGGCAGCCAGCTGCCTAGCATTTTCAGCAATGGCAGCCTTCACATTTTTCTCAGCACTGGTTCCTTTTAACATTTCTGATTTAAAACTGGAGCAAATGTACAGCTTTTTCCCATGGCATCCGATTCCTCTTGTCCTGATTGGTTTGTAGACATATCAGCTGCAGTTCTCTTTCCTCCAGTTGTCACACTTGTACAGCAGAGGCTTGCAATAAAATTCCCATGCGAAAGATATTCCGCATTTTATTTTCTGCGCATCCTATCAAGTGCTGCTGACAAGGTTATCCGGACAGCCATGTATTAATGCTACAGTTTAACAGTCGCTATATCCCCCCTTCTCTCCCCCTCTCCAAGCCATAGGGCTGACGTCAAGTTTGTTGTCACCACAGACAAGACTTGAATATTGCCAGAGCAGTTAGTGCTGCAGAATCGGCGCATCCTAGCCTGACAAGGCGATCTTAGAGCTAAACAGCATCCCTTGCCTGCAACAAAGACTACACACCGCAGCCTGTACCCCAGCACATCCCTTGCTAACAACACCGGCTAACTGTGACCATGAGATCCATTATCAGTTCTCTTAGTGCCTATTATATGCTGCTAGTGGAAAGGTGAAGGCAGACTGCAGTAAGCACAAGTCTCTGGACCCAGCACTTATCTGCCCATGACTGCAGCCAATGCCAGTCCACTTTTATCTACAGAAAACTTCCTATGCCTCCTATAGACAGACAAACTCTTGTCGGTCTTGTAAGCCCAAAACGTCTCTGCATCTTGCATGTTGGCACACATGGGTCTGCGGTAATAAGGTATAGGCACAGGTAACATCTGTCAAAGTTCCAGCAATACGAAACTACTACACTAAGGGCATACAGTTCTCTGTTTTTAAAGTAGCAATTAAATTATATATTTGTTATTAACATATATTTAGTGTGTTATTGTTATGGATATGTATGTGTATATACAGTATATATTTATACAACATATAGACCCTATATATACTGTGCGTGTATATACAGTATGTGTGTGTGTATATATATATATATATATATATATATATATATATATATATATATATATATATATATATAAATGTATACAGTATATAGACCATATATATATACTGTGTGTGTGTGTATTGATATACAGTACATATACATATATAGATAGTATTTGTAAGAGATAACAATTGTACTAATAGTAAAAGTAACATATTGTAAAACAGATATTTTTGATATGTATAATCGTGTATTGATAGTAGATAGATAGATAGATAGATAGATAGATAGATAGATAGATAGATAGATAGATAGATAGATAGATAGATAGATAGATAGATAGATAGATAGTTGTATTACATACCAATTGTATTGTAAACTGACTGTTCTTGATATGTAAGCACATATGTATATTTCCTATATTTATTAGTAGATAGAATAATAGAGTGGTTGCAATAAGTACCAATTGTATTGTAAAGTATCTGTTCTTGATAAGTAGCATAATTACATATTTATCTACAACATATAGAACTATAGATAGTAATTGCAATAAGTGACAATTGCCGTAATTGTAAAAGTAATATATTGCTAAACAGCTCTTATTGATATGCAGATATCCTATATTGATAGAGAGATAGATAGATAGATAGATAGATAGATAGATAGATAGATAGATAGATAGATAGATAGATAGATAGATAGATAGATAGATAGATAGTAACAAGTAACAGTTGTATTGTTAAAGTAATACATAGTAAATTGCTGTTCTTGATATTTATTATATATATATATATATATATATATATATATATATATATATATATATATATATATATATATACATATGTAGAAAGATAAATAGATAGATAGATAGATAGATAGATAGATAGATAGATAGATAGATAGATAGATAGATAGATAGATAGATAGATAGACAGTAATTGTAATAAGTAACAAGTATGTATGTAGTAATCATAATAAAAAGTAATATGATGCAACACATCTCTTCTGGATATATATATAGCTATATCTATATAGATATAGATAGATATCTATATGTATCGATATATATATAGATATCTATGTATATATATATCTAGATATCTATATTTAAATATATAAAGAGATATATATCCTTTATATGTAGACAGACACCTATAGATACTATACAGTCACTCTAACATGCATACCACGTGCACACAGATCCCCGGACAGACACACACACAGACAGACTTCTCTGCATATTGAATAATATGTCAGATCATCGCCTTGTACTGACAGCTGTAGAATACTCTGTATTTAGTAAATATCAATTACGGAGGATACGATGAGCCCCCACACACAGCTCCAGCCCCCCGATCACCCTGGAGAAGAAGGATCACATTGATGTCTCCGGTAATGAACTTGCGCGGAGAAGTTGGAGGTCTCTGCAGTGATTGGAAGGAGACGAGCCCGGCGATGGTACTTACCGTCTATGATCGCGGCGTGTAGTTCGGAGACACTGAAGGACGACACCGGGGCCACCTTCGCCGAGTGTTTCTTCATCCTGTCCTCCTGTGTGCTGCTCACACTCCGCCACTCATCCCTCCTCTCCTCCGCTCTCCTCTCCTCTCCCCGGCTCCGAGCTCTGAGCTCTCATCCTACCTGCCTGTCGCTTTTGGAAGAGGCATCACTGAGCCCGAGCTCCTGATTTGCTGTTGCCCCGGGAAACCATTTGCAACACATTCAAACAATTCCCGACCTCTGCCAGCAGCACTTACCGGCCTTCCATTGTTGGGCTCAGCGGTGACTGTGCAAGAGATGGAACAATCCCACCTCCCCAAATCCTAGAGATCGACCCCGAGGGGATTCTTCTTTATTTTGTACAGAATATGGGGAGATTGTAGAAAGATACAGAGATATTAGTAGAACATGATGGGGGGATCAAATATTCCAATCTCTGCATTGTGCAATAAACTTCCTTTATTAGGCCTGCTTCACACTAAAGAGACCCTGTCACTAATTTAAAGTGTATGTCCCATAAATATTGTTTTCCTCTATGTGTGTTCACATATGTGTATTTTATAAATCATAGTTTCTATCATTTTCATGTATTTCTTTCATCTGAAGTTGCTGTCTGATCCTGCCAGTCACCTTTCTTCCTTATTCTTAACCAGAGGTCTCCAAACTACGGCCTGGGGGCCAGGTGGGGCTCTTTGCTTGTTTTTATCTGACCCTCTGGGCACTATTCCTCCCACTGACATCAATGATGGGCACTATTCCTCCCACTGACACCAATGATGGGCACTATTCCTCCCACTGACACCAATGATGGGCACTATTCCTCCCACTGACACCAATGATGGGCACTATTCCTCCCACTGACATCAATGATGGGCACTATTCCTCCCACTGACATCAATGATAGGCACTATTCCTCCCGCTGACACCAATGATGGGCACTATTCCTCCCACTGACATCAATGATGGGCACTATTCCTCCCACTGACACCAATGATGGGCACTATTCCTCCCACTGACACCAATGATGAGCACTATTCCTCCCACTGACACCAATGATGGGCACTATTCCTTCCATTGACATCAATGATGGGCACTATTCCTTCTACTGACACCAATGATGGGCACTATTCCTCCCACTGACACCAATGATGGGCACTATTCCTCCCACTGACACCAATGATGGCCACTATTCCTTCCATTGACACCAAAGATGGGCACTATTTCTTCCATTGACACCAATGATGCTGACTATTCCTCCCACTGACATCAATGATGGGCACTATTCCTTCCATTGACACCAATGATGGGCACTATTCCTCCCTCTGACACCAATAATGGGCACTTTAACTCCCACTGACACCAATGATGGGCACTATTCCTTCCACTGACACCAATGATCGGCACTATTCCTCCCTCTGACATCAATGATGGGCACTATAACTCCCACTGACACCAATGATAGGCACAATTCCTCCCACTGACACAAATGATGGGCCCTATTCCTTCCACTGACACCAATGATGGGCACTATTCCTCCCTCTGACACCAATGATGGGCACTATAACTCCCACTGACACCAATGATGGGCATTATTCCTTCCATTGACACCAATGATGGGTAGTATTACTTTCGTTGACACCAATGATGGGCACTATTCCTTCCACTGACACCAATGATGGGCACTATTCCTTCTACTGACACCAATGATGGGCACTATTCCTCCCTCTGACATCAATGATGGGCACTATTCCTCCCAATGACAGCAATAATGGGCACTATTCCTTCTACTGACACCAATGATGGGCACTATTCCTTCCACTGACACCAATGATGGGCAGTATTACTTCCATTGACACCAATGATAGGCACTATTCCTATTATTCCTTCCACTGACATTAACCACTTCAGCTCCGGAAGGTTTTACTCCCTTCACGACCAGGCCATTTTTTGCACTACTGCACTGTGTTGCTTTAACTGACAATTGCGCGGTCGTGCGAAACTGTACCCAAATAAGATCTCCTTTTTTTCCCTCCCACAAATAGAGCTTTCTTTTGGTGGTATTTGATCACCTCTGCGGTTTTTATTTTTTGTGCTATAAACAAAAAAAAGACTGACAATTTTGAAAAAAAAACAACAATATTTTTTACTTTCTGCTATAAAACATATCCAATAAAAAAATGTAAAAAATCAAATCTCTTCATCAATTTAGGCCAATATGTATTCTGCTACAGGTTTTTGGTAAAAAAAATCCCAAAAGCGTATATAGATTGGTTTGCACAAAAGTTATAGCGTCTACAAACTATGGGATATATTTATGGACTTTTTATTTTTTAATTGTTTTTACTAGTAATGGCGGCGATCTGCGATTTTTAGTGGGACTGTGACATTGCGGCAGACAAATCTAAAACTAAATGACACTTTTTGGGGCAGAACGGTGATCTGCCTTGTTTACATAGGCATACCACCGATCTGCCTCTCTACAAACGATCAGCGGGTTCCCGCTGTGTCCAATCACCGCGGGTCTCCAGCAGCACGCGCCTCAGACCCTGAAGAAGGAGTCACATACAGTTACGTGATTTTCGGCTCAAGGGCCGCCCTGCCACAGTAAATGTACGTGGGGCAGTCCTAAGGTGGCTAATGATGGGCACTATTCCTTACACTGACACCAATGATGGAGCATTATTCCTTTCATTGACATTAATGATGGGGCACCGTTCCGTACACTGACACCAATGATGGGGCACTATTTCTTCCACTGACATCAATGATGGAGCATTATTCCTTTCACTGACATTAATGATGGGGTACTGTTCCTTGCACTGACACCAATGATGGTGCATTATTCCTTTCACTGACATTAATGATGGGGCACTATTCCTTCCATTAGCACCAATGATAGGGCACTATTCCTTACACTGACACCAATGATGTAGCATTATTCCTTTCACTGACCTTATTGATGGAGAATTATTCCTACCACTGACACAAATGATGGGGCACTATTCATTCCCTTAAAGTGTTACTAAACCCAAAACAGTAAAATCAGTCTGAACATTCAGTAAAGTATGCTTGTTATACTCACTGTTAATCCTCTGCATTGTGTAAAAAAGCTGTTTGATTTGTCTTCTCTGATCATCTTTGTCTCCAAAAAATAACCTGATGTTTACAGAGCCAGGGGACAAGCTGCACATGCTCAGTTATGTGTGTATTGCTAGAGTTTTTTTTTTCTTGGGAGAGTGCATGTGATCAGCACAGGGCCAATCAGCACTGTCCAGACAGAGGGTCAGGGGTCCTGCAGCCTTATAGGGCAGTCAGAGGAGAATGAAAACTCCCCCTACAAGTTTTTACCAAACACTGATAGAAGTCACAAGACTGCTCTAACTGCTGATGAGAAAAGGTATTTAGTAGTTTATATTAACTAAAATGATTGCATTTCCATGTTCTGTGTACTGTGGGAGACCAGATATAGTGAATGCAGGGTCCGGGGTTTAGTACCATTTTACAACACATTAAAAGGCCAACTTCAGGTGGGTAATCCTGCCCCTCTCCCTTCCCCAAAGTCAGTAGAAACTTGCTCTCTTACAATGGTAGTCAATGTGTAGGTAGGAGATCAAGTCACCACTGCTCAAGAAATCCCTACCAACCCCTTAGATGCCATGGTGCCCTGGGCTCACAGGAAGTCAGTTATGATGCTGCCCATCATTTAATCTGGAAGATACTTGCAATCCCAGACAGAGGAGGACAAGGAGGCGGTGCAGGGACATAGAGATGGTGAGTAGTGCTGTGCAATTTCTTTTTAATACCGAGGGGCTTTAGAAATTATATGTGGGGATGGGCTTGAATGCAGAACTCCATTTTCTTTTTGTTTTTTTAAACTGTTGCCAAGCATGTTTTTTTTTTTGTACTGCAGCTTTTTCTGCAATATTACCATCAGTCCTGAGCTGTACCCCACAGTACTTCTTTTCTGCCATTAGATTCCTTCAGACCTAGGTTTAATAATGGCCAGTGTAATTAATCCCACTTCATGTGAGCCTAGGCAGTCATAGACCCCACCCCGTGGTAGCATCATTACCTCATTACATAAGAAGTACCACCTACTGCCAGAAAAGAAAAGGCTCCAGAAAAAAGAATATGTTTTTATAACTAATGGTGGCCATAGGAGTGGGGGTTGGGGGGGGGGGGTTAGTTAATGGTTGATTTAAGCTGAAGTTCTACGCTTTCAGAAATGTGAAATTTGGACAGGAACTTTATGGTGCCCTGTTATTGGTTTAGGGGATCTTCTTCTCTGGCAGGATAGCTATTGTCTTGTGAACCACTTCCAGCCAAACTGGTAAAGTGATATTACTAGTTACCCCTTACCAGTTCAATAAAATGCTGATTGCTGCCTCACTGTCTAGGAAACTGCCTGGAGGTCACCAAATGAATTAACAAAATAGTATGGGCACCTGTAATTATGAGTGGTCGAGCACATGGCCTTCAAATTGGAATTTTTTCCATCAACACAATTGGCCATACTTGGACTTTTAGAACTGCTGACATAGAGATTCAGAAGTGCATTACAAACAAAGAAAAGTGCGTAACATTTTGCCAAGTAAAACCTTGGTGCATTTGTTTCATGCAAAAGGGGCAAAAGGGAATGTTCGTTTTCTGTAAAGGTTGAATATTATATAAAGAGAGCAGTCTGGCAAAATACTGCATTAGGCTGAGATGGTAACAACAATCAGTGAGTCCAAAGACAAAGAACACAAACAAAACATGTCAGTAGTACCTTGAAAATGTATAGGTCTTTATTAGAACATCTTCCAGGTCAAGTAAAAACTACGGACCATCAAACATAGGTGAGAAGCGAAGCAGAATACAGAGAGCAATCTAATCATCCTGTATGTCATTGAAGGATATTAACAAACATCACATCTCTGTGTCCTTCACGCCCAGCAGTACACTAATGCCCCGTACACACAATAGGATTTTACAACAGAAAATGTTTGATAGGGGCTTGTTGTCGGAAATTCCGACCGTGTGTAGGCTCTATCGGACATTTTCTATCGGAATTTCCGACACACAAAATTTGAGATCTAGATCTCAGCTTTTCCGACAACAAAATCCGTTGTTGTAAATTCCAATCATGTGTACACAATTCCGACGCACAAAGTTCCACGCATGCTCGGAATCAAGCAGAAGAGCCGCACTGGCTATTCATTTTTCAACTTCATTTTTCTCGGCTCGTCGTACGTGTTGTATGTCACCGCGTTCTTGACGTTCGGAATTTCCGACCGTGTGACCGTGTGTATGCAAGTCAAGTTTGTGCCAACATTCATCGGAAAAAAAACATGGATTTTTTTGTCGGAAAATCCTATTGTGTGTACAGGGCATAAGACAGAAGCTTGTACATCTTAAAGACCCAACACGAGCAAACTAACTTGGTTTATGCAGTGCAGTGAATTGAAGAATGAAAAGACCTGTATATTGGAGAAACAAAATAACCTCTCAATAAATGAATGGCTCAACATAGGAGGATAAATTCTACAGGCCAGGATTCCGCAGTTTTCCTACATGTTAACCTCTTGCTTACTGGGCACTTAAACCCCCCTTCCTGTCTAGACCAATTTTCAGCTTTCAGCACTGATGCACTTTGAATGACAATTGCACGTTCATACAACACTGTGCCCGAATTAATTTTTTATCATTTTCTTCCCACAAATAGAGCTTTCTTTTGGTGGTATTTGATCACCTCTGTGATTTTTATTTTTTGTTAAAAAAAATTTTAAAAGACCGAATTTTTTTTTAAAAATGTTATTTTTTTAAATTTTGTTATAAAATTTTGCAAACAGGTAATTTTTCTCCTTCATTGATGTACACTGATGAGGCAGCACTGATAGGTACCGATAGGTGGCAGTGATGGGCACTGATGGGTGGCAGTGATGGGCACTGATGGGTGGCAGTGATGGGCACTGATGGGTGGCAATAATGGGCACTGATCTGCAGTTACACTGATAGGCAGCACTGCTAGGTGGCACTGATTGGCACCACTGGTGGGCATTGATAGGTGGCACTCATGGGTATTGATAGGTGGCACTGGTGGGCACTGTGGGCATTGGCAGGTGGCAATGGCAGGTGGCACTGGCAAGGGGTACTGGTGGGCACAGATGAGGCAGAATTGCCTCTTTCTCTTCGGGACCGATGTCCCTTGCACATAAGCCGGTGAAGAAACGATTACCGAGCTTTTGTTTACAACATGTGATCAGCTGTCATTGGCTGACAGCTGATCACGTAGTAAGGGGCTGGGAGCGGCCCCTTACTCGGATCTGTGATCACAAATCTCAGTGACTCATGTTCACAGGGCACGCGCGTGGAGCGTACAAAGGGGAGGCCGTCATATGACAGCCTTCCGGAAATTCAGGTCCGCGCTGTGGCCGTCATTCGGCTATAGCGCGGACGCCAAGTGGTTAAAGAAAAGCGTGAGGTGCACATTTTTGGACATGAACAACTGGTTCACAAGAGGCATAAAAGAGACCATGTACATCAAACTGGAACAACCATCCCTTTATTCCACATATAATGCCATTATAACATCTCTGCCCCAGTGTTTTGATAGCAATTTAAACCTTTAGCTATGTCAATCAAGGAACTAGCACCCATGCAGGCTTCCCAACACCAACAATGGAGTTACGTCACCAGGATGTCACCACAGCCTTCACACCTCGCATCCCATTCTTGGAAATCAACATCTACATATTTAATGGTGACTGGATTAAAGTGTCCTAAGGTGTGAATATAAATGCTGGGGTATCTTCCTGACACTGTAGGAACTGAAGAAGTGGCTTGTGTAGCCATGGTGACGAGCACTCCTGACAAACAATCCACCAATCACCCTGCTGCCAGACCCCCATATATCATTTAAGACAATGAGCAGTCATTTGCGTAGTTTTGTTGCGTTTATTGCAGGATACAACTTGGTTGGGGTAAAGGAAGATATGAGATGCCCATAGGACTTGTCATCACATTTGTAGAACATTGATTAACAGCTTTAGCCCTGAAAATGATGCACTTATAACATTCACAGTCTGTTTCCCCTGAAAATCTCCAATGCAGACTATTGCTCCTCTTCCTCTGTACTCACTCCTGCAGACTATCACTCCTCTTGTACAAATCCTCTACTGCAAAACTGTTAGATTCCCGTTGTTTCACTTCCAGTATTACAAAAACGAACCACTCTGAATAATCCCAGTTTACTGGTTGTACTTGAATGGTGTTGCTTCAGCAAATCAATAAGCCAGAAGCATGCAATTACCTCTCCCCGGTGGGTCAGTGAATTTGGTAGCCACACCGTCTTTTGGAAGGTATTACCGGAGTGCTTCACCAGGCCAGAGATACTCAGTACCTCTCCCCGACGGCCTAGCACACGGTAATAGGCCACAGCATTCTGCACTACTCTCAACACTTCTCCTTTTGCTTCTTGTACACTGACCTTCTCCAAAGGGCAAACTCTGTGTTCCCTGGTCACAGAACTCTGCTCTTCTCAGTCCTACTGTTACTTTTCCTTCACCGATCTTCTCCTGTGTACAAGTCCTGTGTTCCCCGGTCACAGCAGCTTGACACCAACTCCATGATGAAAATCTTTATCCAGGAATACATCCTAGCAGCTCCTCCATCCCTCCATTCCACGTGGGGACGCTTTGGGGACGCCTTGCGGCAGCTACCTATGACTCCATTCTCCTTTTCTCCTGCACTATCAGAAACTCCCGGGCAGCATGTGACCCCAGCTTATATGGGAGGCCTGCCCCCTGCCAATACCACATGGTAATTGATCAGAGCTCCTCACATGAGCTGCCTGCCACTCAAACCTCAGGTCCAACCTCTGTTCCAGAACAATCTTCCTGAAAGCAGGGGAGGCCCTTCTGAGTCAGAGCAAAGGTGGTCACACCCACCACTACACTAAACTCTCCCATTCTCAAATGAAAACACACAGGCCTGACTTACAGCACAGGCCTGTCTAAATTTGCCTGCACTGATCTCTCAACTCAGAAAAATCCTATTCCAGCACCTACCTTCTAGTAGAGGATGCTACACTTGGTAAGCTATTCAACATTACAGAACAAGTCGAGCTGAATGTGACTAACTACTACTAGGTATTAACAGAGAGAATACTGAGGAAATGCTTCCACAGCAGATTTATGGCATATAATGCCAAACCGCACCTATCAGCCCAGGCCCAAAAGCACTTGGCTGGAGTTCAAGGACCCCTCCTTGAAGATGAAACATAAAGCTTTTTGAAAAATTAGTGATGCTGTATATGGAAAAATATCAGGAATACACGTATGCAGACTTATAAAGAGACTGATATATCCAGTCTAAATCTCTTTACTACTGTACTTTATTTTAGCGATTTTGGACAATGCTATTCTTTTTCTGCAGGTCTGCATTGAAATGGCAAATGGCAAAATTGAAATGCCTTTACACGCACATGAACTTTTATGGCATCCCAGCCTTAGTCCGTAGGATTCAATATTGAGTTGGCCCACCCTTTGCAGCTATAACAGCTTCAACTCTTCTGGGAAGGCTGTCCACAAGGTTTAGGAGTGTGTCTATGGGAATGTTTGATCATTGTTCCAGAAGTGCATTTGTGAGGTCACACATCCAACTAAAGTGAAATCGGCTATCGAAAGCACTGTACTAATGATCTGAAATTCGTCAAATTCGTCAAATTCATTGTACGAATTTTCCCATCTGATTTTCATATCGTGTGTACGGGCCTTAAGATTAGGATGCCATTAAAGTTCATGTGCGCGTAAAGGCAAGTGTTCCAATACTTTTGACAATATAGTGTCGGTGCCCTTTCCCAGATTATGACTAACTGTTGTGTTTTGTCAGTCAAAAGCCAGGTCACATACACTAGATCTTGTGTGAATTAACCAATGCTATGAAAAACAGCAGACCAGCAAGAAATGAGTTGCTACCAAGCACCTCCAGATACTGTACTGGTGCTTAAGAGATAGGTCTATAGCAGTGATGGCAAACCTTGGCACCATAGGTGATACACTTCCCATGATGCTCATGTACTCTGCATTGTAGTTCAGCATCATGGGAAATGTAGTTCCAAAATATCTGGGGTGCCAAGGTTCGCCATCACTGGTCTATAGGTATGGAGGTTTCGAGGGCATGCAAAAACAGGTCAATACAAGAATAGCAGACACGAGGTGCTCATCACAGAGTCCAATGATGGTATCGCCGTGTTCGAATACATGTTGCCTTTCTGATGACCTTGTGAGTGGGAACAAAATGAATGAAGTATCCATTTTGGGTGGAGTTGGCCTTTAAACCTATTCATGACTCTGGCTATTTTCCATAATTAATGAATATCATTTTCCATGACCTCCGCTGGGATTTGTTTGTTTATTCATTTGGACGATGAAAATCCTTGGATCTTTCATGCCCTTGGGGCACTCTGTCTGCGCAGCATGGAACATATTGGCGTACAACGCACTGCAGTCCATCTCTGCATTCAAAGAGAACTATGAAGCCACCCTCTAAATAATGAAGTGAACTCTTTTGTTATGTCATATGCTCCAATATGCTAATGTCACAAATGTTTCTACAGAGCAAATTAGAATTCAGCAGCTGCAAAATAACTCTATAAACTCAGCGGTGTGTGAGATAGTGCCGGCTGTCTATTATTCACCCTTACAGAAGCAATTCATTTTTGCAGTTACTATCTGAGCCTATTGACTGATTGCTGGCTTCATATGCAGAATTATAGAGTGAAGTCTAGATTCAGTCCATAACCCAGATAGTAGTATGTGCTGAGGCAAAAAAAATCACCTTTACCTGTAAAATGTAAGACACATTTTGAATATACTGTCTAGAGCTGCTGCATGGCCTAATTTTTTTGTTTTTTTTTGGATACTGATATATTTAGCAAAGAATTGCAGTGTTCAAACCTCTAACAGGTCACTGACATTTTGCAGGTGTTTGTATACAGTTTCAAGGCAGAAAGGGCAGTTACCATAGCTCCCAACTGTCCCTGATTTCGAGGGACTGTCCCTGATTTGGAGTCCCTCTGTCCCTCATTCCTCCTCATTTGTCCTTCATTTTGGTCTGATCCATATAGTTGTATATAAAATGCACATTTTATCTTTCAAAAAGTGTTTCCCAGTGCTAAACCTTTCATCTAGACATGTGCAAATCATTCCGTAATGAATTGAAATTCGGTCAAATTTTGCATCTTTCGGACATTCGGATGCATCCGAATGTCCGAATAAAAAAATATTGAATTTCAACGAATACGAAAGAAATTATAGTGAATATAACGAATGAATTTGACATGATTTGGTAATTCGTTAAAGATCTAATGAAACAAAAGGTCAACTCAAAGTAAATCTTACAGTCCAATCAGCTGATTAATTTTGTGCTGGAGGTTGGATTACTGGCAAAGTGCATTCCTGAGAACTGAGTGAGAAGGGTGTTGTATTGTATTTGAGCAGAGGAGAAGAGATATTGTCATTGTGTGTGTTAAAAGATTCAATAAACTTTCCAAACTACGAATCATTATCAGGAATCAATATACATACATAAATATTGAATTTTAACGAATACGAAATAAATTATAGCGGATATAACGAATGAATTCTACATGATTCGACATTCAGTATATTGAATATCGACAAAAATAAATCTTCTCATTACATGGTCCCTGCAGAGGGCAAAAATCTGCATGCCTGATAGACCCTGCCAAGGAGGGGGTCCAACACGGAGGGCGTTTCACTTGGACCAGCCCGGATTGGAGACAACATTCCTAACAGCTGCTGGGGAGATCTTCTCATTACATGGTCCCTGCAGAGGGCAAAAATCTGCATGCTTGATAGACCCTGCCAAGGAGGGGGTCCAACACGGAGGGTAAGAGTCCACTTTTATCACTTTCTCACTTATTGGAGTCACCGCCAGTGGATTTGCACCATCCTGCACATCTCTCTCCTTTGTCAATCCACTCATAGGGGGATTAGTTGCTGCTGAGCTGTATAGTGGATGGAAGCTTTTTTTCACTGATGAACTTTTTATATTTGAACCCATGGACTGAGTTTGTTTGATTTTCAGATTTTCACGCCAATAATAACATTGTATTTCACATGAACACATTTTTTGTTTCTTCTTTTTATTTGAGTTTTTATGTTTTGCACTTATATATTTTTACCACTCATGGAGTCATTTACTTGCTCTCAGTAGATTGTGGTTTTTACTACTACCCACATGTATTCACATCTATGCGTGTATTTTCATATAATTAGCGCACTTTATTTATTTTTTATTGAATATCGACACTCTACGATTAATAACGAATTATCCGAAAACGAACTAACGTAACATAATGAATATAACAGAATGAAATTATGTATTTTACAAATGACAACGAACCGAAACTAAATGAAATTTCCCGTTGTTCACAAGTCTACTTTCATCCAATTTCTATATTGCTGCATTTGTACATTTTAAAAGCCAATATAAAAGAATAATAGTGTTAAAAAAAGCCCTTGGATTTAAATAACCTTTTTTTTTTGGTTAATTCTCCTTTAAGAGGGTGTGGCGGGGGCGTGTCCTATGCCTATATACGTTTGTTAGCAAGTGCCCCTCATTCCCATCTCAAAATGTTGGGAGGTATGCAGTTACTTGCTGTATGTGCCTGCAGGCTATTGCATTACAGCTGATGACATCAAATGACAACCCAAATCTAAGCACTATGCAGATATAAAAAAAAAACAACATTCATTAATTTCTGTATGTTTTAAAACATTATCGTTCATGTAGATTTTTACACAAGCATTGTAAGTATCTAAAATGGGAATGAAAGAGGCAGCACCACAATCTTATCAAATCATGTGCACACAGTGAACATGCTCACAGGAGGAGAAAGCAACAGAGAGATGATCTCATCACTCTGCCGCTTCTCCTTACTTGTTGAATGACAGGCTGAGGTAGGGTTGCCACCTGTCTGGGATTCACCCGGACAGTTCGGATTTGGAATCATGCGCTCGGGTTTCAGACCGCATGCATAGCTCCCAACTGTCCCTGATTTCGAGTAACTGTCCCTGATTTGGAGCAATGTCCCTCTGTCCCTCTTTCCTCCTCATTTGTCCCTCCTTTTGGTCTGATCTCTATACTTGTATATAAAATGCACTCTTTATCTTTTAAAAAGTGTTTCCCAAAGCTAAACCTTTCATCCAAATTCTAAATTGCTGCATTTGTACATTTTCAAAGCCGATATAAAGGAATAGTAGTGGTAAAAAAAAAGCCCTTGGATTTAATTAACCTTTTTTTTGGTTAATTCTCCTTTAAGGTTTGTTAGTAGGTGCCCCTCATTCCCATCTCAAAATGTTGGGAGGTATGTGCATGAAACCCGGACACATTATTCAGACCCGTCTATGGCTTCCCAGCAGAGTTGCTGGCTGCAGCTGTGTAAGCCGAGAGTGTCTGTTACGCTCTCTTTCACACTGCCCAAAGCCAGCACCAACAATTACCCATCCCTCCACACAGACGGGAGAGGGGAAAGGGCTGGATCTGCTCCTCTTCCACCTGTCCCTACAATTTTTTTTTAAAGTCTAACACCATGCTTTAGTGAACTTTAACCACTTGTCCCAAAATCACGTACCTTTACGTCATTCTGCTAGGTTGTACCATTTTTTTAGAGCCAACGGTCAGCTTTCTTGTGATAGCAGATGCGGCTAAGCAGCTGTTCGATTGTTATCACGAGCAGCGGGAGGGGACATCTCCCTCTCCTGTCGCCTTCCACCGCTCTGCCTGGGCTCTCCTGTCCCACCAGGAGGCCCCAGCCACCAGTTGGTACGTCCGCTGGCTGGCCAGAGACCCGAACAAAGCCGGAATCGACTTTGATCGGGCCTCAGATCTAGAAACCCATCACAATGTCACTTCCGGTTTACAGGAGCCTTAAAGGTACCAGAGTTAAAAAAATGTTAGTATTCAAAATAGCAAAACTTGGCCTTATGGATGCTTTTATGTGCAAAGGAGGGATTTGGGGTCTTGTAGATATTATTCTTGATATCACTAGAGAAAAAAAGCCTTTGAAAATTTGTTTGCAATATCAGTATCACCAGCAAAGCAGCTTCATTATTATCCCATGCCACGTCACGAATGTTAATTCTCCATTACGAACGCTAGTTTACAAGACCGACCACTTCTGCTTCCGAGCATGCGTGTTTGTACTTTGGACTTTTGTCCGACGGACTTGTGTACACACGATCGGAAAATCCGACAACACACATTTGTTGGTGGAAATTTTTTTTTTTTTTTTTAATTGTTTATTTATTCCGGGAAACAGATCCACAAGGACCACAATTACACATTACATATACAACATGTCAGTATTACATACATTGGAGATCTATGGTAACATCGTGCAATATTTAAAATTCTGTTGGTTCCAAAGTGACAAGTTACCATATAGTAAATCGTTAGAGTATATCTTAATATGTGAACCTGTGCTCAGTATCCATATACTGCTTCCTTCCCCAGTCCTATGAGAGTGTTTGGAAATTTACGGGAAAAATTCTCGTATCTGACATTGTTAGCATATAATTTTGATGCCCTGTGGACACGTCTCCTACTCTTTTTCTAAATAACCTAAAAAAAAAAGACATAGTGAGTAAAAAAGAGTCTAAAGGGGAAAAACAGAGGGGTTATTAGAGGAATAGTAAACCGAAAAAGTAAGAGGAGAGAGTTGATAGAGGGGGAGTAAAAAGAGGGGGGGTTGGAGAGGGGGGGGGGGTTCACCGACATGCACAGCTTAATTTGTGTATTATTTCTACCGTCGATAGTGCATTATTTCCTCGACATCAGAAAGTGTCTTATGTACTCGTGTTGTGAGGGGTGATCCCTAATGTTTGCCCTTCTTCTGAGTATTTGAATATATTCCATAGTTGCCATGTCTTGGAATATCTTTCCTGTCTATTCTGGTTTGTTAGGATAAGGTCTTCCATTTTGTTGATTTCCTCTATTTTTTTAAACCATAAGTCTATAGACGGCAGGTGTGCTGATTTCCAATTGAGCGGAATACATGCTTTGGCTGCGTCAACCTAATGACGTATCACCGATTTTTTTATACACTCTTGCTGGGGTATTGGTTACATGTAGGAGGAAGTATGCTGGATTATCTGGGACTGTGCGGTAAGTGAATTTTTGTATTATTCGACGTACTTCTCACCAGAAAGCTTGGATTCGTGGGCAGGACCAGAAGATGTGAATCAAGGTCCCTTTATCTTGTGTACAGCGCCAGCATAAATCTGATGCTACTGGAAAAAATTTTTTGAGTACAGATGGGGTTCTGTACCAACGTGTGAGAATTTTATAGTTGGTCTCCTGAATTTTGGCGCAGATAGATGACTTGTGTGTGAATGTCAATATATGTTGTTTCTGAGCATCTGTAAAGTGACAATTCAGGTCTCCCTCCCATTTGTCAATGTATGGGATTTGGCAGTCCTCTGTTGGCGTTATTAGTAGCTTGTACATGAGGGATAGTGTATGTAGGATCGTTCCCGTCTCTGTACATATCTCTTCCAGAGTCGTGAAAAGCTGGTCGGTAGTGTTAGGTGGGGTCATCGTGTTAAGAAAATGATGTAGCTCTCAGGAAGTCTAGTTTGTGTTGACCTGTGAAGTCCGAAAGTTCTGTTAGTGTTCTCCAGCGACCCGCGGTACTAAAATGAGATGCTTGATGTAAGCCCGATTCCTTCAGAGCGTGGAATTTCGGGAGAATAGGTGGGCACACAGGCTGACAGTACAGCCAATCAATGGTTGTCGTCTAGTGTCAGGTGGCAAGTCCGTATGACACCAGGGTGCTCTGCTTAAGGGAAATTCACTTTGTGCTTGTTCTATCTGCGTTCCGAGCTTGGACTCTCTATGTCTGCATCAGTCAATAAGTCTGCTTAAGTGTACCGCGTGGTAGTAGGCTTTGATGTCTGGCATCGCTATGCCTCCTTGCTGTTTTGGAAATGATAGTATTTTTTTTGCTTATTCTGGGTTTTTTCCCCGCCCATAGGAACTTTATGAATGCAGAGTTCACTTGTTTCAAGAAAGATGCGGGAATGTGAATTGGGACTGCTTGCAGTAGTTGAGGAACTTTGGCAAAATTGTCATTTTGAGTATGTTACAGCGGCCGAACCATGAGTGGAGGCCGCTATCCCAGTTACTAAGTAACCTTTGGACTTCTTTCAAAAGGGGTGGGAAATGTAATTTGAACGTTTGGGCAATTTTTGGTGGAACATAAGTATTTCAATGCTGTGTTCATCCATTTCAGGTTAAAATTGGCTTTGAGATTGTCCAGTTGTGAAGGTGGGACTCCCACTCCCATTGCTTCTGATTTGGTGAAATTTATTTTTAGGTTGGAAAGTCTCCCATATATCTCAAATTCATTCATTAAATTGGGGAGTGAGATGTTTGGGTTTGTGATAGAGAATAACATATCATCTGCATACGCAGATACTTAATACTGTGTATTATTAATTTCTATTCCCGTGATGTCTGGGTTTGACCGGATATGGCATAGAAATGGCTCTAAAGATAATGCAAACAGCAGGGGAGAGAGTGGGCATCACTGTCTAGTCCCGTTAGTAATCGGAAATGGTTCTGAAACTACACCGTTTGCTCTAACCCTCGCCGTCGGGTTTGAGTATGCTGCCCTAATCCAATTAAGCATTTTGTTGCCAACACCTATATGTTGTAGAGTAGCAAACATGAATTGCCAGTTCACACGGTCGAACGCCTTTTCGGCGTCCGTTCCTAAAAATATGCTCAGTGTTTTGTTTTTATTGGCTAAATGAAGCAGATTTAGGACTTTAATGGTGTTGTCCCTAGCTTCTCTGGTCGGGACAAATCCAACTTGGTCTAAGTGGATTAGGTTTGGAAGATGGTGCTGTAGTCTGGATGCAATGATTTTAGTGAAAAGTTTTAAATCTGTATTTAGTAGAGAAATGGGGCGGTAACTCCCACAGTGTGAAGGGTCCTTTCCATCTTTCAGTATTACAGATATCTGTGCTTGTAATGTGGAATTATGTAGGTTTGTTCCTGTACTAAGGTCGACCATATGGTTGCCTAAGGAGGGGAGTAGGGTTTTGTAATACATGATGGTAAGCCCGTCCGGCCCTGGCGCTTTCCCTGTCTTCATTTTTCCTATGGCCAGTTGAAGTTCTGATAATGTGATCGGCTCTTCTAGTATGTTTTGATCTTCGGTCGCCAAAGTTGGCAAAAGGGCTGCAGTTAAATAGTCTAATGTTTCATCTAGGTGTGAGGACGGTCTGTCCAAGTTATATAGGGAGTCATAAAATAATCTAAACTCCTTTCATATTTCTTGGGGCAATGATAGTTTCTTGCCTTCGGAGGAGCTAATATGTGGTATATACGATGACTGTTTCTGTGTTCGTAGGGTCTGAGCTAATAATTTCCCGCACTTGTTTCCCGACTCATATATTTTCTTCCTGCAAATTTGGAGAGCCGCTTTGGCCTTATACTGTAAGAGATCTATAATCTGTCTGCGAGTAAGGTCCAGTTCTGTGCTAACCCTCTCGGATGATGTCTGCTTATGTTTCGTCTCTATCGTGTGTAGTTTGTGAAGCAATGAGTTCAGTTGAGCTGTCCTCTCTCGTTTAAGTCGGGACCCATGTTTGATGAGTATACCCCTAATCACAGCTTTGTGTGCTTCACAAACAACCCCAGGTGTGCTGTCAGGCGTGGTGTTAGAGGAAAAATATTGTCCCAATTCCTTTACTACATCGGTTAAGACCTCAGGGTATTGGAGTAAGCTTTCGTTTAAGCGCCAGGGTGGTCTCTGTGTTTTGTAGATGTCTGTCAGTGCGTATCGTAGGGTTATCGGGGAATGGTTTGACCAGGTGATTGATTCTATTGTTTGGAGTGTAGAAGTTCGCCAAAGTCACTTTCACATCTCTAATTTGCCCTTTTAAGAATAAATAGCGTCCGTCTTTGCGTCTGTCAGTGACCATGGTATCCTAGCTGAGATAAGAATGGAAACCCCTTTAGATTTTGTCTCAGTATACGTAGAATGATATATCGTGGGGTAATATCTGTTTTTGAGTATTGGGAAGGTATCTCCTCTAAAATGGGTTTCCTGTAGAAGAACAATATCTGCCTTCAAGCGCCGCATATCATGGAGCAACATCCTCCTTTTTTCTGGTGTATTTAACCCCTTTGCATTTAATGAGATTATATGTAGTTCGTCCATGTCCGTGAGTTTAAGAATGGGTTAATAGGGTGGAGAAAATAGGGTAGGTACAAAGGAAGGAAAAGTAGGGAGATAGTCCGTACAACCAGTAGAGTTAGGGGCAAGGAAAAAGTTTAAAAGGATAAGAAACCTACTTAAGAGTGCAAGGCCTCTAAGGAAAGTGCTAACGTAGCTGTTCACAGCTATAACGCTCCCCAGTGCTTACTGGACTATGAGCGCAGTCATAGGTGGGTTAGTGGATAGACAGAGCCGTGAAGCGAGCCCCACGACCCCCTCCCTCCACCCCCAGCAATTGTAGCTATAATGCCTGTATTCGCAATGCAATTGAAATAAATTACAATAAACCGTTTTTGATTATATATCCCGTCACATGTGTTAACCACTTAAGGACCGCCTCACGCCGATGTACGTCCGCAAGGCGGCACGGGCAGGCAAAATCACGTACATGTACGTGATTTGCCTCCCGCGGGTGGGGGGTCCGATCGGACCCCCCCCGCCGCCCGAGGCGGTCCCGTTTTGTTCCCCGGCGATCGGAGACGAGGGGGAGGCCATCCGTTCGTGGCCCCCCCTCGCGATCGCCGCCGGCCAATGGGAACACTCCTTTGCTGCTGTATGCTAAACAGCAGCAAAGGAAGTGATGTCATCTCCCCTCGGGTCGGTAGTTTCCGTTCCGGCCCGAGGAGAGACGACATGTGAGTGAGTGCACAAACACACACACACACAGTAGAACATGCCAGGCATACATTACACCCCGATCCCCCCCCCGATCGCCCCCCGATCCCCCCCCGATCACCCCCCCCTGTCACAAACTGACACCAGCAGTTTTTTTTTTTGTTTTTTTTTCTGATTACTGCTAGGTGTCAGTTTGTGACAGTTACTGTGTTAGCACAGTTACTGTTACCCCCCTGTAGGTCTAGGGTACCCCCCTAACCCCCCCTAATAAAGTTTTAACCCCTTGATCACCCCCCCTCACCAGTGTCGCTAAGCGATCATTTTTCTGATTGCTGTATTAGTGTCGCTGGTGACGCTAGTTAGTGAGGTAAATATTTAGGTTCGCCGTCAGCGTTTTATAGCGTCAGGGACCCCCATATACTATCTAATAAATGTTTTAACCCCTTGATTGCCCCCTAGTTAACCCTTTCACCACTGATCACCGTATAACCGTTACGGTTGACGCTGGTTAGTTTGTTTATTTTTTATAGTGTCAGGGCACCCGCCGTTTATTACCGAATAAAGGTTTAGCCCCCTAATCGCCCGGCGGTGATATGCGTCGCCCCAGGCAGCGTCAGATTAGCGCCAGTACCGCTAACACCCACGCACGCAGCATGCGCCTCCCTTAGTGGTATAGTATCTGATCGGATCAATATCTGATCCGATCAGATCTACACTAGCGTCCCCAGCAGTTTAGGGTTCCCAAAAACGCAGTGTTAGCGGGATCAGCCCAGATACCTGCTAGCACCTGCGTTTTGCGCCTCCGCCCGGCCCAGCCCAGCCCACCCAAGTGCAGTATTGATCGATCACTGTCACTTACAAAACACTAAACGCATAACTGCAGCGTTCGCAGAGTCAGGCCTGATCCCTGCGATTGCTAACAGTTTTTTTGGTAGCGTTTTGGTGAACTGGCAAGCACCAGCCCCAGGCAGCGTCAGGTTAGCGCCAGTACCGCTAACACCCACGCACGCACCGTACACCTCCCTTAGTGGTATAGTATCTGAACGGATCAATATCTGATCCGATCAGATCTATACTAGCGTCACCAGCAGTTTAGAGTTCCCAAAAACGCAGTGTTAGCGGGATCAGCCCAGATACCTGCTAGCACGTGCGTTTTGCCCCTCCGCCCGGCCCAGCCCACCCAAGTGCAGTATCAATCGATCACTGTCACTTACAGAACACTAAACGCATAACTGCAGCGTTCACAAAGTCAGGCCTGATCCCTGCGATCGCTAACAGTTTTTTTGGTAGCATTTTGGTGAACTGGCAAGCACCAGCCCCAGGCAGCGTCAGGTTAGCGCCAGTACCGCTAACACCCACGCACGCACCGTACACCTCCCTTAGTGGTATAGTATCTGATCGCATCAATATCTGATCCGATCAGATCTATACTAGCGTCACCAGCAGTTTAGGGTTCCCAAAAACGCAGTGTTAGCGGGATCAGCCCAGATACCTGCTAGCACCTGCGTTTTGCCCCTCCGCCCGGGCCGGCCCAGTCCACCCAAGTGCAGTATCGATCGATCACTGTCACTTACAAAACTCTAAACGCATAACTGCAGCGTTCGCAGAGTCAGGCCTGATCCCTGCGATCGCTAACAGTTTTTTTGGTAGCGTTTTGGTGAACTGGCAAGCACCAGCGGCGTAGTACACCCCGGTCATAGTCAAACCAGCACTGCAGTAACACTTGGTGACGTGGCGAGTCCCATAAGTGCAGTTCAAGCTGGTGAGGTGGCAAGCACAAGTAGTGTCCCGCTGCCACCAAAAAGACAAACACAGGCCCGTCGTGCCCATAGTGCCCTTCCTGCTGCATTCGCCAATCCTAATTGGGAACCCACCGCTTCTGCAGCGCCCGTACTTCCCCCATTCACATCCCCAACCAAATGCAGTCGGCTGCATGAGAGGCATTTTTATGTCCTCCCGAGTACCCCTACCCAGCGAACCCCCCAAAAAGATGTCGTGTCTGCAGCAAGTGCAGATATAGGCGTGACTCCCGCTATTATTGTCCCTCCTGTCCTGACAATCCTGGTCTTTGCATTGGTGAATGTTTTGAACGCTACCATTCACTAGTTGAGTATTAGCGTAGGGTACAGCATTTCACATACTAGGCACACTTTCACAGGGTCTCCCAAGATGCCATTGCATTTTGAGAGACCCGAACCTGGAACCGGGTACAGTTATAAAAGTTAGTTACAAAAAAAGTGTAAAAAATATATATATATATATATAAAATAAAAAAAAATAGTTGTCGTTTTATTGTTCTCTCTCTCTCTATTCTCTCTCTCTATTGTTCTGCTCTTTTTTACTGTATTCTATTCTGCAATGTTTTATTGTTATTGTTATTGTTATTATGTTTTATCATGTTTGTTTTTCAGGTATGTAATTATTTATACTTTACTGTTTACTGTGCTTTATTGTTAACCATTGTTAACCATTTTTTTGTCTTCAGGTACGCCATTCACGACTTTGAGTGGTTATACCAGAATGATGCCTGCAGGTTTAGGTATCATCTTGGTATCATTCTTTTCAGCCAGCGGTCGGCTTTCATGTAAAAGCAATCCTAGCGGCTAATTAGCCTCTAGACTGCTTTTACAAGCCGTGGGAGGGAATGCCCCCCCCCCCCCACCGTCTTCCGTGTTTTTCTCTGGCTCTCCTGTCTCAACAGGGAACCTGAGAATGCAGCCGGTGATTCAGCCAGCTGACCATAGAGCTGATCAGAGACCAGAGTGGCTCCAAACATCTCTATGGCCTAAGAAACCGGAAGCTACGAGCATTTCATGACTTAGATTTCGCCGGATGTAAATAGCGCCATTGGGAAATTGGGGAAGCATTTTATCACACCGATCTTGGTGTGGTCAGATGCTTTGAGGGCAGAGGAGAGATCTAGGGTCTAATAGACCCCAATTTTTTCAAAAAAGAGTACCTGTCACTACCTATTGCTATCATAGGGGATATTTACATTCCCCGAGATAACAATAAAAATTATTAAAAAAAAAAAATATGAAAGGAACAGTTTAAAAGTAAGATTAAAAAAGCAAAAAAATAATAAAGAAAAAAAAAAAAAAAAAAAAAAAGCACCCCTGTCGCCCCCTGCTCTCGCGCTAAGGCGAACGCAAGCGGCGGTCTGTCGTCAAACGTAAACAGCAATTGCACCATGCATGTGAGGTATCACCGCGAAGGCCAGATCGAGTGCAGTAATTTTTCCAGTAGACCTCCTCTGTAAATCTAAAGTGGTAACCTGTAAAGGCTTTTAAAGGCTTTTAAACATGTATTTATTTTGTTGCCACTGCACGTTTGTGCGCAATTTTAAAGCATGTCATGTTTGGTATCCATGTACTCGGCCTAAGATTATCTTTTTTATTTCATCAAACATTTGGGCAATATAGTGTATTTTAGTGCATTAAAATTTAAAAAAGTGTGTTTTTTCCCCAAAAAATGCGTTTGAAAAATCGCTGCGCAATTACTGTGTGAAAAAAAAAAATGAAACACCCACCATTTTAATCTGTAGGGCATTTGCTTTAAAAAAATATATAATGTTTGGGGGTTCAAAGTAATTTTTTTGCAAAAAAAAAAAACTTTTTCATGTAAACAATAAGTGTCAGAAAGGGCTTTGTCTTCAAGTGGTTAGAAGGGTGGGTGATGTGTGACATAAGCTTCTAAATGTTGTGCATAAAATGCCAGGACAGTTCAAAACCCCCCCAAATGACCCCATTTTGGAATGTAGACACCCCAAGCTATTTGCTGAGAGGCATGTCGAGTCCATGGAATATTTTATATTGCGACACTATTGCGACAAAAGTTGCGGGAAAGAGACAATTTTTTTTTTTTTTGCACAAAGTTGTCACTAAATGATATATTGCTCAAACATGCCATGGAAATATGTGAAATTACACCCCAAAATACATTCTGCTGCTTCTCCTGAGTACGGGGATACCACATGTGTGAGACTTTTTGGGAGCCTAGCCGCGTACGGGACCCCGAAACCCAAGCACCGCTTCAGGCTTTCTAAGGGCGTGAATTTTTGATTTCACTCTTCACTGCCTATCACAGTTTTGGAGGCCATGGAAAGCCCAGATGGCACAAAACCCCCCCAAATGACCCCATTTTGGAAAGTAGACACCCCAAGCTATTTGCTGAGAGGTATAGTGAGTATTTTGCAGACCTCACTTTTTGTCACAAAGTTTTGAAAATTGAAAAAAGAAAAAAAAAATGTTTTTTCTTGTCTTTCTTCATTTTCAAAAACAAATGAGAGCTGCAAAATACTCACCATGCCTCTCAGCAAATAGCTTGGGGTGTCTACTTTCCAAAATGGGGTCATTTGGGGGGGTTTTGTGCCACCTGGGCATTCCATGGCCTCCGAAACGGTGATAGGCAGTAAAGAGTGAAATCAAAAATTTTCACCCTTAGAAATCCTGAAGGCAGTGATTGGTTTTCGGGGTCCCGTACGCGGCTAGGCTCCCAAAAAGTCCCACACATGTGGAATCCCCATACTCAGGAGAAGCAGCTAAATGTATTTTGGGGTGCAATTCCACATATGCCCATGGCCTGTGTGAGCAATATATCATTTAGTGACAACTTTATGAAAAAAAAAAAAAAAAAAAGTGTCACTTTCCCGCAACTTGTGTCAAAATATAAAATATTCCATGGACTCAATATGCCTCTCAGCAAATAGCTTGGGGTGTCTACTTTCCAAAATGGGGTCATTTTGGGGGGTTTTGTGCCACCTGGGCATTCCATGGCCTCCGAAACTGTGATAGGCAGTGAAGAGTGAAATCAAAAATTTACACCCTTAGAAATCCTGAAGGCGGTGATTGGTTTTCGGGGCCCCGTACGCGGCTAGGCTCCCAAAAAGTCCCACACATGTGGTATCCCCATACTCAGGAGAAGCAGCTGAATGTATTTTGGGGTGCAATTCCACATAGGCCCATGGCCTGTGTGAGCAATATATCATTTAGTGACAACTTTTTGTAAATATTTTTTTTTTTATTTTTTTGTCATTTTTCAATCACTTGGGACAAAAAAAATAAATATTCAATGGGTTCAACATGTCTCTCAGCAATTTCCTTGGGGTGTCTACTTTCCAAAATGGGGTCATTTGGGGGGGTTTTGTACTGTCCTGCCATTTTAGCACCTCAAGAAATGACATAGGCAGTCATAAACTAAAAGCTGTGTAAATTACAGAAAATGTACCCTAGTTTGTAGACGCTATAACTTTTGCGCAAACCAATAAATATACGCTTATTGACATTTTTTTTACCAAAGACATGTGGCCGAATACATTTTGGCCTAAATGTATGACTAAAATTTAGTTTATTGGATTTTTTTTATAACAAAAAGTAGAAAATATCATTTTTTTTCAAAATTTTCGGTCTTTTTCCGTTTATAGCGCAAAAAATAAAAACCGCAGAGGTGATCAAATACCATCAAAAGAAAGCTCTATTTGTGGGAAGAAAAGGACGCAAATTTCGTTTGGGTACAGCATTGCATGACCGCGCAATTAGCAGTTAAAGCGACGCAGTGCCAAATTGGAAAAAGACCTCTGGTCCTTAGGCAGCATAATGGTCCGGGGCTCAAGTGGTTAAGGTAACTAGTGACATGAACCATGAAACATTGTAAAGAATAACAATCTAGTGCAATAGTTTTCTATCAATGCTTTACTTTGCGCCCCATACCAAGGTCTTATTAATGCCGCGTGTTCTCCCTCAGGTTTCAGCAAATCACAGTCATATCCTAGATGATCTAACCCCCAACTCATATGCAGTTTTTCCCCATGTAAAGTTATGATGAACACCAAAAGAAAAAAGAAAAAGTGGGGAAAATTGCAAATTGATGTCCGTGGGTGTTGGTGATGGGTTTAAGTTCAGCTCCTCTTCTCTCGCAGTCCCCCGGTGACCCTCCCCCCCAACCCCCACCTCGACCCGGAGCTCCTCAGGTAAGGATAGGTGAAGCTGCCTACCGTTCACATAGAGAGTGAGTACAGATCCCTGTTAGTTACTTGGCATAAATCCCATATGATAACTAGAGTTCCCCCTTTCATATATTCTGGGAGTATGCAATCTTCTGCCATAACGCATATCAGGGAGGAGCATCTGCTGGGTGTGTCCTTCCCATTTATGTATCTTCCAGCCATGTTACATCCGTATTCAGTCTCACTCTCCTCATATAACACAGGGAAAGTAGGGGTATCCGCTCCCCTGAGTCCCCAGAACCAGTACTGTAGGTGCTTTGTAATCTGGGCTGGATCGCTGCACAAACATCTGGTCATCTTGCTGATCATTTAGAAAAATGTCACTGGTCAGGGGTTGAGGGAGTTCTCCTGCTTGTCTTCCTAGATTTGTGTTAGCGGTGCAACGCAAGGGACAGGGGAGGGGGGTCCCAGAGGTGGGGAGCACCGAGAGTTCACCCCACTGACTCCAACTTAGAGGTCATCTGACACTGCGGGAAACAGTAAGGGCATATCAAGGCAGGGGCACAGTCATTGAGTTTAGATTGTATAGTTTACTCACGTTGCTCCTCTCCCAGTTCCACTCTGGATCGCCTTCTGTTTCTCTGCAGGTGCTGTTGAGCCGGTCCTCTGTAGGTGGAAGGGCCTGATCTGCCTGCGGGGCGCGGAAGCAGTTGAAGCCAGTCCGGAAGTTGTATCCGGTCTGCGTCCAGGAATCGAAATAATCTGGGGAGGTCTGCTGGGGTCTGCAGTGTGAAGGCGCTCCCATCTTTCCTGAATGTCACTGCCAACGGGTACCCCCATCTATAGGTGAAGCCCTTCTGTTTCGCCAGGTCTAGCACGGGTTTGAGCATGGCTCTACGGCGCAAGATAGCCCTGGAGAGATCAGGCAGAATGGTGATGTGTGTGTCGTCCAGACGGATCCCGCCTTGCTCCCAGGCTCTTCGTAGTATGGCATCCTTCTGCGGATAACGTGCTAGCCTGCAGATCACATCTCTGGGTCGCCCTGGGTCTGCCGGTCTCGGTCCCAACGCTCTGTGTGCACGGTCTATGTCTACCGTGCCTTCAGGGTCTTCTAGGATGGCACGGAACATTCCCTGTACTGTCTCTTCCAGGGATTCGGCCTCTATCGTTTCCGGCAGGCCTCGGAGCCGCAGATTGTTCCTACGGCTCCAGTCCTCCACATCTTCCAGGTGGAGCTGGAGGGCGACAGCTGTGTCCCTGTGTTGGTCCCGGGAACGTTCCAATTCTGTCACTCTGTGTTCCAGTGTCGTGAAGGAGACTTCTCCCGAGGTGACTCTCTCAGCCAGGGTGTTCACGTCCTCTCTCACCTCTTGAATGTCCCGGCGGTGAGTTTCCTCCAGCCTCTATATCGGTTCTTGTGGGGAGGGCTTGTATAAGAGAAATAATGTCCTGCTTGGGACTGCTTGGGTGGCTCCATTGCGGGATGTGCCGTTCTCGTAGAGCCCGGGGATCCCTCTAGTGTTTCTGGATATGTGTGCCACTCGCCTCCCTCTTGGGCCTCTGTATTGGCTCCACGTGGCCTGCCGCGCGGTGCTGCCGCTCTGACTCCGGTGGAATTCCTCTGTTTGTGCCTGAAATAACGGTGTAAATCACCGGCGGGTAGGCTGGGTTGGTTCTCCAGGGATACAGCTCTTGTTTTATACTTCTTGGAAGATTGCATTCCGATTAGTTATGCCAATGTTTGCCGTGAGTAGAAGGCCAAGGCCGGGAGCTCTAAGAAAGTGCAGCCTCACTCAGCCATATCCAGGCCACGCCCCCGTTGGTGGAAAATTCGAAAACCTGCTAGCCAACATTTGTTGGCGGAAAGTCCGACAGCAATTGTCTGATGGAGCATACACACTGTCAGATTGTCCGCCAACAGTCTGACATCCAACATTTCCTGTCAGAAATTCCAATCGCGTGTATGTGGCTTTTGGCTGCAAGAAAATCACAAATTTTGGGTTGTCCCCAGAAAAGTAATCGAGGGCAAATCTTCCAATGGGGACACTAGTTCTGGTGACATGGGGTTCCCCAAGGGATTCTCTTAATTTGCAGAGATTTCCTCTCTCTTCCTCCTTGGCTATGGGACAGGAAGTGAAGGGAAATCTCTGCAATGGGACACAGATGATGAAAAAAAATCTGACAAGGGTTATAACCCTCCCTTGCTCTATGCAAAATGTTTTCCCTATAGTTCTACTTTAAGATAAAAAACCTTCTGCATGCAGCTCCCACCCTATACATACCTGAGCACAATCTCGGTCCAAGGCTGTGCACAAGAGCAGAGGAGATTGTCTCCCGTTGCTGTAAATCACAGCCAGTGAGAAGGGACATGGAGCCGGCTCGGTAATGACTTGCTATGGGGGTACTCAGCAGGAGGGTGGAGCCAGGTGCCCCAGCATGAGAACGCACAAGAGGATTTTCGTTACTGCTCTGTGCAAAACCATTGCACAGAGCAGGTAAGTATAACATGTTTGTTATTTTTAAGAAATAAAATGTAATCCTTTACAATCACTTAAACTTTGTTCAGGCAAAAAATACACTAGAAATTGTTACTGCCCGCTTCAGAGCATCCAGTCCCAATATCGTTTTCATTGGCCACCAATGTCCCTCTCCTATTTGGGAATCCGATTGACCTCCAATATAGCCTCATTATATAAAGCCAACTACTCACCCTTGTTTGCTAAATTACTAGAGGACGTGAAGTCATGGTTCGATGTGAATCTATCATGGATGGGCAGAATTGTGTCTGTAAAAATGACAGTCTTACCTAGACAGTTATATTACTTCCGAACACTGCCCATTCAAGTCCCTGCCGACGCTATTCGACGATTTCAATCCCAAATCTTCAACTTTATTTGGGGCACCAAAGGATCTAGGATAGCTAGGTCTATAACATACGCTCCTAGAGAATTGGGTGATTTGGGGGTGCCCAAATTCTGAAAATATTACATTTCTGCACAGCTGGCCCAATTATGTCAACTACACAGTTGGCATTATTGCCCTGACTGGGTCCCATTGGAGGCCCAGGTTTGCTTGCCACTGGAAATGGACCTCATCTCATGGACCCTCTCGAGACACCGCAGGGCTATTCTGTGCCCCACACTCTTCCATTCATTACAGGTATAGGACACAAGTTACAGAAGATGACCCCTATGCTCTGCACCCACCCTAGTGGCTCCTCTGTTTGGCAATTTCCTGTTCCCCCTGGTATACATCCTGACAGTTTTGGATGGTGGGTGAACAAGGGATTATACTGTATAGGTGACTATCTTGACTACAGAGGAATATGTCCCTCTTCGCACTTTGTGGGCAACTTGGAGATGCCCCCCACAGAGGGCTTTCACTTACAACAAATTTTGCATTTTCTTAAATTATTACAAAAATGTGGCTCTGATCTAACAGTATGCACCATGTTTTCAAACAGGTGTGTACAGGATGCAGCTCTCCGGGGGGTGTCTCTATGCTTTACAAAATGTTTACCAGCCCCCTGATTAAATTGTCTTATCAGGTGGCGTGGGAGGGGGACCTGGGAATAGCCCCTGGGATGGAGGATTGGCGCAAATGGAATTCACAAATCCACAAAGGTATCCTCAATGTTGCCCTGATTGCGGCAGGATACAAAGTACATGCTAGATGGTACTTAGTGCCAGAGCACCTATCCAAAATATATCCAGGAGCTTCATCCTCATGCTTCAGGGGTTGTGGCCAGGTGGACACAACATTGCACATATGGTGGACATGCCCCAAGATTCGTCGCTTTTGGATGAGGGTTCATTCATATTTTCGGTCACAACCATTAATATCGTTAAGGATGCTAGTCACTGGCAAAATTGCCATTGCCACAGCATGCAAAAGCCCTGTTATAGACAAAGCGATGATAAAACGCAAACTTACGTGGATCAGGTTGAACGAAAAAACAGTGAGTGTTCTACGCAACAAACAATCCCTTTTCGATAAAATATGGTCCCCCTGGCTAGCCTACTTGCAGGTCCCTAATACAAAGAGATACTTTTTATGTCGACTGACGGGAGGTTCCCGGACAGATTTTCCTTCTCCTTATTCCGTTTCCATCTTTTCTTTTCCTCTCACTGTTCTTTGCCTATATTGGCATTGTGTGTGTAGCCCTTTTTCTGTAACCCAGACTCTCCTGGGCATATTTTGGGGATTATGATCCCTCATATGGGATAGTGGCAATGGTGATAATTGCAAGTGCCTTAATTAACGCACAATGTGACTAAGAGGCATTAATGACCTCAATACTACTTAATTGTGATTAAGTTATAATAATGTCTTACTTCCAATGATCTTTCGTATATATATATAAATATATGCTTCATTGGCGGTTTAACAGGGTGGTAACCCTCTCTCGTTTATGTTATTCAAACGCTCTAGTAGTAGTACATAATAAGTTTCTTTCTCAAATACAATTTATGTACGCTAGAGGGCCCCACGACAGATCTTACCTATGTACTATGGTTCTCACCAGTTTCTTCCAAACCTTGTATTTGTACGTTTCCCCGTTACATGTTTGAAGCAGACGAGGATTGTTCGTTGCAAATGATCTTTTAATTTTTACTTTTTTCAAAAACAATAAAAACGATTGAAACAGAAATTGTTACTGCCAATTGTTAGCAAAGTGCAGCAAATTCAGGAAGTGGAACGTGCCTGAATCCAACCTTTCTGCATAAATAGGCTTCTTAGTAAACTTAGCAAACTTAGATTGCAGTAATGACTTTTGGAGTCATTACTGAATCCTGGTACTCTACGATTATTTTAATTCTGTAGATGGTCATTAAAAGACCAAGTTTAATAGTTCACATTGAAAATGAACACAATAACTTTCTATTGCTAAGGATTATAGCTGAGCTTCAAGCAGATATAAAAATAATGTAATTTATTCCAGTTATGTTTTTTTTTTTAAAAAAAGAGAACTATAATGATTTGGGTTCAATTTTATTTGATTTTTTTTAAGTTTATAAGTTTTTCAGTCATGCAGCAAAGGAAGTCAAGTCAGTCATTGGATCTCTGCTCTGCCCCTCCAGCCCTCACTGGAGTGCTGGGCTGTAGAGGGGCCAGGAGTTGCTGGCTCAGGCTCTCAGCACATCGCTGATAGGCTGAGCCAGCTGGTGGTTCAGGCATCTGAGTGGATCCCCACATTAAGTCAGGATCCCTCCAGAGTCTGAACTGGCTGAGTGACGTCAGCCAAAAGCAAACTTTAGCCGAAATGCACTCCTGTGACCCCACAGGAGAAGTATGGCCATGAGAGCTTTGGCCCTACTTCTCCTTTAATAAACTGAGAGCAGCGGCTGTGTCCCAATTGACATGAATGAGACTGCCTGCATGGATGACTGGAACATCTATGCATCCTGTGCAGCCAAAACACAGCCCTCACACAGGTGTATGTTTAAGTACGTATCTGTGTGAACGAAGCCTAAATCTACAGATTTGGGTAAATATAAAACTGTATCTGCAGCGCAACATTTTCATTTTGTTTTGGTTAGAGTGGGTGTGTGTCCCCTAAAGCAGACAGCGTGCATTCTGTGCATGCAATGACGGTCCTACGCATAGGTGTACAGATAGGTATAGAGGAGTTTGAAGGTCACAGCATACACTTTTATTTTATAAGATTAGCATTGTAATAACAATACAAACAATAATTAAATTTCACAATCCAATGTAAGCTAATTGGGAAAATCTCCTTTCATGTTGTGAGTTCTCCCTGTCTACTGTCTATCTCTTTCCACTCCTGGATTCCCTGCATGCTTTGCAGCTTCCCCTTTTGCTGTTTAGTTTAAATTTCTAAGGAATTTATATCTACTGTATATACTGTATTTCATGGTACTGTGCTGCCAGCAGTCTGAGCTGACTGTATAAGCGGGTATTGTGCTGCAGTTTGTTTGCTGACCTGAAGATGGTGCTGTCGCTTTTAAGGGCTTGCAGGAACTCATCGGGGGCTTATTTGTCCTCTGTTATGGGCTCCAGGCAGCGATGTTGGGGAAAACAGTGCTTGTGATTGACACTGAAATCCAACGAGATGTGGGTGGGCATCCAACGAGAGGAAGAGGGAAAGACAAGATATAGTACCGAAAGGATGCAAGTTTACGCTTTTCCCTGTTGGGGTAAGGGCGGAGGTCTCAGGCATGTATTTGGAAAAGTGGAAACAGAGATCCTATTTGAGCCATTACTGTACAAGTGTAACATGAAAACCGCAGCATCCTTCCCGTAACACCTACAATAGGAACATTCTCATGGACACTCAGTTCTCTTGCAATTGGACTAGACTTACCCCCTTGCAGGACTTTAATCCTTTCACGTGTGTGGAACCAAGTTAGGCTATGCCATTGGAACTGTACCTGTTATCTGCTATTCAAGTGATGTGCCATGCTTGAAATATTTATTTTCAATTAAAGAATATGGTGCCAGTTGACCAGGCCTCCCATGTCTCATGGGCTTGGGTGTTCAGATGAACTTCCATAGCCCTAATCTGAACAACATTGGAACTTCAGGGCCCTGCATGAAGTGTGCTCCAGGTTTTTGAGGGTGTTGTGGACTTGGATCAGGGGGATGGAGCACAAAGGGCTCAATCCAACATCTGTGCATGTGTATGCCAAACAGGCAGGTCTGTGAGGCCTTAGACAGATGGCCTGGATAGCCCTGTTTAATGGGTGTGTTGTAATGTGGCATCTACTCTTATACCAAGGAGAACTACTATCAAGGATGGAATGACTCTTCTGTGCTTCCAGCACTTGTTATAATAAACTCAAACAAGAGAAAGGAGAGAAGGAAACCCCATAGTGTAGCACACTGGGATCATTTTATTTAAATATATAAAATTATACTCACAATTGCAAGAGCATTTGAAAACATGTATACACAATGCTGCTGGACCTGGCCAGTGTGATGATGTCACTACTAATGACCCTGCCCTGATGCTTTCATTCCACAGAACATTCTCAAAGGGTTGCCCTCCCTCATTTCTCTTGTCTAAGTTTATAATAATAAGTGCTGGAAGCACAGAAGAGTCAATCCCTCTGTGATAGTAGTCCTCCTTGGTATGAGAGTAGATGCCTTCCAATTTTACTGTGGGATGCCTTTTTCTACATAAGTCTGTTTTAAATCTTTTTTTGTAATAAAAATGTATTTTTTAGATTTACCTTGTATCTTAAGCCTTTGTATGGCATTATGAAAGTCCATAATATTCTAAATCCAATATTCCCTTTGCATTGTGGATGATTTAATGATTAGCGTGGCTTGACCTTTGTAAATATTATTATTATTATTGTACAGGATTTATATAGCGCCAACAGTTTACGCAGCGCTTTACAATATAAAAGGAGACAATGCAGTTACAATACAATAAAATACAAGAGGATTAAGAGGGCCCTGCTCAGAAGAGCTTACAATCCAATAGGGTGGGGCAGGTGGTACAAAAGGTTGTAACTGTGGGGAATTAGCTAATGGAAGTGGTAGGAGATTAGTTGGAGACATGATAGGCTTCCCTGAAAAGATGAGTTTCCAGGGATCGCCTGAAGGTAGCAAGAGTAGGGGATAGACAAGACAGAGAAAATGAATCACCGCTCAGGTAGACCTGCTTCCAGGTGTGTATTAGTAAATCCTTCAGAGGAGGGGAGTCCCAGGTGCTGGCTAAATGCAAATTGAAGCAAGGTTTGAAACAGGAAAATCTGGATGCCGCACACCGGATAAAGTTGAAAAATCTTCTTTATTGTAAAACTTGGATCATCCAAATTACAGGACAATCAGGCAGATAGTACAGACACAGCTGACGCGTTTCGCACTCTAATTCGAGCGCTTACTCATAGCTCATGAGTAATCGCTATGAGCAAGCGCTCGAATTAGAGTGCGAAGCGCGTCAGCTGTGTCTGTACTATCTGCCTGATTGTCCTGTATTTTTGATGATCCAAGTTTTACAATAAAGAAGATTTTTCAACTTTATCCGGTGTGCGGCATCCAGATTTTCCTGTTTCAAACCTTGCTTCAAGAGTAGGGGATAGCTGGACCGGTGGAGGTAGCGAGTTCCAGAGGATGGGAGAGAAATCCTGGAGACGAGCATGGGAGGAGGAGACGAAAGAGCGGGGTCTTATGCTCTTAAGTGTGTTGTGATGGTGGTGGTGATCACGCTAATAGGTGGTCGGTGAAGGCACGAGCAGTCTTTTGCACCACTGGATTTATCATTCACGAGTTTATGAATGCACTAATATTTTTAACTAATGGACTATAATCTATTGTTATATTGAACTATATATTAACTTTTACGGGGGTTTTTTTAATGTGTGTACAACACATGAAATAGGTAGATTATAACTCCTCCTGGTATCTGTGTATTGAGGTATCTATGAGTCCTGTTTTTGTTTATATTTGTATAAGACAGTCATTTTTTGTGTATAGGTTATATAATTTCCAGCACCAAGTGCAATTTTCTTTATATTTTTCTAGGTGCTTTTGCCCCCTTGTGATAACAATACAGTTAAGTGAAAAAAAACTTTTTTGAAAAACAAAAAATAAGGTACAGCCCACCACACACTCACACATACAGTACATACTTAAACACATGTTACATGTTGCTATGAATGCCAGACTGAGAGCAATAATTCTAGCACCATCAGATGATCACCATCACCATCATTGATGGTTAAAGCGGAGGTCCGCCCACCACTGCAAAAATTAAAGGTTTATTATTATTAAACTTTTAATAATCGGACACTCTCCTGTCCTGGAGTCCAGCGATGTTGGCAACGCAGATGATTTCCATCAGCTGTCGGGTGCATGCTGCCTCCATTGCGAGTAAGAGAACCCGTCAGTGAAGCCTTACGGCTCTCGCCGCGCTTGCCTGCCTGCAGGGGCGGGCAACGCAGCGATCGGTGGTGAGATGTGTCCCTGGGACGCAGTCCATCACCGATCTCAGTAAAGAACCAATGACACAGCTCTTTACCCATGTGATCAGCTGTGTCCAATCACAGCTGATCACACTTAAACAAGGAAATGCTGGTTATTGGCATTCCTCTCCTCACACTGACAGAGTTCCTCACAGGCGAGATCTGCACAGCTAATCAGGGCATTGATCATCAGTGCAGCCCCAGCAGTGCCCAGCAGTGATGCCAGTCAGCGCCCACAAGTGATGCCAATCAGTGCCACTGCCCAGCAGTGATGCCAATCAGTGCCCAGCCGTTATGCCAGTCAGTACTGCCTTTCAGTACCTGCTCATTAGTGCTGCCTATCAGTACTGCCCATCCAAGAGCATACCTAGAGCATTTGGCACCCGGGGTGGATCCTATATCTGGCGCCCCCCCAGGCGGGCAGGCAGCACACTGCACGACGACGTGCTGACGTTGACTTCAAGTGACGTCACGTGTAGCACCTCCACGCACTGTGGCCCAGAACCCGAAAGAATCCTCCTCTCTCTGCTCCTCCGGGTGGCCAGGCCCCTTCTCCTCCTCTGCAAAAACAGCTTCGACCCGAGGATTGTCATCGGGCAGCCGGCACCATACAGAAATACATGTAACTGGCAGTGGCACACTTACTATGTGCTACTGCCAGTGGCATCACTAGGGTTGGTGTCACCTGGTGCAGTAAAATATGGTCCCGTCCCGTCCCCCGTAAAAAAAAAATTGTTTTCTGAAAGTGCGGCAAAGATGCAGCATGCAGGACTTTTGGTTCGCTTTCAGAAAATGCAGGAAAAAAACGCAGAACCTAATAGAAATCTATAGAACTCTAGCTATAACTGCAGGTAAAATGTAGGGAGACTCCTTTTACATTAAACAGCTCCCATACCTCTGGCCCCTTTTACATTACACAGCCCCATACCTCTGGACCACTTCACATTACACAGCCCCCATACTTCTGGACCCCTTTACATTACACAGCTGCCACAGCTCTGGACCCCTTTACATTACTCATCCCCCACACCTCTGGACCCCTTTACATTACATAGCCCCCACACCTCTGGACCTCTTTACATTACACAGCCCCTGCACCTCTGGACCCCTTTACATTACACAGCCCCTGCACCTCTGGACCCCTTTACATTACATACCCCCCGCACCTCTGGATCCCTTTACATTACACAGCTCCCCCACACCTCTGGACCCCTTTACATTTCACAGCTTACCCCCCGCAGGTCTGCTCCTTCCTACCTTATTCGGGCATGCAGAGCGGAAGACACAGGAGAGCCGAGCAGGGAGCAGGAGGCAGAACAAGAGAGAGAAACAGCAGCACTAAATAGACAGCGGGAGCTGCCAGAGTTAACTTTCCAAGTTAACCAGCAGGTGATTGGTTGCTAGGTGGTCCTAGCAACCAATCAACTGTTGGTTAACTTGGAAAGTTAACTTCAGTAGCTTTCGCTGTCTGTTCAGCACTGCTGTTTCTCTCTCCCGTTCTGCCTCCTGCTCCCTGCTCCGTTCTCCTGTCTTAGTGAGCTGCAGAGGCAATTCGACGGCCAGCCCTGGGTGTCACCTCTCTGGTGAGTGTCACCCGGTTGTGACCTGCACCCCCGCACCCCCACAGGGACGCCACTGCTGACAACACCCCCCCCCCAATGTGTGACACCATGGGCGGAACGCCCACCCCCTCGTTGGTACGCCACTATGCCCATCAGTGCCACCTATCTGTGCCGCCTATTAGTGCTGCCTATCAGTGCCATCAGTACCATCTATCAGTGCCGCCCATCAGTGCTCATCAGTGCTGCATATTAGTGCCTCCCCATCAGTGCCCTTCTGTGCCACCTCATCAGTGCCCATCAGTGAAGGAGAAAAATTACTTTACAAAATTTTATAACCGAAATTAGGAATTTTTTTTTTTTTAACCACTTCAGCCCTGGAAGATTGTATAATGTATGGCCAACCTTACACAGCTCTGCCGCAAGGCACAGCCGGGTAGTTGATCTTCAACCACTTCAGCCCCTGAAGAATTGGCTGCTCAATGACCAGGCCATTTTTTGCAATTCGGCCCTGCGTCGCTTTAACTGACAATTGCGTGGTCGTGCAACATTGCATCCAAACAAAATTGACATACTTTTTTTCTTACAAATAGAGCTTTATTTTAGTGGTATTTGATCGCCTCTGCGGTTTTTATTTTTTGCGCTATAAACAAAAAAAGAGCGACAATTTTTAAAAAATAAAACAATATTTTGTACTTTTTGCTGTAATAAATATACCCATTTTTTTTAAAAAAAGCAAATTTTTTCTCTGTTTAGGCCGATATGTATTCTTCTACATATTTTTGGTAAAAAAAAATCGCAATAAGCGTATATTGATCGGTTTACGCAAAAGTTATAGCGTCTACAAAATAGGGGATAGATTTATAGCATTTTTGTTTTTTTTTGTTTTTTTTTTATTAGTAATGGCGTCGATCTGGGATTTTTATCCTGACTGCGACATTATGGCAGACACATCGGACAATTTTGACACATTTTTGGGACCATTGGCATTTATACAGCGATCAGTGCTATAAAAATGCATTGATTACTGTAAAAATGTCACTGGTAGGCAAGAGGTTAACACTAGGTCAAGGGGTTAACTGTGTTCCCTGGGCAGTGATTCCAACTAAAGGGGGAGTGGACCGTCAGCCACGAGCATCGGCACCCCCGCGCCCACTGGACCCGTTGACACAGCGGAAGCGGGTCACCAGGGCACGCGTGCACACCCCAGACCCAGAAGTGCAGGATCACACTCGTACAGTACATCATCCTGCACAGGAGGGCTGCCTTGCCACCATATGTGTACAGTATACGGTTGGCAAGTGGTTAAGGTTTGACAATAAAGACTATAAGCTGATTGGCTACCGTGCACAGCTGCATCAGATTTTGCATGCACCCTTTTTACTAAATCGCCCCAATATTACTTTGTATCTCTCTTTCCTGGCTCTGTCTCATGCCAGCTGACTGCAGTGGTGGAGTTGACCCCCAGTCAGCTGGCATGAGGCAGAGCCAGGAACGAAAAATTAAGGTAAGTATTGATAACAATTTTCCGTTTTTCTGGCTCTGTGTCATGCCAGCTGACTGCAGTGCGAAGTTGTCCTCCAGTCAGCCTGGCATGAGGCAAAGCCAGGAAAGGAAAATTAAGGTAAGTATTGATAACAATTTTCCCTTATCTCACATCAGGCCTCGTTCACATAAGGCGATTTTGAAATGCGGGCAGAATTGTTGTGATTCTACCCGCAATTCCAAATTATGGTAAAACGCACAAATGCGCATTTGGGTGCAATTCATCTTAATGGCACCCCAAACGTGGTACAATTGTGTCGTGATTGTCATCTGACAGAATCTCACAACAAAAGGCATGTTTAAAAAAACGTTCTAAGCTTGTCGTCCAAAAAGGAACGGGAGATTCTTTTTGGGCAACAAACGCGCATATGGCAGCCCACTGAAGCAAAAGGGGTGCCTTATGCGCGGCGCGCAGAGACACGTGTAAATCACGCTTTCAGACTCGCAGGCGGGATCACTCAATCCCACAATGCGATATCTGAATGGGGCCTCAGAACAGATTTTATAGATTCTGTATGGCAGCAGCAGCTATTACAACTCCTCAAATGTGAGGGGATAGGGGGGAGCAGCAGCAGAATAGGACATACTACACGTGTCCTGTGTACTTCTATGAAGTTTTTTGACATGTGTAGCACATCCACATACCTCCCAACTTTTTGAGATGGAAATGAGGGACACCTATCAGCAAAAGTATGCAGGCATAGGACACACGTCTTGCCACACCCCCTTAAAGGACAAAAAAAAGATTTGTTAAACCCACAAGTGCTTTTTTTACCACTACTATTCCTTTATATTGGCTTTTGGAATTTACAAATGCAGCAGTTTAGAAATTAGGTGAAAGGTTTAGTACTGGGAAACACTTTTTGAAAGATAAAAAATGCATTTTATATACATCTATAGAGATCAGACCAAAATGAGGGACAAATGAGGAGGAATGAGGGACAGAGGGACATTGCTCCAAATCAGGGACAGTCCCTCCAAATCAGGGACAGTTGGGAGCTATGCATCCAGTGTCTACAAATGGTTAAAGTAGTAATTGTAGTGTATTTCTTACGTATTTTAAAAGTATCATATTTGAGATTTTCTGTAATGTTTTGTGCTTCTGTACTGGTAGCCTGTTACCATGGCAGGTGTAGGCGATAGGGCTACGGAGGTGTTGGATATGAATCAGCATCTCAGGGATAATAGATGACCTACTGGTTTTAACGTTTTATGGGTGGATGTACTATGTCATCCTGACAGAGGCACCCACAGCTGCATCCTTCTTACAACCATTTATTCAAATATATTATATTACACTAAACAGCCAAGTACACACTTATTAATAGTGCATAGTACAGCACCACGCTATGCTAATCACATCAGTAGCGTTATAATAAAAATGATATAGCAGCATGGGCCGGATGGAAGCTGAAACAATACCATTCAATGCTCTTCAGGGTTCGTTACCCATGTGAATGTAGCTTTAAAGCTGAACGCCAGGATCAACAAATATTGGGGGTTATTTACTAAAACTGGAGAGTGCAGTATCTGGTGCAACTCTGCATAGAAAACCATCAGATCCAGGTTTTATTGCCAAAGCTTAATTGAAGAAGTTAGAAATTGATTGGCTACAATGCACAGCTGCACCAGATTCTGAGTGCAACACTTTTAGTAAATCTTCCCCATAGTCATAATACAAGAGCCATGAGTTTTCTTACCTGAATCCTGGTGTGCTTTGTGTTTTTCTTCCAGATTTGTGCAATAATCCAGTGTAAAAAAAAAAAAAAATAGCAGAGCAATAACCACTTGCTGAACAGGCCTTTTGCTGACATTTGTTGTTTACAAGAAAAAAATCTGTAATTTTTGCTAGAAAATTACTTAAAACCCCATCCAAACATCATATATATATATATATATATATATATATATATATATATATATATATATTTTTTGCAGAGACCCTAGAGAATAAAATGGTGCTCATCGCATTATTTTATGTCACACTGTATTTGCGCAGCAGTCTTTCAGGGGTCCGGTGCTTCCCTGTTCTCAGTTTCAGGGACGAATCAGGCCACAATTTTTGCCTGAATTTGGGCCTGAAACTGAGCCAAAGATGCACAGGGCCCTTCTTCTGTGTGCTCCGTGGCCGTCCCAGGGTTGTTTGTACTGGTTCAATTGAGAGCCGGTCGGGCTTTTGTCATGCGCATGGTGTAAACCCAGCCTTAATGAATATTAATAAAAAAAAAAAAAAAATAGTAAAGTTAGCCCAATTTTTGTTGTATAATTGGAAAGATGATGCTACGCCAAGTAAATAGATACCTAACATGTCATGCTTTAAAATTGCACACGCTCGTGGAATGGCGACAAACTACAGTACTTAAAAATCTCCATAGGCGGCGCTTTAAATTTTTTTACAGGTTACCTGTTTAGATTTACAGAGGAGATCTAGTGCTAGAAGTACTGTTTTTGTCTAAAGATCGTGGCAATATCTCACATGTGTGGTTTAAACACTGGGCACGACTTACGTATGTGTTCGCGCGGGGGGCACCTCTCCCACTGCCTAACAGCTTACAGGGGGGTCACCTCTCCCACCGCCTAACAGCGTACGGGGTTGGGGCACCTCTCCCACCGCCTAACAGCTTACAGACCGAATTACAGCTACAGCGTGGTCGGATAATCTTGGGAGGGTGTACTATAACGTCCTCCCAGAATCGTACTTTGGAAATGTCTGTGACTATCAGTTCACCTAGACCCGGCGTGTTACGGATTGGGGTAAAGAGCCAATAACAGCGGCCCTTTAACACGTGATCCCTCCTTCCAATGATGGAGTGATCACTTGTAAACAAACCGGAGCATGTCCGGTTCGGCTCCTCCCCTCTCCCCATGGCGATCGGTACAGCGTGTGAGGAGAGGAGGGAGTCGGTGCAGCAGCGCTGTGGGCTGGATCTGAAGTGCCCACAGCGCTGATCTTGATAAACCTGGCCAGGGGCGGACTGACTAGGGGGCCATTAGAGGGCCCCATCAGGGTTGCCATCCTCAGTAAAACCAGGGACAGTATGTATAAATCTGTGTTTTTTTTTTTACATCTGTCTGTGTACACTGTATGATTGTATACTGTGTGTGTGTATACTGTGTGGCACCATAATCTCTGATTGCCTGGGGGGCCCATAATCTCCTATTGCCCGGGGGCCCCATGAGTTATCAGTCCGCCCCTGATCCTGGCTCATCTATCAATCCCTGGCTCATCCATCCACATTCATGCTCATCCATGCTCCATCCCTGGCTCACCTACCCTCATTCATGCTCCATCCCTGGCTCATCCATCCACATTCATGCTCCATCCCTGGCTCATCCAACCACATTCATGCTCATCCATGCTCCATCCCTGGCTTATCTGTCCTCATTCATGCTCATTCATGATCCATCCCCAGCTATGGCTCATCCGTGCCACATCAGTGATCATCCGTGCCACATCCATGACACATCAGTGATCATCCGTGCCATATCTATGCCACAGCAGTGATCATCTGTGCCACATCCATGCCACATCAGTGCTCAACCATGCCACATCCCTGCCACATCAGTGCTCATCCATGCCATATCAGTGATCATCAATGCCACATCAGTGCTCATCCGTGCCACATCCATGCCACATCAGTGCCCAGCCATGCAACCTCCGTGATCACCCATACCACATCAGTACTCATTCGTGCCACATCCATGCCACATCAGTACTAATCCATGTCACATCAGTTCTCATCCCTGCACATCAGTGCTCATCCATGCCACATCCATACCACTGCAGTGCCTCACAAAAGTGTAATAGTTAGGATAATTCGATTTGAAATGTACAGTTAGGTCAATATATATTTGGACGCAGGCACAGTTTTCATACTTTTGGCTCTGTATGCCACCAGAATATAATTAAAATGAAACAATCCAAATGAATTTGAAGTGCAGACTTTCAGATTTAATTCAAGGGGTTGAACATACAGTGGGGCAAAAAAGTATTTAATCAGCCACCAATTGTGCAAGTTCTCCCACTTAAAAAGATGAGAGAGGCCTGTAATTGTCATCATAGGTATACCTCAACTATGAGAGACAAAATGTGGGGACAAATCCAGACAATCACATTGTCTGATTTTTGAAAGAATTTATTTGCAAATTATGGTGGAAAATAAGTATTTGGTCAATATCAAAAGTTCATCTCAATACTTTGTTATATATCCTTTGTTGGCAATGACAGAGGTCAAACGTTTTCTGTAAGTCTTCACAAGGTTGTCACACACTGTTGCTGGTATGTTGGCCCATTCCTCCATGCAGATCACCTCTAGAGCAGGGATGTTTTGGGGCTGTCGCTGGGCAACACGGACTTTCAACTCCCTCCAAAGGTTTTCTATGGGGTTGAGATCTGGAGACTGGCTAGGCCACTCCAGGACCTTGAAATGCTTCTTACGAAGCCACTCCTTCATTGCCCGGGCAGTGTGTTTGGGATCATTGTCATGCTGAAAGACCCAGCCACGTTTCATCTTCAATGCCCTTGCTGATGGGAGGAGGTTTGCACTCAAAATCTCACGATACATGGCCCTATTCATTCTTTTATGTACACGGATCAGTCGTCCTGTTCCCTTTGCAGAGAAACAGCCCCAAAGCATGATGTTGCCACCCCCATGCTTCACAGTAGGTACGGTGTTCTTTGGTTGCAACTCAGCATTCTCTCTCCTCCAAACACGATGAGTTGTGTTTCTACCAAACGGTTCTACTTTGGTTTCATCTGATCATATGACATTCTCCCAATCCTACTGATGGTAGCCTTTGTTACGTTGGTCCCAGCTCTCTGCAGGTCATTCACTAGGTCCCCCCATGGGGTTCTGGGATTTGTGCTCACCGTTCTTGTGATAATTTTGACCCCACGGGGTGAGATCTTGCGTGGAGCCCCAGATCGAGGGAGATTAACAGTGGTCTTGTATGTCTTCCATTTTCTAATTATTGCTCCCATAGTTGATTTCTTCACACCAAGCTACTTGCCTATTGCAGATTCAGTCTTCCCAGCCTCGTGCAGGTCTACAATTTGGAGTGTGACTGTTTGAGGTTGTGGACAGGTGTCTTTTATACTGATAACAAGTTAAAACAGGTGCCATTAATACAGGTAATGAGTGGAGGACAGGGGAGCCTCTTAAAGAAGAAGATACAGGGCTGTGAGAGCCAGAAATCTTGCTTGTTTGTAGGTAACCAAATACTTATTTTCCACCATAATTTACAAATAAATGCTTTCAAAAATCAGACAATGTGATTGTCTGAATTTGTTTCCACATTTTGTCTCTCATAGTTGAGGTATACCTATGATGACACTTACGGGACTCTCTCATCTTTTTAAGTGGGAGAACTTGCACAATTGGTGGCTGACTAAATACTTTTTTGCCCCACTGTAAATATCAAAAAAAATTTTAGGAACTGCAACCATTTTTGTATACAGTCCCCCCATTTTCAGGGGATCAAATGTAATTGGACAAATTAAAATAATCATAAATTAAATGTTCATTTTTAATATTTTGTTGAGAATCCTTTACTGGGAATGACTGCCTTAAATCTGGAACCTATGGACATTACCAAAGACTGGGTTTCCTCCCTTCTGATGCTTTGCCAGGATCTAATTACAACTTCTTTTCCTTCAAAAGCTCCTGGGTTGCTCTTGCAGTGTGTTTTTGATCATTATCCATCTGTACTGTGAAGCGCCGTCCAATCAACTTTGCTGCATTTGTCTGAATCTGGGCTGACAGTATATTTCTAAACACCGCAGAATTCATCCGGCTGCTTCTGTCTTCTATCACATCAATAAACACCAATGACCCAGTGCCACTGGAAGCCATGCATGCCCATGCCATCAAACTGCCTCTACCATGTTTTACAGACAGGGCAGGACTTAGGGTGGTGGGGGCCCCTGGGCTTGAGTCACTTTCGGGCCCTATCTTCTATACATATGCACAGCTCTATAAAACAGAAATAGAAAAGGATAAGGTGTGCCAGACTCAGTGCAGTATTAAAGAACTTCTGTTTGATTGGACAACACAAAACAGCCAAATGGCTACTCACAAAAGTAGATAATATATAAGCGTATAAGTGAGGGATACTGTACTGGTATTCGTCCTGGGTCCACGATTAATAAAAGCAATAAAAATGGATAAAATGATAATTTCCATATTTATCGGCGTATAACACGCGCCGGTGTATAACACCCACCCCAAGTTTAGGAGGGAATTTTAAGGAAAAAAACTTTTAGGAGGGAAGTTTAAGGAAAAAACTTACATTTAAATGCCCATCAATGCAGCCTTATCAGTGTCCATCTGCAGCCTTGTCAGTGTCATTGCAGCCTTGTCAGTGTCAATGTAGCCTTGTCAGCTTTCGGCCGCTCTCGGCGGCTTTCGAAGCGGGCGGGGCCAGCGGGGCCCCCTATTGGCTGGGGCCCATGGGCTTGAGCCCAGTCAAGCCCAATGGTAAATCCGGCCCTGTTTACAAATGACGTTGTGTGCTTTGGATCATGAGCTGTTTCAAGTCTTCTCCACACATTTTTCTTCGCATCATTCTGGTACAAATTAATCTTAGTTTCATCCAGGACCGGACTGGAACAAAAAATAGGCCTGGCATTTTGGATTAAGCAGCCCATGACATGTTAACCGGCCCTTTCCCCACTCTCCACCCTGATGGCTCCCCCGGGAGAGGGGAGGGGGAACCCAGTAGAGGTGCGGAGGGCGAGGGGGACAGGGAAAGAGCACAGGGGTGGGGGGGCAGAGAGCACAGGGAAGAACCTTGAGAACATGGGGTGGGGCGAGAGCACAGGGGGGCTGGAGAGCACTGTGGGGGGAGGCGGAGAGCATGGGGGGGAGATCAAAGGGGAGAGGCAGAGAACACAGGGAGGAAGTGGAGAGCTCAAGGGGGCCGGACAGCTTGGGGGGGCTGGAGAGCACAGGGGGTGGGGGGTTGGAGAGCAGAGGGGGAAGCAAAAACACAGGGTGGGGCGGAGTGCACAGGGAGGGCAGGATAGCATGAGTGGGGAGGAGAACACAAGGAGGCAGAGAGCCACAGGGGGAGGCAGAGATAGCTGGGGGGCTGGAGAGCACTAGGGAGAGGCTGAGGGCACAGGGGGCAGCGGAGAGCATGGGGGAGGTGGAGAGCACAGGGGGAGATGGAGATCACTGGGGGGCTGGAGAGCACTGGGAGGGCTGTTATACACTGGGGAGAGGCAGAGGGCTCAGGGGGCAGAGGAGAACATGGGGGGAGGTGGAAAGCACAGGGGGGGGGCTGGAGAGCACTGGGGGGCAGAGAGCACCGGGGGAGAGGCGGAGGTCACAGGGGGGCAGCAGAGAGCATGGGGGAAGGTGGAGAGCACGGGGGGGATGAAAAGCACTGGGGGAGAGGTGGAGTGCACAGGGGGCAGTGGAGAGCATGGGGGGAGGTGGAGAACACAGGGGGAGGCAGAAAGCAATGGGGGGCTGGAGAGCACTGGGGGGAGTTGGAGAGCACAGGGGGGCTGGAGAGCACTAAGGGGCTGGAGTGCACTGGGAAGAGGCGGAGGTCACAGGGGGGCAGCAGAGAGCATAGGGGGAGGTGGAGAGAACAGGGGGGGTTGGAAAGCACTGGGGGAGAGGTGGAGTTCACAGGGGGGCAGTAGAGAGCATGGGGGAGGTGGAGAGCACAGTAAGGAGGCAGAGGGCACTGGGGGGGCTGGAGCACACTGGGGGGGCTGGAGAGCATGGGGGGAGGTGGAGAGCACGGGGGCCTGGAGAGCATGGGGGGAGGTGGAGAGCACTGGGGGGCTAGAGATCAATGGGGGGGCTAGAGAGCACTGGGAGGGGGGCTGGAGAGCACTGGGGGACTAGAGAGCACTGGGAGGGGGGCTGGAGAGCACTGGGGGGCTAGAGAGCACTGGGAGGGGGGCTAGAGAGCACTGGGAGGGGGGCTAGAGAGCACTGGGAGGGGGGCAGAAATAAGCAGGATAGGAGGAGCGACGGGGTGGCTGTATATAGAATCATTTTCTCCATCTTCCCCCCGCAGTCTCTAAAACCCTGCGAGAGGGAGAGGAGCAGAAGCAGGCATTCAGAGACTACAGGAGGAAGATGGGGAGAATGATTCTTCTATATGCAGCCACCCCACTGCTCCTCCTATCCAGGGTTACGGGGGGGCACACTCACATTCTCTCTGATCCGACTCCATGGTGTCTGAAGCAGGTGTCTCCTCTAGCTCCTCCCCCCTTCATGGTCACGCCCCCTGGCACCAATGGCTGAACTATACTGGCGGCCATGGAGAGGCCGAAGGTGTGTCCTCTAGCTCCTCCCCCTTCATGTTTTCGTCCCCCTGGTGGTGATGGCTGCGCTGGGCTGGTAGCCTGGTGGCCGCAGAGAGGCTGGGTGAGTGGCACGGGCCCTGCAAGGACATGCGGCCCGTCGGCCCCGGGCCACCAGGCAAGTGCCCAGTTTGCCCTATGGCCAATCTGGGCCTGGTATAATCCATCCAAAGAATGTTTTTTGGCAAAGTCTAATCTGGCTTTTCTATTCTTCAGGCTTATGAATGGTTTGCACCTTGTGGTGAACCCTCTGTATTTGCTCTCGTAAAATCTTCTCTTGATTGTAGACTTTGACAATGATAGGCCCACCTCCTGGAGAGTGTGTTTCACTTGTCTAGATATTGTGAATGGGTTCTTCTTTACCATAGAGAGGATCCTGCGATCATCCACCACTGTTGTCTTCCATGGATGTCCTGGCCTTTTTATGTTGCTGACATCACCAGTGCATTCTTCTTTCCTCAGAATGTACCAAACTGTTGATTTGGCCACTCCCAATGTTGCTGCTATCTATCGTATTGATTTGTTTCATTTTTGAAGTCTTCCAATGACCTGTTTCACTTGCATGGACAGCTCCTTTGAATACATGATGTAGGTTTACAGCAATAGATTCCAAATGCAAATACCACACTTATGCCCCGTACACACGGTCGGATTTTCCGACGAAAAATGTGTGATAGGACCTTGTTGTCGGAAATTCCGACCGTGTGTAGACTACATCACACATTTTCCATCGGATTTTCCGACACACAAAGTTTGAGAGCAGGATATAAAATTTTCCAACAACAAAATCCGTTGTCGGAAATTCCGATCGTGTGTACACAAATCCGACGGACAAAGTGCCACGCATGCTCAGAATAAATAAAGAGATGAAAGCTATTGGCCACTGCCCCGTTTATAGTCCCGTCGTACGTGTTTTACGTCACCGCGTTCAGAACGATCGGATTTTCCGACAACTTTGTGTGACCGTGTGTATGCAAGACAAGTTTGAGCCAACATCCGTCAGAAAAAATCCTAGGATTTTGTTGTCAGAATGTCCGAACAAAGTCCGACCGTGTGTACGGGGCATAAGAATCAACTCCAGACCTTTTACCTGCTTAACTGATAAAGAAATAATGAAGGAGTAGCCCACACCTGGCCTTGAAACAGCTCTTGACTAAATTGTCCAATTACTTTTGGAACCTTGAAAAAGGGGGGGGTGGCTATCTTAAGAGCTGTAATTCCTAAACCCTTCCCCCGATTTGGATGTACATACCCTCAAAATAAACCTGAGCGTGTGCACGTTCAGACCATATATTATATTGTAAAAAGGGAACCTTGCGCCTAACAATAATTAATAAAACAAACATAATATATATAGCTGCTCCCCAAAACAATGAAAGAACACTGTGCAATTGGAAGATAGGTGATAGGGGGGGCCTTGTGTAACTAATAATAAGTACCTTATCTTAAAGACCGTATAACATGGAATAATGTGACATGTGCAATAAAAGTGCAAATGAGATAACTACTACCTGCCTGAAAGTGCTATAGGACATAGATAAATCAATTCCAATATAAAGTGCAACAATCAATATGCCAATGTGAGATAATTAATAATAAAAACATAAAAAAGTGATAAAGTCCATAATGTAATTTGATAGTGGCTTAAATCTTGATGGCAGAGAAGAATTACTTCACTGTTAACATAAAAACTACACCAAAAGTGCTCAGATATGAAAACTGCTCACCAGATGGATATGACCTCTTTAATTAAAAAGACTAATGCGGTCTAATGCGCTGTAGAGAAATCCTATTAGGTACCCTTAGTTAATGGATGAAGCCTCTGTGCTGTGTCCTCCTCCCCTCCAAAATATCTCATAAGGAAACAAAAGGACAATCCATAGCGCAATACTGTATTTTTATTTACAAATAATACAAACAAAAGGCAGGGTGTCTGCTTACATTAGTGGGTGCCTTAGCCTGGCACTGAGGATAGCCTGCATGAATTGCAATATGAGAGCTGCTCACCACTGGGCTTACATCCAAGCTGGCGTGCGTTTCACTCGTGCTAGGAGAGAAAACAGAAGCTGGGGTCTGGAAGTGACTTGACCGGAAGCGCCTCAATGTATGTTTCGTAAGAATTACATCATCAGGAAGCGTATCGGTCACTGGGCTTGCTCGCCCTATATGGCTAGGAAATGACTGTGATTGGTGGAGCTACAATTCTCCAGCCTCCACACTCACGAAAATTATTTATGCAGCTTTCTATTGATCTTATTATCTACTGTATGCATTGAATACCCATGCAGAGTATGCACATCCCACATAGTCCCGACATAATTAATAAACAATTAATTGTATACTAGCACAATAATTAAACACTTCATAATGTAATACACTTGAATTAATATAAAATACACATATGGATGGATATAAAAAAATTATTAAATTTTTTTTTAAAATTCAAAAAATGTATGTTATTAAAATACCAAACTAGTTGATAAACGTAGTCTGGCCACATACTTGGGTGGTGCAGACCTAGTTACCCATTGAAGTAAATATATTGGGAACCTCAAAAAACGTTTTATTCATCACGGGACCCTATTCATTCATTAGTTAGAAAACAGTTTAAGTCTAATGCCGCGTACACATGGGCGGACTTTTCGACCGGACTGGTCCAACGGACTTTCTGACAGACTTTCGACGGACTTCCGACGGACTTTTGAACGAACGGACTTGCCTACACACGATCACACCAAAGTCAGACGGATTCGTATGTGATGATGTACGACCGGAATAAAATAAGGAAGTTGATAGCCGGTAGCCAATAGCTGCCCTAGCGTGGGTTTTCGTCCATAGGACTAGCATACAGACGAGCAGATTTTTCGACCGGACTCAAGTCCGTCAGACAAATTTGAAACATGTTCCAAATCTAAAATCCGTCAGATTTTTGACCAAAAAAGTCCGCTGCAGGTCCCATGGAGCCCACACACGGTCGGATTGTCCGCCGGATTCGGTCCGTCGGACCAGTCCGGTCGAAAAGTCCGCCCGTTGTACACGGCATAACTCTATGTTCATACCAGCTGGCTGCATAGTGCCCAGTCGGTATAACCACTGAGTTTCATTCTTGGAGACCGCCTGTTTGAGATATGTGCCTTCCCAATGTTTGGATATTCTGTCTATCCCATAAAAAGTCAACAAACGAGGATCCCTATTATGGCATAATCCAAAGTGCCATCAAGATTTAAGCCACTATCAATTTACATTATCGACTTTATCACTTTTTTATGTTTTTATTATTAATTATCTCACATTGGCATATTGATTGTTGCACTTTATATTGGAATTGATTTATCTATGTCCTATAGCACTTTTTCAGGCAGGTAGTGGTTACCTCATTTCCCCTTTTTAGCACATGTCACTTTATTCCATGTTATATGGTCTTTAAGATAAGGCACTTCTTATTAGTTACACAGTGCCCCTATCACCTATCTTCCGTATACATTATATAACTACAGCTTGAATATAGTGTCCAAATATATATGGACCTAGCTGTATGTCCCTAGAACACCTGATGGTGCTCCCTGCATGTTGGGCTTCTGTATGTGGCCAGGCTGTGTAAAAGTCTCACACATGTGGTATCGCCATACTCAGGAGGGGTAGCAGAATGTATTTTGGGGTGTAATTGCAAGTACTGTGTGTGAGAAATGTGTGAGCAAAAAAAATCCTAACTTTGCAAAGAATTGTGGGAAAAAATTACAACTTCAAAAAACTCACCAGGCATCTTACTAAATACCTTGGACTGTCTACTTTCTAAAAAGATGTCATTTGGGGGGTATTTGTACTGTCCTGGCTTGTTAGGGTCTCAAGAATTGTGATCAGTCAGTACATCAGGTGTGATCAATTTTTAATGATTGGCACCATAATTTGTAGACTCTATAAGTTTCATAAACACCAAAAAATATACAACTATTTGGGTTATTTTTACCAAAGATGTGTAGCAGTATACATTTTGGCCAAAATTTATGAAGAAAAATTACTAATTTGCAAAATTTTATAACAGAAACGAAGAAAAATTATTTTTAGTACAAAATTTTCTGACTTTTTTCATTTATAGCGCAAAAATAAAAAACCCAGCGGTGATTAAATACCACCAAAAGAAAGCTCCATTTGTGTGAAAAAAAGGACAAAAATGTCATATGGGTACAGTGCTGCATGACTGGTGAAAGCATGCGACAGTGATGAGCACGTGTGGGAACGCGGGGAGCCGGAGGTGACGTGGGCGAGCTTGTGGCTCGTTTGTTGTATGCCTGTTTGGTACTTCTTGTTGCACTGATTTATATATTTGGATAAAGGCCCTGACCGGGTTTTTGGTCACAAGCTTATCTAGCTTGCCAAATGGTAAGCGCGCATTTTATGTGGTGTTCACATTTTGGTTGCGGTGGAATCGTCACTTTTTCAACTTATATAATTGTTTCACGGATTTTGGTTGTGATTGAATTCACAGTAGAAGAGTTCTACCTGCACCATATTATAATCAGTTTTTTTGTTCTATATTTATACACCTTGGACTTTTTATATATATATATATTTTCACTGATTAATTGGTTTTGGGTTATTCATATCTATTTTTTGGTTAATACCTATAATATTACCTATTTATTCCTTTTTGTTATTTAGCACTGCTACATCTTTTCAGCAGATTTACTAAAGCTGGTGCACACAGAATCTGGTGAAGCTGTGCATAGTAACCAATCAGCTTCCAGGTTTTATTGTCAAAGCTTAATTGATCAAGCTGAAGTTAGAAGCTGTTTGGATACTATGCACAGCTGCACCAGATTCTGTGTGCACGTTTTAATAAATCTCTGGGTTATGTATACACATCCACCTAATATCCACCAATGAGTTTCATAACTCAGTTTTCTGCTAGATCAGGTTACTAGATTACTACTGAAATCCGATTGGCTTCTATGAAAAACACAACTGCCACCTCCTCCCGTTTTTTACGCACGACTTTCCATAAAGAAGCTATGGTCTGATATTTTTGCCATCTATTTTATCATGTGCTGAGATGATTTCCTAATTTTCATTATTTATTCATGTAATATTTGTGTGTTTAGAAATCCGTACATCATCGCTGGTAGCTAACCAAGCATGTCAGACTTGTACACTGTGGATATTTATCCTGCAGATTACTTCTTAATGCCTCATTTCTATAAGGATTGTTTGTTTTATTAATCATATTTTGAATTGCAGTCAAGGCTGTTTCTTCATGCCTTGAAAGACTGATAAGATATTGGACATTGTTTCTTGTACGGCAGGGTGCTCATAGATCCTTGGTGCCCAATGCATGTCTTGCTGTCTCTCTACTGCAGGGCAAGATTAACATAGGGGCTATTGGAGCTGCAGCTCCAGTCTCCTTACCTTAAGATGGGCCCATTTGCCAAAAAAAAAAAGAGATATGTACAGCCTATCAGAAGCTACATATGGAGCGGCCAGTTTAAATACAGGCTGGCACACTGTGCAACAGACTAAGAGGATGAGCTCACAGTGCCTCAACTCACTACTTGTCAGAGGCACTGAGCTCAATGGACAGCTTGGACCCTGCAGAGTTTGACAGGCAGCACCACTTGTCAAACTCGCCTATTGATTTCAATGGGGCCACTCTGCAACTGCAAGCCAAACTCGCTCGCAGCAATGTAAAAATACCATTCAGCAATGTAAAAAAAAAAATCCACCACAGATCACTTTTCAGAGGGCAGTAAGCATTACGGCAAATGTGAAAGAAACTTAAAACACATCATCCATTTCACACTCACCACCAACCAGGTAACTCCCCAGCCACTTCCAATGTTAGCCACCTCCATTCAACTTATATCACAGGTGACCATTTCCCAACCTACAGATGACAGACCCTACTCCAAAAGATATCATTCCCAGTTACTCCCTCCACCTGCTGATTGATATCCCTCCATTTCCACCTCACACTCCCCTGCTGACAGACCTCTCTCCCCAGCCTGTCCCCACACACCCCTCTCACCTGCTGACCTGTGGATGGGGGAATCATTCCCACAGTTTTATTGTGTTCTGCCAGTGGGGAGCCTTCCCTATCCACACAATACAATGATCAGTGTAGCTAACTATAGCTGGAAGCACTGATTGTTTTGGGAAAAACCTGACAGGTTGTACTCAAGTCGATTAATAGATTGACTTGTGTACAACCATGTTAGCCCATACATAGATCGACTATGGCTGGTCTCTGCTTAATTGGCTTATTTTCAATCCATGTATGGCCTGCTTAACCACTACACAGTCCCTAAACATCCTTCCACCAACCTTTACATTTTTCCTTCCTAGATTCCTTCATCCTCCTCACCTGCACATAGTGCCCACTGTCAGTCCCTCCACACTCCTCTCCTAAACATAATGCCCACTGTCATACCCTCCACACTTCTCTCCTATACATAGTGCCCCCTGTCATACCCTCCACAATCCTCTCCTGTATATACTGCCCACTGTCATACCCTTCACACTCCTCTACTGTACATACCGCCCACTGTCATAGCCTCCACACGCCTCTCCTGTACATACTGCTCACTGTCATACCCTCCACATGCCTCTCCTGTACATACTGCTCACTGTCATACCCTCCTTTCCTATACATAGTACCCACTGTCATGCCCTCCACACTTCTCTCCTATACATACTGCTCACTGTCATACCCCCCACAATCCTCTCCTGTATATACTGCCCACTGTCATACCCCCCACAATCCTCTCCTGTATATACAGACCACTGTCGTACATTTCAATCCTGTACATAATGCCTGCTGTCATACCTTCCACAGTCCTCTCCTGTAATACTGCTCATTGTCATACCCTCCACACTCCTCTCCTGTACATACTGCTCACTGTCATACCCTCCACACTCCTCTCCTGACTATTGCCCAAAGCATCATAGAGGGAGCTTGCTGGAATAAGGTTAGTAATACATACCTTACCCTTCATCCCTAGACTAAACAATCATTTAACCCTTGTAGTGTGAAGGGGGGCACTGCAAAGATATTTTTTTTTCTAATTCCCAGAGTCCAGCTTGAAATTAATCTAAACCTACACATCCATCCAAGACTTTAAGCTGGCCATACATTTCTTATTCAATTTCCTTTACATTTACCTTCAATTATGTAGTGCAAGGGCCTGCCTGACAGCATACAGATTGAAAGTGTTTAGGTTTGACCTCATATTATATGGTTTTGGTCAATCTAAAGGAAAATTGTACAAGAAAATTGTATAATGTATGGTAAGTCTAACCTGTCCACTTTATTACCATACTGCAGTGATTACACTGCAGAATGATTAGTGTGGTCACCAGATCTACTGCAAGAATCATCATATAATAAAACCATGATACAGGGAGACAGAGTGACAGACTGCATGATTTTTTTCATACATTTTGCTCACAGTTGTAATTCAAAGGTTTGGCTGGAAGTCCTCTGCATCTAAACGTTCAATTTATCCTACCCATTGCAGCCATTATGATCAACTGTGGGTATAGGATTGGGTATATGGGATTGTATGATATTTTTTATTTATTTTTTATGATTGAACTAGATGGATTTGTGTATTTTTTTCAACCTAACTAATTATGTAACTATGTAACTAATATCATTACCTAAATGTTAGATGGGAACTCCAGTTTCCACTTTCAAAGATTTTTTGTGAAATCAAAAGACCAGTCGCTTGTGCCTGTATGGTCTCTAATCACATCTTGTGGCCCTAACACAGTTGTATCATTTATCTTTAGGTCAGTCTAGACCTAGTTTCAAACCTTTTCTCTATGTTTCAAAAAATAATTACCAGATCCCAATGTGTGCTCTTCATAAAATTGTTATTTTTAACCACCAGTTGCGTCTTTAAATTGAACTGAACACAGTTTTCAGTCTTACTTATATGGCAGATGCTGTCTTCATTTCTAATGTACTGCCAAAGTACCTTCCAACAAACACTCCCCTGCATGTTAATGCTGACACTAATTTTACTTACCGTACTTTTTAAATTTAAACTAATTTAAATAGGTTTTCCAAGAGTGAATAACAGCTGAACTCCAGCTTTAGAAATATAAATATGTAATCCACCAGTTAAGAGTAAAATATATAAATAAATGAATAAATAAAAATCATGTCTTGCTGCAATACTCAGTGGTAATCAGGGGCTGTCCCTTGTAGTACTTCTTTGCCAATATTTGCTACCAGTCTTCCAGGTTAAATAGTGGCCAGCATCATTCAACTCAGCCAGACAGTGAAAGGAGAGAACATCCTAAGTTGGGTACACAAGCCCTGCGACACTATAGGCCATAACTGGTTTTCTGTATTCCTGGACCTGGATGAATTTTAATCTATGGAGCTTTTGGGGCATGCAATAAACTAAAGAGAAGTTCAGCAGTGGCAATCCCTACTCTCTGGAACCCCAATCATTGCTTGGCCAAGGCAGGGAAGAGTCACTTCTAAATATTAAAGCAAAACCAAATCCAATAACAAAAATGCAACGTTTTGCAGCCTACCAATCCTTCAATATGGTGGCTGTTTTACATGCCAAAGAGTTTCTGTTCAGCCAGTTCTGCCTGGTCTCTTCTTTCTTTCTTTCTTTCTTTCTTTCTTTCTTTCTTTCTTTCTTTCTTTCTTTCTTTCTTTCTTTCTCTTCCTTCCTCCTTTCTTTCCCTTCCTTCCTCCTTTCTTTCCCTTCCTTCCTTTCTTTTTCTTTCTTTCTTTCTTTCCCTTCCTTCCTCCTTTCTTTCCCTTCCTTCCTCCTTTCTTTCCCTTCCTTCCTCCTTTCTTTCCCTTCCTTCCTCCTTTCTTTCCCTTCCTTCCTTTCTTTCTCTTTCTTTTTCTCTTTCTTTCTTTCTTTCTTTCTTTTCCTTCCTTCTTTCTTTCTTTCTTTCTTTCTTTCTTTCTTTCTTTCTTTCTTTCTTTCTTTCTTTCTTTCTTTCTTTCTTTCTTTCTTTCTTTCTTTCTTTCTTTCTTTCTTTCTTTCTTTCTTTCTTTCTTTCTTTCTTTCTTTCTTTCTCTCGCTTTGTACCTAGTCTATCTGAGTCATACTCACTGTGTTGCTGTCCATGGCAAGATCAGTCTTTTAAAGGATCTTGATGCTAAGACGTGTCTGTTGCCTATTGATATTGTTTAAAACCATGCTATGTACACCTTCTGTGATTTTGTGACCTGACTTGTTATATTGCATTGCTGCAGGGATGTGCAGTGAGGTCATTGGCTGGTGAGGCACTGGCTAGTATCAAAGCCAGATACACACAGGTTACATAAGCCGCAAACGTTAGAGCGAGAACAATAATTCTAGCACTAGACCTCCTCTGTAACTCTAAACATGTAACCTGTAAACATAAAGCGTCCCCTATTGAGATTTTTAAGTAATTACGTTTGGTGCCATTCCACAAGTGTGCCCAATTTTAAAGTGTGACATGTTAGGTATCTATTTACTCGGCGTAACATAATCTTTCATAGTATACAAAAAATCGGGCTAACTTTATTGTTTTTATTTTTTATTTATTTTTTATTCAAGAAATGCGTTTGAAAAATTGCTGCGCAAATACCGTGTAACATAAAACGTTGCAATGACCACCATTTTATTCCCTAGGTTGTCTGCTAAAAAAATATATATAATGTTTGGGAGTTCTGAGTTATTATGCCCCGTACACACGGTCGGATTTTCCGACAGAAAATGTGTGATAGGACCTTGTTGTCGGAAATTCCGACCGTGTGTGGGCTCCATCACACATTTTCCATCGGATTTTCCGATACACAAAGTTTGAGAGCAGGCTATAAAATTTTTGTTGTCAGAATTTCCGATCGTGTGTACACAAATCCGACGCACAAAGTGCCACGCATGCTCAGAATAAATAAAGAGATGAAAGCTATTGGCTACTTCCCCGTTTATAGTCCCGACGTACGCGTTTTACGTCACCGCGTTCAGAATGATCGGATTTTCCGACAACTTTGCATGACCGTGTGTATGCAAGACAAGTTTGAGCCAACATCCGTCGGAAAAAATCCTAGGATTTTGTTGTCGGAATTTCCGATCAATGTCTGACCGTGTGTACAGGGCATAAGTCTTTTAGACACATGCCCCCTTCTATGACATTGCAGTGAGAGACGTGCCTCCACTGCAGCATTTTTATTGGACAGCTTGGGCCAATGGTACTTTACCATTGGTCTAAAATTCCAAGCTGTCCATTGAGATCAGTGCCTCTGACAAGAAGTGAGAGGCACTGTGAGCTCATCCTCTCAGTCTGCTGCAAACAGAGTGTGCCAGCTTGTATTTAAACTGGCTGCTCATATGTAGCTTCTGACAGGCTGCGCAAGAAGCCCCGTATCTCTGGAACCATAAATGATAGGAGCCCCAAATTTTGACCAGTGGTGGGGTAGGACTTCATCTCCAAGAGGAACTTGTAGGAGGGGCTTTAGAGTCTAACGTGTGAGGAACCAGGAAGCATCAAAGGAAAAAAGAGCCAGTGTAAAGGACAGGGGGAGCGCTGATAACCAGGGCTGCAGAGACGGCTATGAGGTGAAAACTTTATCTTAGTACTCGTGGATACACATATCAAGGCTTATTTTAATCTAAAGAAATGTGAGTGTAATCTGTCTTATGTTTTATATAAATAAATCTTTTAAAACGGTAAAGCACTATTGTAAGCTTTATTACCTTGCATGTGGGCAATGTGAGTGGAATCCAATGGTAAATTAATTAGGATGGAGTATACCCTGTGATATGAGATGCCTGAATAAGTGGATAAGCCATAAGAAGGAGGAAAATCTAAAGAGGCCAAGCAGAAGATTGATTATAATCTAAAGGCGTAGCTACTAAGCCTGTAAGGTTGGTGACGGTGACACGAGGAGATATATATATATATATGCACAGAGGTGGATTAGAGTGAAGATATTTACCTTCATTCATCTAGTGATATCACAGATCACAAAATGGATTGTCTGTTTGTTTTTTGCACGATAGTTCTCTTTTTGTTGTTTTTTGCACGATCGTTCTCTTTTGCACGATTGATTGGAATTTATAAGGACACTGTGTGCAATAAGGAGTACATTGCACTTTATTGCTATTTTTAAGGCATATAATTATTTCTTTTGCACAGTATCAGGAAATTTACAGCATATTGCCCTTTTTTTATATATATAATTTTTCTATATGCACATTGAATATAATTTTGTATATGCACTTATTTTGTATCATTTAGTATTTTCACATATTTTGTAAGCAGCTTTTTGGTATTATATAGCAGCTCACAAGGTTTTCTCAAAATTTCCAGGACTTCAGCTACCCTCCGCCAAGCTACGACTCTCAAAGTCAATCTTTTTTTTTTTTTTTTTTATGCTCATTGCTCTGCCTCACCTGCCTCCCCTGATTGCATGCCCCTACATTGTTGATTCTCAATAAAGAATTCATGAAAAAAGCCTGGTCACTTCCCTACCCCTGCCTGCCCTTTCCTCCAGGAAAGGACTGGATAATATGGGAGCAGCAGATCATTCTGATCGTTTGCTTTTTTCTACTGTCAGCATGTTCTTTTCCAGCACATGGGCATGCAGTACACCTGATTGACTTAGAGGGGAAATTACCAAAGAGTGATGCAAGCACAATACTTGCGCCACTCTTCTAAACATAAAAAAATGCAGCAGGTACTGCTCACAAGCAATAAAAGGGGTGCATGCCCCTTTGTTAATTAGGAGCAATCAGTTGTCTGCTGTGCCATGTCTTTGACAGGCAGCACAGAGAACATAAGAGCTGGAGCTACATACTCTGATCTCTCTGCCATCCAACTGACCACTTGGCTCAGAGGGAGGAGGAGGGTCGTTAACTTTGCAGGCTCTGCTTGTGTAGTGTAATCACTGCACAAGCAGAGAGAGGGATGTAAGCTGTCTGCTGGGGGAAATCTGCTGCAGTTTTCTATATGGGAAACAGTTGCATTCACTCTGATAATACTGTACAGACCTGCACCAATTTATTTTTCACTCTGAAACGGAAGCTGGATCAGGGGGCGCAAATAGACCAGAAACAGGTCTATCTGCTTATGCCACGTACACACAAGTGGACTTTACGGCAGACTTGGTCCGGCAGACCGGAGTCCGTCGGATAATTCGATCGTGTGTGGGCTCCAGCGGACTTTTTTTCCCAAAAGTTCGACGGACCTAGAAATGAATGATGTTTCAAATCTTTCCGACGGACTCGAGTCCGGTCGAAAAGTCCGCTCGTCTGTATGCTAGTCCGATGGACAAAAACCGACGCTGGGGCAGCTATTGGCTACTGGCTATCAACTTTCTTATTTTAGTCCGGTCGTACGTCATCACGTACGAATCCGTCGGACTTTGGTTGATCGTATGTAGGCAAGTCCGTTCATTCGGAAAGTCCGTTGAAAAGTCCGCCAGACCAAGTCTGCCATAAAGTCCGGTCGTGTGTACGCGGCATTAGTTAACGTGACACAAGCCACTCCTGAGAGCTTCTTGCAACATTATAATGGTGCAGGAAGCAAAATGAATTCCTCAGAGAATGTTTCCCCACTACCTTTCTCAGTCCTTTGAGTTTTATAGTACAAAGAAAAGTAAGAAGCTAATACCAAATCCAACTAAGGTATATACTATACATTAGTTGCATTTATAGGTTTGTTCAATAGTTTTTGAATGAATACGTTTGAGAGTATTCTTTTTTAGTCATTTTTTAAAATTAATTTTGGAGTGTAGGTCAGGGTAGGGTTAATTGTTAGGGTCATGTAAAGGAATAAAGAGGACAGTCCAGGGCATGGCCTCACAGGTAATTATGTAGAATTGATCTTGGTACTCAAAGCCTTTCATTGGGAACATCTGTTGGTGCGATAAACCAACGCTGTAAAATAAGGAGGGTGTCGCTGCTGTCAGACAGATTTGCTTGCACAGAAATCTCTTTTAATATCTCTTTTACATACTTTACATGAAAACGTATGTTTCTGCTTTGAATCTGAACATAACAGCACACTGACATATTAATTTCTCTTTAGCTGCTACATTGATATTTAGGGCTACAAATGGAATTTGTAATGTGAATAGTGTAACAGTATGTCAATTTAATATAAAACATCCATCCAATAATCTGAATTAAGCTTAATCACCACAAAAAATATAGTCTCTCCATTCTACTGCTCTTTTTGATGTGTGCGCATTGCAATATTTATAAAACATAAAAAAGTCTAAAAGCCAAAAACCTTATCTTTGGATAACTGTATATTGTTAATACCTGAATGATAGTATTCAGCATTTGAATTCCTTTTTCATTTCAACATGCTTTTAGTTATGTTTTTCTCCACCTTTATTTGCAGACCAAGCTTCCCAGCAAAAATGACAGTTACAGAGGTTGGGGAAAATACACCCCTCACAGTCACCATTTATTCATGTGGTTAATCTTTTTTCTTTTTTCCAAAGGAAAAACTTGTTGTCATAACGGTTTAAAATGTGTTAGATAGAGTAGGGCTAAAATTTGTTTGAATCTTTCCTAAAATCCATCCAAAATTAAATGTCCATCTAAGACTACACTGTCCACAGGGGGGCAGCAATACGCAGAATGTACAGCAATGTCACCATGTTGCAGAAAGTGTTTTAATCAATTGTTCAACTGGCATGATCAACCTGTAATAAACTCATGTTATATGGGAAGACTCTGAAAGATGAAAACTGCATTGTTTATGCTAGTGACAGACTTATAATATATACCACTTTTGATTTTGCACATAGTTCCAATTTAAAGTACAACTCCGCCTTTGAGTCAGTGGTAATTTTAATATAACCACAGTACGCTTTTCACCAACTTAAAGTGATTCTAAAGGCAGAAGTTTTTTTTGTTTTTTTTAATCTTAATGCATTCTATGAAGTGCCCATTTAAAATTTGAGTAGCTTGGCTGTAGTCAGCCTATGCCTGATTGATAGTTTAGCTTTCTGTGGGTCTCTCCTATGTTCTTGTTATTGTTTGCTAAATTCTCCAGGGGAGTTCCTTTGGTAATAGAGTCGGAATCTGCACTCACCTGGGTTATAAACTTCTATATCTCCCTGACCAAATGCTGGGAGGTTTATTGCCAGTGGTGCAGGCTGGGAGAGGGTTTAAACATTGGGAGCAACAGTCTTCCCTTAGGCTGGGTTTGATGACTAGTTTGCTGGGAACTGGGGATCAATGCATCATGGAGGAACCTGAGCTTAAATGGGGTACTACAGAAGCCAGGTAGAAGCTTGGTCCTTGACTAAAAAATCATAGAATCTCCCCAAGGAGTCGTAAGTTGAAATATCCAGTGATTTGCTGCCTGGAGCTGATTGCACAGAATGCTGGCTTGGCTTAAATCTGAAAACAAGGTATAGCAATTTTACATTGGTCCACCCTCCTGTACACATTGCTGCACTATTGTAAAGATAAGTCCCTAAAATGAAATGATACCCCACCAAGCGTTTCTTTAAATTTGTCTAGCATAAGTATACGTCTTGACATGAACCTCCTGTAATACCCTGTACAGCAGCACTGTGAGTCAATCAGGATCTGTTGAATGCACACAGTAAGCATGTTGACAGGAGGGAAGAGCAGAGTGAGCACAGGAATTACTTTATTAGGGCCAGTGTAGACAGGTGTATGCCCATTTCAGAACTGCTTCTCTCCCAATACAAATCTATGGGAATGCAAAAGCAGCATAAGGCCTTTTGACAAAGCCTTCCAGGGTCATACACTGCCCAGGTCAGTGTATTTGTGCAGTGGATATGGCCAGGTGCTTGCGATCCAAAGCTGTTCACATGTAATTGCACACAGAGCAATTGCCTGTGCTCTGTAGGGACAGATGAATTGTCGTGAGAAGGGTTGCTAAGCTGTCCCTAACCACATATAATCACTCCTTGTGCAATTACATGTGAATAGCTGCATACAGTATCAGCCTGTTATAGATTTGTACAGAATTCCTGTTTGCAAACACCTAGATGGCTTTGTGACACCCAGTGGCAGTGACAGTCCTTCCGGTCACTGCTCATTGTAGCCCTCCATGAGCATTGACAGGAAGGACTGGGACTCTTCATTCCACCCCCTGCCACTGGGCAGAGGAAGGGACTGAAGTGCACTAGGCAGCTCTCACTGTTGTCTTCCTCACCACTGTAATGTGAAGGGACAAGCACTGTGTGTGGGTTCTGTGTACTTTCCCCACCAACTCTCCCCCCCCCCCCCTGCTGGCAGGCTGGTTGGATCCATACAGAGGATGGGAAAGAAAGGAGCCAATGGGAAATGGGGACATCAGGGAGAACTTGTTGGGCAGGCGCCATGAATCATGGGAGCTGTAGTCCTTAAATGGGCACTGCACCATACTTGTGAATGGAGGCTAATGGCAATTGGACTTCAATTTCCACAAGCCACTGCACCATGGGAAGAAGAGCTTCACCGTTTTCCACGGGCAGACTGGGAGAGATCTCAGCCAGTCTACCCAGGAGAGCGCAGACCTGTAGTCAGGGTCTGTGCTCTCAGCCTGTCGAGACCAGAGCCATCAGGAGAGGAGCTAAGAGGCCCTTTTGTGGTGCCTACTCACTTCTACCAGGAATAGAGAACAGACCAGCATGTGAGTCTTGCAGAGCTTCTTTCAGAAACTGAGCATGAGGGAGAGAGTCACTGCATCTACAGACCCGGAATTGAGAGACTACGCCCTGTGTTAAGATCCAGGCCAAGAGATTGAGCCACTGGGATCTGAAATCTGAAACCTCCTGATCGCCAAGCCAGTGGGACCAGATCAATCACCTGTGAAGAGGGGTGAGATGAACTGCACATCTTAACCTTAAGCCACACAACGTTAAGACCCTAGAGACCACTTTTACTCAGCTACTAATTTATGTTCACTGCCAACTCTCTGAAAGAGACAGTTCACATGTACCACCTAAAGAAGGACCCCACCAAAACCCGACCAATGTTAACTGTTAGGTGCCAGGTACTTCCCATCACCTTCAAGGGGTACCCCATACATTGGGAACGCATACTCTCCCCTACTGTTGGGTTTATATGCATGGTGTGCACACATAGACTGTACTATTCTTCTGAGTTAGTTGATGCAGTTCTACAGACTCTAGTTGCACCTGTGATAGTTTTATTTACCTTTGAATTAATCTTTTGAGGGACAGTTAGTGGGTTAATGACTGTTCGCCTGATATAGTGCCCTTAAGTTTGGGCAATTATTTGTTCATTGATGCATGGAGCAATTGCTTTAATACATTTAACATGTTTTTGTGGCCTATTTCCTGTGCATTATTATAGAGGGGTAGCTCACTAACTTTTAGGTCACATAGGGATAAACAGCTTTCAGTTCATGACCAAGGGTATCAGAGGAGATCAAGCAGTTGAGAAAGTTGTGGCACAACAGAGAACCCATCATCACCAGTGGCTTCTGTGGGGGGTAAACGCTACACAATGAATAAGTTGAGGGGGTCCTGAGCCTGGCTTGGAGATCAAGGGTCTAGTTGTGCTGTTTGGGAGGGGTGTTACATGACCAGCTGCACAGAATTACAATCAATTTGGCAGGCAATCAGCTTTCATTTACATATTCAAAATGCATATTTAACTTCTTCCCAGAGTTCAGCTTTTAAAAGTAGTCTATCAAAATGGAAAGAAAAAAAAATGTAAGTTATTTCCAGATGCTGAAACATAATATCACAAGGTTTTTTTCTAGCTAATTTAGGCTTTTTACTACCTAAGCTAATTGTTCTCTGCTAATGGATGCATTTGTTTTATTTTCACAATCAATAATGAGCAAGCATTTCGAAGAGAAGAGACCATACGTCTGATGTTTTTACTGCAGCCACAAACCATTTCATTAATATTAGAGTTGTATTAGCAATTGATTTGAAATTAAGTTAGAAAACCATAATCTAATCATCTCAGGAGTTGCTCTTTTCATTTGCAATATTCACTTGCAGAAGGGATCCAATTTCTTTGCTGATTGCTCACGTTTGTACAGCTCAGCTTAGAAATGAGATTCATAAAAAGAAGCTTTTAGGTAAGATAAGGTAGTGTTGGATTCCAGCATGATGCGAATGTGGAAACCAGGGCTTTTTTCTCAGAGAATAGGTGCAGTAAATCCCCCTTGGACTCTTCCCCTACTCACCTCCGAGCACCGTTCCTTGGTTCTACTTCTTATCCACCTCCCAGTACCACCCCTTTTAGAGAATACAGAATCAAGTATAATTTTGTGGTGCCAAGTATTTTGCATGGAATTTGTTAATGACAACAAGAAAGGCAGTAAAATAGATCTAACAGCAATGGACACCCCAGTAGCAATAGATCCACCCCAGCAACAATGTACTCTAAACAGCCAGCATCAATAGACCCTCCAGCAGCCAACAACAAAGACCCCTCCCTGGATAGTAGATCCCTCCCAGCAACGACTGACCCCCCAGCAACATAAGACCCACCCTCAGCAATAATAGATCCCCCACCAGCAACAGAAGTCCTCCCCAACAACAATGGACCCCGTTCCTCTGAAAAAGATCCCGTCCAGCAACAATAGATTCCCCAGTAGGCAGCATCCAGAGACCCTCCAGCACCCCTTGCCATTACATACATTCAGTTCTCAAGGTGCCGGAACTGCATTCCCCCGCGTTCCTGCTGAAAAAAAGCCCTGTAAACTACTCAATTACTTAGTTCTTCTGTCAGGTATTTATTGCTGTTTTAGCATAGCTGGGGAGATTCCCCCCTGACAATACTATGACAGGAATCTCCCCAAAGAGATAATTCTTCATTTACTTTCTGTCAAAGTGGGGTTTGTTCGAAAGAAGTGTAGATTTATCACTTAAAGAGCATTTTCACTTCGTAAAAGAATTTTCGCTTTAACTTAGTGAATAACGTGAAGCTCTGCTGACCTAGATCATCTAATCACATGAAAGCAAAAATTCACTTCCTTTGAATCTTCTTTGCATGTGATTGGGCTTTCTTTTGTAAAGTGAAATTGCACCTCACTGACTAAGCTAAGTGATAGTGCAAACTATAAAAACTAACTTTGAAAAGTGGGCATGCTCTACTCCAGGGGTAGGCAACCTTTTGAGCACAGTGTGCCGAAAAATATTTTCAAAGAAATTGAGTGTGCCGATTTTTATAACAAAAAAATGTCAACTTCACACTCTCAATCACGAAAAGGATTTTTTATAGAATTAAATGCTGTAAACTACTTGAGTAGTCGTGAGATATTAACATCCTACACTCACGCCTCAGATCAGTCCCAATTCCTGCAACTCCACACTTCAGATCAGCCCCAATTCATGCACCTTCACACCTCAGATCACAGCCCCCCCTTGCAAATCTGCCCCACCACTGTAACCCCCTTCACATCTGCCCCACCACTGTAACCCCCTGCACATCTGCCCCACCACTTGAACCCCCTGCACATCTGCCCCACCACTGTAACCCCCTGCACATCTGCCCCACCACTGTAACCCTGTGCACATCTGCCCCACCACTGTAACCCCCTGCACATCTGCCCCACCACTGTAACCCCCTGCACATCTGCCCCACCACTGTAAACCCCTGCACATCTGCCCCACCACTGTAACCCCCTGCACATCTGCCCCACCACTGTAACCCCCTGCACATCTGCCCCACCACTGTAACCCCCTGCACATCTGCCCCACCACTGTAACCCCCTGCACATCTGCCCCACCACTGTAACCCCCTGCACATCTGCCCCACCACTGTAAACCCCTGCACATCTGCCCCACCACTGTAACTCCCTGCACATCTGCCCCACCACTGTAAACCCCTGCACATCTGCCCCACCACTGTAACCCCCTGCACATCTGCCCCACCACTGTAACCCCCTGCACATCTGTCCCACCACTGTAACCCCCTGCACATCTGCCCCACCACTGTAAACCCCTGCACATCTGCCCCACCACTGTAACTCCCTGCACTTCTGCCCCACCACTGTAACTCCCTGCACATCTGTCCCACCACTGTAACCCCCTGCACATCTGCCCCACCACTGTAACCCCCTGCACATCTGCCCCACCACTGTAACCCCTTTCACATCTGCCCCACCACTGTAACCCCTTTCACATCTGCCCCACCATTGTAATCCCCTGTATAGTGTCTCTTTAAAGGGTAAGTTCACCTTGTACACTTTTTTTTTCTAAATTCCAGCTCCCCTATGCACCAATATAGCATTCATGTACTTTTTTTGCAAAAATATCAAAGCTTTCCATTAAATCTACAGTCACTTACTTTTCTTGTCCTAATCCATGTTTCCAGACGTTTCCATTAGTAATGTCTCTCTTCCTGATCAGACTTTAGGTCATGACACAGGAAGGAGTTGACCAGCTGTCCTTATTAGCACACACCCTGCATCATCCACCCACCCATTCCCAGGTGCATGTTTTTTAAATGAAATGCAAACAATCAGTGATCACCCTTCTCAATAAATACACAATCAGATTGCATAGTGTATGGCCATATTTATACAAGTACATAGGAGGGAGTGGACAGAAACACTCAGCTGTCCGTTCACAACTCTGCATAGCAGGAACTCGCATTCCCACATGCGTTTTTTTTTTTAAGAGGGGGGGGCATTTCCATTTTGGAGCATTTTCACTCATCACATATAGGGCAGCCCATCCACCTGAATGCAGTAATCGCCCCAAAGAAGCTTCAGAACTTTTTTTTAGAGTGGAGCTTGGTGTGTTTTTTACTGTGATTTTTGGTGCAGCGCATTTCTGAAATGCGAATGTGAATGGAGCCTCATTGTTCTTGTGTTATCGCACCAATTTCACTTTCAGGCCCCATTCACATTTAGCATAGTGGCAGCATACATTTTGTGGCTTGCTTTTCCTTTGACAAGCATAAGGCAGCCTGTTGATTTCAATTTGCTGCACTACATGTGGTTAATGAGGACATTTTGGCGTTTTGTGGGTTGTGTGTTTTTTACTGTGCGTTTTGCAGTATTTGCCCCTCGTTTTTTCACATGGCAAAATGTGTGTTTGGTTCTGTGTTTGGTATGCCGTTAACAATTAATGGCACTAAAAGCTAGTAATTTTAGGTGTATAATACCTTGCATGCACTATGCAATCTGATTGTATATCCTGTATTTAGTGAGAAGGGTGATCACTGATTGATTGCATTTCATTTAAAAAACATGCACCTGGGAATGGGTAGGTGGATGATGCACAATTGAACTTTATATATATATATATATATATACCTGGTGTATATGTACCTGGTGCACTGTGAAGTGAGTCATTCCTGAATAGTGAAATAATAAATAGTGAAAAACTTGACCATGTAAGACCATCACCTCAGATAGATAGGAGGCTTACCAGAAAGCCAGTGACCTTATTCAGGGGGGGTCATTCAAGGCTTGTTGGATCTGTGACCTGTTAGAGATGTAACTGGAGCCTGGAGCGGTATCCCAGTATGCTGGGCCTTCACCTCTGGATGGTGTGCACAAACACTGGGCGATAGTTCTATCCAATCCACGGTCAAAGTGCAAGTGGGCAAATATAAAAGAAAAAAGGAGAATCTCCAATAGCGCAATATTGCGAAAAAAAAGATGCTTTATTTAGAGGGGAATCCACTGCTGCATAAAACGAGATGACCCACAAACGGGTCATTCGAGCAATCAGATAAAAATGGAATTCCAGACAAAGTAAAAATCACATCAGTGTATGATAGAGATCGTGCATTCGCAAAGCATTGTGAGCGTGGCATCCCGATGATCATTTCCTCATACATGACTTCATCAGGGGTACGCCCACACGCCTGTGCCAAAACTCTAAATAGTCCTGGACAGGACAAAGAGGCACTGTCATTGGTTAGTTCGAATGATTCAAAGGTGCTGGTTAAATATAAGTATTTAAGAACCTAGAGCACCTTTTCTTGTTAAAAAAAAATAAAAAATAACCTAGAGCACCATAGCTACGGTATTTAGGCAGATGGAAATATTCCTTAGTCAATGAGAGCGCACACTAATGAAAGCATATCACACTCATGTTGATACATATAAAAAATATCGCCATCTTGTGGCCAAAAAATATAGCGTCTTTTGATATTTACTTATTCATTTCTATTTTAAAAGAGGCGGTTTAAAAAGGGGAGGAAACTTTAAGACTACATGCTTCTGTATGCTGCCAGTATGAACAATGCAGGAAACATATAATATATACCGGTATCTCGTAAACTCCCTAATATATTGACATGTTAAATCAATAATCCCTAATTAAAAATTAGTGGGAACAATATATTAATCCATCCACAATTCAGCACAGTATGTAATCAAAATAAAATATGAAAATAAAAATTATATATGCATAAAACATATATGTAGTAGAAAAAATGAAAAGAGAAAAAGAAAAAAGTAGTATTCCAACTTAAGTTCAGTAGGGGGGACATCAACTGTTATTAATAAAACAGTTGATGTCCCACTCCACATTGAGACCCCCAGGAACATGAGACCCCAATTTAAATATCCAGTTTGTTTTAGTCCTGGAGATATTGCGCCTACCATTGCTACCGCGCCAGTGGGGTACATATTTTTCCAGAGCCACAAAAGTGGTACCATTAGGATCACAATTATGTTTCAAAGCATAATGCTTTGAAACATTATGCTTGTCAAAACCCCTACAAATGTTTGCTATGTGTTCCCTTAGTCTAACATGCAACATGCGAATAGTGCGTCCCACATACTCAAGGCCACAAGGGCACCTGAGGAGGTAAACCAGACACTTCGTTGTGCATGTAATAAATGTCTTTATGGGGTAAGTAAGACCAACTGATGTGAATTTGGTGATCCTTCTACCTTGATGAGTATTTACTTTACAAGCATGGCATTTACCACACAAGTAATACCCCTTCAAGTCGCCAAAGAAGGTTGGTCTATTGGGGGGGGGGGGGGTCGGGGACATCAGGTGCTATTGAATTCCTTAGGTTAGGTGCCCCCCTAAAGATAACACAAGGACGGTCAGACAAAAGAGGACCTAATACCCGGTCATTCTTATAAATGGGCCAATGTTTTTTAATAAAACTTTTGATCGCCCAATGTTGGCTGGAAAAAGTGGTGAAAAAGGCCAGATCATTATCTTCTGTATTAGCAACCGGCACCACTCTATCCCCCAAAAGTTCATGGCGATCTTTATTGCCAATCTCTATTATAAGGGAGTCCAGGACCTCACTATCATAGCCTTTAGCCAAGAACCTTGTTCTCAAGACTGAGGCTTCCCTAAAGTAATTAACAGGGTCAGTACAATTCCTTTTCAAGCGTAGGAACTGCCTCTTGGGTATAACAGTCAACCAAGAGGAATGGTGACAAGAATCAAGAGGAATGTACCCATTCCTATCGGTTTGCTTGAAATAGGTGGAAGTGGCTATCCTATCATTTTGTATTGAGATCTTCAGATCCAAAAAATAGATTTCAGTAGAGCTCAACTCGTGGGTAAGGGCAATTCCTCTGTCATTACCATTCAAGTGGGACAGAAAAACTTGAGCAGATTCAATATCCCCATCCCAGACAAAAATAATATCATCAATGAATCTTTTCCACACAACAAGCTCTGAACGCCTGTTGTGTAGAATCACACCTTCCTCCCATTTTGACATAAAAAGATTGGCCATGCTTGGGGCAAACTTGGCTCCCATGGCCACTCCTTTTATTTGGAGGAAATAAGCTCCATTATGCAAAAAATAATTGTGGGTCATTGAAAAAATCCAACAATTCCAATATAAAATTGCCATGTGTAGTAGAGATAGTAGAATCTCTACGAAGAAAGTGTTGCACCGCATCATGTCCTAATTGGTGCGAAATAGACGTATATAATGATGCAACATCTGGCGTGACCAATAAATACGTTGGTTACCACTCTATGGTACTTAGAATATTGATAACATGCTTAGTGTCCCTTAAAAATGAAGGGGTACCCATCACCAGTGGTTGCAGATAAAAGTAAATGTATTTACCAATACGTGACGTAATGGAATCTATACCACTGATGATGGGTCGACCTGGGGGATTGGATAGGGTTTTATGAACCTTGGGTAGTGAATAAATTATTGGCAGACGAGGGGCCAGGGGCACTAAATGCTCCTTTTCCTTTTTGTTCAAAATCCCCATGTCAAAACCTTTTTCTACAAGATCTTTTAGTTCTCTTTTAAATGTATTTGTCGGGTCCATAAGTAATGGGGTATAAGTGTTGGTATCTGACACAATTCTGGACATTTCTTGCATGTAGGATCCTTTATCCAGGATTACAATTGCCCCCCCTGTCTGCAGGACGAACTACTATGTCCTTCCTCTCACACAAGGTTTGCAGTTCTATCTTAGAATCACGTTGTAATTGTGCAGGCCTCAGCCTTAAACGTTCCAAGTCCTTTACTACTAAATCCCTAAAGACATTGATATTAGGTGTAACATTTCCTGGGGGGTTAAACAATGATGCGTTGAACAAGCCTGAGTGCAATATATCTCAAAGAAAATATAAATAACACTGCGCTAACCCAATGTGAAAAGCAGCTACATAAAATATGACCAATATTGTAAACAGAAGTAAAAGTGAAATGCAGCGCTAAAAATGATAACCAATGGTAAAATGCACATCAGACATGGTGACCATTACCAATATATACATAGCTGAAACACGTGAAGCATAATATCAAAAGACTGAATATTAGACGGGATATAGTAAAGTCCTAATATATGGCTATGAATCTGATACAAGAGAGTCCCAAACATAGGCTAAATATGAATGTTGGACTGATGTAGAAATCTTCTCTTGTATATCATGAGTTGTACGATCATGGGAAGTGAATAGATGGAATACGCTTACCAGCAGGAGTGGATTCGGATGCCGGTGACACCGAATCAAACAGGCTCTGAGATCCTTAGTGGACGATGGTTGGACGATGGTTGGTCCTGGAAATCCCGGATCTCAAGGGGGATCTATCCTCTATGGTCCACGTCACGACTGTCCGTTCAGAAGCCCGAGAGGGAATTCTCCGCCACAAACAAGTCTCCAGAGCATGGATGGTTCCCAAAAAGATAGATAAGACGCCAATAGTGCAAATCAAATGACGTATTTTATTGGATATAACCAATAATCAACAAACGATATAAAAACGTGATCACGAGTAAAACAATAAAATCAAGTGTAGGAAAGAGTAAGGCTCACCCGACGCGTTTCGTCCACATGGACTTCAACAGGGGCATCCAAAAGTTTACTGAGTGCAATATAGCTGATGAATCTCTAACCAGCTGTCTGGTGGGGTTACTCAAAATGTACCTCATGATATTCAATTTGCGTGTGTACTTCTGTATGTCAATAAAGGTCTGAAATTTGTTCAGATTCCAAGGTGAAGCATATTTCAGCCCCTTTTGAGAATTATTAGCTCTTCCTTATGAAGCTCTTTAGTGCTAAGTTTAATGATAGCACTTGCATCTAAGTCCTCCTTCTTTTTGGAGTGAAGAAGCTTCCCTCCTCTGCTCTCTCTCTTGCGTCCCCATTTCTTTTGTGTCCCCCTCTGGTGCCCTCCTGAAAATCCCGTTAGGAATGGTTACCTAGAGGGTGTTGGTTATATGAAGAATGGGGCGCAGAGTAATTAATAATAATCCTGGGTTCCAAATCTCTTGTATTACCAAGGGGAGCGTATCTATTATGCGTATCAACTCTATAACAGCCCCTCACATCATAGGGGCCTTGTGAATGCAGACTAGTGTCATGTGTGGAATTTCCTTCAGTATAACGCCATGGTGGAGGGAATCCACCATAAGCTGATTGTTGATTGCAGAGGGGACCCTGTTTTCCCCTACCACCACGACCTCCGCGTGCACTGGGATACTGCTGTGAATCCACCCATCTCCCATGAGGGTTTGGGTATGCAGGACACATATATCCTCGAAGGTCCTGTACTGAAGGCTGATTATAATTACCACCTCTAGAGCCGATCAACGGGGATACTATATTTTGTCCCCCAGAATCAGGGAGAGGAATGGGGGGTACAGAGGTGGTGGCAGATATAACCTGCCATTTAGGCGCAATATCTCCAGGACTGAAACAAACTGGATATGTAAATTGGGGTCTCATGTTCCTGGGGGTCCCCCCACTAGGCCAACCTTTTTTGGTGACTTGAAGGGGTATTACTTGTGTGGCAAATGCCATGCTTGTAAAATCAATACTCATCGAGGTAGAAGGATCACCGAATTCACATCAGTTGGTACAGGTCTTACTTATTCCATAAAGACATTTATTACATGCAAAACAAAGTGTCTGGTCTACCTCCTCAGGTGCCCTTGTGGCCTTGAGTATGTGGGGAGCACTATTCGCATGTTAGACTAGGGGAACACATAGCAAACATTCGTAGGGGTTTTGACAAGCATAATGTTTCAAAGCATTATGCTTTCAAACATACAGTAATTGTGATCCTAATGGTACCACTTTTGTGGCTCTTGAAAAATACGTACCCCACTGGTGCGGTAGCAATGGTAGGCTCAATATCTCCAGGACTGAAACAAATTGGATATTTAAATTGGGGTCTCGTGTTCCTGGGGGTCTCAATGTGGAGAGGGACATCAACTGTTTTATTAATAACAGTTGATGTCCCCCCTACTGAATTTAAGTTGGGATACTACTTTTTTTCTTTTTTCTTTTTCTCTTTTCATTTTTTCTACTACATATATGTTTTATGCATATATAATTTTTATTTTATATTTTATTTTGATTACGTACTGTGTTGAATTGTGGATAGATTAATATGTTGTTCCCACTAATTTTTAATTAGGGATTATTCATTTAACATGTCTCTATATTAGGGAGTTTACGAGATATATATTATATGTTTCCTGCATTGTTTATACTGGCAACATACAGAAGCATGTAGTCTTAAAGTTTCCTCCCCTTTTTAAAACCCCCCTTTAAAAAGGAAATTAAATAAGTAAATATCAAAGACGCTATTTTTTGGCCACAAGATGGCGATATTTTTTATATGTATCAACATGAGTGTGATATGCTTTCATTAGTGTGCGCTCTCATTGGCTAAGGGATATTTCCATCTGCCTAAATACCATAGCTATGGTGCTCTAGGTTCTTTAATACTTATATTTAACCAGCACCTTCGGATCATTCGAACTAACCAATGACAGTGCTTCTTTGTCCTGTCCAGGACTATTTAGAGTGTTGGCGCAGGCGTGTGGGCATACCCCTGATGAAGTCATGTATGACGAAATGATCATTGGGACGCCACGCTCACATCCTCTGCGCATGCGCGATCGCTATCACACACTGATGTGATTTTTACTTTATCTGGAATTACATTTTTATCTGATTGCTCAAGTGACCCGTTTGTGGGTCATCTCGTTTTATGCAGCAGTGCATTCCCCTCTAAATAAAGCACCTTTTTTCGGCAATATTGCGCTATTGGAGATTCTCCTCTTCTCTTTTATATTTGCCCACTTGCACTTTGATCGTGGATTGGATTGAACTATCGCCCAGTGTTTGTACACACCATTCAGAGGGGAAGGCCCAGCATATTGGGATACCGCTCCAGGCTCCAGTTACATCTCTAACGGATCACAGATCCAACAAGCCTTGTATGACCCCTCCGAATAAGGGTGGTCACTGGCTTTCTGCTAAGCCTCCTATCTATCTGTGGTGGTGGTCTTACGTGGCCAAGTTTTTCTTATTTCACTATTCAGGAATGACTCACTTCACAGTGCACCAGGAATTCATTATATGAACTCAAATTACTTACTTACTTTGTTCAGTATTGATATATTGGACTTTTCCTCAATTAACTCTTGATGTGCATTTTTTGATCTATATGGTTCACTATCATGGATATTTTTTGTATCACAGCACTTTAATACTCACTTATACTAATTAATATTATCCTAAATCCATAGCGCTGCACTTTTCTTACTATATTTGCTTTTTGCCTACTATCTGGGTTATAGTGCATAGCTGCTGTATGGTATTGTGGTTTATTTTATTTCTTTGTTTTTCTTACCCCTTTATATATATATATTTATGGAGGCTGTTTTACCTGTCAGATTACTTGTAATTTCATCCAGCCAATACAGAGATTTGGGTTGGCCATAAATTTTACAATTTTCCTCTTCAATTTCCTTTGGATTTACCTTCAACTATGTAGTGCAATATAAACAAATAAAAAACCGCGCTAAAGTGAGTCCAATAAGGTCTGTGATAATAAACAGTCTATGACGTTGAACAATGAACTCCAAAATCCTTCTGTATGGTAAGTTGAAGAAAATAAAGTAACTGTGTGGTGAACTGCTTACCAGATGTAAGCCAAAAACAGGCAGGTGGCTTAAAACCCAGCCCGGGCCTTTAGGAGCACTTCAAGTGAACTGAATCCTTTGCGCTCGGACGGCAGAGCAAATCCACATAGAGTTAAATCAAAAACAAGAAACCATAGTGTGATACTGACATAACATATTTCATCAAAGAAAAGAGGGGGTGCGTTCACACAAATAATCATAAACCAAAAAAATCATGCAGGTACCCTGGGAGTGTAAGACCACTCTGGGAAGCCAAAAATGTGTAAAGCATGCAATAGGGGATGTCCTTATGTCTACTATAAGTAGCCACCGATTACCATACAGCTAAAGGAACACCCAGTGCCCAGGTATGTGGGGCCGCTTACCAGATAGTGAACCAGTGAGGGCATCAAATAGTAGGAGTACACCTTGTATGTGATCTGGGGTAAGGATAAAAAGAACCTACAGGGGTTCCTGCTCACCAGAAGGACGACCAAAGATAGCCTGAACCGGAGCACTGGCAGAGTGTCTCGATCCCGTCTTGGCAGGTACTTCCCGGGCTCGATGGGTATGTATATTAGAGAGGAGAAGCAGCCAATAGTGTAGTAACGTACAACTCCAGTTTATTAAAAGCAAAGCAAACACTTACATCTAAAACCGAATAATACGATGCCGGCCGGCACTCAAAAAGCTCCCGTCCACTCAGAGCAAAGCATGGTGACGTCAGCACGTCCCTCCCAGACGCGTTTCGTCATAGGTTGACGTTCTCAATGGGGGTAGTGCAATGGCGGCCTGACTGTATACACATTGAAAGTGTTTAGGTTTGACCTCATATTATATGGTTTTGGTAAATCTAAAGGAAAATTGTATCATGTATGGCCAACCTTACACAGCTCTGCCGCATTTATCACAGCCGGGTAGTTGGTCTTTAATGCAGTTAAGCAATATATATCCAGCCCATTGCCTGTGACTGGACACAGTGAGGGTCATCAAAGGCCACCTGTGCAAGAACAATTTTTGGGGCCCCTTTGAATTACAGAATACAAACGTAGTCATCTATCTATTCATGATAGATAGATAGATAGATAGATAGATAGATAGATAGATAGATAGATAGATAGATAGATAGATAGATAGATAGATAGATAGATAGATAGATAGATAGATAGATAGATAGATAGATCCCAGTCTGAATGGAAGTTTGATACCACCTAAATATAACAAACCAGGAACATGGTTAGGGAATCCAGCTTCTCACCTGCCCTGAAGTAACCAGTTTTCAGGTCTGTGTGACAGCAGCAGGGGGTCCTGGCACTCGCTCTTCATCTAGTACAGGGTTTCTCCAGTTCTATAGTTCCTCCAGAGGTTGCTAGGGGTTCCTTGAGAAATGAGCAATTTCCCCCTCAGATAAGTTACCACTGACACCATAGAAAGTTTTAGCTATCTGTAAGGGGGTAATTCATCCCAATGACCACAAGTGTAAGGAGCATTCTTCCTACTGACCATCACACTAACATACCTCCCAACTTTTTGAGATGGGGATGAGGGACACCTATCAGCAAAAGCATGCAGTCATAGGACACACCCCCTGCTATGCCCCCTTAATGGAGAATTGTACAAAAAAACCAAAATTGGTTAAACCCACAATTGCTTTTTTACCACTACTATTCCTTTATATTGGCTTTTGGAATTTACAAATGCAGCAATTTAGAAATCAGACGAAAGGTTTAGTGCTGGAAAAAACTTTTTGATAGATAAAAAGTGCATTTTAAAAACATCTATATAGATCAGACCAAAATGAGCGATAAATAAAGAGGAATGAGGGACAGAGGGACAATGCTCCAAATCAAGGACAGTCCCTCGAAATCAGGGACAGTTGGGAGCTATGCACTAATGTATCTGGAGTTGTAGATATATTTTTTTAACAGGAGTTCCCTGAGACTGGAAAGTTATTTCAAGGGTTCCTCTGTATTGAAAAAGTTGGGAAAGGCTGATCTAGTATAAATGGGCCCATATATCCCAAAGGGCCATTGCACAGCGTGCACAAATGGTTTGTCTTCCCCTGATTGGACAGTAATGCAACATCAGCAGACTAATGAGGCCTCTTCTCTCTTTTTCTATCAGCATGTTTCTAATTAGCAAATATGAATGCAATAGAACCTGATTGGCTCAGAGCTTTTCCCCCTTCTCTCCCAGTCTAAGTATTGCTGTGCAGGGAATTACAGGTTAATAATTGTATAAAAACCTATTTCTGTATAAACTGGAATTCAGTTAAAAAAGTGATTAATTTTTTATGCAAAACACATCCATAACTGTATATGCTTATCGCAGCTGAAGCTTTCTATCAGTTTGAAATAAATCAGACCTTTTCTGACAATAGCTGTACTTCAGAATTCCTTCTGCAGCACTGAAGATCTTTTGCTGAAATGACTAACTGATTGGTATGAAGCTTGATAGTGTTTATTGTACTAATAAATCCAGGCAGCGTAGTCGGTGAGTGATGAACAGAAACAACATTAGAAGCAGAGGGACCACTCTGGTTAATAGAAAATCATTTTGAGTAAGACATGGTCTATATTTCAACCAATGACTAAAATAAAGAGCGATCACACTGGGGGTTTTTGCAGATAAAGTTGCCCAGTTCTGTTTTATGAGGCGTTGTTTGAATTTAGCCTTATATATGACAGACCATCCAACCATTAACTTTGCTTACTGTTTAGGAAGACTATAGTATCATGTCTCAGGAGAAGGAAAAACTGTCAGTTGGTTTTGGTTCAATGGCTACTGTAATGACTAGACAGTTGTAGGGTCGTTTCTGGTATGCTAACATGCCAGGAAACACATCTTACTACTTGTTGTTTTTCAGATGACAACAAACCTCAGTAGGTTGCATCTGTTTAGTTTACACTATAAACTGTAAATTATTTTCTTTTAGACTTTTTGTAGGAGAAGAAAATGCAACATGTTTTTAAAACACAAGAAAAACTAACAGTGTAAGTAATTGCAAGCACTGAACCTATTCTCTCTGGAGAAGAGACGCTTGAGAGGGGATATGATTTCAATATACAAGTACCGTACTGGTGACCCCACAATAGGGATAACACTTTTTTGCGGAAGGGAGCTTAATAAGACACATGGCCACTCACTAAAATTAGAAGAAAAGAGGTTTAACCTTAAACTGCATAGAGGGTTCTTTACTGTAAGAGCGGCAAGGATGTGGAATTCCCTTCCACAGGCGGTGGTCTGAGCGGGGAGCATCGATAGTTTCAAAAAACTATTAGATAAGCACCTGAACGACCGAAACATACAGGGATATACAATGTAATACTGACACATAATCACACACATAGGTTGGACTTGATGGACTTGAGTCTTTTTTCAACCTCACCTACTATTTAACTATGTAACTATATGAATTTATGAAAACATGATATGAAGACAGTGTTTGTAAATAGTTGGGCTAAGGGTGATATTCCTGTTTATAGACGAGGTCTTTTAAAGCCACCCAGCAGAACATTGCTCCCTCGCTGCAAATCCTGCTGCTCCCTTTCCTGCTTGATGGGCAGCTGCAGGGAAAGGGGGTGCAGAAAGGATCTCTAATGGCTGCTACTGCAGCCTGGACAGGCCCAACTGGTGTAAGAATGGATTTTAAGGCTATGTTTAGCCACACCCACCATGATCCAAATGAAACTTGCAGTGGCGCTCTAGACTGAGACAGAGATCTCCCTGCCGGTTGCAGTGAAGGGAGCTGGTATCAGTGCACCAAAGGTGTAAAAGCATTATCAAAAAAAGGAAAAGGAGCCAACCCTGTGCAGAACTATGTAGATGAATGTGGCCTCAGCCAGTGTCTTGGGGGGCGTGGCTGAAGAGGTGCAGGCTGAGGCCACATTCATTTACGAAGTTATGCACATGGTTGGTGAACAGCGCCTTTGCTTCTCTTTGAAATTGCCACACCCACCACCAGAAAATGAGATCTGCTAGGACCTGCAGGGATTAGTGAACATGCACAGGCCCAGGCGCCTGTGATTAAGTGGTGTGCAGCAAGGTGCTGCAGCCACAATTTACACATTCGGGTGCAATAGAGAACTTGTATTGAAGTAATGCAGTCACAGTTCACAACAAAGTGATGTTCAGATGGACTAAAAGTGCTTGTAAAGAGGGCAGAATGCTACCTGGTCATCTTGTGCTCAATCAGGAAGATTTCCAGGAGAGTAACAGACCCTACACTTTCCCTCCTTACCAAGAACCTCTTCCTACCGCAAATACTGTTTCTAACAGGTGGAGTACCTTTCCCTACTCTGCCCATTCACAAATGCGTGCCAAAACTGGGAGCCAGGGCCTTAAATAGGCTCTACCTGACCCAGGATGGAAGCCAGAGCCACATGATGTGGCAGCATCCAATAGGATAGCTCCCCCAGTGACTCAGGAAATCACATAGGAACCCTGTTCCTCTTGACATGTGTACATGCTTGGGGGCAATGTCAGCATGTCAGGAGCCTAGGGTGAGCTACATACAGGCTGGGGCAACTGATGAAGGCTGCACTACTGTATCTTATCCATGCACTTTGTGCAGTACTACCATTCCAATGCTGCTGTGTAGGACCATAAGTGCTGGGACTGAACTGCTGTCCTGCAAGAAAGGATCATACTGCACAGAGACCAAAAGGCACAGGCTTGAAAAGTAGACCAAAAGTGTTCATAAACCCTTACATATACCAAGTGAAGTGACTGGCCTCAGGTCATACACAAAGATAAAACCAATCCTCCTACATTAGTTGAACCTGTTTATCTGCAGCAATCTCTTCTCTACAGCTGTTTAAAGTTTAGAATTTTCTCAGCTTGTCTGAACTTTCAGAAAGCAGGAGGCGGGGAGCTGAAGTTTCACTCTGCAGATCTGTGAGTAGAGCTCTGGGAGCTGGCTGGAGGGAAGGGATGACACCCCCCCCCCCCTCCTTCACACAGCACACAGGAACAGAGCTGAGGCTGTCAATCGCAGGCTGTGTGCTGCTGGAGGTCTCTCCCCTGTCACTTTTTTATCTCTTGGTGTCAGGTAAACGTGTCAGAAGTGACTCATGTTGATAGAAGAGGACTGAGGCAGCAGACAGAAATGGCACTTCATGCTCTGAACTGAGACAAATGCAAACTACAGAAGGATATCCTTTGTTCATATTTCATGTCTGAGGTTTACAGCCACTTTAAAGCATGGCGGGCTACCTTTAACCAGATTACACTCAGGAGCTGCAATTTAGTTTTGTCCTCTTCCTCCTGAATGTGAGAGCAGCTATTGCCTGATCAGACTGCGTCAAGGAAGAATCTACCCTAATACAAGTGTAGTGAAAGGCCTTTTGCCCCCCTTGATGTACTGTTTGCTGTTGTATGGTTTGCTTTTAAAAGGATATGTGCTGGAAGGGACTGTTTTTCTCTCTCTGTGAATTGTGGGGGTGTGAGCACTCCATTGTGAGTAAAGGAAGGGGCAACAACACTGGAAGGACTAAGTTTAAGTTACACCAAGTGGTTAGGTAGGGCCAGTATTAAGCCCCACAGAGGCGGCTCTCTAATTAGGCAAATTAGGTGGTCGCCTAAGGCCTCGCACTCACAGGGGCCTCGCGGCCGCCTAATTTGCCTGTTCTCATTCACTGAAGTTGACGCCAGCGGCTCTGCCTACCCCCACTGGGACTCTGTGGCTTAGGAGCTGACGGACAAATCAGATACTGCCCGCAGCCTGAGGAATAGCGGCCTCATCACGGAGCGTCCCAGTCTGTGGGGCCTCATGTGTAAGTTTTGCCTAAGGCCTCACAAAGCCTAGAGCTGCCTCTGAAGCCCCATACACCCTATCAGATTTTCTGCAGGTTTTTGTCTTCAGATTTACCAAAACCATGTAGTACAAGGGCCTGCCTGATTGCATACAAACTGAAACTCATAAGGTTTGACCTCATATTATATTATTTTGGTAAATCTGAAGACTAAAACCTGCAGAAAATCTGATAGTGTGTATGGGACTTTAGGCAGACTGCACTACACTTGCTGCAGGTATTTTTACTGCTATCAGTGACCTTACTCATGTACTGTTCTACAAGGTGCAGGAAAGTTACACCTGTTTATTGTGTAAGTGTTGTTTCCTCCTACTGGCCTTGTCTGTATTCAGGACTGGTTATTCCATGGGTGGTTTTGGGGAACAACAATAGTTACCTTGTTAAGGGTGCCATATGTGTAGTACAGTCTTTGCAATACTGTTCTTTATTGCCTAACCCAACTCTCATTGCACAGCTTGTCCTGTCAATAAAGTCCAGTTAAACAATTTCAGGTTTTTTGGTGTTGCTTGAGTCCAGGTACAAGACGGATCATCACTGGAGCATGGCAGAGGGATCTAATAAATACAGTGACTCATCCAGGGGTAACACTATAGTTTTAAAGTGTTTGTTAACTCTAAATTCTAAATCACTACCAGCCCCTCTACTAGAGCCTGGCATACCACACTATGTAGGTCATTTCTAAAAATGAGCGTTGTAAATACCTATTTAGAGCTATCTTCAGGCCGGTCATGTGACTCAAACGCTTTACAGCTCCAAGACATGGCTTCTGCAGGAGAGGGGCCAAGCTGACAGGCAAGGAGGAGGGGGTGAGGGGGAGAGAAGAGAGCAGAGAGTCCAGCTGCTTATGACAGAGGGATGATTTTCGTGGTCAGTACAGAGAGGGGATACAGGAAGTGGCAGGTTCGGGGAGGTTTTTTACAGTTTAGAGGGGAGTCGATTACACAACACAAGCACTGTGCTGTTTAATCAATTTTAAGGGACCAGGATCTGATTTTTTATTTTTTTTGGGTTAACAAACACTTTAACATTCCACTAAACTTTTATGTATCAGTATTTCTTTAACCCTTTAAAGTAGTATATGGGCAGTACCACTCGCATGTGGCCATCATAAGTAGCTGGTTTACTGCCTAACAAACAGGTGTCAAGGCCCAACCTGTTACTATCCCACACATGGATGGTGGCTGGAGGCCAAAGCTTCTCATGCTCCTAACCTCAGCACTCACACATTTTGTCCAAGCGCACATTTCCAGGACTCTGGCCGACTAGGTTGGCACCAGTAGACGCATCTCTCACTTCACTCCCAAGGCAGTGACTATAAAAAAATACTTTATCAATTATTTACACAGAAGTTCGACTTCATTAGGGCAAGGGTAAAGGCAAGACAGTCCAGAACATGGTATAAAAACAGTTCAGATAATGGCAGTGCAGTAATCCAAATAATGGTATAAGATTGTAGGATGAAATCATTATAAAGTAACTTGTAGTATTTTTTGGTCCCCTGCATGACCTTGCTAACACAGTCTGTGAAATATTGATGAAGAGGAAAGAAAATGGAAACACCAGCTTCTGACCATAAGTCTCTCAAAAGTCTACTGTCTATCCCCAAATTGGCATTACTTTCTCCCCAAGAGCTAGATGCTGTTGGGGGGCTAAGCCACTAGGCAGCCTCTCTGACAGAGGGGGAGAGCACGAACACCTCCTGCAGGTCTGGCTTTTTTGTCAGTACCTCGGCTGGAAGACACTGAGCCCCTGCTCCACCCACCTTTTATAAGGGTTCCCAGAACACTCTCCACCAGAGGGGAGGGAGCAACCCTTAAGGGACCCTCTCCCTGATTTCCACCTGCCAGCTAGTATATTCCTAAAAGCTTGTCCTGAAAAGCTAACTGTAAGTGCAAACAAATAAAGTGAACGTAAACCTGGAGTTAGGCTTTAACTTTACTGAGTCCCTCTCTACAAAGCAAAGCAGGAAGAGCTAAACAATCTGACCCAATCGGAACCAATCGGATCCAGCCTGACTTTTTTGGTAGACTTCTTGTTTACAATGAAGTTGTCTTCATTTAAAAAAATGGGAACATCTTTAGTCTGGTGGTAGATACAGTATACTGTATAAATATGGGTTAATAACCTTATTATAAATATAAAGACTTCAGATCATAGCAGCATATCATTTCTTTTACTGGCATCTGGCCTGATTAGTGTGGCAAAGATATTACTTGACCCAGTGACAGTGGTCTTTCAGTACTCTGCCAATCACAAGGGTATGTGATTAAGGGGAATTAATTATGGCTGAAGTGAGCAGTTATGACTAAAGCCTCGTGTGCGATTGTTGGCAGGGGATTGTCTGTTGACAGACTGTTGTCCTAAAATCTGACCATTGGTATGCTCCTGACCATTGGTATGCTCCTTTCGACAATTGTTGTCCAACTTTCGGCCAACAAATGTTGGATGGCAGGCTAGTAAATTTTCGGCGGACAACAATTTGTTGTCAGATTTTCATATGGTCAGTACATAAATCCGTCACACAAGAGTCGAAAGTACAAACACGCATGGTCAGAATCGATGCTCACCAAACACGAAATTAGCAGAAGAGGCCCAAAAGGTGGCACTCAAGAGCTGAAATTCCTCGTAGTACGAGGCTTTAGAGGCGGGAATTAACACAAAAGCAGACTGCACTAATTCCCCCTAATTACACATCATTCAAGTCTGATTAGTGCATTGAGGAACAAGTTAAGCCTCCAACAGAGACTAGATAGTCAAACACACAGTCATAGAACAAAAAAAGCTTTTGTGCTACTCTGTCATACATAACCAAAGGCCACAAAATATGAAATAATGAAGTACAATAATTTTTTGCAGAAATAGAATTTATTTTGAAATTTTATCAGTTACTTGAATTATAAGTAACTCCAGAACATAGATAAAATCAATTAATGAATGGCTATAAAACTAAACAACTGTACTAAAATGAGAAATGCAACTTAATTTACATTATTCTTACATTTTTAATATATTTTTAACATTCTCCCGCACATTTTTCACTGTGCCTCTTGCAGAATTTTAGCTTACTGTCATTTGGTGTCACGCAGCACAGGATAACTAAATGTACCACCCTGTAGTTTAGGCAGGGAGCTCCTCACAAATTTACTTGCCAGGAATAGTTATCCTGGTTGATAGAGATCTATTGATTTCTCCCTAAGTTTGGCCTTGTTGCACTTTTCTCTTCTACCACTAGGTGGCCGGGTGCTCAGTGGTACTAGATATGAGAAGGGCAACCCAAGGTCAGGTTATGGGTATGTGGGGTATCTCAGCCAATGGGCGGGGGTTTTCTTGAATCCCTTGGCCTTTTGGGAGAACCTATATATTCGGGTAAAGTCAGGTGATCTATGTTCTGTGCCACCTGGACGGCAGTCTGGGTGGACGTGTTTCATATTGCCCGGGCTGACAGCCTACCCAGAATTAAGAGAGCAGCGCAGGTTTGGGATTGTGGCTTGCTGTCCAACCAAAAGTGCTGGCCGGAGAACCTGTTGTGGTCACCGGTAGAGGGGAAGCTGTCGCCAGTAAGAGCTGCCTTATTACCATGGACCACAGTGAGTAGCTGCAGCAAGTACCGGAGCAGCATTCTCACCAGATGGGGAAGGTGAAGAATCAGGAAACTTCAGTGGGAATCAAGCCAGGAACACAGCCAAGGGAGGTGACGCTTGCAGAGCAGCCTTGTGTGTCAAGCTAGGGACCGAGCGGGCCAGTGTGGGTGAAGCTTGAGAGGCATCTAGAGTGCCAAGCTAGGGACCCAGCAGAGAGACGGGGGTGACGCTTGAGGTAGATAACACCGTGAATATTGGAGGAACTCAAGGGATTCAGTGGCAGTAAATCAGAGGGTCTAGTGAGAGACCAGGAGGTCAGTGTATAGAACTACAAAGAGAAGTTGTAGTAAAGCTGAAAGAACTCTTACGCTTTGTGTTAGGAACTGTTAAAGACTGTTGCCATAGGAGACAGCATTCCTGCATGTGCAGATGTGGATTCTTGCTGGAATCCTTTCACTGCACGGGTGTCCTCCTATTGAAGTCTCAAAGTCTGCTAATTGAGTTTGCAACTATCTGGCCTGGCCCTAACCCTCTCTACCCCCCAAAAATACAAAAAGGACTGTTAAGAGGAATAAAACATCCAACATCCAAGAAGTGTCTGGCTCCCAATAACTTTCACCATCTTTACACCCAGTATGCCTCACAACCCACTACATACAGAAGGATGTCAGCTATCTCTGGCCCAGGAGGTTCTCATTAGACCGAAGGAGGCCTGGGACCTTGCTACATAAACCCAGGAAGAAAATTGCAAAATTGTGCAGATTACAGTCCTTAAATGTGGCAGCTGCATTTTTTTTTTTTCACATTTTCAGCAAATAAAGAATATACATTATATTACCAAAAATGTTGGGACGCCTGCCTTTACACTCACATGAACTTTAATGGCATCCCAGTCTTAGTCCGTAGGGTTCAATATTAAGTTGGCCCACCCTTTGCAGTTTTAACAGCTTCAACTCTTTTGGAAAGGCTGTCCACAAGGTTTAGGAGTGTGCCTATGGGAATGTTTGACCATTCTTCCAGAAGCACATTTGTGAGGTCAGGCACTGATGTTGGAGAGAAGGCCTGGCTTGCAGTCTGCGATCTAGCAAGTTTGGGGTGGAGGGACTTGACTGGCCTGCACAGAGTCCTGACCTCAACCCGATAGAATACCTTTGGGATGAATTAGAGCGGAGACTGCGAGCCAGGCCTTCTCGTCCAACATCAGTGCCTCACCTCACAAATGCGCTTCTGGAAGAATAGTCAAACATTCCCATAGACACACTGGTAAATCTTGTGGACAGCCTCCCCAGTAGAGTTGAAGCTGTTATAGCTGCAAAAAGTGGGCCAGCTCAATTTTTAACCATACGGACTAAGACTGGGACGCCATTAAAGTTAATATGCGTCTAAAGGCAGGTGTCCCAATACTTTTGGTAATATAGTGTACCTGTCGATCTTGCCTAAAATGCAGTAGCCTTCCAATAGAAAAAGTCCGATGGAGCCCACACACGGTTGGAATTTCCAACAACAAGCTCTGATCGCACATATTCCGTCGGAAAGTCCGACCGTGTGTACAGGGCATTAGGCTTAATAAGCTGCAATATATAACATTTTTTGGTATTGCATTCAATGATTCTTCTAGGTAAAGGATGAGAAAATTAGAATTTGTAGAAAGACCTTTTGAGGCTTTCACAGTACCTCTGCAGCCTCTTGTCAACCATTGTGAGTTGCATGACCCTATGCCTAAAAACGATGTTGGTTTGCCTGCAAAGCTTCCTGTATAGAAGTCAGGGAGGTGCATTGCAGTAAATAACTTTCTAATGAATAATCAGGGGTCTGCAAGATCCGAGAGAATCATTCGTTTGGATAAATAGATGGCAGAGAGACTTTGGTGGGTGGAATTGAAAACCCATGATCTTATAGGATTGCAGGCCCAGGAGTGGGTCTTCCTAAATCATCACTACCCTTACTCAGGAAAGAGTACCTTGTGTACTCAAGGCCTGATAAGAGGAACATCAAAAGTCCCGAGCATAAAGGCTGTGTTCTTATGTTCCCTGCACTTCTACATGTACACAGTAGATGAAGAAGTGTTCCCATGCATAAGTCCCAGGCTCAGGTCCTTACATGTACACCCCTTGGTGCCTATTCACATTCACTCAGGCAGTAAATCTCATAGATCTGGGGAAGACATTGTTGAGGCACTGGGAGGGAAAGAAATAGAAGCCACTATTGTTGGCAAACAGCTCATTGATCACCAGAACATAGATCCCATAATCTGGCATAACCAAGGCCTGGGACCAATGACACATGATCCAGGTGGCCTTGCAGCCCGTTACCTGACCTCCTTAGCCACTGCACTCCTATTCTTTTACTTGAATACACTGTAGACTGGATTCACGCCTATGTGTTATGTGAAAGCAAAGCATGTGTTTTACAATACCACAATACACAGTAACGCACAACACTGTGTGGTGCACTGCAGTGGCACTTATTTAGAATGATACCTCAACACTAATAGCAGCCAGTGGATCCCCCAACTGTAGGTGCCAGTGGACCCACCCTGTAGTGCACCACAACACTCATTCCATGTGTTGTCTTAGAAAAGGTGCAGGCCTGACTTATTTTTCATTGCTGGTCATTGTTAGCCATTCTAAATGTATATTAATTCTTGAAATTCTGTGCAAGTGTGAAGTAAATTAAAAAAAAAATGCAAATCTCTTATTTGATTGGGGACGCTCCATATAAAAAGCAGGAGGTGTTCTCTGGTTTTAAAAGCGGCTGCAAGTACACAAATTCTGCAACGGCAGATTTCTACTTCAAGAAAGCTCAGAAGAGAAGCCCCTCCTCTACATAAGACTTTTAAAAGGGAAATGTCCTCTTTATTTCTATATTCCATTTAATAGTCCTTATTTATATAGCACAAACCTATTGCACATCTAATTACAAAAATATTGCACCATTCACATTAGTGATGGGTCCTATGGAGGTTTCTGTATAATGCCTCATTTAAAGCTAGACACGCATATTCCAGGAACAGTTTAGTCAGAAACCAATTACACTACTAACATTAACGTATGAATAAAAGCAATGGTGCATCCACTAAGGATACTTAGGAAACATAATCAGTGAAGATATGGTAAGTTCAACCACACAACTGAATTGATCATTTTGGCTAGAATAGCCAAACAGCATTAACAAAACTTTATTCACAACTGTTTTAATTATGTTGTTTGTTACACTTTAATTATGTAAAGTAGAACTTCACTCTCTCAATTAACATTGACTGTTCGTAATCAATATGCGGCTAGCATCAGTAAATAGACAGGAAAGTATATCATATTCACTTGTTTTAAACTTTTTCGGGTACTTCCTGGTTTCCAGGCCTAGGCAAATGATGTCATACATCCCAGGAGTCTTCAGGAGGGGAGGAGGAACTAAGCTAAACTAAGAGCAGATGGATTATAGGAAGTAAGTGCTACATGAATCATATGCCACAAGTAGCTATAGAAGAAAACCTATAGAAAACACAGAAAGATACACTGCAAGAATATTTTTCCTTGCATCCTTTAAGATGAGAATCATATGCTGTACTGGTTTGGACAAAAGCTGTAAAAAAATATGTACATGTCTGCAAATTAAATGCATTGTTAACCACTTAAGGACGGGAAGGATTTGTCCCCTTAAAGCGGTGTTCCGCGGGGGGTCTACGCCACTTCCCGTCCCCCCCACTGTCTGCTGGGAGACACACAGGTCCCAGAGACAGCAGAGACCATTCAGGTTGTGCAGCGCGACTCGCGCATGCGCAGTAGGGAACCAGGAAGTGAAGCCGCAAGGCTTCACTTCCTGATTCCCTTACTGAAGATGGTGGCGGCAGCACCCGAGAACCGAGGGACGGGTCGGCCTCGGGTGCCGACATTGCGGGCGCCCCGGACAGGTAAGTATCCTTATTTTAAAAGTCAGCAGCTGCAGTATTTGTAGCTGCTGACTTTTAACTGCTTGCCGACCGCCGGCCGTCAAGTGACGGCCAGGCGGCGCAGCTCTCGTTGCGGGAGGGCGTCATATGACGTCCTCGATTTCCTAGGCCACCAGGGGGCGCGCGCGCCGCCGCCGGCGATCGCGCGCGCCCGCCGTGTCACTAGGCACCCGGTGCGCGTGCGCGGCGGCTGCGATGTCCGCCGGGCACCCGCGATTACCGGTAACACAGCAGGACCGTGGATCTGTGTGTGTAAACACACAGATCCACGGTCCTGTCAGAGGAGAGGAGAGCGATGGTGTGTTCCCAGTACAGAGGAACACCGATCGGTCTCCTCCCCTAGTGAGTCCCCGCCCCCTACAGTTAGAATCACTCCCCTAGCAACACAGTTAACCCCTCGATCACCACTCAATGTTAACCCCTTCACTGCCTGTCACATTTATACAGTAATCAATGCATTTTTATAGCATGGATCGCTGTATAAATGTGAATGGTCCCAAATATGTGTCAAAAGTGTCCGATGTGTCCGCCGCAATATCGCAGTCACGATAAAAATCGCAGATCGCCGCCATTACTAGTAAAAAAATTTTAAAAAATAAAAAAATGTTATAAAACTATCCCCTATTTTGTAGACGCTATAACTTTTGCGCAAACCAATCTATATACACTTATTGCGATTTTTTTTTTACCAAAAATATGTACAAGAATACATATCGGCCTAAACTGAGAAAAAATTTGTTTTAAAGAAAAAAAAAAATGTATATTTATTATCGCAAAAGGTAAAAATTATTGTGTTTTTTTTAAAACTTGTCACTCTTCTTTTGTTTATAGCGCAAGAAATAAAAACCGCAGAGGTGATCAAATACCACTAAAAGAAAGCTCTATTTGTGGGGAAAAAATGATAACAATTTCATTTGGGTCGAGTGTTGTATGACCGTGAAATTGTCATTCAAAGTGCGACAGCGCTGAAAGCTGAAAAATGGCTTGGGCAGGAAGGGGACGAAAATGCACTGTATTGAGGTGGTTAAAAAAAAAAATTTCGGCGGACCTCCGCTTTAATGACCAGGCCATTTTTTGCGATACAGAACTGCGTCGCTTTAACTGACAATGTACCCAAACAAAATTTACGTCCTTTTCTTCCCACAAATAGAGCTTTCTTTTGGTGGTATTTGATAACCTCTGCGGTTTTTAATTTTTGCGTTATAAATAAAAAAAGATCGACAATTTTGAAAAAAAAAAACAATATTTTTTACTTTTTGCTATAATAAATATCCCCAAAAGAAAAACATATAAAAAACAAATCTATTCATTAGTTTAGGCCGATATATATTCTTCTACATATTTTTGGTAAAAGAAATCGCAATAGGCGTATATTGATTGGTTTGCGCAAAAGTTGTAGCGTCTACAAAATAAGAGATAGATTTATGGTATTTTTTATTATTTTTATTTTTTTTACTAGTAATGGCGGTGATCTGCGATTTTTAGCGGGACTGCGACATTGCGGCGGACAGATCAAACACTTTTGACACTGACAGGGAAGGGGCTAACACTAGGGGGCGATCAAAGGGGTTAAATGTATCCCCTAGGTGTGTTCTAACCGTAGGGGGGATGGGCTGCCTGGGACATGACAGAGTTCACTGTTCCTGATCACTGGGAACAGTAGATCCCTATCATGTCACCTGTCAGAACAGGAAATCGCCTTGTTTACAAAGGTAGTTCCCCGTTCTGCCTCTGTAATAGGTGATTGTGGGTCGCCGGCGGACATTGAGTCTGCCCGACCTGTGGGCACGCTCCCCCAGCTCGGAGCGGGTGTGAGCGTGTGGTGCTGCCAGCGCGAGCTGCCATACAGCTACGACGATTTGCACAGGAGAGTTGACCTGATCGCATAACGATGGCGGCTGGTCGGCAAGCAGTTAAAGTGTATCAAAAGCCCAAACCATTTTTTTTTTTACTAGTTGGTTAACATTCGGAAGGGTTTTGCAATGCAGAAAGGTTTTGTGCCCAGTTGGGGAAATTCACCCTCTCCATTTATACTAGTAACCATTGCCACTGCAACTGGGAAAATCTACAATTTTGAGTTGTTGCAGGAACAAGAATGGGGGGGAAACTTCCAATGGGGACAATTTTTGCAGTGACAGCTGTCTAAGAAAAGATTTCCCCTTACTTTGGAGAGATTTTGCTTTTTTGTCTAAAGCGGTGGTTCTCAACTCCTGTCCTCAGGACCGACTAACAGGCCAGGTTTGCAAGATAGTAGGCTGTTTAAACTGATCTGCTGCACATGACCAATGCCGTCTTGTCTACAGCATTCCGGTGAAACTTATATAAAGAAAAGTACAGCGCTGGATATAGACAAACACTAAAAAAGAAAAACCACAGTGCACAATGATTCACTGGTGATAAAATAAAATCAAATTAGTACATATTGTCCATACATGCTCCAATATAGTAGCAAACTGGGGTGTTGGATTAAGTGCGTGGCTATCCCCACCGCAAAACTTTATCACACTAAAATATATCGTGCTTAATATTCATATAGTGTCCATAAATACACATATGTGAGTCCCTGTTTGGTTAAATCCGTGACTTCCACCGCAATAGACCCGTCACCATAGGAAGATTAAAGGCTTACCAGACAGCCCTTAATAAAAGGCATGAAAAACCTCCACTTTGGATGTTGTCCCTTCTGTGGATGGGTCCCATCCGGAAGCGTGGAATAAGTAACAGCAGACGGTCATCAATGGAAAGAGTTCACTCACAGCGATAATGAGTATCCAAAAAAGAAGAAATGCTCCAATAGTGTAAAAAGGTTTGACTCTCCTTTATTAAAATTTGCCATACAGGCATCCATATAAACAAGTTCCTTGCAAGGAGTTTCAAAACAGCTCCGACAGATGTCAAAAGATCGCGCATAGGGTAAACACGCACACACGTACTGCGCATGCGCAGACTTTCGATATCTGTCGGAGCTGTTTTGAACTCTTGAACTGAGTGAACTCTTTCTATTGATGACCGTCTGCTGTTACTTATTCCACGCTTCCGGATGGGACCCATCCACAGAAGGGACAACATCCAAAGTGGAGGTTTTTCATGCCTTTTATTAAGGGCTGTCTGGTAAGCCTTTAATCTTCCTATGGTGACGGGTCTATTGCGGTGGAAGTCACGGATTTACCCAAACAGGGACTCACATATGTGTATTTATGGACACTATATGAATATTAAGCACGATATATTTCAGTGTGATAAAGTTTTGCGGTAGGGATAGCCGTTAATCCAACACCCCAGTTTGCTACTATATTGGAGCATGTATGGACAATATGTACTAATTTGATTTTATTTTATCACCAGTGAATCATTGTGCACTGTGGTTTTTCTTTTTTAGTGTTTGTCTATATCCAGCGCTGCACTTTTCTTTATATATACTTAGTGGTGCCCCCTATCAGGGTTATAGTGTCCAGCTGCAGGATACCTTCCTCATAGGTTTTATATTCACATTTTTCAGTTTTTTGTACACCTAGCACAGATTTTTCCTTTAGAATAATTCTGGTGAAACTTACCATCTGCTACTCTGTATTTCACTATTCATTATCAACTCAGCCTGGCTTGACCTCTTATGATATCTGCCTGTACTGACCCTGACTTGCACTTGTTCTCCACTTCTGCCTGCTCATCCGTTACTGACTCTGGCCTGAATTCTGACTACGCTTCTGCCAAAGTGATTATGCTCAGTCTGATCATCAGTTACCGACCCAGCTTGCCTTACTTTGCTGATCATCTACCTGCTGCCCGGGCAGGCTCTGCTAATCACGTGCCTGCAGCCCAGCCGATCTCGACTGAACATCTGCCTGCTGCTCAACCAGTCTCCGCTGATCATCCTCTTGCTATCCAGCCAGTCTTTGCTGATGTTCTGCCTGCTGCCCGGCCTGACTCTGCTGACATTTAGCCTATCTACCCATGCCAGCTGGTGGCAACAACTATGAGGTACTCGTGCCACTCTGTGCACTTGCACCACTTGTTCACTTTACCAGGGGTCCTGAGCTGCGTATGTGAGAGGACTGTATGCGAAGCTTGGAAAGGGTCAGTAAAGGGAACCTGTTGTTTGCCCTGAATGGGAAAACAAACACTAGCATGCTTAGAGCACTACTGGCGCAGTACACTGCAGATGTACTGAACGTGATGATAAGGATGAATAAAAAGCACTTGTAAATAGTAATGCTGAATATGGTCTTCTTGGATAACAATCTATCTCAATAGCACTTAGCAAATAATTTTTGATAATTTGAATGCTAACACAGCTCAAGAACCTTAGTCAGATTATTATGAAAGCAATTAGTATGCTACAGTATTAGTAACTTTAAGAATAGAAAATGTCTTGTAAAATGGAAGCTAGACAGTGGGGGTCCCATAATAATACAGTGATGGAGTGGCAAGATCTACATTTACATCTCTGCTCCTGTCCGACATCACCCTAAACACATATTATTTGTATGCGTCCTCCTGAATTTGTTAGTATTGGGATAACATTGCTACTAAGTGGACATCTTGAATTTCTTTGAACTCCATTGGTGCTCAAAGGTTGTATACTTTCTACTGAAGCCTGATCTTTAGCTGGCCAATACCAATGACCTTTATAAATCTAAAATATGCAAATGTTTTGCAACAACATCCAGCTGCGGAATTAGTCTCAGAGCTCCATCTCCTCCAATTTAGTAGAATAGTAAATCTATTAGGGACATATGCTTAAGTGGTGTGCAATGCACAGAGAAACAGATGCACAGTGAAGCATATGGCAGCAACAAGCTTAGCTGTGCAGAGGAAACCTGTTTAGCTGCTTCTTGTCAGCAAAACCCATAAAACATTGAAAATCATTAGAACAGAGAAAAGTTCCTATAATGAAAATAAAAATATTGCCTGTGTGTCCTATTATTCATCTATGAAAGCATCAAACGTGTTTGCTTTTTTTTTTTTTTTAGAAATGTGAACTGTACGGAAAATACCTCCATAGAGCAATGACTACACTATGAAAGAAAAAAATAAGTGTAGCGCTATAAGGGTATGAAAAAGTCCAATGTAGGGGACATTAAACTAACAAATAAAGCTAACAAAGAAGAGTCTTCCTGAGGAATGAGGTGGAAATCTTCAGGAGCTGGACACTTCAAATTCATGAACCATCTGGAATGGAGACATGCACAACACCACCAAAAGTGAAAAGGCTTACCGGATAGGATGGACCCAACAGGGCATACGCCGAGAAAGGTCAGATAAGGCTTGGGTGGTGAGTGTCTGCAGGCGGCCCAGGCGGCCCAGGCGGCCCAGACACTCACCACCTAAGCCTTATCTGAATCCTGGAAGCTGATTAGTTCTATACAGAGTTGCATCAGATTTTTCACTCTGCAGTTTTTGTAAAGCAACCCCTTTGTCTTTAGGGAACCCACAATGCCTTGTGTCACTTACTTTCCTTGCTTCTGCACCATAGGTATCCACATTTACTCTTCGGGGTGCTTTCAGTTTTCTTATGAGAAGTTGTAGCTGATGATGTCATAGACACAAGTCCCTTAAAAGGGGCCACACCTATTTATTTATTTCAGGTACTTATATAGAGCTGTCAATTTTACGTAGCACTTTACATCTGCTATATTATACATTCATATCAGTCCCTGCCCTCAAGAAGCTTACAATCTAAGGTCCCTAACTCACATTTATACACATACTAGGGCCAACTTAGACAGGAGCCAATTACCCTACCAGCTTGTCTTTTGGAGTGTGGGAGGAAACTGGAATAACCAGAGGGAACCCACGCAGGCTAGGGGTGTTGAAAATAATCATGCAATCGATGCATCGCGGAGTGGAGAAGAGGAAGAGGGAGGGGAAGACTCTGACAGGGGCCAATGATGTTATTGATGTAATCGCGATGCAGCCATTATCTGCATGAATGCAGAATCGTTTAAGGCTGCATCGCGATTGCATCAATAACGTTATTGGCCCCTGTAAGAGTCCTCCCCTCCTTCCTCCTCTCCTCCACTCCATGCCTAAATGTGTATGTGTAATCACACACAGCAGGGATCTCCCGCTGTGACATTGGTCTTGGATCTGAAATGCCTGGCGGTCAATGTAACAAAGTCCCGCTTCCTAGACTGGCTCCTATGATAGACGGCACACTGATCCTATACTGGGAAACTGAATCAGTGTGGCGTGTATTATAAGAGCTGGTCTAGGAGGCGGGACAATGTTGACAGTGGCCGCAGGGCAATTCAAATCCAAGCTCTGTGTAACAGCAGGAGATCCTGCTCTATGTGATCCGGGCACTGATAAAGATGCATTGATGGGCACTGGTAGGCTGCATTGATGGGCACTGATGAGGCTGCATTGATTGCCACTGATAAGCTGCATTGATGGGCGCTGGTAGGCTGCATTGATGGGCACTGATGAGGCTGCATTGATTGCCACTGATAAGCTGCATTGATGGGCACTGATAAGCTGCATTGATGGGCACTGGTAGGCTGCATTGATGGGCACTGATGAGGCTGCATTGTTGGGCACTGATGAGGTTGCATTGATAAGCACTGGTAGGCTGCATTGATGGGCACTGATAGGCTGCACTGAAGGGCACTAATGAGACTGCATTGATATTGCTGCACTGATGAGGCTGCACTGATGGGCACATATAAGACTGCACTGATGGGTGTTTGATGAAAACCATGGTCAGTAATCCTGCTACATTGCGGAATCGAATCGAATCGTTGATCATAATCAAATCGTGAGACCAGTTAAGATGTTCACCTCTAATGCAGGCACAGGGAGAACATGCAAACTCTAGGCAGGGAATGCCATGGTTGGGATTCAAACCAATTACCCTAGTGCTGCCAGGTGGAAGTGCTAGCCACTTAGCCACTGTGTGTGCCACCTACAGTGTATAAAGGATCTCTGCATTCACAAGTCTGGCACCCGACCAATGCTTTTGCGCTTCCTTCTTGTGCGCTTGTATCCTGTCTGTTTCTTTTTCTGGACCAGCTTACAGTGCATCAACCTTGACTTTCTTTTCAGATTCACTTGTCTGCTGCCTGCCCCATTCTCTGGCCTGTATTACAGTCCTTTTTCATCTTTGCCGTGTTCCAGCCTAATCCAGTTAGGTCTGGGGTTTTAATCTCTGCAGCACGGTTCCTGTCTACACCGATGCCACTTGAATGCATCTAAACTCATGTGCTTCTGGTACTGTGGGAACCTAGGCATTGCTAGCTGGCATCAGCACACAGCCAAATCCAAACCTCTTTGAGGGGGTCCCTGGTGGAACACTGGCGGTTCCTTAGTCTCTGCACCCTGGAGGATAACAAGTCACCTTCTCACATCTGAGTTCACTTTGAATTTTATGTTCAGGGTGCACCTCAATTAAAGTGATTCTAAAGTCTCAATGTTTTTCCCCTTCATGAATTCTATGCATGAAGGTAAAAAACCTTCTCTGTGTAGCAGCTCCCCCCCATCCCCACCCTAATACTTATCTGAGCCCCATCATGATCTAACCATGTGCACAAGACCCTCGGCTCTCCAGGGACTCTCACTCCTCATTGCCTGAGGCAAATCACAGCCAGTGAGCCAATGAGGAGAAAGAGGGGGCAGGGCTGAGCTGTAGGTCTGCATGTGAATGGACACGCAGAGCAGTGGCTTGGGAGCGAGCCTGATCGGGTGCCCGCACAGCAAGCTGCTTGCTTTGGGGGGCACTCAGCAGGAGGGAAGGACCTGGAGCACCGGCAGGGGACCCAAGAAAAAGAGGATCTGGTCGGCTCTGTGCAAAACCACTGTACAGTGAAGGTAAGTATAACATGCTTGTTATTTAAAAAAAAACAGTCTTTAATATCACTTTATATCACTTACACAAGCATGGTCTACTGTTGTTGTCACCATCAGGAAACCCAACCTCAGAAATGCTGGAGTGCATGTAGACAGAAAGTGCCTGTAAAGAGGCTATAGGAGATCAGCGGCATTGGAATGTAACAATAGATGAACAAAAGGTAAAGGAAGGTTTCATTAAAAAATGGCAATTGTTTAAGATACACTGTGCTTTAGCAAACTAAATTTAATTTAGTAAAATATATGAAACGTATACGGTACATTTAAAATATATATCCAAACTAAACTGGTCCCAAATCATTATATTATTTTTCCCTTGGCAAATGGAAATAGATCATCTAAATCTGAAAATACCTCTACTTTTAATTTATAAACTGGAGCTTGTCAATAGATTCATACAAAAAGAACTGTAAAGTGAAATCGTAATCTGGAAGGAAAGATAAACAAGGGATTTGGTGGCAAAGTGCAACAAATATAATGAATGTTTTGTGGCATGTTTTGATAAATTATCAAAAGCCAGCAGAAATATCAGACAAGCTGTTACAGAACAAAAGATAAAAAGCTGCAAATTGCATCACTGTGTAAAATAAAACTATTAGCTATTCTGATGAAATGTTCCCAATAGCGCAAGATTACATTTTCCTTTTTCGCCACTAGATGGCTCTCCGTCATCCTAAAACAGAAAATCCATTTTGGCTTAACAATGACAATTTCCATATATAAAAGTATCTTTTGTAGAAAGACTGAGAGGCAGGAAAAAGAACAATTGGTTCCAAAGCTACAGAAATTGCAGATCGGGGTGACTTATGCTGAGGGTCCGATTTTCTCTCAGCAGGGAAGCAGATTGCCGCTTTTCAGGTTTTATTTATAATTGATAGCATTGGGAGTAAGAAAAAAAGAAAACTGTCAGACGTGCAGCTGTGATGTCTAGGAAAAAGCTTTAGGAAGATGTGGAAAGAGAAAAAAAATAAATCGCTGATACATATTTGGAATTTTTCAACAGATTCAGGCCCTGTATAAAAAGGGAAAGTGGAGTTCTGCCCATGGCCCATAGCTATCACTGCCATGAAATGGGAGCCTTTGGTAGTGCCCTCTAGAGGACAGCATGTAACTAGATTTTTGCACTCTTTCTAAGCTGCCATATTGCCTTACAAGCATTATAAAACCAGTACCGGGGAAAAAAATGCAAAAGTGCAACATTGTTTTACCAATGTCTTTAGCTGTGTTGTCAGCAGTAGTTGTCATTGAGTTGTGCTTCAAGTTCCGCTTTATAACTTTGCTCCCCTCTCCACAATAATAATGTTATTTTTTTGGGGGGGGAAAGGCTTTTCTGTTTTATTTTGGGTTTTTTTTTCTGGCAGGCACGCCCCCGCCACCATTTCACTCTAGACCATAATAATGTCTGCTCCCACAGCTAAGGTTGCCACCTTTTCCTCAAGCCAAACCTGAATACTTTAGCGGTGCTGGATTTTTCATTTTTTTTTGTAGTATGAAAAACAAAATGTAGTACAAATTGATGTAAAACCTGTATAACCTTTTTTAAAATTTGTGCTGCACCAAATCGCATGGTGTTTTGTTACTGCACATTCTGCCGCAGGTGAATGAGCGCAAAAGCAAGGTGTGTGGTTGAGCCATTAGGACTTAATAGCACCACTGTACACCTGGAAAAGGGATGTGTTTTTGTACATTGCAGGAATGCACACAATTTTGTGCAAATTCCTGCAATGCACAAATGTCTATCTAAAATTTTCTTTCAGCTGAAGTCCGAATTGCTTCCTAATATAAAATAAAAGTAGGCCAATCACATCCATATTTCAAGTAAATGAAAATAAAACCACCTTACATCAAGTGTCCCTAGCAAAGTGCCTCTTTATATCAGGTGTCCCCATCAGAGCCCCCCTTACAACTGTGTCTCCATGAGAGTCCCCCCTTACATCTGGTGTCCCCAGTAGAGTGCCCCATTACATCAGGTGCCCCCATTAGTGTCTCCCTTACATCTGGTGTCCCCATCAGAGTCCCCTCTTACATCTGGTGTCCCCAGTAGAGTGCCCCATTACATCAGGTGCCCCCATTAGAGTCTCCCTTACATCAGGTGCCCCCACCAGAGTCCCCCCTTACATCTGGTGTCCCCATCAGAGCCCCCCCCTACATCTGGTATCCCCAGTAGAGTGCCCTATTACATCAGGTGCCCCCATTAGAGTCTCCCTTACATCAGGTGCCCCCAGCAGAGTCCCCCCTTACATCTGGTGTCCCCATCAGCGTCTCCACATACATTTGGTGTCCCCAGTAGAGTATATGTATATAGAAAGTGCTGCGCAAATAAAAATCCATAAACAACTAATAAAATTAGAGTGTGGTAGCAGGATAGGAGAGCAGGAACCACCGGTGACAGTAAATATCTGGATGGTGACTTTATCCCTCCACCGTTCTTAGATGGCCCCTCACCTTTGATTTAGAGATCTAGAATGTTTGCTGTGCATGGTGATATATGCCATTCGGGTATTGCAAGTAATCATCTCTATATAATATACAGTTTATGTCTGTCTATTGCTGGCGTTGGAGATCTGTGTAATTTACGTTAGGAATGAAGGGTAATAGGAACCAATAGCTACTAGGTAATGACAGGGAGGCGCTTGACCTCCTGATTACTGCTCCTGCCCTTCTGATTGGTGCCGCCGTCACCATGGAGTAGAATAATAACAATGCGGGCCGTCACTGCGCATCCTGCCCCACGCCGATGAAGTCCCGTCCATAGGACGTAACGCGTACGGGGGTTAGGAGCGTGTGACGTCACCCGCGGTCATCCGACAGACACGATCACAAGCCCGCTGGCCGGCACTCGGATCGGAGTGCCGGTTTTATGTGAGTGTTATTGATGTCCTTTTTTAGCCTTTATCAATTTTAATAAATCATACACGGAGAACACTATGGTTTGTTGTTTTTTATTTTCATATTCATCATCTGCCATATATTGAGTACTGTGAGTTGAAGGAGGTGAAGGAGTATCATACAGATTGATCCATCCAATCTTATAAGCGGTGTGACCTGTTTCAGGTCGAATATTTGAGGTGAGGGGCCATCTAAGAACGGTGGAGGGATAAAGTCACCATCCAGATATTTACTGTCACCGGTGGTTCCTGCTCACCTATCCTGCTACCACACTCTAATTTTATTAGTTGTCTAATTTTATTAGTTGTTTATGGATTTTTATTTGCGCAGCACTTTCTATATACATATATGCTTTTGAGGTATTTTTTGAATTGACCTTAGTGCCTGCTTGCATTTATTTTGTCATATCAGTCAGCGCTGAATTTAATTACATTATTTCTTTGTCCCCAGTAGAGTGCCCCCTTACATCAGATGCCCCCATCACAGTACTTCCACACATCACAGCCCCCCCTACATCAGGTGCCACCATTAGGTGTCCCTCTACACATCAGTGTTTCCCCCTGCACTCACAGATCACAAACTGCAAATAAGCTCCTCATTACTCTCTCCAGTCTCCAGACACTCTTTATTCCTCAGCAATGCTGCTGAGACTAAGGTTAGTTTGCCCCCTGCAGGTTGGAGGGAGGAGAACGCCTAATCCTCTCTCCAGTTATTTTAGGGAGCCACGGTCTGGTCTGAATAATGTATCTGGTTTTCAGTGGACTGAAAACCGGACACATGATTCAAAACCCGGACTTTTTGGGTGAATCCCAGACAGGTGGCAAACCTACCCACAGCCCCCTGGGAACCCCGTCACATATCCCAGGAGGCTGTGGAAGCCGATTCACAGAGCAGTCAAGAGCTGGGTGGCCTAAACCCAGAATGGATGGCAGCGTGGGACACAGGCACAGGACACAGGCACAGTCAGCTAAATAGGACAACCAAGGATTCGCTGGACAGGTGAGTATGTATTTTGAATTCAACAGCATAACAGGTAAGTGGGGATGGGGGGGGCAGGAAGCTGCAGGGGCCGGTCTTACAACCCAAAGGAGGGAGCAAAGGAAGTAAAACTGCTTTTTGCACCCCTCTAAACACAAGCAAGCATTTAACCCTTGCACTGTGAGGGCAGCCGCAATGCAAGGGAATATTGTTCTTATTTCTGTCTTTTGCAGAGCTCAGCTTTAACCCATCTGTTAATGTGCACAGCAACAAATTAAAATGATTGTACAGCCAATATAGCCGATGTGGATTTCCGCAGGAGCTAAATGTACAAGTTTAACCACTTCGCGCCGAAAGATGGCTACAGCACGGGCGCCAATTGCCGGGAGGCTGTCCCTGGACGCCCTCCTGTTTACTCCTGCGGGCGGGCATCGGGGAAGTTCTCTGCTGGCCGTGTTCCTTGGACACAGCCAGTCACAGATCGCTGTAAACGACCAATCACAGCGGCCGTTTACAGCGTGATCGGCGGTGCCAATGAGAGATGATCTCATATGTAAACATAAGAGATCTTCTCTCATCGCCGTTCTCCCTCCTCACACAGAGACAGCGTGTGGGGAGAGAGAGCTAACTGCTGCAGCGTGAGTCAAAAAAAATGAAAAAAAGTGACGTCAGTGACATCTGTCCCCACTGTCATTGTCCCCACTGTCATCTGTCCCCACTGCCATCTGTCCCCAGAGCCACATATAAGTGCCATCTGTCATCAGTGCCATCTGTCATCAGTGCCTCATATTAGTGCCATCTGTCATCAGTGGCACCTGTCAGTGTCATGTGCCATGTGTTATCAGTGTCACGTGTCATCAGTGCCACGTATCAGTGGCATCTGTCATCAGTGTCACGTGTCATCAGTGCCACGTATCAGTGGCATCTGTCATCATTGTCACGTGTCATCGGTGCCACGTATTAGTGCCATCTGTCATCAGTGCCACGTATTAGTGCCAACTGTCATCAGTGCCGCGTATTAGTGCCATCTGTCATCAGTGCCACGTGTCGTCAGTGCCACGCATTAGTGCCATCTGTCATCAGTGCCATCTGCCACATATCAGTGGCATCTGTCATCAGTGTCACGTGTCATCAGTGCCACGTATCAGTGGCATCTGTCATCAGTGTCACGTGTCATCAGTGCCACGTATTAGTGCCATCTGTCATCAGTGCCATGTATTAGTGCCATCTGTCATCAGTGCCACGTATTAGTGCCACGTGTCATCAGTGCCACGTATTAGTGCCATCTGCCACGTATCAGTGCCATCTGTCATCAGTGTCACGTGTCATCAGTGCCAGGTATTAGTGCCAACTGTCATCAGTTCCACGTATTAGTGCCATCTGTCATCAGTGCCACGTATTAGTGCATCTGTCATCAGTGCCACGTGTCATCAGTGCCACGTATTAGTGCCATCTGTCATCAGTGCCACGTGTCATCAGTGCCACATATTTGTGCCATCTGTCATCAGTGTCACGTGTCATCAGTGCCACGTATTAGTGCCATCTGTCATCAGTGCCACGTATTAGTGCCATCTGTCAGTGCCACGTATTAGTGCCATCTGTCATCAGTGCCACGTATTAATGCATCTGTCATCAGTGCCACGTATCAGTGTCATCTGTCATCAGTGCCACGTATCAGTGCCATCTGTCATCAGTGCCACATCAGTGTCATCAGTGCCATGTATCAGTGCCATCTGTCATCAGTGCCACGTCAGTGTCACGTGTCATTGTCCTGATGCTCCAGGGCCTTCAAAAGTGTAATAGGTAGCTAACAAGTTAGATTCATTTTTGGGGCTTTTCGATTTTGTCCTCGTGCTCCAGGGACTTCAAAATTGTAATAGGTAGTCAAGAAATTAGATGTGTAATTTATGCTCCTAGAACACCTGATGGTGCTCCCTTCATGTTGGGCCTCTCTATGTAGCTAGGCTGTGAAAAAGTCCCACACATGTGGCATTGTAATACTCAGGAGGAGTAGCAGAATGTATTTTGGGGTGTTATTTGTGTCATTTTGCAAAGAATTGTGGGAAAAAATTACAACATCAAAAACCTCACCATGCATCTTACTAAATACCTTGGAATGTCTACTTTCAAAATAGGGGTCATTTGGGGGGTATTTGTACTTTCCTGACTTGTTCGGGTCGCAAGAAATGAGATAGGCCGTCAGTACATCAGGTGTGATCAATGTTTTATGATTTGCACCACAGCTTGTAGACTCTTTAACTTTCACAAAGACCAAATAATATCCACTAATTTCGGTTATTTTTATCAAAGATATACAGTATAAATTGTGGCCAAAATTTATGAAGAAAAGTTAATTTGCAAAATTTTATCACAGAAACTAAGAAAAATGCGTTTTTTTTCAAAATTTTCAGTCTTTTTTCATTTATAGCGCAAAAAATAAAAAACCCAGAGGTGATTAAATACCACCAAAAGAAGGCTCTATTTGTATGAAAAAAGGACAAAAAATTCATTTGGGTACAGTGTTGCATGACTGAGTAATTGTCATTCAAAGTGTGACAGCGCTGAAAGCTGAAAATTGGTCTGGGCAGGAGGGGGGTTTAAGTGCCCAGTAGGCAAGTGGTAAAACAATACGTCTGTATTTGTATTTACAAAAAAAAGTTTCTTACATATTTTTTTCATCCTGAAAGAGCAGGTTACATGTTCATTTCCTAGCTAAGTGCATCACAGACCTGCAGGTGGACGTGTCCACATTAGTGGGCATTTGTGTCACTTGTGTCACTTCCAGAAGCCACCAAGCATCAGCGTTTCCATGGTAAACAAATGCGAGCACATCTCACAAATGACCTACATGCTCATGGATTTGGCTGGAGAAGCTGCTGTCCATTAAGGGAGGAGGGATGGGCGGGGGCGTGGCTAGACACTGATCACAAAAGATACAGGCAGGCTACAGAGCCGGGACAAGGTCATCCAGCGCCAAGGACAAAGATGCCAAACTGCGCCCCCTTCCTTTAGGATTAGGGTTAAGAGTGATGTCACTGTCACTACTCCTGTCAGCCTTGTAACAGAAGCAACTGGCACAAGGAGCCCTCATCCCTGCAATAAATCATTGTGCCAAGGGCAACAGCCCCTCCTGCCCACCCCTTGTCCCAGCCACGGCAGGCTGCATGCTTGCACAGCCTGCCTGTATCTTAGGAAGGGATGACGTGAGACACAAACTGACCACGCTAACATTGGCTTCCTAGCGTGGTCAGTTTTTAACCAGGAAGTGGGGAACTGGCAGGGTCAACCTGGTAATATACAGTAGATACAGTACATGCACAAATAACGTGCTTATACAAAAAGCACATATAAAATCCTTAAAGAGACAGATGTAATACATTTTATGTTTAAGTTTAAAAACACTTTAAATCCTGTAGGATGCAAGTGTCACAGTGCAATACATGTGTCAAAAAATGCCACAAAAAGTGATTTACCTTCAGTCCAGAGATTTCCCCTACTGTATTTCTTCTCTGCTCCCTGATGTCCTCAGTCTGATGGCCAGCATCATTCAACCCCCAGGTCCTCCTGGACCCACCCCAACCTGTGACTAGTGAGTGAAAGTTGAAGCAGAACAGTGATGAGCTCAACTCTCTGTCCATTCTGCTCTCTTATGCTATCAGCATGCTTCTTGCAGTGCATGAACTGATTGGCTTCTTCTTCCTCTCATGCACCATGAAGCTGTTTCAAGTGAAATTGGAGTACTTACACTGCTTGTATTTAAGAAATACATACTGTAAATTGTATATTTACAATTACAAAGCAGCATTCATTTGTGATTTGTATACTTGTTCAGATTTAAAAACTACCACATGCACGTTTTAGAAAACATTTATATAAAAAAAAAAATATATATATAAAAAATAATAATATATATATATGTATGTATATATATATATATATATATATATATATATATGTGGGTTATCTATTTAAAACAGCATAAGAAATACGAGGCTTATAAGTTAATAACAAAGAATATAAAAATGATTTAGGTATGCAAATTTTTGCTTAAAGTGATTGTAAACGATCACCTTGTAAAACAACCTATTCAGTTTAAAATAGAAATAGAAGTCAAAACATACTCATATAGATATAACAAAACATTATAAATACCCTGTCCCCTTTTTTATAAGTGATCACATTCCCTCTGTTCTCAGCTACATAAGAGCTGGGGGGGGGGAGCAGCACACTGAGCTTCCCAGTGAATGGCTGTGCAGCGGGGGCATGTCAGGACAAGTCTGATCATTGGAGGAGAGCAGGTTGAGTTCCCATCATAGCTAGAGAACTGACCACAGTGTGCTCTCCTGCTTAGCGTGGTCAGTTTTTCATAGGAAAGCAGAGGGACTAGCTGGAACACCAGTTGTTTCACATAAAGGAAGCAATACAAAGAGAACAGGATACTTTTCCCATCCAAACACATGGTATAGCACAGTGGTGTAGTGGGTAGCACTTTCGCCTAGCAGTAAGAAGGGTCGCTGGTTCGAATCCCAACCACGACACTACCTGCCTGGAGTTTGCATGTTCTCCCTGCGCCTGCGTGGGTTTCCTCCGGGTACTCCGGTTTCCTCCCACACTCCAAAGACATGCTGGTAGGTTAATTGGATCCTGTCTAAATTGTCCCTAGTATGTATGAATGTGAGTTAGGGACCTTAGATTGTAAGCTCCTTGAGGGTAGGGACTGATGTGAATGTACAATGTATATGTAAAGCGCTGTGTAAATTGATGGCGCTATATAAGTACCTGAAATAAAATAAAATAAAAAAATAAATAAATACAGCAGGCACATATCAAGAATATGAAGTGTTGGGGTAACAAATTCTTTAAGTAATGTTGCTCTCTATAGACCTAACAAGCATTTAACCCTTGCAGTGTGTGTGGGTGTGTGGGTGGAGGGGGGCACTGCAAGGATAGATTTGCTCTAACTTCTAGAGTTGGGCTTTCAGTAAGGCCAAAAGCGTTGAGCAACCTTCAGTTCTGCTTTAGTAAAAATTACGTATTGTAAAAAAAAAAACTGAGAAAACAGTTACAGACTTCTATATTTTGTGTTGGGTTTTATATCTAAGTTCTGCTATTGCTTTTCCTTTGCAATCTTTATATTTAATCCTAAAACCCAAAGTCACTGCATCTTTGTAGCAGGTTACTGTACTACACCTCTACCTTCTGTAGACTTCTTGCAAGGTTTTCATGTTTTGGTTAGGGTCATTAATATTAATAAGAGAAACCTTTGCATAGCACTGCAGATTCCTCAACCGATTAAACCCAAATAATGCTGTAAAGGAGTAATGGCAACAAAATGAATATCATTTTTCCTGCAGATGCCGATGCCTGTGGCACCTCATTCACATCCCAGAAATATAGCCCTCTCTCCTTCCAAGTCCCTCCCTTATGCAACATATCCATGTCCAATCAGTAAGCCGGGACAAACGAAGCATACCTCGGTAATTATTCACTCCGGGTCCCCGACAGTAATAATTCCTGGAACTTCCAGCTTGTACATTTCATGGCTCTCTAAAGCATTGTGATACATCGGCAGCTGACAAGTTATGAAATCCAGAGGTGTCTCTGCATTTATTACTCTCGCAGCAATATCTTAATCAGGGAAATCCATATTTGTATGTTTTAATGCATGTAAAAAGAATTCAATATTACATATTTTATTTAAAGTGACGCTCCAGCCAAGAAAGGGTTTCAAACAGTAGTAGCAGTCATTGCCTACCTACAAAAGTATTTAATCAGTTTGTTGTTCAGTGAGGTTGATTTACTATAAGCAAATAGAGTGATTACTTTGCAAGAGCAGTTGCACTGTGCATGTGGATTTGCCCCCAAACATAGTGAATGAGGGGAAGCTCTGCTGACTTCCATCATCTAATAACGTGCAAGAGAAAATGCATTTTTTTTCCTTGCACATGATTGAGTATTCTTTGCAAAGTGAAGCTCTACCACATTCACTAAGATGCACGTTTACCGCGTTACGCATTTTCTCTGCTCTTCGGCTGCTCTCAAGAACACACCTTTGGTGGGTTTTTTTCTGCCTTTAAACACTCCTCTTCTAATATAGCTGTAAATGCTCAGGGTTTTCATTCAGCGAGAACGTGGGGAAACACAGTTCCGGCACTTCCAGCACTGACTGTATGTGATGGCAAGGGTTGCTGGGGTGTGCTGCAGAGTCTATTGATTCTGGCTGCTGAAGGATCTATTCTAGCTGGGGGGGATGTATTGGTGCGGGGGAGTCTATTGTTGATGAATAGGTCTATTGTTGCTGGTGGGGGACCTACTGTTGCTGGGGGTAGATCTAATATTGCTGGGGAGGGGCAGTTGTTGTTGGAAGAGATCTATTGTTGAGGGAGGGGTCTATTGTTGCTGTCTGCGAGGAGATCTGTTGTTGCTGCCGGGAGTCAATTGTTGCTAGGGGGAAAATTTTGTTGCTGGTGGTCCATTGTTGTTAAAGAGATCTATTGTTACTGGCAGGGGGCCCTATTGTTACTGGGGATCTATTTTACTTCTTTTCTTGTTATCATTACCAAATTCTATACAAATTACTTAGCACCACAAAATGATATTTTAGGGCAGTCCTAGGAGGTAGGTAGGGGGTGGAACCAAGCAGTGGTGCTCGGAGGTGGGTAGGGGTGGAGAAAAGGGGTGACTCAGAAAGGGGTAGTTCCTGCACCTGTACATAAAGGTGCTTTTACTGGGGAAAAAAATGCCCAACGCCTGTCTAAGTGGTGTTCTTTAGGCCTTATACACACTGAACATTTTTAACGCTGCTGTTAGGGCCGTCTGGCATGCCCCTGCATGTTAGCCTACGTGTCAATGTACATATAGGCATTTAGAGGAAGCGTTTAGAGGCAGAAAAAAACCCCACTACCAGCCCATTCTGGGGCAGTAACGATTTGGCAGAAAAAAATACTTGACACATGCCAATGCATCTAAACGCGTTAATGCTAGGCGTGTTTAGCACTTAGCGTTTAGCACACAATTAATTTTGATTGTGGAATACATTATTTATGCCTAATGAAATTAATTAATGTCCAAGCGCTTGACATGACTAAATGCATTACATGCGTTCATGAGCGTCAGGAATTTTTTATGCCAAAATGCCTCCAGGAGAGATGGTCAAACACCCAGTGTGCATAAGGCCTTATGTGCATGTAATCCCTAACAATGAACTTTTTGTTTTATTTCTACATTTTGGCCTGTTAGATACAGTATTAATAAAGTTGTTACCGCATTTTGGAAAACAAAAGACACACTATGAGATATTTATCACAGCAATGATTATCTGTACAAAATGTTCTGCGCTATAGTTCCAAAAGAACAAACATGAAATTTAAAAGTCCCGAATATACAAGTCTCTTGTAATAAATGTGAAAAGAAAATAATCAATCTTCAAAAACACCACTTCCAATTTGCACCAAAAAGAGCCTTAAATCTGCTTACCAAATGGATATTTCATATCATAAAGAGTCCCTTCACACTTTATAACAGGGGTCTCAAACTGGCGGCCCTCCAGCTGTTGCAAAACTACAAGTCCCATCACGCCTCTGCCTGTGGGAGTCATGTTTGTAACTATCAGCCTTGCAATGCCTCATGGGACTTGTACTTTCGCAACAGCTGGAGGATCGCCAGTTTGAGACCACTGCTTTATAAGAACTCCATACTGGGCAACTTCAGTGCTCTTCAGGCATCCTTCTCTTTAGAAGATCCCACTCCACCGAGAAAATCCATCGCAACTCCTGCCAGCTCAAAGCTCAGGACGTGCAGGTAAGAACCCAAAAAAATAAATAAATTACATGCTCCACATAGTGCAAAAACCATAAGATGTAACAAATATAAAATTGCACTCAGAGAAGATTAAAAGGTCACCAGCATTGTTTAAAATACCAAAACACAAGTAGACATTGCAATTATGGCTCATAATGGTGTCATAACCGGCTCCACCCTACGCATTTGGGCACAACTGGCATCTTCCAGGACATGCCAAGCTTCTCTTAAATGTTTTTGAAAACTTTATTTTGTCTTTTCTGTTTTGCACTAGTAATAGCACAGGGTTTATCCTGCCTTACATGTATCCTCTCTATTTGTCATAGGCACTAAAAATCCGAAGTTTTACAATTGTCTCTGAAACAGAGTGGGAAGAAATTTTCTATAGGGGACATCCCTCAATTTTGAGAAATCTTTTCTCACTTTCTATAGTGTTTGTGGAGCAGTAAGAAAAAGGAAACTTTCCCAATGGGGCTCGGAGTGCAAAAAAACTGACAAGGGTTTTAACTATCCCATATTCTTTTCAAAACCAAAGAAAAAGTTTTGACTTTAGATACACTTTAGATTCAAATGTGTTATGTTATGTACTCTAAAAAATGACGTAAAAAAACGTAAAAATGAAGCCAGGATTGAGTTTGTTCATGCTCTGATTGATGAAGACATCTGCCTTCCTAAGATGTGGGCTTAGTGCCCTTCTTTAGCCCCCCACGAGATGGTGTCCCAATTTCCTGGTGGCTTGTAGCGGAGTGTGGGGTGAGACAGTTTCAAGTTATGTGCCCTAGCCATAGAGTGGAAGCACTTAAATTTGATGCCTTTTTTGTCCTTTTTCTATTGTAGGATCTGACACACAGGGTGCCCTTGTGTATGCACAGCTTTAGCCTTCCCAGCTCTACTGTGCATACAGGTGCAATTTTCCCTCTTCTTGGCATACTCCGTCCATTTCCATGATGCTTCTCTCACAGAAAGCACAGTGATTCTTTGACAATTCCTAGGGTTCTGCAGCTCACAGTTCCCAGTACAGAGGGATTACCCTTCCCTCTTCGCAGCAGTGAAGATTGTGAGAACCCCTATTGGATTCACCTAGCACTGCACTTGGCAAGTCACCAATGCAAAGACAAAGGGTCAGAGGGTCACATTGGCTCAGACTCAACTTTTGGCTCAGGCGTTGGGGAGGGGGTTATACTCTCTCTGAAGGGCCCTAGTCCTCTCTGTTCTGACCACTTACGTTTAAATCAGGTATTCCCAGTGTAGAGCTACCCCTACATGAGCTGCTGGTAATTTGGGCCTTTTTCCCTGAGTCACAGCATACACAGCTAGGCACATGGTATTTATTGGAACAGTAACTTAGATACAGATGGGAAGTATTGGATACCCTGGAGCTGTAGAACAACTATAGTGGCTTCTGGCTGGTCTGTACAAAACCTCTGGTTGCCCCTCTGGTTGCAAATGCTTCATGTTACAACCTCTGGTTGCACTGTACTCTCTAGGCCAGGGGTCTCAAACTGGCAGCCCTCCAGTTGTTGCGGAACTACAAGTCCCATCATGCCTCTGCCTATGGGGGTCATGCTTGTAACTGTCAGCCTTGCAATGCCTCATGGAAATTGGAGTTTTGCAACAGCTGGAGGGCCGCCAGTTTGAGACCCCTGCTCTAGGCTGTCTTGTACAACTCCTGGCTGTACAGGCCAAACCTTTTAGCAGCATCACATGCTCCTGGCTGTTTTGCAAAAGTCCTGGCTGCACTGCACTTGCTTGGGGGGGTTAGACCACCCCATAGTCACCTCTCATCTGTATAGCAGGATCAGTTATTCACTCTGTCCGAAAATAGTTGGACTTCATCCCACCCACTCCCTTCTGGCTCTCCCGATCACTACACACAGCTCTCTTAGGTAGGCACCCCAGCTAAGCCTAGCTGGGACTTCAATGTCTTCAAAGGCTCCCCTGGCTTCCTCTCTGTCTCTCTCCCTGTCTCAGGGGCAGAGCCCCTATAAAGGGGTCTCCTCCTGAACGACTGGACCCAGGAACTCAAATAAATTATTTGCTCTTTCTCCACCTTCTGGGCACACCTCCCTAGGGGTTGGCTGGGGTTCCATAAATATTCAGGCTGCCTGTCCTGTTCTCCTTCCCACTATATTTTTAGAAGTCTCGAGAAGACAGGGGGGAGTAGCAGAACAGCGACACTGAACAGCCCTAAGTAATCAACCCCTGCTCCACTGTTACAGAGGAGCTAACTAAATGTACAGCCTACTCTGAACTAGGAGGGTGCTACACCAGGATATCTCAGATATCTAGGGGTATGGGGTGATGTCATCATGCCAAGATCAAAGAGCTGTCTAGGACCCATTGGCCTTGTTAATGATTGTGTTGCCTACTGAAGAGCAATCCCCATTTGGTCGCTCTTTAGAGGGCATTTGATAGGCAGTTATATTGCCTCCTCACCACCTATTCTAATGCCTTAAACCCCACACTAGTAAGCCGTAAACATTTGCACTGCACATTGTTGCGGTGCTCCCCTATTCGGTGCATAGCATCACTGTTGCAGCATATGTACACTGCCCTCTGCTGCCATTCCAGCTTAGATGGAAGTGGCCAGGGACGGTAAAAATGCAGCTCAACTTCCATTGTATGTTCAAGTTATTTCAATTTCAACGACTGTTAATTTTTGTTCAGATCTAGTTGGCCCAGTAAATGCCTGCCTAACAAATGCCAACTTAATGCTAAAGGAGGTCTTCATGGACCTCAAAATTTCATTGCAAATCTGCAGATAACTCTGGCAAAAGTAGGTGACAAAATACAAAATCTACAGTAAAAATAAAAAAAATTCCATCAATTAAGCCTGCATGGGAGGTGAGTCAGGCAAAATCCTTTGCTATGTAAACATGAACGTCACAGCAAGATTACAGTTTGCTGTTGAAAATATAAAGACAAGGACCAGGCCTTGTGGAACATTATGCTGTGAACTGATGAACAAATAAGTAAAGCTTTAGACAAAAAAGTGGCTGTGAATACATTATATACAGTTCCCAACACATGGCTAAAGTGTAAGGAAAAGTCTACAGGCCTGGAAAAATCAGTTTGTAAATGGATAGAAAATTGGCTAAAAGACAGAATACAGAGAGTTGTGGTTAATGATTCATACTCTGAATGGTCTAATGTTATTAGTGGTCTTATTAGTCTGGCCACACTTATATTAGATGTTTATGGTAAACCTAAAATAAAATTTCAGGAGAATATCATACCAATTTTGAAGCACAGTGGTGAAAATGTTATGCTTTGGGGTTACTTTGCTGCTTAAGGGCCTGGGCAGCTTGCAGTTATCAAGTCCGCTGTGAGTTCTGCATGAAATCAAAATGTGCTTGATGAGAATGTGAGGCCGTCCCTTCCAAAAATTGAAGTCAAACCAGAAATGTAGCCCCTCCCGTGATTCACAATTGGTAATTGACACTGTCTGCCAAAGTGATTGAGCAAGAGTGAAGAGTGGAAGGAAAAAAGTGAACAGTGAACTTGCTTTTTTTGAATAGGAGTCTGTCCAGGTTTTAAGGTTATTGGGCCACTCTGTAAGGAAACTCAAACTACATACAGGCACTTCCAGGATGTTGCAGTCAACTGGTGGATTACTATCTTCACAGTCACAACACATACAACGCTAAACATGAAACAAAGTTAATCCATTCTACTTATTTGTTATTTCACTTTGCAGATTTACTAAAGTGCAAGTGTAAGCAACTTTTCTGCCAGTCTTCTCTCGAACGGTTTTGTTTGTTTTTTACCACAAAGGATGATTTATGATGTTACTAGTCTCACTGGCTTTGGCATCCTGCCATTTTGATTTTCCAAGTGCGAAGCACATTGCAAAAAGTATGACAGAATTATTGCCTGTAGAGTTGAGAAAACCATTTTTAATGAATCTGGATTTAATCCAGATTGCATCAATCCACTTAGTGCAGATAGCAACCTTTTGTCCATCCTTACAAAAAAAAAACTACAATTCCCAGAAAAAATCTGGAGGACATCTCAACACTCTTGCTCTTGCCATTATGCCTTCTACCAATCAGTCTATATAATAATATAGCAGTAACTGCTATCTCTTGATAGTGCTGGACACTGTCACCTTAAGTGCATCTCCAGCTAGTGTTTTAGAAAAATAGGGAATTGTTAGACTTTTTATGAGTTAATACTAGTCTCTGTGTCCCTGTTCAAGAGATTACCCCTTGCAGCCTGTCCTAGAGACTGTCTGGACAGGAAGTAAGGGGAAACTCCAACAGGGATGGATAAAGACAGCAATAAAAAGAGGAGATTAGGCAAGAACCCCTCCATCAGCTTTTTACTGATGTCAGGAAGTGGAGGGACATCACCTTAAACAATTTGTAGATAGAAATTAAAAAAACTCACAAGAGTTCTAATCCTTTTGTACTTGGTCCAACACTGGAAAAAAGTGTTGGCTGGAATTACACTTTAATTACACTCAGTGCTACTATTAGTCATGGTGAATCACAATGCACTAAGGGATGTCACGTCATCATCATTCATCACAGCATTACATTCATCAGACAACACCTGTTAGTTTCTCTCACTTTCTCCAAATGGTAGTCAAGGCCTCGGGGTCAGAGTATTGTCACACCACTGCAGTTGCCAAAACCTGAAAACTCATGTTCCATTCTCAGCTAATATCAATAATTTAGTGGTGCAGAAATCCCTACGGAAAAGCTTTCTAGGGTTGAAAAAGCACCCAGGCATGATTAACAGAATTTGCACCTACTTTAGCATGTCTTAGTGTTATAAATCTACAGTGCAGTAACCTGCACGTAGGGATTAGGGGTATGGCACAGAAACAAGTGGAGAGGGGTGCGTAGGGCTATCAGTTTGTGTAGGCTGAAGACAAAGAAGAAGAGGTGATGTGGCAGATGGTGCACCTTGGAGAAGAAACTGGCCCCTTTTAAAGGAGACTTAACTTTAAGTGTTTGTTAAGTCTAATTTGAAAGTGACTGCCTGACCCTCTACTAGAGAGCATACCACACTATGGAAGTTATTTTAAAAAATTAGCGTTCTAAATATCTATTTACAGCTGTCTCCAGGCTGACATCAGCCGGGGAGAGCACATGGCCGCTTGGCTCCTCCCGCAGAAGCCCTGTCTCGTAGCTGTAAAGCAGTTGCGAGTTATGTGACCTGCCTGAAGACAGCTGTAAATAGGTATTTAGAACACTAGTTTTTTTTAAATAACTTCCTTAGTGTGGAATGCTAGACTTTAATAGGGCCTGGCAGTGACAATTTTCATTTATAATTTTTAATAATAGTGGCGGAGACAGAGACACAGAGAGGGAGCTGACAGGCAGGAAGGAGGGGGTAAGGGGGAGTGAGGAGAGCAGAGGGGCAGCAGTGTATGATGGAGGGACGCACTCTGACAACGGTGGTCAGGGCTCAGTAGCTCTGGTTATCTTGGTCAGTATAGAGAGGGCATACAGGAAGTGGCAGGATTAGGGAGAATTTTTTACAGTTTAGAGGGGGGCAGATTACACAGCACAAGCACTGTGCTGTTTAATCTACTTTAAGGGACCAGGATGTGTATATTTTCTTTTTGGCTTAACTAACACTTTAAGTTAATGATATTGATGATGATTATATCAGTGCCAAAAAACAACAGTGGGGCATAGAATGGTTCAATTAAAACCTAATTCAGAAAGCATAGCATGCGCCATACATGCCTCCTTGCAGAGTGACAAGCATATCATTGATATTAAAGGGCAACTATAGTCACCTCCACTCCAGCAATGCAGTGTCCACAACCATCTTCATCAGTCAATGATATCTTCAGCTGGGCTTCTTCTGGGTTCTAGTCTTCAACTATTTTGACCAGACCAGGCTGACTTAATATCCCTCCCCCGCTTGATCCAGAGTTAATTTATATCAGAAGATGCTGAGATTGTACATTGAGCTGTGTGTGCACAGCTCAAGGTACATTGTGAACAAGCAGGTAAGAATATTTCAAAGTGTCATTAAACCCACATCATTAAAAACTATCAATAAATGCTATATTACATGCTGTTCATACTCACTCAGTCACCATGGGATTTATTTTCTGTATTCTGCAAAAAAACTGGTTGATCCTACTGTTCTCTGTTTCCCCCTTCTGTCCGTGTCCCCACTGCAGATGAGGATTATGCAGAGCAGTGCACATGCTCAATTTTCAGTGTATTTTCTACCCTGAGAATGTCATCCCTGTTACTTCTAAACAGCCCATGTGACTATAGAGTCACAAATGTGGGCGTATACACAGTGGTAAATGATATCCCACTCCCTCCCTGCTCCTTCATGCCCACTAACCAGCTAAATACAATGGGAGCTGGATATTACATCTTGATTGATGGGGATTTCACCTCCCTGTTATTCTAAGACACAAGCTGAAGGGACGTGACACAGCCTGTGACTGGCAGAATTCCTCCCATACCATGTTATTGTCAATTTTTTTTTTTTAAACATGTGACCAGCAACAGAGGACTAGAAGCTCCTCCTGCCATTGTTTTCCTACAGGCAGGCTGGGAAAGAGCTGGGTCATGTGACAGCTGTATATCAATTAGGAAAAAGAGGTAAATAGATTTTTTTTTAAATAAAATATTTACAGTGCCATCATCAACATACAGGAATAGAAAGGATCGTGTAAATTAATCAGTGTGTGTTTAGTATCTGCCTGCTCACAAATATTAATATATTAAGCAGGGATAGGCCGAACATCCTCCTGTTTGGGAGTTCTGCTGCAAACCAAACAGGGGGTTGTTCGGCCTATCCCTACATAATATATTAATATTTGTGAGCAGGCAGATGCTAATCACACACTGTTTAATTTACATGATCCTTTCTATTCCTGTATGTGGATGATGGCAATATAATATATGTTATGGCAATGTAAATATTTTAAATGTTCTAATAGGAACAGTGAACAGTTTTGAAGTCTATGGGAGCCGAACAGGAGAAATCAAAAGTGGCAATTTTGAAGGCAAGTAATTGGCCATAAAAGGGGTATTGGGATCTGGGTACTGCCCTAGGTAACATGTAGCAATTAAAACATTTTTTTTAATGAGTTGATGGGGACAAGGGCCTCTTCCCAACAACCCTGGGCTGTGGTTGTTGGGGTCTTTAGGTGGGGGGCTTATCGGAATCTGGAAGCCCCCAGATACCACCCCCCCCATGTGAATGGGTATCGGGTAAAAAAGGTGTTCGATGTAAAACTATCGCCAATCATGGTGCCCGACGGACCTGGAAAATAGGAAAAAATAAAAAAATTAAAACGCTTCCACCTCCTGGGAGGTCACCCGCCGTCTACTCGCTCTGCACTTTGACAGTTCTTATATAGGCAAGGGGTGGGGCGACCCGGTTACATCACCCAGTGGCACCGCCCCCTTCTGATGTCACATGACATCATGTGAAGTCAGAAGGGGCGGTGCCACATAGTGACGTAACCGAGTGGCCCCACCCCTTGCCTATATAAGAGCTGTCAAAGCAAAGAGAGAGCATACGTCTGGTAGCCTCCCAGGAGGCGGAAGCGGTTTCAATCGTTTCTATTTTTTGGGTCCGGCAGGCATCATGATTTTTGATGGATTTATAGCGAGGGACACTTAAAATTTTTAATAAAATATTTTTTAAAAACTGTTTGTTGTGGTTCTTAATTTTTGACACTTTTTTTGGTGAATGGGGGCTTCCAGATTCCGATAAGCCCCCCAGACGCAGACCCCGATAACCACAGCTCAGGATTGTCGGGAAGAGGCCCTTGTCCCCATGGTGCTTTGAGGTGGGGGGGCACAGAGCCCTTCTGCCCCAAAGCACCCACCCCTTAATGTTGAGGGCATGTGGCCTGGTATAGTTCAGGAGAGGGCGGGCTTGCTCGCCCCCCCTCCCTTCCCTGACCTGCCAGGCTGCATGCTCGGATAAGGGTCTGGTATGGATTTTGGACCCCACGCCATTTTTTTTATTTTGGCGTGGGGTTCCCCTTAAAATCCATACCAGACCCAAAGCCATGTTTTTCTTTATTTTTTTACAGGCACTTTTTTTTGCCTATAGATAGGGCAAAAGATAGATTCAGATCCTTATACCAATTGCATTAAATTATAGTTAAAGCATGCATCCAGCCAAAACTTTTTTGTCTTATGTATGTGGCATACCTGTGAGACCTCTTGGAATAGTGTTTCTCAACTCCAGTCCTCAAGGCGCCACAACAGGTCATGTTTTCAGGATTTCCCTCAGATGAAACGGCCGTGGTAAATACTAAGGAAGTGAAACTGATCAAATCAGCTGTGCAAAATAATGGAAAGCCTGAAAAAATGACCTGTTGGTGCGCCATGAGGACTGGAATTGAGGAACGCTGGCTTGGAAACAGGAAATCACTTTAGGGTCTTATGTTGAGTGTTTTCTGCTGCATTTTTTAAATTAATGCAAACCATTCTCTGATTGAATAAGGTGGAGAGGCAGGGAGATGATGTCACAATTTCCACTTCATCCAGTCAGAATATACGAATAATGTAAATAAGAGATATTACTGTGCTAACCCAGTGTGTAACAAGGAAAGGACAGCTGCTATATCGGAATGTGACAAGAATTCAATAAGAGGGATTGGTAAAAAATGTAGCGCTAAAGAATAGAAAAGCAATAAACAATAACAATATACTATATATTGTATTCAAATAGTGAAAACATATGGTGAAAAACAATCTCCAATGTAATAAATACGTGAAAATACATGTATATAATGGGTAGAGACACAAGTGGGAAGTCCCGAAGTGGGAAAAATCCTAAGGTAAATTAATGTGTAGAGTCCACCACAAGAAAGTTGTTGCTCAGACGTGGGGTACAACGGCATGTAGAACATCAGGGATAGTGTGTCCTCCACTCAAAGTGAGGGGTATGTACTCTTACGGGAAGTAGTGGATTTGAATGTAAGCAAAAACAAGTCAATCATGCGAGGACAGCTCGATCTGCCGACTTCCAGAAACGATCCAGGGAATCCAGCGAACTCCAGGGCAGGATCCAGGAAATCGTGCAGGTAAACATAAGGCTGGAACTCAGATGTTAGGGAGCCAGATTGGAAAGCCAAAAACTCTCATCCGAGGGTATATAGAAAGAAAAAATTCCTCCATATGGTGTAGGCCAAAAAGGTGGGTTTTATAGAAAAAAAAAACAACATACATCCATAAAAGTAAAACTGTGGGGAGCTAAAAGCCAAGACCGACACGTTTCGTCCCAATGGACTTCAACTGGGGCATGTGCCCCAGTTGAAGTCTAAATGGATGAAACGCGTCGGCCGATCAGGCTGTCCTCGCATGATTGACTCATTGTTGCTGACATTCGAGTCCATTGCTTCCAGTAAGAGTGCATACCCCTCACCTTGGATGGAGGACACACTATCCCTGATGTTCTACATGCCTGCCAAGGCCGTTGTACCCCACTTCTGAGCAACAACTTTCTTGTGGTGGACTCTACACAATGATTTTTCCAACTTCGGAACTTTACCCATTATATGCATGTATTTTCACATATTTATTACATTGGAGATTGTTTCTCACCATATGTTTTCACTATTTGTATGCAATATTTGGTATATTGTTATTGTTTATTGCTTTTCATCCTTTAGCGCTACATTTTTTACCAATTCCTCTTATAGAATACACGAATACACTGTGCATTTATGGAGAAAATGCACAGTGTTCTCTCAATGGCACCCATGCCGAGTGAGTGACCCGCTGTGTTCAGAATGCAGCAGGGCAACCACTTGGCACCAGACCCGGATAGTGGATATCACTGTAGTAGTGGTGAGTGCTACAAGGATCTTCAGCTTCCAGGGGGATCCCACAAGTATGGCACATGCATTTTTATATTGGTCTAAGGTGGACCAATGCAACCATGTAAAAATTGCCATACTTGGAATACGTTTTAAAGCTTTTTTTAACTTTGTCTTGCACCCAGCTTTCATGGAGAGTGACATACACATATTTTTTAACAATTATTGATACAAATTACAGGACAAAATAAATACATGGTTTGTCAGGGTGAGTCCATGTCTAAAATGGCAGTCTAGGCCACATTTTGGAGGAAACAGGCACATTAATGATGCAGGTGTGTGTGCTGCAATCATATTAGAGCCAAAGTTACAGCTCAGTGCCCCTTCTGAGGGGGTGAGTGTGTGATGGGAGCAGTGAGAGGTGCACATCTACACTGTACTGTCCAGGTCAGGACAGACAAAGGCCCTAGCCTGAGTAAGACAGTCTATGAGAGACAGAGCAGCTGAGAAGCTGCAGGATAAGAAGCCAAGCTGGCAGAGGTGCAGAGTGTGTGCACAAGCACTGGCACCGTGTGTTTGACAGTCAGGAGGACTGAGGCCTGAGCCACAGGGCTGATAAAGAGCCAGGAGGATTAATTCTATGTTTTGTTGCATTGATGGTGAGAACCCCATGCATGGGAAGATATTAATTTGTGAACTGTGAAAAAGTCCTGAAAAGACACTTCTGGTGTGGAATAAACTCACTGTTTGGCACTACCAATGAGCTAGAAAATCACAACTTGTCACAATAAATATATCCTCTGATTATCATACTTCCTAGTTTTATTTTGTCCAAATTAAAATTTTCCTTTTCATTCTCTGCCCATCTCAGCATAGCTGTCACAGATACCTGATATGTAATTTGCGTGTTCACATATCCATTATCAAGCCAACCTAAGGAATTTCTGGAACCATCCACTATCATGATAATCTCATCCCATGGTAATTCCAAATTGTATTGACATTAATCGTATTATGCTCTAAAAGAAAGCTACTTCCTGAAAAGGCACACCTTGGGGGATTTACTGACAGGCTTATTTTTCTCCCAGAGATAGCACAGCAGAGACATTTCAGTAAAAGCATCCTCACATGTATTTCCCCACACTGGGCTTCATGTGTGTTCTGGGAATTTAAGAGTTTTTATATATTCACACATTAATAATTTGAGGTGAACAGTTAAATGGAAAATATAATGGTTCTAGGCTAAAGTCCATCTCCAGTCAAAGGACAACCTATCTCACACTCCCCTCTCACCCATTCAGCACTTGTTAGAAAGATAAATACCTTATAAAGCCTTGTTTGTATTTATCTAACTCCATCACCATTTGTGGCCCTCGCAGAACAAAAATGGCAATCGCCACAATTTGTTAGACAGTGAAATTTGTATAAATTTGAAATACTCTAAAGTTATTTATAAATGGGGAGGTTGTCATTTTTGGTTAATTTACTGGAATTGGCTTGTGGGCACATTGGGCACCTTTAGCTTCTATTGTGTTCTGCTTGGTTTCTGGTGTGTCCCTGTATCTTTAAAGAGGAATGGACTGCCTCCAGGCATACCTGCCCTCAATATATCCATTGCTATATACAGTATGCTCCAACATGGAGGCTCTCATAAACTAGAGTTAATGGCTGCACTTAACAAAGGATCCTTGGACGAGTCACTGTGGCTTTCCATATATTTTCAAATATTGTGCAACTAAAATCTTTGTCTGTAATCCATATTGTTAGACAACATATTTTGTTTTCCTTGCTGGCTATCTGGTAAGCTGTTTTGTGTTCTCTGTTACCCTCTCTGGCACTATTTCCAGGATCCAGTGTCGCAGTCTCAGAATCCTCCAAACAGATGCCTCATTATGATGCCATCACTCTACTACAGTCTTCTGGATCATGAGAACACCCCTCCTCCTGAGAGCCATTAGGAAGTGTCTATGTTAATCAGGTAGTGATGTGGACTCCAGAAGAAGGACTCTCCCACTCTGCAGGGAGGAAGATAGAAGACTCAGGACCCAGCACATTATGTGACCACATATTTGGTGAGTAAAGGCGCAATTTGAGTCCATTCTTTTTTAACTAACTCAGCATTTAGTTGGGGAGTGTATGATTATGTCTAAAGTTAAGCTTTAACTTTATATTTTATTTATCCTTATACATTTTTAAACTGTGGTTTTAGAGCTCTTTTTTTAAGTGTTTTTAAACCTAAATCATTAAAAACTTTAAACACATGCTATATTACATTATGTTCATACTTACTAATCCACTGAAGCATTTGTTTTTTGTAAACTGCAAAAATCCTGGTTGATCCTGCTGTCCACTGGCCTTCCCTCTTTGTCTGTGTCCCTGCTGCAGCCTGAGATTCTGTAGACCAACTGTTGACATCTACTAAGCATGCTCCAGTTTCATTTTCTTTCTAAGCTGTTAATTTGCTCCTTTTTCTTATCTGTACAACCCATGTGACTATAGAGTCAAGCTTATGGGTGAAGACACAGTGGTAAATGATACTCCCCTCCCTCCCTTCTCCTCCATGTCCTCATATTGCTAAACACTAAAGGGTGGGATATAATAGGATGGCCACTACTGCAAAGAAGGGGGCAGAATTTTAAACATTTAGCTAGCTAAATAGGCCCTCCAGGAAGAATAGCAGATAAAGATTCACCTCCCTGATAGTCCCAGCAACACACCAAAGACACAGACTGGAGGGGCGTGACACAGCCTGTGATTGGCAGAGCCTCCTCCAAATCTTTTTTCAGTGTGAACAAAGTGAAGGCTTTTGTCAATCAACCTAAACTCCACCTACACCATATTATTGCAAACAATAATAAACATTTGCTCTGAAATATAGATTTGCATAAAGCTTTGTTGCTATTAATTATTTATTTTAATCCTCTATTATGAAAGCCTTTTTTTATGTCATGTGATTGGCATAGCACCAATCAACGCTGTGCACACACAGATTCATAGCACTAGAAACTCCTCCTTCAGAGCTTTCTCTGTGGACAGAAAAGACCTGGGAAACCTTATGTGACCTCTCAGCAGCAATGATTAAATAGGTACTGCAGTCTGCTCACATGATTTGTAATAAAAACATCTTTGCCATTCTGAAGCTTCCCTCCAACCACTTTGCATATTATTTTATATGTACTGTGATTCTGTACTTGCCAAATATGCTGCAGAAATCTCCCTCCACCAGGTCTGGCTGCAGCCATTTTAACTAGGGGCAGCTGAAGCTGTTGGCTGTTCACTTTCTGGATTTACACAGACACATAGAGGCACACCTCCAGCTCTGCAGCTCTCATTGGCCCTTTTATGACTCAACCCCCCCCCCCCCCTCCATTCCTTGCAAACTCTCATGAGAGTGAGAGCTGTGATTGATGTCAAAAGGCTAGGCTTTTTGCCAGACAAGAAACAGGAAGTGGGCTATATAAGGTATTTACTGGCATAAAAATGTTTTACTATCCAAAGGTAAAACAACAAGGGCAGAAGATTTAATAGATGGAAAGTTGAAAAAATAACTGAAGGTCCGCTTTAATTAAGGTACTTATTTTATATTCAAATACAGTGCATGATCTTTATACATAAATAGAAGGGCCCATGGCAATCAAACATTGTATGTTTAGTATCAGTAACTATGTGTATTGCACCCTTGTTTAACAAAAATTTGATAAATGACAAAAGCAATATGGGTTAAATAAATAGAAAGCACAGCAGTATTTGTTTCCTTTCAGGAAGACTGGCTCTCATTCAAATCTCTGACTAAGCTGTCCAATAAAGGGATGAATCACTGCTATTAGTCACTGCTATGACTCACTAACTTGAGAGTGTAAATTTCATATTGAGCTACTGAGCTGTGTAAGCAACAGGTCTTTCAGTATAAATTTAAAAAATAATACAGTGATGTCTAATTTCCCTCTCACTCCTAGTAGCTAGCACCCTTGTGATTCACTTTACAAAATTTGAAAAAAAAATTAAAATAATGTGCAAACTCAAATTACCTGAGGGCCACAGGACAAACTTTCACATCCAATGGGGGCCCCATGCAAACTGTCCTTTCCCCCAGCATTGGTGTCAACAGACGCACTATTAACCCCCAGGACTGGTGTCAGCGGACGCACTTATAACCCCCAGCACTGGTGTCAGCTGATGCACTATTAACCCCCAGCATTGGTGTCAGCAGACGCACTAATAACATCCAGCATTACCCCCTACACTCCACAAATACCCCCCCCACCACCACACTCCAATTTACAAAAATACCCCCCCACACTCCACTTCACAAATATCCCCCCGTACACTCCACAAATACCAACCCCCCCCACACACACACACACTCCACAAATACCCCCTCTTCACAAATTTCAAACCCCACTCACGCAACTAAGGACTTTGCTCAGCCTCTGTGTGATGGCTCACTTACCTCTCCTCCTGCCAGTCATCTGGTGGCCTGATCTTCTGCCTGCCGAGTCCTCTCCTCTTGTCAGGTCCTGGCTTCATCACAGGCCTAGTGGCAGGGCTCCCTGAGAATGCCACAATCTTCCGCCCTGAGGTGGCAGCAGGACCCTGGATCCGGGGCCAGTGTTCTGCCGAGAAGTGCCCGCTATCAAATAGTGCCCAGGATGAACTGCGCATGCGGCGTACATAATAGCACAACAGCTGATTTTACGATCAGCTGTTGTTTCGGCGAGGCGGCGTCTGCGCACAATAGCCGACTGAAGACATTTTTCAGTCAGATTGTGCCTTGTGCTGCCGAGGAGTGTTCATGTAGGTGAGGGGTGGAATTTAACATACAGGGTGCGGATGTTTCCAATGATGGTCAGTGCTGCAAAGATGGGGGTGAAATTTTTTACGATTCCCAAACAAATCTGCTAAACAAATCTTTATCTGCTATTCTTCCTGGAGGGCCTATTTAGCTAGCTAAATGTTTAAAATTCTGCCCCCTTCTTTGCAGCAGTGGCTATCAATGAAAACATCCGCCCCCTTCATGTTAGATCAGCACTGGCCATCAATGAAAACCTCCGCCCCCTTCATGTTAGATCAGAACTGGCCATCAATGAAAACCTCCGCCCCCTTCATGTTAAACTCCGCCCCTCACCTATATGAACGTGCCTCGGCATAATCTGACTGAAAAATTTCTTCAGTCGGCTATTGTGCGCAGGCACCGTCTCGCTGACACAACAGCTGATCGTAAAATCAGCTGTTGTGATATTACGTACGGCGCATGCGCAGTTCGTCCCGGGCACTATTTGATAGAACTAGGTGGGCGGAGCGATGGGCAGATCCTCCCTCCGCTCTGCTCTCCTGTGTGGGCTGCAGCAGCATGCGGGGGAGAGGAGACGGAGAGAGAAAGCTCCCAGCCGCTGCCCCCCACCTAGGATCGGCCTTGCCTGCGGGCCATTTGTAACTGGTACTGGCCATTTACAGCCCACGGGCCAGTACTTTGAGACCCCTGCTGTACACTATTTCGTATGTTTTGTTTGTTCTACGTAACCTTTCGAAATATGTAATAAAAATGTATTAAACTTAAATAAAATACCAAACCATATATAACAATTATATGTGGTACCAAAATGTGGCATATTGTTTGGTACAATATTCCAATTTTTTTCCTCTTATAATTGCTATATATGGTTTATTATTAGATATCTACTATAAGCTCCACTCATTAGGCATTTTAGGCTAGGTTTACACTGCTGTGATCCGATTTTTGATTGGACTCAGTGCGATTATGTAATGTGACTTGGATGCTGGAATGGCACCAAAGTAGTACAGGAGCCTGCATTGATGTGAACAGGCACCATTGAAAACAATATGATTTCTGTTGTCAATCTGTTCTGTGCGACTCAAGTCGTATCTCAAATTGCACTAGTGTGAACGAAGCCTTAGTATAGGGTTAATAAGAAATTGAAAAAAGAAAACAGGCAATAAGGAGCCTAAAGCTCCACCTCTTTGATCAAATGGGGGGTACACAAAATTTAAATATGCAACATTTCAAATGTTACTTTTTAGTCCTGACCATAATAAATACAAAAAGAAAACATGTAAAAAAATAGTACACAATCCCTTTTTATTTCCCCCACATAGAAACTTAGTTGGATATTCATAATTCACTCCATCAGATATTTCTTTAATTTCCATCAAGTCATTCTTTTCTCAATATATTCAGCCTAAGCAGACTAGGCAGCCAGGGGCATTCCTACCACGGGGCAAGTTGAGCTGGCTGTCTCAATCCGCACTCATGGAAGGGCTAAGGGTGTTCAGTAATGCTGAGTCTGGTAAAATCACAGGTTTAGCATTACTGAGCTCCATGCCCAGCTGCTACACCTAGGCAGACGCACCAACTGAGATTCCTCAGTCCAAATTCAGTAAGGTTTATTTACTAAAGGCAAATTGGCTGTTCACTTTGCAAGGGAATTTGCACTTTGCAAGGGAATTTTCCCAAGAGCTTAGTGAATGAGATGAAGCTCTGCTTAAGTTCTTCATCCAATCATGTGCAAGCAAAATGCTTTTATTTTTACACTTTTCTTGCATATGATTAGGTATTCTTTGCAAAGTGAAACTTCACCACGTTCACTAAGCAGCTGGCCTTTAGTAAATTAACCCAATGTGTGCGTTTCTTGGTCCTACTCACACATTGTTTGCTGGAAGTGACCACTGTGTTGGTGGGGGGTTGAGGTGGATGGGGGCAGTGACACTGGGCTCCATTCACAAAAGTAGATCACATGCGGTATTTACGTGTTTTCCCAAATAGCAAATGCAATCCTTTATGCGGTATTTACCGCATAAAGCAAATATACCCTGTAAAATACTGCATAAAACAGGAGTTAAAGTCAAGTCACAAAAGGTTTTAAATAAATAAATGTATGCAGTAGATAAGTAGTGGTTCCGGCATGCAACAATGAAGGAACTAGCAGCCGCTGGCATCCTTAACAGCCAGTAAACAACATGGTTGTTAAGGAGCAGGCAGTCACCGCATCCTTAACGACCGCTGAGACATCAGCTGTCAGCTGATTTTTCTTTCATTGCCGGCAATTCTTTTCTTTACATTCAGCTGTCAGCGGGAATCCCTGCTGACAGCTGATGACTCATCGCTTGTTAAGGACATGGCAGCTGCCCACTCCTTAACAACCATGTTGTTTACTGGTTGTTAAAGCGGAGGTCCACACAATTTTTTAAGTTAACCTTAATCCCATCCTCGCATAACATACATTGTCAAATGACAAAATTTCTTTTTTTTTCCTAGTAGGTACCTGTCTAGCTGTGTTTTGGATGTTGTTTCCTGTTTCTGACCCCCACGGGTATGGGCGGGTATCGTCGTCATCTCCGGCAGAACACTGTTTCCTGGGAGCTAAGTGTCATTATTCCCAGGAGTCAGTGCAGATGGCCGCTGCTAATTCTCGCGAGATCCCGAAACCGGGTTATCTTCGTTGCCATCACAACGGGGTGGGAACTTCCAACGACGCTGCCCGTTGTGATGGCAACATGGAAGTTTACGGCGCTCCGCGGCGGACAGACTGAGCTTGCACTGGAAGGAGCGGTGAATGCTGGTAGCTCAACATTCACTGCATCCTGGAAGTTTATGCTTGTGAGCTTCACATGCCCTCCATACAGGAGACGTATTACTGACCTGATCACCAGGTGAATACAGAGAAAGGGTTACAAAATGAAGACTGATGCATCTACCACATCTAATGATTGGTAAGCCGCAGTATAATACATTTTTGGTTTAGGGTTTAACTGATTGAGACTAACTACTACTAACCACACCATGACCTAGGTAATTGGGAAAATTCACAGACATAATGCAGCCACTGCACCTCAAGACTGGTAAACTATTATTATTACATTTTATGATTTTGTTTAGATACAGTCAGGTCCATAAATATTGGGACATCAACACAATTCTAATCTTTTTGGCTCTATACGCCACCACAATGGATTTGAAATGAAACTACCAAGATGTGCTTTAACTGCAGACTTTCAGCTTTAATTTGAGGGTATTTACATCCAAATCAAGTGAACGGTGTAGGAATTACAACAGTTTGTATATGTGCCTCCCATTTTTTAAGGGACCAAAAGTAATGGGACAATTGGCTGCTCCGCTGTTCCATGGCCAGGTGTGTGTTATTCCCTCATTATCCTATTTACAAGGAGCATATAAAACGTCCAGAGTTCATTTCAAGTGTGCTATTTGCATTTGGAATCTGTTGCTGTCAACTCTCAATATGAGATCCAAAGAGCTGTCGCTATCAGTGAAGCAAGCCATCATTAGGCTGAAAAAACAAAACAAACCCATCAGAGAGATAGCAAAAACATTAGGTGTGGCCAAATCAACTGTTTGGAACATCCTTAAAAAGAAAGAATGCACCGGTGAGCTCAGCAACACCAAAAGACACAGAAGACCACTGAAAACAATTGTGGTGGATGACCAAAGAATTCTTTCCCTGGTGAAGAAAACACCTTTCACAACAGTTGGCCAGATCAAGAACACTCTCCAGGAGGTAGGTGTATGTGTGTCAAAGTCAACAATCAAGAGAAGACTTCACCAGAGTGAATACAGGGGGTTCACCACAAGATGTAAACCATTGGTGAGCCTCAAAAACAGGAAGGCCAGATTAGAGTTTGCCAAACAACATCTAAAAAAGCCTTCACAGTTTTGGAACAACATCCTATGGACAGATGAGACCAAGATCAACTTGTACCAGAGTGATGGGAAGAGAAGAGTATGGAGAAGGAAAGGAACTGCTCATGATCCAAAGCATACCACCTTATCAGTAACGCATGGTGGTGGTAGTGTCATGGCGTGGACATGTATGGCTGCCAATGGAACTGGTTCTCTTGTATTTATTGATGATGTGACTGCTGACAAAAGCAGCAGGATGAATTCTGAAGTGTTTCGGGCAGTATCTAAGAAACCTAAATGCTAATGCATATTAGGGAAAACCACAGAAGGTAGTTTTATAATGATACAGTTATAGAATAGCACACCAATGCTCATATCATCACAGTCAGTAGGTAGGAGAGATACCCCAGTGACTGGTATGGAATGGGTAAAGAGGAATCCTAGGATCCCTAAACAAAAATATGGTGGAGTATTTGATATTGTATATAAAGAGAAGAATTAATAAAAATTAATGAGATGAACACATGGAGACAGGGCACTGCAGCACCTTCCATCAGCCAGGATACACCCGAGGCATCCACCGGGAGCAACGACCTCCATTTAAAGCATTACATGCCCATTACCCCTGCAGGGGTACCAGGAGTCGGTGAGTAGGACATCAGAAGGGGGAGCACAGAAGTCACCTGGAAACATCTTAAGCACTAAAGTCACCCCTGGGAGGTCCTGACCTGATGCAGACATAAGCGTATGGGACTATTGTACACCACCCTGACCTAATCACTGCATCATATGATGGGTCTAGGCTTCACTATATGAGTTGTAGTGTACCCATATGGTTTACACTTTATGTTTGATTTATGTAAACATGTGGATGTGGTTGATGCAGATATAAGCCTACGGGACTATTATACATCACTCTGATCTATTTACTGTAGCACATGCTGGGTCCAGCCTTACTGTATGACTTATATTGCACCCGCTTGGCTGATATGATTTACAGTGTACCTAATTGGTTGATTGCTTGTATTTGACCTGTGATTTTTCCTATATAGTTGGCACAGTGTATATTAATACATACATAGTGGGACATCTCTGTCAATAGACTGTGCCCACATAGGCAGTCCATATATACACCATTCTTTTCATCAATTTATTATTAATTTTTATTAATTTTTCTCTTTATATACAATATCAAATACTTCACCATATTTTTGTTTAGGGATCCTAGGATTCCTCTTTACCCATTCCATACCAGTCACTGGGGTATCTCTCCTACCTACTGACTGTGATGATATGAGCATTGGTGTGCTATTCTATAACTGTATCATTATAAAACTACCTTCTGTAGTTTTCCCTAATATGCATTAGCATTTAGGTTTCTTAGGTAGCGCCAATACCCCATCTTCTTTTAGTTTATTTACCGTAGCAGAGTATCCTCTGTGAGTGCTCTGTGTAGGGGAGGCAGCAACCTGTTCTCTTACCATATAGGCCCACCCTAATTGCAGTTTCTCTACATGATACTGATTTCGGGCAGTATTATCTGCTCATATTCATCAAAATGCTTCAGAACTCATTGGACGGCGCTTCACAGTGCAGATGGACAATGACCCAAAGCATACTGCGAAAGCAACCAAAGAGTTTTTTAAGGGAAAGAAGTGGAATGTTATGCAATGGCCAAGTCAATCACCTGACCTAAATCCGATTAAGCATGCATTTCACTTGCTGAAGACAAAACTGAAGGGACAATGCCCCAAGAACAAGAAGGAACTGAAGACGGTTGCAGTAGAGGCCTGGCAGAGCATCACCAGGGATGAAACCCAGCATCTGGTGATGTCTATGCGTTCCAGACTTCAGGCTGTAATTGACTTCAAAGGATTTAGAAAGTGAAAGTTTGATGGATGATTGTTAATCTGTCCCATTACTTTTGGTCCCTTAAAAAGTGGGAGGCACATATACAAACTGTTGTAATTCCTACACCGTTCACCTGATTTGGATGTAAATACCCTCAAATTAAAGCTGAAAGTCTGCAGTTAACACACATCTTGTTCGTTTCATTTCAAATCCATTGTGGTGGTATATAGAGCAAAAAAAGATTAGAATTGTGTCGATGTCCCAATATTTATGGACCTGACTGTATCCTTTAAGAACAGACTTTTTTACTTACGAGTCTGCTGGTGAACCCCCCTTTCTGCCTGGAAAAGGAAAACAAATGTTTTCCCCCTTAAATTGTTACTAAACACACAACAGTAAAATGAATCTGTATATGCAGTAAAGCATGCTTGTTATACTCACTGTAGAACCTAAGGGGTTAATCCTGTATGCATTGTGTAAAAAGGCTGTTTGATCCTGTCTTCTCTGATCCTCCCCTTCTTCCACAGTCCCCAATCCATCTCCTAATAGAACAAAGCCTTGGGGGCACCCTGCACATGCTCAGTATTGTGTGTATTGCTAAAGAGTTTTTTATTCTTTTTCTTGGGAAGGTGTATGTGATCAGCACAGAGCCAATCAGCACTGTCCAGACAGAGGGCCAGGGGTCCTGCAGCCCCAGTGGGCAATCGTAGGAGAATGAAGATTCCTCCTACAAGCTTTAACCAGACACTGATAGAAGTCACAAGACTGCTCTAACTGCTGATGAGAAAAGGTATTTAGCAGTTTATATTTACTAAAATAATTGCATTTCCATGTTCTGTTTACTGTGGGAGAGCAGATATAGTGAATGCAGGGTCCTGGGTTTCGTAACACTTTAATTAACACATTTCTGCGTTACAGCACTTTGTACATAGCTGTTTATCTTACTATATAAACGCTATATAGATGTAATTTTCTTTACACTTCCTAAATGTTCGCTAACTTGATGCTGAATTTACTTTGGCATCCAGTCCCCAGGTAACATTTAGCATTCCACTTAAGGGTAAATTTAATGCTCCCATGTAAAGGAAGCCAGGCCCGTGGCAGCAGCCTTGCTGAGCATACTTAAACAGTGCAGTTAATTCATCTATTTAATTGAAATTGATGAATTGCTTGCACGTAAGGAGTTTGAAACCACTTTATTTTTAGGTTCCTGTGGCAGAGTTGCAGCTGTGACAATGAAAAACATTGCAGTGATTTACTGACCACAGCAATAGGCTGGGCAAGGAATTTGCTGACACTTTTGTCTTTAAACTGCAAAGCACTTTCTCCTATAATGACTTATATAAAAGAAAAAACATCAATAGCTGAACTCAGAGAAATAAGTGGGTATGAAAGCCAGTTAGAAGTACGAGTCACATAACAAAGCAACTCCTACCGCTTACATCTTTTAAAAATAAGCAGAAGCATAGGTAGGCCTTTATATGCACAACTCAACTTTTGCTGGAAAAGTCAAACTTGTGGCACCCTCTACTATTTTTACAATAGCGAGACATGGCTGGGTGGAGGGAGCATGGCCAAGTTCTGCTTTTGAACCCCATACGGGTCCATTTTTTCATACAAAGCTCATTAAAGGAGAAGTACAGTCAAACCTTGTTTGGCTGTACTTCTTCTGTGGGTTACAGGAGTGCAGTTTGATCTGCACTCCTGTGATTCGATTTCAGCTGACAGCGGGCTGCAGCCCGCTGTCGGGCTGACATCACAGAGCCGATCCAGGTTGAAGAAAGATCATGACCATATGGTCGGGATCCATCCAGGAGCCAGCCGTTTAGGAGCTCAGAGCTCAAGTAAGACTGAGGCGGGGGTGGCAGCCAGAGTGGACAGCAGTGACTGACAGTCACCAGCTCTCTGCTTAGAGTGGCAAGGAGAAGAACTGAGCGATCAGCGGTGTTTACTCGCTCAGTTCTCACCCTTAGAGATGGGGAGGAGGGGGCAGATGCTGCATCCACCTAGGTAAGTATGATTTAAAAAAAAACAAAAACAAACCTAAACTTCTCTTTTAATAAGTCTCTCCTCCCACCCCCAGCTCTCATCAGAAAATAAATGAGGTAACACCAGGGCTTTTTTTCAGCGGGAATGCGGGGGAATGCAGTTCTGGCACCTCCACAACTGAATGTATTTTTTTGGCAAGGATTGCTGGGGTGTGCTGGAGGGTGATGCTGGCTGCTGGGGATCTGTTGTCATTGTTTGGAGTCTATTTTTGTGTGGGGGGTCTATTGTTATTGGGCAGGTCTATTGTTGCTGGCAGGGGGTCTACTGTTGCTGGGAAAGATCTACTATTGAGGGAGAGGTCTACTGTTGCTGGCTGCTGGAGGATCTGTTGTTGCTGGTGGGGTTTATTGTTGTTGGTGTGGTATTTTGTTGCGGGAGGGCCCATTGTTGCTGGGGGGGAAGGTTTGTTGTTGTGTGGGCGATCTATTGTTGCTGGAGGGTCTACTGTTGCTGGGGTGGGGTCTATAAAATTCCATACAAATTACTTAGTAGTACAAAATGATACTTGGTTTTGTATTCTCTAAAAGGGATGATTTTGGGAAGTGGGTAGGAGTTGGAGCCAAGAGACAGTGCTCAGAGGTGGGTAGAGGGCAGAGACGAAGGGTGACTCAGGAGGAGGGAGTTCCTGCACCTATTTTCTGAGAAGTCACAAAATAACATGCCACTTCACATCCTGACACAGAAACTGTAATTTGGAAACCTTGTCTGATTTATATGCCCTCTTACTTGCTTAGGTTGTTACCCAAGGAAAACACTGCCCCGTGAAAAAAGTAAAATCTTAAAGTATCTCTAAAACCCAATCAGCAAAAAAACCTAACAGGGTTGCCAACTCCTTTTCACTCCATCCAAAACTTTAAAAAAAAATGCTTTAGATACACAATAATAGATTAGAGCATCACTATTTACAGTGTATGTGCAATGACAGCAGGATTCTCCAATTATTTGTTTGCTCCATATTCCGAGGAATGTATCTGAGGCATGTGACACCATTTGGCTTTGTAATGGCTTAATTGTTTGGGCAGAACTGAGGGATTCTTTCTGGTGATGAACATTAACCAATGGGGCACCTGGGAAATATAGGAAGGCAACTTCTTGTTCACCATACCAGCAACCACCCAAAATTCACATATCTGTGAAGGGTACCCTTTTAAACTAACTTAAAGAGGAACCACGACCAACCTCCCCAGTTTTGTTTTGTTTTTTTTGCCCCGCCTACCTGATGGTGGTATCTGGACATTTCAGATACTCACTCATCCAGTGGATCAGTGTTGACCCTCTGAGATCAACTCACGGCCAAGCCACAGCTCCATCCCGCACCGCCATGTTTTCTCTGATGTTATCAAGAGTCTCACTGGCTCTTCCGGGTTCAGCAAGCGGGCCTCTCGATGCGCCGATAGGACCACCCCCTCCTCCTGTTTACCAATGAAAGCCTATGCCTCCTGGGATATGTGATGTTAGACATGTGCAGAATGAAAAAATTAATTTTGTTCGATTTGTTATTTACATAAATTTGTTTAGATAACATTTCTTTCATTTGTTTAATTAGTTTTCGGAATTTGTTTTGTTCGTATTTGAATCAATTTCGAAAGGTTTTGGAATTTGAATTGTTTTCCAATTTCCAAAGAGAATAAAATAGAATAGAAAATAAAGGAAAAGAATAGAAAAAAATAGAATAGAAAATAAAAGAATATAACAGAAAATAAAATAATTTAATATAAATATATATATATATATATATATATATGTAAAACAGAACAAAATAGGATAGAACATAAAAGCATAGAATAGAATAGAAAGGAATAGAATAGAATAAAAAAAGAACAAAATAAAATAGAAAGATTATAACCATCTTCTGAAATTCAAAAAGAATAGATAAGAATAGAATAAAAAACAATAGAATAGAATAGAAATAATATAACCATTTTCCAAAATTCAAATAGAATCAATTCGAATTTGAATAGAATAGAAACAAATAGAGTAGAATAGAATAGAATAGAAAATAACACAATAGTATAGAAAAAAACTACAGAATAGAATAAAATTAATATAACCGTCTTCCTATTCAAATCTATTCTTTTTTATACTATTCAAATTTGAATTTTGGGAAATTATTAAATTCTTTCTATTGTAATCTATTCTATTTTTTTTTAATTATACTCTTTTTTTTATTTGATTATTCTATTCTATTCTTTTCTATTCCATTGTTTTATTTTCTATTCTATTCTTTTCTATTCAATTTTTCTATACTATTCTGTTATTTTCTATTCTATTCTAATGTATTCTTTTCTAATCTATTTAAATTCAAATTGGTTCTATTTGAATTTTGGGAAATGGTTATATTCTTTCAATTCTATTTTATTCTATTGTTTTTTTAATTCTATTTTTTTTATTCTATTATAGTCTATTCTATTCTATTATTTTTTCTTCTATTCTATTCTTTTCTTATGTATTCGAATTCAAATTTATTCTATTTGAAATTTGAATTTCAGAAGATGGTTATATTCTTTCTATGTTATTATATTCTGGTCTATTTGTTTCTATTATATTCTAGTCTATTCTGTTGTTTTATTTTCTATTCTATTTTGTTCTGTTTTACTCTATTATCTTCTATTCTTTTATTTTCTGCTATACAATTTCCTCTTGTTTCTGGTCAGTGGACAATTGCCATCTTGCTGGTGGTCAGTGGAGAAGTGCCACCCTTATTGCTGGTAATTTGTTTTGAATGGGCTTCAAATATACCACACGGACCTAAATACAAACATCTATACACTGAAATGCAGGTTTCTTGTGGTGCATTATGTACAGTGAGGTGCTTTAAAAAAAAAAAGGCACCAGCTAAAAACTGCAATGCAAACATGAACTTGGCTTCATAGTAAAAACAATAACCCATCACTATTCTGCAAGGCAGCAGTTTCCAGGGAGTGACCTTGATTAGAACTGAATATATTTAAAATGAAAGTGAAGAAAAATATTTGGCAAGACGCAAATGCCTTCCTCTGCCAAAAACCCTCATAAAAATATTTCGTACTGATTCTTTTAAACCTCTTTATTATAAACCTGTAGTAAATGTAGAACGAAAAAGCTGCATAAATGACAAATATCTTATTTCCATAACAGCCATGATTACATATCCATACATATTGGTAAATGTTAATTGATCAATGATATTTGCCCTTTAGCATAACGGAACCTGTAGTTGTTTACTATGATTTAAAGACCCTCAGGAAATGGTCAAAGGAGAGACTTTCTTGTTGGCTGGCATTTTGCCATTATCGATTGTCAGTCGGCCCTTTTGTGTGTTGTCATCAATATTCTTCATGATAGGAATAATGATGAGGCACTTTGTAAAGCAATGTCGCTTGTAAAATCCCTGCAGCCATGTTAAACTAGCTGATGTGGATGCAGCTCTGGTTAGAACAGATAAATAGTCTTATACACGCTAGCTGGAAAATCACTGATAAGGAAAGGATAAGGCTGGGTTCATACTGCAGACAGATTGCGGGGCTGACAGCAGGGGTCCAGTGCGTCCCTGTTCTCCGTTTCAGGGATGAATCAGGCCCGAATTTTTTCCTGAATTCGGACCTACAATAGAGCCAAAGATGCACAGGACCTCTGTGCAATTTGCTCCGCAGCCACTCCGGAGATGTGTGAACCAATTCCATGGGAATCCCACATCCAATTCGCACTAGTGTGAACCCAGCCTCAAGGAAAGAATCAATTAACATAGATATACATAACATTGTTAGTAATATTTTCTCATTTAAAGCCAGGTGCAACTGGATCTTTTTCTTAAAGTTAAATTCTAGTGCCCCGTACACACGGTCGGATTTTCCGATGGAAAATGTCCGATCGGAGCGTGTTGTCGGAAATTCCGACCATGTGTGGGCTCCATCGGACATTTTCCATCGGATTTTCCGACACACAAAGTTGGAGAGCAGGAGATAAAATTTTCCGACAACAAAATCCGTTGTCGGAAATTCCGATCGTGTGTACACAAATCCGACGGACAAAGTGCCACGCATGCTCAGAATAAATAAAGAGATGAAAGCTATTGGCCACTGCCCCGTTTATAGTCCCGACGTACGTGTTTTACGTCACCGCTTTCAGAATGATCGGATTTTCCGACAACTTTGTGTGACCGTGTGTATGCAAGACAAGTTTGAGCCAACATCCGTCGGAAAAAATCCTAGGATTTTGTTGTCGGAATGTCCGAACAAAGTCCGGCCGCGTGTACGCCCTATAAGGGTGGAGACCAGTGACCCAGTGCTGCATGGTGTGTAGTGTGTTGCTCGGGCTCAATAGATGGGGGTAAACAAACTAGTTCATCCGCGAATGCTATTGAGAGTGCTGGCAGGGGATGGAGCTTGTCCTGGCTCCTGCAATAAGTTCAAGGAAAAGGGGTGACCAATGTATGCCGCACACCTGAGGTATCCTACAGAGGTGGATAGAGTGGCAACCTCAGCCTGACCAGGCCACACTCCCATCAGGTTTCGCTCCGCCGCCCCGGAGCTTAGTCATGGGGTTCATGGATCCAGTGCTGCAGTCTGTGGAAGCTGACTGCCGGTTCCTTCATCATGATGTCATCACACCGTTTCAGTTTCCTGGTGCCTGTTAAAGACCAAATGGGCCATATAGCATTTGGTCCCATAAAGATCTATGCTGTGGTTTAGGAAAACTACTTTATGATTCTGCCAGTACTGTAGCGCTGTCCCTGTATGAATGAAGGCCAATTTTCAGATTGCTATGAGGGGGGGGAGCTACTGCACAGACTGATTCCCCGCCATCTTCCCCTACAGGTTGACTTTTTACTATTATGAATGAACTAACAGCATTGTCAGGCTGTGTCTGCCGGACGCTAGTAAACACACAGTATATAGCACCGACAGACACATCACACAGCCCCACAGTGCTGATTGATCATTTATTTTTGTGAATAAACAAACAGTGCTTGAGTCAATAGAGGGAGCTTATGCCACCTGCTGGTGTGCTGAATGGCAGCTTTCATCTTGGCTGCTGGAGACAAGAGATGTCCATCAGCCCTCACCAGTTATTTGTCTCCTTTCTAGCAGTGTGGTCAGAAAACTGTGGGGGGAGGGAGTCGAGCTGTCCAACCACAGTGCTCAAACAACCAGGTGATGGATCAGAACAGGAGCAAAGGCTACAAGCACTTGGTCCTCTAAAGGATTTAATAAATATTTTTAACTTGTAATGGTACTTCTTTTTTAAGGCAGGGTGGCTACAAAATATTTTTATCTATACTTGATTAAAAGGAATAAAAGCATTATTTTTGTCTTACACATAATGAAATACATACTAAGAGCACTAACCATTTCCATACATGATAACCATGTTGTTATTGGTCATTCTAGACCAGACGTGGGAAAATTGCAGCCCCAGGGCCACATATGGCCCCCTAGCTGCCCCTATCCGGCATCTCAATGCCTCCACTGTCAGTATGCCTGTCAAGCTGATACAGAGAAGCACTCTGACAGATGTCCGAGTGGAGAGCTGAAAGAACTAGGAGAGAGCCTGAGGAGCTCGGTTCTGGTGGGAGAGCATTGCCTAGGGCAGTTAATGCGAACCTTGGCACCCCAGATGTTTTGGAACTACATTTCCCATAATGCTCATGCACTCTGCAGTGTAGTTGAGCATTATATAGTTCAAAAACATCTGGGGTGCCAAGGTGCCCCATCATTGGCCTAGAGGATGTCCCGATGCTCTCCTGCCACTCTGCTACCTGGTAAATTTCTTCTTGTGTTAGCACCTGCACACTGCAAAACCACTGTAATCCACTCCAAGTCAGGATCTGCCAAAATCCCTGCTGTTCTGATATCAGGCTCGCAGACTCTCTCCTTCCTTACAGTGCTTTTCAGAGGGCGTTTAACAGGCAGTGGGCAGGTGTTATATCATTATATGTTATATCATGACCTCAATGCCTAAATTAAACCCTATAATGTCGCACTATCGTGCTGCAATCCCGTGCATTGCATGCAGTTGCGGCACGGCCTTATTAAACTCAATAGGCAAGTTTGAGAAGCAGCGCTGCTTGTCAAACTCTGCAGCCCAAGTTAAAAATGCTATGTCATGTGAACAGCCTTGGACAGCTGTTATTTTACAGTATGGGTAGGCAGAAGGGGCGTTACTACGGGGGTGGCTATTGGGGCTATAGCCCCGAATCTGGGGCCCATAGCCCGAGTCTCTTGCCGCAGGGCCCCTTCCTAACCAGCGGGTTGCGTCTGCTGCGGCGGGTGGGCTGCATGAGAGAGGCGGAGGAGAGAAGCGAGCAGGCGGATGACATCTCTCTCTGCCCGCTCCACATCAGCGCTCATCACAGCCGGGCCTCTTCAATTTGGGAGCGAGGTGCGGCGAGCAGCAGAGAGATGACATCATCTCTCACTGCCTGCCACACATCAGTGCTCTTCCGCCCTCGTAACAGGGTGGAGTGGAGGTCACGTGCTTCCTGTCATCGGTGGAGCTCCACTTTGCAGCCAGACCCCTTGCTTCACTGTCGGAGGTGTGGCGGGGAGCAGCAAATGACAACCCATATCTGGTGGGCGGTGACGTGGCAATTGACAATCTGCAAATGGCGGCAAGAGATGTGGCAATCTGCAAATGGTGACAGGAGACGTGGCAAGTGACAATCTGCAAATGGTGGCAGGTGACGTGGCAAGTGACAATCTGCAAATGGTGGCACGAGACGTGGCAATCTGCAAATGGTGGCAGGTGACGTGGCAAGTGACAATCTGCAAATGGTGGCAGGTGATGTGGCAAATGACAATCTGCAAATGGTGGCAGAAGACATAGCAAGTGACAATATGCAAATGGTGGCAGGAGACGTGGCAAGTGACAATATGCGAATGGTGGCAGGAGACGTGGCAATCTGCAAATGGTGGCAGGTGACGTGGCAAGTGACAACCTGCAAATGGTGGCAGGTGATGTGGCAAGTAGCAATCCACATCTGCTGCCAGGTGAAAGTGGCAAATGACAATCCACATCTGGTGGCAGACGACATGGCAAGTGACAATCCACATCTAGTGTCAGGTGACTTTGGCAAGTAACATGCTGCATCTGGTGACAGGAGATGTGGCAAGTGACACGCCCAGGGCTCCCACTGATTCTGCATTATGGTGAGTTGAACCACTTAATTATATATTAGAATGTAACAATAGAAATAATGAACTTCAATCACCCTGACACCATATCAACCATGGTGCCATGATGATTGAAGTGCCAACACCAGCCATCGCCCACGAAAAATTCCTTACCGTCGGCGTGCCTCCCCCCGCCGGCATGCAAAAAGGTTGGTGACCGCTGCTATGGGCTCTAGCTACAGATATTTTGCAGTCCTAGCAACGCCCCTGGTAGGTGGCCAAAGGGAAGTAAAACAATGGCCGCCTACCCATACTGACAAACAACCCGTTTTTACCATCCCCATTGCCAATATGAAAGAGACCTATTTAATGAGCAGTTGTACCTTTTATTCCTAGCACCAGTTGTTGGTTTTCTATATGTTTACATACTTACAGACCTTCCCATGTCCAAAATTTATATTAAGAAGGTTTAAAGGAGAAGTACAGCCAAAACTCGTTTGGCTGTACTTCTCCTGTGGATCACAGGAGTGCAGTTCGTTCTGACATCACACAGCCGGTCCAGGCTTGGGCAAGATTGCAACAATGAAGTTGAGATCCACCCACATGCACGGACCGGCACCCAGCTCAGCCTCTCAGTGAGCTGCTGAGAGCCTGAGCGGACCGCTCCCGCCCCCTCCAAAGCCCAGCTCTCCAGTGAGCAAGGAGGGAGCAGAGCAGAGAGCGGTGACTGACAGTCAGCAGCTCTCTGCTCAGGGACCACTGAGAACGGAGCGATCTGTGGTGTTTGATCACTTGGTTCTCAGTGTTAGAGCCGGTGGGGGACAGATGCACCATCCACCTAGGTAAGTATGATTCTTAAAAAAAACAAAACCCTATACTTCTCTTTAAAGTACGGCCCTCCACAACAATCACAGTTTCTCGTGTGATCCCTTGGAAAAAGTATTTGCCCACCCCTCTTCTAGAATATTCTAGTCCAGTTTATGTGCTATTTAAATCTTTATTAATTAAGAATATGGGTAATAAGATTACATCAGAAAAAAAGAAGCAAAAAAAGATCCAAAAATTAATCCTTTCAAGTAGGGTTGTCCCGATACCGATACTAGTATCGGTATCGGCACCGATACCGAGCATTTGCCCAAGTACTTGTACTCGGGCAAATGCTCCCGATGCTTCCCCCGATACCTAGAGGACAGCTGTGATCGGCGCGTGGGGGAGTTACAAGATTCTCCCCCAGCCGCTTTCATCAGCTTTAGTGACATACAGCTGTGATCGCTCACCGCTGACTGTCACTGCATCCTCCTCCATGCCCCCTCTGTTCCTCTGTGCCTCTCCGCTGTCCCCTGCATTCCTCTCTCCTTATCTGTCCCCCTCCGCTGTCTCCTGTATTCTTCTCTCCTTATCTGTCCCCCTCCGTCCTCCCCCTCCGTTCCTCTCTCCTTATCTGTCCCCTCCGTTCTCCCCCTCCGTTCCTCTTTCCTTATCTGTCCCCTCCGTTCTCCCCCTCAGTTCCTCCGTCCCCCTCCTCCTTCCTTTGTGTATGGATAGAGTCAGCTGACTCTGTCCATTCACATAACTGAAACATTGTAATCTCCTGTGATTACGATGTGTCAGTTTATGAATGGAGAGGAGCCGCTGTCTTCTCTCCATTCATTCTCAGTGCAGCTGAGGCTGCAGAGAAGGGACTGGGGAATCTCTATCCTCTGTCTCTTTCTCTGTCTCAAGGGGGAGATATCAGAGGTCTGTTAAGACCCCTGATATCTCACCAAAGCCCCCCAACAGGGCTGATTAAAAAAAAATAATAAAAAAAACAATAAAGAATAAAAAAATATTATTGTAAAAAATAAAAATTGTAAAAAAAAAAAAAAAACACACACATACAACGTTCAAGCCCCCCCCCCCCACAAAAAAAAATAGCAAAAAAAAAAAACTGTCACGTGACATTAAAAAAAAAGTATCGGTAATTGATATCGGCGAGTACTTGAAAAAAAGTATCGGTACTTGTACTCGGTCCTAAAAAAGTGGTATCGGGACAACCCTACTTTCAAGCTTAAGAAGCACTGAAAAATAAAAAAAATGAAAACACATTAAATCTAAAAGTGGTGTATAAGTCCAGATGCTGACTAATTTAGCATATCAGTGTGACAGTTCATATCAGAATCATCAGCTGAGTAGATGTTCGACCATCACCACACCATGTGATTCCGCTCCCTATAGGAGTTGTACCAGTGTTGCCAACCTTCCAGATTGAAATTTACTGACATGACACCCAAAATTTACTGGCACAGCCACGTTTTTACTGGCAGTTACAAAAGTTACAAAATTACAGTTTTAAGTACAAATTCCAGTATTTAGGCTACAAATAAGTACAATATGCAATTAGAAATGTGATTTAAGGTAGATATTAAGGCAAAAAGCAAAATTTCTAATTTTATTTTCAATATAGTAAGTAAGTAGCTCAGGGACAGGACTCAGGAGGGCAAGAAATTAGAATGGGTGATGCACACATGAAATTGACTCTCACAGTGATACTGACAGCAGTGTGCTTCAGCACAGATCACCGTCATGACACGTCCCCTCCTGAGTCACAGTGACATTCTCTCTCCATGCCAGGTGGTCCCTTCAGTCTCCTCTAGCCAAACATCACTGACAGTCCCGATCCTGGCTTGCCTTAATCCCGTCCTACAGACCCGCACACGAGCCTCCGGGCGCTCCGCTCCCTTGTACCATGACATCACACGACATGCTCAGTCACTGCCTCTACCAGACCCGCCCCTCGCCAGCACCCAGCGAACACACTGTAGCAGGCACTCGGATGGTCTCGGACAGCTCCAGGCCCGAGCTGCGCATGTGCAGTTCCGACCCGAGCGTCACAGCCATATTTCTTACTGGCAACCTTTTCCTCTTATTGGCATTTACTGGCAGGAGAAAAGTGCCAATTTTTTACTGGCTGCCAGTAAAAATACCGATGGTTGGCAACCCTGAGTTGTACTCACCAGATTCCTAATACACAATCGCCTTTGTATAGTATGTTCAGCTTTTATAATCAATATCGACAGGACATCAGCATGGAAAATTCAATATCGATCAACCAAAAGGATAACGAACACCCTGATCCTGTGGATTCCCAGACTAGACAAGCCACAATCCTCTCATACAGCTCAGGCATAAGTAAGGAAAGGAAACCTCATAGTGTAAAACTGTAAACTTTATTCCACGGATAAACCCAACCCTTAAGCTATTGCAATATCAAGAAAAGAAGAAAAGATTGATCGCACACTTGAATCCAAAAGATGCTGTAGAAATTTCTTTATTGTCATGAGCCAGACAAAATTGCAAAGATGATCAGTTGATGCGTTTCACACGAAAAGAACCGTGCTTGGTGTGAGCAAGCACGGTTCTTTTCGTGTGAAACACGTCAACTGATCATCATTGCAATTTTGTCTGGCTCATGACAACAAAGAAATTTCTACAGCATCTTTTGGATTCAAGTGTGCGATCAATCTTTTCTTCTTTTCTTGATATTGCCTATGGTAATGAGCCGGGGGTTAGCACCTTGGACCGGGTGTGTCCATTTTTGCCTGAAGCAGTGTGTGCAGTGCACTCTTGTTCTGCTTCCTTAAGCTATTGCACTTCCAAAAATAATTGTTAAAAAGAGTGTTCAAATAGATAATGCACTGCGTATATTCAGTTCCGATATTCTCAGCACGTCATGTGGAGATAAGACCGTCCGTGGTGGTTCCCGGGAAGAACTCGGAGCCAATCACCAATGCAGCAAGCCGTGTGATCACACCTAGACGCGTTTCGTCATTCTATCTTTGTCAATAGGCGTGGCCCACACGGCAGGGACTTGCAAATTTATAAACCACCCCCACTATGCGTTAACCCCCTCTGTATGTTAGTGCCCGATCTTCTGTAGTTCCTACCGCAGCACGGTCACACTCACACTGTGCACACCTTATTCATGGTAAATATCCAGGCAGCATTGTCGTAGACTCAGGGAATGGTGGCCAAAAACTAACCAGCAGACAAAAGAGTCATTACATGTTCGTAAAGGACCAGTTTTCAGCACCTATCCCCGGAGCTACCAAGATGAATATGTGCACATACATCAGAAGAGCTCCGCATATCAATACATGATTGATTGGTATAATGTATTGCATAAATCTTAAACAGCAATAACCTTAGTAATTAAAGTTTGATATATTAGAGGGCAACTGCACACTACATAACTGTCTATTGACATGTATTTATTCCGCAATGTGACTAGTCAACCTCCAATAATTTGATGCATTATTCATTCTACAAACATCATTAATTAAAATGTGTCAGCTCCTCAAAAGGAATTAATATCTCATAAACACAAATTCTGAATTATTCTGGAAAAAAACAATTGAATGAACTAATATTAATAAAACATCCAGAATGTTATTCCTTTTGAAATTATTAGCATAAAAAATCAATTCTAAATTTAGTCACTCCTCAAATAAATAGACAATTTAATAAAGGTGACTACGTAGAATTTTTAAAAGATTGGATATACTAAGAAATAAAATAGAAAAATAAATAAATACATTAAAAGACCCAAATTTTATTCAAAACTAAATATTGAACTTATGGAGAGGCTTAAAATTCACCTTCACCTTATCCCTACACACCACCTATGCCTTTTTTAGGGAGAGGCGGGAGGGGACCCTCCAGAGGATGGGGGGACAAACGAGGAGGGGACGTCCACCCAGCCCTTACCAATCACCCCCCCGGTGCCCCCCGGAGATGGACAGACCTTACCCATAACAGATAGGGGAACAAAGGAATCAAAATCAACGAGAGGATGTAGGACAGGACGAAGAGTCCAAGAGAAAAATGAGAAGGGAAACCGAATAACAGGGATTTATAATCTCACTAATATTGCTTTGACTGACAAGGAAAAGAATATTTTAAACACAGGTTTGAAATGTTCCACAAAAAAAACTTTAAATAAATGTAATGTGTATATTGATATTCCTAAATACGTACGTAAAATGAATATGAAAGTATTTCTTGAGTAACCAACCTTATACAAGAAGGCCCATGAAAAATATCACGGTAGGAGTGGATAGTGGCTTGAAAAACAGATCATTATTTAATCCTCCCTCTACATCTAATCACTATATAGAGGTATTTAAACAATTAATTTTGAAAGAATTGGACAAAATTATTCCTAAATGAAATATGAATCCAAGATACATAGAGGGGATTAGGGGATTAGTGCCCTAGAAAACGGAAGGATATTATCAGCCGTCCGGCAGATAAAGGGGGGCGTGGTCATTCTGTCTAAAGAATGTTATCACTCCCAATTAACAGAGATGCTAACAGATGAGAACACATATACTCGTTTAAAGGGAGATCCCACCAGAGAGTATAGGCAGGACTTAATGAACCTTGTGGAGTATGGGTTTGATAATAGAGTATTGACAAAAAAAGAAAAAAGATATTTGGTACCTAGTTTTAGCCGTATACCAACAATATACATCCTCCCGAAAGTCCATGATAATATGACTAACCCTTCAGCTTGACCTATTGTGAACAATATAGGTTCAGTCTCGGCTAGATTGGGACAGTACCTAGATTGTTTTTTACAGTCTAGTGTGACTAACACCAGAGCTTATCTTAAGGACACCAAAGATTTTCTTTTGTGTCTTAGTAAAATCAAGCTCCAAGGTATTGAGACCTATTTGGTAACAGCAGATGTATCGTTGTACACAATCATACAACACAACGATGCATTACTAGTCCTTAATTTGGCTTTTAGCCAGAGGGATGACATTCCCTATATCCAAAATAAATTTTTGAGGCTAGTACTTGAGTACTGCCTTACACACAATTATTTCTGGTATGGAGGGCATTTTTATACAGAGGAGGGGCATTGCAATGGGCGCAAAATTCGCGCCTAGCCTTGCCAAACTCTTTATGAGTGAGTGGGATGATAAATTCATCTATGCCCAAAGAGGGACTGAGTTGTTCTTTAAAAGGTATATTAATGACCTGTTCTTGGTTTGGGCAGGTACGGAACAGTCACTGAAGTATTTTATCTTTATATATTTTATCTTTATATATTTATTTCTATATTTATATTTAAGTTTTTTAAACTCTAATCCTAATAATATCAAATTGGGGCACCAACATAGTAAAGATCAGGTAAATTATTTGGATGTCACTGTTTTGAAACAGTCTAAACAGATCACCAAAGTATACTTTAAATCTTCAGTCTGAAACAGTTATTTGTCAATACATAGCGGTCACCACCCAACCTGGCTCAGAAATACATCAAAGGGTCAGTTCATGCGAGTCAGAAGGAACTGCACTTTTGAATCTGACTACCAGGCCCAATCAGAAATCTTAAAAAATAGATTTATGGAGAAAGGATACCAAGCAGATATTTTGGACTCAACTATACAACAAGTGGGACAATCTTCACAAACCTTGTGTTTGGAAGATAAAGAGAGGACTAAGAACGAGAGACAAGAGTGGGGTTTTATTAGCAACTTCCATGTCCAATTTAGGGAGGTAGAGGAGATTTTCAAGAAACATTGGGAGATTCTAAGTATGCACAAAACCCTCAAGAAAGTGTTACCTAAGGAATCAATGTTCATTTATAGGAAGACATCTTCTTTTGGGGATAAAGTCGTTAAAAAGATTATAGATCAACTCCAAAAACCGAGGATGTTTTTGGATAGGAATGGTTTCTATGCCTGGAGAAGATGTAAAGCATGCCAACAGACCAATACCCAAATTAGAGGATTAGCGTCCTTTATGTCTACAGCGAATGGTAGGGAGTTTGATATCAATGATTTTATATCTTGCAACTCTACACACGTAGTTTATGCTTTACAGTGTCTGTGCGGCCTTATGTATATAGGCCACACAAAAAGAACTCTGGCTAAACATATTTACAATATCCTGATTGGGTTTAAGAATCAGTCTGTCACTTCATTTCAGACTTAAACATAACAGAGATCCTTCAGGTCTGCTGTTTTGGGGCATAGAGAAACTAAGCCCCACATGGAGGGGTTCAAACATGATAAGAGAAATCTCCAAGTGTGAGACAAAATGGATATGTCTCACTAACACTCTCCAACCTGCAGGGTTGAACATGGATCTTGATCTTAACTGCTTTATCAGCGACTATTGATCGATAAGGCTTATTTGTGTATAGGTTATATACTGTAGTCTTTTGTGATACAAGCGTGTTTAGTTACGCAAAAGAAGGAGGGCTAATCTCAAATAGATCATTTAGATGTTCTAGGTCTTGCATTTAATTATATTTAAATAGATTGGACCAGTGTTCGTATAAATAAATGAGAGTATATGGGAGATATAGGGTAATGCTGTTTATTGGTTCGGTGTGAACATAAAGGCAGTATCTTGTCTCTTCCCTTTATTCTCATTTGGGTTTCCCTCCTTTAGAACATAATTTATTAATTAATTTTAATTTTATGAGTGCGATATCCAGTTCTTCAATTAATGTGTTCCAGGCCTTATATTTATTATAGCAGACTAGTGTCTGTACAACAAATAAAAGAATATATGATGAACCCAAGGTACTGCTCTCTATAGGTGCCCTTTGATGTGAATGTAAGAGCATTATATATATTGTTTCTTACCTTTTCTTTTGATTTTAGGGTCCTTCACCCTTAGAATATTATTAATTTTATAAGTTCAATATTTAGTTTTGAATCAACTTTGGGTCTTTTAATGTATTTATTTATTTTTCTATTTTATTTCTTATGCCGCGTACAAACGAGCGGACTTTATGGCAGACTTTGCCCGGCGGACTTTTCGACTGCCTTTACGACGGACTTTCTGAATGAACGGACTTGCCTACACACGATCAACCAAAGTCAGTCGAATTCGTACGTGATGACATACGACCGGACTAAAATAAGGAAGTTCATAGCCAGTAGCCAATAGCTGCCCTAGCGTGGCTTTTTGTCCGTCGAACTAGCATACAGACGAGCGAACTTTTCGACCAGACTCGAGTCCGTCAGATAGATTGGAAACATGTTTCAAATCTAAGTCCGTCCAACTTTTGAGAAAACAAAGTCTGCTGGAGCCCACACACGATCGAATTGTCCGACGAAATCCCGTCCGCCGGGCAAAGTCTGCCATAAAGTCCGCTCGTGTATACGCGGGATATGTATATCCAATCATTTAAAAATTCTACATAGTCACCTTTATTAAATTGTCTATTTATTTGTGAAGTGACTAAATTTAGAATTTATTTTTTTATGCTATTAATTTCAAAGGGAATAATATTTTGGATGTTTTAATAATAGTTCATTCAATTGTTTTTTTTCCGGAATAATTCTGAATTTGGGTTTTATGAGATATTAATTCCTTTTGAGGAGCTCACACATTTTAATTAATGATGTTTGTAGAATGAATAATGTATCAAATTATTGGAGATTGACTAGTCACATTGTGGAATAGATATAATACATGTCAATAGACAGTTATGTAGTGTGCAGTCACCCTCTAATATATCAAGCTTTAATTACTAAGGTTATTGCTGTTTAAGATTTATGCAATACATTATACCAATCAATCATGTATTGATATGTGGAGCTCTTCTGATCTATGTGCACGTATTCATCTTGGTAGTTCTGGGGATAGGTGCTGACAACCGGTCCTTTACGAACATGGAATGACTCTTTTGTCTTCCGGTATGTTTTTGGCCACCATTCCCTGAGTCTACGACGATGCTGCCTGGATATATACCATGAATAAGATGTGCACAGTGTGAGTGTGATCGTGCTGCGGTGGGAACCACGGAGGATCGAGCACTAACATACAGAGGGGGTTAACGCACAATAGGGGTGGCTTATAAATATGCAAGTCCGTGCCATGTGGGCCACGCCTATTGACAAAGAAGGAATGACGAAATGCATCTAAGCGTGACCACACGGCTTGCTGCATCAGTGATCGGCTCTGAGTTCCTCCAAGGAACCACCACGGACGGTCTTATCCCTACATGAGGTGGTGAGACTATCGGAACTGAAAATACACAGTGCGTTATCTATTTGAACTCTCTAACAGTTCTCAAACTGGCAGCTCTCCAGCTGTTGCGAAACTACAAGTCCCACGAGGCATTGCAAGGCCAACCATTACAAGCATGACTCCCACAGGCAGAGGCATGATGGGACTTGTAGTTTCACAACAGCTGGAGGGCCACCAGTTTGAGACCCCTGGCTTAAGGGTTGGGTTTATCTGTTAAATAAAGTTTACAGCTTAACACTATGAGCATTCCTTTCCTTCCTTATGCCCGAGCTGTATGAGAGGATTGTGGCTTGTCTGGTCTGGGGATCCACAGAATCAGGATGTTCGTTATCCTTTTGGTTGATCGATATTGCATTTTCCATTCTGATGTCCTGTCGATACTGATTATAAAAGCTGAACATACTATACAAAGGCGATTGTGTATTAGGAATCTGGTGAGTGCAGTTCCTATAGGGAGCGGAATCACATGGTGTGGTGATGGTCGAATGTCTACTCAGCTGATGATTTTGATATGAACTGTCACATTGATATGCTAAATCACTCAGTACCTGGACTTATAGAACACTTTTAGATTTAATGTGTTTTCATTTTTTTTATTTTTCAGAGCTGCTTAAGCTTGAAAGGACTAGCATTTGGATCTTTTTGTGCTTCTTTTTTCTAATGTTTTGTATGAATACAGCAGCTGCTTAGTTCCATTAGGTATATTTTACATCTAAGCGCTGGATAAGTGACCCTGTTTACTTCCCCTTGTCTAATAAGATTACATCGGCTTTGGTTTTATATGTGCCTTTAATATCAGTAATATAATTTATAGATTGCTTCATGATAATGGATGACAGGACTGTAAAATATAAATAAATGTATCTACTATAGAGCAATGTCCAAATTTCATTTTGCTATTTTGTAAAATTGCTTGAGTAGGCCAAAAGGAGCTCTAAGTTTAATTCTGTAATATTTTGCCTCCAGCAAATGGCTTATTCAAAAAGAATAATTCTTCAAGCTAAAAAAAAAGCAGAGCTAAACTAGAGCATAACTGTTGTGGTACAGATGGATAAAGAGCATTGGATTTTTTTTAGATATGATGCAAATATTTTGTTTATTTTATCCCAATTCTTTAGGGTTATGTAAATCAGATAGATTTAAATACATAAAACTGAATGCCAGGCAAACAGATGGGCATGGAAATGAAATGCCTTTTCTGCTGAAGTTCGATAACAATTACAACTCTTGCCTTCTCTGCCACATTATTGGACTGGCAGCAGACTTTTGAGCAAATCTCCTTGTCACTCTGCGTTTTCCTTCTCTCAACATGCACCTAATTAGCACAGGAGCAATTCAGAACACCTGACTGGCTCCTTGTGCTCCTTTTCCCAGCTTTCATGGACAGGGACTGTTATGCCGCGTACACACGAGCGGACTTTTCAGCATCAAAGGTCCGACGGTCTTTCCGACGGACTTTCGATGGAGTTACGACGGACTTTCGAACAACCGGACTTGCCCACACATGAATGGATTAAAGTCCGTTCGAAAGTCCGTTTGTTTGAACGTGATGACGTACGAAGGGACTAGAATAGGGAAGTTCATAGCCAGTAGCCAATAGCTGCCCTTGCGTTGGTTTTTGTCTGTCGGACTAGCATACAGATGAACGGATTTTTCGACCGGACTCGAGTCCATCAGAAAAATTTTAAACATGTTCTAAATCTAAAGTCCGTCTGATTTTTCAACAGCAAAGGTCCGATGAAGCCCACACACGATCAAATTGTCCGGTGGATTTGTTCCGTCGGACCTTTGCTGTCGAAAGTCCGCTCGTGTGTACACAGCATTAGAGACTCATATCAGCTCAAATTTAGCTACTGACTACTTACATTTAAAAAAAATGATATGTTGACTTAAATTTCACACTTTTTAGAATCAGCAGGACAATTAGCATTTCCAAATCATGTTTTTTTTTGTTTTTTTTTAGATTACGTAACATTTTTAATAAATGTTAATAATGTGCCTAAACATATGTCCCTAATTTGGAGGGACTGTCTGTCTTTTGGAACCAAATCCCTCTGTCCCTCTTTCATGTTTTTTTGTCCCTCTTCTTGGCCTGATGTAAGGATCTCTAAAAAATATATATAATATTTAACTATCAAAAGTGTTTCACGACACTAAACCTTTTATCTAAAATGTTATTGTTTCTATTGTTTATTTTAAAAAGCCAAAGTAAAGGAAAAGTTGTGAAAAATTGGGTCAAACCAATAATTTTTTGAGTATTAATCTTCATAGTTCGTGTTATTGGAGGCCTGGTGGGGTGTTTCATAGTTACATAGTAGGTGAGGCTGAAAAAAGACACAAGTCCATCAAGTCCAACCTATGTGTGTGATTATATGTCAGTATTACATTGTATATCCCTGTGTATTGTGATTGTTCAGGTGATCATCTAATAGTTTTTTTAAACTATCGATGCCCCCCACCTTGCTGAAACCACCGTCTGTGGAAGGGAATTCCATGTGCTGGCAGCTTTTACAGTAAAGAACCCTCTATGTAGTTTGTGGTTAAACCTATTTTCTTCTAATTTAAATGAGTGGCTAAGTGTTAAACTCCCTTCTGCAAAAAAGTTTTATCCCTATTGTGGGGTCACCAGTACGGTATTTGTAAATTGAAATCATATCCCCTCTCAAGCTTCTCTTCTCCAGAGAGAATAAGTTTAGTGCTCGCAACCTTTCCTCATAACTAAGATCCTCCAGACCCTTTATTAGCTTTGTTGCCCTTCTTTGTACTCGCTCCATTTCCAGTACATCCTTCCTGAGGACTGGTGCCCAGAACTGGGTGTGTTCTTTGATTATATACTTCATGCTATAATGTGTCCCTCTTTCCCATTTCACAAAATTGGACAGAGACCCTGTCATGTAGACAAGTATTGATATGAAGGATCAGGTTTTGTTTCAATGTCCACAAATCTCATTCTTTTGTTTTTAGAAGAATTTGTCAAGTACATAAAACATATCTTTTTTAAACTGATCTTTGCTCCAAAGTAATTAGATTTATTTCCCTAGAATAAACCATTGTACATAAAGTAACGAGTGGGGCAAGTCTACATATTTCATGTAGCCTTAGTCTTCGCAGTGGATTCTATTATTTCTGTAAGTTTATTTAAGAATGTCCATGATTTGTAAAAATCTGTATCCTTGGACAGCATAATTTTCAAGGCAGCGGAGGTTGTAGAACGGGATAATAGGAGAGAACAATGAAACAAATATATAGTCCATATTCTATCCTACTATGCTGTATCACTCTGTAATGCCCCGTACACACAAGCGAAATTTCCATTGGAAAAATCTTGGATGGTTTTTCCGACGGAATTCCGCTCAAGCTTGCCTTGCATACACACGGTCACACAAAAGTTCTCTGAACTTCCGACTGTCAGGAACGCGGTGACGCACAACACTACGACGAGCCGAGAAAATGAAGTTCAATGCTTCCGAGCATGCGTCGAATTGTTTCTGAGCATGCATGTTTTTTTGCGCGTCGGAATTGCATACATATACGAATGAAATTTCCGTCTAGAACTTTTTCCGTAGGAAAAATAGAGAACCTGCTCTCAATCTTTTGCTGGCGGAAAAAATTCAGACAGAAAAAGTTGGATGGAGCATACATACGGTCGACCAAAAGCTCCCATCACACTTTTTTTGCTGGAAATTCTGACCGTGTGTATGCAGCATAAGAGTTTAATAGCTGGGTGTGTTATAAAAATTGCATAAATGCCTTTCCCTCTCTTGTTATATGATTATTCTGCCTATTAGAGGAAGGATTGTACAATTACTATCTATGGTAGTTATTAAATATTCACCAGAGATAGTGTTCAGCTTTCCCAGAATAGCTGATACATAAATTTTACTACAAATATTGAATAGTCAGTTTTCACATATCCAGCAGACTTATAGCTGAAACCCAAGAAAACAGCTAAATATTCTATGAAAATGTCTTGAGATTTACAGGACAGCCAGCCTGGAGATCTGACTTTTCTGCACTGAAATAAAAGTGTCACTAAACCCACATCATAAAAAAACTATCAACAAATGGTGTATTACATGCTGTTCATACTCAGTCACTATGAGATTCGTTTTCTGTATTCTGCAAAAAACCTGGTTGATCCTGCTGCTCTCCATCTTCACCTTCTGTCCGTGTTCCCAATTCAGCTAGCGATTTTGCAACTGTGGAGGCAACTCTGCACATGCTCAGTTTTTAGTGAATTTCTATGCCGAGCATTTCCTCCTTATCACATCTGAGCAGACCGTGTGGCTATAGAGTCACACTATATAGGTGTGTAAATGGCAGTCCACTCCCTCCCTCCTCCATGCCCACTAACAGATAAACACAATGGAGGTAGGATATTACATGTAGATTAATGGATGCTTCACCTCCCTCTTATTCTAAGACATAAGCTGGAGGGACGTGACACAGTCTGTGACTGGCAGAAATCCACCCACAGCAATTTATTGCCAAAAAATAATAATAAAGATTTGATTTCAAATATACAGTATATGACAATTTAAAACATTTTATTGATAATAATTATTTATTTTTACTCTGTATCCCAAAGGCATCTTCTTTTTATTTTGAATATGCGGCCAGCACCAGAGGACTAGAAGCTCCTCCTGCACATGTTTCCCTGCAGTCAGGCTGGGAAAGATCGGGGTCAGGTGACAGCCATATATAAATTAGGAAAAAGGTATTTAAATTTTTTTTTTATTAAAATATATACAGTGCTGTCATCCATATACAGAAAGAGAGGGAACAATGTAAATTAACCTCTTCACGACCTCCCCAGCAGATATACTGCGGCAGGGTGGCCACTCTGCACTAGATCACGTACTAGGTACGTGATCTGGCACTTCCGGGTCTGGGGCGCGCATCCGGCAGGCAGAGATCTTGTGTTTCTGCTAATCAGAATCACAGATCTCTGCTTTCCCACAGTGCAACCACCCCACACAGTTAGCAAGCACTCCCAGGGAACACAGTTAACCCTTTGTTCGCCCCTGATGTTAACCCCTTCCCTGCTAGGGTCATTGTTACAGTGCATATATTTTAGCACTGATCGCTGTATTAGTGTCACTGATCCCAAAACGTGTCAAAAGTGTCAGTAAGGTGTCCGATTTGTCCGCCGCAATATTGCAGTCCCACTATAAGTCACTGATCGCCACCATTACTAGTAAAAAAAAAAATTTTTTAAAGTTTCATAAAAATATCCCACCGTATGTAGACGCTATAACTTTTGTGCAAGCCAATCAATATATGCTTCTTGGGATTTTTTTTACCAAAAATATGTAGTAGAATACACATTGGCCTAAATTGATGAAGAAATTGGATATTTTCACATTTTTTTGTTTACAGCACAAAAAGATTTTATTTGGGTACAGCGTCACATCTCTGCAACTGCAACTCAGTGTACATTTACGACACCAAAGTGATGATGTGACTGTCATTGCAGTCTGGCCAATCAAGCAGTCAAACAGTTCAAACCCAAATGGAAGACCTGCAGACGACAGGAGTGCTCCTGACCAGCTGGAGCACTGACAGTGCAGCTCTGGATGGGGTCACTTGCCGAGTAAGTTTGGAGTTTAATTTTGCTTTAACCCAAGTCCGCATTGCATGTCTCCTGATCAACTTTCTTTGCAAAAATTCTGCAAGTCTGCTGCAAGTTCTGGTTCTGTTATGTTGTGAAGTAGTCATCCCACCACAGGGGTCACAAACTGGACACAGACTGGACAGATGACTACAAGAACCTGATATCAAGATTAAAATAGTGAATGAGAATAAATTAAATGAAACATGAACAAAGCATATTCCTCTATAGTGTATACTGGCCACAATCGAAAGCACCAAGTGTCATTCCTCTCTGATCTCCTCTGACCATCTAACTCCAAACCAAGCATCCTTGGGAGATGGTCCGCCTCTAGCTCATGAGACTGACAGCCTCAGCTGTGCAGGTTTGAGGCTGTGTAGTGGGGGGGGTGTCCATTCCCTCCACTAAGGTTTCCGATTACATTCAGCTCTGTGTTCTGTGATGTGCAGTGTGTGACATCTGATCCCCACCCCTGCCTTCTGGAGCTGGAAAGAGCCTTTGATCTGTGTGTTTTAGAAGGCTATAGAGGAAAGAGGGCTGCAGATAAACAGGTAGAACTTATGTAGGGGGATATGCTTCATCTCTGTTTATCACCTGAGGATGGTCACTTTGGTGGGTATATGTAAGGGTTAGAAAACACTTTAAATGACTCCATTATTTATAAAAATAATAATAAATAAAAGCATGTACACAAAGGAAAACTTAGAGAACTCTAATGCCCCGTACACACGGTCGGACATTGATCAGACATTCCGACAACAAAATCCTAGGATTTTTTCCGACGGATGTTGGCTCAAACTTGTCTTGCATACACAGGGTCACACAAAGTTGTCAGAAAATCCGATCATTCTGAACGCGGTGACGTAAAACACGTACATCGGGACTATAAACGGGGCAGTAGCCAATAGCTTTCATCTCTTTATTTATTCTGAGCATGCGTGGCACTTTGTGCGTCGGATTTGTATACACACGATCGGAATTTCCGACAACGGATTTTGTTGTCGGAAAATTTTATCTCCTGCTCTCCAACTTTGTGTGTCGGAAAATCGGATGGAAAATGTGTGATGGAGCCCACACACGGTCGGAATTTCCGACAACAAGGTCCTATCACACATTTTCCATCGGAAAATCCGACCGTGTGTAGGGGGCATAACAGTTCTCAGGCGCCATTTGTTTTCCTACTTTTTTGGAATTATACGAATGAAAGAGAATTTTTAACTTTGCTAGAAGTGCAATCATCCACTATTTTAAAGTGGTTGTAAACCCTGCTTGGTAATTTTTACCTACAGATAAGCCTATAATAAGTCTTATCTGTAGGTTAAATTAATATCCCCTCAACGTGCACCATTTAGGAGACATTCACCCTGCATGCAGGCAGTGAAATCACAGGCGCATGCTCTATGAAGGTCCACCCTCTCAGCGGTGACTTTACAGCGCTGGAGGGCTTCGTTCCAAGGTAAGTATTTCATAATGTGCCAGTATGCAATGGATGCTAGCCCATTTTGCCATTGCCTTGCAGGTTTACAACCACTTTAACACTTCTTAGTGGTGAGCTGAATGTGCACCCAGGAGTAGTGCAGCCAAGGGGTTTTTTTTTCTTTACACTGTTTGTAAGAGTTTGACACCAATTCAAAAACAGGTGCTTACACCACTTGCATCTTGCACAGCTTTAATGATATATTGATAATTTCAGACTGCAATAATGTATGCCTTATATACTGTATCCACCTCGAGTACAGCTTTAATTGTATCTATGTCCTATGTTCCATTGCACAAAATGCACAACATTAACATTCTGTGTTATTCTCATGACAGTACTGATTAATGATCTCTGAATGATGCAAACCAAAGTAATTCAAATCTCATGTACACACATTCAGTACACTTTCTATAATAGCTCTCCACCCAGTACATTCTGCACCCAGGGAATATTACAGAGATGCAATGCCAACTATACGGTTTCCCAGTATATCAGATTTATTTGAGTTAACAGATTACAGGTAAGTAACAAATTTACAGAGGGGAATACAGAATCATATCGTTTGGAACTCATAACAAAGCCATTATTAGGTAACATGAATTTTATATGGACTTCTTAAAAAAAATATGCAGAAAATAGCTGCTGTCTTCATTTAATAGCATTTTGATTAATGAGGGTAGTAGGCCTGGAGGATTGGAAGTCTGAAAACTCTGGTAAATGCCAAAGGAGCTTCTGTGTTGAAGAGTATCTGTGGTTGTGTGCGACTTTATGGGGGATATGCCTAGGCGCAAAAATTAACACTGCTTAAATATGAACATCAGATCTAGGTGAGGTCTTTACTTGGCACCCAATATTTCACTATGAAACTGTGGTTGATTTACTAAAACTGGAGAGTGCAAAATCTGGTCCAGTTGTGTATGGTAGCCAATCAGCTTCTAACCTCAGACCTGGAAGCGGATTTGTTTCTATGCAGAGCTGCACCAGATTTTGCACTCTCGGTTTCTAGTGAATCAACCTCATTGTGCTTTGGCAACCTTTGGGGCAGATTGAATGTAAAATGTAGCCCTGCCATATAAAATACTGTATATGTAAGCCTAGTGAAGCGCTGGCATTTATGTACTTACAGTACTGTTGAGAGAGAATGGACTAATAAATGATGGTATCCAGTTGCAGAATGCACTGGTCCTTTTCAGCTATCCAATTCAGTTAAACACAACCTAAGGAAATGACATGAACTATGGAACTGTGCCCATCAAAAAGTCGAGCATAGGACACCATACTAGTCATCAGTAATACTTATAGGCTGTACCATGCCTTGTTCTCCACTGTGTCTCTGTATAAAGGGTGGCATCTTGGTTAAGGAGTAGAACTTTTCTTCCTGATGTTAGAGCTGATCCCCCCCACCATGGCAGGTGATCTGATGACTTGTGTAGTAAGGAGATGTCTCACAGGAGAAATGGATCAATATTTAGCTGGAGAGTGGATGAAAGCAGGGAGATGTTCACCCCGCATGTCCTCTGGTACAGCTTTCTCTCCAGCAAGAAGAACAATGAGCAACGCAGTAGTGACGTCACCAAATCTAACTCCAAATCTCAAGAGACTAGTAGTCATATGAAGCAGTGTTGTTGATGATTTTTCACTGAATATTTAGAGCTACAAGGATCAAGGCTTAGGAAGACTACTTTTCTGGAGGAATTCAAAATAAAAGGTACAGGGAATGCTTAAACTGGCCATACATGGATCAAAATGTGGCCGGTTCTACAAGGACTGGCCAAATTTTGATCCATGTATGGGTAGGCTGGTTGCACACAAGTGGATCTATACACTGTCAGAATACAATAGCCACATAGTGTGTTTGGATGGGAGAATAAAGTTACATAGTTACATAGTAGGTGAGATTGAAAAAAGACACAAGTCCATCAAGTCCAACCTATGTGTGTGATTATGTGTCAGTATTGCATTGTATATCCCTGTATGTTGTGGTCATTCAGGTGCTTATCTAATAGTTTCTTGAAGCTATCAATGCTCCCCGCTGAGACCACCGCCTGTGGAAGGGAATTCCACATCCTTGCCGCTCTTACAGTAAAGAACCCTCTACGTAGTTTAAGGTTAAACCTCTTTTCTTCTAATTTTAATGAGTGGCCACGAGTCTTGGTAAACTCTCTTAAAGTAATTTTCTTTTGTTCAGCCTGCTGGTTGAACAGAACAAAAAATTACTCATGTATGGCCAGACTTAGGCACCATTAACATTTCTAGATGTTCCCGCTAACAAAGAATATATTCACTTTTCAAGCCCACTTTAAAAGTAGTTCAGTGAGCTAACTTCAAGCTAGTCACAAACAGTATATATCTATTTAACTGCGTTTGAGACACCAAGCTGTAAGCTTCCCTGGGAACTTGTTAAATGTTTTTTGTAAAGTGTTGTGGAATAGGATGGCACCGTGCAAATAAATAATGCAAAATAAAATTAGTACACCATAGTCACTAATGGAAAAATGTAGTCTAGATCAGGCTGCAAACATGTTTTATCTGTGCATACCTTCATATAAATACTATGCAATTTTTATAAATGACGTTAGCTAATTATAGAACTGTGTATTTGTACATCACAAGACACATGTAGGATTGATCTGAGAAATATTGCTCCCAGCAGGGTGTGAGAGGCTGAAAATATTTCCACTGCATGTTGGCACTGAAAAGCCCCTCTATTTTTTTTTGCAATCTTCAGGAAAGTCAGCCTGTGCAGCTAAAAGATTTGACATTCCCATTTTACTGAATTTACCCTAGTTCTGTCAGCAGTGACAGTTTAACATCTAAATTTTGAGAAGATAACATGGTTCTAGTACAGTTATTTTAAGTTCTAAAAAAAAACGATCCCCTACAGCCTATGTGCCTTAACCAAGGATGCAGAAGAGTCTGATATCTGGTGTACATATCAGCTAGTGGAGCTGATAAATAAAATGGAGCATAAGAAATACCACGACGCAAGAAAAAAACTGGCACATGCATGCTTATCAAACGGAACAGTATAAAGAAAATTTGTGCAGTACATTAACTCCCAGTAACCAATCAGATTTCTAGATAATATTTTCATACCAGTAAAACTGGAATTTTGATTGGTTGCTTCTGCTCACAGTTCCTTGTTCTTTGATCCTTCCCTCAGTGAATAAACAGTTTGCGCTAATGTAAACCTTTTCATTTTACTTTTTTTTTTTTTTTTTAGTAAAGTGTACACTATGAGTATATTATATTGTATGAAAATAAAATACTGTAGAAGTAAACAGTAAGTAATAACTAAACAGAGAAAAGCCCCTCAAGGTGAAAAAGGACATGACATTCTTAAACAAGTAACTTCATTTTGTATATTTTAATCAGCAGGTAAAGTCAAAGTTGTTAAAATTATGTTGTATCATTACCACAACATTGGTGAAGCCCTTTTTTTTTTTTTTTTAATCAGATTTTATTTTTGAAAAAATGTAATTGAACAAGCTGAAGTTAGAAGCCGATTGGCTACCATGCAGGGCTGCACCAGATTCCGAACTCTCTAGTTTTAGTAAAGCAACCCCACTGTGCATATAGATAGCACCAATATCACACCAGAAAATTATTCCTGCCCATTTATTTAACTGGAGCTAAAGAACGTCTGGGTACTATCAAGGGTTAGTTCAATATAGTTTAGTTAAATTTCCACACCAAGAACCCCAAACTTTGCTAAAGCCCAGATCTAGCCCAAATTCTTTAGTTTTGGACTGAGTGGAGAACAAGGATGAGTAAAGTTGAGAATCTTTGCTTTACTAAAATGTTGGTAAAAGTCGTTGCATTGGAGTCAATATAGAAGAATGAACTAAGGTGTTTTTTGTGGTTTTTAAGGCTGCATTTTGGCATTAAAGGACTTCGGAAGGTTAGGAAAGCTCCTTTCAGCCATCCTGGACCTGTTCATGTTCTCAACAAAGGGCCTCTTGTTAGCTGGTAACATAGCATTTGATATTAAGGAACAGAGGCATCCTAACCTTTCATACAAATAGTCAAAACCGGTAAAGGATATTTATAGAATTAAAAAAACAATATTAAAGCGGAGTTCCACAAAAAAATGGAACTTCCGCTTTTCGGAACCCTCCCCCCCTCCGGTGTCACATTTGGCACCTTTCAGGGGGGAGGGGGGTGCAGATACCCTTCTAAGACAGGTATTTGCACCCACTTGCGGCATAGACTCCCATGGGAGTCTATGCCTCTTCCCGTCCCGACCGCGCTGTCTGCTGGGAACACACAGCTCCCAGGAGAGAGCGGGGACCACTAGGGACGCGCAGCGCGACTCGCGCATGCGCAGTAGGGAACCGGGAAGTGAAGCCGCAACGCTTCACTTCCTGATTCCCTCACCCAGGATGGCGGCGGCAGCTGCCGAGAACCGAGCGGGTTCTCGGCATCCCCTGCCGACATCGCTGGACCCCGGGACAGGTAAGTGGCCATGTATTAAAAGTCAGCAGCTGCAGTATTTGTAGCTGCTGGCTTTTAATATTTTTTTTTTGGCGGTGTGGGTGAACCCCCACTTTAAAATTGTATTTTTTAACTGGGTACCTGTCTTCCCAAGACTAGAAAGAAAAAGAGTGGCAGTTGGCAGTGGCATGGACCTGTTTATCAATAAAGCCAAGGAATCACATTGGTGATTAATCACTTATTTAAGGAAATTTTACCTAAGCAGTCCACATGGTGACATTTGGGGCTAAGTAAACATTTCTGAAAAGACAAAATGAGACATTTGAAGCAAAATCAATTTTGGCAAAATCTCTGTGCTCATCATAGTGGGTTATCCTTGCTGTCTGTGTTCCTTTTGGGGAAATTTCTCAGTTCTGCCTGACAGCCATCATCTGAAGAAAGAATGTGTGCACTGCTGGGATAAAGATGGCAATAAACACCCTAATCTATTTTGTTTTTATAGCAAACTTTGTCTTTGTTGAAGAGATTTTCCTTACTTCCTATTCTGTCTAACACCCCTTAAGCTTAGTACACATGGGCCAAATGTCAGGCAGTATAGGCCAGTTCAATAGAAACCAGGCAACATTCGGCCCATGAGTACTGCAGTCAGTCCAACAGAAGCCAGCAAGAGGGCATGGCCAAAAAAGGTCTGCCGATTGGCTCCCTATCAGCGCTCTCAGCCAAACGCTGATCAGAGTGTTCTGGTGGGGGAGCTGTCCTCTTGTCAGAACACAATAGCACAGAAGGGGAGATAGCTGTACTAATGTTGGTTAGTTAGTACAGCAGTTCCTCCTGCGCTGTCAGGTTTTTCTTTTTATGTTAAGCCCTGCTGGGTTGAACGAAAAAAAAATATATATTAGTGTGAACTAGGCTTTAGATGGTTGTTCTTTATAAATGTAATTATTTATTATGTAAACAAACAGAATTTTACCTTCTGCTGCCCTAGGATAACTATTGTATATGCTTTTTTTAGACTGAAAAAAAAATGAAAAAATTATCAGCTTTGTGTTATACTTCAGTGAATTGGCCCCATATGTTGTAAATTGTACATTACTAAACATTTTTATTTATACCAAACAACAAATTAAAATATGTTAATTCATTTAATACAGCAGTGGTGTTTTTTATAATGATCAATATAACTAGCAGGGAATCTGGGATATAAATACATTCATAGCAACAGCAATTTCCAAATGCATACTGACTTGAGAGAACAAGCAAGGTGGGCTGTGTTATTTCCATGAATATTATCAATGGGATTATAAGGCTCCCCTTCATTCTGGGCGCACAATTTATTATGTATAGACCAACTGATATTACATATCATAAAAAATATTAATACACAATTACCGCTACGTTATTTTCTCAATATAGAACACAATTACATTAAAGCTCAACTCCATAAAAAAAAGTTTTATGTCGTTTGGATGGAAATGAAAAGTGTTATAGCCTTCATCAGGTTTTTATTGCCATCCATGTTCTTGTTGGGAGGTTTCCAAGGACCAGAAAAAGCAGATCAGCAAATTTAAACTAACGCTAACAAATTGAAGCCAAACTCCAGCTAATACATTATAAACAGTTACAACAACAGTTTTTTTTTTCTTTCTGGGGGAAAAAGTCTACATAAATAAATAAAGGTTCTAGAAAATGTATGCAACAAAGTGCATGAAGGGGACTCTAGCTAATACCGGGATGTCAGCAGCACACTCACATGCTCAGCTTGAGGTAAGAATCTTGCCTTTTATAGGCTATTCACAGACATGGCTGTTTACTCTATACGCCTGCTCCACCTCCCTTGTTTCTTTTTTACTCTTTTTATACCTTGTGAGATTTCTTTTTTTTTCAAATACCTCTTTCTTGGCATAATTTCTCCCAACAGTGGCATTAACCTGGTCGCTGCAGGGAGGAAGTACTATGCACTTGGTTACTTTATATAGTGGCATGAACAGGCTATTTTTTGTGGTATCTGCTATGTCACTGTTGTAATATTATTACATGTATATGTATCTATGTTTCAGAAACAAGAAATATTTCTACCCATCTGTGTAAATTCCCCTGAAGAAGCAATATATACGTCCGATTACGGTCTTTCTGAAACATGTTGGGATGTACACACTAGCCACCAACCCCAAACCATGCCCAGTGACATTGGGTTGGCTCATTGGGTTTGCTGGCTTTGGGTGATATTCATTATTCATGCTCTGTATGTTTTATATCAACTCATTCTAATATTGTCCACCTAAGTGTATTGTATTTCTGTCTTTTAAAACTAAAAAATATTTTTCATTTTTGTACATTAATAAAGTTGGCATATGTTTGCCTTTTATCCATATCTACTCTTCATACTTCTTTCCTGCCCTCTAAAGTCCAAAGGGGCATCCCCTTCGTGCACTTTGTTGTATACATTTTCTTGAACATTTGATAGGATGATGGCAGGTCTGCACACCACCCAATTCTCTTATATTTCTATTTTCTAAATAAATAAAGGCTGATTATATAGGCACCCCTGGTGCTGTTAAATGGTTTGTCTCATCTATGTAACTGATACATTCTGCTGGAGAGCTTGTTCTTTTGAAAAATGACATACTTACTGGCTGGATCACCACATGAAAATGGAAGAAAAAAAGCCTTAAAATTAAAATAAATGCAGACATCACACCTAGGAAATAGTAAGCTGTAATATAATAAATCTTTGCTTTTGTGTTTAATATCCCCTTAACGTATTTCTTTGTGTATTTGCCATGCTTACTGCAAGTTTACAGGCAAAATAAAACTGCTGCAGGCAGGAAGGCTTTTCAAATCCAGTCAATATTGAAAAACACCCATGTACAATTGTGAACGTGCCCTTGCAAGAAATGTATCCATTGGTAAAAGCATTTCTTTTAGCTGTGAAAATACAGAGTAATTCTAGAGTTTTCTGGAGCTGCTCTGTAGCCTGTTACGAACTGTTGGAATTGTTTGTGAGCAGACTCATGTGTGCAGTAGACTTCATCTGGCAATCAGTACTTTGTAGGCAGGCAAGTTACAGTAAAGGGGACTGCTACATACAGTAAAGTTAACCATATGAGAGAATATAGAACTGCTATATTTTACCCTGATTGATAGGCCCAACCCCAGTAAATCTATGCAGACTTCCATCTTTGGATTGAGCCTATGGTGGTGATATGTAAGTGCAGGTTCTCTCTGGACATCTCTGTGGAATTGTTATGCTTCTCTGCTGAACCCTACTGCTCAGTTGCTAATAAAGCTTCTTAAAATTCAATTACCTTGGCATTTACTTAAATTCTAGTAATTACATCATCTTTCATGAAAATGTATATGAAAGATAAGGAATGATCCGGTGAGAAGAGAGATATGGGTCTCCACGATGAAAAGCCAGCCTGGTGTTATGGTGTAATCTGAGCAGTAGGAGAGGAAAGGCTATAAATGTATGTAAAACATATCTCCACTGCATATATCAACTTGCATCAAGTATGTCTGTGAAATAGCTCCCCAACAAAGAACCACAGATGGCAGGATATAGTGTAATACAGCTTTATGTTTTATTGCTTAAAAAAGAGCACTTACATAGTCCAGAATGAAATCACAAACAATCCACTAAGCAAGAAAACATAAAGCTGTATTACATGATATGCTGCCTTCTGTGGCTCTTTATTGAGCTTTTTCACAGACATACTTGATGCAAGTTGATATATGCAGTGGAGAGATGTTATAAGGTGAAGACATCTACATTTGTATACCTGCAAAGTGGATTGGGATCCAGCTTCCTCCATATATGATTGCTTGATTGGAATGGGATGCATAAAGGAGCTACAGCATTGTATTAAGGAGTCCTTCCCATTAGTCATGCTTTGAGGTAACTGTGTGGCCAAGGCGATCTGGTGAGTGCATTTTGTTATCACTTCGGGTGAAGCACTTTTAGCAAGTTTTAGCAAGTTTACTAAAGCACGTTGTGCACTTTATTTTCACGGTGTTGGAGCATACACAAGAAAATTTGTTCACATATGATTATTATGGACATTTTTGATGGCTTATTTTATTGTGTACTTTATTAATCAGATACACAGTGTATATGATTAATTTGATTACTTGAATTGTATTCCAAGATTTCAAGGTCTTCAGATGAGAGCACTTACAATAATTTAAGACTTTACATAAAGCCCCAGAAATCTTTCATTAAAATCTTCATGTTATATAGTTTGAATATGCAGTTATAGATATATTGTTTATCATTGTAAAAAAACATATTCTACACTCCTATTTTTTCCCAATCTTTCCATTTTTTTCCAGGCCTTTCCCATCTCTAGGTAGCTGATAATTATTTTGTGTCATGCATCTGTCTTTTAGATCATTCCTCATTTCATACATAAAGCCATTCTTTATGCCCATTTGTAAGCAGAACAACTGATTCAAGCATTTCTTGCATCCATCAGACCATTTATGAGTTAATTTAAAGCAATAGCCAGTTTCCAAAAGCATCAAAAGTTATAATTGCACAATAACTTTCTAAATCTTTGAGGTATCTCAGAAATTGCTCCCTATCTCAGAAAAACATAGAAACGTGCCTTCACAGTGTATGTACTGTATAAATGTGTTGGCTGCTGACACCCGTTTTCAAAGATGGATCTTTATTTATTTTAACCCTATCAGTTTCCATTTAAATTATTTTTTTAAAGTGCAATATACTGTTCTGTTAAAGATAATCTGGACCCACACCACTTTGATGGCACAATAATACCTGGTGATCCTGCCACAAAGTTTATTTTCAGGCACTTCCTGTTATAGGGTGACAACACTCTCTCCCTTGTCCCCATTATAGCATCTAGGTTTTTACCTTTTAACATGGACTTCTAATGGAAAGCATAAGTGACCTTTTTTAAAACATATTATACTGGGATGGACCACTGCTCTTACCATCAGGAAACCAGTGCTGAGAAATGTCATGCAGCCTTCACTGAAATGCATGCATGAAGTGGAATAAGGTCATTTGTTTATCATGAACAGTATCCAGACTAGTTTAACCACTTATGCTAAAGCCTTCTGTCCACAGCACCCCGATTACAAAGGAAGACAATAAATCTGGTTATAAAAAGGATAACAGAATTGGTCACAAATAATCATTATGCAGTTTCCTGTATAAACCAATCTAGTAGTAATTCTTAAAATTTTCAGGTTAATCAGACAAAAGAAAGATTAAGAAAGATCATTTCTAATTGATTGCTATGTATTATTTCAACATGCACCTGCTTTTCTGTAGACTACATTATGAAACTTCCTTTGTTTCCAGTTAATGAGGACTAAGGGTCTTAGGAGACAAATGTAATATTACAATAAATAATAAATATTTTCAGAAATAGTAATAAAAATGTGAGCGCATGCAGCCTTGCTATAAATAGCATTCTTTATATAAAACTGTGCATTGTATTTATTATTTAGTAGTGCAATAAAATTACTTAATAAAAATGTTCTATAGCACTGGTAAATAAGCACTGAAATGCTTGCTTCAAAACAATAAAGAATATTCCTGTGAACAATCATAGCCGCATCTTGCAGTGTTACCCTCAAACTAATGTTGTATACTTGGCGGTTGGGACCCGGAAACTAATGTTGAATCCCTGACAATTGGTATATGGTTTCCAAAATAATTTTAGACTAGGTTAGTTTGCTTACTCCATTGTGCAAAAAATGTAATCAATATTGTTTACAACAGTAAACCTATCTTTGGCCAAAAAGGAAGAGGTATTTACTAAAACAGTTGTCCATACTATTTGAATTGGTTTCCTCCGGGTAGTAATACACAGAGGTCCAGTTTACTTAAAGGCTTAGTTCACCTTTTTTTTCTAATTTTGAGCACCCCTATGTACCAATATACCATTAATGTACCTTGGTTGTATACAAATACAAAGTTTTCTTTGATATTGAGAACAAGGCCTTACCTCAGCCCTCGCTATATTTCTTAGAAAGCTTCAGAGACTCCCTGGAATACAGACAGAGACAGAGGAAGCAGTAAGACACAGGATGGAGTTTACCAGCTGACCTCATAAGCACACCTTCACCCATCAACTACGTTTTCACAACCCCTGGCATTTCTCCATGCGTGCATTTGCCTGGTTTCCCCAGGGTCTCTTCAGATCAGCTCAGGTTGCATACTAAACTCCCTGGGGCCACATGCAGCCCACGGGGCACCCCTGGTGTAATGTAAGGGCCTGCCTGATTGGATACAGAATGATTGGATAGATAGTTTTGGTAAATCTAAATGAGATTGTACAGAAATTGTACAATCAGATTGTATAGTGTATGGCCACATGTATACACCGAAAATTACCTAGTTGCACTTGCAGTGTCATTAATTGTTAACAGCACACCAAACACAGAAGTAAACACACATTTTGCCACATGATAAAATGGGTGACAAATGCAGTAAAAACGCGCAACTGGCACCACGCAAAAATGTTCAATGAGCTACTTTGACATGTGTAGCACAGCCGATTGAAGTCAATGGACTGCCCAATGTGTGTCACTGGAAAAATGAGCCACAAAACATGCACTCCCACTACTCTAGGTGTAAATGAGGTCTGAAAGTGAAATTGCTGCATTTACACAAGAACAATGAGGATCCATTCACATCTGTGTGTTTCCAAATGCATGGCAAACTACACAGAAAAAGTGTGCTTTGTCATGCATTTCAAAAACTGCTGCAAATGTGCATTGTGCTTGTGTTGTCATTACATGTTAAAGGCACCCCACCATGCTCCACCAAAAAAAGTCCTGATGCTTCTCTGGGATGATTGCTGCATGTAGAGCAGCCCATCCAAGTAATTGGGCTGCCCTATGCGTGATGAGCAAAAACACTCCAAAAAAAACAAAACAAAACAGAAATTTGAGTTTTCGCTAAGTGGAGATATGAACATGGCCTGACAACTGAGTGTCCCCATCCACTCCCTCCAATGTACTTGTATAAAGATGATCCAGAGTGCTGAACACACCCTATCACACCCTCTTCTGTCATGCAAGAAAGAAGTGAAGGCTTCTGGGCGATGACCTACAGGAAGTGAATGAATTAGGAAGTGATGGAATCTGAAAATCCTTTTAAAAATACAAATAAATTGACAAGATTTTAAACCTTTTGTGGATAAGGTAAGTGAGAGAAAAGCACATTAGGATAGCTGGGCCAGAAATGGCATTGGAAAACGCTTCTATTTATTATGGAAACTGAAATTCTGCCCAAAAAAGGCAAACTTATCTGTTAAATCCTATGTAACTTCACTGCTGGTGAAACCTATAGAGCCCATCCATTCAGTTGTATAACACTCTATGTTTGTTGATATTTCTAGCTAACCAGACTTTGTAAAGCCATTAGAACAACATTAGTTTGAGGATCCCACTGCAAAAAATTATTTTTAATGCCCTGAAGAAATAATGTCATGAGAGAAATATGTAGGCCACCATTGCTGACCTCTTCCTTAAATAGACCACTTAGATCAGTTGTCTGACTGTCATAATAGTACTGTGATTTTAATGCATTCTGGATCACTGACCCAAAAGCTAGAGTACAGATAATTAGTCCTGACTTTGCTGTAAGTTTCCTGTTCATCTCACCTGCCCCATGTCAGTGGCACAGTTGTTACTGAAGTCAAAGTATGAATAAAGACACCCTGGCAACTAGCCATAAGGACCCTGCCTTCATTGTCTCTGTTTGTTACGTTTTAACTAAGCCTGGGACATTGCTTTTGCCTCCTCCAGTTGGTGCTTTCCAGTAGTTAGAGTGAGAAGTTACACATTTTGGGTTATGTATATTTATTTTGCATTTGTTACTTTGTGCCAGAGAGCTGGGATGAGGAAGAGAATAAATAATTTAGAGACATTCTAGAAAGGTCTTTTGCTTGTATGAATTGTCCAGTCTTTGCTTCCTAGGCTTATCTTAGGGAGGATGTAAGTCCAGAGGTCCCTTTCCCTCTCAGGCCTGCTCCCTGGGAAGGGGTAGCTCCAGAAAGGTCCAGCTTTATTTTCTGAGCCTTTTGCCTTGAAGGGGAAGCCAGAGCCAAAGTCCAAGGAACCTAAGCTGGCCTGAGTTAGGGCCTCACGAAAAGGAAGGTGGCTATCTAGAGGAGTCTGCAATGTAAAAGAATGTCCAGGAGAGCTAAGAGGAAACTGCTGCCGGATGGACATTGCATCATTGCTCAGATCTTTAAAGGTACCTGCGACTACTACCCTACAGTCAAAGGATAAATTCCTTTTGGGATGCTGCTACTGAACTATCAAGGGTCACCAATAGAGGTACTCAGAAGTCCTGCTTTAACTGGGTCTCTGATACTGAAGTAACTGGATTTCCTTTAAAACCTTGAACTGCATTTTGTATTTGTATTTTATGTGTATTTTGTTTCCACTGCAGCACAGAGAAGGATGAGTGTTATTAGAATCCTACTTTTACTTTCAGCAATAAGTTGTTAGGTTCCCGAATAAACATTGGCACACCATTGCATTGCACAGGAAGCAAGATGGTATTACCTGTGAGGCAATACATTTTGTTTTACATATTATGGGGCGTACACACGGTCGGACTTTTCGTCTACAAAAGTCCGACAGCCTGTCCGACAGACTTCCGGCGGACTTTCGGCGGACTTGCGGCAGACTTTCTAACGAACGGACTTGCCTACACACGACCACACAAAAGTCCGACGGATTCGTACATGATGACGTACAGCGGACTAAAATAAGGAAGTTCATAGCCAGTAGCCAATAGCTGCCCTAGCGTGGGTTTTTGTCCGTCGGACTAGCACACAGACGAGCGGATTTCGGGGTCCGTCGTAGTTACGACGTAAAGATTTGAAGCATGTTTCAAATCTAAAGTCCGTCGGATTTGAGGCTGAAAAAGTCAGCTGAAAGTCCGGGGAAGCCCACACACGATCGGATTACCAGCCAGCTTTAGTCCGTCGGCGTCCGTTGGACTTTTGTAGACGAAAAGTCCGACCGTGTGTACGCCCCATTAGACTAGATTGCATTGATATTATGTTTGTAAATAATAAAGTTTTTGATTATTTGTAAAACTTAGTGTGTGTGAGCCATTGTTTTTTCACTGTGGATGAAGGCAGTCTCTAGGTCTCCTGCTCAAAATCCTGGATGACGCAATAATTGTTATAACTGTGCACTTGAAATTTTAAAAAAAGATCAGAAAACACTAGTATCCATTTCATATAGAATTGTAAGAGGTAAACAGAAAAGTTGCCAACTCATCACAACCGTACATTGCCCCCCTCTCACTATCATGTGTCCTTCTGGGTTAATCCTGCAAATTTCCTTTTTAATAAATGTATCCATAGACAAATATAAGTATCTGTCTTTCTCAGAAGAAGTTATTTTGAGTGACAGCACCTTGAACATAGGAGAACCCCTGTTGCAAACACTCAACAGATGACTGATGAATGTGCGATAGCGCTGGATGGATAAAAGTGAAATTTGGTTCTGATGGACCTACAATAAAGTGATTTTTCCTTCAAAGCATATAGTATAGATGGACCCTGTTCTAAAACTAGGCTGATAGGCCAGTACAACCAGCCCTGTTGTACTGGGCCCGGCCTCCTCGGCTCAGCAGGGGGGGCTCGGGCAGCCTCGCAGACAGTCAGTGCAGAAAAGAAAGGGCTTTCTAAATTACACCCCTGCTCAGCTGCTCCTACTAGCTTAGGGGGTTGTATTACTATTATCTTCTGGACCCCTCTTTGATAATGTGTGTTGGTGAGCGTGAAGGGACTTTTTTTCCATTTTCGGGCGCATGCACAGTGCATTCCGCTCCTGCTCTGCATGTATCGGCTGCTTAAAGTCCCGGCTGCCTGCTGTTTTGGCTGCCTGTTTACTTCTCTGGTGGAGTGATATTCCTCTGCTCAGCTCCCCACTCACTAGTCGGCCCAAGAGAGATGGAGAGCGAGAGGCTGTGAGGCAGATGGGGGCAACAGGCATCTAACAGTGTCCAGGAGGAGAGGGAAGCCAGATTCATTGTGGCTGCAGCACAGGGGTGCCTGGGGGTGGGTGATATATTGATATCTTTATATACTGCAGGGTAATGCCATAGATGGTTAGAATCTTCCCCGGTTTAGCAAAGACTGGCAAAGATCCAAACCATCTATGGGCAGGCTGATTGTACTCAAGTGATAGATCGACTTGGGTACAACCAGCCTCTCCGATTTTTACATATTGTTTCAGAGTGGGGTCTGGGGAGGGGCCAGGTGTGGGGTTTAGGGTTGGGCTGAAGGGGGCCCTGTCAGGTAGGCTGTAGGGGGGGTCATGATTTCTATTAGCGGCCCTGAGCATCACATACACAACAGAAACTGATTTAGTTGTATAGAACAATGAAAAGTGAAAAACACATAGAAAATGTACAAGAATTTTGCACAGTTATTGCATTTTGAAACATTCTGCAAAATTACATCAAAATCATTCTTGACAACCATTTTTATAGAATAGCTTTGTATTTGACATTGTCACTACGTTCCACTCTGAACTCCTTGCCAATTCTACTCTTCCTAGCTAAGCTCACAGCCTGTCCCATTTCCAACTAAACTCAGAATGATAATGTCTAAATAAAGGCATCCACACAATAATGAAACAACACACCTATAAGGGCATGTGCCACACCCATCAATAAAAAAAACATTGTTATAGAACTTTAGCCAGTACCGGTCAACCTGCAGTTGTCTAGAGTATCAATGGTAGTTAGAATCAGTCTCTGAAACAGAGAACGGGAAATGGAAGTAGGCTAGTAAAGGGCTCAAATGAACCTGAAAAGTTCTGAATTAGCCAATTACATTTTCATATTCACTGGATTGCTAGATAAGCATATCTAAGAGTATTTGTTATCACTAGTTATATTTATGTAGTCTTGTAACTCTCCACTGACTTATATTATTTTCTATTTTATAGCATCCAATACATTGTCAATATCTCATCTTGGATCACTCAAACATTGTTGTATTTTTGACTATCAATTACTTGTGGCATTGTCTATTTATTATGACCTATCTCACTGCCCTGTTCAGGTCTTAGTCTTGATTGGTTTCCCAAAATTAACTTAAGAGCTGCTAACCAAATACCACTCGACTTGTCATTTAATAGATTCTCTTGACTGGTTTCATGTATAAATTACAAATGAGAATCTACTGAGGCAATTACAGAACAAGGCAAAAATCAATTACAATCTTACATAGCAGTAACAGACAGGAGCAAGAACCAGGCAACGGCTGAGTAACAAATTAGCACTGCTTAAATGTGCTTGAAAATGTGTTTTGTGAAGGGTGCATTAAAAAGGGATGGCATATTTCCCTTGTTAAAGAAACACTTGCCATGAGAATCACCAGTGATTTCATATCAGGTTATATGCAGTGGATTTTTCTTTTCTGGATTGTTAGCTGTAGCTGCATCTCCACTGTTACAAATTACTTCACAGCAATCTCCTGTCAAGGGAAAGAGATGGTTGGAATGGGACATTGCTGGATGGAGTTGCTGAAAATGTATTGCATAATTACTCACATTGCAGGAAGGTTTTGTTCCCTGCTACAGGCCCATAAATTTTGGAACACTCATTTTTTTTTTTTTCAAATGATACATGCAAATAGGAAAGCTAAATACAAAAAACACTTTTAACTTTAAACTCGTGAGATTATAATGACTTGGGCCAAAGCAAACCAAAAAGCCCTCTTCTAAACTACTGAGAAGTACTGCATTGCCTTTTTTAACATACAAATAAAAAGTGCAGCGCTAGAAATCTCATATGCCTACTAAGAATAGTGGCAAATATATAAACAAAGTGACTGTGCAAAAAAATCATATAAACAAAATTATATATATAAAATGAACCAATGCTGAACAGTAGGTTATTAAAGATAAATAAAAAATAATAAAATAATGTTCATTTCTTTAGAGAAGTGTCCTTGGTGACAAAAACCATATCAATCACAATCTCATTATTATTGTTCAATAAAGGAATAATAGTAGTGATCCAAAAGGTGAGGGAATGTATACTGATTAAAAGTGTGACTTTGGTGAAGCAAATTGATAGAAGATCCGCCACCATCTACACCATCTGGATGACAGTCCGAGCCAGTCTCATTGTGTGAGCTTCCTGTACACCCAGAGACAAGAACTCTTCACCCCACAAACCTCTCCAACCACAGCAAGGTGCCCAACGGGTGTGAGGTCTGTGCAAGTCCCTCTGGTCCTTTGGAATTCGTGTCCTCTGCGGCAGCTGTCTTCCAGGTCTATCATTATTTAAGCTTGATTGACCCAGTGGGTATATACCCATCTGTGTCCAATCTTTCTGGTAAGCCTTTAAGAATACATGGTTGGTGGATCTTCTATCAATTTGCTTCACCAAAGTCTCACTTTTAATTAGTATACATTCCCTCACCTTTTGGATCACTACTATTATTCCTTTATTGGACAATAATAATGAGATTGTGATTGATATGGTTTTTGTCACCAAGGACACTTCTCGAAAGAAATGAGCATTTTTTTATTTTTTTTTATTTATCTTTATTAACCTACTGTTCAGCACTGGTTCATTTTATATATATCATTTTGTTTATATGATTTTTTTGCACAGTCACTTTGTTTATATATTTGCCACTATTAGGCATCTGAGATTTCTAGCTCTGCACTTTTTATTTGTATGTTACACTTTGCATAATTGATCCTCTGCTGTGCTGGCTGCTTATATTTTTTTTTAACGGGACAGTATGGTATATATATATATATATATATATATATATATATATATATATATATATATATATATATATATGCCTTTTTTAACCACTTGTTGTCTGGGGCAAGTTTAATATTTTTCACATACAAAAATCAGCATTTCATCCTAGAAAATTGCTTAGAAACCCCAAACATAATATATTTTCTAAAAGCACTGGCCCTGGAATATAAAATGGTGCCCGTTGCATATTTTTATGTTGCATGAATTTTGAGCAGTCATTTATCAAACACAAATTTTCAGGAAAAATAAATACATTTAAATTAATTTTAGTGCACACAAACACAATATAATACACTTTTTTTTTTAAATTTAAAAGGTAATGTAAATAGATACCTAACTTGTCAAGATTTAAAATTAAGCACGCCTGTGAAATGGTGACATACTATGGTACCTAAAATTATCTATAGGTGACAATTTAAAAGCTTTGCAGGTTATCAGTTTAGAGTTAACCATGAATTAGGGCCCTAGAATTATTGCTCTCAAGCTTTTAGTGATACCTTTTACATATGCGTGCTGGCAGGGCTGCTGTTAGAAATACGGGGCCCTGTACAGCCTACCTGACACCCCCCCCACACACACACACACACACACACACACACACACACACACACACCTGCTACTAAAATGTTCCAAAAAAATACACTAAAATCAATCACAAATCGCACAGAATAAATTCCTGCTAAATCTTAAAGATAAAACTGTAGTGCTGTGGCCTGTACAGTGTGAATCAGTGTTTTTTTTTTTTAATGTGACTGGAGCTGTGTGTAGGTAGGCGATGTTACCTTATGGAGACGCAGATGCAGGTCCTAATTTGGCAGGCGTGTGGATGCAGGTGTATGGCCCGGAACACAGACAGTTTGCATTCGGTGCCACTTACCCATACCTGCACACCTGTCAAATGAGGACCTGCAGCTGTGTTCATACAGCCACAGCAACCTCATAGAGTAATAGGTGGCTCCAGCTGCACAAACAAACCACTTATTCATACTGTATGGACCAGAGAACCCGTGTTAATGAGCCCTTACTTTTTTAATTTTGCTTTTAATCATTTTACACTCATTTTGTTTTTGTTTCATAATTTTTCACAATGCTGTTGGATGGGGGGGTGGCTTTGGTGAAATATCAAGGGTCTAAACAGACCCTTGATGTCTCACTTTTGAGACAGAGAAAGGGACTGAAGACATAGATTCCTCCATCGCGTTCTCTGCAGCCTCAGCTGCACTGGACAGTGAATGAACAGAAAGCATCTGTACAGAGACTCATGTTCATTCACAAACTGAAGCATAGTAAGCACAGTTAACTATGCTTCAGTTATGAATGGACACGGTGAGTGATCGGTACATATGACTCATTCTGTTCAGTCACAAGAGGAAAGGACCAGTAAATATGACATATCCCCCCCTTCCATTCTCCATCCTGAAAAGATCTCCCTCCCTGTGCACCTACCGCAGCCAGTAAAAGAGGAGAGAAAAGAAGTTGATTCCGCTGCGGGGGGGGGGGGGGCGCAGGGGGGCCAGGCAGCAGGGGGAATCAAATCCTGGACAAGGAGGGTGATCGGTGAGGCAGAAGGGCAATTACAAGAACTGATTGCCTGTTTATCTCTCCCTGCAGCAGCTAAAAGCCGCTGATAGGGAGGTGAGGAGAAGCCAGCTGTTGCAGGGACAAATGCACAGGGGATCGGTTCCTGTAATTCCCCCCGCCACACCTATCACCCCTCTGCTGCTCATATCAGATTCCCCTGATGGCCCAAACCCAGTACTGGAGATCTCATGCTGCCCCTTATTAACTGCCCTGTGTGCTGGACCTTTGCATGCGTTTGCATTTGTTTGTATACACAGGGGGCAGGGGTGATTTTAAATAGTTTTTTATTATTTTTATTTAATTAATTTCAATTGATTTTTTTACACTTTTTTTTCATTTAATTTTATTGCAATCACAAGAAGGGTGAGTGAGCACCCTTTATGGAAACATCAGAAGTTTATTAGATCCTGATGTCTCCCCTGCCCTCCAAAGCAAGGTAGCTGCTGCACTGGCTGCTATAGCTCTGAAACCGGAAGTAATACAATCTTTTGTCAAATGTGAGGTGGGGAAAGAATGTACCTACATCTTCTCTGTGGGCAATAAATTCATTTGTCAAAAGTGAGGTGTGGGAATGGATGTACCTCCATCTTCACTGTGGGCAACCATCCTGACCATTTATCACAGTCCCAGGCTCCATAGAGAAACTGGAGAGCCTGGAAACCACCACTGGAAGCTGGAGGGGGCGCCTTCGCACTGCTGTAAAACATGATCGGGTGGCTGATCACAGCCGCCAGGATCACTTTAACCGCTTAAGGAACGGCCCACCTCCCTAGGAGCACATTTAACCCTTTGATCGCCCCCTGATGTTAACCCCTTCCCCGCCAGAGTCATTTAAACAGTGGCAGTGCATTTGTTTTAGCACTGGTTAGCACTGATCACTGTATTGGTGTCACTGGTCCCCAAAAAGTGTTACTAAGTGTCAGATTTGTCTGCCACAATGTCGCAGTCCCGCTAAAAATTGCTGATCGCCGCCGTTACTAGTAAAAACAATAAAAAGTTTAACGTTATATCCCATAGTTTGTAGATGCTATAACTTTTGTGCAAACCAATCAATATAAGCTTATTGGGATTTTTTTTACCAAAAATACATATTGGCCTACATTGAAGAAGAAATTTGATTTTTCTTGGATATGTTTTATAGTCACTAGTCAGTCTCCACCCCCTTCAGTTAGAATCACCTCCCAGGAACACAGTTAACACCTTGATCGCCCCCCTAGTGTTAACCCCTTCACTGCCAGTGACATTTTTACAGTAATCAATGCATTTTTATAGCACTGATCGCTGTTTAAATGCCAATGGTCCCAAAAATCCGTCAGAATTGTCCGATGTGTTCGCCATAATGTCACAGTCACGATAAAAATCGCAGATCGCCACCATTACTAGTAAAAAATAATAATAATAAAAATGCTATAAATCTATCCCCTATTTTGTAGACGCTATAACTTTTGCGCAAACCAATCAATATACGCTTATTGCGATTTTTTTTTTTACCAAAAATATGTAGAAGAATACATATTGGCCTAAACTGAGAAAAAATTTGCTTTTTTTTTTAAAAAAATGGGGATATTTATTATAGCAAAAAGTACAAAATATTGTGTTTTTTTCAAAATTTCGCTCTTTTTTTGTTTATAGCGCAAAAAAAAAAAACTGCAGAGGTGATCAAATACCACCAAAAGAAAGCTCTGTTTGTGGGGAAAAAAGGACATCAATTTTATTTGCATACAATGTCGCATGACCGCACAATTGTCAGTTAAATCAACGCACTGCAGTATATCAAAAAATGGCCTGGTCAGGAAGGGGGTAAAACCTAACAGAGCTGAAGTGGTGTAAAGAAGGCCGACCACCAGCTGAAAATGGTACCAGAACCTGCAGCTGCAACCATGATCCTGGTATAACCGCTTGCTGACAGGACATTTTAATATGTAGGTTAGTCAGCAAGTGGTTAAAGTTTACCTAAAAAAAAATACAAAATAAACATAAGTGAAATTACTTACCTTCATTGAGATCCTTGTGCTCCTGTCTTCTATTTCAGTAGTCTTCCTCCTATAGCCCTCACCCCATATTAAAGACACTGTAATATTCTGGTGTGGCAGTGGTTAATAGAACTCCAGGGCTGTTACCCACTGTCCTCAAGAATGTTCAACTATGCCCACCATTTCCACCCAGCTCCACCAATTACAGAAGCTATCACTACAGCTTCTATGAATTAAACAGGATCTATGAATGGAGGGTCAGACCTTTCAGTCATCTGCCTGTCCTCCTTTCATAGATTCTGTTTCAGGCCGGGTTCACACTAGTGCGACAAACGCTCCGACATTGGGAGCTCATGTCGCATGACGCGTGAAAATCAATGTTTCCCTATGAGAGCCATCCTAACTGGTCCGACACAAGTCGTTCTGACTTTGAAAATGCTCACTGCACTACTTTGATCCTACTTCAGCCCATTGACTATTATTGAAGTCTGATCAAAGTCAGATCGCCGTGTCGCATGATCCGACTTTGGCATGCGACTTGTGCTCAGATGATTTTGAGGGGGAACTCCGTGCCAAATTTAAAAAAAAAAAAAACGTATGGGTTCCCCCTCCAAGAGCATACCAGGCCCCTGGGTCTGGTATGGATTTTAAGGGGAACCCGCTACGCCGAAAAAACGTCCCACCAAAATCCATACCAGACCCTTATCCGAGCACGTAGCCTGGCCCCTCCTGAACCGTACCAGGCCGCATGCCCTCAACATGGGGGGGTGGGTGCTTTGGGGCAGGGGGGAACCCTGTGCCCCCCCACCCCATAGCACCTTGTCCCCATGTTGATAAGGACAAGGGCCTCTTCCCGACAACCCTGGCCGTTGGTTGTTGGGGTCTGCGGGTGGGGGGGCTTATCGGAATCCGGGAGTCCCCTTTAATAAGGGGGCCCCCAGATCCCGGCCCCCCACCCTATGTGAGTGATTATGGGGTACATCGTACCCCTACCCATTCACCTAGGAAAAAAAGTGTCAATAAAAAAACACTACACTAGACAGGTTTTTTAAATAATTTATTAGGCAGCTCCGGGGGTCTTCTTCCGACTTCGTGGGTCTCTTACTTCTTCTCCGCAGGCTCTTCCTTCTTCTCTGCACTCTCCGGCCTCTTCTCTGCACTCTCCTGTTCTTCTCCCGATCTTCAGTATCATCTGGCAGGCTCCTCCGCTATCTTCTGCTCTTTTCCCCGCTCTTTTGCTAGCGGTGGCCCAGTCTTCTCCGCCGTCTTCTTCCCTCTTCTCTTCTCTCCCATGTTGACACGATGCTCTCTCCCACTGTAATGCTGTTTGAGCGGTCCGCAACGACTTATATAGGGATGGGGCATGGTCACTGGGTGATGCCCCCTATTACGCCACAGTCCTGGGGCATGATGGGGTACGATGTACCCCATACTTATTCACATAGGGTGGGGGGCCGGGATCTGGGGGCCCCCTTATTAAAGGGGGCTCCTGGATTCCGATAAGCCCCCTGCCCACAGACCCTGACAACCAACGGCCAGGGTTGTCGGGAAGAGGCCCTTGCCCTCATCAACATGAGCGGCCCCCCACCCCAAAGCACCCACCCCCCATGTTGAGGGCATGAGGCCTGGTATGGCTCAGGAGGGGGGGGGCGCTCGCTCGTCCCCACCCCTTTTCCTGATCGTCCGGGATGCGTGCTCGGATAAGGATCTGGTATGGATTTTAGGGGAACCCCACACCGTTTTTTTTGGCGTAGGGGGTGCCCCTTAAAATCCATACCAGAACCAAGGGCCTGGTATGCTCTTGGGGGGGAACCCATGCCGGTTTTTTAATTTAAATTTGGCGTGGAGTTCCCCCTGAAGATTCATACAAACACAGTGCCTGGTATTGGCGGGGATCCAAGTCGGATCCCCGTTCATTCAAAGTCGGACATGTTGGCTTCAAGTCGCAAGGCAAAGTCGGATCCAAAGTAGGACGGCTGTCGTGTCTCACCAGTGTGAATCCGGCCTCATTCATAGAAGCAGTAGCATGAAGCTACTGGGCAGAAAGATCAGGTACAGTTGGGCAATCTTGATGAGAGCCTGTGACAGCTCCCTCAGTTGTTTTAAACCTCACCTCACTGAAAGATTATGGCCAGGTTAATACGGGGTCAGTGGGCATTGAAGTAGAAAGATTACTTCTGAACTAGAAAACAGAACCATATGGGACACATCTCACTGAAAATAAGTAATGCCCCTTGTGTTTAGTTTGTTGGGATTTTTTTTAGGTAGACTAAGGCGTTATGAATCAGACCCACCCACTATGTGAGAGGCTTCCCTGTTTGTCAGATACCCCCTGCCTCACAATCTTCCTTTCTCCTCCCTGTCCCCTTCTTTCTTCCCCCCTCCCCTTACTTCCAACCCCTTTCCTTTTCCCTTCTATTTTTATATTTTCCTTTTTCTCCTTCTATTCTCTCTTCTGCCTTAAAGTGGTTCTAAAGGCAGAAGGTTTTTTTTATCTTAAATTAGATTTAAACCCTCACATGGGTTTTTCTCTTTTTTCATTCCGGTATTTTGTCTGGATTTCCTTAGTGTTAATCTCTCTAATAGAATGAGTTTAATCCTCCATTAAAGCCCATCCTGGCTGTTTTAAAGGGGCCCAGGCATTTGACCTATTATAACATTAAAGGGATAGTCCACCTTTACCACAAAGCTATGCAGTAAGGGGCATCTGTAGATAAAAACAAACTGTGCAGCTGTGACTAAAGTTGAATAATACACTTGATATAGGTGTAGGCCATTTACATTACCTTATGAAGCCTGACTGGAATACTCTCAGGACGTTGCTAAGTGAGGCCTAGTCATCCTCCATCATCACAGGTTAGCTCTCAAATGCTGAGCCCAGAGCTACTGCATCATAGGAAAGAAAGAGTATGTGAGGGGGTCTGAATCAGAGAAAGAATTCACTCCTGTGATGGTGGAGGTGAGCAGTGATGACTAGGGTATTATTCATATTTAGTCAGAGCTGCACAGTTTGTTTTCATCTGCAAACATCCCTTACCTGCATAGGCAGTTTTTTTGAAAAGTTGAACTATCCTTTTAAGGTCCATAATTGAAGGTGAGCGTTTTTCCATGGGAGGTGGTGGTGGTGGAGTGAACATTATCTTATCTTTGCACCCTTCTGAGTGCAGTTGGATACTCACGTAGACTATTGTGCTTTAATTGATGTTTGCATTTTACGTACATGATTTTTGTTTAATGAGTGCAAGATTTCTCTGACAGTTTTGATTTATTCACACATTTATTGGATTAATTTATATAGGGTAATATTGTAGGACAGCACAATTTATTTTTACACAATTTTACAAGGTTGGTTAACACTTTGTGTCACCATTCCTGGTTAGATTGTAATATTATGGTAAGAGCGGGAGTCTTCTATTATTTTTTTATTGTAACAGATTTTGCCATAATCCATTTGGAATATAATAGAATTCCATGTGTATACTAATACAGCCCACACTTTACATCACAGTTGCATAATACCCATGCAGATACTGTACATGTCAATTTTGAAACTCAAGGACAATGCTTAGATGGGTCAATTATCAACAGAAAATGTTTGAGACATCCTAACAAAAAAAAAATTGGATCATGTATTATTTATGTTAAGGTGAGAAAATTATGTAGCTTGCCATTTCCCTGGCTGTAATGCATATTCTTTAGCTTTATTTTCTGAGTCACTGACCCAGAACAAATATAGAGAATGAGATAAGGAATTCTGATACTCAATTACAGCATCCAGGTACAGTATATGACTTAGAAGTATTAAAGCTAGACATAGTCTGTTAACAAGTATGTTCATAAAAAGACCAGCAATAGCAGCTCACACACTTTTAACATGGCAGAGTCACTGTAAAAAAAAACTCATTACAAGCATTAATATGCATTTATTTTACTTTCAAGTAATTTCAAAACTTTAATGTGGGCAGACTACAATGTATAACACTACAGAGATATTACAAGGTAATTAAAATAATAACTCATGTTTTTCATAAGCCAACCACAGCCGTTAAAATTATATTTTGTTTCTGAAAATTGTAGAAATCATTACAGCACTCCAAACTTAGTTCTATTTACATAACTGGGTCAGTCCAGAGGTTGATGCTTATACTTCAAATATTCTTTATCTTAATGGTTGCACAGTATTATAAAAGTGCTCTGTAATGGTCTTTAGTCAGAGTAGTGTTTTTTTGCTTCATTATATGGAAGGGAACTGCAAGATCATGATACTTTTTAAATACTTTGAATTGTTTGTTACATATGGGAAGTCAATGATACTAAATAAAAGAGGTTTCTCTAATCAAGGAAAGACAATTCTTTACCATAAAAGCAATACAGATGCAGCTCATGCTGCCCTACTCATGGCACACCCTAAATGATGAAAGTCCATGGCAAAAGGTCCAACTTTTTTCATTTAATTATTTTGATAAAAAACAAATGCCAGAATGACCTACTGGAGGCATCATGGAGTCTGATTTATATGAAGTACCACTTGCAATTGCACAGACCACTAAGAGAGGTGGTTCCATGTTTCCTGAGCTTCAAAGGGTCTTCAGACTGCTCTAAAACCCCTATGGTTTACTTGCTGAATTTAGCCAGAGGTAAACAGAAGAAGGAAACAAAGCTTGAGATAATGCAATGTATACATTTTGAGGCTTGGTTCTGCTCCTTAACCGCTTACTGACCACATACAGGCACATTAATATACCTGTACATTGCCCTTTAAGAAGCAGTTTGCGGGCGTGCGCATGAGCTCCGTGAGTGTGATTGCGGGTCCCGCGATCGTCTCACGGAGAGGAAGAACAGGGAAATGCTGATGTAGACAAGCATTTCCCTGTTCTGCCTAGTGACAGGACACTGATCACAACTCCCTGTAATCGGGAGCGGTGATCAGTGTCGTGTCACACATAGCCACGCCCCCCACTGTTAGAATCACTCCCTAGGACACACTTAACCCCTTCACTGCCTCCTAGTGGTTAACCTCTTCACTGTCAGTCACATTTACACAGTAATAAATGCATTTTTAAATCGCACTGATCGCTGTATAAATGTGATTGTTCCCAAAATAGTGCCAAGAGTGTCAGATCTGTCCACCATAATGTCACAGTCACGATAAAAATCGCTGATCGCCGCCATTACTAGTTTAAAAAAATTATTAATAAAAATGACAGAAAACTATCCCCTATTTTGTAAACGCTATAACTTTTGTGCAAACCAATCAATAAACACTTATTGAGATTTTTATTATCAATGTAAAAGAATACGTATCGGCCTAAATTGAGGAAAAAAAAATTTTTATATATATTTTTGGGGGATATTTATTATAGCAAAAAGTAAAAAATAATGCGTTTTTTCAAAATTGTTGCTTTTTTTTGTTTATAGTGCAAAAAAAAAAAACGTGGAGGTGATCAAATACCACCAAAAGAAGACTCTATTTAAGGGGAAAAAAGGACGTCAATTTTGTTTGGGAGCCACGTCACACGACTGCGCAATTGTCAGTTAAAGCGACACAGTCTTGATAAATATAGCAAGATTATGATGATGCACCCAAGAGTAAAGAGTGCCCCATTGTCCTCTGTGGTAACCTTAAAGTGAATAAATCAACACCAAGTTCACTATATGGACCACTTATGTATTTGTACATAATCATATCCCCCTTAATCTCTTCTCAAAAGAGAATAAATCCAGCTAATCTTTACCCATAGCTGAGCTCCACCATGCCTCTTATCAGTTTGGTTGCCCTTCTCTGCACTTTCTCCAGTTCCCCGATATCTTTTTTGTGAACTGGTGCCCAAAACTGAACTTCATATTCCAGATGAGGTCTTACTAATGATTTGTAAAGGAGCAAAATGATATCTCTCTCTCTGGAGTCCATACCTCTCGTAATACAAGAAAGGATTTTGCTTGCTATGGAAACCGCTGCTTAATCAAAACCAAATTAATGCAATCCCAACTGGGATATGTCTGCAGAGACCCAATCAGTACAATGCAAACAGAACCATGAACATATCCACAGAGACCCAATTAGTACTGTACAAACAGAACCAGGAACATATCCACAGAGACACAATCAGTACCATACTAGCCCACAGATACATTATGTAGAAAGGATGGGACACACCACCAATACTTATTTGTCAATGTCTCACCAGTCACAGGTGTGTATGTTGTTTTTAAGTTAGTTTACTAGGGACAGGGCAGCCACCCACTTGCTCCCAATGAGAGGGCAGGTAGGTGGTACACAAGTCCCATTTGCCAACACCCCTTTCTGGAAATTGGGCTGCCAAGACATATTGGGCTGGTTAGCTCTAGGAATAGGGGCATGCTGTTTTTATTTCAAAATAAACTTAAATTGAATCCTCCTTGTGGTCAAACTGTTTATAAACCAATTTTTAGCACTCTGAGGAGCATGTTGAAAAATTGGAAAAAAATCAATTTCTATTATTTAAAAAGATGTGCCCAAAATATTCTGACAAGGTTTCATCTAAAATTCATCAAAATTCATCCTGACAAGACCCAAACTAACACAATTCGCTCAGCACATGTATAGTAATATATACGGATGGCATTGTATGTAATATATAGGATGAATCCTTCCAGAAACTGTTTGGCAGATCCGTTGAATCCTACTTGAACAAATTTAAAAGTGTTATCATTGGGAAAATTTGTCAAGCAGATCAATGACAACTACATCCCATTGTTACATGGTATTTCTCAACATGTCATTTTAGGAAGCACAAGAGCTAGTATAAGTCATGTGCACTGTAAACTTTGTTGATTTTTTTTGGGCATGCCTTAAACCCAAAATCCAGAAGTGGGTAAACTATTTTCCTGGCCCACCTCCCGTCAGCATACAAGGGTTAACACCTCCTCCGGAATCCCATATGATCATCTGTACTGAATAAAACACAGCCCCTCCGCCAGCTAAGATGTTCTTCTTTTTTGGTCTGCTCCAGGCCACCTGTTGATTGCAGTTGGTAAGTAATTTGTTTGCTGCATCCCCCCGTGCCGAACCTACCCCTCCATGTTCAGCCTCCCATGGAGTTGGGAGACCCTGAATGCTGAAGGTAAATCCTTCTAAAAACTGTGTGCCAAGGCCGCACAAAATGGTGCTTAAACAGCATTGACATTGTACAGGTGTGGTATTATAAGAGCTCTGCAATGTCATCATTGCCTCTCCCTTGGATTTTTTTTCCTGTCTTTTATATGCAACGCAGTCCAGTGCATTTTTATTTTGCATCAAGAATGCATGGACAGTGTCTAACTTTGATTCCAATTACCAGTACACACCAGTACAGTGCATACTAGTGCAGTCAACAAAAGTAGAATGATGCATTGTTTCTAAACGCATTGAGAATGCATAAAAAACACTCATGCAGAAACACATCTGGAACACAGAAATTGTGGTGATCTGGCCATCAGGCTTGCACGGAATCTATACAGTAACAGATTCTGCCTGCCAATCAGCAATAGAGTCAACTTCACTATATAAACTTCAGAAATGGCATTACATTTAACACTAGAAACTACAACTTCCTATAATGGGAGGTTATTGTTTGGCGAAACACTGAACAACAAAATGATGCGAATGACAGGAGGAAAACTCTGGACGGTTGTTACAGACTAGTAAGAGGAAGCCGCCATTCTTCACTCAAGCCTACTGAACTTCAGAAGGTGCAGGAGGTCAAATCTTATAGGACAGGCTGCAGATTTAACAGATCACAGTGGAGGTATCTCAAAGTTACTTTTGACATGAAATCAAGTCCAGAGAAAACTGCTAAGATGGCTGGAAAGTCTTTATAAAGGTGCATCCATTCAGTCTCTTCCAGTTGGGGCCAGGGGGCCTGAGTGAAGTTGATGATTGTAGCCTCCTTCTGGAGGGTGTGGACGAAAATCTTTAAAGACCAGTTCGTCCAGAAGACAGGTGGAAGTACAAGGGAGATTTACAAAGTTGACCACTGAATTCATTTAATTTGTGTTCAACAGATCTCAGAAGAGAAAATGTTTGCAAGATTTTTATACTGTTACAAGGCCATCATGCCAGTGATGCTGGAAACATAGAATCATCTGGGGGTATTGCTCCCCAGTTTTTCTAGTACTTAAGGCAGGAGCCTTTTGGCCTGTTTCAGTTTGAAGGAATCAAATGTGTTCATACACACCAAGAGGTTCAAGATGGAGTCCATGCGAACAGTCACAGGGACAGTTCAGCAGGAGGACCAGTTGGTATCAAGCGACCGGCCAACTCATACTTCCATGTATCGATCAATGGCGAGCACGAGAGGCGTGTGAGATTTGCGGTGGCCAGATGTCATTTCCAGTTCAGGTGTCTGCCTTTTACAGAATTGGCACAACCCCAGGAATCTTTTGAACATCTTGTTGGCAGTGGTGGTACCTTGGGCCAGGTGGCTCATGAGGGTGTTTCAGTTTGCCTTCTTTAACCTATGAGCTGGGCTGTCTATGGATCAGAAAATCTTTGTGCTTATACAAATTCAACAAAAACTGGAATTTTGGACATTGTCACTGTGCTTCTTTCGGAGACATGCCTCTCAGCCCAGGAGATAGGATGATTCTGATGCCAGTCTCTGGGGCTGGGGAGTCCACAATCTGAAGGAACAAGTTCAAGGACATTTGAGAACTGTGAAGCGCAGACTCCTCAAGTATCTTGAATAGAAGGAAGCCTTTTCTAGCATTGCAAGCCTTTCAGGATCTTCAAGGGGGCTGAGTAAGGTTGACCACAAGACAGTAGTAGCCTACATTGCCTGACAAGGGGACACCAAGTCTTTTCTTGTTACATCTTGCAAAGAAACTTTTCGTGGGGCAGAGAACCACTTAGTCAGTTAAGGTTGGTCTTCTTGCCAGGGAAGCAAAATCTAATTATTGGTTCAGTTAGACAGAATATTTTTTCAACAAGTGCCTCATACCAATATACCTCATACCCTATGGGGCGTTCCAGCAGTAGTTCTCAGGGAGACTTCACTGAACATGTAGCTTCTGATATTTGCAACAGGATACCAATGCAAAGACTCCGTCATACAAGATATGTTTACAGTGCCATAGAAATTTCTGTTTGATCTTTGTGACTGGTCAAATTAAATCTTTTATGGCAAGGTCAGTAACAGCACCCCAATTCAATGAGACTACTTTTTATTAGCCTGGCTATGGAATAGGCTACACTAGAGGTGCATGAATTCTCATCTGAGGTTGTTCAGACCTTGGTGACCAGAAGATCATCCATGCATGCTACATATGAGAGGATATGAAAGAAGGTTGTTTTGTTTGCTCAGCAAAAGCTTTCGCTCCTGTGTTCCCTGCTCTAGCCAATATCCTTGACATTTTACAGTCAGTGCTAGAGGTTGGTCTGTCATACAACTCCATTTAAGGTACAGATCTCTACTTTATCTTTTCACGGGCTGCAGATGGGTGCAAAAGCCAGTGACCAGATGCTTCTTCCAGATGACAATCTATATATGACCTTGAGGGAAATCCTTATTCCCTCTGTTGGACATAGGCATGGCCCTGATAGCATCCTTTGCTCCAATGGTTTAATTTCCATTGAAGTACCTCATGGTAAAACTAGTTCTCCTGACAGCAACTACTTCAGACAGAAGGATGTGGAAGATTCCAACACTTTTCTGCATGGGCCCTTTGGTGTCTTTTTTTTTTTTTTTTTTTTTTACCAGAGATAGGGATACCACGTCTATCTCCAAATTACAATTTTTAAGTGGTATCCAGTTTCCAGAAAAACTGTGAAGTAGTCCCTATGAGTTTTCACACGAGAGTCACTGAGTGCACAGCAGGGAGACTTCAGTTTTCTTGCACATGGTGGAATTACTAACAGTTTCTCTTTTCATTTGTTCTCTCCCACCCTATATTAGCTTTGGTATATCCCATTGTGTGCTGATGTGAGGTGGGCCAGGAAAACTGAAAAGTGTTGTCAAATCCTTACTGTAATTTTCCTTTCCCAGCCCATCCTCAGCACAGGACTCCCTCCCTAGTGGCCTGTCGCAGGTTATTGAACATCTTAGTTGGGGGAGGGGCTGTCTTTTATTCAGCTAGGTACAGGTGGTCATGTGGGGTGCCGGAAGAGGTGTTAACCCGTTGTGTGCTGACGTGAGGATGGGCCAGGAAAGGAAAGTTACAGTAAGTATTTGATAACAATTTTCTGTTTTCACTGCATCACTGATATTTAAAATTGTTTTCTGTTTTACATTATTGTGCCAAATTTTGTAGGTAGTGCAGGGCAGCAGCACCCACTGGGAACACTCCTCTCACTTTTACTACTGTATTTTTGTAATTTTTGTCATTTGAGCATTCAATTGTGTGTGCATACAGGCCTCTTTGAATGGCTTGAATGGGAGCCTGAAATAGTAGACACCTGAAAAAAGGTATGTATGATGATTTTTATTTTTAACCACTTGCCACCTGTCATATAGCAAAATGATGGTAGCAAAGTGGTTTCAATATCCTGGCCAGACGTCATATGACGCTCCCCGGGGGCGAGCATCGCGGCGATCGTTGTTGCGGGGTGTCAGTCTGACACCCCGCAATACCAATCTAGGTAAAGAGTCTCCGTCAGAGACTCTTTACCACGTGATTAGCCGTGTCCAATCACACAATCACAGTGTAAACAGGAAGAGCTGTTTATCGGCTTTTCCTCACTCACGTCTGACCGACGCGAGTAGAGGAGAGCCGATTGGCTGCTCTTCTGATAGGGTGGGTTTGTGCTGATTATCAGCGCAGTCCCCCCGAGGATGACTACACTGGACCACCAGGGATGCCACTAGGACCACCAGGGATGTCACCACCAGGTATGCCACCCTAGACCACCAGGGATGCCAATCATTGCTCACAATGGATGCCAATCAGTGCCCACAATGGATGCCAATCAGTGCCCACAATGGGCATCACTGATTGGCAGGCATTATTGTTTGGCACTGATTGGCATCCATCAGTGACATACATTACAGTACATCAGTGCCGCCTATCAGTGCCCATCCATGCCGCCTATCAGTGCCCATCTGTGCCGCATATCAGTGCCACCTATCAGTGCCGCCTATCCGCGATGAAATCTCCACTCAACAGGTATCTCCCCCAGCTAAGACCCCATGTCAACAGGTACAACTGACATTCCCCCTATTCAAATCTGCTACTACAGACGAAGTTGCTAAACTCTTTTCTATCGCCCACCTAGCCACCTGTCCCCTGGACCCTATTCCCTCTCATATGCTACGGTCACCCTCTGACTCCATCCTACACTCTCTAACGCACATCTTCAATCTCTCCCTCAACTCTGGCATCTTCCCCAATGCTCTAAAACATGCACTGGTCACCCCCATACTTAAAAAGCCGTCCTTGGACCCTACCAATCTTAACAACCTACGCCCTATGTCCTCGCTCCCCTTTTCCTCGAAACTCCTTGAAGCCTGGTTTACAACCAACTGAGTGACCACCTCATTAAGAATAGCCTTCTTGATCCCGTTCATTCCCTTCTCTGTCGGGGTCCCCCAAGGTTTTGTTTTTGGACCTCTTTTATTTTCAATCTACACCTCTTCCCTGGGTCAGCTGATAGCCTCTCACGGCTTTCAATATCATTTCTACGCTGACGACACACAAATCTATCTCTGCACCCCTCAACTCACTCCATCAGTCTCCTCACGCATCACTAACTTACTAACTGATATATCTGTATGGATGTCACACCACTTCCTCAAACTCAACTTGTCCAAAAAGGAGCTTATAATATTTCCTCCCCCACGTGCCTCTTCCCCTGACTTGTCTGTCAAGAGCAATGGCACAACCATCCAGCCGTCCCCACAAGTCAGGGTACTAGGTGTTATCCTGCATTCTGAACTCTCCTTTCGGCCCCACATCCAATCACTTTCCAAAGCTTGCTGCCTCAACCTCCGCAACATCTCTAAACTACGTCCCTTTCTAACCAATGAAACCACAAAGCTCCTGATTCACTCCCTGGTTATCTCACGCCTCGACTACTGAAACTCCCTCCTTATTGGCTTACCTTTAAATAGACTATCCCCACTTCAGTCCATCATGAATGCTACTGCCAGACTCATCCACCTTACAAACCGCTCAGTGTCTGCGACCCCTCTCTGCCAATCCCTCCATTGGCTGCCACTCGCCCAACTAATTCAATTCAAAATACTAACAATAAGTTACAAAGCCATCCACAAATCTGCTCCCAGCTACATCACTAACCTAGTCTCAAAATACCAACCTAATCGTCCTCCCAGGACCTCCTGCTCTCTAGCTCCCTCATCACCTCCTTCCATATCGGCCTCCAGGACTTCTCCCGAGCCTTGCCCATCCTCTGGAATACCCTACCCCAATCTGTCAGACTGTCTCCAAATTTATCCATTTTTAGGCGATCCCTGAAAACTTTCCTCTTTAGAGAAGCCTATCCTGCCTCCATCTAACAACTGCACTATTTTCTCCATTAGCTCATCCCCCACAGCTATTACCCTTTTGTATAACTCGACCCTCCCTCCTAGATTGTAAGCTCTAACGAGCAGGGCCCTCTGATTCCTCCTGTAATGAATTGTATTGTACTTGTACTGTCCTCCCTAATGTTGTAAAGCGCTGCGTAAACTGTTGGCGCTATATAAATCCTGTAGAATAATAATAATATCAGTGTCCCATCAGTGCTGCATATTAGTGCCCATCATCAGTGCCCATCAATGCCACCTCATCGGTGCCCATCAGTGTCACCTTATCAGTGCCCGTCAGTGCAGCCCCATCAGTGCCCATCAGTTAAGGAGAAAACATACTTATTTACAAAGTTTTGTAAATTAAACAAAAAAAAACTTTTTTTACCAAATTTTCGGTCTTTTTTTTATTTGTTTATCAGAAAATAAAAATCCCAGAGGTGATCAAATACCACCAAAAGAAAGCTCTATTTGTGGGAACAAAATGATAAAAATTTAGTTTGGGTACAGAGTAGCATGACCGCGCAATTGTCATTCAAAGTGCGACAGCGCTGAAAGCTGAAAATTGGTCTGGGCAGGAAGGTGTATAAGTGCCCGGTATTGAAGTGGTTAAAAAATGGTTGAGGCGGGGTGCCTCAATGAGGGCAAACAAGGACTGGGATTGAAATTCAGCTTTAAATCATGAGGTACATAGTGCTGAATTAGGGGAATAAATATTTCATAGGTATTTCATTGGTATTTCATAGGAAAGTTGTTAGAAATAAACATTACGGCAATCCAGGACAAAGCAATGCAGGTCAATGTGCACATAAAAGTACATTTGTAAAGTAAAGAAGATGCAAACATTATAATGCCATCTAACCCATCTCTATCAGAACATCTGCACAATGAGACATCAGCGGTACCCACATTGAAAAAGTCAGTATCTTAGAGGTCAAGATGGAAATCATACCCCCGGGCATAAAAAGATTCTCTGGTATATAAGCTCACTAGGGCTGAGTCAGAGCAGCCTCTGCATTGGTAAATAAGACTTTCCAGAATAATGAATTGTCTATAGTTGCCAAGAATTATGTGGTGGAGGATTAGGGGATTTCCAAAGTTGTAAGATTAGTTTTCAGGCATGAAAAAGGGCACGACCTATGGCTATCCTGGGACATTCTTCCAGTACAACCACCTCAAGGTCACTTGAAGAAGACAGCATTTAAGGTCCAATGGGATATTTATCAGAAACACCGCATTCAGGGAGTCCAGTACTTTCCTCCAATAGTGATGTAGCTTGGGGCAACGCCAAAGCAAATTAATTAAATCCTCATGGTCTCTCTTACATCTATGACAGTATGGCTCCGCACTGTTACCCATCTTATAGAGCCGGAGGGTATGCCTGCATTGTTACACATTTTTAAATATTTAGATACTTGGATAAGCCTGTTTGTGATCAGATCTCTTTAGGTTACCTATTTTTTTGCTCACCTAGATATTTTAACCTATTTTCAGATAAACCACTGTATATATTGATATAATTGTTAGGAGGTAAGAAATGATCAGCAAGCTTTGGATTTAGACACTAAGGTGCTGAACCATATCACATTATCACCCAGTGGTGACATCTCTTTCAAAGTAACACCTTTGAGAGGTCTAAAACTATTCACAGAGCCTCGGGCTAACTGTGCCTAGAGGAAGACATTTGTAGAAGGTTGTCATTTATACAATCAAGCATTAGACTATCTTCATTAACGTAAATATAAAGCCTAAACTGTTTAGGTTTTTTTTTCGGAAAGAATGTGGGCATGCTAAATTTGTGGTAAGCTGTTGTTTTGTTTTTACTATGGGGATTTAACCTCACTAAATGTTTTGGTGACCATTGTAACTACGATAGAAAGTGATGGGAAATCTAGAATTTTACAGTTAACACCAAAGCAGGAATATACAGTAATGATGGCACCCGTTATACCTGTTATATTGACAACAGCCTAAGAGATGACATATGAGCAGGGATTTCCTCCCACTACCTGTTGTGTCTTTGGGACAGGGTATGAAGGGAAAGCTCCCCAGTGGGATCAAAAAGGCTTAAATTAAATCGAAAAAAACTTGAATTATATTATTACTATAACCTATTCTATCTAAGACTGAATAAGTGGGTTTTAAAATAGTCGTATTCCTTTGTAAATAAATTAATCTTCATTACAGATGATGGTTTTATAACTACTAAAGGACTTTCAAAAGTTTGATATGACAGTATGCTACTTTTTCATGCACTCACCTGGAAAAAGTATTTAGCAAGAAAAGGTAATGTGGTTTTAAAGGCAGAAGTTCTTTTTTACCTTAATGCATTTGCATTAAGGTAAAAACATTATGAGGGCAGTGCCCCCCCCCCCCCTTATACTTCATAATATAATTAATAATATACTTACCTGACCCCATCTCAATCCAGCAATGTGCATGAGAGTAATGGCTCTCCTGAATCTCTCTCTCATTATTGGCTCACACACAGGGCCGCCATCAGGGGGGTACAGCCGATACAACTGTAAGGGGCCCCAGGGCCTGAGGGGCCTGCCCGGGCCAGAAGAAGGCAGGACGGGTGAAGAGGAGCCGTGTTGTGCACTATAGACACAATCTCGCAGCTTCTGATGTTCTGTGCCATTGAGCTCAGACATCAAGCTCTTTACTGCCACCTCTGGCTACTATGAGCATGTGCAACCCTCATGTGAGCTGCCTGCACTGTGCTCCTGTGTGTCAGCAACATGTCAGCTTTGTGAAAATGAGCTGGGACTAGGTAGAAAGATTTCCTTTACAAGTAGGGGCTGTGAAGAAAAGGCAGGGGGGCTGTTTGTGTACAGGGAGGGGCCAGAGACTTGTGTTTACAGATTTGCGTGGCATATATACAGGTGTGAGGGGGGCTGGCATATATACAGGATTGAGAGGGGGGCTGAGTGCGTACAGGTGAGGTGGCCAGTGTGTGGATTTGGTGGGATAGCCTGTAGGCAGGCCCTTGGGAATGTTGGTGGTCAGGCTCGGGGGGGGGGCAGGCCTAAAGCTGTGTAAGGGGCCCAAAAGTTTCTGATGGCTGCCCTGCTCACACAGCTGCTGTCAATCACAGCAAGTGAGACAACGAGGAGAGAATAAGGGGCGGGGCAGAGCCATGCTCTGTGTGTGAATGGACAATGTCCATTCACAGGAGTGTGGCCTCGGGAGCAAGCCTGCTCGAATGCCCCATAGGAAAATACTTGCTATCGGAGGCACTCGGCAGGGAGGTGGAGCAGACAGTGCCGATCGGGGACCCAAAAAGAAGATTATCGGAGCTGCTCTGTTTGCTATTATTATAAAATATTTGTGCCAATGAAGTGACTCAAAAAGTACTAAAGTCATTGGAGCAGCATAAAAGCCAGGCAACTCTAATTGAAGCCTTTATCTGGTTGTACATGTATTTATTTATGTACGGATTTGCTTTATATTAACTTTTTAATAAGAGAAACATTGAGGCTTTCATTGCTAGCTTTTCATTCTGCAAATGCTGACTTCTTGGCTGTCAAGCCATTATATTTGTTTCTATCATTTGAGTCTCTAAACCAGAACAATGCAGTATGCAGTATGCAGTTAAAGACTTCCGACTTTGTCACCAGCTAGTTCCAGGTCATTGACTCAGAAAGCAATACAGTCAGGCAATTTGCATTTTTAGAAACAGCTAAGCAGTGGCAAGACCTCTTAGGGAAAGTTTGCTTTAATGAGACCCTGTCACTAACCCATTAAGTTTAACATTTCCCATAAGACTGTCCTCAACTTAGGAGCCAACCTCAATGCATTGTTTAATTGGGCAACTGTGCAGCAAACGAGGTTTAATGTTGAAAAATATAAAGTTATGCACTTGGGGGCTAAAAATATGCATGCATCATACATACTAGGGGGAGTACAACTGGGGGAATAAATGGTGGAGAAGGATCTGGGTGTTCTGGTAGATCATAAGCTTAATAATAGCATTGGATGTAAAGCAGCAGTTTCTAAAGCAAACAAAATCTTGTCTTGTATTAAAAGAGGCATTGACTGCAGAGACATCATTTTGCCCCTCTACAAATCATTAGTAAAACCTCATCTGGAATATGCAGTTCAGTTTTGGGCACCGGTTCTCAAAAAGGATATCGGGGAACTGGAGAAAATACAGAGAAGAGCAACCAAACTGATAAGAGGCATGGAAGAGCTCAGCTATGAGGAAAGATTAGAGGAACTGAATTTTTTTCTCTCTCTTGAGAAGAGGAGATTAAGGGGGATATAATCAATATGTACAAATATATAAGGGGCCCATATAGTGAACTTGTTGTTTAGTTATTCGCCTTAAGGTCATCACAAAGGACAAGGGGGCACTTGTTAAGTAAAGAGGAAAAGAGATTTAGTCTCCAAATATGGAAGGGCTTCTTCACAGTAAGAGCTGTGAAAATGTGGAATAGACTCCCTCCAGAGCTGGTTCTGGCCAGCTCAGTAGATTGTTTTTAAAAAGGCCTGGATTCTTTCCTGAATGTACATAATATAACTGGATACTAATATTTATAGGTAAAGTTGTTCCAGGGAATATCCGATTGCCTGTTGGGGGATCAGGAAGGATTTTTTACCCTGCTGTAGCAAATTGGAGCATGCTTTATTGTTTTTTTTGCCTTCCTCTAGATCAACTGTGGATATAGGATAGTATATATGGAGGTTTGCTATATGTGTGTTTTTTTCTGTGTTGGTTGAGCTGGATGGACTTTTGTCTTTTTTCAACCAGATTAACTATGTATCTATGTAATTATACATTATCTGCATTTAACTTATCTTATGTTTGTTATTTAGCTTTAAAAACCTCCATTTTGAATGCATCCAAAAGGCCTAAGACTGCTGTTGGGTTCTTCATTGGATGTGATGTCAGCAGCCCTAGCAGAATTAGAGCTGCCACTCAACGCAGTGACACTTTTATAGTATTCCCCTTCACTCCTTTCCTCACAGATACAAAAAAGGACAGTGGCACATTGCAAGAGAATTACAAAAAAAAAAGATTTTTGAAACAGTTCATTTCTCTGTGCTTTTACCTGTATTTTTTTTTAAGGTGGAGATAGGGTCTGTTTAATAAGACTATAGCATGTCTTCAAAGATCTGTTTTGTATTGACGAAGCACAAACTAGTAATTGAATTGCCTTCTACAAATGAGACATCTGCTATCTATGCTGGATGCTGATGATAAGGTGCCAACACTGGCACTTTCTCTGAACACGCAATAGGATACCACATAGAATAAACACAGTTTTATTAATAATAAACAGAATGCATGGGACATAAAGGAAGTTATCCACATTGATCACACTGGTTCCCATAAATGTTAACCCTTTCTTGGCTCAGATTTACTAAAGCCCTTATTATCAGATAGCAACATGGTAGTTTCAATGCCCTGCGTACCCAAGTGTAGAGCATAAATATGACTTCAGGAAAACATTACATCCTAATCTAAAAGAAAAACTGGATCAGATGTGAAAACAAACCTTTCATTTTACATTGAACACTGCAATCATTGTATATCTAATATTTCCCCCCAGTTGAGGTAATTACTGCATCTCCGAATAAATGTGATGAATGCACTGTGACAGCGTGGTGCCTGTCATAGTATTAAAAGACTTTTATGTCACCAAGGATTCTCAATTAGGCAGGCTGAGGGGCTTCATGGTGCTTATTACATTGGGAGGAAACTGTCTTTTTAGTGGTTAGTAAAACCCGGTTTGGGACCTAAATCCCAGAGGTTTCAAGAGGAAAGGGAGATAATCTCCAATCCTGGGACTAGGTATTGCAGACAACCAGCACTTTGAGGGTGTGGGTGTGTGTTGGTTTTTTTAGCAGAATCAGGACCAAAGTTCTGGGCTCCACCCTCCCGAGGAGTCTATGTGATTGAATGGGAGCAGCCAGAAGTGTGCATGTCTGCATGGTGCAGGTGTTAACGGAGCAGCAGGGAGCTGCAAGGGAAAGGGAGCTGACAGCGGTATAGCATTTGTATATGAATACAAGGATGTTGTGGTAGAAGGTCAGAAAGAATGAAGCACAAGGCCTGAAGAGAGGTCTGTCAAAGAGAGCCAGGAGGCTGAACACTACCTTATTTTGTGTTGAAGGAAACCCCTTCAAGGAAAGCCATTTTTTTTTCTTGCTGGACTTTGAATAAAACTGGGCCAACAAACCCTTAAACAGCATGTCTGGCATGGACTGTACTCACTGGTAAGTGCTACATTTGAGTTGAACAACCCTCAAACATCGCAGCACAAAGACATTATATAACAAATCATAGCTTTAGATCGTAGATTGTCGCTCTTTTTTTGTTTAAAACGCAAAAAATAAAAACTGCAGAGGTCATCAAATACCACCAAAAGAAAGCTCTATTTGTGGGGGGAAAAAGGATACAAGTTTTGTTTGGGTACAACGTCGCACAGCCGCGCAATTGTCAGTTAAAATGACACAGTGCCGTATCACAAAAAATGGCCTGGTCAGGAAGGGGGCAAATCCTTCCGAGGCCCAAGTGATTAAAGAGGCATGGTTTTGGTGGCAAGTTATATTGGAGGTTAATGGTGTCCAAAAAGGAGTGCAGAGGTGCCCACATAGGTAGGAATATAGTATAAGAAATGAATAAGATGTCAGGTAAGAAATGTTAAGTGCCGGTTCACACTACAACGACTTCGGATCTGACTTGTCAGACTCAAGTTGCCCCAAGTCGTGGGACATATGAAATTCTGTTGAAGTGAATGAGAGCTGTCTTAATGTACACTACTGAAGTTGCTCCGACTTCAGAAAAGGTTCCTCTACTACTTCAAGGTGACTTCTAGGCAACTTATACCCAAAGATTTCAATGGAAGTTGCCTCCAAGTCGGATCTCCATCTATATTGAAGCGACTTTACAGGAAAAGAAATTAGTTTACCCAGGCAAACCCCTCCCTCCCAGAGAGCTGATTATTCTGTGATTGGCCACAGCCAAAGTCACCTGTCCTGGAGGCAACTTTAAGTTGCGTTGTAAGTTGCTTAAAGTCGTGCTGAAGCCACCTCCAAATCGCCTTGCAAAGTTGCGCTGTAATTCGGGTTGCCCCTGTTTGAACCGAGCATAAGAATTAAAATTATGGTATGTAAAATAGATTAATCACCTGCAACATGTTTCGTGGCAAATATTTAGCCACTTTCTCAGACATGATGGATCACAGTTCGGGCCAGTAAGTTATATGGATGCCACTCAAAGTCTCAGGGACTAGTATGCTATACCACCAAGCAATTCCCGTGGTTCAAAAGTGTGCATGAGGACATGTGCATGTATGGTAGAGACATTACTAAAACTTTGAAGCAGATATTAAACTAGATATAAAATGTGCAAATGAATTAAAAGCAGAAGAGCCAAAATAACAAGATAAAATAAACATCCAATTGAAAATATGAAACCAGCTTTTGCTACAGTAGTCACCTTTGATCCAGAGATTTCCTCTGCATTACCTTTTTTCTGCCACTAGATGTTCTCAATCTAGAGGCCAGCATTATTCAAACCTCTCACTCTGAGCCCAAGTCATCCTGTATCTATCCCAATCTCTTACTAGACAGTAAAAGCAGAAGCAGCACAGTGATAAGCTCATCTCTTTTTCACTCTGATTTCTCTTCCTATCAGTATGTTCTTGTCAGCACATATGAACTGACTGCCTTCTTTTACTGCTGCTTCCTCTTACACTCCAGCCCAGCTGTACAAAGGCTGATACCGGGTCAGATTCAAGTACTAATGCTGCTTGTATTTAAAAAATAAATGTAATGATTCATTAAAGATTGAAAAGCTGAATTAATTTGTGTCTAGAGTTCAGCTTTAAAATAACAGAACCACAAATTATAACAACTAAATGTTTAAAAGTAACTAATTGAGGACCCCAGCAAGTGAAGACAAGCAGGTAACTATCAGACGGGAGTGAGGGGGATCCCAGAGTTACACTTTAAAGTACAACTTCGGGCAAAATAAAAAATTATATATATGATGCAGTCACACATTAACATAGCAGTTTTTGTTCTACTGATTCTTCACAATAATACATTTTTATTACCAGCAGCCCGGTTATTTTCAACAAAAGTGACAATTCCAGGGGTTGAAAGATTTATATAACACTGACAGGAGTGCTTTTTTCCTACACTTAAAAAATTTCTCAAAGAAAAAATTATATTGCTGTTACTGCTTTAAAATGTTAGTTGGAGTTGGTCTTTAGCCCCTTCAGCTCCAGAAGGTTCACCCCCCTTCCTCACCAGGCCATTTCTTGAGATACTGCACTGCATTGCTTTACCCACTTGCCTACAGGGCACTTTCACCCCCATCCTTCCCAGGCCAATTTTCAGCTCTCAGCACTGTCACTGATCGCCACTCATAGACGGCACTGGTAGGCACTGATGGGCGGCACTGGTGGGCACTGATAGGCGGCATGGTTAGGCGGCACTGATGGGTGGCATTGATGGGCAGCAATGATGGGTATTGATGGGCAAAACTGATAGGCAGCACTGATAGCCAGCACTGACTGGCATCACTAATGGGCACTGATTGGTGGCACTTGTAGGCACTAATTGCTGGCACTGGTGGGCACTGATTGCTGGCACTGGTGGTGCTGTATTGTAGGGCACTGATGATCAGTGCCCTGATTAAATGTTTGGATGTCCCCGGTGAGGAAATGCCGCTGAACAGCTCTCTTCGCCACACACTCTGTCAGTGTGAGGCGATGAGAGACGATTATCTGCGTTTCTGTGTTTACATTTGACCGGCTGTGATTGGACACAGCTGTGGCTCTTTACAGAAATTGGGTTCACCCCATGTCCTAGTAACATGGCGCGGCCACAATCGCCGCGCTGTGTGACCCCACGGGCGCGTGAGAGCGGCCGTTCTGGCATGACGTCATATGATGTCATCCCAGAATGAGAGCCGCACCGCCATCATTTGATGGTGGGAGGGCAGCAAGCGGTTAAATGACAATTGCGTGGTCATGCGACACTGTACCCAAAACAACACTGATGTCCTTTTTTTCTCACAAATAGAGCTTTCTTTTGGTTTTATTTGATCACCTCTGTGGTTTTTATTTTTTGCGCTATAAACAAAAAGAGACAGACAATTTTGAAAAAAAAAACCAATATTTTTTACCTCCTGCTATAAAACATATCCAATAAAAAATTTTTTTTAAAAATCGAATTTCTTCATCAATTTAGGCCAATATGTATTCTGCTACATGTTCTTGGTAAAAAAAAAATATCCCAATATGCGTATATTGATTGGTTTGCGCAAAAGTTATAGCGTCTACAAACTATGGGATAGATTTATGGACTTTTTTTTTTTTTTACTACACTGGACTGCGACATTGTGGCGGACAAATCTGACACTAAGTGACACTTTTTGGGAACCAGTGTCACTAATTCACTGATCAGTGCTAAAAAAAATGCAGTTACAGTACAAATGACACTGGCAGGGAAGGGGTTAGCATCAGGGGCGATTAACGGGTTAAATGTGTTCCCTGGGAGTGCTTTCTTACTGTGTGGGGGGTGGTTTAACTGTAGAAAGACAAAGATCTGTGTTCCTGCTTAGCAGAAACACAAGATTTCTGTCTTCCTTACTAGCAGATCTGCCAGTTCTGCCTCTCTCAGAGCGATCGCCGAGTTTCCGGCGGATATTGGGTCCAATCACAGCGGGAGAGGGGCTTTGTCGGCGCGCGCCCCAGAGCCACAGAAAAAAATTATACAGGTATGTGATTTTGCACTTAAGGGCTGCCCTGCTGCAGTATGTGTACGTGGGGCGGTCCTTAAGCGGTTATTTTGTTTGCCTATTATATAATTTTCATTTACAACTACACGTCAATTTAAGATTGCCCTGTAAAAAGGTGACAATTGCTCAAATTTCACTGCAGAATGAATGATGCTGTCACCTTGTTAACGGAAATAAAAATTAATGGGTCTAGTGACATAAATAACTAGTAATAGAAATATGTTATATGGGGACTCAAAAAAACAAAAACTGCTGTGGTAATGCTAGTTGCAGACTGCATCATCTACGTTATTTTTTGTTTTTCCATTTTAAAAAACTTCTCTCACACTTCAAAAATATGTTGATTCCAAGTAATGTATGTTATGTAAGATGCATAAAATGCATAATGTGAGTTAATTATTTAGTAGCCGATTCAGATATCCAGAAATTCTTTTCTCATTCTGGTTTCTCCAGAGGTTGCTAGGGGTTTATTGAGTAGTGAACATTGGAGGAATGATTTCCAGCCTGATGGTGGCTGCATAGTTCTGACATCAAGATTACTTAGTAGAGTGGAACCAGTTGAGCCTCTCCTCTTATCTTTCCACTGACCATGAATATTAGACATGTGCACAGCCAAAAAATTCGTTCATTTTCGTTTTCGTTTCATTAGTTTTTTTTTTTTTCCGTTTTTCAGGTCGTTCATTATGATCGCAATTTGTAAATTCGTACATTCGTAAATTCGTTCATTTGTACAATCGTACATTCGTAAATTCGTACATTCGTTAATTCATACATTCGTTCATTGGTACATTCGTGAATTCATACATTCGTAAATTCGTACATTTGTAAATTCGAAATTTGAAAATCCAAAAACCCGAAAATTCGAAAATTTTGAAATAGTAACTAACTATTAAATTATAGGTATTGTAATTTCCTTTCAAATTTGGCTGTCAGTGAACGTAACAAATACAAATTTATCCTAAGTTACGCATTATCCGAAATAACGAATGCTGCATCTAAACAAATGGAACGGAACAAATTAATAATAAATAATAATAATAAAAAGTTTTTATTATTATTATTATTGTTATTCATTATTATTAATTCATTACGTTCCATTCGTTTGGATACGGCATTCGTTATTTTGGATCATTCATAACCGTCGGATAAATTTGTATGTGTTACATTCACTAACAGCCAAATTTGAAAGGAAACTACAATACCTATAATTTAATAGTTACTAGTAATAGTAGTTAAGTTATTATTAGTTAATTATTATTTCAGATTTCTGAATTTACAAATTTACGAATTTACTAATTTACTAATTTACTAATGTACGAACGTACGAATTTACGAATGTATGAATTTACGAATGTACAAATTTTTCGAATTTACGAATATTCGGAATATTCGGATATTTCCAAATTAACGAATTTGTCGAAATTCGTTAAAAAAAGAATTCGGAATGAAACGTATTGCACATGCCTAATGAATATAAGGAGACCCTTCTCCAATTGACATGCAGTGAAAAGGGAGCTCTTCCCTCTACTGGCCACCAGTGCAATAAGATCCTTCTTGTATTGACCAATTGACCACCAATATAAGGGGACTCTTTTCCTACTGACTACCAGTATAAAAGGACCTTTCTCTTACTGACCTCAGTGTAAGGGGGCTCTTTCCCGACTGACCGCCAGAGTAAGAGGACCCTTCTCTTACTGACTTCCACTGTAAGGGGGATCTTCCTTTACTGACCACCAGAGTAAGAGGACCCTTATCCTACTGACCACCACAGCAAGGGGACCCTTCTCTTACTGACTTCCACTGTAACGGGGGTCTACCTCTACTGATCACTAGAGTAATAGGACCTTTCTCCTGCTGACCACCAGAGTAAGGGGACCAATGTGAGGGGACTTTTCTTTCATTGACCACCAGTGTAGTAGCTTCCTTCTGCCACAGACAAGAACCTGGTGGAGACCACCAGTATAAATAAGTATATCTCCACTTGACACCAACGTAAAAAGGCATTACAATTTCACTGTCCTTGTTTCTACTTTGGCCGCTATTATTGTTTGTTTCATTTCCTGATTAGATATAATATTTTAGAAAGGGTTCCCTGAAGACCTAAAGACTATTTCAAGGATTCTGTCTTGGTAAAAAAAGGCTGGTTTAAAAAAAAGTATCGCATTAACTGTTCTTGTTTGTTAGATGTTTGTCCCTTTGTTTAAAAAATCAAATGAAATTATAATAGTCACAAAGCAACTAGCCAGTAAAATGACATATTTTCCTTTAATAGTTATATACATATGGGCTGAATAATACAAACACTGAATTTTAAGAGAAAATTATAAAGTATTACTAAATATTTAGAAATATACACTATGTAATGAAAACAGAATGTAAGTAGATACCTAGGGCACTGAGCCAATAATCTGCTGCTGGTCTAACAACATAATCCACCCACTTGGAAAATTCACCAAGCACCATATGCAGAAATTATAGCATTCTATTGTTTGTAATTTGGCTGAGGAGAGATTTTGCTGTTTGCTAATGGGAAAGTTTGCATGAACAGTGGTGAAGTGAATACCCACCGACAAGAGCACATGTTCAGGATGGGGAATGGAGTCCAATTTTACCTTCTGCCAACCTTTTCATTATTAAACCTTTGCAGATAGACTAAAAAAATTATTAAATCTTTTCAGACATGCTATAAATTTTAAATAGCCTTTATATTTTAAAGCCTTTATATAGAGCTCACAAAGGTAGAATTCTGGAACAACACTTCTACAAAGAATAAAAGTCTGAATTGATAGGTGTGATCATTTTTTTATTTCAATCAAGCTATCAGGCTTATTAAAAAAGAAGTATTGGAATGTTTTGTTTTTTTTAAATCATACTTACTGTATCTGTCCCCTGCCAGGTCTAAGACTGAGAACCGAGCAATCAAACACAGTCAATCGCTCGGTTCTCAGAGCTCCCTGAGCAGAGAGCTGGACCAGCTCTGTGATGTCAGCCGACAGTGGGATTCAGCCTGCTGTCTGCTGAAAATGGGTCACAGGAGTATAGAGCTTTAACTATACTTCAAAGGGTTACTAAACCCTTGTGTTTTATTTTTTTAAAATAACAAACATGCCGTACTTACCTCCACTGTGCAGTTCGTACTGCACAGAGTGGCCTGATCCTCCTCTTCTGGGGTCCCTCAGCAGCACTAGTAGCTCCTCCCCGCATCGAGTGTCCCGTCGGAGAAGCGCTCTCCAATGGAACACCTCCCAAGTTCTGCTGCTGTCTATTGACACAGAAAGCAGGACTTGGCTCAGCCCCCTGGCACCCACGTCATTGGATTTGATTGACAGCATCGGGAGCCAATGGCTGCACTGCTATCAATCTATCCAATCAGGACACGAGACGCCAGCTAGAGCTGGTGTGCTCGTCCCTGAGGAGAAGAAAACCGGGTTCAGGTAAGTAAAACAGGGGCACTGGGGGGCTGCAGCACTACAGAAGGTTTTTCACCTTAATGCCTAATGCATTAAGGCGAAAAACCACGAGGTTTTACAACCCCTCTAAGGCTTTACTGGAATAAAGATGTACAACGTAATTCCCCATGCTCACAGTGCAGTTATCCAATAACTGGGATGCTATAAACCTTTGGTTCTCATGGTTTTTGTTTAAAGCGAACCTTCACCCCAAAAGACAATGTGGTTATACCTGACTCTAGCCCCCTCCCTTTACCACAACTGGATATTTTTTGAAGGGCTTTTTAATTTTTTGTACTGCAGAGCAGAATTTCCTCCTTTCTTGCCTAGGTGAGAATGATGTTGTTTGGATATACTGAAGGATATTTGGCACATCTGCTCATGTACATGTTTCCTTGCACAAGCACATGAGGACAGCACAGTGAAGGAAGTCTTGGACCTCTTTTCCTGTGCATGCCTAAAGCACAGCTCAGCAGTTTCTCAGATACACTGTAGGACTCTAATAAAGTGGATCTTGCGAGCCAACAATGGAATAGTACTAAAAAAGTGAGCACGTAACGTAACCAAGCTGCAAACGCTAAACACGTTTCATACTCGTGCAGGTAACACTCAAAACTTAAAATAAAATTGCATTTGCGCTAGGAAAACAAACAGTATAAAAATAAATAATTATATAAAGTGCCTAGCTATAAGAATATACTCAGAAATCTATTATAATCTGTATAACATTAATATTGTGATACAACTACAAAAGTGCAACATGTGAAAAATATTGAAAATACAGGTGTAAACTCAGGATGAAAATATCCACTCCTTCACCAGATTGATTTATAAAAACCATAAACGTTCATCAAAATTTAAAACTTTAGTGCACAAATCCAGTGTTCATCAAAAAGTGCTTTTCATCGTGCTCCTTAAAACCAGTACAGAACATATAGCATGCTTCAGTGCTCTTCCAGTGTTCCCCAAAAGCCTATGCGCTCACCTCAGAGCGTGTGACACAGTACCTAAACTATGCCAAAACACGCTTGGGAGCCACTCCTGGGCTCTAACGATATGCAGGTGATGAAATCCAACTCTCTCAATCAGTAGCATTCCAGAACATGGATAAAAGAGAAAAAGCTCCATAGTGTGATATTGTAAGGACTTTATTAAAAGTAAATATTCCCTTCATAGGGGTACTCACATGATATAGGTGCGTGAGTGCACCATCCTATTCAGGGCTCTGCATGTGTAAACCAAATCGTTGGTACGGCGTGCGGTGTGGTGTGTCTGTCTCGTCTTACTACCTTTTGCTGACAGCTCCGTCCTGGCCCCTCCCCTGACGCGTCTTCGGCACAGGGATCACGTGCCTTCTTCAGGGGGATCTAATTGGACGGGAGCTCTGAGTTCTAAATATACTAGGTGGCGGCCATTTTGCCTTAGACCGCAGACACACTAGTAATAGGCTACAGCTGCTTTCAAAGTGCATTGTATTGCGATCGGCTGTAAAACCCATACAAGGCGATCGAAGGATTAAAACATACTTAATGGAAAACCAGCAAAAATGTGTATGAACACATGACTTAACTAGTCTTATATAATGTTATCCAGAGTGGAGCTGTCTGCATCAGAGAACACCACAACGCACCTCATACACTTACATAATCACCCCATAACATCAATCCAATATAATGTATTAAAATGATAGCCTACATCTATCACAACAAAATATACATTATTATATGTATAAAATACACAAATATATAAAAAATTACAAAATATGTAAAAACCCCCAAAATGCAAAATATTCGTTTTAAAAGGCCAACAAAATTATTTATCTAAATAGCCAATAATATATCCAGGTCCCTATATGCTGCTCCACCATGATGATCTAAAATAACTACAGCTTTATTAGCATTCATCTAACCTCATAATGTGGCCAGGACCATATGTGCTCTCCTATAATGAAACTATATATATATGATCTGTATACATAAATTCTATTAAAATATAGTTCTACTAAAATATAGTTTATTTTAATTTTGTTTTTTATTATTAATTTTATTTTTCACCTACTATAAAATAATTTTATATATATTTTTGTTCCATGTAAAATGGTTTAGATTATTAGTAGGGAACTATATTTTAATAGAATTTATGTATTTATTTTTACACTGTAGGACTCTGTCAGGTCCCAAAGGACAGGCAAAGCCCTTGAGGGCTTCTGTCCGCATAACTATCAAAAATGGTGCTGCCTGTGGGGGAGTGGAGCCACAGTCAAGAGTACTGAGGTTCCTCTTTGAAGTATATCTAATGGTAGAACCTTTTTTTAGAGATAGGTAGAGCAAGGGAAGGGTAAAAATGTATTAATATTTTATTGCTGTCTGTGTCCCATTGGGTAGAATTACTGTAACTTCCTGTTTTAGAGTTACAACAGAACGTGAGAGAAAAATCTCTTCAAATTGAGGTTAAATCCCCCATTAAACAGCCACAGAAACGTGAAAAGTGAAAGGTGTACCTATTGTATGGTGCCCCTTTGTTCCTACTAAAAAGAAACCAGTTAAGTGGAACTTAATTGTATTTGAGCACCATCAAGTAAAAATTCTATTTCATTCATTTTTAATATTCACAACAAATTCACCCATCCATCTATGTCTCCATGGATGCATGAAATCATTTTGGCCTAGACCAAAAAACCAAGAAGCAGCTGAAGAAATGTAAAAATATAGTTTAAAACAAGTAAATATAATATTTTTTGGGGGGTTGCCTCCCCGCTCCCGCCAGGTCCACACTTACCCTATCCAGGTCGCGGGCATCTTCCCTGGCTTTACCTCCCAGCCAATCCGCTTCCTGTCCTGATTGGCTGGGAGGAGAAGCAGGAAGACAATAGCAAATGTTGATTTGCTAATTTCACAAGTGGGTGGGCTCAGGGCGCAGTGCTCTGCGCCCCTAGCCCAACTTTTTTGATGCCAATTAGAGCCTCAGGTTCTAATCATTTGCTTCAAGAAAAAAAAAAAAGCTTGTAGAAATCTATGCATCCAGCACCCCGCATGGAGATTAGGGGCCGGCACATGGAGATTTGGGGGGCGGCGCCCCTGTGCCCCTTATGCGTCTACTAAGGCTAGTAACATTAGAATTTAAAAAATTGTTCAGGTGGATTGAGCTTAGTTCTGCTGTATTCTCATTCATGTTGCCCTGACACTGATTGGATCTTTCTTTCTACCACTCTTGGGTTCTGTCTATTAATCCCAGTTGTGGTCTGGCGAAACATTAAAAATAGGAAAAGGTATTTTAGGAGGACACTGATTTATTACACATCTCCAGGACAGGTTCTCCAGTGACGGACAATTATTTCCACAAACCCACCAAGGGGCCCATTCAGTGATTTACCGACCTAAACACATTAACCTCTATGTGCATTTTTCAGCCTGATTGACATATCGGCCCTGGTCTGAAATTGATCACAAATGTATGTTCCCGCACTAAGCCAATATAACAGCTTTGGGCTCTTGTAGCAGAGCAACAAATCAGTACATCTGAAACACAAGGTGACATTTTAATGTGCTCCTGCCTTGAAATGTTCTGATCACGGCTCCTGGAACCAAAGATGAGGGTGCCTTGTACATATCAGGTCTTAGTGTTGTTCACATGCAGACTGGAAATCTGATGACTTTGCCCTACACCTTAATAATCTTGAGTATTTGTTGACTGCTGTCAGCATCTCTGTGCAGTCTAACCTCAATCTAATCTTGTTAAAAGAAATATTCACTCAGGCTACCCTCATTCTGAACCTGCCAGTATTCCTAGTCAATTACATTGTCAGTTATGTAACACTACTTAACCATTAGCTTTAGTAATATTAATTTGTAGAATAGTGCTTTTCATATACCAGGAGTGCGTCTAAGTGCCAGACCCACATTGGCAGCCTTTGTCCAATATATGTGTAATATATTTTAGAGAATAATTATTTGCATACCTTCCAGTGATCAATTTGTGTCAGCTGGAAATCATAATTCTGCTTTGACAGTTTATCGATTGCACTTCTACGCCCAGTATTCCCTTTCAGCTATAAAACCCATTATTGCAAGATTTAAAGGGATACTATCATGAATAATAGTCCTATTTACAGTGTTGCAGTGAGACTGTAATCAGCATTATAATAGATTTCAGTACACCATTCATTCTCAGTGTTATTGATTTCAAATATTTGTCTGTTAAAGTTCTCTGTGTTTCAGTCTGAAGAACAATGAAGCAATTTATATATTGCATTATGCTCTCATGTTGCTGATTTGTAGTACGAAGTGGTGTGTTTTTTTAAGCTAATTTGTTATGAGTTTGGACCATAATTTTCTGCTACTTGTGACAATACAAATGTGAGTGTTTTTTCTTTGTTTTTTTTAAGTCCCTAGTTTTCCAGGATAGCGCTTTCTTTATATCAATATCATTGTCCTATTCATTCATGCAGCTCTGTAATACCTGGGGGAGGAAAAATCAAACAAACAGTGTCATCATTTCCACTCACGGTGCAGCATCGCTTGAAAAAACTACAATATCCATCATGCAATGGGAATTTTAGCTTCTTTGTTTTTTTTAAGTCCCTAGTTTTCCAGGATAGCGCTTTCTTTATATCAATATCATTGTCCTATTCATTCATGCAGCTCTGTAATACCTGGGGGAGGAAAAATCAAACAAACAGTGTCATCATTTCCACTCACGGTGCAGCATCGCTTGAAAAAACTACAATATCCATCATGCAATGGGAATTTTAGCTCTCAATAGGCAGGATTGTCAGTGGGGCGGGGAGGTAACGGTAGGGCGAGACAGCCTAGTAATCTCAAGTGGACAAGTCAGACCAGGAGTCTAATACCACGTACACACGAGCGGACTTTACGGCAGTTTTTGCCCGGCGGACGGGATTTCGTTAGACAATTTGATCGTGTGTTGGCTCCAGCAGACTTTGTTTGCTCAAAAGTTGGACGAACTTTGATTTGAAACATGTTTTAAATCTGTCGAACTCGAGTCCGGTCGAAAAGTCTGCTCGTCTGTATGCTAGTTCAATGGACAAAAGGCCACGCTAGGGCAGCTATTGGCTACTGGCTATGAACTTCCTTGTTTTAGTCCGGTCGTACGTCATCACGTACGAATTTGACGGACTTTGGTGGATTGTGTGTAGGCAAGTCCATTCATTCAGAAAGTCCGTCATAAAGTCCGGCGTAAAGTCCACCGACACTTGTTTAATAATAATAAAAAAAGGTAAACAGAGTAAACGTATATTCAAAACATTGCCGGAGTTCAGGAACGGGAACGCATAGTCAGACAAGCCAAAACATCAGAGAAACAGAGATGAGGGTAGTAGAACAGCAAGCAGGATCTGGAGCCAGAAGGAATGTCAGCCAAGCAAGTCTTTAACAGGAATACAGAAAAGCGTCTCTAGAGATGTGACCAAGGCGAAGGCAGAGATCATCTGGACTGGACGGCTTAAGTAGGCAGGACTGTGGAGAGATAGGAGCTGGCAATTAGCCAACAGCTGAGCGGCCAGCTCAGAGAAGGAAGGGCTGTGCCCAGCCCTGACAGTACCCCCTCCTCAACGACCCCTCCCCCTCAGAGGACCGCCAGGTTTGAAGGGAAAATGTCTATGGAAAACATGGAGGAGGACAGGGGCATGTACGTCTGAGGATGGGACCCAAGAGCGTTCCTCCGGACCGTACCCCTTCCAATGCACCGAGTACTGTATGCACCAACAATAGACTGTATTTCATACTCCATATGGTTCTCAACCTGAACAGGGTGAGGATGTGGCACAGAGGTGGTAAAGCGGTTGTAGACCAAAGGTTTTAATAAGGAGACATGAAATAAATTTGAGATACGCATATTAGAAGGAAGGTCTAAAACGTAAACCACTGGGTTATTCCTGCGAAGAATATGGAAAGGCCCAATAAACCAAGGTGCGAACTTCAGAGAGGGAACACGAAGTCGGAGGTTGCGAGATGACAGCCAGACTTTGTCACCAACCTGGTAGGAAGGCGCAGGCAGGCGTCTGCGGTCAGCATGGAGTCTGTACCGATCATTAGCATGTCGCAAAGCCTCCTGGAGTTGTACCCAAGTGGAATGAAGACCACAGAGATGCTCCTCTAACGCAGGATACACTGCGCAACAAAAGAGTCAGGCAACATGGAAGGTTGGAAACCATAGCTCACCATAAAACGGGGACAATCGGGAAGCAGAATTCAAGGCACTATTTTGAGCAAACTTTGCCCACGGTAAGAGGTCTGACCAGTTGTTATGATGGTCAGAAATATAGCAACGCAGGAATTGCTCCAAGGACTGATTGGCTCGTTCTGCAGCCCCATTAGACTGCAGGTGATACGCAGAGGAGAAAGCAAGCTGAATTTCCAACTGTGCACAAAAGGTTCGCCAGAACCAGGACACAAACTGACTACCCCTGTCCGAGACAATCACCTTGAGTAGCCCATGTAAGAGAAAGATCTCCCAAGCAAAAATGGAAGCCAGTCCTTAGAAGTGGGCAACTTCTTAAGTGGAATACAATGAGACATTTTCGAGAACTAGTCAACCATCATAAGGATAACTGTGTTGCCCTGGGAGTTGGTTAACTCCACAATGAAATGCATAGACAGGTGGGTCCAGGGCCTCTCTCCATTGGGTATGGGTTGTAGGAGACCCACTGGAAGGTGTCATGGAGTCTTACCCTGAGCTCACACTGTAGGACTGCTGAAAGTTTCTCTGGGTCCATCGAAAAACCAGCAGTGGAAATGACATAACCCAGGAACTTAACCTGTTCACAATGGAATTCCCACTTCTCCAATTTACAGTAGAGATTGTTCTCTCTTAGTTTCTGAAGCACGGGCAGACATCTGTGTGGTGGCTCTCCGGGGACTTGAAAAATATGAGGATATCGTTGAGATAAACCACCATACATAACTGCAACAAATCTCAGAGGACACCGTTAATAAATTCCTGGAAAACTGCCGGAGCGTTACAAAGGCCAAAAGGCATTATGAGGTACTCATAATGGCCTGCTCTCGTATTAAACGCAGTTTTTCACCCGTCGCCCTCCTTAACCCTCACGAGATTGTATGCCCCTCTCAAATTAAGCTTCGTAAAAAAACGTTACTCCCTTGAGGCAGTCAAATAACTCCGTAATCAACGGAATCGGATAGTCATTCTTAATCTTGAAACGATTGAGACCCCTAACTTCAATACAAGGTCTCAGTTCACCACTCCACTTCTTCACAAAGAGGAAACCAGCATCAGCAGGAGACGAGAATTTGAGGATGAAACCTTGAGAAAGTGCGTCTGCAACATGCCCCTCCATGGCCTTATCCTCCAAGACCGACAAAGGGTAAGCCCGGCCACGAGGGGGTATGGCACCAGGTTAAAGGTCAATTGCGAAATCTTATCAGTGTGGAGGAAAACTACAGGCTTGACCTTTGTCAAAGACATCGCTAAAATTGCGGTACTCCTCCAGCAGGGAGGAGAGTGAAGAGGTGCACAGGACCTTGGCTACCTTCTGGAAGCATGTCTTACTGCATTGTGGCGACCAGGAGAGAACCTTAGCACGGAGCCAATCAAAAGAGGGTTTGTGCCTCTGTGACCAAGGATAACCAATAACCAGCGGAAACTTAGGTGAGGAAATAACTTGGAATTGGATTATCTCAAGGTGAAGAGCTCCTACAGCCATGGACAATGGAACAGTCTCATGAGTCACATGAGCAGGCTGTAGAGGTCTCCCATTAAGAGCCTCAATGGCAAGTGGAGTGTCACACAGCTGCAGCGGAATCAAGTGCTTTGATACAAAGGCAGCATCAATGAACAGGCCTGCAGCCCCAGAGTCGATTAGAGCCTGTATCTCGATGGACGACTCAGCCCAAGAAAGGGTAACCGAAACCAGGGGCTTATCTTTCTGGATAACTGGGAACGAAACAACGTCACCTAAGGTCTGTTCGTGATAGGACCTCGGGGTTCGGGCGTTCCCTGAACAGGTAGGACAAGACTTCAAAAAGTGACCTGCCTGGCCACAATAAAAGGCACAATCTCTCCCTCCTCCTAAAGGTTCTCTCATCCGCAGAGAGACACGTGAAACCCAAGTGCATGGGTTCACCTTCACTGACCGACTCGGTACCAGGAGGTATGGGAGGTGAGGCAGGCAAGTGTGGGACTGCAAAGCTAGGAGACAAATGTACAGGAGGCTTCCGCAAGCGCTCCTTAAAAGAGAGTCTTTCTCTGAGTCTGGAGTCAATGAGGATGGCAAACATGATCAACTTCTCCAGCTCGAAAGAGACCATGAGAAAAAGCAGCCATGAGGGCCTCATTGTTCCAAGCAACCTCTGCTGCCAGAGTACAAAATTCAATGGCGTAATCGGCAACAGTTCTCTTACCCTGTTTGATGGACATGAGGCATTTGGCAGCAAAAGCAAAGCTTGCAGGAACGTCAAATACCCTTTTAAAAGAAGCCACAAACTCAGGGTAGCTCAGGACAACAGGTTTTTGCATCTCCCATAGGTTTGCCCAGGCCAAGGCTCTCTCAGAAAGCAAAGATATCACAAAACCTACTTTGCTTCTGTCTGTGGGAAACACCTGGGGCAGCATCTCAACGTATATCTCAACCTGGTTGAGAAACCCTCTGCATTGGACTGGATTGCCCCCAAATCACTGGGGAAGAGGAGCAGAACCAGACATACCTCTTATAGAGGTAATACTCGAGGCGGGTCTGCACAGAGATTGGAGCAGCAGCATGGATGGCCTGCAACACAGGTTGTACCAGAGCAGCCACAGTAGGAGATTCCAGGTGAGTCGTGCAACTCAGAAGCATTTGTAACACCATGGCAAACTGATCTATGCGGTGATCCTGCTCATCCAATCCGGAAAAAATATTACCAAGTGGTTTGACTGCATCTTCTGAATTCATGGCCTTCGCCTACTGTCAGAAAACATGAATCAGACTGAGACAGAAGTACAGTTAAATCACACTTGTTTAATAATAATAAAAAAAGGTAAACAGAGTAAACGTATATTTAAAACATTGCCGGAGTTCAGGAACGGGAACGGATAGTCAGACAAGCCAAAACGTCAGGGAGCCAGAGATGAGCGTAGTAGAACAGCAAGCAAGATCTGGAGCCAGAAGGAATGTCAGCCAAGCAACTCTTTAACAGGGACACAGGAGAGCGTCTCTAGAGATGTGACCAAGGCGAAGGCAGAGATCATCTGGACTGGACGGCTTAAGTAGGCAGGACTAATGAGCAGAATATCATCAACAGGTGAGTCACTGTGGAGAGATAGGAGCTGGCAATTAGCCGACAGCTGAGCAGCCAGCTCAGAGAAGGAAGGACTGAGCCCAGCCCTGACAGGATGACTGCATTGAAAAACACGAACAAGGTAAGAAGTTACCTACACAAATACAGCGGGTAAAATAATTATTGAATACGTCACCATTTTTCTAGGTAAATATATTTCTAAAGGTACTATTGACATGAAATTTTCACTACATGTCAGTAACAACCCATGCCATCCATACATACAAAGAAACCAAAACAAATAAGATCAGAAATTAAGTTATGTGTAATAAAATTAATTACACAGGGAAAAAGTATTGAACACACGAAGAAAGAGGTGCAAAATGCACGGAAAGCCAAGACACCAGCTAAAATCTATCAGTAATTAGAAAACGATCCTGTCCCTTGTCAGTGAAAATTAAAATTAGCTGGTTCAGTCTCAACTGATGGCCTATAAAAAGTGTCTCATTACCAAGGTAACACTCCCAATGCACACGTTCCTGCACCAAAGGCTGTATCTTAAATAGGGTGCTGAAATAACCAACGGCTGGAACCGACTGCAATCATGAGAATAAAGTCTCACCAGCACACCAGGATCTCCAAAACTGGGTCCAAAACTTTAATCACATAGTATCAAAAAATAATTTGGTCACATACCTGATGAAGGGGTCCTGCGTGGCTCAGAAACGTCGCTTTTATTTTATTATTTTTTTTACCTATAATTCTTTATTCAAAGATTTTTCCAATTATAACCAATCATGTAAAAAAAATGACAAACAAAGATATAAACCTATTACAAAACCAACTTCGCTAAGCATATACATCTAATAAGCCAACATTGACACATATTAAATTTATAAACTAAATGTGACAGACCTAGCTGGAACAGAGGCTTTTGGAGGGGACTGAATGCTAGCCTCTTGCCTACCGATTATGGGCCCTGGCATTTGGGGGAACGGTGCTCTTTGTGAGCTGTATGCCTGGGGACCCTTGAGGTGATATTACTTTGGATTCGGGTCCATATCCCCCCAAGAGACACAGACTCTGGCGACCCAGTATTTGCCATATTACAAATAGTGACTGATTCATACTGTTGGGACACATACTGTGAGGAGATGCTGATGTCAATTCCAGACACCTGTCTCTGTCTGTGTCTGCTATAATGTAAATTAGTCTAGCATGACTTGTCACAGCTTCTAAAGAGTCTTTTCATCCAGTGTGCTAATTAACCCTACAATTGTATTGAGATGTATGATAATGTGTATTGTATAGTCGGTGAGCTAGGAGACATGGAGTCTGTCCGAAAGGTCATGTCTCTGAGTCACCTAGGCTGTCTAAAGCATTAGTTAATTAGTTCATGTTAATTCTGTTTCTGGTCACAGTAGTATTGTTAGAGTAATATGAGCAGGAGGGGGGACCTCCTCTTTAACTGTATATAAAGACTTGTAATTTTGGTTCTAATAAAGAGTCAGTCCTGTTTGAACCTCATGACAGAGCCTCATCTCGTACTTGGGGGAGAATTATTCATATGGGTTTCTTGTTTGGCTGATCGGAGTGTTCGGTAGCTGCCTTTGTGTTCGGGAATGGAATGTCCTAAACGACTTTAACCCCTTTCATAAATCGGGGTGTCGTTACACTAAAGATAGGAGATCAATGCAGAATATAAATTAATACACCACACTAGTGCAAATTCACTTCAAATCAAATAGTAACCTCCAAAATATTTCAATATGCACCAATTACTGCAGTTAATAACCTATATTACATATACCTTAACTTAACTACTTTAAGATGAGTAACCTTTCTCCTGACCCGATCAATGGGGGTCCGGAGAAAAAATCTACCAAAAAGGAGGGAAAGAAGAAAAAAAAGAGAAAGAAAAAAAAAACAAAAAAAAGAACTAACTCAAACTCAAAACTTTCATTGCTTCCACCCCCCCTGCCCCCCCCTCCAGGGTTCCCCCATCAGGGAAGAAAAATGCTCCTGCACACAAGCGGGTGGCTGAACAAGCGGTGTATGAACACAGGCCTTGCTGCCCTCAAGGATGGGGGATCCTAGCAAACAACGAAAAAGAAGGAAAGAAAGGGTGCACCAGCCATGTGCATTATCTTTTGAATGAATATTATTAAAACTAATGATAAAAAGAAACTACTTACAAACAGTAGTAGAAGATCTCAAGTGTGTAAAAACAATCTTCCAATCACAGCATGCAGTCAGGGAACAACAGAGCCTACCGGAGGTGCCGGAAGAGCTCACAAAAGTCACTTCTGGCTCACTGACTTTTGTGAGCTTTTCCAGCACCTCTGGCCTCTTATAAATCCACCCTCCCAACCTAGACGGAAAAATACAATCAACATATTGAGAAGTACCCGAAAGGGCCGTCCATGATGGCCGCCAGGTATCCCTACACTCCTCCTCTCTACCATAGAGAGACGCTGTCATAAATTCCATTGTCCTAATTTCGTCTATCCTAGAGAATCAATGTTTCAGAGAAGGTGTAGTCTTGGACTTCCACAAGTCTGGAATACAAGCCAGGCAGCATTCAGCATTTGCGCTAACAGCTTCTTTCTATAGTGGTGAAAGGGTTGTTCAATTAAATGCAAGAGATAGCCCAAAGAGTCCGAACCAAGGTCAACAAATGCCAATTTTTTAATCATCTTCCCCACGTCCTTTTAGAATGCTGTAATTAAAGGACACAGCCAAAAAATGTGTAGTAATGTCCCTGTCTCTTTTTTACATTACCAGCATAACTTAGAAATTTGCGGATAGAATTTTTCCATTAAGGCAGGAACCCTATACCACCTAACCAATAACTTATAACCCTGTTCTTGAAAGCAGCTTGGACTCTGCAACTATGTATCACCTAGAGCTATGATATTTACCTCTTTGTTGAACTGTAGTTGAATTCTACCACTTTCTGTCACCATCATGTGTCATTATATGTATTTCTATGTATGAATTTCAATTACCTTGTTTGGATCCATAGGATCATTGTTTTTAGGAATTTTTGCATTAATAAAATATATTTTTTACATAAAATGTACTTGTTTACATTGCCTTTAAAATCCCAAACCTTTGAGGTGCTAGTTTGTTCTGTATACGAAAGGATGTTGGCAATTAAATGCCAGCCCACATGAGCCTAATTAATCTTGAAAGCAGCTTGCTATGGAGGATTTATGAGCCAATAGAATAATCCTGTTAATTTGCGATCTTGTGAAAAAAATCTGAAGGTCCTCTTCCCAGCGTCGTATATAAGCAGGAATTTGGCCTTCTGGAGGCTGAATAATCTGTTTATACAAAAGTGACAACATGTGTGGTACATGTTCCCCCTCCACACATAAACGCTCAAAAGGGTGTCAGTGGCCTTACATATAGTTCCGCATCTGCTATAGACCTTAAAAAGTGTGACAATTGAAAGGCAGATGAAGACACGTGACGTGTCGTAACGCGTAGGGATTGGCTGGAGCGGCACACAGCTGTCAATTCAAGTGAGAGGGCGCTGAGAACGCCAGACTTCTCATCTGCTTAGTATTTTGCCTGAATTTTTCATTTTAAATGTAAGAGCATATTTAATAAACATCCCCCTGGTTTTTTAAAACGTTAATACACGAGTGGAGCCTGTCTTCTCTCCCCCCCTCCCCTATTTCTATCCTGTCTGAGTTGAATCAGAGCGGAGGGAGTCGAGGTAATACAGGAGAGGACCCAGAGAGTCATCTGACACAGAAGGAGAAGTGTCCAAGCAGCGCTCCTATACCATACGGATTTTATTTCCACTATCCGATTTGTACTATCTTAAGGTGAGAGGCTAGAGAGACTACATTAGAGGACATCACTGCAGGAATTATTCCATCAGCATTAAAATACACACAGATCAGACTAGAAGGACTTCATTCACCCAACAGCGCCATCTATCTTAGACTCTATGTAATACCTAATTCTAACTTGCAATGCTGCTATCTTGAGTTTTAAAGGCGCAGTTAGATGAAATTTATTTATTTTTCACACTGAGAGCTTAGATGAAATATTTTTTACTGAGTTCCTAGTGCACTTGTGATATTTTTATCAACCACTTTGCGATTAATTTATTCAAAGTTTTTTTGGGATCAGTCTTTATCAGTATCCTTCATGGTTATTTAGTCACGGTTGCAATTATATGGTTTAAAGCCATTTTACTCCACATAAGATTAATTTTCTACCAGTTTATTATATGGCTGCACTTCATTCACTTTATTAATTTATTGAATATTTAGCACTTTGTACCAGGTTTTTCATGCATTAAGATACACTCACGTGTATTTATGTTACCATAATGTTTGTTCATTTTTGTTAATATTATTTAGACACTGTCACTACGGGAATATTGCGCGAAATTTACTAAATTATCTATCTAATTGAAAGGCAGACCACGGGCTCAAGGGAGGCTATGAAAGAGCGGAGAGGTCCTGCGTTGACATCCAACCTTGTTGGGTAACAAAATGCATACATCTAGTTCTACCTATTCCTATCAACCCCTGAAGCTGTTTATTATCAAGCCCAGGCGTGAAATCTGGATTCTGGATCACTGGTATTAATGGGGATGGGTAGGGAGAGAGGCCTTTTGTTGAAAATATATGAGTAAGAACTGCAATAGTAGCCCTGATTGTAGGATGCTTCTTCAATCCCCAATAGTATTTATGAGCGACCCATGGAAGTGCAGACAAAACAATTGGTGAAGCATGTTGTTCCACTTGTATCCACAGTTGAGGAAGTACACCATGCCACTGCTCTAGATAAGTGTAAGGCTCGATGGTAAGAGATCAGGTCAGGCAGACCAATACCCCCCCCCCCCCGTGATTTAGGCAAAACCAACAACGAGTAGCGAAGTCGAGCAACTTTGCTGCTCCAGAGAAATTTAGTTAACAGTGTTCAGCACAAGAGAAAAAAAGTTTGAGGTAGTTTCATCGGTATCGCTTGCATTAAATATAAGATCTGAGGAAGCAGTGTCATCTTAAATGCATTACACCTCCCAAACCACGTGAGGGTAAGGGTCTGCCACAGTTGAAAATGTGATCGCAATTTTGATAATAATAAGCAGAGGTTTGTCCCATATAGTAGGGCCGTATCCGGGGTCAATTTGACCCCAAGTATTTCAAAAAGGACTTAACCCATTTGAACCGGTATACACCTTGTAAGTTAACAATACAATCTTGGAAGGGAGGACACTCATCGCTTCACATTTAGTATCATTTATGGAGAAATTAGAAAGATCCCCATACTGAGCTAGACATTGGAGTAAACATGGTAATGAAGCCTCCAGATTGGTAAGAAAAAATAAAAGGTCATCCGCATATGCTGCAATTTTATGCTCCGTATTTGAAACCTGAAGTCCACTGATCAGGGGGGTCCGATCTAATTTTGCAGAGAAAGGGTTGTAAGGTTAACACAAACATTAATGGAGAAAGAGGACAACCCTGTTTCGTCCCATTAGACAAAGAGAAATACTCTGCATGGACCCCATTGACCAGCACGGCCGCAGTGGGACCAGTATATAATGCCTGAATCCATGACTGCATTAGTTCCCTCAGGACAATATGTCTAAGAGTAAATAGAAGAAATTGCCAATCCACCCAATCAAATGCCTTTTCAGCATCTGTTGATAAAAGAATAGAGGGCCGGTTCTCTGAATGTGCAATGTGAATCAAGTCTATCTCCCTTATAGTGTTATCCCTGGCCTCTTTCTGTGGGCTAAAACCTGTCTGGTCTGTGTGAATAAGATGAAGAAAGTGTGGCAATAACCTATTCGATAGGATTTTTGAGAATAATTTTAAGTCAACATTTAAAAGTGCTATAGGCCGATAGTTCCCACATTAAGTATGATCTTTATCCTGCTTGGGAATCACAATAATGTGAGCCCTCAAACCATCCTCTGTTAGCTTACCATTAGCTGAAATAGAATTGTAAGCGCGTAGAAAGTAAGGAGAGAGAACGTACTGGAAGGTTTTATAGTATATAAGATTTAACCCGTCTGGACCAGGCGGCTTCCCCTGGTTTAGGGGATTCTATCGCCAAGGTCGATTCTTTATTTGTTATAGGGGCCTCCATCCCTGCAATCACCTCTAATGGAAGTAGGGCATACCTGATGCTGTCAAAAAGGAGGATATCAAATCTGCCTGAGTAGAGCATTGCTGGGTTATTTTTTGATACTATGCGATTAAAGTTTTGGACCCAGTTTTGGAGATCCCGGTGTGCTGGTGACACTTTCTTCTCATCATTACCAAGGTCACACACGAAACATCTCATGATGGGTAAAATCAAAGAGCTCTCTCAAGACCTTCACAACCTTATTGTTGCAAAACATACTGATGGCATTGATTACAGCAGGATTTCTAAACTTCTGAATTTTCCAGTGAGCACTGTTGGGGCCATAAACTATAAGTGGAAAGAACACCATAAACCAGCCACAACCAGGTGCTCCTTGCAAGATTTCTGACAGAGGAGTGAAAAGAATTATCAGAAGAGTTGTCGAAGAGCCAAGGAACACTTGTCGAGAGTTTCAGAAAGACCTGGAATTAGCAGGTACAATTGTTTCAAACAAAACTGTAATTAATGCACTCAACTGCAATGGCCTGTATGCACGCTCACCATGCAAGACTTCATTGCTGAAGAAAAAGCATGTTGAAGCTCATTTAAAGTTTGCTGCACAACATTTAGATATGCCTATGAAATACTGGGACAATTATAGTCTAGTCAGATGAGATCAAAATTGAACCCTTTGGATAGCATAATACACATGTTTGGAGGTCAAATGGTACTGCACATCACCCCAGAAACACCATACCAACAGTGAAGTTTGGAGGTGGGGCTGTTTTTCACCACACGGTACTGGCAAACCTAATTTCATTGAAGGAAGAATGAACAAAAAAAAATTAACCAAGACATTCTTGATAAAAATCTGCTGCCATCTACCAGGATGATGAAGATGAAACGAGGGTGGACATTTCAGCAAGATAATGACCCCAAACACAAAGCCAAGGAAACTCTCAATTGGTTTTAAAGAAAGAAAATAAAGCTGGTAGAATGGCCCAGCCAATCGCCTGTCTTGAATCCAATAGAAAATCTATGGAAAGAACTAAAGATCAATATTTATAGAAGAGGCTCACGGAACCTTCAAGATCTGAAGACTGTTTGTGGGGAAGAACGGGCCAAAATTACACCTGAGCAATGCATGTGACTAGTTTCTCCATACAGGAGGCATCTTGAAGCTGTCATTACCAACAAAGGATTTTGTACGAAGTATTAAATACATTTCAGTTAGCATGTTCAATACTTTCCCCCCATTTTATTACACATAACTTAATTTCTGAACCTTTTTTGTTTTGGTTTCTTTGTATGTATGGATTGCATGGGTTGTTACTGACGTGGTAACCATTTCATGTCAATAGCACCTTTAGAAATATATTTTCCATAGAAAAATGGAGACATGTTCAATACTTATTTTACCCGCTGTATGTATTTAAGTTATGTAAAAAGCCAAAACTTTTTGTTAGCCTAGGATCAAAGCGGTAATAGTCAAAATTGCAATCAACTTGGGAGATTTCCCTCCGCAAACAGAAAGCTAAAGAAAATCTGCCCAAAGTGAAAAGAGAGCACTCTTGCCCCCTTAAACAGTTGCCACTGTAAAAGGTGTCCTTATTGGAAGATTTCTCCCCTATTCCAGTTCTGGTAACAATTGTAGAATTTTAAGTCTCCCTCCTCTAATATATATATATATATATATATATATATATATATATACATACACACATATATACCTCCAAGTGCACTCTCAGCGCACTTTCAAGTGCACTTGCAGTGCACTTGTAGTGCAAAGTGGATTTGCCTTTAGTAAATAACCCCCATAGTCTTATCTTATTAGGATTAAGAAGGTAAAAATAGGAACTGCTACATTGTAGCCTCCCTGGCGGTTTTCCCGAGTGTGGCTCGGGGTTAAAATTCAGGACCATTAGCGGTAACCCCGAGCCACACTCGAGATTACATCGCAGGATCCTGGTGTGCCTTTACTTACCTTGTCCCTGGGATCCTGCGATGTCCCCCGTAGTGTCCGTGTGCTCTGTCCTCCTCCGAAGCCTCTCCTTGCCAGGCTCCATTCCCTGCGAGCGTCACGACGCACGGGGGCGGAGCCTGGCGGCACATTAAAAAAAAGGTAAAAATCATAACACATACAGTACTGTAATCTTACAGATTACAGTACTGTATGAAATTATTTCACATCCCTTTTGTCCCCAGTGCTTTGGCCCATGCCCTGCATGCAGTTTTATGTGATATATACTGTTCTTTCTGCCTGGAAACTGGAGATTGTCCATAGCAACCAAAAAGTGTCCCTTTATGTCAAAAGTGGCTTTAGACCAGCTAGAAAACAGCGATAGTGAATTAGAACACTTGCAGAATTGAGCGATAGTGAATCGTGGGGAAATGTATTTTATTACTATTTATTTTTATTTTTTTTAATTATTTATTTTTATTTATTATATTATAATTTATGTTTTTGTGTTTCAAACTTTATCATACCCAGGATATCTACTAGACTCTTGTTTGGACAGATTTAAGTGTGTTATTGTTAATAATTACAGACCTACAATATAAAACGCCAAATTTCCATGCAAAATAATGGTACCGCTTTCAGCACCTAAAATCCGAAATATTCATACCGCCAGGGAGGTTAACTAAACCAGCAAAAATTTGTGGCTACATTGTTTTATAATGTTGTAGTTGCAATTGTTTTAAAATAACTTTCACAGACACATTGTTGCTGATTTAGTTTGGGTCATTTGCTCCCAATATCACATTCTGAGCTTTCTGAGTGCAAATGTTGGTGTGGGATGAAGATAATTCTTTTCACCCCATTAATTATAATAAATGTAAACCCTAACTGAATGAGATAGTTTGCTAAAGCTGTGAACTTCTGCAGGCACTTCCTATCTCCGTACATGAACTTTAGTGATGGCTGCATAACATTTCTCAGGTCAAATTTAGTAATGTTGACAACAGTGGACCATACTAGCATAATTGTATTGAAATGGCCACTTGTAAACGTCACTCAAAATTTTTGTGACATGGTGAGAAAGCAGGACCACGATTCGCAGAAAAGGGGAGAGCATTATCACCTATGTCTGAACAAGTACTTTCATGCATAACCCAAATTGGCACCAGTACCTGGTCCATGCACAGTAGCGGCAGGAAGGTAATAACAATGTGTCACTGCATTTCATGTTTAGTAGCATTGACATGTAAATGTAGACCTGTATCATCCACCACAGGCATACTCAGCAGGAAGCTCATCTAGAATGGTCCCTACAGCAGAGTTTGTGTTGCAATGGGACCTGGCCTTCCAATTTTTGGCTATAACAGCCCCCTTCCCCATGACTTGTGCTGCAGCTTACATAAGCACTGCAAAATCCAGCTTGGTAGCTCAAAAAAGGGTGGGCTCTGCGCCCCATGCCCACACGGTTGTGTGATAATAACGAATGAATACTCGCTATTGTCACACTGATTCTCCTCCCAGCCAATAAGGAAGCAGGTCTGCCTGCACATGTGCCCTCATAGCAAGCAGCTTGCTATTGGGGCACTCAGAGAAGAGGAGAAGTCAGGAGTGCTGGTGAGGGACCACAAAAGAGGAGGACTGGGGGCTGCTCTTTGCAAAACCATTGCACAGAGCAGGTAAGTATGACATTTTTGCTATTTTAGGAAAATAAAAAATAAACATTTGCAATAACTTTAATGGTTGAAATTTTTAAGTTGCCAGACTCATACACATTACTAACCAATTTGTGGCTGCTGCCTCTCTCTGCCAATCCCTTCACTGGCTTCCACTAGCTCAACTTAAAAAAATAATAATACTTATCACACCATGCAAATCCATCTACAACTCTGCCCCCAGCTACATCACCAACCTCATTTTAAGATATCACCCATCATCCAGTCTGCTCCTCCCGAGACATCTTGCTCTCTAGCTCCCTTGTTACCTCCTCCCATGTTCGCCTGCAGGACTCCAGAACCTTTCCCATCCTCTGGAAGTCCCTCCCCCAGTATGTCTGGTTAGTGCCTACCCTGTCCACCTTTAGGCAATCCTTGAAAACGTTTTTATCCAGGGAAGTATACCCCACCTCTACCTAAACTTGTACTGAAGGGCCCTCCTATTCCTTCTATATAGAAATGTATTGTAATTGCACGTTCTCCCTTTATATTGTAAAGTGCCGTGCAAACTTTTTGTGCTATAAATACCTGTAAAAAAAATTAATAATAATAACTAGTAGGTGACAGAACATAGTTGCATGGAAGCACTAAAACTACTAGGTGAAAAGGAACAGAGCTGGAATAATGTTTCTTGTTGAAGTATCCAAGACATATAAGAAGTCAGAAGGTGACCAACATCATCTGTAACTATAATGCCAAATTTGGGGGGACTGACCCTTTACTCTGCACAACATCAAATATCACTCAACAACTAGCGAAAACTGATCAATGACCGCAGCAAAGCGGGACTCTATGTGTCACCTACTGAGGTCCTTCAGAGAGGCAACCAGATTCTATACTCCACCATGTTCCATCTATTGCTAAAATATCACTTTTAATAGTGCCACTCATCTTAGCTTAGCCATCTTAAGACAATCCCAAGACCCCCCTCCCTTTTCTTGAGCATTTTGTGGATGGGCAACATACCCATGCATATACTTGGTTGATATTGAACAAAACTAACGAGTTGGTGGTAACCAAGGCGACAATTGTAGGTTTGTAGCAAGTGCTTCAGTTGCTCCCCTATAGAGCCTGTCAAGCACCCTATCCTCTTACTTGAAGCATGAACTCCACTATTAGAGCACTGTCCAGACTAATGGGCCGTATACACAATAGGATTTTCCGACAACAAATGTTCGATGTGAGCCTTTTGTCGGAAAGTCCGACCATATGTATGCTCCATAGAACATTTGTTGGCGGAATTTCCACCAACAAATGTTTGAGAGCAGGTTCTCAAATTTTCTGACAAGACAATTCCGATCGTGTGTGCACAATTCCGACGCACAAAAGTCCACACATGCTCAGAATCAAGTAGAAGAGCCGCACTGGCTATTGAACTTAATTTTTCTCAGCTCGTTGTACGTGTTGTATATCACCGCTTTCTTGACGTTCAGAATGTCCAACAACATTTGTGTGACCGTGTGTATGCAAGACCATGTATATGCAAGTTTGAGCCAACATCCTTCGGAAAAAAATCCACGGTTTTGTTGTCGGAAAATCCTATTGTGTGTACATAGCATTAGGATGCATCTCCTTGTGTAACACTTACAAATAACCCCCTCATACTTCTATTAACGGGCATCAAAGGGAATTAGGATCCTAGGAGATTTGTTTCTAGATGGTAAATTTCCTTCTTTGGACACCTTGGTATATTCCCTTCCCAATAGATACTTATTCCGCTATATTCAATTATGACACACTTGCTCTGCCCAGTTTTATTTTGCTTCTTTTCACTTACATACAATGAATATGGAACCTCTCCTGAGAAGTGAGTCCTTAACTAAGGTTCATTCAACTGTGTGCAGGGCTATTTAGCAGTCTACATCGCAGGGCCTGGTTAACTGCAGGGAACACTGGACCCTGCACCTCCCCACTTTGGATAAAGATGGTTGGGATAATATCTGGGGCGATCTGTTCCATCTTTTGATTTTGGCTAGAGATCAACTTATAAACTTTAAAATTGTTCATCATTATTAGCTTACGCCAGCCAAGGTGGAGAAGTTTTCGGCTCCCCAGTTTACAGAGCTTTGGAGGTGTTCTGCTCTCCTCCATATCTCCTGGACTTGTCCAGCTATTTATTATTATTATTATTATACAGGATTTATATATCGCCAACAGTTTATGCAGCGCTTTACAATATAAAAGGAGACAATATAGTTACAATACAATAAAATACGAGAGGATTAAGAGGGCCCTGCTCAGAAGAGCTTACAGTCTAATAGGGTGGGGCAGGTGGTACAAAAGGTTGTAACTGTGGGGAATGAGCTGATGGAAGTGGTAGGAGATTAGTTAGGCATCCCTGAAGAGATGAGTTTTCAGGGATCGCCTGTAGGTAGCAAAAGTAGGGGATAGCCGGACCAGTGGATGTAGCGAGTTCCAGAGGATGGGAGAGGCTCTGGAGAAATCCTGGAGACGAGCATAGGAGGAGGAGACGAGAAAGTTTGAGAGTAGGAGGTTTTGAGAAGAGCGGAGGGGACGATTTGGGTGATATTTGGAGACAAGATTGGTGATGTAGCTCGGGGCAGAGTTGTGAATGGCTTTGTATGTTGTGGTTAGTATTTTGAATTTAATTTGCTGGGTGATTGGGAGCCAGTGTAGGGATTGGAGGGGAGGGTTGGCAGACACTGAGCGGTTGGTAAGGTGGATAAGTCTCGCAGCAGCATTCATGATAGACTGAAGAGGGGAGTTGCAATAGTCAAGGCGAGAGATAACAAGGGAGTGAATGAGGAGCTTGGTGGTTTAATTTGTTAAAAAGGGGTGAATTTTAGAGATGTTACCGAGGTGAATTTTACAAACTTTTGACAATGATTGGACTTGAGGCTAAAATTACAAGTCAGAGTCTAGGATTACACCTAGCACCCTGGTGTGAGGGGAGGGCCTGATGGTTGCATTGTTGATTTTGATGGAAAAGTCATGGAGGGGGGCATGTGCAGGGGGGAATATTAATAGCTCAGTTTTAGTGAGAATTAGTTTAAGGAAGTGGTGCGACATCCATGCTGATATGTCAGTTAGTAAGTTAGTAATGCGAGAGGAGACTGAAGGAATGAGGTGAGAAGTAGACTATGACTATTGGGTACAGGTCCTGCACTCCATTTTTATGGTGCCAGAAGTCAGGGTGCCCCAGGAGAATGGTTTTTGTTTGTTGGGCCTTGTTGACTCCTTGGGTGCTGGCAAAGTGACCAGAACCTTGCTTGGTATGTAACTTTTTTATGCCAAGAAAGCAACTGTCCTTCACTGGAAATCCCCTATATTACTGACTCTAGGTAAATGGAAATCGATAGTAATCAATGCTCTTCCATTGTGTAGAGCCACATACAACACAGAGTATACCCTTCCAAATTTGAGAAAGTGTGGCCCTCATGACTTGACTTCCTATTGCATCCTGCTTTAGATGTAGGGCATTACTTTACATATTAGGATCCTTCCCCAAGTGTCCCCCTTTTCCAAATTGCATTGAAATTTGTAGGGTCTCCCTCTGGAGGCTTCCTATGGGACGTGTCCTATGCTGTTGGGAGGGCTTGAAGTTTGCGTGATTACATGTTGTCTAGTTTATATATGTAGCTCTCTATTTTGTGTGAGATCTGGGGAGAAATGTATCATCTTTTACCTCATCATGATTCTGATGACGGCACGGGTGGAGTACAATTTTTTCTTTACATCCCCTGTCTTTTGCAGATGGACTTTTTTTGTAGCTTTGTATTGAATTTTCTTCTAAGTTATTTTTGAAAACTCAATAAAATAGAATTTAAAAAAAAAATCATTTTTAAATAGATTGATCCTGTTTTTAAATTTACAATATTAAAATATTTTTTAACAAGAAATTAAATTTTTTTTTTTGCACTGTATAATTAGTGCTTTTTAAAAAAAACAACAGAAATCATTTAATGTCAATATGCCCAGAAATCCACAGACTGATAGGAGGAACAAGGCTTTAGACAAGAAGATCTGGATGCCGCACACTGGGTAAAGTTGAAAACTTGTCTTTATTGGAAAGATGGGATCATCAAAAATACAAGACCATCATGCAGAGAGTACAGGAAAAATTGACGCGTTTCGCACTCGGAACCGAGTGCGAAACGCGTCAGCTTTTCCTGTACTCTCTGCATGATGGTCTTGTATTTTTGATGATCCAATCTTTCCAATAAAGACAAGTTTTCAACTTTACCCAGTGTGCGGCATCCAGATCTTCTTGTCTAAAGCCTTGTTCCACTCAGCATTTAGCCAGCACCTGGAACTCTTCAAACTCTAAAGGCTTCACATCAATTATACACCTGAGTTTGTGTCCACCTGAGCGGTGAAACACCCTCTTTTGCTTTACTGATAGGAGGAATAGTAAAGGGTTGGTGAAAAGGCAGTCAAAAATTGATTTGTCATAAATATTTCATATTGTTTTTATATTGCCCATTCATAAAATAAACTACTTAATCTTAATTGCCACCAGATGTTGCTGGACTTCTGGATTCTGCTTTAGGCTTCACCAAACTCCTTTGTTCCTGTTGTTGCAGTACTAATGGTCCTAGCATGCTCTGACATCTGCTGAAACGTATAGCATACAGCAAGTTGCCTGTGTCTGCTTTAGCTGTCTCAGAGTTCTACAGGAGCTCTGACAGCACAGCTGGAGCACTAGATTGTGTCAATCACTGTTCTCAAAACTCAGTTTAATGAATAGCACACTATTTCTATGAAGGGTTACATATACTGGAAGGAAGCCATAACTCAGTGCCATCACTGACTTTGCAAATGGCAGTCTGCCATAAAAATTGATGACAGATGCCTGGGAACAAAACACATGTCTCCTGTTTTACATAAAGGCTCATGAGCCACAAAAGTATAGTGATACCCAGTATTACATGGCAGATTTTCATAACTGTTAAATGTGCCAGCCTTAACTATTTTCCAACACTCATGCAAATCTACGATTAAACAGCAAATTAATTAAAACTGTTCATTCTATCCTTGATACTCATTAAGTAATCAAAGTGTGAATCTGCATTCTTTTCTTTTGAACTGTGCTCTGAAAATTCTTTACGCATTGCACATTAATAGCAATCATTTTAAAACACAATTATCATCTGAGCCACAAATATAATTATGGGAATTGGCATTTAACCAGAAAACATTAATTAAATAAACTTCAACACCTTGCACAGTTGGGCATAGGAGTTTTATTTCAGTTAGAAAAACAGTGGGGGTTATTTACTAAAGGCAAATCCACTTTGCACTACAAGTGCACAGCAAGTGCACTTGGAAGTGCAGTCGCTGTAGATCTGAGGGGGACATGCAAGGGAAATAAAAAAACAGCATTTTAGATTGCACATGATTGGATAATAAAATCAGCAGTGCTTCCCCTCATTTCAGATCTTCCCCTCAGATCTACAGCGACTGCACTTCCAAGTGCACTTGCAGTGCACTTGTAGTGCAAAGTGGATTTGCCTTTAGTAAATAACCCCCAGTGAGTGTTCCATAAAAAAAGAATTTGCTATAAATCTATGTGATCTGTCACTTCTTAGACCAGTGATACTATATACGCTGTGTAAATTTCCCAGAATGTATGCTATCTATTGCCTTATGCTGGTAAGCACTGTTTTATGATCGGAATGGAAGAGCAAAATACATAAGTGGCATTTCTTATTTACTAAAAATGCTATCTGTTTGGCTGTCTTGCTCATTGTTTGACTTTAGCACTTTCGGGACCATCAAGATGAAACAAGCATACAATAATAGTTTTCACTTTACTCATTGCATACATATTTCAAGTCAGTGACTAAGAAAGTTATGATCAGCATTACAGCCAGGCAAACATTGTAACTATACAGGGCTATGGGAATTGTTAGAGAATAACAATCACACACATATAAGGTTGAACTGAATGGATCTCTGTTTTTCTTTTTTATAAACTATGTAACTAGCAGTTTCAGAAGAATCTCAGTAATGACTGCCTACATACTTCTTTCATGACAGGTTTCCTTAAAACGTGCCAGATGAGGGAATTGAATCCCTGAGAATGCAATCACTGTGCCATTGTTCTAGAATTCTGAAACGTGTTTGCCAATTCTCTGAAACCCAAAATATAAATCACTATTACCATAAATGTCATCACTGGACCTCCAAAAAGCAGATTTCACTTTTGGTCACTAAGCAAAATGTGTCTAGCATTCCAGCAAGTTTACAATTTATTGTTTGCAAAGCATATGGTTGAGATAACTTTATATAACACACTCCCCCAGCCCCCCACCCACATACACGCACAAAAATAAAGATAAAAAAAGCCCCCAAAAAACATTACACCTACACAGCACCTTCTACCAGTATAATGTTAACACATTATCACTGACTGCTCTTAAATACTACTTACTGAGTAGCAAATTATTTTTCCTGCATACAAATTGGCACATTTTAGCAAGAAGAGTGTTATGCATGAAGCTCTTAGACTTAAAAAAAAAAAAAAAAAAAAAAAAACACACAGAAAAATGTGTAGAAATAAGACAGCACAGGGTACAAAGTTTTCATTCACATTCTGAAGTTCTGATGCAGTTAGCTGAACAGCAGACACACAAAAAATACTTTTAATTTGGGTAAAGCCAATGAGTCATATGTATTAACAACAACAACAACAAAAAGTTTAGATGAGATGAGATATATTGTATGACTTATACAAAATTAGAAAAATCCTAAACACCTAAGTTATAAAAAGTCATGCAAAATCAAATACTAATAATATTAATATTGTTATTATTATCAACATATAAAATATGTGAATAAAGTGCAGTTAAAACTTTTATTTTCCAGGTAAAAGCTATAATTAATTATGGTTATTAAGCAGAGATTATTAAGCGGAGAGTTTTAAAAAATGCTGACATCACCATGTATTTTTTTTTCTAAGGTAGGCTCTTCTGATGTTATCAAGCTGTGGGCACAATCATCTCCCACACACTAATTTGTATTTGTTTCCTCTGTTTTAGAATGTGGATCCTTGTGTGCCGAAATACAACAGCAGTTCAATCTTTTAGATAAAGAGCATGATAGGAGAGTGTGACCTCCCCCAAGAGGAATGCAGCTCTCTGTTATCTATATCATGCTTGTTACTATTCAGCTCATTTCTAGTTCCGTTGCTACTATGTTTCTAGAAATGCATTTAAATAAACCGAGCATGCAATTAACTTAGTCTAGGAATGTGATGGTTTGCAAGACCAAAAGACAGATAATAGTAGTCATGCCTGAAGAATTTTAACACCTCCTGAATGGAAAAAGCATGCTTCATTCTCTGCACACAATAAATTCATTTATACGTGCACTGCCTACTTCATGTATATCATGCTTAAATATAGTTTAAGATAACAAAATAATATAATTATCCTGCAAATGTTGCAGTGAATCTTACGTTTCTGACTGGAGTAGCCTGGGTAATACCCATAGTAGCCAGTGATTCTAAGGATCCTGTCCTCTATGGTGGCCACACCGTTGGGAGCTGCTTTGACATCCATAAAGAAGGCTGCTTGGGATGGCAGTACTAGAAAGAAGGAGTTGTTCTTGAGTCTGCTCTAGTATTGGATACTATGGATAGATGGTTCTGTCCCAGGTATTGATTCTGATTGCTACTGTCCCAGCTTCTGAATTGTTCCTGCCTCAGGTGCTGGATCTGATTGCTGCTGTCCTAGGTGCCAAGTCCTATTGTTCCTGTCCTAGGTGCTGGATCTTATTGTTCTTGTCCCAGGTACTGAATTCTATAGTCACTGTCCCAATTCCTGAATCTGATTGCTACTGCCCCAGGTGTCAGTTCCTGTTGCTCTTGTCCAGGTGCTGAATGTGATTTCTGCTGTCCCAGGTACTGAATCCTATTGTTCCTGTACTGGAATCTGAATTATATTGCTGCTAGCGCAATTCCTAACTCTGATTGCTACTGCCAGAGGTGCCGAATGGGATAGCTGATGTCCCAAGTGCTGAAACTGAATATTACTGTCCCAAAGGCTGAATCTGATTATTTCTGTCCCAGGTGCTGAATATCATTGTTCCGATTCCAGATGCTGAATCTGATTGTTGCTGTCTCAAGTTCTAAATGGGATAGCTGCTGTCCCAGGTGCTGAATCGGATTGTTCCTGTACTAGGTGCTGAATCGGATTGTTCCTGTACTAGGTGCTGAATCGGATTGTTCCTGTACTAGGTGCTGAATCGGATTGTTCCTGTACTAGGTGCTGAATCCTGATTACTGCTGCCCCAGGTGTCAGTTCCTCTTGCTCCTGTCCAAGTGCTGAATGTGATTGCAGTTGTCCAATTGTTCCTGTAACAGAAACTTTATAATTTTGCTGCTTTCCCAATTCCTAACTCTGATTGCTAGTGTCCCAGGTTCTGAATCGTATTGTTCCTGTCCCAGGTTCTGATTAGGAGCCTGCAGAGAAGAAGACAGCATGCAGTATGGGGTTAGGTCAATGATACGAGGCTCTCTATTCACAGACTGCTGCCTCCTATCAGGGACCGATATATCGGCATTAGGATCTCATTGAAAGTCCCGCTCAGCACTAGAGATAGGCGCCCGCCGCTGTCCGCGGTGCTGAACCCTATGGTCGCTGTCCGCGGTGCTGAACCCTATGTTAGCTGTCCGCGGTGCTGAACCCTATGGTCGCTGTCCGCGGTGCTGAATCCTATTGCCGCTGTCCGCTGTAGTGAATACTATCGCCGCTGTCCGCAGTGCTGAATCCTACTGCCTCTGTCCCTGGTGCTGAAGCCCACAGGTGCACGCTGGCCTCCGGCAGCGCTGATTGTGCCGCACTAGGTCCCCGCACATCTGTCTGTCCAAGTTGTGCTCTTCCTCCAGGACTCCTGCCCCTTGCTCTATTAATGTCTGTAGAGCACTGAGCACATTCCTTCAGGGTCTCAGCACTGTCCTTGCTGCAGCTCCGCCAGTGAACCTGTAGGACGGCTTCACATCACCGCATTAGCCACATGCGAGCCGGCCTCTGTGTCACTCAGGAGCACACAACTTCTCCTTGTAGTAGGTGATGAGGGCTGCTAGGGGGCGCTATTGTAAAGTCCCTGAGTCACAATAGGGATGGCATGCTGTAAGCCATCCCTAACACATATCTGGAGGATTTTACTAATTCAGCATTATTGCATCAAAGGACAAGTTATACTTCTTATGAATTATGTTACTGTTTTATGGAATAATACATATCCATTCTGTAGGTGGACACAAAATATTAATGTGCTTTTGGGACGTTTATTATGATTGTATTTGTATATGTAATCACTTAACATTTATTTTTACAAGATATTATATGGGATTTGAAAATGTATGCTGCATTTACATGATATCTTTTAGAGCCTTATGATGGGTTAGGATTTATGACTGTTTGTTGAACAGCACTTTCTTTTATATTATTTTTTTCTTTTAGTGGTTTGAATTTACCAAGTTTACCATGGTTGTGGCAGTTCCCTTTTTATTGCACATCTATTTAATTTATTTTGTATAGCAGCCCATAAGTCATTCACAACTGATATCAATGTGCTTAGCAAACTCAGCTATGATGTTAGCAGTACATTCAAGTGGATTTAATGGGATGACATTTAGGGGTTGATTTACTAAAGGCAAATCAGCTTTGCACTACACGTGCACTTGGAAGTGCAGTCGCTTTAGATCTGAGGGGAAGATCTGAAATGAGGGGAAGCTCTGCTGATTTTACCATCCAGTCATGTACAAGCAAAAATGCTGTTTTTTTATTTTCCTTGCATGTCCTCCTCAGATCTACAGTGACTGCACTTCCAAGTGCACTTGTAGTGGAAAGTGGATTTGCCTTTAGTAAATAACCCCGTGTGCTGAAAAGGGAACTCTCCATTCCTGGGGGGGGGGGGGGGGGAGAGATATATAGGTAGCATCTTTTTCAATCTGCAGCTTTATCATTTTCTGTAAACTGTAACATGGCAAATCCAAACCAAGAACAAAAATGGATAACATCCCCACTTATCAGATCTTAGAATTGGTACCTGCATTAGTTTAGATATAATAAAGCCCTTTCAATGGTATATTTCACTGGCCAAGGGGGCACAAATATAAGGATTTATTGCTAGAATTTACATAACACTGTGTATATTAGACAATTGGTATTTTTTTATAAAATACTGTTTTCTTAAGCCTGGGCACAATCCTGGCAGCACCCTTTTTTAATGCCCACAGGTGGCTCAGGAAAAGTTTGACAGGGTACAATAATTCTATAGTATTCTAATCTGTACGCAAGACTCTGTAATTCCCTTACTTAAAATTAAGAAGCATTTTTTTTTTTTCCATAAACGTTTTATTGAATAAAGCCAAAAGAACAATACTAAAATCACCCAAACAGGGACAATTACAAACAGTATACAATTACACTGCAAACTAGGCAGTATGAGAAAAGCAATAGTAAAAAGTCAGATTTGGTTATGGAAAACAAATGTAAGAAAAATTAACAAACTTCCAAGGTGGGCTATTGCCCACATGTAAGAACCCAGGCATATCATGGCAAAGGCATGAAGATCATGCTCGGGTGGGAGGGATAGGATTATATATAAAGGTCCATGAAAATGATTGCTAATGGTCAAAGCAGGGTCCTGGGCAAGGGGGAAAAAGGGAGGAGGAAGGGTATGGAAAAGAATGTAGGGGGCAGGGACCCCCGGGGAATGTTGGCTTGCTCAACAGGTGGTCTCTTGAATCAGAATGAAAACCTCCTAGATCAATGGAAGGCCGTAACCCAGGATGGGCCTTTCAAGGGGGGGGGGGGGGGTGACGTTTGTAAAGGTCGAAATACTTAAACAGGAACCATCTTATCCATTTAGAGAGATATGAGGACAAGGAGGCCAATTTACTAAAGGCAAATACACTGTGCACTAGAAGTTTTCTAGTGCACAGTAGTGTGCAGTTGCTCTAGAAATGACAGGAAGCTCTGCTGATTTCTATCATCCAATCATTTGAAAGTAAAACTGCAGTTTTTATTTTCTTGCATGTTCCTCTCAGAACTAAAGCAACTGCACTTGCAGTGACTATTTACCTTTAGTTAATCAACCCCATATTTGCATTGCACGCGTGCACCAGCTCTTCCATCTCTTCCACCTGATTAACTCAATGGAAGAATTGGGAGAGTCCTGGAGTCTAATGCCCTGTACACACGACTGGTTTTGCTGTCGGAATTTTGCTCAAGCTGTCTTGCATACACACGGTCACACCAAATTCCGATCGTCTAGAACATGGTGACGTATAACACGTACAACGGGACTAGAAAACGGAAGTTCAATAGCCAGTAGCCAATAGCTTCCGTCTCGTACTTGCTTCAGAGCATGCGTCCTTTTTGGTTCGTTTGGTTCTGTCAGAAAAAATATAGAACATGTTCTTTATCTAAGTCTGTCAGAATTTCCGACAGAAAAAGTTCGATAGGGCATACCCACGATCAGAATACACGATGAAAAGCTCCCATCGGACTCTTTCTGTCGGAAATTCCACTCGTGTGTACGCGGCTTTAGTGTATCTCCAGTAGATGGGGATAAGCATTTTGGCTGCATTCAGCAGATGAATTGTAAGGGATCATTTGTATTTAGAGGGGGACATGTCCATGTGGTGGAGGAAGAGTAAAGTGGCTGGTTGGAGCGACAGATCCTGGTCTGTTATCTCTTTGATCACCACAATGTTATTTGTATTAGAATGTGACATAATCTGTGATGGACTGGAATCCAGATTTCTTGATGCTCTGTTTATTGCTGTTTTTTTGTAAAATATGTAAAAATTCAGTAAAATTATATTAAAATACAAAGCTGGGAAAAGTAAAATTTCTCCCTTGCAGTTGGGTTTCTGTCTAGGGCAGGAAAAAGCAATTAGCAGACCTCCAGCTGTTGCAGAAGTCCCATCAGGCAAAGCAAGACTCTGACAGCCACAAGCATGACACCCAGAGGCAGAGGCATGATGGGCAGGGCTGCTGATAGAAATCATGGGGCCCCCGTACAGCCTACCTGACAGAGCACCGTTCAGCTCCACCCCTGGTCCTGCCTTCAGCCCCATCCCTGGGCCCACCTTGAAACAAAGTGTGCAAGTAATATTAAATTTTTCTCACCCATGCCACAACATGCTGCAAACAGTGCCACCCATGACGCTAATGCCACAACGCATGTGCTGCCTGCAGAGACAGTGCCACCCATGCTGCCAAAGGCATGCCATTGGCGGCATGGGTGGCACCGGCTGCAGTACAATATGGCATTGGCGGCATGGGTGGCACTGTCCGCAGGTAGTACATGCATTATGGCATTAGTGTCATGGGTAGCACTGTCTGCAGCACATTACAGCATTGGCAGCATGGGCAGCACTGTCTGCAGCGCAATATGGCATTGGCAGCACCGTCTGCAGGTAGCACATGCTTTATGGTCCATAATGCCACCCGTGCCGCCAATGCCATAATATGCTGCAGAGACAGTGCCGCCAATGCCGAAATGTGCTGCAGACAATACCACCCATACCATACTGTGCTGCAGACAGTGCCATCTGTGCCGCCAATGCCGTAATGTGCCACCCATACTGCCAATGGCATTATGCCATTGGCAGCATGGGTGGCACTGTCTCTGCAGCACATTACGGCATTGGCGGCAGGGGTGGCACTGTCTGCAGCACATTACAGCATGAGTAGCACTGTCTGTCTGCAGCACGACAGTGCCACCTGTGCTGCTAATGCCGTAATGTGCCACCTGTGCTGCCAATGCCGTAATGCCATTGGGGGCATGGATAGCACTGTCTCTGCAGCACATTTTGGAATTGGCGGCACAGGTGGCACTGTCTGTAGCACATTACGGCATTGGCAGCATGGGTGGCACCAGGGAAGGCAATATAGAAGACGCACTGGCTGGGACTTGAGCCAGCATGGAGGAGCGGGCGCAATAGAGGCATTCTTCCGCGCCCCGAGAAGAATAGAAGAAATAGTCCCTCCCCCTGCCGCCACCTACAAGCACATTGAAGTTACAGTGCTATCAGGAAAAAAAAACATAAAAAGTAAAAACGGGGGTGGGGGGGGAGTGGGCGTCAGACGGACGATGTTTGGTCATACGGTTCGGCAACCTCCCCTTTATACCCTCTGCTCGTATTATGGACGGAACTGATATTATTACGCCTGCGCACTCACTGTGTCCCCGCTCGCAGCATACACCAGCATTACACTGTAGCCGAACGTTTAGACACAGATGACCATCATGGCAATGTACATATCAAAACATTTATTTATATAAAAACAATAATCTATCATATACTGGAGATTTCTCCCCAAAATAATTAAAAACGGGCATAACTCCCTCATAAACAATAAGAAATTATTTAAAACTAGGAGATATCACTCTTAAAACGAGTGGTTGGACAAAAATATAACAAAAAATAGCTAGCAAATCGCAAGATAAATCTGCATCATCAGCCCAATGAATGATACTAGGCCGAGACTGCAAAAAAAAACACAAAAAACAAAAAATCTTTTCTTCTATAATCGAGAAAAAAACTTTATGGTCCCAATATCAAAAATTAATATCTTTATAAATATAAATGGATTGTAGATTCTCTTCAATTATAAGAATTCATTTTTAGATTGATTTTACTAATTCTAAATGGAAATTTACCTAGATACTTAGGGGGTATGAACAGTGACGTGTCACTGGGAGTATTATAAATGATCCTGATCCCATCACCTTCTCCTACTTAATACACCAGAATCACAGGGCATCCCACTTTTGATCAACTACCAAAGACCAATTCATCTTATTCCGTTTATTGGGAGGGTATTATAGAAAAGGACTCCACTGCATTCCTAGGGAGGGGGGGTCAATAGTTATTAATGAAGCAGTTGAGGTCCAACTCTATATTTAAGCCTCTGGGAAAAAGACATTTTAACAGAAAAATCCATCGAGTCTCTCGTTGGGATAAGTCTCTCACCCGGTTTGAGCCCCTCTAGGTCGGATATACAATATCAATACCACAGAACCGGAGAAGACTAGGATCTTGATCTGATCGTGTTTTTCTTTAAAATGGATGAACACACTGTGGTATTTGAATCCATTTTTGATGTTGGATATGTGTTCAGAAATGCGCACCTTTAAAAGTCGCTTGGTGCGCCCCACATAAAATAGACCGCAGGGGCACCACATCAGATACACCACATACGATGAATTGCAGGTAATGAACGCTCTTATTTCAAAGGTTTCATTTTCATAGTTAGTGATGCTCTTCATACCTTTATTGCTGATCCTCATTGTTCTGCAGCATACACACTATCTATTTTTATTGAGGGGCGACCAGGTTGATCAAGGATCTTTTTCACCGCCCTGTCTCCAAAACTAGGAGCTCTTCTATAAATGAATTTGGGAAGTTCTGGCAAAACTTCACCCAAATGTCGATCCCTACAGAGGATATACCAATATTTCTTAAAGATCTCCTCAATCTCTTTGTACTGACAATGGTAGTTCAATATAAATCCCCACTGGTGTTGTTCATTGGAGGTGATAATTTCTTTTTTCTTTAAACATTCCTCCCTTGGAATATTAGCCACCTGCTCTATAACCTCATTCAAGGAATTTTCCGGGTATCCCTTCTGCAGGAATCTCTCCTTCAATATATTGGCCTGTGTGTAATATTTTTCCTGTTCAGTGCAATTCCGACGGACCCCCAGCATTTGTCCCTTTGGAATATTCTTGATCCACGCAGGGTGATGACCACTCCTGATGGACAAGAAGCTGTTTCGATCCGTTGGTTTGAAATACACAAAGAGTCACCTCTCCTCTCAATTGTCACGTCCAAGAAGTTGACACTTCTATCACTAATCTGAGCCTCCAATCTGATATTATTTCTATTGGTGTACCCTAAAAATTAATCCAAAGATTCCCTAGACCCCTCCCAAATAAATAAGAGGTCATCTATAAACCTTCGGTAGAGCCTAAGTTGGGACAATCATCTACTAAAAACGTATCTATCCTCCCATTCGGCCATAAACAGGTTGGCGAGGCTGGGAGCATATTTAGCTCCCATAGCCACGCCAACCTGCTGAGAGAAGAAATGGCCATTCCACCAAAAATAGTTGTGCGACATGCAGAAGGTTAAGGCCTGTCCCAAAAATCGGTTCTGCACATCGGGAATGTCCTCTCTTCTACTAAATGCCCAATTTAGCGACAAAGATGCATCCTAGTGCTGAATAATCATGTAAAGTGAGGACACATTGGCCGTGACAAAATAGGTCTCGGCCGTGGAGTTGAGATGGACCTCACCCAAAACGGTGAAGGAGGTCAGTCGTATCTCTAAGATATGCCCTAGTGGCCTTCACACTCGGCTGGAGAAATGTATCTAAATATTCTCCAAGCCTCGCCATGACCAAACCTATCCCATTCACGATAGGGCGTGCTGGGGGTAGTTTAGCACCCTTGTGGATTTTAGGTAACGTATAAATTACTGGAATCCTACAGGCGCTCTGAACCAAATATCTCTTTTCTCTGAGGTTTAGGGTATTAATAACATACCCCCACTCAACCAATAAGCTTAGTTGTTCCTTATACTTATCCGTAGGATCAGTGGTGAGCCTCTCATAGGTAGAGCGATCCCCCAGCATATCTGTGAGCTGTTTATGGTAGAATGTCTTATCCATAATAACAACCCCCCTTCCTTGTCAGCTGGGCGTATAATGATGTTATTCCTCTTTTCCAACGATCGAATTCCCTCATTGATATATTTTGGATTGACGTTCTCTTTCACAGTTAATTGGTCTATATCCTTCAACACCAGATTTTTAAAAACTTCAATATAGTGATTGCTGGAGTTTTGGGGATTAAACACAGATTTATTCTTTAAGCCACTGTCAACTTTCCCCAAAGATACAGTGACATTATTCCTAGGGGCTACTGGGTGACTCAAGAAATATTTTTTTAATATTGAGAGTCCATATAAATTTGTGTGTGTCAATAAACACTTCAAATTTATTTAGAATTTTTTTGGGTGCACATTTAAGACCCAAATTCAGTATGTTAAGCTCTGTCAAATTTAATTCTAACTCACTTAGATTGTAAATGCCAGTATTTATGTGTCCCTCATTCTTTTTCTTGGATTGTTGACGTCGTCCTGCTCGACATCCCCATTCGTCTCTTGGGGGTAATCCCATTCCCTTGTTCACATATTGTTGTGGACCATTCCTCCCTCCCCTGTTGCTCGCCGGATGGCTCTTTCCTCTCGGTGTCCCTCCTCCCCTCCCCCTCCTTGTCCTAAAAAAGGTGAAGGTCCTTGTTGACGATAATGGGGTCCATTATAATCCTCATCCAAGGGGAGATACCTATTATAAACGGGAGTGGGGCTACTACCGTCACCATAGTTGTACGGTGGATACTGTTGATATTGGGAATTTTGTTGATTTATCACATATCTTTGGACTTTTTCATATTTGTAAGTCTTTATTATACTTTTGCAGTTTGCACAGATCCTTTATTCACTTAATTGATTATGCTCACATTTTTGTGGATATAGTTCACATTGTTTTGATGCACTGTATTGTGGAATATATTTCATTTTTTTAATATTTTCACTATTTCATTGAGTTGTATTGATTTAGCGCTGCTATTTGAATTCACTAATGGTTGGGGCTAGTTTTTGGTGAATCAAATTTTTTGTATATATATATATATATATACATACATACACACATACATACAGGCATGTACTGGCCATTGGGACTACAGGGAGTTTCCTGGTGGGCCGATAGCTCAGTGGGACGATTTCAGTGACAGTGGACCACTGCCTCCCTCCGGTCCTCTGTCCCCCCCCCCCCCCCGCAGTGCTCACCTCCTCTCCCTGGCTATTTATGCAGTTCGCCTGAATACAGACATGATGCTCAGGAGTCAACACTGAGAAGCTCATCATACGATCTGGAAGGAGGGCGGCCTCACTTTCCTGCCTAATCTTGTCTCATTGGGGGGGGCGCCAAACTGATTCTTTGCCCCAGGTGAAATAATGTCTAGCTTCCCCACTGGTACTGCCTATAAGAGAAATAATGTAGAACGGCTAGTGGGGGGGGGCTTGGGTGGCAAGCCGGCATGGGAGAGACCTGTCAAAGTGGGCCAGTCTGGATGAAGTCCAGGGCCAAATTTTTGTCCCAGTCCAGCCCTGTATGTATATATATATATATATATATATATATATATATATATATATATATATAATCTCCACACTTTTATCTCTGGTGCAATATAAATTCTTGTATCATATAAAATATGTAGTGGAAGTTGTACATAAGCATTTGCTTGCTAGCATTCCAGAATCAATACTTAAGCTAAAAAGCGCAGAGTTCAATTTTATATTAACACATTGGGCACAATAAAATAAATATTCCCCAGTAAACTATTTGTTAAAATTATTGCCCCAGCATTAGCAGTTTAAAACTCTCATTGCTGAGGAGCAGGGAAGTTCATTACCATCCTAAGCTAAGGGGCTGTGTGTTTTTATTTTTGGATACAGTGTAGGGCAGGAGTGTCCAACCTTTTGAAGAGTGAGGGTCATATAAAGCCACTTGGTGGGCCTATGACAAGTCCGTGTCCACTCAGACATGGGCGCAGCCCAATCTACTCTATGGGCCCTCAAATCTGATCTGCCCCGTTGGAAGGGGACAAATACCTCTCTGTTTTTTTTTTTTTGTTGTTTTTTTTTAGTGCATTGAATTGGAGGTAGACGGGTGTAACACAGTGCTATTATATCCCGCAGATGTGGTACACTTTCTGAAAGCGCACCAAACCCACAGGTAAAAACAGAAGTCTATGGCTCAGTGCAGGTAACCCGCAGGAGCACTGAACTTTATATATATCTATATAGGGATTTTAGTAATAAACGTACCTTTAATAACAGTTTTCCATTGAGGTATTGCCGGCTGTTGCTATCCCAGGCAGAATGCATTTAGTATCACTTTGCCTTTGACAGTAGCCAAAGCTATACAGGAAGCATCTGCTAATGCAGCTCTGCTCTACAGGCGCTTGCTTCCTCTACCATCAGCTTCATTCACAACACTAATGATCTGGGATGGTGGGTCGCCAAAACGCGATCGAGGCTTGCCAACCCGCCATCCCAGAGCAGGAGGTCATGAGCCACATCACAGGACTACAAGGGCCACTGGTTGAGCATCCACGGTGTAGGGGAAAAGAACTCCTGCATACGAGTAGTTCCATAGGACACTGCAGGAGAAAGAAGCGAGCCTGAAACAGAAAACCCAGGGCAGTTATGGCACAATCATAAACTGAAACATAAGGCAAGGATTAAATTATAAACAAACTACATACTCAGTAAGAGTGCTGCTGAGGGTTTAATATTACTTTAAGGAGTCCTGAATTATGTTTCTCTGCCGCACTAAATGTAGTGTAAAAATGTAAATTTTCAAAGTGTTTATTAAGTCAGCTGTGTATTGCAATACAGTTTAACAGCTTACAATAGGATTGTAAACACTGATGGTAACAGAATCAAGGTGTAATAAAATTGTCAGTTCACAATGTAAAATACCGTACTCTGATTCTGCATTCTCTAGGCACCAGTTATATGTATACTTTCCAGTCTCGTGTGTGTCAAAACACCCGGACACCAATGCAATAACTGCATTAAGATAGCCAAGTGTAAGACCCCTTTCACACTGAGGTGCTTTTCAGGCGCTTTCACAGTAAAAAGAGCGCCCAAAAAGCTCACAAAACCTATTTCCTTTAAAATCAATGAATGCTTTCAAACCGGGGCAGTGGGCTGGCAGGGCGGTGAAAAAACACCCCTCTCCATTGAAATTAATGGAAAGCTATTCAAAAGCGCTCAAATGTTCTACTGGCAGTTTAGAAGCACCTCAGTGTGAAAGGGGCCCAAGGCTTTTACAAGGCACTGTTAATGATTAACTCTTGTGCAAAGAGCAATGTGATACAATACTATAACTGTTCATTGGCTAGAAAAGTCAAAACAAATGAGAATAATTGGCAATTGGTTGCTGGAAGTTTTTATACTGTTGTACACTGCACTGTTTTTTCCATGGGCCATAGTCTGGCATTTAAAGTAAACCTGTCCTGGAAGATACTGTATATAGGCGCTGCCGTTGCTGACCTCTTACTGAAAATGATAGTTGCTGGACTTCTGCTGAGCTATTACTTTCAATATCTTTTCAGCTATTGCCCCAGAACAAGGATGTGAATCAGGAAATTCAGAAAAAAGTTTAAACATTTGTATCTACATACTTGCTATGGATCAGTAGCTCAAAGTATTGAGTGAAAAGGGATTAGTATGACAGCTAAGCAGGTAGCATTATCAGGATCAGTAATGGTAACCACCATATTTCTATAAAGGACGTTTCCTTTAAGTCAGCAGTGGATAAAAACAACATGGGGTTGCTATGTTGAAAATGAAAGAAAAATCAACAGCTGAATTGGGGGGTTATAAAAGATGCTCCTTGCAGAATTGATCCTCCATCTAACATTGTAAGTTAGTGGTCAGCTTTGTCCAGAGTGTTATGTTTGGGTGTCAGTGACCCCTTTGTCTGTTCCCAGCTCTAATTAAATTGTAATATGATTAAGAATAAAAAAAAAAAAAGAATATGTTGTGGATTTTAATCAAAAATACAGGTACGGCTACCTTGCCCAAGTTAGCCAGTGAGGTCTGTCTCTATTTATTATAGATTTGACATTAGTATTTATAAAAGGAAAGGATGCGAGTCATCATAGACTTTGGTCGTCAGTAAGATGATTGTGATCATTGATCAAACGCTGGTAACAACTGGGCTGACCTGAGATCTTTTAGGCTGCATTTGTCTGACTGAAACCTCAGGCCAAGCTGTCAGAAAAGTGATTAGTCACTGCTGTCAGGAATGGGTTTCAGCAATGCTGAGAAAGATACAGGGCCAATATGGGAAAATAAGACCAGAGCTCAATCTGTTATCTCAAAAGAGGAAAAATATATATACAATATTTAATTTTCATGTCTAACAAAAGAAGAAAAAAAAACTACTTAAAAGCTAGACATAAAGCAAATGTCAGGGTAAAATAAAGAAAATATGCAGTAAATCTCTGCAATACATGCACATTTCCCCAAATGTTTTTATCCCTATAAATACTCTGCAAGTAAAGAAAAATACCTGGTGATCTGCCAAAAGTTACTTAGCTTCTAACTTCCTGTTGTGAAATTATGCCACATGCCTTTTTGGTACTGTGTAAATGTTTACAGAGGGTGCTAAAAAGGAGAGGCAAGTCATGTGGCATAAACTAGCACTTTTTATCTGCCACCAATATTTATTGATCTCTACAAAGCCACATAAAACAGGGTGGGAAATTGTAAATGCCCATACAGGTGCGTTTGGGAGAGAGTAGTGATGGGTGAAAGCTTGTTTTTCTGATGTGTGTCCCTTAAGGTACATTTTCCTTTGCTCCCTATTCCATACAACCAGCAGAAAAGTGAGCGAAAAATACCAAAAGTAGGGAAATCATTTCTATCACCAGAACAAATGTCCCCAATAGAAGAACTCCCCACTATTTCTGTTTCAGTGAAGACTCAAGATTTTGGATTTCTCCTCACTTTCAATCTCAGCAACTATAATCACTAGGACATTAACCACTTCAAGACCAGCCTCGTTTTGGATTTTAGGTGTTTACAAGTTTAAAACAGTTCTTTTTGCTAGAAAATTACTTAGAACCCCCAAACATTATATTTTTTTCTAACATCCTAGAGAATACAATAGCGGTCATTGCAATACTTTTTTTTTGCACCGTATTTGCGCAGCGGTCTTCTAAGCGCACTTTTTTTGGAAAAAAATTCACAACAGTAAAGTTAGCCCAATTTTTTTTTTATATTGTGAAATATAATGTTACGCCAAGTAAATTGATACCCATCATGTCACGCTTCAAAATTGCGCCCGCTCGTGGAATAGCGTCAAACTTTTACCCCTAAAAATCTCCATAGGCGACGTTTAAAAAATTCTACAGATTGCATGTTTTGCATTACAGAGGAGGTCTAGGGCTAGAATTATTGCTCTCACTCTACCGGTCGCGGCGATACCTCATATGTGTGGTTTGACTACCGTTTTCATATGCGGGCGCTACTCACGCATGCGTTCGCTTCTGCGCGCGAGCTCGTCAGGACAGGGCGCTTTAAAAATTTTTTTTTTTTTTTTTTAATTATTTATTTTATTTATTTTTTCACTGTTTTTTTAAAAAAAAAAAATTTGAATCACTTTAATTCCTATTACAAGGAATGTAAACATCCCTTTTAATAGAAAAAAGCATGACAGGTCCTCTTAAATATGAGATCTGGGGTCAAAAAGTCCTCAGATCTCATATTTAGACTAAAATGCAAAAAAAAAAAAAAAAAGTCGTTTAAAAAAATGACACTAAAAAAATTGTGCCTTTAAGAGAAGTGGGCGGAGCTGTCGTAATGACGTCGCTCCGGCCGTCACATGGTATGGAGACGGGTGGGCGCCATCTTGGCCTCACTCGTCTCCATACCTCAGCAGGGAAAGGACCCGATCGCCTCCGCCGCTACCGACGGCTCCGGTAAGCGGCGGAGGGTGCGGGAGAACGGCGGGAGGGGGGGGTGACACCTCTCCCGCCGCCGATAACGGTGATCTCGCGGCGAACCCGCCGCAGAGACCACCATTATCGTGTACGGAACCGCCCGCTGAAAAGATGGATATCTCGGTTGTGGCAGCAGCTGCTGCCGTTACCGAGATATCCATCTTCAAAAAAATGACGTATATATACAGTGGGCGGTCCGGAAGTGGTTAAAAGCTGGTTTATCTCCCCAGTGGGGACACAGACAGCAATAATAAAATTCACAAGGATTGTGAGCCTTTACTAGGGGTTCTAACCACTTTAGGTTTTAAAGGAAAAAAAAACTATAAAACTTCTGTGGAAACTATAGTGGATTTGGGCCATTTTGATTTAACTTTGTATACATTTTTAAATTGCAATATATAAAAAATGTTTGTAAAGAACAAGAAAAGCTGTTAACAGGGGGCACCCATGAAACAGGATTCACACAGCATTATAGCTTTTCCTATAAAACCTGCATAGCATTCAAAAATACTGCCCCAGAAATCCATGTGACCCTCTATGACCAAAAGAGGGGAAAAGGAGTCATTCCTTGCTGCTATATAAATTTCATCTTACTCTACGGTTCTCTGTAAAGCAGGTATAACAACCTGGAAAAGGTGAAAAAGGGAGACTAAAATTGCACCTGCTGCTTAATTTCATAGTTACCCAACTGAAAAACATTTGCAGATTGTGACAGAGTCTTAGCTCAAATGACAGATAAAAAGGGGTGGATTGGTGGCATTTGTTGCCCAGAATGCAGGTTGGGTGGTCATGGGCTTCATCAAGCCTGGTAAGGAAAATAGGTCAGTCTTCCTTTAAAAGCCCAATCATAAAATTGCTCCGTTGGAGTTCAGTTATTGGTAACTCTTTAAAAGAGGCTACTTTGTACGCTGTCTCTCTGCCGCAAAGTTACCATCTGAGCAGTGGCGTCACCTGGTTCTGTAAAACATAGTGTTTTACCTGGGGGGGGGATGTCTTCCTGCTGCTGCTCCTAGCACAAATTCTCCCTCCTCACACAAATCCCCTCTCATAGCACAAACCCTGGCCATGGTGTCACCCCCTCTGGTGGGTGTCGCCCAGGTGCGGTCTGCACCCCCATAGCGACACCACCACATCTGAGAAAGTCTGCTGCCAATATACTTTATATTTTTAATATAGTAATTATAGACATTAAGGAAGAAAAATAAATAAATGACAGCCCTGGAGTAAGTACCTGAAAAAAAAAATGAAAACTAAAAAGAACCACACAACAGTGGTATCTCCCATATTTCTGTCCTAAAGGAGAGCTTTTTACTACAGAATATGTGTACATAAAGGGGGGTTGTGACCTGTCCAAGCCAACATTATGAACGCTGACATGTCTCCATCCCAATTAGTAATACCAAAAAGAGAGAAGAAAAGGCGGGACTTTAACGAGATGTGTCAACTCATAAATTTTAATTAATTGGCCAGGCACATATATAGTTGGCCTGTATCCAATATAAGTATAATCCGGACATAGATATTTTATAACCAGGGAGACATTGGGCGTAATCAAAGGATTTACAGCAATATTCGTATAAAACATCGTTTAATACATCATTGGACATAAAAAGAATTAATAAAAGTCAATCAATCAAGGGTATGGTAGATACAAAACGTATACAGTTACAGTACAGGTAGTTGTTAGATTGTAGGCATCCTTATGTTGTCAACTCTACGCGTTTCTTGGCTTACAACCAATCATCAGGAGTTCAGATGCAGATGCATAATAACTAGAAAATGATAGAGCAGTCATTAATCTAATGATTGACATAAACATATCGAGAAAGCAAAAACTACAATAGTACTCACAAGTAAAATGGATAGTTGATAAAATGGGAAGGTGGTCCGGCCTGCAGAGTCTCACCCGGGGTTGAGGCAAGGACCAGCCCCCCAGAGGTATACCCCAAAGTGGAGGAGGCTGCCATCATAACCAGGACACCCCACACAATATGGGCCAACGAGAAAGGGGGGGACCTGGCAAGCGCATGTAAAGTGCTGTGGAGGGAGAAAAAGAATTATGAATGGGAGTGAGAGTGAAGTGAGGAGACCAACCATGGAAGAACAATGGAGAGTGACTGGGGAGTGTAGCAGAAAACGTGAGGCAAAGGAAGGGAGTGAAGTGATGATGAATGCAGAAGGGGATATGAGTGTGAAAGCATGGATGGCTATGAGCAGTGAGAGAGGTTACCAGTGAGGTGCGAGTGTAGCGTATGCCGGTCGTCCCCAGGCACGCTGAGACAGCATGTGGAGTGGGCTAGTCAGAGGCCGCCGCCATATACCCCAGGCAGGGGGCGTGTCCCCGCCAGAGTCATGAGGGGACGTCAGCACGGCGCACAAGGGGGAGGGAAGGTCCACTTCCGATCAGGATGATCTGGGCGGAGTGCTCTCCTCCTGTTGCTATGACTCCCAAGGGATGGAACGAAGACGCCCGCAGCACGGCATCTCGAGACGCCGCACCATGGGCGCAAACGCATGACGCCGATGCGTCGAGGTCATGGCACGCCCCCACCGTGGTGTAGGGCGGGTGAGGGGCCGCAAACTGGGCGCATCACAACCCCGGGAATGAGACAGAGCCAGACCTGAGACCCGCCTCCCATTACGTATATACCAGTGAGTGGTAAGAAAACACATAAATGGGGTAGTACAAGTACAAGAGTGGAAAAGTATGCATTGAATTAAATCAGAATCAAAGTTGCATAAAGATGGCTGGTCAGGTCACGGAAATGGGTGTTTTCCACCCTATATTTCATTATGCACATAAAGGGGGGTTCTGACCTGTCCAAGCCAACATTATGAACGCTGACATGTCTCCATCCCAATTAGTAATACCAAAAAGAGAGAAGATTTTTCTAGTTTATCATAGCTTTCTGCATCTTTTACTTGTTTTTTCTTTTTCATCAGCTAAACATTTGCTGACCATCTTTATGCAACTTTGATTCTGATTTAATTCAGTGCATACTTTTCCACTCTTGTACTTGTACTACCCCATTATGTGTTTTCATACCACTCACTGGTATATAGGTAATGGGAGGTGGGTCTCAGGTCTGGCTCTGTCTCATTCCCGGGGTTGTGGTGCGCCCAGTTTGCGGCCCCTCACCCGCCCTACACCACAGTGGGGGCGGGCCGTGACCTCGACGCATCGGCGTCATGCGTTTGCGCCCATGGTGCGGCGTCTCGAGATGCCGTGCTGCGGGCGTCTTCGTTCCATCCCTTGGGAGTCATAGCAACAGGAGGAGGGCACTCCACCCAGATCATCCTGATCGGAAGTGGACCTTCCCTCCCCTTTGTGCGCCGTGCTGACGTCCCCTCATGACGCTGGCGGGGACACACCTCCTGCCTGGGGTATATGGCGGCGGCCTCTGACTAGCCCACTCCACATGCTGTCTCAGCGTGCCTGGGGACGACCGGCATATGCTAGACTCGCACCTCACTGGTAACCTCTCTCACTGCTCATAGCCATCCATGCTTTCACACTCATATCCCCTTCTGCATTCATCATCATCACTTCACTCCCTTCCTTTGCCTCACGTTTTCTGCTACACTCCCCAGTCACTCTCCATTGTTCTTCCATGGTTGGTCTCCTCACTTCACTCTCATTCCCATTCATAATTCTTTTTCTCCCTCCACAGCACTTTACATGCGCTTGCCAGGTCCCCCCCTTTCTCGTTGGCCCATATTGTGTGGGGTGTCCTGGTTATGATGGCAGCCTCCTCCACTTTGGGGTATACCTCTGGGGGGCTGGTCCTTGCCTCAACCCCGGGTGAGACTCTGCAGGCCGGACCACCTTCCCATTTTATCAACTATCCATTTTACTTGTGAGTACTATTGTAGTTTTTGCTTTCTCAATAGGTTTATGTCAATCATTAGAATAATGACTGCTCTATCATTTTCTAGTTATTATGCATCTGAACTCCTGATGATTGGTTGTAAGCCAAGAAACGCGTAGAGTTAACAACATAAGGATGCCTACAATCTAACAACTACCTGTACTGTAACTGTATACGTTTTGTATCTACCATACCCTTGATTGATTGACTTTTATTAATTCTTTTTATGTCCAATGATGTATTAAACGGTGTTTTATACGAATATTGCTGTAAATCCTTTGTGATTACGCCCAATGTCTCCCTGGTTATAGAATATCTATGTCCGGATTATACTTATATTGGATACAGGCCAACTATATATGTGCCTGGCCAATTAATTAAAATTTATGAGTTGACACGTCTCGTTAAAGTCTCCCTTTTCTTCTCTCTTTTTGGTATTACAGAATATGTGTATTTTAATAAATAAATTAAAAAAAAAAAAAAAAAAAAAAAAAAAGTAAAATGTTAAAAATATATATTTTAGTACCTTGCATGTATGCAGCAACTAAAGAACTTCTGTATTGTTATATTATTGTGATCCTTCCCTAGCATAGCTTATGTGATGCCCATGTTGATTTGGGCAATGTGACAAGGAAAAAAGTTAATGCATTTTTTTAACTCAGAAAAGGACATCCCAGCGCCATCTGCCAACAGCACAATTTGATTAAACTGCCAGTATGATCGATTGCATAGGCATTGAATAAAATCCAAAGAACAGCTAGGCAATGCCATTAAGTTATTAATAAGTGACACCACAGGAAAGCAGCAAGTAAATATTACTTCCTATTAGTTGTAGAGGAATGAAAGAAATCTATAAACATTATTATTACTTGTAGCCCATAAAGGATGTTTGTATATTGATAGGTGTTCATATGCACACACCAAAATGTGACTGCATCCATCAGACAACTCTTCCATATAGGATGCGAACATTAGAAGAACAGAGCGAAGGGCAGCAGTAGAAGTCTAAACAGCATTGCTCCAAAAGTCCCTCCAACTCTCACACAGGTCCAGATGTCAGCAAAGAGATTGTCCCTTCTATAATTCCCATAGTAAGTAAACACGGCCAGTGTAAATTTCTCTAAGCTCAGTAACAATGTTCAGTTAGTGGCAGCCATACAGTGCAAAAAAAACTGAACAATCGAGATCTGATTCGACAAAATTATCAAATCAGTCATTGATTAAGCAAGACAAAAATGGCAAGGCTGAGCAACAGATATTGACTTTTCCTATCAAAAGTCGACCATTTGTGGTGGGGAAAAAAAAACAAAAAAAAAAAAAACGACGACATTTTTTCCCTACCACAAGTGATTGCTTTGGTTCACTACTTCTGATTGCTCAGGAGCACAATTGGAGTCCTGTGCTCCTCCAATCAACTTGATATTTTAATCAACAGATTTTTGTATGAAAGTGGAAAAAAAAAAAAAAAAAAAAACACAAACGCACATTAAAGTGCCACACCACTACTAAGACATTCGGATTCAACTTTATCCCAATGAAAATCAGGGGGAAAAATAGCCTACGCGTTTCTCCAAAAACACCCCCATCATCAGGGCTTGATTAAAAAAAGCTTTAGGGAAACTATACGTGAACTGGACCTTAATGTTATTTCTTCCAGTGTGATTATAAGCACAGGCCTTTTCAGCAGCTGTTTTTTGCTACTCTTTGGATTGTCCCTCTAACTTCTTTGGAATAAAGTCGCATTTGAAGCTTTCATCAGTGGTGTGGCACTGCAATGCCATTTTTGTTACATTGCACTACAAGCCAAGGCAAACACAGAAATCCTCTGGGTCACCTGCTGGGAACTAGATTACTTATATCAACACTGGAAATGGAACTAAAAGGCAAAACTTTTTTTCAACATTTTGGATAGAGAAGAGAAGGGTTATAACCATTGCCAGTTTTTTTTGTAAACTTTGTCCTAATGGGGAGATTTCCCTGCACTTCCTGTCCCATAGCCAAAGTGAGGAAATCCCTGGTTGTAACCAATGCCATTAGACAGACAATTTCCCCTATGTTTCTGTTACAACCAAAAATTGGGGATTTTACTTTTAATGATATTTATAAACATGACAAATGGAAAAGGGTGAATCTGTCTAATGGGGGCATAGACATCAATTAAAAAACAGGTGTTCTAATCCCTCTTGATTCTGTTCAAAACGAAAAAGAAGAAAAACTCCTTTGGTTATACTTCAAGATAAAAAAAACAAAAATCAAAAAACAAAAACAAAAAAAAACAAACATAAGATAACCTTATGGGTCCAGCATTATTTGTATTCTTTCCTCAACCTGCTTAAACCAGGGGGCATGCAGCTCACCATATAGTAAGTATAGAAAGTAGCAAGTCTCCTGGGTACAGTAGTGCAATCTCTGGTTATCAGAGCTGGGGCTAGGTACAATCACCATAACCAAACATTCTGCTGCACTGCCTATAACAGAATGAAAATACAGAGAGGGCTATTTGACAAAAATTAGACCCCTTGAAGGGACCACTGCAGTTGGACTGTTGAAAAATTCAGACATTATTATTATTATACAGGATTTATATAGCGCTAACAGTTTACGCAGTGCTTTACAATATAAAAGACCTTATCACAACGGTCCTCCAGAGATTGGAAAAAAAAATTCCCTGGCATAACGGCTTTTGGAAGACTTAGCCTTTAATTTTTTACATGAAGTGGCATTAGGTTTTGGTGCTAGTCAGTTTAACCTCCAGTGTAAAGTATATGTAGTTAGGCAAGCTCCTATTTACATATTTAGCAATAAAAATACTATACAATGCTAAATCTATGAAAATAATCCTTTTATTACAAGCACATATACAGTAAATGTAGTTTTGCACAATACAAGCTGGTTTTACTTAAATAGTATACATAAAAAAAAAATGTTTAAGATGAACTTCCAAACAAGCAGCACAAAAATCAGCTGGCTTACATATTCCTAAACTGTTTTTAACCATCAAATGATTAGCATTTTGTTTAGCCACTGCTGTAATCCATGCGCCCCACCACACTGTATAGCTAGGTGGGCGATCATGCTTTTTCCTCTGCTCTTGCAGAGTGCTGATTAGACAATGAAACAGCAGTGTTAGATTTCCTCTTTTCATTGGAAATGTTAAGATGCTGTAAACCCTAACCAGCACACAGCATAGCGATTTTGATCTTCCTGGCTATTCAGTGGGCAAGATATGTGTGGTTAAAGAGAATGACAAATTATTTTGAAGTTAAATTAGTTCACATACAGCATATCTGACATGTGTGTTTAGCTGTTATTTTCATTTTAAGCTAGGGTATCAGCAGTAACACATATAAAATGTATTTATTTATTTTATTTTTTGTCTTTTTTTTTTTTTTTTTTTTTTTTTTTTTAGGGGGGGCGGGGGGATAAAGACTAGAAAACAAATCTTGCAATAGTGTGAAAATGAGTGGTTGTGTAGCAAGTTCCCCTCCAAGATAAATAATGATGCAATATCTTTGAAAATTAAAAAGTACATTGCTTCTTTACTGTATATTCATTCCACTGTGTATAAGCAAAAAATAGTACAAAATACAAAGTGTTAAAGTAGCCAACACCTTCTAAATTTGAAAAGTGTGGGAAAGGGATAGAACCTCTGTTAGGTGTTATTAATGGCTAGGTCTCTCTTTGGGACAATGGGGTTGATTTACTAAAGGCAAATCCACTTTGCACTACAAGTGCACTTGGAAGTGCAGTCGCTGTAGATCTGAGGGGAAGATCTGAAATGGAGGGGAAGCTTTGCTGATTTTATCATCCAAGCATGTGCAAGCTAAAATGCTGTTTATTTTCCTTGCATGTCCCCCTCAGACCTACAGCGACTGCACTTCCAAGTGCACTTGTAGTGCAAAGTGGATTTGCCTTTAGTAAATAACCCCCAGTGTTTCCTAGCTTTTGCCCTTCAGGTGTTATGGCAAGAAGTTGGGGAATCTTCCAAAACAACAATAAGAACCTAAGTGAGCTCTTCCATTTCTCACTCTTCCAAGATAAAAAGCCTTGCCCAGTGACCTACTATAAATAAAAAGTACATCATCTAGCACCCTGGAAGGGCTGCTTTAAAGGATAAGTTCAATATTGGAGACATATTGCATCCGTTTTTTGGGTGTAACATGTTCCCAATGCTGCAGCTACTGTGCGATTTCCCCCCCCCCCAGAAACAGCAGTATGGGGAGTAGTCCCCCATACTAGCTGTCACTTTTTGAAATCAGCGCAACTATGTGGGCCTCCGTCCATGTCATTCTTTCACACAGCTCTGTGTGTGAGTGAACTGCAAGCCCAGCCATCCTTTGCTCTGTGGAACGCCGTGGTAGTTTATTCATTTTTCTTGTCAGATTGTATCTGCTTGCCTGTACCTGCACATGGATACTCTGACAGACCTGGAGGTGACCTGCTTGGCACCAGTGATCACAGCACACTTTTTTTTTTTTAGCTGGGGGGAAAAGAAGAAAAAAAAAAAAAAAAAGGGGAGTGGGGTGCATTTATATTTTTATTCTAAAAAAGTGAACATATCCTTTAACTGCACTACAGTCAGTCTCCTCTTGATCAAGTATCGGTGCTTAACTTATAGGACTTTTGTGCATTGTGTGGCCACTTTTTTTTCCCCCATTCTTTATTTTCAATTTTAGGAATACTAATAGTAAACAAAGAAGAACACACACATCAGGTGTAGTATATAGCATATCCAAGCAAACTGATGCTCTCAGTAAACAGTCATCTACTAGAGAAGAAACTTGCTCAGAACAACCTTTACTTTACACATACATACATACACATATACATATACACACACATACACACTATAGGGTACCAAATCCTAGTAGATCTCCATCAGAGCCCCTTAGAAACGAAACCATGAGTACCCAATGAGAGAACCTCCCTTGTACTTGTATACCAAAGAACAATCACAACATTTGGAGGAAGAGCTTAAACATGCAGGCTAAATGTAGAAAATGGGAAAAAAAATAAAAAATGGTGACCTTATATTTGTAGAAAGTGTGTGTGTGAAGCCTGGATTGTGTGTTCACTTTTTGATACAGCATACATGACCTGCACATGGTTGTATAGCCAGCAACAATTTTTTAAAGGGGCAGTTTACCTAAACCTGGCATCTCAACGATGAGTTGTTGCTTGTGTGAATATCCACCAATTTCTTAGATCTAAAATTGGAAAGACCTTTAGCTTCAGCATTAATCCCCCCCCCCCCCTTTCCTAGCATTTATAGAAAGGGGGTAGCACTATTATGTCAAGTAAGTCTATACACATTTGTACTTAACATAATTTTTATCATTTTTTTAAATAGTGAAAGGCCTGCCTTTGAAGAACAGGTATTTGTGCAATCTAAATCTCTACTCTTAAAATGTTACAATAGTGAAACCTTACCACTCAGGAATAGACATGTGTGCTGCTAGTTACTTGAATTCTTTCCCTGTATGACCAAAATATCAGCTCATGGAGTGGCTATAAGGCCCCCACAGAGGGCAATGTATCTCTTGTCTGAGTTCAGGGCTGATAAATGACTGGAGTGCTGGTAGAGGGTCAAACTCATAAGTTTTATACTTTATTCATGTAATCCTGAGAGCCCTTATGTTATACTAGACAGATTTTGTGCATCCTTTTATCAGCACTGATTTAGGCAGCCTGACACTCTGTTGTAACAGGGAAAGATGACAAGTAAATAATTGAACATCATCCAGCTTCTGAAAGAGAAGGCAAACTAGTGTAATAATTCAAAAGTGAAGCTAAGATTATTTACAAATGTTTACTGGTGACTTTTTCTTCTAAGAAATCCTGTATTTTAGAGAATTACAGAGGCTACCTTTGCTGATCTCCTGAGAATATTGACTTCTTGGTTGTCTGCACTACTTACCTTGTTGCCCATCTAGAATGTGCATTCAGAGAAGAAAAGCAGACTTCAGTCAGAACTGATGATCTGCATACTTGTTGCAGGTTAAAAAGTACTTAAGCCACTGGGTCAACATTTTCAAGACAGGTCAGCAAGGGCATCCTTAGTTTTCTCCCAGTGCAGGTTTTCTTTTTCTTTGGAGATCAAGTTTCCCGAGAGCAGAAGAGATTCAAAAACTTAATGGATTATTTACCTGCTTTCTACTCAAATCTAAATGATCAATTTTGGATGAATTAGCCTTTAAGTGATAATGGCAGGAGCTTGTGTTTCTATAAATGTATTAAGATCAGATAGAAGATGGGTTTATGGAGCCATAAGACTTCTCATTGGGAGAGACAGAATGCGTAACCCTTCTCCTTGTAGTTTCATCATTTCTTGGAGCAAAAGGAACCTCAGAGTCATTTGGTGCAACGCAATCTATTTCCTCGTCTTGCCTGCCATCTTCATTCCCCAGTAAGAACAGACTAAGGATCTGGCTATGCTTAAGAAGGTTCTTTAATATCTCAACCATGAGAAACACACAGACCAGGCCAAGTAATAAATAACCTAGAAAAAAAAAAAAATAATAATTAAAAAAAAAAATTATATTGCATATAATTTTTTTTTCGAAATCTCCAAATCAAATAAATTTATAGAAATAGATGCCAGTTAAATTATTTCTGCTGTGAAAAATTGTTGTGGCCGCCAGCCAAGGAAACAGTGCACAAACACAAAATTTATATATAGTGTTACCTCCAGGCACTTTGTTAATGATTCCACAAATGTATATTTCAGTGCTTGTTTCAATTTGAAGATTGCAACGTTATCTATTAGGTTTTTCCAAAGCACATGCTTACAATGAGCTGCACTGCATGTTAAATAATGCAACAATTTATGATATTGGTGGATTGACAGACATGATAGAAAACAGAAATTAATGCCAAAAAAAAAAAAAAAACACCACACACACACACACACACACACACACACACGAAAAAACAGAAATAACAAAAAATGGGTAGACCAAAAGGATAAATAAAATGAATGGTATATAGATCTTCCTGTTTTGTTGATGGCCAGTGACCATAAAACAGCTTTTTAATACAGTACTTCATTAGCGGATGGTAAGAAAGCATTTGTTCCTAGAAAAAAAAAAAAAACAGAGCACATCTGCATCCCCTAAAAAACACCCACCTGTTGAGACCTACCCATGTGACCTCTTGGTCTGTGAATTGTAAACAGTATCAGGACAACATCCTTTGGCATCTAGGTTACCAAGTGTGTCCCCTCAACCCCTAAGCAGAGACCGCTCATGCTTGCATGTTCAAAATAAATAAAATTAAAAAAATTTACACAGAAATGACAAAATTGACATTTTGTTTGCAGATCAGTAGACAATTTTTTGACTTGCCCATAAGCATTAAGAAAATGCATAACAATATTGATACCTTTTATGTTTGTATCAATCTATTAAACCCTTAAACTGTAAAAACGAAGTTACTTACTGGTAACGTTCTTTCCCGGAATCTTTCAGGACAGCCACCTGAGAGCATAAACGAGCACTTACCCCTAGGGCGGGACCACGGCTTGTAAGACCTTGCGTCCAAAGGTCTCATCTTTAGCCGCCCAAAGATCCACTCTATAGTGTCTTACAAAAAGGTGGAAAAGCTGGACCAAGTTGTCGCTTTACAAATCTGTTCCGGCGTTGCACCAGCTCTCTCTGCTTGCGACGCAGCCATTGCCCTGGTGGAGTGTGCCCCAATACCCTCTGGGACCTGCATACCTCCCAACCTATAAGCCTGTTCAATGGCTTCTTTCAGCCATCTGGCTATGGTACGTCTTGTGGCCTTTTGCCCTTTCCTTACTCCAGAAATCAAAATAAATAAGGAATCCGTCTTCCTAATATCTTTGGTTGCTTCTAAGTAATGCAAGACACATCTCCTTACGTCTAAACTATGGAAAGTTACTTCTTGTTCCTTAGAAGGATTTGGGCAAAACGATGGCAACACAATCTCCTGGCCTCTGTGGAATTTCAAGGCCACCTTAGGGAGAAATGCCGGATCCATCCTAAAAATTATGTGATCCGGAAAAATCTGAAAAAAGAGGGGCCTGATTGATAGGGCCTCTAACTCACAGACCCTTTTAGCTGTAGTAATTGCCACCAAGAAAACTGCTTTAAACGTCAGCATATTCGCATCCCCCAGCTATACGGGTCATACACCCTCGGCCCCATTATGGATGAATCCGAAATCTGCCCCATTTCAATTCCCTTCCAGATCCGGTTCTGTGGGCTAGTAAGGGAATAAAAGTATTGGGGGATATTACCAGAGAGGGAGAGCTGGTCACGTTTGACCAGCTTAAGGCGAGACATGACCTTCCAAACTCCATTTTCTTTAGATTCCTGCAGCTGCGCCATGCTTTTCAGGCGCAGTGTGGCGATCGCAGAGTGGAAATTTTTCCCTCTACATTGGAAACAATTCTAAAAAATGAAGACCTCAAAAAACCATTATCAACTATATACAAGTTGCTATTTACCAAGACTCCTCAGGGTATAATTAAATGTAAAGAACGATGGGAGAAGGAAATTCCTAGCATTCAGGGTGAGGACTGGGAGGATATGTGGGATCGGCCCTTCAAATACCTGGTTTCAGCCAGAGATCGCCTAATTCAATTCAAATTTTTACATCGCATTTACTTTACACCAGCAAGGTTGGCCCGTATATATCCATCTGCTAATAGCCATTGCTGGAGATGCAATCACTCTCCAGCGGATGCAGAGCATATTTTTTGGACATGCCCGCAGATACAAAATTTTTGGATTGAGGTTGCAGGTTGTTTGACAGAGGTAATGAGCATCCCAGTCCCTGTGACTCCTAGAGTTTGTCTTATCGGACTGGTGGAGGAAGTGGTACCAACGCTGGCTCATCGCACATTGCTAAATATAGGGTTATTCTATGGCAGGAAAGCTATTCTTTTAAAATGGAAAAACACCATGGCACCAACATTGTCATTTTGGAAAGGTTTAATTAACTCAGTGGTACCCTTGTATAAAGCCACGTATAGGGCTAGAGGTTGTCCTAAGAAGTTTACTAAGGTTTGGCAGGCATGGCTGGACTCCTCGGCAACAGTGGGTTAGATTGATAGGGACTAAGCATTTATAATTATGGGGACTGCTTGAGGTATAATAAAATATAATATAATACAATATTATATTAATATATAATACAGAATGTGAATTGTATATATTATCTATATAATTTAACGCTCGGAGGAATGAGCAAATATGACTTACAGAGGACATATTTAAAATCATATAAGGTCTGATTGTGCACACTATGATACATTCGTTCTGTAGCTCTTGGTCGGGGTGAGGGGAGGGGGGAGGGGGGGTGGGGTTCTGTTAATCTGTATCTGTTAGTGTTATTTTAGTAGGCCTTGCATGGCCAGTCTCAGGGGGGTATGTTGCTCAACTGAGGAATGTTTTTTTTTTTTTTTTTTTCTTTTTTGTTATGTATGTACCTGTTCTATAAAATCAATAAAAAGATTGTTTAAAAAAAAAAAAAAAAAAAAAACACGTCAGCATATTCAGGTTGCAATTATCCAATGGTTCAAAGGGGTGTGCTGTCATAGTTTGCAGCACTAATGACAGATCCCACTTTGGAAAAACTGTACCCTGTATCGGTCTTTGTCTGCTCAGTGATCTAAAGAGTCTGATTACCCACGGATCAGATGCTAATCGCTTCTCCAGGTAAACAGAAAGTGCTGACACTTGACTTTTAAGCGTACTAAGACTTAGTCCTTTGTCTATCCTGTCCTGTAAAAACTCCAGGACTGCCACTGAGCCTTGTGTATTGAATTTTTTGTCTATACACCATCTGTTAAAACACCTCCATACTTTTTGGTAGATGTTCCGTGTCTCAATCTTCCTGCTTTTCAGCATTGTGTCTATTAGACGGTCTGAGAACCCTTTCGCTTCTAGCAACTGCTCCTCAGACACCATATGGCCAAGTTCCATCTTTCCACTTGGGGGCAGTGTACTGGACACTGGAAGAGTAGATCTTCCTGGATCGGTAAAAACCGGGGGGGGGTTCTACCGCGAGTTCTCTGAGCCTAGAGAACCACGGTCTCCTGGGCCAATAGGGCACTATGAGAATTAGTGTTGTATTCTCCATACGTAATTTTCTTATTACTGCTGGTAGAAGTATTGGTGGGGGAAAGGCATGGCATTTGTTGAATGCCCAGGTTTGTGCCAGCGCATCTACCCCGAGCGCTCCATCCTCTCTTTCCAGGGAGAAGAACGCTCTGACTTTCCTGTTTTCCTTTGAGGCAAACAAGTCCACCTGAGGTGTTCCCCACTTGTGAGCAATCTGCTCGAATACCTCCTGCTTCAGCGCCCAATCGCCTTCTCTCACTCTTTTCCTGCTGAGGAAATCTGCCACCCTGTTTAAATCCCCCTTCAAATGGATTGCTGATAAAGAGAGTAGGTTTCTTGCTCCCCATTTCAAGATCTCCTCTGCTAAGGTCCACAGGGTTCCGCTTCTTGTTCCTCCCTGTTTGTTTATATAGGCGATCACTGACACATTGTCGGACCTGACCTGTAAATGCTGACCTTTCAACTCTGTCTGGAAGGCTTGAAGTGCATACCATACTGCTCTCAATTCCTTCCAGTTGGATGATCTCCTCCTCTCTTTCTCTCCCCCCCAAGTACCTGGTGTTATCTGAGAGCTTAAATGTTCTCCCCACCCTACGCCGCTTGCGTCTGTGGTTAAGATTCGGGAAATGGGTAGGTTCCACAGCCGTCCCTGTTTCATGTTCTCTATTGTCCTCAACCACCATAAGGTTCCTTTCACCTTTGCTGATAAAAGAACCTTGGCGTCTAAGGACTCCTGCTTGTGATTCCACATTTTTAACAGGAACACCTGCAGCGGCTGAAAATGCAGGCCTGCCCACTGGAATCGCAGATGTTAGCAGTCCCAGTGTGGACATTATCTGCCTTATGGCACACGGTATATTGGCTTGTAATAAGCTTACTTCCTTCTGAATCTTTCCAATTTTTTCTTCTGGTAGAAACAGTCTTTGGTGCGCTGAATCTATGACATACCCTAAGTATATTATTTGCTGACTGGGTTGTAAATTGGATTTTTCCAAATTTACCAGCCAACCCAGACTTTCTAAGAACGTCTGTAGCTGTTCTAGCTGTGTGTAGCTGAGGTTTTCTAGTAACTTCCGGGGCGACTCTGCAAACAGGAGGAGGTCGTCCGAGTAAGCAATGATAGATATGCCTTTGACCCGTAATGGTGCCAGAGCTTCGGCCAGAATCTTGGTAAAAATTCTGGGCGATGAGGAGAGGCCGATGGGTAGAGCCTGAAATTGAAGGTGCCTGGTTCCTATTCCCGTCTCTATTGCAAACCTTAGAAATTTTTGACACTCCTGCTGTATCGGGATGTGCAGGTACGCGTCCTTTAGGTCAAGGGAGACCATATAACAGTTTGGGGGCAGTAGGGCCCTTACTGAATATATGGACTCCATTCTGAACCTTTTGTAGGTTATAGATAAATTTAGAGGTTTGAGGTTGAGGATGGGCCTGACCTTCCCTGAAGTTTTCTGCACTCCGAATATGTGGGAGTAGAAACCCTGCCCGCTCTCTCCCTTTGGTACTTTGATGATCACCTTTTGTTGCTGGAGTTCCTCTAAGAATCTCATTAATCCTCTGGCCTTCTTGTTTTTTGGGGGGTTTGGTGATGTATAATCTGTTTGGGGATGCTCGAGAACTCCAAACGATATCCTTCCTTTATTGTTCTCAGAATAAATTTGTTGGAAGAGATCTCTTCCCAATGCGGAAGGAAGGCCCCCAGTCTTTCCTCCCCCACTGCGACTATTCTGTCATTTCTTTTGGGTTTGCTTAGGAGGACGAAAAATCGCCCCCCCCTTGCCTTTCCCTCTCTGAACCCAAGGTCTCTTCTGGGTTTCCATTTTGGGAGCTGTAAATCAGGGTCTTGTATTCCCTCTTTGCCTCTTATTTTGTTGTGGCCATTTCCAATTTGCCTTACCCTTCTTATCTGCCGTTCGGTCCAGCACCTTCTCTAACCCTGGTGCGAATAGCAGATCCCCTGTAAAAGGAATTCCGCAGAGCTTGGCTTTGGACGCGCAGTCACCCTGCCATGTCTTAAGCCATAATGCCCTTCTAGTGGAATTGGCTAGGGCGGAGGACCTGGCTGCCATTCAAACCAATTCTGTGGATGCGTCTGCGATATACGCAAGACCTCGCAGCAGCGTGGGAAATGAATTTAGGATCTGCTCCTTCGCAGTACCTTCCTCAATGTGAGCCTGTAATTGGTTTAACCAGAACTCTACGTTCCTAGCTACCACCGCGACCGCCATCGCTGGCTTTAGGCTACCCACGGTTGAGTCCCATGACTTTAACAGGGAGTCCATCCTTTCATCTATTGGTTCAGATAAAACCCCCATGTCCTCAAAGGCTAAGTCCGTGTGCCTCGACACCTGCGAGAAGGCCGCATCTAGTTTTGGAATCTTGTTCCAAACTGATGCTGGATCCTCTGAGAAGGGAAATCATCTTTTTAAGGCCTTAGAAAAAAAATGGCTCTCTTTCAGGTTCCTACCACTCTTCTTTAATAGCCTCTATAAGGATCTCATGAACAGGAAAATTCTTCTTTTCCTGTTCCCCTAGGCCCACATACATTTGATCATGTAGTGACAATGTCTTCTTCTCCGTTGGTATACCTAGTGTGGTATAGATGGCCCCTGATCTACCTCATCTAATGAGAGCTTGTATCGGGATGGCTTCCTGGAATCCCCATCCAGGGCTTCCCCCTCAGACTCTTGGGAGCCAGATGTTGCACTGTCAGGCTCCTCTTCCACCTCTCTAGGGGCTACTCAAGAGCCTGCACTCGTGGAGGGTATTGCCTGTGTTTTTCTTAACGTTGTTGTCGGAGGAGCAGTCTGAAGCTGTGGCATTTGGAACCCTTCAAAAAAGGTTCTGAAGGATTCGAAAGTATTGGACAATTCCTTAACCGATGCCACTAGCTCACCCTGCTCTGAAGAGTGTTCTTGTACTAGTTTACTAATACACTCTTTGCATAATGTCTTTTCCCAGGTATCTTTAAAAGGTTAACCTTAGAGGAAGGGCACCTTTTGTTTGAAACATGAGGGACCCTGGTTTTTTCTGTTTTCTGAAAAGACATAAGACAAAAACCCCATAACCATTAATACACAGTACCCTTCCCCGCACATTTGCAGGAGTGCAACACTTTCATTCGGGCTTGCCTCACCAGGGGCCCTATGAATCCACCCTCTGACACATGAGGGTCTTTAACCTACTCCCCCCCCTCCCTTAGCCCTAATTGATAGGAGGGGGGGGTGGTGGTTCAGGCCAGGGGAGCTCCACCCTAGGTTCCCCTTACCTTCACATGGCTGGAGCTGGTCTCTGCTGGAGCAGTGCGGTCTAGGTCCTCTGCATCCGCCATCCTCGTGTCACCTCCGGAGCCTCTGCTGTCTCTACAGCTTGTATGGCTCCTCTCCAGCCCATGCCTGGCTCCTTTTCAGTGTTCGCAGCCGGAACCGGAAGCCACAAACCCGGAAGTGCATGCCCCTTTTGGCCGGATATGACGTCACCCGCCACAGGCCGCGCAGTCCCAGTACCCGGCATGTTAGTTTCCACATGCTGCTGGGGGTATGAGACTGCAGGAGCTGCGCTCCATTTCACTGCGCTCAGCGATGAAAAGGTCGCCCCCCCGACCTCAACCTGCGCTCAGGGATGTGGGGGTGGCAATAAGAAGAAAGTTCTTTCTGACCAGGTTAGTGTAAACCGCTGTGGTCTATACACCAAATTCTCTGGTCTGTCCTAGCAGTCCCCACTCTCTTTCAGGACATGTTGCCTGAGCCTCCTCTGGCTCTCCTGGCTGGTTCCTATGGTGTCTCCCCTCTGGAGGAAACACAAATAACTGAGGAGCCAGCAGGGGAGGAGGAAATTTATACAAGCTGGCACAAGTGTTTCCAACAGAAGGGAGGAGCCAAGCTCTCAGGTGGCTGTCCTGAAAGACGATTAGGGGAAAATATGTTATGATGTATTTACAAATTAAGCCTGCAACTACTGTTTGCAGGCTTTATTTAGAAAGGAGCAGATGCATTGCTGATATACAGAGAAGACCCTGAAGGTCTGCAGGTTTACCAAGATAGTCACTTTCCAGGGAATACATTGAGTGAAGATTTACTTCAGGAAGATCATTTTTCTATAACAGGGAGGTATTCAACAGTTTGAGGGAGTATTTGCCATCTTTTGCAGCAAGAGCTTTTTTTTGGCAATTTATATTCTCTTGACAGGCATGTTTAATCTGTAAGCCTTTACACCAATTCCTAATATAGTCCTAATAATTGAATGGACTAACTTAAAAGAGAACCCGTGCATAGGTCAGCAAAGCACATCAATATTGTCACTGACTCTACCAGCAGCATAGTCTTACTTTCAATCTGTTACTCTTCTGCTCGGTTTGTCCATCAGGAGCAAAGAAAAATACCCCTTACTCATAGGTGTAAGGATAATTTGCACCACCTACCTGATTGAGGCTGAGTTAACAAGAAAGCTTTCCTAATACCCTCTGAAGTTGCTGACAGGGCAGAAAAGGACAAGGGGTGGCAGCAGAGGATCTCAAGACCTTCTGAATACTGCTAAGGTGCTGGAGAGATTCAGACAGTGGCGGCACTATCACTACTAGAGATTCAGATAGTGGCGGCACTATCAGGTTTTTGGAGTCTGGCAAGGCGTGGCACCCGGTGTTGGTTCAAACCAGCTCGGCTGTGCTACATCTGATAAACCCAGGGGTGGTCCTCAGTTGCCTTTTCCTAGCACTCCCCTCTCCGTTGTTCTTTGTATACTTCATTGCCGCCCCCTTTTTGGCCAATCGGAGTCTGGACCCTAAGGCATACTTTGGCATTTATTCAAGATAGGAGCAGCTTCTGTGAATTCGTGCTGGGGGCCCCGGCCCTTATTTGGGTAGATGGAGGTCATCTTGTTTCTCTGGGTATGTCCCATAGCCACTTCTGAGATGCCACAAGCGGTTGTCAATTTGGCAGATTGTACGTTTATTCAGTGGGTAATGAATCTGGCTGTTAAAGCTTTCATCCTACTGGGTTTATTTTTGCCCCCTTTTAGGCATACTGACCACTTGACCCAGGCACACTTCAGGTCTATGTTCTCTGTTGCTCTTTGTTCCTTTCCTACACTATCCACAGATTGACTCCGAGTACAATACAAGGTTGTGTAAAGCTTTAAATAGGGTGATTGGAGCAAAAGTCAGTGCATGCTCTGACCACATGCTACAATATACACCCAAAACTTTGGGCATGGGCATGCTTCTGACATTCCGACAATGTGACTTATCCCACAGTCTTCCCATGCAAAAGTGCTGGTGCTTGGTGGTTCGCTACTTAGGCAGTGCTGTCGGGTGCAGTGCTGTTGGGTGAGAAGAGAGTCCTCAGCCATGTGTAAGCTCCAAGTCACAACTGGAAGCTTTCCATGGCTTCCTCTCTTCTCTCCCAGCAGTTGAATGCAGTGGCAGGGTTATGAATGGCAGGTACATATGTTCAGTGGGTAGCCTGGCATTAAAGTGAGCGGGTTTGCACAAACAATGCATCGGATTGCTTTAAACATTAAGCTAATCTCTTCAAACAAATTCCTAATGCTTAACGACCTAATAGTTAACAGACTTTGTTAACATAAAAAAAAAAAAAAAAAAAACAAACAACAACACACACACACACACACACACACACACACACACACACACACACACACACACACACCAGATCAAAGCACTAAAGAATTAATTTTAGGATTTTAAACTACTTGCAGTGCACATTTGACTTTGCTAGAACATTTGACTTTTTGAAGAGTCAAATTACTTTGCACAGCCCCTTCCGTCCCGGATCATAGGACGTTCCTCTTCCGGAAGGGTCCAATTACTCTTGTGCTCGTCCAGCTTCTTCTACCTACATTACCAGTACCAAATTTTACATCTCCTTTACGTCAACATTACGCCAAATTTTACGTCAACACATTGAAATCAGCCAATTTGTCAGAAAGACTTTCTTGCAAGTATATCTGACCTCCTTATGTTAAGTAAAAGGGCAGAAACGAAAGCATGGATAGTGTCCGAGTGGTGGGAACAAACTTTGTCAGTGAAAAACAGAATATACAAATATGTTTCCTCTCACAATAAGAATGGATTCGTATTGCACAGTTTAAGCAATACATACACGCTAACAGACGTTTGATAAAAAGTCAACTTTCAATTCCCGTTTGTAGGTTTTTTTTTTGTTTGTTTTTTAAACAAACAAGTCATGGTTAGTTTAATTTCCCTTAAGGTGGTCTATATTGATATGTCTATTATTACTCCTGCTGCAGCGCTACAGCCCAAAGCAATCCTTGTATACAAAATGTTAAGTGAATAACAGGAAATTTTAATTAAACCATAAATGGTCATTAAACGTTAAAACTGAATTACTATACCAAACACAGCACACTAGCCTTCATAAAGTTTTGGTTGTAAAAAGGAATTGAAAGTACAAAGCTGAACACTTTTTTTTTTTTTAAAATAAAAACACACAACTGGTTTGTAACAAAGAATTAAGTTTTCCTTGTGACAATCTTATGTCTTTGGCAGCAGCAGACACCCTCTGGTCAACTGTCCTCAGAAGCAAAGAGCTATCAAAAACATGCTTGAAAACCTTGTCCAATCAATACGAAATTAACGTTTGCTGGAAGCTAGTTACCCACGCTCTTTACTCCTTCCTGTTCAATTAACAAAAATACGCATGCTTGGACAAGAATTCATGTTTATGTGACAGATCACCAATAACAAATCTGAGTGGGGATTGTGTCTGCACTTTTGACTATTTATGGCCATCCTAAAACAAAAATTAATATCTTACAAGGTTTCCATAATTCAGTTTCAGATTTAAGTACCCAATTCATATTCCCAAAGAGCAGAAGAACGTGTATAGCTTAACAAGCAGTGCATTAGCTCATCATGGCATAGCTCTGCTCTTGTGGTAAGCACATTACCCTTTGGGTCTATCCACATGCACCCATAGGAGAATACACCAATAAGTGGATGTACAGGAGAGCTTTCATGTGAATTTGTACAGTGATCAACTGACAATGTAGCACTGCCTCAATAGAAACCTGTACTGGACAACATGAAGCTCTACCATTTCTGATCTCCTGAAAATGCTAGTTTCCTGGCTGCACCCAAACTCAGCATTTCTTGAGTTATTGACCAAGGTAAAAGCATAAAGCAAGCAAAGTCAGTGTAATGTTAGAGTTCCTGATTTCCATACCTGCTCGTGAGAGGAGACCAAGTTCAGGTCTCCATCCTTTCTAAAATTTCCTCTCCCTCATGATTGGATCAAGCTTTTTCAATACAGTAGAGCAATGGTAATGTGAAAACGCCTTAGGAACCAGTTTTCTGGTTATTTTAGGTTGGTTTAAAATACATTCTGGGAAAAAACAAAAAAAACAAACCACACACACACACACACACTATTTTATGGAGCTTCTTGTTAGTAGTGTCAATTGCAGGTTAACAGAAAACTAAAGAGCTAATAGTTTACCTGCTCTATAATTTGCACCATAGATGTTTTGGAACTACATTTCCCATGATGCTCAACTACACTGCAGAGTGCATGAGCATCATGGGAAACGTAGTTCCATAACATCTGGGGTGCCAAAGTTCGCCATCACTGCTCTAGGGGATGGTTAAAAAAAAAAAAAAAGAGAAAGGGGGGGGGGGGGGAGTAGGGTGTGGCACACTGGTGATCTTTGCTCTGTTTGTCATGGTAGATATCAACCTTTTAAAAAGGTTACCTACCCTTGGTCTAGTTGATTTTAGTAAACCCACCCCATTGCCAAGTTTTAAAACATCTCACTGGAGGCTCAGGTTGATTTTCTAGGTGCCACCTTTTTTTTTTTTCTTTTCAGCCAATTGTATGCTATTCTGCCTCATGTGGTCCCAAGAGCCCGTTACAACATGATGCAGCCATACCTACTTTGGCTCAACCTGTGCTTTGGAACAAACACATATCCATAGGGACATCTGTGGTATATATGGGGTAGGATTAATAAAAAAAAGGAACAAAGAACAAACATGGAGAAATGTATAAAGTGAAGTGTCATACCACACTGGTGACAGGTTCACTTTAGGTCCACCTGCTGTGTACTTAAAAGGGGTTGTAAACACTCTTAAAAAAAACAAACAAAAAAAAAAACAAAACACACACACACACAACAAACAAACACATGTCATACTTACCTCCTCTGTGCAGTTAGTTTTGCACAGAGTGGCCCTGGGCCTCCTCTTCTGGGGTCCCTCATCGGTGCTGGTGGCACCTCCCCACATCGAGTGTCCACGTTGGAGAAGGCTCTCCTAAGGTGGACACCCGTGCGGGCGCGCTCCTGAGTACTGCATCTGTGTCCATTCACACAGAATGCAGGACTTAGCCCCGCCCCCAGTCTTTGGATTTGGTTGACAGCAGCGGGAGCCAATGGCTGTGCTGCTATCAATCTATCCAATCAGGACACGAGACACCAGCTAGAGGTGGTGTGCTCGTTCCCGGACAGAAGACTACAGTTTTCAGGTAAGTAAAAACAGGGGGGCTGCAGCACTACAGAAGGTTTTTCACCTTAATGCATCAAGGTGAAAAACCATGAGGGTTTACAATCCCTTTATGTCTCAATGTAAGCTTTATTTTGTCTATCCTTGTTCTGCCTCCACCACTACCTCTATCACAGCTTTAGTTCCTGTTATTATTTCATTTCTTCATCAATAATCTCAAGGAGAGCTTTCATCACCCTTCTGTACACCCATGAAAGAATGACAGGAGCCACAGACCACAAGAAGAGCGTAAACAATTTAAATCACCCTTGAAACCCCCATAGAGGAATCTAATCTGGAAAATACTGATGTGTTATTACGACAGAGAATTACTTACCGATGACCAGGAGCTTGTAGAGTGCTGGCAACCGTTGGCCACTCTGTTCACCAGGTACATAATCTCCAAGACCAACTGTACTCAAAGAGATAAAGCAGAAGTACAGGGCATCCGCATAACCCCAATTCTTTTCTAGAGAATTGAATAAAATGGCAGGAATGAAAAAGCAAAGGAGACACATGAAGGAGATTAAAACTATGGCGTGGATCCACTCTAGCGTGTGGTTATTTAAGGTGTTCCAGCGGCGGTGAAAGTAGCGAAGTGGTATGTCTCGCAGTAAAATTGTCCATTTCTGAGCAACAATAGAGAGTAAAGATAAGGTGAATGGGATTCCAAAAAGGCAGTAAAATACACAAAATACCTTTCCACTCAGTGAGATGGGAAAGGGATGTCCATAACCTGTAGGAAACAAAGGTTTTATTAATTAAATATTCTAATATGATTGAATTTGCTTTTAAATATCTAGTGAAAGCAATACCATCCTCGGTATATCGATCTAAATTAAATATTACTATTGGTGGATGTAAAAAACCTTAGTTAGACTTACCGGTAACGGTATTTCTACGAGTCTTTCAGGACAGCACCTGGTGAGCGCACAGCTCCACCCACTTTCCCAGGATATACTCAGTCAGTTTTCTTTATAGACCAGACACTTCCACCATGGCCTCAGTTGTTTTAGAGTACCTCCAGCCATGCTGAAATTAGATAAGCAGAACATAGCAATAACACCACATTTTATAATACTTTAGGGTGGGTCATCGGTGCTGTCCTGAAAGACTCGTAGAAATACAGTTACCGGTAAGTCTAAGGTTTTCTCACCTCGTCTTTCAGGACAGCACCTGGAGATGATAAAAGAGTACTTACTCTAGGGTGGGACCACCGCCAGGAGGACTTTTCTGCCAAAAGGACTGCTCTGATGCAGAGAGCAAATCCAACCTGTAATGGCGGGTAAAAGTGGAGAAGCTTGTCCATGTAGCCACCTTGCAGATCCATCCTGGAGAAGCCCCTCCCTGTTCCGCCCAGGATGCTGCTACTGCCCTGGTTGAATGGGCCCCCACTCCTGTGGGAGGATCTACCCCTGAAGCTTTATAGGCTTCATTGATGGCCATTCGTAGCCACCTACCTATGGTGTTTTTGGAAGCACCTTATCCTTTACCTGGGCCAGAGAATAGTATAAAAACAGTGAATTTGATTTTCTGAATTCCCTTGTGATCTTCAGATAATGTAGTATACATCTCCTTACATCTAGGCTGTGAAAGTCCCTTTCCCTCGTGCCGGATGGTGAAGGATAGAAGGTTGGGAGAACTATCTCCTGTGACCTGTGGAATACCGTTGAAACCTTAGGTAAAAATCCCGGGTCAGTTCTCAGCACTACCCGATGCGGAAATATAGAACAGAAAGGTTCAATAATGGACAAGGCTTGCAATTCGCTCACCCTCCTGGCTGAAGTGACTGCAACTAAAAGTGCTAATTTAAGCGACCAAAATCTGATTGTCGCTTCCTCTAGAGTTTCAAGGGGTCTTTTAGTCAGACCCTGTAATACCAGAGATAAGTCCCATTTTGGAAAAAAAAAAAAAAAAAAACCCTTAAGGTACTGGCCTAGCTCTGGTCAGTGCCTTAAAAAATAAGCGGATCCTGGGATAATTGTCTCTCCAGGAACACCGAAAGAGCGGCCTCTTGCACCTTTAGGGTGCTAGTCGCCAACCCTTTTTCCATTCCTTCGTGTAGGAATTCTAACATGGAAACAACTTCCTTTTGGTGAAAACACTTTACTTGCGCACCAGGAATTAAAACATTTCCATGTCTTAATGTAAATTGCTTGAGTGACCTTCTTTCGGCTGTCTAGTAACTGTTGAAACTAATTTATTAGACAAGCCCTTACTTTTTAGGATCTGCTCTTCAGTAACCAAGCAGCTAGTCTCAGGTGCTCGATATTGGGATGTTGAAGGGGCCCCTGGGTTAGCAGGTCTCTCTGAAGAAACCAGTGAGGTTCCACCACCATATTCTGTATGGTTGAAAACCATGCCCTTTTGGGCCAGAATGGGGCTATTAAGATCATGGCTGTAGACTCCCTCTGTAGCTTTTTTAGTACTAATGGAATCATTTGGAGGGGGGGGGGGGGGGGGAGGCGTAGCACAAGTGGAAGGTCCATTCCATGGTTGCGCTAGTGCGTCTAGTCCTTCTGCTTGATCTCGTCTGTTCAGGGAGAAGCAAGTCTCTACCTTTGTATTGGAGTGAGATGCAAATAGTACTATTTGGGGAGTCCCCCATCTTTCTGTTATTCTCTGGAATACATCTGTATTCAGATCTCCCTTTAGGTGTACCGCCATCAGGAATGCTGGATTGGATTCTGCCCAGGACATAATTTGGAGGGCTGAGGAAAGCAACACTCTGCTCCTCGTGCCTCCCTGTCTTGTTATATAGGCCACTGCTGTGGCATTGTCCAACAACACTTGAATGTGGTGACCCAGAACTTGGTCCCTAAAAGCCCATAATCCCAGGAAAATAGCCCTCAACTCCCTCCAATTGGAGGATCTCCTGGCCTCTCTGGTTGTCCATGCTCCTTGGGCCATCTGTCCGTCCAGATGGGCACCCCAACTCCAGAAGCTTGCGTCTGTTGTCAGACTTTGCTCTATGGGTAAAGTCCAAAGTAGACCCCTGTCCAAGTTTGACTGATTCCTTCACCACCATAGTTTTCTCTGAACTTGAATGTGGATCCTGATTAATTTCTCCAGCAGGTTCTCCATAGGACCAATTCCTGAGAATTGTCTGCTGGAGATCTCTTGCATGGAGATGTGCCCATTGCACTGCTGGTGTTGAGAACGTTAGGAGGCCTAGAATAGACATGACTGCCCTGATTGAAATTGGAAGATTTGTCTGAGTCCCTTTTACTGACTCCTGGACCTTTTCTATCTTGTCCTCTGGGAGAAAAATTCTTTCCTGAATGGAACTGATAGTATAACCCAGAAACTTTATTGCCTGGGACGGGATCATATTTGATTTTTCTTTGTTGATGATCCATCCGAGATTCTCCAAGTGTGTTCTCGTCTCTTCTAGATCTTTCTCCAATAGATCCCTTGTTCTGGCAAATAGCAAGAGGTCGTCCAGGTATGGAACTTTTGATATCCCCTTTAATCTGAGGGGTGCTAGGGCCTCTGCTATAATTTTTTGTAAATATCCTTGGCGAGGACGACAGGCCGAAAGGGAGGGCTCTGAATTGTAGATGTGAGATTGACTCTCCCATCTTGACTGCTAATCTTAGGTACTTCTGCGATGTTGGAGCTATAGGCATGTGCAGGTATGCATCCCTCAGATCTATTGGTGCCAAAAAAACAGCCTGGCGTCAGAAGATTTTTTACTGAAAAGATTGTGTCCATCCTGAACTTTTTGTACCCAATTGATTTGTTCAGTATTTTCAGGTTTAAGATTAAATGGAATTTCCCTGATAGTTTCCTTACTAGGAATATGTGCGAATAGTGGGGGGAGAGAGACAGTTATAATCACCCTCTGTTGGATGAGTTCCTGAAGTAGAGCTGACACCTAGAGTTTTTTCTAGGTCCCGTGGAGCCTGGGTTACATAAAAGCGATTTGGAGGGGATTGAGAGAACTCCAGTCTGTAGCCCTCTATGATTTTGAGAACGAATGGACTGGAGGTCGCCGTCTTCCACTGTGGGAAGAAGGCTTGCAACCTTCCTCCCACAGTCGGAGGACTGTCACTGGTTCTTTGTGGTTTGGACAGGAGGTCGGAATAGTACCTCTGACTTCCCCCTTCCTCTTTGGGACCTCCAGGGTCTTTTATACCCTGTCTCCTTCTCTTCGGTTTGTCGAAAAGAACGAAAATTCTTTTTTGGCCTGTGTTAACTACCTTCTTTTTTAATGGGAAGGCCTTTTTCTTATCAGCCAGTCTATCAAGTACGGCTTCCAGATCAGGACCAAAAACTAAAGTTCTCCTCAAAAAAGGCAACCCACATAATTTTGCCTTTGAGGTCGTATCCCCTGACCAGGTCTTCACCCATAAAAGCTCTGCAAGCTGAGTTTACCAGGGCCGCGGATCTTGCCGACATTTTAATAGATTCGGCAGAGGCATTTGCCATGTACCCTACGGCTTTTTGCAGTACAGGCAGAATGTCTAACAGGTCCTTTCGAGAAGTTCCTGCTTTAATGTGCGTTTTTAATTGCTCGAGCCAATATTCCAGGTTCTTAGCCACCACAGTTGATGCCATAGCTGGCTTTAAATTGGCTAGAGTTGAATCCCATGCCTTTTTTAATAGGGAATCTGCTCTCTTGTCCATGGGGTCTTTCATTACGCCCATGTCCTCAAAGGCCAAGTCTGTGTTTCTTGACACCTGTGAAAAGGCCGCATCAATCTTTGGCTTTTTATTCCAGACCTGCTCACTATCTTCCTCGAAAGGGAATCTTCTTTTGAAAGATTTAGAGAAAAAAGGGGCCCTCTCTGGGTCCTTCCATTCTCATTTCACTGTTTCGGATATAAAAACATATGCACTGGGAATACTCGATGCTTCACTTCCCCCATGCCCTGGAACATTTTATCGTGCAAGGACAGCTGAGCCTTGTCCTCTTTGATGTTTAGAGTTGTATGTATAGTTTTTAACAGATCATCCACTTCATCTAAAGACAATCTATAGTGAGAAGAAGAAAACTTCTTTCATCCTCCTCTTCCTCAGAACCTGGGGAAACACTTCCCTCTTCGTCCTCTGATTCACTGTCCCCTCTGGGTGCAGGAATACGTGGACGAGAACAGGATGGGCGAATTGCCACTACTGTTCGGCTGTGCCACCGGATGTTTATCCAAAAAAGAACGGAACGACTCAAACGTGTCCGCTAGTTCTTTTCGAAAGGAGTTTAATAGTTCTCCTGGCTGGGTAGCAGGTGTAGCTGGGAAAGTTTCCTCCCTAACTAGATCTGCTATACAGGTCTTGCATAACGCTTTAGGCCACGATTCCCTAAGCGTATTTTTGCAAGATGGGCATTTCCCGAGGAGGGGAGGGGTTTGACTTTCTTTGGCTTTAGCCTGAAATACATCAACACAAACCCTTATATTAAAGCATATCCATATATACATAAACATGATAAATGATTAGCGGTTTTAACCCTTAGTAACCAGCTGCCAAAGAGAGGAGCTAACCCTTTAGCTCCTATATTTGTTACCACAGCAACGCTCCCCCACTGAGTCACTATATACAGATACAAACACACTTTCCTTGCACTGTAAGCAAGAAGAGTGGCGCAGGCTCCCTTGCATCCCCCCAGGGAAGCAAGTGAGGGAAAAACAAGCCCTTAGATAAAAAGTACAGGGACCTCTGCCCCTGCTTACCTGAGTCTGGCTGGTGTTAGTGGCTCCTGCTCCTGCCACCGCCGTCTTTTCCTCTTCCATCTTACAAAGCTGTAGCGGCATCCGGCTGCTTTTATTTTAAATATTCCCGGTCCTTACACCGCTGTGCAAGGACCCAGAAAAAGCATGGAGGCTAAAAACAGAGGAGACGCCGCTCTCACCTCTGAAGCACGCCTCCTCCTTTCAGCCTACAGCCGCCGGTCTGATGAGACCGGGACCCCCTGCAGCCTGAACCCTCGCTGGATATGGAGGGAAGCAGACACCAAAGAATCCCCCTCACGTAAGGGGAGATGCTTGGCTGGCCTGAAGGAAAAAAAGACACAGTCACAGGTATGCCCCATACTGTCTCCACCTGGAGAGAGCGTAGCACACCCTTGGTTCCCTGCAGCGCTTCCACCATGGTTGGAGGAAACACTAAAACTGAGGCCATGGTGGAAGTGTCCGGTCTATAAAGAAAACTGACTGCAGTGTTTCCTGGGAAAGTGGGTGGTGCTGCGCTCTCTCCAGGTGCTGTCCTGAAAGACGAGGTGAGAAAACATGCCATTTTTTAATTAGATAAAAGACTAAAAAGACAACCAACACGTTTCATGGGCCAAAAGCTCTCCCCCTTCAAATAGATGTAAAATTGGTATAATAAGTCTAACAACATAAAATAGCATGGGTAACATATACATGCACATAAGAATAAAACAAAAGAATATCAGATGTTAAATGACAGAGTATGATAAGTTTAAGAATTATCATTGTCAGGTACTACATACTCCATACACACCATTGTACATATAACTGAATAATAATATTATATTATTATTATTATTATTATTCCCACAGGTTAAAAGAAAGCGCTTTGAAAGCATCTCTCTAATGTAGTGAAACCCTAAGTCTAAGGCCTCATTCACATGGGGCACATGAATCCGTCCATGTGACAGTCGTGTTTGCCTGCATGGGGATGCACAGGTGTTCTGTGCATCCCTATGCAGGCAGTGCCATTCATGTCAATTGGCACAGAGCTGCCACTTCTAGTATTATTGTCCATGATCTGATGTTCGCGTTGATACCTCATGTGTGGGGGTGATCGCTGTTTGCATGTGTGTGGGACTGACACATACGTTCATCTATGCGCGCAAGCATTTTATTGCTGTCACAAGCAATGTAAACATCATTGTAAAAGTAATAGGCATGCGACAACTACTCTCTATGGAGGGATCTGGAGTCAATAATACCCCAAATCCCTCCTCTGCACTTAAAAGCGGGGGAAAAAAAAAAAACACACCAAGATCAGCGTTTTTTTTTTTTTAAAAGGTTGCTGATGATTGGGATGGGCGAATGGTTTTGGCCGAGCGGGAGTTTGGGCCAAACATTGGCTGTTCGGAAATTCTCTGACCAAACCGAATTATATAGTCGTTTGATCACAATGCACTGAAAACCCTGATTGGCTGAAGCAATTAAAGCTTCGCCCAATTAGGGCACTGAGCACTGTCAGAGCCATGATTGGACACGGTCATGACTGTATCCAATCATGGCTCATTGCTTCTAATCCTGCCCCACACTATAAAAGTATTCTGTCTATAGCAGCCATTTGTAGTGTTATAGCAGCATGGAGAGAGATAGAACAGGGATCTGTTCAGTGCTATTAGACAGTGGGGGGTTGATTTACTCAAGGCAAATCTACTTTGCACTACAAGTGCAGTCGGTGTAGATCTGAGTGGAAGCTCTTTTGATTTTATCATCCAATCACGTACAAGCAAAAAAGTACTAGTTACTTACCGGTAACTGTCTTTCTGGGAAATCTTCCAGGACGGCACACCTGAGAGATGAGAGGCTCCTCCCCACAGGAAACACAATCAACAGGTGTTTTAAGACCCCACCCTTCCCCTTGATCCTCAGTTTGTAGAGAAGTAACTCCTGAACCTGGTTCACAAGGGAAATCATTCCTCATAGGCACTCACCTTCTAGTGTTCTAAAATTTTCCCTCCTCCAATGGGTGGGAAGTAGGCCTGCCGTCCTGGAAGATTTCCCAGAAAGACAGTTACCGGTAAGTAACTAGTACTTTTCTCAAGTCACCTTCCAGGACGGCACACCTGAGAGGATAAGCAAGTACCTCAAGCCTACCTTAGGTTGGGACCACTGCAAGACCCTCTTGGCGAACCTCGGTTCTGCAGTGAGCTTTACCTTCACTCCATATGCTTGATGAAGGTATCTTAGCTGGATCATGCAGTCTACTCCACCAATGTCCCTGCCTTCTCTGCTTCGGATGCAGGATCTAGGTGGAGTGGGCTCTTAAAGATGGAATCAGAAAACATGTTAAACTTGTAGGTCATCAATGTTGCCTGTCACACCTCTAACAATGGCCTATAGGTGCTGCTTAGAACCACTAAAAAGATCAGAGACCTGTGTTGTAAGGCAAGTACACTACATTGATCAATAAGGGGGCCTGTCTTAACACAACCCTGTCCAGGGAAATCAATTTTAAAAAAAGGGGTGCCCCTGACAGACAACCTCTTGTTGATTTTTATCTTTACGTCAGCAAAAGACTGAAGGGAAACCTACTTAAGGGAAATAGATTAACAGAAGCTCAATCCCTGGGTTTAAGGCATGCCCAATCTATAGTTTTACTTACACCTGAGAGCCTACTCAGGAGATTAACATCCATAGCAGGAGTAGAACACTCATATTGCTACATCTAGGTTTTGCTAGAAGGGCAAAATGAAGGCCATGCACAGAGTTGTAACCTATTGGGTCGGGTATACATTTTTATACTTCATCTTCAGGCCATAATACTCCTCTGAACAGAACGTCCTAAGTTCTTATTAAACAGGGTGATTCATTATCGCCTTCCTCCAGTGACCCATAACCCTACTGGGCTTCAACCCTAGGAAGCTGGCTCTGGCATCCCTGAATGTAAGGGGGTCGAGGCTTTGATATGTGACATCTGCAGCCAGAACTCCTGGCCTTTCCATGGAAGAGAAGGCTGAAATACAAAAGGCGATACATGTATTATTAATATCACAAATAAAAAGACCATAGATTGTGGACATAGCACAATAGATTTAGACAGAAAGGACACAAGCATAGACAACAATGTTGTGTATCTGAGTGTGACTAGCTAAACCAACATATCAAATATGGGAAGAGACCCAAATCTGAAGCTCAATGTAGACAAAGGCCTCTTTCACACGAGACGGACTCCGCTTCCACGGAGTCCGCCGGCTCAGCGGGAGATCAGTCCGTTGATCCGGCGGATGACAGGTCCCTCTCTGCTCACTGAGCGGGGAGGGGCTTGTCAGGCGCCGCTGCCGCCTATGGAGAGATCGGATGAAAAAACGGACAGCATGTCCGTTTTCATCAGATAGCGATGGACCTGGACGTAGGGCCATCCGTCTGCTTTTAGCGGATCGGACATGTCTCCGCTGACATCCGTCGTTCCATAGGCTAACATGGAGCGCCCGTTCAGGTCCGCCGTCAAAACTGACAGCGGTCCGATCATGTGAAAGGGGCCAAATAGTCCTCACAGTCTGGTTTTCTGATGTGCGGCCAATATGTAAGCATTAAGACACAATTAAGCATTAAGACACAAACAAACCCTAAATGCTGCACATTTCTCAACGCGCAACATGTCGAGCATATAGAGAGCATTTAAAGTAGATCACTGTACCTGCAATTCAACCCAACTTCGTCCCCACAATCATTATTGTAACCTATCAGGGAAGTTTTCTTTCCTTCTTCTAATTGAATGTTGGATCTTATGTATTGCTAGCAGGGTTTTAGATAATATATGCAGGGGAGGATCCACTTGACATAGGCAATACAGATGTTATATGTATATTGTATTGTTTTTAAACAACTATTTTTACTTTTGTAATTTCAAGTCAATAAAATTCAAAAATTATTTTTACTTTTTTATAGTTTCATTACCTGTGTGCCCCCAAAGTCCTACCCCATTAGTTTCCACTTTCTGTATATCATAGGGACGTTGGCACATTTCTTTTGAGAGTATATACAGAGTCACCCTGTTTTTTTTGGTACTAAAATTAACTAGGACCTGTTTTGCATCTTTCTATAGTAGCTGTTGTCCTCCCTTACCTCCGTAGATTGAGTAAACGCTAGCCAGCTCATACACGGGTGGGGCTGATCAGTAACTAAAGTCTCAATGAGCCCAGCCCTAGAGACCAATTTAAGACCTCTAGAAAGGGTGGTTACCAATTTAGCCTGGAGGTTAATAGCCACCTGCAGGCCTTAAACAAGCAGTCATGTAGCTATCTTGCATATGTTTGCACAGAAAATCCTTAATTTAAAAGGATATAGGAAGCGATTTATGGTAAATCGCCTTTAGATCTGTCACTGAGTGGACTGTAGCCCAAACCAACAAAAAGGTTTTTCTTACCTCCTGCACTATAATATAACCACAGTGTAAAGGTGGAGTGGGAGGTTGGAGCTTATAAAAAGTTACCCATAGCAAGCAACCCCTAAAAGGAGGATCTGTCACAAGGGAACCTCTACTGTGCCACACAGAAGCTTGGTCCCTGCCACATCGTTGAAAGTTAGGTCAGCTTTTAAGCATCTTGGAGCAACTTCAGATTCCTAGCAGCTGGGCTAATAGGGCCAGATAACCTAGTGCACCTGCTGAGCAGGGGAGCTTACTCCTGAATCCTTCAACCATTGCATCATTAATAACTTGTTCAGTGGTATACCTGGCCAGTAAGGAACTCTTTGTTCTACCAGGTCACCCACTTTGCAATATTCACCCCTACTAATGTACCACAACCGGGCATGTAGGGAGAGGCTGGCAACCTACTGTTGTGATAACCACAGTGTCTCTGCTATAAGAGGGAGCTGTGGCTGGTGGTTTTAGCAGTAGCTTCTGGGCTATTTTGTTATGCAGACCCCAGTTCCTGCACTGCACCACTCAGTATATACAGGGGGAAGGGGAAGAAATGCCTTACCTACCTCTTTCCCCTCTGAGGTGGTTTAGGCACACTCGCTCCTCTGCACCACTTGTCCACCATACAGCATCTCTGATGTAAGAGGGAGCTGTGGCTGGTGTTTTAAGCAAAAGCTTCTGGGCTATTTGAATCCAGACCCCAGAGGAGATTATCTCAAATGCCCAGAAACCATCTGGCTGGGATTGGGGGATTTTGTAGCTAAATTCACAAGGTAAAGGAAAGTACTCACCGTTGTCATCTTCCCCTTTTGCCACAGCCACCGGGCTTGCTTTTCCATCCTTATGGTCCACACGCAAGGAGGATAGCAGCCAAAGTGCTCCCCCCCCCCCACTGCTGTCCCCATTAGGGAGCTGCAAGGTTAGGCTGTGTCCTGCACTGTACCAGTCAGTATATACACATGGGGGGGGGGGCGCAATGCCGTACATTCCTCATTCTCATCTGAGGTGGTTTAGGCAGACATCCACCATAGTGAACTGGTGCCTCCTCGAAAGGAGGATGTAGGCGCCTGCTCCTGCTGACTCTCAGCCTTCCTTCCTGGGTAAGAATGCGGGTCGTTCAGGCGGTGCCCTCCCCAGCAGCCCACGCAAGCTACCAGGGGCCCAGGAGTCAGGGGATACGATCCCCCTGGAAAGAACCGACGGCCAGCACCCCCCTCTGAACGGACGTCCGGACAGGTAAGGGGGGGGGGGGGGGGGAGGAGACAGGATAAAGGCCCCTGAAGTTCTGGGGACACCACTGTACCCAGGGGCCTTCAGCTCTCAGGGAGGCTCTTCCAGTTTCTGCTGCCCCCCCTAAGGAAAGGATAGGGGAACCCCCCCCAGGAAGGATAAATATATCCGGCCAGAGGCTTCCCAGGCATTTGGTCCGGCTCCCAGGGGGAGACCACCAGCCCCAGGCTTCGGGTCATTTGGGGAAAAAAAAAAAAAAAAAAAAAAAAAAAAAAAAAAAAGTTTCGCTGTGTAGAGAGAAACACAATCAAAAACTGAGAATCAAGGGGAAGGGTGGGGACTTAAAAGAGCTGTTGATTGTGTTTCCTGTGGGGAGGAGCCTCTCATCTCTCAGGTGTGCCATCCTGGAAGATGACTTGTGAAATGCTTTTTTTTTTTTTCCTTGCATGTCCTCCTCAGTTCTACAGCGACTGCACTTCCAAGTGTAATTCCAAGTGCACTTGTAGTACAAAGTGGATTTGCCTTAAATAAAGTAGTAAATAAACCCCTTAGTGTGCTATTCTGATTCTATGTTCAGTAGAATATCAGTTTAGTGTGCATCTAGGGATAGTTCAGAGATTTTGAGACCAGTTTTTTTTGTGTGTTACTGCAAATTTAACGCCATATATTTCATTGCGTTACTGCAAGTTTAAACGCTGTATATTTCATTGCGTTACTGCTACATATTTCATTGCATTACTGCAAGTTTAACACTACATAGTTCTGTGCATTATTGCAAAATTATAGCGTATCCTTGGAGTGAATCTGTGTCGTGACTACTCAAAATGAAAGTGCACCAAACACCAATTTCCATTGAATAAAGTGCATTTACGTACACGTTTACACATCTTTATTACATTTTGCTAATCAGCACCCCCCACCATGTCTGGGAGGACAGCAAGGAGAGGCAGATGTTCCCATGGCACTGTAAGGGGCCAGCAGCGTATGAGTCCACAGGCAAAGGTGGATGTGGTCAGTCCTCAGACAGGGCATCATTTCCTCTGTTTAGTGATGTTGCCATGCTATCCAGCCACAGCATGCAGAGGAGGTGGTGGACTGGCTTACTAAACCGTCCTAACTCTCCGTCACCCAAGCAGAGACTAGTGCACAGTCTCATGCAGGTGCCAGAGCGGCAAAAACCTGCCTCCTTGTCCACAGTTATTCCTGCCATAGCCCCAGCATCAGGCATTGAGGAGTCAGCAGAGTTATTTGAACACAGCGTCAGCCACTTGCTCCTTGATGATGCACAGCCATTACTCGATTCAGATGTTGGTTCTGACTCTAAAGGCAGAGGGAGGAGGTATTGAAGCAGAGGAAGACATACTTCAAACAGAGATGGTTTTCCATCCGCAGAACCCTTGGGGAATAGTTCGTGGCTGCGAGGAGGCAGTTCCAGATACTCTAATCCTCAATGACCCAGAGGAGTCTCCTTCTCATGCCTCCACAAATTTGCAGTGCATGGGCTCCCCCATGTTTAAAAGCCTGCGAAAAGGACCCAAGAAGATGTAAAGGAAAAGGATCACTATTGGTTGGCAACCCTCCTTGACCCCCGTTATAAGGGGAAAGTCCCAGAATGCATCCCGTCCCCACAGAGGGCTGAAACCTCTTGAAGACACCTTAAAAAGTTTATCAAATGCTTTTCCCGACTCTGGTAGGTTACAGTGTCGTGGAAAACATAATTTTTTTGGCTTCTGTTGCTCAAGAGAGGAACAGTGGGAGAAGGCGGCCGCCTAAGTGATGCATTTCTCAATTTTTTTAGTCCACCGCCCAGGGCTGTCAGCTTCCCCATCACATAAATAATGATTATCTAGAGGCGAAAACAGAGCTGGAGAGCTTTCCAGTCAACGATCCACTGGCTTACTGGGTCATGAGAATAGACCACTGGTCAGAACTTGCCCAGTATGCCATTGAGCTACTGGGCTGCCCTGCATGCAGCGTGCTTTCTGAATGGGCATTTAGTGCTGCTGGAGGTTTTGTTACTGATCATAGAACGCGTCTGTCCACAGACTCCGTGGACCGTCTGACTTCTTAAAAAAAAAAAATATATAATATTAATAATAAAAATAATAATATTATTATTAAGTCCTGGATTACCAGCAACTATGAAGCCCCTGATGTCGCCGGATAAGTGTTTTTGGGATGTGGAATCTCTGTAGGACTTCTAGGCTGCCTAGTGTTGTGGGTGTTTATTTCATCTGTAAGAATGTTTTTGTTGAAGGTTTCATGGGCAAAATTAACACCCAAAGACCAATTTTTCCGCACCTGTTTGATAGGTGCAAATCATTGCAATTTTTTACAGCAAGGCCAATTCTTGCTTTCATCAAGAGTAACTCTATAGGGTTACGGTGTGAAGGCACCCTAGACACCCAAAGACCAATTTTTCCGCACCTGTTTGATAGGTGCAAATCATTGCAATTTTTTACAGCAAGGCCAATTCTTGCTTTCATCAAGAGTAACTCTATAGGGTTACGGTGTGAAGGCACCCTAGACACCCAAAGAACAAATTTTTCCGCACCCGTTACAGAAGTAGAAATCCAAAGTCTGTGGTAGAGACACCAGAATTTATCTAAAAAAATCTCTACTCTTTTCCCCCGTGCACTACATTGTGACCTCATCATACAGACTGGCTCCCCAAACCATTTCTTACAAAATATAGAAAGCTTGCAGGGAAAATGTCATTATTTTTTTTAGGCTTTATAAACGCAATTAGTGCTGCAGCAGCTGCTATACACTATATACAGATGTGCCACTGTACACTATACACTGTGCTATACACAGATGTGCCACTTTACAGGTGGACCAATAGGACCCCCCGCCCCCGGCACTATATTGAAAGGAATTTGTATACTTTCACCTTAAACATCAATAAATCACTGCTCATTTAAAAAGGACATTTTCTACAAGCTTCTTTCTTAATTGATACATGTATCCCTAATTACTTGAATATAAGCCTTCAAAATGGGCACTTGATTTTTCCACGTTCAGGTCCCATAGACTTCATTATTCGGTTCCAAACTTTCCCGATGTTCGAAAGTTCTGGTGCGAACTGAACAGGCGGTCGTTCTGCCCATCCCTGCTGATGACATCTGAGTAAACCAGGAGTGATGTCAGATCATCTCTTCCGGGTTACTATAGCAGAGACCTGATCAAAGCCGATCCCGGCAGATGCACTGACCGGTAGCTCGGGTCTCCCAGGGGGATGGGAGAGTCAGAGCAAGCCACGGAAGGCAGCGTTTGGGGCAGGGTTAGGGGAGGGGGATGGGACATCTCCCACTGCCTGTAATAGCAAATTAAGTGGCTAGTCAGGCATCATTCCAGTACAACCACTCGAAGGCCGATGGAGTACCAGGTAAGTGACTGGTTGGCAAGTGGTTAATATGGTAAACAGGGTCTGTGTAACACAGCAGTACTTTACAGAAGGCCTTGCAAAATACAGTCTCGCTATCATAAAAAATATTCTACACAGCTTAGGATACTAATCAAGGAGGTTGCTGGAAGGTTGTCTGGCAACAAGGCACATGAAGGTGGGGGGAGAGCTCCTGGCTGGCGACATAGGCGTGCAGTCCCTACTCTGTCCCTCCTCCATTTGAACCTTTCCTTATGCTAGACATGCTGTCCCTAACCAGTGGGTTCCTGACCTAGCCACTTCACAAATGCGCCCCAACTACATTAGGATAGTGCTATTTATTGGCACTGCCCACACTAAAAAAGTCTGTCAAGGTCATCCAGGATAGCAGCATCCAATTAGACAGCTGCTCTCCTGATGACACCTATGGAGGACTCAGAGGAACAAGAGATCCTCCTGTCCTCCACTGGAATTGCACTTGCCTACATATAATATAATATAAATAAATAAGCATCTGCATTTAGAGAAACACAAAATATAGGTGCTAAAATAATCAACTAAACCATCTGTTCCGCTGTTTATGAACGTCACATGTTTTGCAAACAAATATTACGTTTAGAAATACATGCATAGTGTTAAGCCAAACAAAAAGTGAAACAATGTTGCATGAATTTGACAGTCCATTATATTAATTCATTTATAAAATGGTTTGGTAAGCCTTAGGTTTCCGCTGTGAAGTTTTCTGTTGACAGGAGAAATTTAATACCTTTCAAAAACAACAAAAACAACAAAACTTGGAGGCTGGATTTACACTTGTCACGCATTGAGTTATGTTAAGGCAGCCCATTCATTTAATTTGGGGTGGCAACACACAAGGACAGACTAGAAAATGGATATGTGGCCGTTTACTGACGCAGTGCACCACTGTACACAGTACATTACCATTCATGGTGGTGCACACTGCACAGCAATGCACGTGTCAGAGCTGCGATGTCCTAGCGCGTTGGGGTGTCATTCAAAACGAATAGCAACCCAATGAGCCAACACGCTCCATAGAAGGATAGCAGGTTGGAGGGGGTCCAACAGGGACACTCACTAACCTGATGAACTAACTAAAATTCAACCAGCGTATAGCCAGCTAAGGGCATCGCAGCTCTGATGCAAATACACTACTGCGTATTGTGGTCCACTGCTTCAAGAACAAGTCTGCTTGTTCGATTAAACTATTCTTGCACATTGCCAGCCCAATCAAAATGTATGGTCAGCTTTAATGCAATACTCACTTGACATTACACACAATCCAATGCACAAAAACAGCAGCTTGTTAATCCAGCCTAATTTCAATAACGTACCATACAAGTTAGTCCATTGCAGTGCCATTCACCTTCAACGATACTCCAGCACACTAATAGGGCGTACACACGGTCGGACTTTGTTCGGACATTCAGACAACAAAATCCTAGGATTTTTTCCTACGGATGTTGGCACAAACTTGTCTTGCATACACACGGTCACACAAAGTTGTCGGAAAATCCGATCGTTCTGAAGGCGGTGACATAAAACACGTACGTCGGGACTATAAACGGGGCAGTGGCCAATAGCTTTCATCTCTTTATTTATTCTGAGCATGCGTGGCACTTTGTCCGTCAGATTTGTGTACACACGATCGGAATTTCCGACAACGGATTTTGTTGTCGGAAAATGTTATCTCCTGCTCTCCAACTTTGTGTGTCAGAAAATCCGATGGAAAATGTCCGATGGAGCCCACACACGGTCGGAATTTCCGACAACACGCTCCGATCGGACATTTTCCATCGGAAAATCCGACCGTGTGTACGGGGCATAAGGCAATGAACATGCGTTTGCAACACATTGCAAAATGGGTCCATTTTCTGTTTCATTGTTATGCAAATTCAAATGACTGGGCTGCCTTAATGTAATGCATGTTAACCCATCACAATGGACTGGGCCATGGGTGTGAATGAGCCATTAGGTACTTGTAGCTGTTTTTTCTCGTCTGGTTCCGGTTGTCAACACTCTCAGTCTCACTTGTAGCATTTTAATGGGATACTTTTATCTGGTAAGATATTTGCTGGCTTTAAAAATCTTAAAGAGGGGCCTCCTATAGGAGCTACTATGCATGGAAATACAGTTTAGTCAGAAAAAGTACATTATGAGTGCAGTAACCAGAAAATATTGAACCCTAAGGACTAAGGCTGGCCATACATTATACAATTTTCTTGTGCAACTTTCCTTTAGGATTTACCAAAAACCATATAATAGGAGGTCAAACCTAAGCACTTTCAATTTGTATGCAATCAGGCAGGCCCTTCTACTACATAGTTGAAGGTAAATCTAAAGAAAATTGAATGGTGCATGGCCTGCTTTAGACTGGGATGCCATTAAAGTGCGTGTGCGAGTGTAAAGGCAGGTGTCTCAATACTTTTGGTAATATAGCGTATGTATGGCCCTGAACACAGCTGTGTCCTACTTTTTTTGTACGCTACTAAACACAGCACACACATTTTGATTTGTATAGGCAGCTGTGTGTATGGTGCCATTGATTCCTATAGTGCTGCGTTTAGGTGGACAAACCTATACAGGAAGTCCCCTAGTTACAAACATCCGACTTACAAACGGAGGGAGACAACAGGAAGTGAGAGGAAATCTACCCCTAGAAGGGAAATTCACTCCTGTAATGCTCCGTACACACGGTCGGATTTTCCGACGGAAAATGTGTGATAGGACCTTGTTGTCGGAAATTCCGACCGTGTGTAGGCTCCACCACACATTTTCCATCTGATTTTCCGACACACAATGTTTGAGAGCAGGATATAAAATTTTCCGACAACAAAATCCGGAATTTCCGATCGTGTGTACTCAAATCCGAAGCACAAAGTGCCACGCATGCTCAGAATAAATAAAGAGATGAAAGCTATTAGCTACTGCCCCATTTATAGTCCCAACGTACGTGTTTTACGTTACCGCATTCAGAATGATCGGATTTTCCGACAACTTTGTGTGACCGTGTGTATGCAAGACAAGTTTGAGCCAACATCCGTCGGGAAAAATCCTAGGATTTTGTTGTTGGAATGTCCGATCAATGTCCGACCGTGTGTACAGGGCATAAGAATTATTATGGGGAAAAGGTACCTCCACTGATGCTTTATCACCAAGGCTTGTATCCACAACAATCCAAAATTTTCAAAATCCAATTGTCATTGGGACAGAAAGTGAGGTGAAATCTTCTGAACAGGGGCACACACAGCAAAACAAAACAAATGTAACAGGGGTGATTACCGTTCCTTATGCTATCCAAAAAAAGCTTAAAAATAGTTTTTTTGGCTGGAGCTACACAAAAAAAAAAAAAAATTATAATGGACCTGTTCCGACTTACAAACAGATTCAATTTAAGAACAAACCTACAGTCCGTAACTTGTTTGTAACCCCGGGGGCCCCTGTACATTGTACGCATCTAAATGCAGCATTTTAGACTGCTGTCTGAATGGTCTCAAATACTGGCTATATGCACAAGAATTTTAACCACCAACTAGCTTTCAATCATTCTAACAATTAAACAGCTTGAAATCAATATAAACTGTTACTGGTAGGTGGCATTCATCTGTTTAGATGTTTTTGCAGTCAAAATTGTCATTGTCAGCAGAATGCTTTGCTGAGAAAAGATCACATCTCAGAGAACGTTCACTCACCAATAGTGGTTAGGGTGGTCCCAGCAAAGAAGAGAGAAGATACAAAGTCCCATTTGACCTCAAAGCCTGATATATTTCGCAGGACTGACACCCCAAAGCTTTTGACCAGCAGAGCTTTGAGCAGGAAATCCTCCAGTTTCTCCTCAGACAGACATGGGTGCATTTCTAGGAAATCATCCCACATGTTCAGCACCTTCTCCCTCAGCTGGTCCTCATGTGGTTGCTCCACGTAAGAAAAGAAAAAAGCTCCAAAAACTAAGTACACCATATAGATGACCAGCAGGAAGAAAACGCATTTCCACTTCATCATATTGCGGTGAAGCTGGGCTATTTGGACCTAGCTATACTAATCTGGGTGAATCAAACACAAGAATGGCTGTAACAAACCAACAAAAAGTTCCAACCTGGACTAGCCCAGCCCAAAAATTCCTGCTCACTAATGGCTCAGATGCATTAGCTGGCTTTAAATCTTAGAAAGACCTGGTGTGGATCACTGGTTCATCTTTGGCTGGCATTAAAACAGCAACATATAACCCAACCCCTAAATCCTTAAAGTAGTTTTAACTCAGATACAAAAATGTCATATATTGCAGCTTACCTATCCTTAAATGTGGTGGCTGCATTTAGTTTATTTTCTCATTTTATTTTCACCTGGTGATCCAGCCAGTAGGTCTGTTATTTTTCAATTTCCTTTAACCACTTGCTTACTGGGCACTTTTATCCCCTTCCTGCCCAGGCCAATTTTCAGCTTTCAGCGCTCTTACACTTTGAATGACGATTGCGCAACACTGTACCCATATCAACTTTTTATCATTTTTTTCACACATATGGAGCTTTCTTTTGGTGGTATTTAATTACCACTGTTTTTTTTATTTTTTGCTAAACAAACAAAAAAAGATCGAAAATTTTGAAAAAAAAACAAACGTTTTTCATATTTTATTATAAAATTTTGCAAACAGGTAATTTTTGCTTCTTCACTGAGGCGGCACTGATGGGCACTGATAGGCTGTGCTGATGGGTACTGATGAGGAGGCACTGGTGGGCACTGATCAGGAGACACTGATGGGTGGCATTGATGGGCACTGATAGGTGGTACTGATAGGCGGCACTGATGGGTGGCACTGATAGGCGGCACTGATGGGCACTGGTAGGCAGCACTAATAAACAGCACTGATAAGTGACACTTATGATAAGGCACAGATGGGCACTGATAGGTGGCACTGGTGAACAGCCATTAATGGCTGTCTTCTTTTCTTCACGTTGACAGTGTGAGGAGAAAAAAAAGCTGATACCCGGCTTTTGTTTACTTCCGTGAGCAGCTGTCATTGGTTGACAGCTGATCACGTGGTATAGGGCCCACTGTGATTGACCCTTTACCCAACCTGTGCTCAGTCGAGCCAAGTAGTTAACAGACCAAGCTGTCTAGTAACATTTTCAGTTAGAGGGTTGAGACAAACCATTTAACACTGACAGGGGAGCTTACAATGGTCAGCTTTTACTCATTTATGTAAAACCATTATTATTATACAGGATTTATATAGCACCAACAGTTTACACAGTGCTTTACAATGTAGAGGGGGCAGTATAATTACAATACAGTTCATTACAGAAGGAGTAGAAGGGCCCTGCTTATAGAGTTTACAATCTAAAGGGAGAGGGAGGTGGCACAAAAGATAATAGCTGCAGGGGATGATCTGATGGAGGTGACTTGGGTGGAGGTGGGATAAGCTTCCCTGAATAAGTGAGTTTTTAAGGATCGCCTAAAGGCAGACAGGCTAGGAGCTGACCAGACATACTGGGGAAGGGAGTTCCAGGGGATGGGAGAGGTTCTGGAGAAGTCCTGGAGGCGAGCAAGGGAGCTAGAGAACAGGAGGTCTTGGGAGGAGCGGAGAGAATGATTTGGGCGATATCTGCAGATAAGGTTGATGATGTAGCTGGGGACAATGTTGTGGATGGCCTTGCTTGTATGTTGTGGTTAGTATTTAGATTTTTATACGATGGGGTGGGGAAAGCCAGAGAAGGGATTATCTTAAAAGGAAATAAAAATGGTAGCTGTAACGGCTTAAAACATGTTAGTAGGAATTCAGCTTCAATTTGTTAGGCAAGTCAATCTAAATGTACTAATGCATCTAATGCTACTTAGGGCTTCTGCTAGGAATCATGGGGCCCCATACAGGCTACCTGACAGGGCCCCCAGTCCGAAAGTGACTGAGGACATTTTTCTGTAGCCTCAGCTGCACAGATGAATAAATAGGAAGCGCTTTGAGGCTTTCTGCTCATTCACAAACTGAAGCGTAGTGAACACTGTTTACTATGCTTCACTGATAAATGGACACAGGAGTGATTGATACCAATCACTCACTGTGTTCATTCAGGAAAGGATGGGTCCAGTAAATTACATATTTATTGGCCTCTTCCCCTGCCCTCCATCCTGAAACATCCCCCTGTATGCCCACAGCAGCTGCCGGCAGGGAAGGAGAGGAGGGAAGCTGGCAACACTGCGGGGGAAAGGGGCACACAGAGGAGCTGGACAGCAGATGGAAGCGGTGTATTTGCTAGAATCAATCCCCCTGCAGTGCAGCCGGAGAAGGAAAGAAGAGGGGAAGCTAGCAGCGCTGCAGGAGGAGGCAGAAGAGGATCGGTGTTTGCAAGAAGACAGTACAGCCGGACCGTCTGCTCAACAGGTGCCCGGGCCTCCCTTTTGAACTGATGGGGCCTGGGCGCAGGAGGGCTGGCTGCACTGCCTTATCAGCAGCCCTGACGCTACTCTCTTTGCAGGTTGACAATGCAGGGGCGTAACTATCACCATAGCGACCCATGCGGGCGCTATGGGGCCCGCAGCCGAGTGGGGCTCAGTGAGGATAAGAGCACCGCCAGCACAGTCTCCCAGCCAGGGGAAGAGAGAGGAAAGGAAGAGGCGAGCTGTCCGTATCAGCAGAGAGCTGAATTGCCCAATGTAAGAGCTTTCATTAGAACTTCCAGTGTTCCCGGGGCTCACGTCACATAGCTCCACCTTTTGGCCTGGTGCCTTTGATAGACAAAACGCCGATCCAATGCGGGACATGTGACGTCATCAAAGGCGTCAGGCCAAAAGGTGGGGCTATGTGACGATGAGCCCCGGGAAGACAGGAAATTCAAATGAAAGCTATTACAGCGGGCAATCCCGCTCTCTGCTGATCCGGGTGGTTTGCCTCTTCCTCTGCATAGGTGAGCTGTATGGGGCACAGGCAGACCAGGCTGTATTGGGCACAGGTCACGCTGTATGGGGCACAGGTCACGCTGTATTAGGCACAGGTCCCGATGTATTGGGCACAGGTCACGCTGCATTGGGCACAGGTTACGCTGTATGTGGCACAGGTCACGCTGCATTGACACTAGGGCAGCTGTGGGGGGGGGGGGGGGGGCTGTTTGCAGGGGGGCCCATACAACATTTTACTATGGGGCCCTGCTATTTCTAGTTACGCCCCTGCTGCTGCCCAAGGGTGTCTCCATTGCTCCTCCATCTAGAGTGGAGACACCCTAAGACAGGAAGTTTGTCACTGGTACGGGTGAAAATAAGGTGACAAAAACTAATGCCGCCACCACATTTTTAGGATTATTAAACTAATTTAGATTACATTTTTGTTTTTGGGTTTAATACGGCTTTAAATTAGAACTATAGGCTGCACAAAAAAAAAATCTGTGTTATCCAGTAGCACAAGATACTGCATATAGCTGTCTTTGTTCTGATCACATGTACTGTAGAGTTTCACAATCTACCTTAAAAAATGTTATCCTTGTTTTTTAACTTCTTTTAGGGTGGTGACTACGCTTCTGCATCCTCCCCAAATACCCCATTGTCACTGCGTCTGCCAAAGCCATCTGGAACTACAGCATGACACGACGACGTAGTATTGTCACATGGTGTACTTCTGCAGAGATGCACATCATCCAACTTTTCCACAGACCTTGCCCAGCCTTTTCTACTTTTATTGGAGATTGCCAGCATTTGTGGGCAACACAGAAAAGCTGTGCCTGTGACAATCCCACACATATGCCACTCTATGGAGACAGTGGAGTTTGCAGAGTCACTTCTGGGGTTCCAGAAATGTCAGGTGCAGGAGATTCCAACTGCAGGTGTGGCTCTGCAGGAGAGCATTTGGATTAAGGCCTCATTAATGTGGGCAATGATGTTGGTAAGAATGAGCAGGTCACTTTTTGGAGCGCCAGTAACTTCCAGGTGTTGTGTGCATATTGAAGTCTATTAGGATACATGGCTGCACATCCTAATGTGACAAGCATGCGGGTGAGTGGCCCCAAACCCACACTGTCTGTTCTTGGGGCCAATCACTCACACCCGCATACCTATCACATAAGACAAGCAGCTGTGTGTCCATTCAGCCATGTGTCTTAATAGACATCAGTGGGCTGCCTGCACACAGCACCTGAAATTCTAAGCCTCGTACACACGATCGGATTTTCCAACTGGAAATGTGTGATGACAGGCTCTTGGCGGAAAATCTGACCGTTTGTATGCTCCATCGGACAATTGTTGCCGGATTTTCCGCGGACAAATGTTGGATCGCAGGTTTTAAAAATTTCCGCGGACAAATGTCTGTTGTCAGATTTTCCGAGCGTGTGTACACAAGTCCGTCAGATAAAAGTCCAAAGTACAAACACGCATGCTCGGAAGCAAGGACAAGCTGGAAGCGGTCGGTCTTGTAAACTAGCGTTCCTAATGGAGAATTAACATTCGTGACGTGGCAAATTATGAAATCTCCAAATGCAGCGCACATTCTCTTCTTCTTTACTGGGATAATAATGAAGCTGCTTTGCTGGTGATACTGATGGAGTTATTGCAAACAAATTTTCAAAGGCTTTTTTTTCTAGTGATATCAAGAATAATATTATTATGCTTTTTTTTATTATTTGGGAAAGTTACCACAACACCATTATCCTCTAGTTTTTAAGATCAAAGATACAACTATATTGGTGTCCCTTGTCAATTTTACATTGTATTTTTTTAAATGTAACTGCCTACTCCCAAACTGTCATTTGAAGTAAAACACATAGCCAAGTATTATTCTACACATTTTTTTTTTTTTTAATGCACAATAAAAAATAAAATTAGACATGCTATCTGCCAATAGAAATGAACCAAAACATGCATTCTATGCATCCAAAAATATAGAAAATATACCAAAATCAAATTATTATTATTCAACCAAGAAATACAATAAAAGCCTCATGCATGTGTCCTGCTTCTTAATATAGGGGGTCAACAATGCCAAGAGTTGGTGAAAGCAGGGGTCCGTCATCTGGAGATAATTCCGAAAATCATCTGGATTATTCTCCTGGAGCTCCCGCAGCAAAGGCATATGACATAATTGGTCACGATTAATAAAGCAACCAATTTTTGGTCCAAGAACTCCTCCTGTTCCTGGACTGGACTTGGGTCAAAGCAATAACTCCAAGGCCAATAATAACACGTTATCTCCTCTGATTTCGCAACATGTCTGGTTGACGAATGACTGTTCAGAAACGAACTGAGAAGCACAAAATGAAAAGTGCCAAATGAAAAGCGCGAATCAACACTCACCAAACTTCTAACACAAAATTAGCAGAAGGAGCCCAAAGGGTGGTGCCGAAGAGCTGAAAAACAAATGACCTGTTCGCGCTATACATGCATGGCCTGTGTGAGTTAGGCCTTATTTGAGGCATTTAGACGTGGTGAAGATGACTTGCTGAAGCTCAAACCATGCATCAGAATAGGGAGGAAAGAGGATTCAAGTGACTTTGAACGTGGCATAGTTGTTGGTGCAAGATGGGCTGGTCTGGGTATTTCAAAAACTGCTGATCTACTGGGATTTTCACACACAACCATCTCTAGGGTTTTCAGAGAATGGTCCAAAAAAAGAGAAAATATCCAGTGAGTTGCAGTTGTGTGGATGAAAATGCCTTGTTGATGTTAGAGGAGAATGGGCAGACTGGTTCGAGATGATAGAAAGGCAACAGTAACTCAAATAACCACTTGTTAAAGCTAAAGTATGCAGAATACCATCTCTGAATGCACAACACATCGATCCTTGAAGCAGATGGGCTACAGCAACAGAAGACCACGATCGGTGCCACTGCTATCAGCTAAGAACAGGAAACTGAGGCTCACAGGATCACCCAATTGGACAATAGAGGATTGGAAAAACGTTGCCTGGTCTGATGAGTTTCAATTTAAGCTGCGACATTCAGATAGTAGGGTCAGAATTTGGTGTAAACAACATGAAAGCATGGATCCATCCTGCCTTGCATCAATGGTTCAGGCTGGTGGTGGTGATGTAATGATTTGGTTGATATTTTCTTGGCACACTTTGGGCCTCTTAGTACCAACTGAGCATCGTTTAAACACCACGGCCTACCTGAGTATTGTTGCTGACCATGTCCATCCCTTTATGACTACAGTGTCCCCATCTTCTGATGGCTCCTTCCAGAAGGATAATGCACCATGTCACAAAGCTCAAATCATCTCACCACTGGTTTCTTGAACATGACAATGAGATCACTGTACTCCAATGTCCTCCACAGTCACCAGATCTCAATCCAATAGAGAACCTTTGGGATGCGGTGGAAACAAATCTGCAGCAACTGAGTGATGCTATCATGTCAATATGGACCAAAACCTCTGAGGAATGTGTGCCTTGTCAATGTACACCTTGTTGAATTTATACCATGAAGAATAAGGCAGTTCTGAAGGCAAAAGGGGGTCCAACCCGGTACTAGCAAGATGTGGCTAATAAAGTGGCCGGCAGTGGCAAGCTGGTGCTCAATATTTTTTTTGGGGGGGGGCAAACAAACCTGCCCCCCTCACTCGCACATAACACCGCCACCACATCCATCCAGGCTGTCATTTTACTAGGTTGTCTACTCCACCTCGCCGCCTTGTCCAATCAGAGAAATGCCTTGTACTCCTTGAACAAAAACATTGAGTGGGCGACCCCCTGTGTAAGTATATAGAAGGCAAACAAAAGAGACTGCTGACTGTCCAGTATGTAGCACAGGTTACTACCATGAATTTCTGCATCCCCAGTGGAACAGATGGGAGATACAAAAAATGAAATGTAATCAATCTGGACCAAAGTTTATTTGAAAAAAAGAAAGTCCCTGAAGTTCAGCTTTAACATAGCATTCACTTTTTGAGTGACATCTGCACTAAAGAAGCGATCATAACACAGCTCAGTACAGAAAAGATACCTTTAGAGGATTAAAGATGCATTAGGAGCATGTTGTTTGATAAAAATTCCCCTCCCCCGATTTTCTAAAACCAATTGTTGCCATTTTGTATGTGTGTCTGCATCTAACATCTGTCTCCTGGTCATTTTATTAATTTATTTTGTCTCTGCAACTTGCCGCAGTAAATGTATTATACAACATTAATATGAATGAAGCATTGTGTTCGGTATGTGTGAGAAAACATTTTCTAGTGTGTAAAGAGTCGTAATAAAATATCCCAGGAAAAGTGCTGCTCTGCTAAATGTTAAACTCTTTTTGTTCCTTTCTATCAAATTATTTTATGAATATTTTATAGACTCTTTTATTGACTTGCACAGTCAGCAAAAGTACTTTGTACAGGCATTTCCTCTTTTCTTCCAATAACACCAGGTCCTTTTTCTGTTTTTCAATTAGTCGTTTGCACTATAATAGAGATTCCTATCTAAAATGGATGTAATAAAGAAAACATAGGCAGATTGGGGTTTTTTTACTAAAGGAAAATCCACTTTGCACTGCAAGTGCACTTGGAAGTAAAGTCGCTGTAGATTCGAGGGGGACATGCAAGGAAAATAAAAAACAGCATTTTTGATTGCACATGATTGGATGATAGAAATCAGCAGAGCTTCCCCTCATTTCAGATCTACCCCTTAGATTTAGAGTGACTGCACTTTCAAGTGTGCCTACAGTGCAAAGTGGATTTGCCTTTCATAAATAACCCCCACTGTCCTTTTGTAAATGAACCCTATAAAGGGAAAGTATGATGATTTTGTTTGCAGTTTCTTTCTTTCTAAGGTCTCAATCACACATGTGTCCAGGTGGTAAAAATATGTGGCTGAGCCTTGGGTATCCCATCAGCCTCTTTAAAGTGAATGTAAATCTCTGAAATGAAAAATGAACAAAGCATATCATTCTATCATGTGTACTTGCCTCAATCCAAAGCACCCAGTGTGGTTCCTATCTGCTCTCTCATTCCTCAGCTATCTGCATGAGTACTTCTGACAGGCTATGCTGACACCACAGTAATGGCCTTGCCAACCCCCCCCCCCCCAGCACACAGAAGGTGATAGACAGCCTCAGCTGTGCATGTTTCCCTATGAGATTGTGTAAGGGGGCCCATTCCCTTTAGTCAGGCTTCAGACTACGCTCAGCTCTATGCTGTGCAGTGTGTAACATCAGATCCCCATGCTCTACCTTCCGTAAAATGTGTGTTTTGAAGGCTGTAGAGGAGAGAGGGCTGCAGATATTCAGGTACAACTTATGCTCTTTGAATCCGGGAAAAACTGAATTATTATATTTTCCCTTTTATATCTACAGTCATTAAAATATGCTTCATTTGCAGCACATTTTTGCATCCTGAAGTAGATCTAAGCCGCATAACTTTAGAGTTTTAAAGCAAGGTCCAAGCGAGTTTGGGGTGGAGGAACTTGACTGGCCTGCACAGAGTCCTGACCTCAACCTGATAGAACACCTTTGTGATGAATTAGAGCGGAGACTGCGAGCCAGGCCTTTTCATCCACATCAGTGCCTGACCTCACAAATGTGCTTCTGGAAGAATGGTCAAACATTTCCATAGACACCCTCCTAAACCTTGTGGACAGCCTTCCCAGAAGAGTTGAAGCTATTATAGTTGCGAAGGGTTGGCCAACGCAATATTTAACCCTACAGACTAAGACTAGGATGCCAATAAAGTTCATGTGCGTGTAAAGGCAGGCGTCCCAATACTTTTGGTAATATATAGTATATAAAATATATACAGTATACACAACATAAGAGCCTTCCTAGGTGCATATCTCAATAAATATAAGAAGGCATTTACAGTATAAGTACCTTATACTAAAAACGACCAATTCTTTTGTTTACAACCAAATTTACACATATCTCTTGAATTTATAATTAAACAGGGGAAGTTGAAAAAATTGGAAAAAAATTGAAATTGAAAGGCACTGGTCATGACAAATTTAGTGGTTATATTCGTGCATACCCCTCAACACTGAATGAAAGTGGGTGTGTACAATGGTTAATGTGTGTATTGGGGACAGTATTACAGTATAGTACGGATCTCAATTTCCTTGTTCAGACCTCTTGGAGACTGGAGTTAATGTGTTGAGGGTATAAATCCACAAGGTCTCCTGTTGGCAAAGTCTTTTGAAGCATTCTGCCAGAGAAAACTCTATGAAAATAGCCTCTATGGCCCAGACCCGGAGAACGTGGGAAGATTTATTGTGGTATTCCAAAAAGTGTTTGGGGACACTGTGTTTTGTCCACACCAACTTCCACAAAACAGAGTGTTTCTACTGGTCGTGCCTACTTAATGTCATACGTCTTACCCTTAACTGAACAATCTTTTTGTCCATGCTGGATATGTTTGCAAGTCAAACTTTTGGATTTGTTGATATTAAACTGGAAGTTCAGCCAAAAACTAACTACAGTAAAACCTTGGATTGCGAGCATAATTAGTTCCAGGAACATGCTTGTAATCCAAAGCACTTAAATATCAAAGTGTATTTCCCCATAAGAAATAATGGAAACTCAAATGATTCGTTCCACAACCATTTATTCATAAGTCCTTCAGTTTATAGTCCATATAAAAAGATTATAGCAATGTGATAGGTTGTGTAACCATAAAATGTCCATCCACAAATGGAAGCCTCCACAAGGGGTCTAGAAACAAAATCCAGCAGGAGCTACAGAGTATAAAAAAGAAAAGAGAGGCGCCTCTAAGTGTAGCAATATGATTACATTTAATGAAGGTACAACGTGACCGGAAAGACAACTCTGCAGTAGAGCAATCTGAAAGTGAGGCTTGAACCACTCGTGGAGCGCAGCGTGGAAGGGACAACGTCGATGGCGGTGAGGAGGATGGTCTATCGGAACAGCTTTACCCCAGATGCCTGCATACTTACATATGCCTGTTTTAATCATCAACCATGTGAGTTGCTAAATGTTGTACCTTTATTAAATGTAACCATTTTGCTACACTTAGAGGCGCCTCTCTTCTCTTTCTATACCCAGTTGTGACATGAAGCTACTTGTATATCAAGACCTCACTTTTAAACCAAGTCAAAATGTATTTAAAAATTTTGCTTGTCTTGCAAATGCCAAGTTACTCTCAAAACAAGGTTTTAAATCTACTGGCAACCACATTTTAAGACTACTCTATCTGACCATGCAAAGCAAAAATCGCTATACATACTTTTTCTGCAGTGGATCTGGTCCAGTCATTGACAGCTCAGTGTGGGTCCATACTGAATCGGCTGCAGAAAAGGTATGTATAGCAATTTTTGCCTTCCAGGGTTAGATAGATTAGTCTCAGAAACTAAGGACAGGTAGGGACATCTAGTGGTAGAAAGTGAACTATGCCAAAATCTCACCAGAGGGAAACAATGGGAGACTAAAACCTTTCATTCATTCTGGAAAACTAAAAACACCTTGTTTCAAGAAGGGGGACAGCGCTGGAGAGCAGCTAAGTATTGCAGCCAGAATTTTTTTTTATAATGGTTTGATTTTTGGTTATTTAGCATAGAGTTTATCCATCATCAGAACCATACTGATAACAAAGTAACACTGATCCTGCTTAATACTGGAGGTACCATTCCACTTAGCAAATTGTTCTTACTTACAAATAGGCAAGAGATAGGTTAAATCCCAACACTGCCTGCCCTTAGGGACATCTCTCTGACACCATCAGAAAATATAAAAGCTACCTGCTTTTATATTACTTCATTTATTAATGGCAAAAAGATCCCTTTCATTCTTATCCTGTGCAATTAAATGAGCAGGTGCTAATAAATTTATAATATGACTGTTCAAAATGCCACAGAATTTTCCTTTGTCAGCAGCGATAAGTCATTTTGAGTTTGACGGTAGAAATTATGCGCCAATAAAAATTGTAAATGGGCATATACCCTTCAGATGTTGATGAGGAGCTTGGCAGAGTGACAGCATGGAAATTATACTAAGGAGTAGAGGAGAAAATGGGAGGATATACTGTACTTTACTGTTACATGGAATTAATAGTGTCACTTCAGTCAGAAATGAAAATAAGGCCTTGCATTGTATAAGGGGGCATAGCCTACTGGCCTTGGGCTTTTTTTTTTCATCTAGGCATAGTTGTAATACACCAGAGCCCCCTGTGTCAAGATATCATCACCCACGCAGTGCTGTAATGCCTTAGGGATGAGGAGTCTGCATCAATAGCCTATTTATGTCACCTTCTGGCACCCCTGCCAACTCTTCAGCAGTAGTTCCATTTTATTCTCTGAAGGCCTCTCAAAACTGAAGAATGTGTAGGGCATATGGGTTCCCGTCACAGGCATAACTTAATTCAAATGATCAATGTACAGCAAATGAACCCATGCTTAAGTCATGCAGGGCAAAGCAGCAGATTTGTTATCACAAAGGGTCTTTCCTTCACTCCTATTTGCCATGAGCTCCAAGTCAGAGCTTACACAGGGCTACCAACGCTCTGCTCGGCCCAACATGACAGTGATGAACCACTCATCAAACACCAGCGCGAAAAAGCGTAGTTAGTCACATAATCCCTGATCTTGGAAGTACCAAGTTTTTGTGTCACTCCCACAAGGTGACTGGGTTGCAGGGGTGTGAAGAAAAGGTGAATGTCCCTAGCAATAGTGTGGGCAGACTGGAAGGTGGAAGAGGAAGATTAGGGGAGGGGAGAAGTTCCTTCCACCGCAGTCCCTGTGTCTGCAGAGACATTGTGCACCCCAGCACTGGATCTTCCTGAGTTGCTTCAACCTTCTGCTGAAGTCTGTACAGAGGTAGTGTCTGCTGACCCTTGAAGTGAAGTTCTTTACATTCTCAGACCTCCATGAGTGCAGAGGTACAAAAGCAAGCTGCAGATCTGTTTTTTAAAAAGTCCCCTGCCTCTTATGAACTCCCAGGCTACATCAATCCTAAAGAGTTACCCAAGCTTACTAGGTTGCAACCGATCATCAACAAGAAGGTGACTCAATAATGTGGTTTGCAGTATACCTATGTATCCAGTAAGCGGCTTGGGTGGAACACTTTGGTGCCGAGTCCTGCCTTCCACCACTATTGAAGCTGGTGTTGGGTTCTTCTATTTTCATCTTTACATGGATCCAGTAGTCTGAAAGTCTATGGACTGTTTATTACCTTTTTAGCACTGCATATGTAGCTTTTTATTGGTATTTAGGTTCATAATCAAATAAACTTTGTTTGCTGGCTGCTACCATCGATTATGTAATATTTGTATATTTACGTAATTTTGTCCACGTGGATACACCTTTTATATACAGTATACCTATGTGCATGAGAGTAAGTGTGATGATTAAGGGGAAAAAAGCTGAGTGGTGTGATGCAGCAATTTTGGAGTGCCAAAACCTTATCCATGAAGTGACATGTGTTCTGTTTATCTATCTATGCCACATCTATGCTGATCAGGTAGTGATGCGTAGGCCAGGGCATTGCATTGTTTAATACTTTATCTCTGCTATGAACAGGCAGGGCAAACCTGTTTAGCTGCCAGACCTCAGGTATTACTGGTAAGATGTGCTCAAGTAATTGATCATCTTGCCCGCCATCAAACAGGAGAACAGCTGTTTGCTCCTGTTGCAGCTGTGTTGCCATATCAGCATATTTAGCTGTCCATAACAGTTTCTACTGATATTATTGAATATTTACATGTATTACATAGATTTACACTCTCTTAATATAGTGGTTAGCCAGAGCTATTTTGCTTTTTTAACTTTAAAGTGAATGTAAACCCACCACTCACCCAGTATAACCTAATGGCACAGCCTCCTGCATGTATCCCTACTTTGCAAATGTCACCCCCTTCAGCAGTAGGAGCCCCACAAAACTCTGAAATTAGTGGGTGGGTCTCTTTGCCGTAGCTCGGTGGGCGAAGTCCAGATGTCACAAGACTCCCTGCCCACCTCTACACTCTCCTACTCTTCTATTCCTGAGTTTTGAGTAACATCCAATCAAAAGTCAGGAAAGGCACCACATGACTTCAGCATGTCCAATCATGCTGAGGTGTGGAGCAGCCAATCCTTGGAGAACTAGAGAATAAAGGAGGAGGGATTTGAAGCTGGAATCGTAACACTCTCTCTCTCTCGTGCCGTGCATGAGGTAAAGAAATCAGATGTCAGTCACAGCAGTGGGGGATATGGCGACACAAACTTATCTGTGTGTCGTTTTTTTATCCTACTAAAAAAAGAAAAGAGGATTGCTCAGAGCTGGATTAACTCTTCATAGCAAGACTGGGTACAGATGACTTGACATCCTCTACTGTACCAGGTAGAAGTCTTCATTAAGAAAAAAAAAATTCAGGTTTACATCCACTTTAAGGAAAAGTGTGGAGAATATTTTTGTGTGGCACCACCTGTTGTCTGTGATAACAGACTCTGCTGAGCCTTAAGTAGGTTGGAGTGTGGGACTGCACTGAATTACAGTCTTTCTGAAAATGGTCACTTTAATTCATGGGCAACTTCCATTGCACAGGCAAGTAACAATTATAAGGATGTTTATTTTATATTGTGGGACCCATATCAGCTCTTCACTGTGTCCCTTGTGCCAGTGGAACTACCCATTACCCATGCCTATCCAAGTGGGGTATTTACAATAATAAAAAGGAGCAGAGTAAACCTATGCAATCACACTAGAGCAACCATGCTAAAAGTAGCGTACCATAGCGTCACACAATTTATACTTGCAGGTCAATAGATCAACACACTAACTCTATGGCTAGGCTTCGCAAATAGCAGAGCCATTACATACCAACTTTATTTTCTTTATATAAGTTGCCTTTTACCTTTTTTGATAGACTTTGACACCAGGCACTATATATACTTTGGGCAGCACAGTGGTGTAGTGGGTAGCACTCTCACCTAGCAGTAAAAAGGGTCGCTGGTTCGAATCCCAACCATGACACTACCTGCTTTGAGTTTGCATGTTCTCCCTGTGCCTGCGTGGGTTTGCTCCGGGTACTCCGGTTTCCTCCCACACTCCAAAGACATGGTGGTAGGTTAATTGGCTTCTGTCCAAAATTGGCCCTAGTATATGAATGGGGACCTTGGATTGAGGGTAGGGACTGATGTGAAGTTTAGGATGTATAAGTCTATTGATGTATGTTGTAATTAGTATTCCTAGTTTTTCCTTCTTTTCCTTCTTTTGCTAACTAATGCAGTTATGAATGATTATTACATAGTAATGTCTGCTATTCTGTAAAGTTACATGTATTAAACATTTAGGTTATCTATTTGTTGTATGTTGTTTTTTATTTTTTAATTTAGGTGACTATAAAGCGGTAATTATTTATATTCATTCTTTAATCATACTACACTATTATGCAGGTCTCATACTTAGCACAATGGCTTAGTAGTCTGCTCAGATGTCTCCACAGCACTCATGGTACAAGTTCAAATACCAGCCAACCTACCATCCCCCAGCTATGTTTATTTTTTCAGTGCACAAGCGAATTAAAATGAACAAACAAAAAAATGTAATCTGCCCATTAGTTAGTGTGTGGTGTTTGGAATTTCACACCATAATAGTATTGAATACTTACATATCATTGCATGCATTTGAAGAGTTAATATAATAGAATCAGCCAAATTTAAAGTGCATTGGCTAATTGGCACTCACCTATTTTCAGCATATGCTGCTTTGGCTAATAGTCATTTGCTTTTTTTTCACCAATTCAATCTTTTAGTATTGGGATTTGAACCCATGAGTTCTTCAAGGTAGAAGTGCTGACCGCTAGCCTATTGGGTGTAGCACAGTCATACATAGAAAATACATTGACTAGTGTTTGATGTTTCTTCTCCCCGAGCTGTCTCTCCTGCTGCCACCATCTTCTCCCGCTGATGTGTTCTTCAGCGCAGCCGGTTACCCACTAATAAAAAAAAAGCCGCTCTTCTTGTGGCGGTCTTCTGTGGCCATCCGATAATGTCACCCAGAGAGTCCGCTCCATGGCTATGTAAGAGACACTACACAGCGGGTGACAACACAGCAGAGGAAGACCACCATGGAAGAAGAGCAGCTTTTTTTTATTAGCGGGTAACCAGCGGTGCGGAAGAACACAGCAGATGGCGGCGGAAGGAGAGACGGCTCTGGGAGAATACAGCTCGGGGAGAAGATGGAGGAGGGAGAGACAGTGTCTGGAGAAGATGGCTCAGGGAAGAAGACAGCTCGGAGCTATTCTACAATAAAGGACTTGTCAAATACCGGCTATTAATTTTTTTACATTTCACTGCTTTTTTTGGTAAATGGGTAGGGGTAAAATGTACCCCATACCTATTTACATAGGGGGCAGGATCTGGGAGCCCCCTTGTTAAAGGGGGCTTCCAGATTCTGATAAACCCCCTGCCTGCAGACCGACAACCACCGACCAGTGTTGTCGGGAAGAGGCCCTTGTCCCCATCATGGGGAAAAGGTGCTTTGGGGCATGTGGCCTGGTAAGGTTCAGAAGGGGAGGTTGCTCACTCGTCCCCCCCCTATCCTGACCTCCAGGCTGCATGCTTAGGTAAGGGTCTGGTATGGATTTTGGGGGCCCCACATCAAATTTATTTTACATTTTGGTGTGGGGTTCCCCTTAAAGTCCATACCGAAGGGCCTAGTATGTACTGGGGGGACCCTACAACATTTTTTTCCTTGAATTTTGGAATTCCATACCATATTATTGAATAAGTACATACCATTGCATGCATTTGAAGAGTTCAAATATGGAATAAAGCAAGCTGATGTGCTTTGCCTAATTATGCTTCTGAGTACAATGCACACTTCTGGGAGGTGATGCTGTCAGTAGGATTTGAACTCATGGCTTGAACTTTTGGGGGCAGCAGGGTATACCGCTATGCTACAGAGCTGAGGACTTACCTACAGAGAAAATACATTTACTAATGTTTGATTCAATACAATAATGTTTTGCATTTCAGGCATTAATATTATAGTAACAACCATGCTCGTGCCGATGTGGCATTGGCTAATAGGCATTTGCCTCTTTTCAGCATATGCTGCTGAGTACAATGCAAGCTTTCAGTAGGTGATACCATCTGTGTGATTTTCAGCCATTGGAGCACAATTATATTGAGAACATATGTTTACTAGTGTTTGATGGTGGGACTACTTTATATTCTAGGTATAAAATAGTACTCAGCACAGTGACTTAGGCACCTTTCACACTTGTGCGACCTGAAAGTTGCGAGATTTTAATGCCACTTTAAGCAATGCCTATGTAATCTTGAGGTCTATGGACACAGGAGTCACAGGGAAAGACACGCAACTTTCCCATGATTTTGCATCAGCAATTTTGCCGCAATTCTAGGGAATGCCTGTGTAAACTTGAGGTCTATGGACCTCAACTCGCATCAAAGTCAGACCAAAGTAGTACAGGGACTACATTGAAGTCAGTGTTACTTGAAGTTGCACAGATATGAATGGTACACATTAAAAATCATGGGGTATGACTTGTCATACGACTCTGATGTCCAAAGTCGCACAAGTGTGACTCAGCCCGACTTTGTCAGCGATTTCAGAGACATCAGTGCACTTTCCTGCACAGATGTCTAGTGAAATCACATAGGTCCCAACTGTTCTCCTTTAAGAAGGTGTCCTATGCCTACCTACTTTTGCTAATAGGTGTCCCTTATACCCATCTCAAAAAGTTGGGATGTAAGAAATCGCCCCCTGAAGTCGCCCAAAGTAGTGCAGGAACTACTTTTGGGAATCGTTGTGGCGTCGCACCAATTCGGACAGTTCCATTGCCATCAATAGGCGCCGATTTGGCCTACAATTTGACATGTCAATTCAGACCTATGTGAACATGGGTGAAGTTGCATAGATATTAGAGCTGCACGGTTCTGGCCAAAATGAGAATCACAATTTTTTTGCTTAGAATAAAAAGATCACGATTCTCGCGACGTAAAATCTTTCACATTATCCCACAAAAAATTGGGCTAACTTTTCTTTTTTTTTTTTTTTAATTCATTAAAGTACTTTTTTCCAAAAAAAATTGCATTTGAAAGGCGCAAATACAGTGTGACATAAAATATTGTAACAACCACCATTTTATTCTTTAGGGTCTCTACTAAAAATATATATATATAATGTTGGGAGGTTTTAAGTAATTTTCTAGCAAAAAAAAAATGATTTTAACCTGAAACAAACAAATGTCAGAAAAATGTTTAGTGTTTAAGTAGTTAAACTTTCCTCACTTACATAGAATTCTATTTAATTGACAAATTGTTACAAGGTTTCTAGTTAAGTTCACTGATAAAGAATGTTCTAATTCTTGGCAGACTTCCTGGTTTTTCGACTGTGGCTTCAGAAGAGCAGAGAGAGTTCTTTGCATAGCAAGAATCGTGAAACTCTTTTTTCAAGATCGTAAAGGGGAAAAAAATCACGATGATGATTAATCGTGCAGCTCTAATAAATATGCAAGGAAATCAAGGGGGACAACTTTTCATGTGACTCTGAGGTCCAAAGCTCCATGAAAAGTCACCCAAGTGTGAAAGTAACCTAATGCGATTAATTGATAACACCTTTGAATAAGGCCCCATTTGCACTTGTGCGACCTTAAAATTGCACAGCTTTGTCATGACTTGAAACAATGTCTGTGTAATCTTGTGGTGTATGGACCTCAAATTGCATCAAAGTCAAACCAAGGTAGTGCAGGGACGAATTTGCTACACCTTCAGAATGCACAAGTGACAATAGGGCCAAATTCAAAGGTGTTATCCTTGAATCTTATTCACACTGCTGCGACCTGAAAGTCACACTATTTTGCTGCCACTTTGCCGCTGCAACTTGGCCCCAACTTCTGGGAATGCCTTTGTAATATTGTACCCGATATACCTCAAGTCACACCAAAGTAGTACAGGGACTACTTTGAAGTTGGTGCGACTTAAAGTAGCACAGATATGAATGGTTGTCATTGAGAATCATGGGGTACAACTTGACATGCAACTCAAAGGTCCAAATTTGCTGGAAAATTCGCCCAGCTGTGAAACAAGTCATATATATTTTAATAAAAGGAGCTCTCATTTATACTTGCATAGTCCTTACTGATTTACATCAGCAGAACAAATGCAGGAAGTGATGTGTGCACATGGGACGGAAGCAAATGTGTGGTGATGCCAAACAAATCAATGAACCCCACCCACACCAAATCTAACTATGACATCCATCCCCACACTGATTAAGTACAAGTACATATCCTACACTTACCCGGCCAATAAGCAGCACCTCCTCTCTGCTAAAGAGACCTCGCCATGTCCACCTAGATGGAGATCCTGACCAGCACAGGAACTTCCGGGTGCATACAATGTTTAATTTCCAGGTCAGAAGGTGAAACCACGCTTTTGATTGCAGCTGCGAATATTTGATCTCAACCATGATTAGTATTTTTTTATTTTCAGATATGCAAATCTGTATTTCTACATATATTTGAAGGTAAACTTAAGGGAGTTTGCTAAGAAATGGTGTCCCTGGGTTAGCAGCAGGTGAATTACAAAGGCAAAAGGCCCAGGTTGAGCCCTGGTTCACACTGACAGAGGAAGGAAATCATTCAGCTGAAATCACACAATTTCATTCCTGCATGTCAGTCCCGACTGTGGGGGCAACATCAGAGACATCAGTGCAGGTTTCTGCACCAATATCAATACAAATTGCACCAATTAGAACAGTGCAATTGCCACAGATTTGACATGTCAAATCACACCAATGTGAACCAGAGCTGACACATTCAAACACTGCCTACCCACCAGCTGAATTCATTACCTGCAATTCTTCACAGCTGTTAGTGATAAAGGTGGAATCTTTATATATAACTTGCAGTTGTGTAGAAGCCTAGGTTTACATTGGAGCGATTGGTCATGCAATTTGAGAGATCAAATCGCATGACTATTGGCAATGGCACTGTTCCAATTGATGCAACATTTTTTTTGTGGCACCGTATCAATTTGCTAAAGGAGTTCCTGCACTACTTTTGCCGATTTCAGGTGCGACATCAATAGACATTTGTGTATGAAGCCACCTGAAATCACGCTGACCTTGCTACTTTGAAATCGTGCTACTTCAAGTGAAGTAGCGCAATTTCAAAGTAGCATGTGAACCAGGGCAAAGAGATTAGTTTTTTGGTGCACAAATACATATTGAAATAAAATATAAGAGATATTTCACTTTCCCAAAACCACCACCCACAAAAACTAAAGAAAGAAAAGAAGGAAAAAAAATAAAAAGATAAACCACACACACACACCACAACAAAAGCTCAATGTACTTTTATTTTACCAGCAGAAAAAAAATAAATTTACATTTACTAGCTTCAAAAAAATTTGGACAGGATATATGGTACTACATTTAGCAACGGAATTTTAAGGGCCCTGCTCATAGGAGCTTACAATCTAAAATTAGACAAAATGTTAGAGTGGACACAGCTTTAATTTCAGTGTATAACGGGCAACACATCACATTATTAGCTGAAAGATTATAGAAACATACTTAACAGTCATTCTTACAAAGCATTCCAACATAATATTGCAAAAGACTTATTCAAAACACCCACCACCAGCCCACAATCCACACATACATACATTGGTGACCATGTTCTGCTGGAAGCTGCATTTCGGTGTACACGATTAAACGAGATAAAAAAAATAAAAGAGTAGGTCAGCAGATGCTTCCAAACGATGTTTGCATGATCAGACAGGAACAATACACACATAACATTGACAGCATGGCCACATAAACCCACTTTTGATTGAAAAAATGCAGAAGAATTTCATCAAATCTCCCAATATCATTCCTTCTCCATCACAACAAAAAACCTGACCTTCTCAGGCCAAACAAATCCCCCTACTGCAGGCCTTTATATAAGAGAGGTTGTATTGTTAGCACACTGACACACCCAATAGAAGTACACGCCCACCAGTATCTTTCAATCTGTCTCTTCGTGTATGTCTAAAGTGATTGCACCTGATGAGCAGGAACACATAATAGGATTTGCAACTGTGTTAGCCTTGGCTATGTGCATCAAATCTTCAACTACAGGACAAAGATCAAAGTCCATTTGCATCCACATAAACAAAGCAACAGTTTTCTAAGCATATGTACCTGTGCAGTGTAAACCCTAAAATTTGAAATGTCCAAGTCCCTGGGCATGATTAGTGCTAATAAACATTAACATCAGTCCCTGGCTGCAATGAGCTTCCAATATAAAGTCCAAAATTAACAAACTTACATTAGAACTATTTCGACAGGAGACAAATAAGATGCCAGCATTTCTTTAGATTGTGGTGAGAAACCCACACAGGGAGAACATATAAACTTCAACACAAGCATTAGCATGTTGGGGAATTGAACCAACATCCCAGGTGCTGCTAGACAGAACTGCTACCCACTAAGCCACCAGGCAACCCCACACAGGTTCTCTGCATCTCTGTGGTGTGAACCAGCCCTAAGTCCATAGCCATGCTCAGTGTCACAAGCAATATACAGTATATTGGCCTAAGTATTGGGATGCCTGCCTTTAAACACACATGAGCTGTAATGGCATCCCAGTATTAGTATTGGGTTCAAAACTCATTTGGCCCATCCTTTGCAGCTATAACAGCTTCAACTCTTCTTGTCCACAAGGTTTAGGAGTGTGTCTATGGGAATGTTTGACCATTCTTCCAAGTGCATTTGTGAGGTCAGGCACTGATGTTGGACGAGAAGGCCTGACCTACAGTCTCCTCTCTAATTTATCCCCAAGGTGTTCTGTTGTGTCGAGGTCAGGACTCTGTGCAGGCCAGTCAAGTTCCTCCACCCCAAAATCACTCATCCATGTCTTTATGGACCTTGCTTTGTGCACTGGTCCAAATGATTTGGTGGAGGGGGATTATGGTGCGGGGTTGTTTTTCAAGGGTTGGGCTTGGCCTCTTAGTTTCAGAGAAGGGAACTCTTAAGGCGTCAGCATACCAAGACATTTTGGACAATTTCATGCTCCCAACTTTGTGGGGACAGTTTGGGGAAAGCCCCTTCCTGTTCCAACATGACTGCACACCAGTACACAAAGCAAGGTCCATAAAGACATGGATGAGCAAGTTTGGGGTGGAGAAACTTGACTGGCCTGCACAGAGTCCTGGCCTCAACCCGATAGAACACCCTTTGGCTAAATTAGAGTAGAGACTGCAAGCCAGGCCTTCTCAACCAACATCAGTGCCTGGCCTCACAAATGCACTTCTGGAAGAATGATCAAACATAGGCAGACTAAACCTTGTGGACTGCCTTCCCAGAAGCTGTTCTAGCTGCAAAGGGTGGGCCAAATCAAATTTTAACCCTACGGACTAAGACTGGGCTGCCATTAAAGCTCATGTGTGTGTAAAGGCAGGAGTCCCAATACTTTTGGCTATATAGTGTATCTGGAAAAGACTTACAATGGTGGTGGAACCCTCCTACACATAACTAATACAATTAGACATAGTTATAGGACCTGGGAGATGAGACAACTTCTCTACATGAAGTAACATGGTTGGGATTTGAACCCAGACCCTCAGAGATGACTAAGCAGAAGTTATAACCTCTAAGCCACAGAGCTGCCACATGTGAGACCCTCCTCCACATAACTACAAATAAATACACATAAAAACACATTAATACTGCATTTCTATGGACATACAGGTGATGGAATTACATTACTCAAGAGTTATTCTTCTTGATTTATTCTGTGATATTTGGTGTTTTTTTGTGGGTGAGAGTAGAATATTACCCTCAAATTTTTGGGAATTACATTTTGCTTTCTGATGTTGGTACACATATCACATTTTTTGGGCTCAAATTATGAATATTTGGAAATAATAAAAAGCACAAAAATTGTGATTCATTTTAAATTTTCCTCAGCAATGGTATTGTTTGTGGATTGTAAAGACACCTGTGTGAGTTTGGGGTAAAGATTGTTGTGAGATGGAGAGTAACAAGAGAAAGTGACAGAGAAAAATATATTTTACCAAAACATCAAAACATTCCACATTGTAGCATTCTTAAAATCAAAATATTTTAAGTAGAAGCAACAATGTTGCAAAGGAAAATTTATTTCACAGAAAGATACATTTCATCTAAACATTAAAAGGTTTTTTTGTGAAAGTTAGAATTGTTCCATAAGGCCCCTTTCACACGTGCGGACCGTATGTCCGTATTTCATGCATCCGTTTTCGCATGAAATACGGACATACATGCATCCCTATGGGATAGCGGGTGTCAGCGGATGTACATCCACTAACACCCGATGTTGTCCGGCTCCGCTCTCGTCCGATTCTGCGGACGGAAGAAAATCCTATTTTTCTATCCGTCTGCAGAGCGGATCGGAGGAACACGGACAGACGGTCCGTGTTCCTCCGATCCCCCATAGGGGAGAGCGGAGATCTGACAGGGCGGTCCCTGCACAGTGTGCGGGTCCCACCCTGTCATCTGCCTGCTCAGCTGGGGAAAGCGGAGCAGCGGATAAACACGGGGCGGATCAATACGGATCCGTCCCGTGTGAAAGGGGCCTTAGAATCAATGACTGAAACTTCATTTGGACTAAATTAGAGCAGAATTAGAGCAGATTTTAACTCCCAAAAAATGCTCTCTAATTAGCTCTCATTTTGGTATTTACTATACCTCCAGGTAAAAAAGACACTTGAGTTAAAATGAGAGTTATTTTCAGGTCTGAGCATGCTCAGTTGTGTTGTGAATTTTTCACTTTTCAGACTTTTAAAGATATTTCAGTGTAGAAATCACTTTTTCACACAGTTTAAAAGCAGATAATCTTTAAATAATATACCGCATATTTCAGTACCATTTAGGCAATTATATCATGTTCTAAACATTATTTCCATGTGCAATTCTCTAGGTTTTAGCAGAGTAAGGGTTTGGGCTCTATTTAGTTTCAGGAAGCTATAGTAAATTAGATTTTGGGAGTATTTTCTCACCAGCGTAATAGTGAATACCGTTTTACCGCTAAATTGCCGCGAATTAATGTTAATTCGCGGCAATTTGCGCAAATTAGCGCCATAGCGCTATAGTAAATGACCCCCTATGTAACTATATATATATATAGCAAAATCATAAAGAGAGAAATGATGGTGGAGAGCGGGTCAGATTCCTACATAGTCTACATAGGCCATGGCCTAGATTGGCATTATTTTGCTGGCTGTCAGTACACTTTCCTGTGTATGACAGGTATCATAAGGCCACCTTGCCTGCTATTGCAATGTAGATGTCCATGCACAGTTTGTGCATTTTTGTTTGTGGACTAGTGTTTTATGTACTTACATTTTACCCATTTTATACATGTATGTATAAACTATTTTCAAAGCAGGGGCACAGTTTCTAAATCATCAGTTCTCCGTTGACACAGGGTGAACTAATGGTCCAGCCTCTCCAACCCCAGCTTCAGAGTGTCTTCTGCAGCTACAATATCTTATCTTTCCAATATGATACTGAGTGTTCTGTTTCAAATGCTGCTTTATGCATTGACATACCTCCTTAGACCTAGTCTGTCTGGACAGTATGGTCATCTGCTGACGTGGCACCATCCACAAGCAGATTAACTCTTCAGTAAGGTACAGAAGTTGAATCTAACACAATTAAAAAATAAAGAAGCGTGGTGCTACATTCCAATATTATAAAATGTCAAGAATGCAATCAAATGTACAATAGATCACAATAATCAGGACTAAAAGGTCAAAGTGTCATCAAATATGCTCAAATAACATAAACAATATTCTCATTAAAGCGGGGGCCCACCTACGTCAACCTAAAAAAAAAAAAAATTAAAAGCCAGCAGCTACAAATACTGCAGCTGCTGACTTTTAATACATGGCCACTTACCTGTCCCAGGGCCCAGCGATGTCGGCAGGCGACGCCGAGAACCCGCTCGGTTCTCGGCAGCTGCCGCCGCCATCCTAGGTGAGGGAATCAGAAAGTGAAGCGTTGCGGCTTCACTTCCCGGTTCCCTACTGCGCATGCGCGAGTCACGCTGCGCATCGTAGCTGGTCCCCGCTATCTCCTGGGAGCTGTGTGTTTCCCAGCAGACAGCGCGGAGGGACAGGAAGAAGCATAGACTCCCATGGGAGTCTATGCCGGAAGTGGGTGCAAATACCTGTCTTAGACAGGTATCTGCACCCCCCTCCCCCCTGAATGGTGCCAAATGTGACACCGGAGGAGGGGAGGGTTCCGAAAAGCGGAAGTTCCATTTTTGTGTGGAACTCTGCTTTAAATAAAAAAGCAAATACAATTAGTAAAGAATGCCCTACTGGGCAGTAAACCAAATCCTGGTGTTGTGAATCCGATTCAGTAAAACGAGAATCCCATAGGGTGTAGAACAATATTAATAAGTGCAGTGAATTTCATCCGTATAACTCACTTAATTTCATATACTCCAGAGGTCCACCAGTTTGCTCACACCACTGTGCAAGGTGGCTGCTCACCTCCAAATTTGATATACTGCACTTTTGTTATATTAATGTAGTCATCTTCCCAATATTCATTCTCCAATATTCCACTCATCCGATTAATGCATGTAACGATAATGAAAACTCATCTGGTGTTTTTAAAAAATGTATTAAAATAAGTAAACACTCACATTGAAAAGCTTGTATAACAACGAGAAGTGTAGTCACTGATCTCTCTGCATTACAGTTCTACAAAAACAGCTTTCTTCCTGAGCTTGCAGGAAGACAATACTGCTGACTGCAAATGGTAAATAGTAAAACTCTGTATGCAATGTTTTATATTTACGCGACATGAAAATATATAAATTTGTCCTAAACACAATAAAAATATGGCACAAAAAACACCAAACAAGTAATGATGGTCCTTGACTAGAATATTGTTTATAGTTGGAAAATTGCTAATATTCAACCTTCAAAAAAAAAACGACAAAATGAAAATGCAGTATGGTAAACAAACTAAAGCACAGCTTGAAATTTGTATATAAGAGGAAGCTTTTATTACAGAACTCTTCAATAATACATTTTATATCTTCATCTCTGAGGTGTCTTCATTCTTTATGCAATCTACAATCTACAAACTGGGAAACTATTTGGACATAAATGGAATTTAAATCAATGCCAAAAGCTCTGCTAAACTGTAAACACTTGATTCATTACCAAGAAGCATCAGGAAACTTTTAGATTTATAGAGATAAAAATCATTCTACAGAGAAATGTAATATCCTGGAAGTAATATATAGCCTTGGTAAATGCAAGTTTGTTTTTTTAGCAAACTCTAAATAGTTTTATTTTTTTAGATAGCAGTGTAAAGGTTTGAGTTCAAGTGTTCACTTTGTCTACGCCTGTGGGGTTGATTTACTAAAGGCAGTCGAACGCTGCAAGTGCAGTTGCTTCAGAGCTTAGTAAATGAGGTAAAGCTTCACTTTGCAAAGAATACCCAATCATCTGCAAGGAAAAGGAAAAAACAGCATTTTTGCTTGCTTGTGATTGGATGATGGAAATCAGCAGAGTTTCTGCTCATTTACCAAGATCTGGAGCAACTGCACTTGCAGTGTGCTACTGCACTTTGCAAAATGCACAGTCTATTTGCCTTTAGTAAATCAACCTTTGTATTTTGCTTGAGGTTAGACAGTATTTGGACAAGCTTAAACCCCTTCCCCTTGCTTAAACCCCTTCCCGCCGAGCGTCGCAGATATGCATACTCGGCTTTCGGGGGTTATACCGGGATGATGCCCGCAGCTGCAGGCATCATCCCAGTACTGTTTTTTAGAGCTGGCGATCGGCTTTCCAGGTATAACAACTGATGTGGCTAAAAGCTGCTTGGCTGTTATACTGGAGGAGCGAGAGGGGATGTCCCCCCCTCCCGCCGCCTCCTGCCGCTCTTACCGGGCCTCCTGTTCCACTGGGAGGCCCGATCACCAATCCGCCGCCTCTGGCGGCTAGGGACACACTGGAACGAAGCCGTAAGTTCCAGCCTCCTAATTGTAAACACGGAAGCGACATCATGACGTCACTTGCCGTTTACTCGGCTGCCAATGGCGCCTGTTTTAAAAAAATATACAGTATTGTGCAAAGGAGGGATGGAGGGTCTTTTAGACCCCCGATCCCTCTATAAAGAGTACCTGTCACCACCTATTACTGTCACAAGGGATGTTTACATTCCTTGTGACAGCAATAAAAGTGATCAAAATTTGTAAAATTTATAAATATAAAATAAATAAGAAAAAACATTTTTTAAAGCGACCCCGTCTCCACGAGCTCGCCCAGCAAAGAAGACGCATACGGAAGTCGCGCCCGCATATGTAAACTGTGTTCAAATCACACATGTGAGGTATCGCCGCAATCGTCAGAGCGAGAGCAATCATTCTAGCCATAGACCTCCTCTGTAACTCTAACCTGGTAACCGTAAAAAAAAATTTAAAACGTCGCCTATGGAGATTTTTAGGTACCGTAGTTTGTCGCCATTCCACAAGTGCGTGCAATTATAAAGCGTGACATGTTTGGTATCTATTTACTCGGCGTAACATTATCTTACACATTATACAAAGAAATTGGGCTAACTTTACAGTTTTGCTTTTGTTTAAATTCATGAAAGTGTCCCTTTTCCCGAAAAGTTGGGTTTAAAACACAAAATTGCCATTTTATGCTCTAGATTCTCTGCTAAAAAAATATATATAATGTTTGGGGGCTCTAAGTAATTTTCTAGTAAAAAATACGGATTTTAACTTGTAAACACCAAATGTCAAAAATAGGCTTAGTCATGAAAGGGTTAAAGAGTATGTTACCCCAACATTTCATATTTCTGATATGTGCCTATTGTACCATGTATTTGTGTTAAAAAGTATCCTGTTTTCTTTGTATTTCTTCCTTTGTGTGAAATACAGTGCCTTGAAAAAGTATTCACACCCCTTGAAATTTTCCACATTTTGTCATGTTACAACCAAAAACATAAATGTATTTTATTGGGATTTTATGTGATAGACCAACACAAAGTGGCACATTATTGTGAAGTAGAAGGAAAATGATAAATGGTTTTCAATATTTTTTACAAATAAATATGTGAAAAGTGTGGCGTGCGCTTATATTCAACCCCTTTACTCTAACTAAATTCTAGTGGAACCAATTGCCATCAGAAGTCAACTAATTAGTAAATAGAGTCCACCTGTGTGTAATTTAATCTCAGTATAAATACAGCTGTTCTGTGAAGCCCTCAGAGGTTTGTTAGAGAACCTTAGTGAACAAACAGCATCATGAAGGCAAAGGAACACACCAGACAGGTCAGGGATAAAGTTGTGGAGAAGTTTAAAGCAGGGTTACGTTATAAAAAAATATCCCAAGCTTTGAACATCTCACGGAGCAATGTTCAATCCACCATCCGAAAATGGAAAGAGTATGGCACAACTGCAAACCTACCAAGACATGGCCGTCCACCTAAATTGACAGACTGGGCAAGGAGAGCATTAATCAGAGAAGCAGCCAAGAGGCCCATGGTAACTCTGGAGGAGCTGCAGAGATCCACAGCTCAGGTGAGAGAATCTGTCCACAGATCAACTATTAGTCGTACACTCCACAAATCAGTCCTTTATGGAAGAGTGGCAAGAAGAAAGCCATTGTTGAAAGAAAGCCATAACAAGTTCCGTTTGCAGTTTGCGAGAAGCTATGTGGGGGACACAGCATATATGTGGAAGAAGGTGCTCTGGTCAGATAAGACCAAAATTAAACTTTTTGGCCTAAAAGCAAAACACTATGTGTGGCGGAAAACTAACACTGCACATCACCCTGAACTCACCATCCCCACCGTAAAACATGGTGGTGGCAGCATCATGTTATGGGGATGCTTTTCTTCAGCAGGGACAGAGAAGCTGGTTGTAGTTGATGGTTGGATGGATGGAACCAAGTATAGGGCAATCATAGAAGAAAAGCTGATAGACTCTGCTAAAGACTTGAGACTGGGGCGGAGGTTCACCTTCCAACAGGAAAACGACCCTAAACATTCAGCCAGAGCTACAATAGAATGGTTTAGATCAAAGCATATTCATGTGTAATGCCCTGTACACACGGTCGGACATTGATTGGAAATTCCGACAAAAAAATCCATAGATTTTTTCCGACGGATGTTGGCTCAAACTTGTCTTGCATACACACGGTCACACAAAGTTGTCGGAAAATCCGATCGTTCTGAACGTGGTGACGTAAAACACGTAAATCGGGACTATAAATGGGGCAGTAGCCAATAGCTTTTGTCTCTTAATTTATTCTGAGCATGCGTGGCACTTTGTGCATCGGATTTGTGTACACACGATCTGAATTTCCAACAACGGATTTTGTTGTCGGAAAATTTTATAGCCTGCTCTCAAACTTTGTGTGTCGGAAATTCCGATGGAAAATGTGTGATGGAGCCCACACACGGTCGGAATTTCCGACAAGGTCCTATCACACATTTTCCGTCAGAAAATCCGACCGTGTGTGCCGGGCATTAGAGTGCCCCAGTCAAAGTCCAGACCTAAATCCAATTAAGAATCTGTGGCAAGACTTGAAAATTTCTGTTCACAGAAGTTCTCCAACCAATCTGACAGAGCTTGAGCTATTTTGCAAAGAAGAATGGGCAAAAATGTCACTCTTTAGATGTGCAAAGCTGGTAGAGACATCCCCAAAAAGACTTGCAGCTGTAATTGCAGCAAAGGGTGGTTCTACAAAGTATTGACTCAGGGGGGCTGAATATAAATGCACGCCACACTTCTCAGATATGCATTTGTAAGAAATTTTGAAAACCAGTCATCATTTTCCTTCCACTTCACAATTATGTGCCACTTTGTGTTGGTCTATCACATAAAATCCCAATGAAATACATTTACGTTCTTGGTTGTAACTAGTAAAAATTTAGAACATTTCAAGGGGTATGAAAACTTTTTCAAGGCACTGAACCTAGTGTTCCTGGCAGTTCTCCTGCTTTCCTTTTTTAAACTGACCATGCTAGGCATAGAAGCTCAACCTTCCCAGTGTGGTCAGTTTTCTGGCTGTGCTAGGAGAACAGCCTGCCTGTCATTCAATGATCAGACTTGTGCTGACACCCCCCCCCCCTGCACAGCTCTTCACTGGGAAGATCAGAGTGCTGCTGTTTCTCTCCCTCAGCTGACACGCCTCCATGCAGTCTCTACCCCCACCTCTCTAAGCCCTTTTTGTAAAAACAGAGGTCATGTGATTACTTATAAAAAAGTAAAAAGGTATTTTTTTATATATATTTTAATTGATGGTTTATGTGTATATTTTTACCTTCAGCACATTTATTTGGTCACTTTACACTGGGTTCATGTCTGATTTTTGTACTTGTCTCTTAATCTGCATTCCTGATGGTGCAGGCTGTGCTGCAGTGCCCCCTTGTACTTTTTCCTCTACACATTACACGTTCACCATGCTCTCCTACTCCAACTCTGACTCAGCATGGGTGGCCACCTTGCCTAGGCAGCATGATTCTCTGTCATGCACTATTTGTCTTTAGTGCTTGGATTTTCTCCTTTATTTTGTATGTACTTTTGTTCTCCCAAATTTGGATATTTGCCCATGATTGTTTTTAGCTAGAACTTTGATATCTGCACTTGTTGATGTCATCACATGTGGATGATAATGATGGGAGGGACTTTAGGTTATACATGTTGTGTTGCTGTTGTTTGTTGTCCCATGGAAGACAAGTGTGTGCCTCATCGAAACATCGAAATAAAATCTTCACTGTGCATTCACCTCCCAAGACCTGTGAGTTCTGCTCTCACTTTTGAAATTTACAGTATGTACTACAGTCTTTGCTGTGCACTCGGGCCTATTTTTTTATCTCTGATATGTGTGCAGTGACAACCACTGGATGATACAGTATATATATATACATATATATATATATATATATATATATATATATATATGTAGCGCTGGTAGATTTGCGATCTACCATATGTTAGGTAAATTTAGCAATTTGTTCGTTAAGAAGGTTAGGTTTGCCTCTGTTCCAGCTTGGCTGACGTTGTGTGTGTTTCCATACTGACCGGTGGGTGTCACTGTTACCACTGGTCAGTGTTGGAAAGGCAACGTGTTGAAGCGTATGGATGCTCTTCTGTCCTGGAGACAACTCGGTGGAGGTGGTCCTCTGAGTTGCATTCTGGGCGAGGGTATTTATGGGAGAGAAGCCATATTGTGGGGTTCGTTTTACAGCCACCTGCTGGCCCTCCTGGCCGACAGGTATGCGTTAGAGAGCAATCTCGTGGTCCTCCGTTCCGGAGGCCCACGTCGATGCGGTGCAGGGGTGGGCCCAGAAGCTTGTCTGGGGCCTACCACAGCAGCCGAGGAATGGTCCTGAGCTGTCTATCCAGAGTGAAGAAGCTGGACAACCGAGGAGATCCCAGGGGAGGACCCGTCATTGAAGGATCATGCAGAATGCTGGTCTGGAGAGGGGCCTGGTGACTCGGTTGGAGGACGTATCCTAAAAGTAACTATACAGCATAGTGTTGCCGGGTTGGCTTAAATGTTCAAGCACTGTGACTGACGTTCATTGCAGAAAGACCAATACATTCTGTGGCAGAGGATCGTACAGGTTTATCCCAAACAAGTCTGTATCAGAGACTTTTGTTCGTGCTACGTACTGGCTGCTAGTCAAGTGAGAGAGGCCTATCCGGGCGAGCAAAGAGTGTGTCCCACGAGGGGAGCGCATTCTATTGTAATATCCAAATTCTACCAGGACATTTGTCAAGAATCTTACAAGAAGATATTTGAGTTTCTTCTGCAGTTTTCCTTCCGCCTCTTTCCTGCCAGTTCCTTAGTAAATCGTTTAATAAAGCATTGAAAACGTACTCAAGTGTTGGTGTGTGTATCGTCCAGAGGTAAACTCAACGGAACCCTAGACCCGGTGTCGTTGAAACAGAGGGAAGGAGAGTGAAGGTAACAAGCCCGCTTAAACCATCAGTTCCACCGAGAGTTATTGCTAGCTATATTATATATATATATATATATATATATATATAGGATATACATATATATATATATATATATATATATATATATATATATATATATATATATATAAAAGTATAAAATGTCTACACACCCCTGTTAAAATGTCAGGTGTCTGTGATGTAAAAAAAAATGAGACAAAGATGAATCATTTCAGAACTTTTTCCACCTTTATTGTGACCTACTATAAACTGTACAATTCAGTTGAACAACGAAATTAAATCTTTTAGGTGGAGGCAAGTAAAAATAAAAAAATAAAATAATATGGTTGCATAAGTGTGCAAACCATTAAACTAATACTTTGTTGAAGCACCTTTTGATTTTATTACAGCACTCAGTCTTTTTGGGTATGAGTCTATCAGAATGGCACATCTTGACTTGGCAATATTTGCCCACTCTTCTTTGCAAAAACATTTCAAATCTGTCAGATTGCGAGGGCATCTCCTGTGCACAGCCCTCTTCAGATCACCCCACAGATTTTCAATCGGATTCAGGTCTGGGCTCTGGCTGGGCCATTCCAAAACTTTAATCTTCTTCTGGTGAAGCCATTCCTTTGTTGATCTGGATGCATGTTTTGGGTCGTTGTCATGCTGAAAGATTAAGTTCCTCTTCATGTTCAGCTTTCTAGGAGAAACCTGAGGGTTTTGTGCCAATATTGGCTGGTATTTGAAACTGTTTATAATTCCCTCTATTTTGACTAAGATCCCTGTTCCAGCTGAAGAAAAACAGCCCCAACGCATGATGCTGCCACCACCATGCTTCACTGTGGGTATGGTGTTCTTTTGGTGATGTGCAGTGTTGTTTTTGTGCCAAATATATCTATTGGAATTATGGACAAAAAGTTCAATCTTGGTTTTATCAGACTATAACACGTTTTCCCACATGCTTTTGGGAGACTTCAGATGTGTTTTTGTAAAATTTAGCCAGGATTGGATGTTTTTCTTTCTAAGAAAAGGCTTCCGTCTTGCCACTCTACCCCATAGCCCAGACATATGAAGAATACGGGAGATTGTTGTCACATGTTCCACACAGCCAGTACTTGTCAGATATTCCGGCAGCTCCTTTAATGTTGCTGTAGGCCTCCTGGCAGCCTCCCTGACCAGTTTTCTTCTCTTCTTTTCATCAATTTTGGAGGGACGTCCAGTTCTTGGTAATGTCACTGTTGTGCCATATTTTGTCCACTTGATGATGACAGGTCTTCACTGTATTCCATGGTATATCTGATGACTTGGAAATTCTTTTGTACCCTTCTCCTGACTAATACCTTTTAACAATGAGATCCCTCTGATGCCTTAGAAGCTCTCTGCGGACCATGGCTTTTGTTGTAGGGTGCGACTAAGAAAATGTCAGGAAAGACCTACTAGAACAGCTAAACTATATTTGAGGTTACTCAGAGGCACTTTAAATGATGGCAGGTGAGTACTGACTCCTATTTAACATGAGTTTAAATGTGATTGCTTAATTCTGAACACAGCTACATCCCCAGTTATAAGAGGGTGTGCACACTTATGCAACCATATTATTTTATTTTTTTAACTGTTTTCAACTGAGTTGTACAGTTTATAGGTCACATTAAAGATGGAAAAAGTTCTGAAATGGCTTATCTTTGTCTCATTTTTTTTTTACATCACAGAAACCTGACATTTTATCAGAGGCGTGTAGACTTTTTATATCCACGGTATATATATATATATATTTTTGTTTTTCTTTCTTTTTTAAATACATTTTTTTGTTACCTTTTACCTTTTTTTTAATCCTTTTCTACATCTCAGAGCTGTTGATCTCCTCCCAGCTCTTTTAGTCACTTCCAGTCTACATGCCTTTACTCTAGATCAGTGTTTCTCAACTCCAGTCCTCAAGGCACCCTAACAGGTCATGTTTTCAGGATTCCCCTCTGATGAAACAGCTGTGGTAATTACTAAGGCAGTGAAACTGATCAAATCACCTGTGCAAAATAATGGTAAGCCTGAAAACATGACCTGTTGGGGCGCCTTGAGGACTGGAGTTGAAAAACACTGCTCTAGATAGGTGGTTGCACAATATTGCTCTGTTATCAACCTAAGCAAACCATGTCTGTGTAATGTATAATGGCACATTGTCTTACAGCCTCAGTCAGGGGCATGCATGATGAGTGACAATGCAGGAGCACAATTGGGAGGTAGCTGTCACCCAATAATAATAAATGTCTAATGGGGGACCTTCAAAGCAGGATCACCAGGTATTATTTTATTGTAAGCTCCAGCGACTGGAAACAACTTCTTAATGCAGCAGGAAGCTGTAGAAGAAGCTTGTGAATTGTTGGGTCCATCTGCCACTCCCAGTGGTCACCCTCCCTGAACTGGACCCAACAACCCATCAATATATCAGTAATGTTACAAAAGGGCTTTATTTGAGCCCTAAAAAGGGGAAATTTTATGTAAAAAGCTACAGCAGTAACAGGGTTAATTTGATATCCAGCACAGGTACAAACAAGACTGAGTCTCGTTCCCTCTTATTACACATGAAAGGCTTTGCAAAACACACTTGACGGATCGAAGCAGAATGATTCAGCCAACAAAAATGTAATAATAAACAGTAGAGAATAACTCTAATACAGCACCTGGATATGTAATGAACTGTAGGGCCTACCTATTATTAGGGTTGCCATCTGTTCGGGATTGACCTGGACAGTGCAGGTTTTGAATCATGTGTCCGGGTTTCAGACTGCTTGAAACCCGGACACATTATTTAGAATGGATGGCAGTTCCACAAGTAACTGAGTATCACAACCACCAAGTACATAGGTGTGCGCACGGGACCCACCCTCATACATGGACAAGAGAGGAGAGAGGGGTCAATCGGCTCCTCCTCCTCCCACCCTTACCCCTCTGTCTGTCCACCCACACTCCAATCCCTGGTGTTCTGTGCCTCAGGAAAGGGATGAGTGAGCTAGAAATTTAAAGCTCAGCAGGCGGTAGATACATTGTGGATGAAAGGTGTCGATGCCTGAGCTTTCATCTTTGGGTGAGTGAGCTCACCATCCAATGTCTGTGACTAAAGTCTCCCCCCTCCCTCCCTTCTCTTTCCTGCCTCTGAGCGAGTGAGTGCACTGAGGTAAGGAGGACTCAGATGTAATGGGTGCCCTGTGGACTCTGATGTAAGGGGAGCTTTGGGAGCCCTGATTTAAGGGGGAATGCTGGGAACTCTAAAGTAAGTGGGAGCTTTGGTGGGCAAAAACACCCTTTCATTAGAGTTCCCCTTTACACCAGAGACCACAGCGTTCGCCCTTCAAAATAAATTGCTGTGCGCTCCTAAAGTGTTCGGGTTTGGCTTGAAGAAAAAGTGGCAACCCCACCTATTATCCTTAGGCCCTACCTAAATCACTGGCTAGCGGAAGAACAGGTATGAAGTCTGCTGGAGGTGGGACCCTTAAAACTGTCAATGGAGCGCTCCCTCTCTAAGCAAGGGTAATTGCAATCCACAGGGGGATGCTGAGAACATGTCTTAGGCATATTCTCCTGGTGGTAATAAAAAAGTTCCAATGGCCGCTGAAATAGTTCAATTCAAATAAGGGTTGGCCAAAGAGTCTCTGACCATTTGATGTTGTGTACCAGTGTAAGTGTCCTCAAGTCAGCCATCCGATCCCCGAAGGCTGAGCCCCTGGTGCACTGACTTTCATTTAAATATATATTTCTCAATAACCAAAAGGTTATATATATGCAGTGCAGCTTTACTATGGTGTGTGTTAGATGTATTTAGAAAATACTACATATGTTACCTCTCATCAATATAAAAAAAACAAAACAAAGAGGTGTGGATATGTGTCAAAGAGAGGGAAAGTTCTATGTATTGCTGTCTTTAATAGTTCTTTATGTAATGACAAGAGAGTGCCAGCTTTGTTCAGCCTGCCTATGAATGATCCCATTACACTGATGCTGCATTCACATCTAAGCTGTTCCCAGAGGTATAGACCAGTCAGCTACTGCAGGGAATCCGCAGCAAACACAGAATTGTGATATGCTGTATCTCATTCACATCCTTGTGCTGCAGTGCAGCATGTTACAGAAATCACTGATTATCTTATTGCATCGTTGTGCACAGTTGGCACCTTTGGATTGATTGAGCACATGATAAAATGTCCATATAGCATGTTTTCATGCAGCATATCAAGCCACCATCAGGCAAAAATATTATTTTATTAATTCTGGGAACAGTATACAAAACACACGTGGGAGAATGCTACAAAATACAAACAAAACAGGAACTGACGCATTATATTAAAGTGTGCAAATGAAAAAAAAAAAAAAGAAAAAACCTCCATGACCTAATGTTTAGTGCAGTTACCTAAATTTCAAATACAAAAACTGCAGTTAACTGTGCTATCACAGCATTAAAGTGGCAAAAAATTAGAATTCTTGAAAAAGGGAGAAATAAAACACATCATTTTTTTCTAACTTTGGCAAAATATACTCCATGTTTTGATCATTATGTACTGTAAGTACATTTGATTTCTGAAATAGACCCTTACCATACTCTTTCACATTTCAGAGGATATAGCAAAGGTCTATGTTACCAGTGTTAATTTCGTCAACGAAAACGTTTTCATTAGCGGCATTTTTACAGTGCCGAAAGCAAAACAATAAGTAAAGCACATTTTCGTCCACTGACAAAAACTATGACAAAAACCAACAGGTTGGTGACCACCGCTCCAGGTAACTGGGTTTAAATTTCCCGTCCTCCGCTGGGTGAATGGTTGTGAGAGCTCCAGGTGCTGGCGATTGCTATTCCAATGGTATAGGTGCAATGAAAAATCTGGACTGCCGCACTCCGAATTGGAATAATAAAGGTAAAATCTTCTTTATTGAAAAAATGACATGGTATAAAATGCGTACATTGCTCTGTTGAAGTGATACAGCATGACCGCTAACGCGTTTCACGCTCCCATAGAGCGCTTACTCATAGCTGGTTTGTACAACAATGAAAGTCACTTATATACACATTATACGTCTCACACATGACCCCATATGACAAAAACCAAATCTATTTTCGTTAACGAACGAACACAGGACTAAAATGAGAGGCAGGGTCATTTACCCTTGCGAGCTAACTTCCGATTTTCACGGAGCTTAGTCTGCTTCCGCAATCCTCTCTCAGGAAGCAAGCGAGTTAAAGGCATTGTGATGACTGCCAGAGACCAGAGCAGAGCTGTGCATTACAGCCAGGCCTTCCGAGTCCCGATGAGACTGTCCCACTCCCGAGTCCCGACTTGAGAGACAACCACCAGGGGCCCACACCCAGAGCAGAGAGCAGAGCAGACTGTGAGTGTGTAGTACATTACAATTAGAGCAGGCTGAGGCCTGAATCCTCCCCTCAGACCAACATTCCTCCAGAGCACTGTGTGTGAATTACAGGCCTCATCTGATTACTGGCAGTGGCATCCAGGGCACTCTACATTACAGGCTATCCCTCAGACCACCATCCAGCATTATGCAGCATTACAGGCCTCCTCCGACCACTGACAGTGGCATCCAGGGCACTGTACATTACAGGCCATCCCTCAGACCACCATCCAGCACTGTGCAGCATTTCAACAGGCCTCTTCTGACCACCGGCATCCAGGGCACTGTGCATTATAGGCCATCTCTCAGACCTGCCTGAGACCACCAACCAGAGCACTCTGCAGCATTACAGGCCTCCTCAGACCACCATCCAGAGCACTGTGCAGCATTACAGGCCTCCTCAGACCATCATCCAGAGCACTGTGCAGCATTACAGGCCTCCTCAGACCACCATCCAGAGCACTGTGCAGCATTACAGGCCTCCTCAGACCATCATCCAGAGCACTGTGCAGCATTACAGGCCTCCTCAGACCACCATCCAGAGCACTGTGCAGCATTACAGGCCTCCTCAGACCACCATCCAGAGCACTGTGCAGCATTACAGGCCTCCTCAGACCATCATCCAGAGCACTGTGCAGCATTACAGGCCTCCACAGACCACCATCCAGAGCACTCTGCAGCATTACAGGCCTCCTCAGAACACCATCCAGAGCACTGTGCAGCATTACAGGCCTCCTCAGACCACCATCCAGAGCACTGTGCAGCATTACAGGCCTCCTCAGACCACCATCCAGAGCACTGTGCAGCATTACACACTTCCTCAGACCACCATCCGGAGCACTGTGCAGCATTACAGGACTCCTCAGACCACCGTCCAGAGTGGCTAAATTTGTGTGAGTTTGTTCAAATCATAAATATTAACCACTTCAGCACCGGCCTATTGTCAAATGACGTCCACAGATGGGATCTCCCATCCTGGGTGGACGTCATATGACGGCCTCGGGCTCCCGGCCGCCTAGGGGGCGCGCGCGCGCCGCCGCGTTCCTCGGGACCCGGTGCGTGTGCCCGGCGATTGCCCGTTAACTGGACCGGACCGTGGATCTGTGTGTGTAAACGTAAACGTCCTGTCAGCTCAGAGGAGACCGATCTGTGTTCCCAGAACGGAGGAACACTGATCGGTTTCCTCCCCTTGTGTGTCCCCTCCCCCTACAATTAGAAGCATTCCCTAGGAAACACATTTAACCCCTCCCCGCCCCCTAGTGGTTAACCCCTTCACTGCCTGTCGCATTTACACAGCAATTTTATAGCATTGATCACTGTATAAATGTGAATGGTCCCAAAAATGTGTCAAAACTGTCCGATGTGTCCGCCATAATGTCGCAGTCACGAAAAAAAATTGCGACCGCCGCTATTACTAGTAAAAAAAATAAATAAATATTTTTTTTTTAAAAATGCCATAAATCTATCCCGTATTTTATAGACGCTATAACTTTTGCGCAAACCAATCAATATACGCTTATTGCAAATTTTTTTTACCAAAAATATGTAGAAGAATACGTATCGGCTGAAACTGAGGAAAAAAAATTTTTTTTTTTAAATTGGGATATTTATTATAGCAAAAAGTAAAAAATATTGTGTTTTTTTCAAAATTGTCGCTCTTCTTTTGTTTATAGCGCAAAAAATAAAAACCGCAGAGGTGATCAAATACCACCAAAAGAAAGCTCTATTTGTGGGAAAAAAAGGACATCAATTACATCATACAACGTTGCACGACCGCGCAATTGTCGTTTAAAGTGCGACAGCGCTGAAAACTAAAAATTGGTCTGGGAAGGAAGGGGGTGAAAATGCCCAGGATTGAACTGGTTAAAGATAGTAGGTGTTTTTTTTTTTACTCCAGAAGTGTATAATGATTTTTGAAATTCTAGAGAATCGCTTAAATAATGCATTATTTAACTAAACACATTCGATTTTAGTAGGCTAAAATGATTTTAGTCGACTAAAACATACTGGAGATTTGAGTCGACTAAAATGTAGGACATTTTAGTCAACTAAAATGTACTGGAGATTTAGTCGCCTAAATATGAAAAAAAAAACTAAAATAATTGCAGAAGACTAAAATGGAACTAAAACTAAAATGCCATTTTAGTTAAAACTAAATCAAAATTTGCTGCTAAAATCAACACTGTATGTTACCACTCCCCCCCCCCCCCCCCCCCTCTGCAACAGAACACAGTGCATAGCTTCAAATGACATATTGACACAAGATCTAATCCTATGAAAGGTTTAGCACTGTGAAACTTTTTGAATGATAAAGAGCACATCTTACATACAACTATATAGATAAGACCAAAATGAGAGACAATTGAGGAGGAAAGAGGGACAGAGGGACTTTGTTCCAAATCAGGGACAGTTGGGAGCTATAGTAAAGATTCCTTCATACATTGAAAAAAATCAACTGTGGTATAACTAACTTAGGAGTCAGCAGACTCATTAAAAACTTTGAACACTTTGGGGTTGATTTACTAAAGGCAAATCCACTTTGCACTACAAGTGCACTTTCAAGTGCAGTCGCTGTAGATCTGAGGGGGACATGCAAGGAAAATAAAAAACAGCATTTTTGCTTGTACATGATTGGGTGATAAAATCAGCAGAGCTTCCCCTCATTTCAGAGCTTCCCTCAGATCTACAACGACTGCCCTTAAAAGTGCACTTGGAGTACAGAGTGGATTTCCCTATAGTAAATCAACCCCTTTGTGTCATAGATATTACATCTTAACATATGCTAAAGCATATCTAACAGAGAACTTGTCTAATTTGCTCCCTTTGGGTCTGTTAATATACCATTGAAAACTGTTTGTTATATCTGTTCAATAAGCGGATACAATACCTGTTGATCCCATGCATTGCTATGTATTGTGCACACTATAGGTCTATCCTATTGAGATGAGGAGAGGGGGATGTGTTCTGTAGTCCTAACACATTTCCACTTCATCATTCTAGGTTAGGGAGTGCATTAACAGCAGGATTATCAGGTGAAAATAAAAGGGAAAATATTTTTAAAAAATGAATATAGCCACCATCTCTTAGAACAAATAACTTGCAATATATTACATTTTTGCACTTGGGTTTAGGTACATTTTAGTTGGGGGGTCAAAAAGAGCTGCTTGGCTGTTATTACAAGCAGCGGGAGGGAACGTTCCCCACCCCCCCTTCCAGCTCCCCCGTCGCACTGGTAGGTCCGAGCGACCAGCCGACACATCCACCGGCTGGCTGGAGACCCGAAAAATGGATCGGCTTTGATCAGGTCTCAGATGTAGTAACCCAGAAGCAATGTCATGACATCACATCACCGGTTTACTGTAGACTTAAAGGCACCAGATTTAAACAAATTACAGTATTTGAAACAGCCAAACCTGGCAAAGGAGGGATTTGGGGTCTTATAGACCCCAGATACCTCCATAAAGAGTATCTGCCACTGCCTATTACTGTCACAAGGGGTGTTTTACATTCCTTGTGACAGCAATAAAAGTGATAAAAAAAAAAATAAAGCGACAGTGTTAAAAAAAAAAAAAAAAAATTTTTTTTTTTAAAGCGCCCCATTCCTCCGTTCTCAAGCACATAAGCGTACACATACATAAGTCGCGCCTGCAAATGTAAACAGTGTTCAAAACATGTGAGGTATCACTGCAACTGTTAGAGCGAGAGCAATAATTCTAGTGCAAGACCTCCTCTGTAACGCTAAACGGGTAACCTGTAGAAATTTTTAAAGCGTCGCCTATGGAGATTTTTGAGTACTGTAGTTTGTCACCATTTCACGAGTGTGCGCAATTTTAAAGCATGACATGTTAGGTATCTATTTACTTGGAGTAACATCATCCTTCACATTATACAAAATAATTGTAAAACTTAACTGTTTTTTTTTTTTTTTTATTCATGAAAGTGTATTTCTTCAAAAAATTGCATTTGAAAGGCCACTGCGCAAATACAGTGAGACATAAAATATTGCAACAATTGCCATTTTATTCTCTAGGGTCTCTGCTAAAAAATATATATATATATAATGTCTGGGGGTTCTAAGTAATTTCTTAGCAAAAACTACGGATTTTAACTTGTAAGCGACAAGTGCCAGAAAAAGCCTTAGCCATGAAGGGGTTAAAAATCCTTGGTAATGGGAGTAGGTCCAAAGATGACACACTGGATTAAAGCACTGTATATCCACCCCACAGCTAGGGTAGCGGGACAGTATCTATGCCCTTTGAGATGCATAATGGAACGAGACCAGGGGCGGATCCAGGGCCTAGTCTCGGGAGGGGCACTGCCAGAAAATACGTTTTTTTTGGGTAAATTTAATGGGGAAATTGCTGGTGTTGGCGCTTCAATCATCACAGAACCATAGTTGTTATGGTGTCAGGACGATTGAAGCGCATTATTACTATTATTACATTGTTATAAAAAAATTAAATAGTTTAACTCACCATAATGCAGAATCAGTGGGAGCCCCGAGCGTGTCACTTGCCACTGTCACCTGCCACACGTTGCGGATTGTCACTTGCCACGTCGCCTGTCACTAGATGCAGATTGTCACTTGCCACATGTTGCAGATTGTCACTTCCCACGTCACTTGCCATGTCCCATGCCAGACATTGCGGATTGTCACTTGCCACCTCCCATGCCACACGTTGCAGATTGTCACTTGCCACCTCCCATGCCACACGTTGCAGATTGTCACTTGCCACCTCCCATGCCACACATTGCAGATTGTCACTTGCCACGTCCCATGCCACACATTGCAGATTGTCACTTGCCACATCTCATACCACACGTTGTAGATTGTCACTTGCCACTGCCACTGCCTGCACACTGCACAGTGAGGGCGGAACTGCAGGGATGCAGGGGGGGGCGCTGGGCGGTGAGAGATGATGTTATCTCTCTGCTCTTCCGCCCGCCAGCTCCCTGATTGGCCAGCAGCCGCTCTCACACTGTCACCGAGCCGCACAGCTGCTCACCAACAGTGCCGCCCCCTGTCTCTCCCCACCGGAGCCGGCCGTTGTCTCTCCCCACCGGAGCCGCCCGTGCTCTTAGCCGCGGAGCCGCCCGCCGGCTCTTTCACCCGCAGCCTGCCCGCCAACTCACTCAGTCTCACCCACATTCTCAAAGAAGGCAATTGCCCCGTTGCCCCCCCCCCCCCCGGATCCACCCCTGAATGAGATAGGGTTGCCCTCTGTCCCCCTTACTGTTTGTTCTGTCGTTGGAACTGCTTTTGGCAGGGATCAGACAGAACTCAGATATAGTGGGATCATGATAGGGGACGAAGAGCATAAACTAGCGGATTATGCCGATGACTTACTGTTTTACGTTACCAAGCCTAGGGTAACTCTGCCCAACTTAATGAAGTTATTAAAATCCTATGGAGAAATATCAAATTTTAAGATGAACCCCTCTAAATCAGAGATTCCTAATATCAATGTGAGGAAACAGGACGTACAGATATTTCAGCAAGAGTTCCCATTTATGTGGAGAGAAAAAGAACTAAAGTATTTATGAATAAAAAATAACACCATCTGAGGAGACAACATACCAAACAAATTTTATCCCGCTTCTGAATGAAATAAAAACTGAAATTACGGTAATAAAACTGCAACAAGATACCTCTCTTGGCTGGGGAGAATAAACATCTTTAAAATGGCAATTTTGCCAGAGATCATGTATAAAATGTAAATGCTGCCAACTCCCCTCCCACAAGTATACTTTAAGACATTAAAAACGCTATTATTAAGGTTTATATGGCAGAAAAAGAAGCCCAGAATAAGCCTCCTGGTACTGATTAGAGATAAAAAGCAAGGGGGGCTGGGGGTGCCAGTAATATCAAAAATGATTGTAATGCAATATTACTGTCATGGGTGCTAGAATGGGTAAAGGAGAATACAGAGAAAAGATGGGTTAAATTGAAAAACACGATTAGTAACGAAGCACTGGGGAAAATATTATGGATACCACCGGAGTATAGAGAATTGAGTGAAAATTACACACGCTGTAAGAAAGAAAGTTTTGGCAATATGGGATTTGATGCACACAAAGGCAAAATGGGAATTCAATTCACCCCTGATACCATTAAGAGAAACTCATTTCTTTCCACTGGGGAAGGGGAAACTGTTTGGGGAATGAATATAAAAAGAAAATGTACAATTAAAAGACATTTTGGTGAAAGGTAAAATACACACGTTACAGGATTTAAAACACAAAAAAGACTTAATGGAAATTGATGAATGGCAGTACTCCCAAATGAAGCATTTTGTTACATCACTGCCTCAACCAGTAAGATCCGAGGAGAACCTAATGTCCATTTGAGTGGCTATGTACAGCAGTAGGCACAAAGAGGGGGATCTCTAGGATCTATAAAGTGCTTGTGGAACTGAAGGGGTTGGAAATACCGCCACTCAGTGGCATCGCTAGGGGGTGGCTTTTGGGGCTATAGCCCCGAATCTGGGATCCATAGCCCCGAGTCTCTGCAGGGGTCCCCAAGGGGAGGGGAGGCTCTCTGGGGACGCTGATGTAAGTGGGGGGCTCTCTGGAGACCCTTCTGCAAGGGGGAAGCTCTCTAGGTACCCTGATGCAAGGGGGAGGCTCTCTGGGGATCCTAATGTAAGGGGAGCTCTCTGGGGACCCTGATATAAGGGGGGGCTCTCTGGGGATATATACACACACAAACGTATATTATATAAATGTGTATGCCCACCCAAGCGTATGACTTACGTGGCTATGGGCTCTAGCCCCAGATCTTTTGAAGACCTAGCAACGCCCCTGCCGCCACTCATAGTAAAGTGGGAAGAGGAACTGGGAAAGTGAGAAAAAGACATGGGCAAAATACTTAAGATGACACATACCCTGGCAATAGATAGTAACACCACAGAAATTAATTACAAATGTCTAGCACGCTGGTATATAACACCTGATAAGGCACATAAATGTCATAAGGAGGTCTCACAGTTATGCTGGCGGGGATGCGGTGCAGTGGGAACCATGGTCCTCATATGGTGGATGTGTCCAAAAATCTAAAAATATTGGAGAGAAGTGTTGCAGTTAATTAAGGAGATCACCAATATAGAGATACCAGAGGAACCTTGGAGGTGTTTGTTTCATGGGGTTGGTATGCCAACTAAACAATACCTGAAAACATTTAGTGCCCCATCTAATGAATGCAGCCAAAAGTTTAATACCCTGACAGTGGCAGGAGACAGAAAGCCCCACGATGGGGAGTTGGTGTAAAAAAATAAACACCTCTCTGTGGAGAGGAGGGAATGGAAGGATTTGAAAACAAGTGGAAGGCCTGGAGAGAGTTTAGGCAGACAAGGAGACACGTAGAAACGATGGGAGCAGATGAGGGGGAGAGGTTGGGAGACACGGCAGACGTTGAGCAATAACAGGCGGGAAGAGAAAGGAAGGAGGGGGAGTGTAAGATGTGGGGGGGGGGGCGGTTTTGGGGGGATAATAACTGCAAGTTGTGATGGTGTTTGAAAAGTGTTTTTTTATCTTTTGATATATACCATATTTATCGGCGTATAACACGTTGGTGCGTGTTATACGCCAATCCCTCGCCGATCTCCGCTGATTGTGAGCCTCTCGGCGGCTCTTGGCCGCTATCGGCAGCTTTCGGCTGTTCTCGGCGGCTCTCGGATGCTCTCTCCTGTTCTTTCTGGCTCTCGGATGCTCTCGGCTGTTCTCGGCGGCTCTCGGACGCTCTCAGCTGTTCTCGGTGGCTTTTCGCCGCCCTCGGCGGCTCTCGCAGTCCTGCGTGAGCCGGCGAAAGCCGGCGAGAACAGCCGAGAGCAGCCGAGAATGGCCGAAAGCCACCGAGAGCTACCGAGCACCGCCGAGATACACAGGACATCCAGCTCTGTATCTCGGTGGCGCCATTTTTAAACGGTAAGGTACTGACAGTGTACAGACTGTCTGCAAATGACACTGACAAGGCTGAAGATGGACACTGATAAGGCTGCATTGATGGGCATTTAAATGTAAGTTTTTTTTCCTTAAACTTCCCTCCTAAAAGTTTTTTTCTTAAAATTCCCTCCTAAACTTGGGGTGCATGTTATACGCCGACGCGTGTTATACGCCGATAAATACGGTATTTGCTATAAAGAAAATCAATAAAAAAATTTTTTTTGTAAACCCCTGGTCTTTTTGGAATACTCCATGTAAAACTGTTTAATCCATCTGATTTGGAGTTCCTCTTTAATTATTGATCTCCTGTGTTGAATTAACTGGTGCACACTTAAGAGCTTGTACAATATTTATGCTGTAATATCTGTGATACTTAATCTCCTCACTGTCTTTTGGATCCTTATAATTGTTAACAAAAACAGAGAACTGTTTGCTAGAGGGTTCCTCGTGTCCCAGTTTTATTTTTAGTAATTATTAGGATGTAAAAATGTGCCAATCACATGATGTGGGAAAAAAAAAATCCTTCTTTGAACTTTCAAGTGGGTGCCTAAAGTGAGACATAAATACTTTGCAGGCGGGCAGAGCAGGTTTGCATTTGTAATGGAGTCAGATTCCGGGGAAGCTGAGTAGACTGTGGCTGTTATGTAATTTGACTAGGGTGACATGTTTGTAGATCTAAACCAGATTATATCATATTGCTGGGAAAAACAGATGCACTGCGTGCGGAGGTATCCACCACCTACTGCTTAGCGAAGCTTTTGATACAGTAAATCACCTTTTAACCACAAAAACAAATCATAGTTGTCCCATATGCATATACATTTTATTTAGAATATGATCTTATTCTATCATTATTTAGACTTACATTTCCTAAATAGAATAGATAGTGATTTTGCATATATTTTTAACAGGGATTTTTTACATACATAGTTATTTTGGATCCGCCCTCCAGACCCTCTATTTTTTGGGATAAAGGTGACTTTTATGCCTGTCAGAAGTGCAAAGCATGTAGGGAAGTGGCTGTACCTATGAGAGGAGTAGTCAAATTCACCTCGACTGTGAACCACAGAGAATTAGAAGTGAAAGAGTTCATTACATGTAACATTACACATGTGGTGTATGTTTTGAAGTGCCCATGCGGGCTGATGTATGTGGGCCGCACAAAAAGACCCTTGAAGGTCCGGATTGCGGAACACATACAGAACATTAAACTGGGATTTAAAGACCATAGTGTTTTGTTGCACTTCAAACTTCACCACGATCAGGACCCCTCAGGTCTGACATTTTGGGGGGTGGATCATGTTAAACCACTGTGGAGAGGGTCTAATTAAGTGAGGGAACTCTCCAAACGCGAGACGTACTGGATTTTTTATTGACACCCTTACCCCTAAGGGGTTAAATGTTGAGCTAGATTTAAATTACTTCATTAGCGATTATTAATGCTATCATGATAGACTTCACAGAAGGGGACCTTGTGGGAATTTTAAGAGTACCGTAATCTTAACAGTTTATTAGTAATCCATTTATTGATATTGTGGAGTTATACTGTAATTATTATTAAATTATTGAGTATTACTCCAGTTCTCTGCTTTGCAGTGTAAGGTGTTGATTGCTGCTAGTATGGTTTTAGTTTTGTATTAAGCTTCTAGATTGCTGATGGTCTTTCATTTTAAGTTTATTTTATTATTGTTTAATATTAGTTTTAACATCTACTAGTAATAAATTATTTCAGTTTATTCTGGTAGGAATTTTAGGAATTCATTGTATTTTAATGCATTATTATATATGATTATTATTTTTTAATGAGCGGTACAGTTTAGTCCTTTACGTCATGTCCTCGGGAGGATATAGACATATAGAACAGTGTATTATGATAGGCTGTTATGGTCTTATTGTTAACCAGTAGCCACTATGAACAATATATGCGGATATAATCAATGTCTGTGTTATGTAGAGGATATTTTACAATGTTGCCCATGCTGTAGTATTGATGTGTTGTGGAGGGGAGAGCTGCACGCACTTAGGGTTAATCCCTGCATATCAGTGGGCTGACATATAAATCCGGGACGCCGCACCGTAAGGCCACGCCCTCAGAGGAAGTCGTGATGACGAAATGAGTCAGGACGTGACCTTACGGCGACCGGAAATTACGGGTGTGTTCCACAAACAGGAGGTGACGAACCAGGAAGTAAGCGGTGGACACTGTCTTCCTATAGTGTGAGTCTTATACTGCCTGGGTCATGGTAAACGCTGATCATTATTTAGTTAACCTCATATGCAATTTTACTGATGGATATGGATTGAATGTACTGATTGAATACTTTCATAAATGTGAGATGAAACAATATCACACTATTTGAGACTCTCTTCTATCCAAGTACCGGTGGAGATCGCAGGATAAAGTGTGACCCTTTCCATGACACTGAGGCTGACGGTTGCCCATACATATCAATGCCTGATGTGTTCATCCCTCTGGTGAGTGTGAACCCCAAAGGGGATTGTGACGCACGGACTTTGGTGTAAGGTGCACTATCGTTTTACTGTAATAGGATCATCACTTGTGTATCCTCTGGGGCTTTTTCACCATCTATCAACTGAACTTACTTTGTTTTTTTTCACATGAAAGCTGATCATAATCTATTATGACAATAGCGCTGCTGTAGTGATTTTAGAAACTTGAGCAGGACTCTGTGTACTATTTTTTTCATTACTATTTAACAATACATAGTTACATACTTACATAGTTAGTCAGGTTGAAAAAAGACACAAGTCCATCTAGTTCAACCAAAAAAAAACAAAACAAATACAATCCCATATACACAATCCTTTTATATATTTAGTTTTATTATGGTGAGAACTAAATGTAAAGTGGGACTCCAGGCAGATATGAAAACAAATTATTGCAACTCTGTATTAATACATAATTAATGTATTTTTTAATGCAAGCAGTATAAGTATCTGAATTTGACTTAAAGTGTTAAGAAACCCACAACAGTTAAATCCGTCTGTATATGCAGTAAAGCATGCTGGTTATACTCACTGTGGAACCTAAAGGATCCTCTGCATTGTGTAAAAAGCCTGTTTCATCCTGTCTTATCTCATCCTCTCCTTCTCTCACTGTCCAAAATCAATCTCCTGATAAGATAGAGCCTTTGGAGTCACTCTGCACATGCTCAGTTTGCTGTGTATTGCAAGAGAGTTTTTTTTCTTACGAGGGTGCTTGTGATTAGCACAAGGTCAATCAGCACTGTCTAGACAGAGGGTCAGGGGTCCTGCAGACTCACAGGACAGTCAGACTAGAATGAAAACTCCTCCTACAAGTTTTGAATAGGCACTGATAGAAGCCATAAGACTGCTACATACTACTGATGAGAAAAGGTATTTAGCCATTTATATTTACTAAAATATTTACATTTCCATGATCTGTGTACTATGGGAGACCAGACATAGGGAAGGGTCCTGGGTTTAGTAACACTCTTGCAGTCTCTATACAGCAAAGCTCAGACTGGGAAAGAGGGAATCAGCAAAAGAAGCCAAGTAGTCATTCTGCTGTGCTCATGTGCTGACAGGGGGAATGCTGATAGGAGATAAGAGGTGACTTCATCAGTCTGCTGCTACTCCTTTCACTGTCCAGTAACAGGTTTGGGTGGGTGGGGGGGGGGGGGGGGAAGCTGCAGGACCTTTAAATGTAAGTGAACTGCAAAAATAAATACATTTTGCTTTCAGAGAGCACCAGATTGCAGGGTGTTTCTACAGCAATGCTTTGAATTTTCTTAATAGCATAGATCATACAAAATAAGTTGCTCAGTTATCCAGATTGTGGACACACTGTCTCACTGTCTAACAGCAACAACAAGACAATTGGAATTATTCAGTTATACACAGGTTAGCTAGGTGTTTCTCAACCTTTTTTTCAGTCACGGAACTCTTTAAAATCCTGCACAAAACAAAATGAACAGTTTTACATACCACCCCAGGGTTCACACATGTAGGACACCCAACATTACAGGTGAATTATTCTTTCAAAGCAAACACACATTTGCATACTGGTACTGACTAGTATTCCAATGTTTCTCTCTTTTCTCCCTCTGTTTCTGTCCCTCCATCAGATAACATGCCCCCAGTGCTGACAGAGACGGGCAAACAAGGATGCTGTGCAGGCACATGATGTCCTCCCTATCAATTGATGACGTCATTGGTTGTTAAGATTGTTAAGATGCCACTGTTTCGTCAGATTAGACGACCCCCCAGAATCTGTAACGGAAGTGACGTCCTGTTTCAGCTATCTTGCTACATCACACACTTGTCCACAGAAAGGATACAGTGAGAAGGCAGCAAGCGGACATCTTGGTTCACCCACGGGAGTCATGCATTTCACACTTATTTTTAACAGTAAACTGAGCTTATATAGTGAAATACAGTATTTAATATCCATCTGACTGTTTAGATGTTAAATTTTAAAAGCAGCGGCAAGCCTGCTGATCTCATAGGTTTGTTAATCTGACAGAACACCGCTGCTTTGAAAAATAAACATCAAAACAGTCTGAGGGATTTGAAAATACTGAGTTTCACTATATAAGCTTAGTTTACTGTTAAAAATAAGTGTGAAATGCATGACTCCCTTGGGTGTAACAAGATGTCCGCTTGCCGCCTTCTCACTGTATCCTTTCTGCAGATGAGTGAGGGGTGTAGCAAGATGGCAGCGACAGGACGTCACTTCCATTACAAATTCTGACGGGTTGCCTAATCTGACGAAACACCGGTGTCTAGAAGGCTGTACTGGTGCACAATGAGAACCTGTGGCTTTGTGAAACTTAAAGGCAGGCTTGATCCACCCACTGGCTTGTATACAATTTTTGCCCAATTTTAGGCATTTTGCCAAGGCACCCCTGAATAAACCTGAAGGAACCCCAGAGTGCCTGGGCACCCTGGTTTAAAAAGGCTGGGCTAGCATGTGTTGTTTATTTGTGATAGTACAAAGAAAATCATGTGCTAAGAGACACATAAAGACTGCCATTGATGTCTTTCATTGAAAATGCTAACTGCCAGAATGCAGAAGAGGACTGATGTCATCACAGGAGGATGGTAGAGAATCTCAGGCTTCATCACACTGCTGGATTTGTTGTCCACCGCACCTGAAACCAGCGAGTATATCTGCTATCACATCATAGGAGGAAAAATGCCTAGCCAGATAGGTTAGAGTGGGAGGAAGGGGTGAGAAAAAAAAATGTAGCCCACAATAGAGTTTTAGGTCAGATGATTAGCCGTAATACCAGCCGTAATAGATTAGCACTAGTCTACAATGATCTTTCTCAACCTTTTTTTTTTTTATTGTGTTTTTAAAAATTGTGAGGAGTGCCTTTCTTTGAAATTTAATTGTACATTTTTATTCGCAATGACAATAAATCGTATCTTATCTTATCATATCATAAGGGAACACTTGAAATAATGTTCAAGTCTTGGGGAACCTCTGCTAAAAATGATTTTGTATACAAATCTTGGTATGTTAGTCACACTACATTGGTGGTCAATGAGAGATGGTCCCCTTACACTGATGGTAAGTGAAAAGAATGCTTCTTACATTGATGGTCAGTGGAGGGAACGCCCCTTTAACATACAGCTAATATAATGGTCAGTGGTTACTTGCCGGAGAAAAGAAAGAAGACACCTCACTGATCCCATCTTGCTGGTTCTGACAATTGGAATTGGTACCAGAACTATGCAGACACCATCAGCTAGGAATTGAATCCACCACTGCCATTAGTAACTTCTGGAGGAACCCTAGAGTTCCACAGAACCCTGATTGAGAACGGCTGGTCTAGCCCGATTGCAGATATCTAATCCCCTGGCTAGGGGAGAAACATGATGGGTGAAGCCATAATGCTGTGTCACCAAGTGAGCATATTGTTTGGTGACCAGAATTAAAGCGGACCTTCAGTAATTTTTTTCAACTTTCCATCTATTACATCTTCTGCCCTTGTTGTTTTAACTTTGAATAGTAAAACATTTTTTTCTGCTAGTAAATACCTTATACAGCCCACTTTCTGTCTCTTGTTTGGTCATTAGCCTAGGCTTGTGACATCATGCACAGCTCTCACTCTCACTCTTGTGAAAGTATGCCAGGAAGGGAGGGGGGATGAGTCATAAGAGAGCCAATGAAAGCTGCAGGGCTGCAGAGCTGAAGGTGTGCCCCTGTGTGGCTGTGTAAATCCAGGAAGTGAACAGGTAGCAGCTTCAGCTGCCCACAGTTGGCTGCAGCCAGACTTAGTGGAGGGAGATTTCTGCAGCATATTTAGCAAGTACAGAATCACAGTATATATAAAATAATATGCAAAGTGGTTGGAGAGAAGTTTCAGAATAGCAAAGATGTTTTTATTACAAATTATGTGAGCAGACTGCAGTTCCTCTTTAATACAAAAAACAGAGCCAAAATGTTAAGAAGTCAGATTTTCAGGCTGGTACAGTAGTATAGATTTTTCTTATATCAGACCAATTTGGCTGGTAAGCCAGCTCATTTGGGATACATTAGATTGCCCTTTTAAAAAAAAAAAAAAAAACATACCTACTATATACCAGCATCAATATTTTTTGCGTTGTTGTAATTTTTGCATGTAGCAATGCCGGCTGGTTGGCATCACATTACAGTGAGTTGCTGCAAACATGTTTTTAAACACACTCCCGGCCGCTGTGCTGGCCGGGAGTGTGTGTGTATTTGTAAAGCCACTGTTTTCCTTCATATCGAAATTATATAAGCAGCTTGGAAGCCACCCAATCACTTCCACAACCTCTGCACTGTATGTCCCCTTCTGCGTACCCCCCGCCATGTTTACCGGGCTTCGCTGTCCCATCTGCGAACCAGTGCAGTCATGGCGGGTGGTGCTGAAAAGGATGGTAAGAGCTCTACAAAAACCCATGTTTTTCAAAACTTTTTACAAATAAATATGTGAAAAGTGTGGTGTGCATTTGTATTCAGCCTCCCTTAGTCAATACTTTGTAGAACCACCTTTCACTGTAATTACAGCTGCAAGTCTTTTGGGGATGTCTCTACCAGCTTTGCACATCTAGAGAGTGACATTTTTGCCAATTCTTCTTTGCAAAATAGCTCAAGCTCTGTCAGATTGGATGGAGAGCGTCTGTGAACAGCAGTTTTCAAGCCTTGCCACAGATTCTTAATTGGATTTAGGTCTGGACTTTGACTGGGCCATTCTAACACATGAATATGCTTTGATCTAAACCATTCCATTGCAGCTCTGGCTGTATGTTTAGGGTCATTGTCCTGTTGGAAGGTGAACCTCCACCCCAGTCTCAAGTTTTTTGCAGACTCTAATGCCGCGTACACACGTTTAGATTTTCCGCAGACAAAACCTCAGACTTTTGTCCGAAGGCATGTGCGTGGATTTTGTCTTGCATACAAAGGGCAAGGTATTGTCGGCCAACAAACACGAACGTTGTGACGTACTACATGGTTTTTCAGCTCTTTAGCGCCACCCTTTGGGGTCCTTCTGCTAATTTTGTGTTAGTAGAAGTTTGGTGAGTGTTGATTCACGTTTTTCATTTCGCGCTTTTCATTTTGTGCTTTTCAGTTTGTTTCTGAATGGCCGTTCGTCAACCCGACATGTTGCGGAATCAGAGGAGATAACGTGTTATTTATTATTGGCCTTGGAGTTATTGCTTTGACCCAAGTCCAGTCCAGGAACAGGAGGAGGAGGAGTTCTTGGACCAAAAATTGGTTGTTTTATTAATTGTGACCAATTATGTCATATACCTTTGCTTCGGGACCTCCAGGAGAATAATCCGGATGATTTTCGGAAATATCTCCGGATGACGGACCCCTGCTTTCACCAACTCTTGGCATTGTTGACCCCCTATATTAAGAAGCATGGCAAATGCATGAGGCTTTTATTTTATTTTTTTGGTTGAATAATAATGATTTGATTTGGTATATTTTCTATATTTTTGGATACATAGAATGCACGTTTTGGTTCATTTCTATTGGCAAATAGCATGTCTAATTTTATTTTTTACTGTGCATTAAAAAAAGAAAACAAAATTGTGGAGAATAATACTTGGCTATGTGTTTTACTTCAAATGACAGTTTGGGAGTAGGCAGTTACATTTAAAAAAAATACAATGTAAAATTAACAAGGAACACCAACATAATTGTATCTTTGATCTTAAAAACTACGGGATAATGGTATTTTGGTAACTTGCCAAAAAAAAAAAAAAAAAGCATAATAATATTATTCTTGACATCACTAGAAAATAAAAGCCTTTTAAAATACGTTTGCAATAACTCCATCAGTATCACCAGCAAAGCAGCTTCATTATTATCCCATTAAAGAAGAAGAGAATTGTGCGCTGCATTTGGAGATTTCATAATTTGCCACGTTACGAATGTTAATTCTCCATTACGAACGCTAGTTTACAAGACCGACCGCTTCCAGCTCGTCCTTGCTTCCGAGCATGCGTGTTTGTACTTTGGACTTTTGTCCGACGGACTTGTGTACATACGCTCAGAAAAATACGACAACAGACATTTGTCCTCGGAAAATTTGAAAATTTGATTTTCCGCCAACAGCCTGTCATCACACATTTCCCGTCTGAAAATCCGATCGTGTGTACGTGGCTTAACAGGTTTTCTGCTAAGATTGCCATGTATTTGGCTTCATTTTCCCATCAACTCTTACCAGCTTTCCTGTCCCTGCTGAAGAAAAGCATCCACGCAATGATGCTGCCACCACCATGTTTCAGAGGCGGCTCTAGGCTTTGTGAGGCCTTAGGCAAAACCTAGACATGAGGCCCCACTCACTCCCATAATGGGAAAAATAATTAAAGCGATAAAAATGAACTGTATAAATTGTATATATTAAAAGCCTTAAACACTATGAACTATAATTTCACAGTTTCTAGAATTTTCTCTAGCAAATTATCATTAAACATATATATATTACATGCACACAAATATAAATACAATTTGTGCAGCTGCTACCAGTAATGTGTAGTAGTAGTAGTAAAAAAAAAGTCAAAAATCATATTTCTTCATTCACATAAAGCTCAGGTTAATATAACCCAGCACAGAGTTCCCCCTTACATCAGAGTCTGCAAGATTCCCCTTACAGTGCAAGGGGAAATGCTGCAGATTGGAGTAAGGGGGAACACTAAAGTAAGGGGGGCTCTGGTGACCAGAGATCACCTTATATCAGAGTGTACAGCTTTCCCATTTACATCAGAGTTCCCCTTTTTATCAGGGTCCGTGGAGTTCCAACTTGCATTTAAAATGAGAACTCCAATGTGGGGAATACGCTGGTGACCACAGACCACCCGCAGAGTGAATACACTAAGATAAAAGGGGGGGGGTACTAATATAAGGGGGAACCTTTATATCAGTGCCCCCTTACCTTACTGTATTCACTCCCCCTTACATCACTGACCCCCATCAGACTATCCTTGCAGCGCTGTCACTGACCTCATCTCAGGTGCAGCATACAGGGCTCAGCCAGACGGTCCTCTCTGGGCTCCAGCTTGGTGGCTCTAGTTTCATCCTATATTATCCTACTCCACACAAGTCCAACTCCTCTTGTGACCCCCCTCCTAGCAGTGCTCCAGCTCTTGACTCCTCTGTAACCCCCCCCCCCCCTAGAGACTGCAGACACAATAAAGAAGATGGTCAGAGGCTGTGCAGATATGATACAGAAAAAGGTCTGTGCAGACATGATACAAGAGATAGTCAGAGACTGCAGGAATTATACAATAGATGGTCAGAAACTGCGGGCATGATACAAGAGATGGTCAGACTGAAGACATGATACAGGAGATGGTCAGACTGCAAACATAATACAAGAGATGGTCAGAAACTGCGGGCATGATACAAGAGATAGTCAGAGACTGCAAACATAATACAAGAGATGGTCAGAGACTGCAGACATGATACAAGAGATGGTCAGAGACTGCAAACATAATACAAGAGATGGTCAGAGACTGCAGACATGATACAAGAGATGGTCAGAGACTGCAGGAATTATACAATAGATGGTCAGAAACTGCGGGCATGATACAAGAGATAGTCAGAGACTGCAGACATGATACAAGAGATGGTCAGAGACTGCAGACATGATACAAGAGATAGTCAGAGACTGCAGACATGATACAAGAGATGGTCAGAGACTGCAGACATGATACAAGAGATAGTCAGAGACTGCAGACATGATACAAGAGATGGTCAGAGACTGCAAACATAATACAAGAGATGGTCAGAGACTGCAGACATGATACAAGAGATGGTCAGAGACTGCAGGAATTATACAATAGATGGTCAGAAACTGCGGGCATGATACAAGAGATAGTCAGAGACTGCAGACATGATACAAGAGATGGTCAGAGACTGCAGACATGATACAAGAGATAGTCAGAGACTGCAGACATGATACAAGAGATGGTCAGAGACTGCAGACATGATACAAGAGATAGTCAGAGACTGCAGACATGATACAAGAGATGGTCAGAGACTGCGTAAATTATACAATAGATGATCGAACTGCGGACATGATACAAGAGATGGTCAGAGACTGAAGACATGGAGGTTAAAATAGGCAGGGAGGAAATTAGACATCGCCTCCTCACTGCCTGTCAAATGCCTCTGAAAAGCGACCTAAGCATTGATCACTTCAGTGGAGTGGCAGTGCCTGCTAAGAGTGCAAGCCTTTGGGCTCACACAGATGCTCAAAATTTTTTATTGGGGGTAGGCAAGCAAACTGAAAAAAAAACATCAATTGCAGCCACTCTGCCCCCATCAAATGCAGCCACTGTGCCCCCATCAAATGCAGCCACTGTGACACCCCCTCCGCCCACTTGCTGTCTGACTGACACTTACCCCATCTTGGTGACGGGTCAGGCAGTGGGTGATGGCGGCGAGCTGTGGGACATGCAGTGGGTCAGGTGATGCCCCTGTCCTGTGTCCTCCATGGTTCCCGTGCATCTCTTCTTCTGGTCTGCTAGATGTCCAATAGGAATGCCTGTGCCTTCAGCCAATCAGGTGACGGGTATTAGACCGTACTTCCTGATTGGCGGAGAGGTGGTTCAGTGTTAGAAAAGAGAATATTAATTTGCTTTTTTAACACGCCTGGGTGGGCTCATGGTGCAATACTCTGCACTCTGAGTCCACCTTTTTTGAAGCCTATGGCACTAAGCAGGTGGTTTAAAAAAAAAAAAACACACCCCCACCACTGTAATTCAGGCGCCTGGTGTTTGAGAAGGGGCCAGACACCTGAACAGGGGGTAGCCACGGTGGCCATGGATAGATTAATGCAGTGCATGAATCTATACATTTTACATACAGGGAGTGGCATAATGGAGGGGGCAGTGCCTGTGCGTCCTTAATGGACAGGCTGCCACTGTGCTGGCGGTTTTCCATAGCCGCAGTCCTTCAGACTTCTAATTAGATTGTGCGTTTTGCTGCATTTTCTCGAATTGCACCAAAGATGCAGCATGCAGGACTTCTTGTGCACTTTCAGAACATGCAGCAAAAATGTACAACCTTATAGAAGTCTATGGGACCGGAGGTAACATGCAGGAAGACTGCCAGTACACCAGCACTGCAGCATGCCAGTGTGAACCCACATCATAACATCTAGGAGGGCAAGGTACTGTCACAGGCTGTAATATAACACTTAAGCTGCAGAGAGGGGAAGAGACAGCAGGAAGGGAGGGAGGAGAAGCTCACTTGTCACTTACTTGGACGCAATAGACACTAGTCCCAGGAGGCTCACTTGTTTTTTTTTTTTTCAAAGACTGTGGTTGCTGAGCTCAGCCGACTGCTCAGTTTTAACTTTCCCGCCCATACATCCTCTTCACAGACAGCACACGGGCTGCCCGGAGTGTGGGCGGGGAAAGAAAAAGCAGATCCATCCAGCCTCTGCCAGAGCTTCGTGTGCAGGAGGGAGGGGCGGGGCTAACACAGACTGTCAGCCCTGTGACAGAGCTCATCACTGGCTTGCAGTACTGAATCCGGCCGTGCCCTCCACCCGAGCAGCCGCCCTCGGCCAGCTCAGCGGCCTTTGTGCAGGACATTAGAGCAGCCCAGGGGGCAATTGCATCCCCGCCCCTGTGCATGGCCGTGCTTCCTCCCCGCCTCCTCCTCTGTGTCCAGGAAAACATCACAGCAGGAGGAGGAGGGGGCGGGGTCAGTGCGCAGAGCTCTGTATGTGTGTGTCAGCCGGGGAGAGATGCCACTTTGCGGCTGCCATACGAAGCGTTGCTCGTGGGAACCAAGACACCCCACGGGCATGCAGGGACTCTGATTCGCCAGGACTATCCTGGGGAGGTTGAGCTACAGGCAAATTAGGCTTTTGCGAGGCCCCTTAGATCGCGAGGCCTTAGGCAAAGGCCTAATTTGCCTAATTAGAGAGCCGCCTCTGCCATGTTTTACAGTGGGTATGGTGTGTTCAGGGTGATCTGCAGTGTTAGTTTTCCGCCACACATAGCATTTGCTTTTAGGTCAAAAAGTTCAATTTTGGTCTCATCTGACCAGAGCACCTTCTTCCACATGTTTGCTGTTTCCCCCACATGGCTTCCTGCAAACTGAAAATGGGACTGCCTATGGCTTTCTTTCAAGAATGGCTTTCTTCTTGCCACTCTTCCATAAAGGCCAGATTTGTGGAGTGCACGACTAATAGTTATCCTGTGGACAGATTCTCCCACCTGATCCGTGGATCTTTGCAACTCCTCCAGAGATCCCATGGGCCTCTTGGCTGCTTCTCTGATTAATGCTCTTCTCGCCCGGCCTGTCGGTTTAGGTGGACGGTCATGTCTTGGTAGGTTTGCAGTTGTGCCATACTCTCCATTTTTGGATGATGGATTGAACAGTGCTCCATGAGAGGTTAAAAGTTTGTGATATTATTTTAAAACCTAACCCTGCTTTAAACTTCTCCACAACTTTATCCCTGACCTGTCTGGTGTGTTCCTTGGCCTTCATGATGCTGTTTGTTCACACAAACCTCTGAGGGCTTCACAGAACAGCTGTATTTATACTGAGATTAAATTACACACAGGTGGACTCTATTTACTAATTAGGTGACTTCTGAAGGCAATTGGCTCCACTAGAATTTAGTTAGAGGGATCAGAGTAAAGGGGGCTGAATACAAATGCACGCCACACTTTTCAAATATTTACTTGTAAAAAAATGTGAAAACCGATTATCATTTTACTTACTCCACAATTAAGTGCCACTTTGTGTTGGTCTATCACATAAAATTGCAATAAAATACATTAATGTTTTTGGTTGTAACATGACAAAATGTGGAAAATTCCAAGGGGTATGAATACTTTTTCAAGGCACTGTATACTAAATTGCCAAAAGTATTGGGATGCCTGCCTTTGCACGCACATGAACTTTAATGGCATACCAGTCTTAGTCTGTAGGGTTCAATATTAAGTCTATTGAGGCCCACCCTTTGCAGGTATAACAGCTTCAACTCTTCTGGGAAGGCTGTAAACAAACGTTTAGGAGTGTGTCTATGGGAATGTTTGACCATTCTTCCAGAAGCGCATTTGTGAGGTCAGGCACTGATGTTGGATGAGAAGGCCTCTACCAGTCTCCGCTCTAATTCATCCCAAAGGTGTTCTATCAGGTTGAGGTCAGGACTTTGTGCAGGCCAGTAAGTTCCTCCACCCCAAACGTGCTCATCCATGTCTTTATGGACCTTGCTTTGTGCACTGGTGCACAGTCATGTTGGAACAGGAAGTGGCCATCTCCAAACTGTTCCCACAATGTTGGAAACATGAAATTGTCTTGGTATGCTGAAGCCTTAAGAGTTCCCTTGCCTTGCCCAACCCCTGAAATACAACCCCACAGCATAATTTCCCCTCCACCAAACTTTAAACTTGTCACAATGCAGTCAGGCAAGTACTGTTCTCCTGGCAACTGCCAAACCCTTGTCAGGGCTGGGCTCAGCCCTTCCTTCTCTGAGCTGGCCGCTCAACTGTCGGCTAATTGCCAGCTCCTTTCTCTCCACAGTGACTCAGCTGTTGATGATCTGCTCATCAGTCCTGCCTACTTAAAGCTGTCGAGCTCACTTAATCTCTGCCTTCACCTTTGGTCACATCTCTGAGACTTTCTCCTGCGTTCCTGTTGAAGACTGGCTCGGCTGACGACCCTTCTGGCTCCTGATCCTGCTTGCTGTACTACTACGTTGATCTCTGGCTCTCTGACATTGGCATTGGCTGACTACCCGATCTGGTTACTGAACTCTGGCTATGTATTGACTACGCTTACTCTGTTTACCCTTTTATTATTATTAAACAAGTGTGATTAACTGTACTTCTGTCTCGGTCTGATTCATGGTTTCTGACAACCCTGACACGTACATCGGATTGCCAGACAGAGAAGCGCGATTCAACACTCCAGAGAACAGGTCTCTACTGCTCTAGAGTTCAGTGGCAGCGTGCTTTACACCACTGCATCTGACGCTTTGCATTGCACTTGGTGATGTAAAGCTTGGATGCAGCTGCTCGGCCATGGAAACCCATCCCATGAAGCACTCCACACAATGTTGTTGTGCTAATCTGAAGGCCACACGAAGTTTAGAGGTCTATAGCTAGTGACTCTGCAGACAGTTGGTGACTTGCTGTTGTTCCCAGTCGCTTTCACTTTATTATAATACCACTAACAGTTGACCATGGCATATTTAGTAGCAAGGAAATTTCATGAATAGACTTATTGCACAGGTGGCAACCTATCACTGTACCATGCTTGAATTCACTTAGCTCCTGAGAGTGACCCATTCTTTCACAAATGTTTGTAGAAGCAGTCTGCATGCCTAGGTGCTTGATTTTATACACCTGAATCCAATGATTTGGAGGTGTGTCCCAATACTTTTGGCAGTATTTTCATGGTAAAGTGACACAACCACCAGTTTAAAAAAAATCATTACGCATGTATTCTTAACTCAAAAAGTCCCTTCTATTGCTCAGTCTACTTCAACTCTCCGAATACCTTTTTTTCTGCTTCTGTGATCTGACTTCCTGTTAGATGGAGGCTACGTTGGTTCTCCATGGTTCCACTGTATAATAGGAATGTAGCTTCCACATCTTGCTCTCTCCCATTCACCTGAATCCAATGATTTGGAGGGGTTTCCCAATACTTTTGGCAATATAGTGTATATGCCATCACATAGGGGGCTATTGGTCCCATATGTAATAGTAATAAAGTCATGCATTAAAACAAAGCTTTAAACATTGAAAAACACACACAAAAACATTTTTTGAGCACATATGATATGAACACATGCATACAAAAACGCAGGTGTTGGGGCACCTACGTATGAAGAAAGCGATTGCACTACACGTTATATATCACTGCAAACGCCAGAGCGAGATCAATAATTTTAGAACCAGAGCTCCTGGGTAACTGTAAACTGATGACCTATAAGGGCTTTTAAAAAGCATTGCATATGAAAAATATAGGGTATTGACATTTTTTGCTGTTTCACAGGTGCACGCAATTTTATTGCTCGACATGTTGGATATCTATTTACTTGGTGCAACATCATCTTTTATATTTTACCGAAAAATTGGGTAATTTTATTGTGTTTTTGCCCTAAAATTAACTTTAATGTATTTTTACTGACATTTTTCTTTTAGAAAATGTATAATTTTAAAGTTTTTTAAGTAATCTTCAGGCCTATTTTTTTAATCAAGTAAAAAAAAAATGAAAAAATGGCTCCAGGACTAAAGTAGTTAAAGAACATGAATTGTTATCAAACTGGTTTGGTTAAAGTTCTGCTTTAAGCCCTGGTTCACATTGATGCGATTTGACATGTCAAATTGCATGCCAAATCGGCGACTATTGCCCGCAATGGAACCGTCCGAATTGGTGCAACGCCGACTTTGCGGCACCGCACCAATTCCCAAAAGTAGTTTCTGTACTACTTTTGATGATTTCAGGTGCGTTTTCAATAGACATCTGTGCAGGAAACCGCACAGATGTCTCTGAAAGTAGCCCCCTTTTTTTTTTGTTTAGTTTTTTGTTGTCCTGCATCGGCAAAGGAAAGGGTCACTTTACGTGAATGTTGTAAGGTACACTATGGTAATGTAATATGACATGATGTATCTGGGTCTATCAATGCTGAAAGGCAATAAAAGTTTTTCTCAGGAAGTGAAACGAAATCAGTTGCTGTCAGTTCCTATAACTGTGTAAATGAGCCATTTACAGTGTATAGTTTTCGCAAAGCAGCCATAAGGGAGCTGAGCAGTGGGTATTATAAAAGCTGTGAATTACAAGATACAGAAACAGTAAGAAAGACACCAGCATAACAACAGAGAACCTGCTGGGAAAAATGTACTGGAATTGTTCTCTCTACAATGGGCTATCCGCTCTTCTTAAAATGGAGCTTATCACGGCAACTAGAATCACAAAAGATGGACTGGTCATTAGCACAGTGGCTGATTTGCCATGATTAACTATTTGAACATTGGAAAGAAACGACATATGCTAGTAATTGTCATATAGCCACAAATTTATCAAGATAACGTTTTTTAAGGGCCGGTTCACACTAGTTAGACTTCCAGAGCACAAGTCGCATGACATGTCAAAATCAACAGTTCCCTAGAAGAGCCAAACGAAAAATCCTGGACAGCCGCACTCAAAATTTTCGATCTTTATTTAAATATGATCATAAAAATACATGCCTCAGCATCACAAAGCAGGAAAGCTGATGCGTTTCACACTGTAGTCAGTGCTTAATCATAGCTATGATTAAGCACTGACTACAGTGTGAAACGCGTCAGTTTCCTGCTTTGTGATGCTGTGGCATGTATTTTTATGATCATATTTAAATAAAGATCGAAGATTTCTTTTGAGTGTTGCTGTCCAGGATTTTTCGTTTACCTCTTAGTTACCAGCATTGCCTGCACCTGTTACTTCCAGCATGGAGAAAATGTTTGTTCCTCACAGACCTCTTTCAGAGCGGTGATATCTCTCTCCTTAGAAGAGCCATCTTAACTGGTCCGACTTGTCCGACTTGTGTCGGTCTGACTTTGAAAATGTTTCCTGCACTACTTTGGTCCAGCTTGGACAATGTACCCCATACTCATTCCCAGGAGGGGGGTAGGATCTGGGGGCCCCTTTGTTAAAGGGGGCTTCCAGATTCTGATAAGCCCCCCACCCGCAGACCCCCACAACCACCACCCTGGGTTGTTGGGAAGAGGGTGCAGAGCCCCCGCCCGCCACAAAGCACCCACCCCCCCATGTTGAGGGCATGTGGCCTTGTATGGTCCAGGAGGGGGGTGCTCACTCCCCCCCACTTCCTGACGTGCTGGGCTGCATGCTCAGATAAGGGTCTGGTATGAATTTTGGGGGAACCAACGCCGTTCTTCTTTTTTTTTTTTTGGTGCGGGGTTCCCCTTAAAATCCATACCAGATCCGAAGGGTCTGGTATGGTCTTGGGGGGGGGATGCCCTCGCCATTTCTTTAACTAACCTGCTTCAGTACATCTAGGACCAGAAAAGTGGATGAAACTCTTTGTATTTTGCCAACAGATTTTAGGTGTGTAAGTTTTTTTCCACCACAGATAAGATGAGAAACAAGGTTTTTTTTTTTTTATCCCGATTCTTTGAATTTTCGTCACCAATACAGTTGAAAGCAATCGTCAATGTGATTTTGATAACCATTAAAAAACTGAAAGAATGTTCCAGAATCACAATTTCTGAACAAAACTCTGCTATGGTATGGCCAGCTTTAGCTTTTATTCTCCTTTGCCTTCTATGAAATACACAGGGTTGACACATGCACAGTGGATTCTGTGAAGCCAGTGTGTGATTTTCACAGGACAGGACTACTGCAGCCACATAGATGAATGAAGTGTCTAATGACACATCTACAGAGCTTTCAGATCCCCAACACAAATTACACGTCAGGAGACATTTCCCTAATGTGTACAAAACTTTGCGACTTCTACTTTCTACTAAGCTCCTAATTAAGCTGGCCAAAAATAGTTTAGTTTCTTTTGTTCAGCCAGTGGGCTGAACGAAAAAAAGGAAACCGATTTCCCCATCCACACATTCAAGGTGGATGGGGGAATGCTCCCCGTTGTGTAATTGTATTCTGACAGTGGGGAAATTCCTCCAAGCAAGAGATGGTGGCTACATTCCTATATACAGTGGTTCCATGGAGAACCAACGTAGCCTCCATCTAACAGGAAATACATATAAGACTTACACTTTACTCAGCATACATATACTTAAAGTATATGCTTCTTTTCCAAAAATAATCCATATGAATCCACTACTTAATGGCCCTGTAATCTATGGAATTGTATCTTACTGTGTTTTTCTGCCTGCTTCTAAGGTCCTCCATGAGCTCCTGTAGCTGTCCTTTTCCCACTCACTTGTTTGGAATGAGGAGTGCATGTTAGTTGCTGCCATGTGTACTGCTCTATGCACACTACAAATCCTATAGACCATAGTCCATCTGGGGAGAGAGCAAGAGATGGTGGCTACAGTACATTCCTATATACAGTGGTTCAATGGAGAACCAACGTAGCCTCCATCTAACAGGAAGTCAGATCACAGAAGCAGAAAAAAGGTATTTGGAGATTTGGAGTAGACTAAGCAGTAGAAGGAACTTTTTGAGTTAAGAATACATGCATAATGATTTTTTTAAATCTAGCGTTTCAGGGTCACTTTAACATGAAAATACACTACATTGCCAAAAGTATTGGGACACCCCTCCAAATCATTAGATTCCGGTGTATAAAATCAAGCATCAGACTGCTTCTACAAACATTTGTGAAAGAATGTGTCGCTCTCAGGAGGTCAGTGAATTCAAGTGTGGTACCATAATAGGTCGCCACCTACGCAATAAGTTCATCCATGAAATTTCCTTGCTATTAAATATTCCACGGTCAACTGTTAGTAATATTATAACAAAGTGGAAGCAACTGGGAACAGCAACTCAGCCACGAAGTGGTAGGTCAGGTAAAATGACAGAGCAGGGTCAGCGCATGAAGTCACCAACTGTCTGCAGAGTCAATAACTACAGACCTCCAAACTTTGTGTTGCCTTCAGATTAGCACAACAGTATGTAAAGAGCTTCACGGAATGGGTTTCCATGGCCGAGCAGCTGCATCCAAGCCTTACATCACAAAGTGCAATGCAAAGCATTGGATGCGGTGGTGTAAAGCACGCTGCCACTGGACTCTACTGCAGTGGAGACAGGTTCTCTGGAGTGACAAACCACGATTCTCTGTCTGGTGATCTGATGGCTGTGTCTGGGTTTGTCGGTTGCCAGGAGAATGGTACTTGCCTGACTGCATTGTGCCAAGTGTAAAGTTTGGTGGAGGGGGGATTATGGCATTGGGTTGTTTTTCAGGGTTTGGGCTTGGCCCCTTAGTTCCATTGAGGGAACTCTTAAGGAGTCAGGATACCAAGACATTTTGGACAATTTCATGCTTCCAACTTAGTGGGAACATTTTGGGCATAGCTGTTCCTGTTCCAACATATCTAAGCATCAGTGCACAAAGCAAGTTTCATAAAGACATGGAGGGGTGCGTTTGGGGTGGAGGAACTTGTCTGGCCTGCAGAGAGTCTGGACCTCAACACCTTTGGGATAAATTTGAGCGGAGACTGCGAGCCAGGCCTTCTCGTCCAACATCAGTGCCTGACCTCACAAATTCGCCTCTGGAAGAATGGTGAAACATTCCCATAAACATACTCCTAAACCTTGTGGATGGCCTTCCCAGAAGAGTTGAAGCTGTTATAGCTGCAAAGACTGGGATGCCATTAAAGTTCATGTGCATGTAAAGGCAGGCGTCCCAATACTTTTGGCAATATAGTGTATATCTGAGGCTAGGTTCACTTAAAAGTGTCTATGTAAGCAGTAAATAGAAATTAGCTTTAATTACAATTGTACTGAACATTTTAATGCTGTCTACAAAAAAACCCTAAGAATTAAATTAAGGATTTTAACGGTACCATTCGGATTATGATAAAATATCAAATGTTTATTTTACAAAAAATAAAAGCATGTAAACACTGAATGGACTCATATTAATACAGACATTAACATGTACACAAAATTTTTATGGTACTATATGGTAGTTGCCTCATCATCCCTACTAAACTCGGGTGATGGGTTGCTTGCTGTGACTTTGATGCGTTTCACGGGTCGCTGCCCGCTTCATCAGGAAGAGAACTACAGCCAAGCTCTATAATAAGAAATACATATTTATCAACTTCAATACTGCAACTGTTTAAAAGAGCTTCATGCACCAAATGGTGATACATGCTCTACATACCTACAGTGTTCAGCGTCCAACATATTTGTCAGGAAACCTTTACATTCCTTTCAGAATAAACATTTTCTATGGGACAATATACTACAAAATACTCCCACCAATGTGGGCCATTGATTGCAACTAAAGATGGCCGAATGGACCCTGTACGGTTCGCACTGGAACTTTCGATCACCGCGAAAGTTCGGACCTGATTATTGAACCCCATTAAAGTCAATGGGACCCGAACGTCAATAATCAAAAGTGCAGTGTATATGATGAGGCCACAATGTAGTACACTGGGAACAAGATTAGAGATTTTTTGGATACATACTGGTGTCACTTTGACTTTGGATAGAAGTAACGGGTGCGTAAAAATTGATCTTTGGGTGTCGGTGGCGTCTTCCCACCGTAACCCTGTAGAGGTAATCTTGATGAAAGCAAGAATTGGCCTTGCTGTAAAAAATTGCAATGATATGCACCTGTCAAACAGGTGCAGAAAAATTGGTCTTTGGGTGTTAATTGTGCCCAAGAAACCTATACCAAAAAAATTCTTCCAGATGAAATGATTGAACACTATCAAAGCTAGGCAGCCTCGAAGTCCTGCAGAGATTCCACATCCCAAAAAGACTTAAATAGTGACATCGACATCAGGGGCTTCATAGATGGCAAAGCAGGACTGATTCATTTTTATAAAAGTCAAACGGTCCACGGAGTCTGTGGACAGACGGGTTCTATGATCAGTAACGAAACCTGCTGCAGTACTGAATGCCCATTCTGGAAGCACGCTGAATGCAGGGCAGCCCAACAACTCAATAACACACTGGGCAAGTTCTGGCCAGTGGTCTATTCTCATGACCCAGTAAGTCAGTGGATCGTCAGCTGGAAAACTCTCCATCTATGTTTTGGCCCTGAGGTAATCGTCCACCATGTGATGCAGACGCTGCCGATGGGATGTGGAAGCTGACAGCCTGGGTGGCGAGGACTAAAAAAATTCCGAAATGCCTCACTTAGGCGGACGCCTTCTCCAACGCTGCTCTCTTGACCAACAGAAGACTAAAAAATATGTTTTCCACGACACTGTAACCTACTGGAGTCAGGAAAAACCTTCAATAAAATCCTCTTTAACGTGTCCTCAAGAGATTCTATCTTCTGCACTCTGTGGGGACGGGATGAGTTTTGAGACCTTCCCCTTATATCGGTGGTCAAGAAGGGTTGCCAAACAGTAATCATCCTCCTTTATGCTACGTATTCTTTGGTCCTTGCGCAGGCTTTGAAGCATGAGGTTGCCCAAATTTGCAAAGACTTGAGAAGCAGACTCCTCGGGGTCATTTAGGATGACAGCATCTGGAACTTCCTCCTCCCAGCCACGTACTACTCCCAAGGGTACTGGGGTTGGAAAGCCATCGCTTACAGATTGACGCATGTCTTCCTCTTCTTCGAAGCCTATGAAAGTGTCAGAATCCTCCTCCTCATCCTCCTCCCCTCTCTCCTCCTGTGTGTTCTGTGACATAGAAATGATGGTTTTTGGATAAAGTGGGCCTTGAGATGAAAGGAAGTCCTCCTCTTCCTCCTGCTGCTCTGCCCTGTCCATAATGCTACGCAGAGTCTGCTCCTGCAGGAATACGACAGGGATTGTGTCACTGATGCATGCACTGTCACAGCTCACCATCTTTGTGGCCTCCTTAAATGGTGACAGTACAGTGAATGCATCCTTAATGATCAGCCACTGGTGAGGGGAAAAAAAGACGAGGCGGCCTGAGCCTGTCGTCGTGCCATATTCGCACAGGTACTCGTTGACGGCGCTCTGCTGCATGTATAGCCGCTGCAGCATTGACAAAGTCGAGTTCCATCTGGTGGGCATGTCACAAATCAGGTGGTTTATGGGCAGGTGGATTTTCAGCCAACCGAGCACTGGCTGTGTATGACCGCCTGAAATGGCTACAGACTCTTCTGGCCAGCTTTAGCACATCTTGCAACTCTGGGTATGTATTTAGGAAACGCTGCACCACCAAATTGAGGACATGTGCCAGGCATGACACATGTGTCAACTTTCCCTGTCTAAGGGCGGACAGGAGGTTTGAGCCATTATCACACACCACCATTTCTGGCTCCAGCTGGCATGGTGTGAGCCACCTCTGGGCCTGTCCCTGCAAAGCTGCAAGAATCTCTGTTCCGGTGTGGTTCCTGTCCCCTAAACACACCAGCTGAAGCAATGCATGGCAACTTTTAGCCTGACTCTGAGAATAGCCCTTTGAATGCTTAGGGGGTACCTGATGTTCATAGGACAATTCTGCGGAGGAGGCCATGGAGGTGGAGGAGGGGGTAGAGCTCACAGGTCTGGCATCATCACCACCAACTGTATGGAGAGGTAGGGGCACAACAAGCTGCAGCACCGAGCCCTGTTCTGCATCCTTTCGAGTTGCAAGCAGCGTTACCCAGTGTGCTGTGAATGAAATATATCGTCCCTGCCCATGCTTGCTGGACCACGTGTCAGCAGTAAGTTGGATTTTACGGCTGACTACCTTGCCCAATGATGCCAGAACATTCCCTTCCACATGATGGTAGAGAGATGGAACAGCCTTAGGTGAAAAGTAGTAGCGACTGGGAACCTGCCATTGTGGTACAGCACATTGTGCGAATTCACAGAAGGGGGCAGAATCCATCAGGCTGAAAGGCAGAAGTTGGACAGCCAACAGCTTTGACAAGCTTGCATTTAGACTCTGGGCATGTGGGTGGCAGGGACTGTATTTTTTTCCCTGCTGCAGCAGATGAGGCAGAGAAATTTGCTGGCTACAGTCTACAGCTGGTAGAAAAAAGTAAGTTTTTTTAAGATAAAGACACACGAACAAACCAAACAGAAAACCATAAACAAGTAATAAGTGCAAGACACAGCAAAACCCCAAACACACCTATCTAACTAATAATTATATATTCATAAGCACAGGAAACAGACATAAATAACCCAGGCAGGGACACAAGAAAAGGGGAACAGAAGCCAGGTATGAGGAAACAGACCGTAATGAGAACAGGGAGAAGGTACAGGGAACAGGTCTTAAGGACAGGGTACTTGGAACGGAATCCAGGACAAAAGCAGGTTCATGCAGGGACAAGGCTAGCAGATGGAATTCTGAAGCATTTGAGCCTTGGTTAAGGGCGGGCTTATATAGGCCAGCAGACCCACAACAGGTGTGCTTGATAGCTGGTTGGTAGTCTTGGCAGGGAGACACCTGCTGGTGGCCACCAGAACTACACCCTTTGGTGATTTATTTTATTTATTTATTTCAGGTACTTATATAGCGCCATCAATTTACGCAGCGCTTTACATATACATTGTACATTCACATCAGTCCCTACCCTCAAGGAGCTTCAATCTAAGGTTCCTAACTTACATTCATACATACTAGGGACAATTTAGACAGGATCCAATTAACCTACCAGCATGTCTTTGGAGTGTGGGAGGAAACCGGAGTACCCGGAGGAAACCCACGCAGGCACAGGGAGAACATGCAAACTCCAAGCAGGTAGTGTCGTGGTTGGGATTCGAACCAGTGACTCTTCTTACTGCTAGGCGAGAGTGCTACCACTACACCACTGTGCCGCCCGTGATGAGCGTAATAGTGCCACCAGCAGGTGAAACCAGTAATGACACCGTTCCTGACACTATGGCAGGAATAGATGTGGACAAGGAGGCAGGTTTATCCACTCTGGCAACTCCAGGGGACTGCACACTTGTCTCTGCTTGTGTGACAGAGGATGAGGAGGATGAGGAAGGTTTAGTAAGCCAGTTCACCACCTGCTCTGCATGCTGTGGCTGGATAGCACGGGCAAACTCACTAAAAAGAGGAAATGATGCCCTGCCTGAGGACTGACCACCACGTCCACCTTTACCTGTGGACACATTTGATGCTGGCCCTCTTACAGTGCCAAGGAAACATCTGCTTCTCCTTGTTGTCCTCCCAGACACTATTGGGAGGGAGGGGGCGGTGTTTATAAGCAAATGTAAAGAAGAAGCTGAAATCTGTATGTAGATACACTTTAATCAATGTAAAGAGGTGTTTGGTGCACTTTAATTACTGCAATATAATGCGCCAAACATACAGTGACGCACAGAACTATATGGCGTTAAACTGGTAGTAATGCACAAAACTATATGGCGTTAAACTGCCAGTAATACACAGAACTATATGGCGTTAAACTGGCAGTAACGCACACAAAACTATATGGCGTTAAACTGGCAGTAACGCATACAGAACTATATGGGATTAAGCTGGCAGTAACGCACATAGAACTATACGGTGTTAAACTGTCAGTACCTCACACAGAACTATATGGCATTAAACTGGCAGTAACACACACAAAACTAGATGGTGTTAAACTGGCAGTAACGCACACAGAAATAAATGGCATCAAACTGGCAGTAACGCAATCAAATAGACGGTGTTCAACCGTCACTACACTGACGCTATCTGAACTGTCCCTACTCTAGCTATACACTAATGTAAAGATTACTGACACGGTCTCACTACACTACACTGAAACTATCTAAGCTGTCCCTACTCTAGCTGCACACTATGCAAAGCTGAATGATGGTCCTCCTCACTACACTTACACTATCCCTAGACTGACACTAAACTAATATTGTACACTGACAATTGAAGCAAAATAGCACATTATAGCACACTAATAGCACTCAACAGAGCCCTGTTCTATCTCTCTCAATGCCGAAATCACACTGAAAATGGCTGCCACTGAAAGAATACTTTTATACTGTGGAGCGGGAATGAGCCATGATTGGATAAAGTCATGATGACAGTGTCCAATCATGACTCTGACAGTGTTCTGTGCCCTGATTGGCTGAAGCTTTCATCACTGCTTCAGCCAATCAGGGCTAGCAATGCACTGTTCAGCGCAGCAATGCATTGTGGTTGGTTCGGGGGGGGGGGGGACGGTCGAACGACCCATTTGTTTGGATGTTCGTCGAACGATCGAACAACGAAAAATCGTCCCGAACTTATACTCGGGCCGAAACCGTTTGCCCATCCCTAATTGCAACCAAGATTTGTTAATTTGCACACACAAAGAAGTAGTTTTCCTAACAAATTCATTCAAGACCATGTTGCAAAAATGAATACATCCCAATGAAAGTCTTAGGAGCAAAGCTAAATTTCAGACAACAAAATCCTAATTAACAAGAATTCAACTACAGTCTAATTATTAATTAAACAGGTGTCCAGCAGACAGTTGATTATAAAAGGGCGTTACTCAACAAAGAAAACCCCTTCCCATTTCATGCTGTCAGCAAAGGCACCACATGGAAGAGAAATGTCACAAGGCCTGAGAAAGTAAATAATTTATTTATACAAGAAAGGTGAAGGCTACAAGAAGATTAGCAAAGCTTTACTTATCAGTCAGAATTCTGTAGCAAAAGTGATACAAAAATTTAACAAAGATGGAACTGCAACCATCTCATAGAGACGTCCAGGCCGTCCACAAAAGTTAACACCTAGACAGGGGCATCTTTTAATGAGAAGGGTTGAAGAAAATCACAATGCAAGTTCACCACAGTTAGCTAAAGAAGTAGAAAGCCAAACTGGGGTGATTGTGACACAATACGGCATACACTGCAGAGGAATGGCATGCATGGGTGTCGTCCATGAAGGAAGCCTCTCCTAATGCACATGCACAAAAAAGTCCTCCTAGAATTCGCCAGGGCCCATGCTGAAAAAGAGGAAGACTACTAGGACTCATGGCTTCAAAACTGTATGGTGTCGCAAAGGTGAGGAGTGCAAAGGAAAATGCATGGTGCCTACAGTAAAACATAGTGGTGGCAGTGTCCCTCTGTGGGGCTGCATGAGTGATGCTGGTGTCGGATACCATGCATTTCATTGATGGCATCATGAATTCACAGATATAATACTCTATATTTAAAGAGAAGTTGCTACCATCACTCTATGCCCTTTTCCAACATGACAATGATCCAAAACACACATCTAAGGCCACTGTTTTATTTCTGAAGAACAGGGTGAAAGTTATTCAGTGGCCAAGTATGCCTCCTGATCTGAACCCAATCAAACACCTATGGGGAATTCTGAACAGATAAGTTGAGCATCACTCTCCATCTAGCATCCAGGCTCTAAAAGAGGTCATTCTTAAAGAATGGAAAAAGATAGATGTTGCCAACTTGTTTATTCTATGCCTAGAAGATTTGGTGCTCTCCTTACAAAGCATGAAGGTCACACAAAATACTAGATGTAGTAGTTTTTGTTGTGTGGTGTATTCATTTTTGCATCAACTAATTTGAGTAAAACTGAAGATGCAATCTAAGTTATATTATTACCTTACTTTCATGTAAGGAGCTAAGCAAATGTTCTATAAAACTCAGTTTTGTCAAAATTGTGTTCATTTAAAAACAAATAAATTTTTATTGTGCATATCAATGAAATAACAACAGAGGGATACCCTCTTAACCAACAAAACAAGCTGAATATTGATGACAAATGTAACAGTATAGTTTGTAACATACCCTTAAGGGTCGATAAATCAGGCATAGGAAAACATGAACGTACAATAAAAAACCAAAAGGATAAAAAGAATAAGATATATAGGATAAAGGAGGAAATGAAGAAGAGAATGAAAAGTAGTAGGGAGGAGAGGAAGGGGTAGGCCCTGAAGAGTTCAGGGAAAAGAAGGGAATGAGAACTTGAGAAAACACTTGTGTGCATTCAGATATGAATTCAAATCTTACTTTTCAAAAGAGGTGTGTTTATTTATGCTGAGCACTGTATAATATATGTATAAAAAGGTATACAAAAGACAAACACAGGGCCCCTTTATCAATATTATGGACCCCCCCCCATGTTTCTTTGCAAGTATATATTCCACTTCAAGGTATATCTGAATATTACCACTATGCCCTTTATTTATAAAGGGAATTCACCATTACTACATCTATAGTGGTGCTTTGAACCTTGGCTCTTGGTGACACAGTGGATAGAAGCCTGATGAACTGCCCTATTTGCCGAGGTAGTTGGCAACAACTGGTCGTAATATCATTGTGTTTATCTTTTGTATACCCTTTATACATATATTATAGGTATGTAGAGCATTTATCCCATTTGGTGCCTGAAACTCTATTAAACAGTTGCAGTATTGAAGTTGATAAATATGTATTTCTTATTATAGAGCTTGGCTGTAGTTCTCTTCCTGATGAAGTGGGCAGCGACCTGTGAAACGCATCAAAGTCACAGCAAGCAACCCATCACCCGAATTTAGTAAGGATGATGAGACAACTACCATATAGTACCATACAGATTTTGTGTACGTTAATGTCGGTATTGATAGGAGTCCGTTCAATGTTTACATGCTTTTATATTTTGTACAACAAACATTTGATATATTATCATAATCCAAGTGGTACCATTAAAATGCTTAATTTAGTTCTTGGGGTTTTTTTTGTGCAAATTCAGTCTTGGGATGTGGTACCGGACACTTTGTGTCCAATATTTAGAAGGTCCCTCTGAGTATTCCTTCCTCCCATCTATTACTTTATAAATGTAATGCTGTGTACTTTCAGAAAGAGAACGGGCATAACAGTTTTTGCATGGCTGGAAAATCAGAAACAATGTTAATGCATCAAATTATACAGCTATATTACAGGAAAACATTAATATCCTTAGCTAAGTTTTTCACTCCATCTCAAATCTTAACAAAACAAACATATTAGTTAGGTGTTGTGAAACGCTGGTCCAATTTAATTCCAGGAAGGGAAATCATTCTGTTGGATTGAAGCTGAAAAAAAAAAAACATACAAAGTACAGCTGGGGGCTCCTTATGAAACCAGTGAACAACATGTAATGTAAGGGTAACATCTGGCATTGAAAACAATTGAAAATCAGCATTTGCAGAGTGCAGCTATTTTTTTGTATTTTTTATTTTGCCTTGATCACTATAAATAGCATGGTGTGCAAGTTGAATCACAAATGGTTATTCTTTTCCACTTACCAAGTAACTCTTCAGTTTGGAATCACTTTAGAGCCTAAATTGATTTTGGCAGCATCTGCAGTTGTTTGGTGTTGTGACAGCACATTTACAAAGAGTCAACTGTCTGAATGTCAGGAAAAGTAATCAGAGCTGGAATTACCCCTTGGGATAAAGACAGCGTTGTAATGTAGACAAGCCTAATATAAAATGGATTTAAGACGTTGAAAATGTTTATACAAATTCCATCTGTGATGCTGCATTGTTTTGCACTGCTATTGTGAAATCCCTAATTGTAACATCATTTGTCTATACTGCGGGATGTGTTTGTACACAGATGTAAGACACAAAAATTGGCATCCTTTTTAGAATTTATACAAAACATAGAATTTATGCTCAACAGCCCAACTCAGAGGGCTGGCCCCCAAAAAATGTGAACAGTACCTACCACCATCCCTGCATATGCAGGATATGATGCTCATTTTGTCTAGGGGGTTTGAATACAGAGGAATACCTACTTTATTCCAGGGTCCCACGGCAGCTGGTGCTCTAGTCTGCTACCCAGGAATTGGGGGGCCCTCAAAGTCATTGTGCATTAGGTAGGACTGTCATCATGTAAAGCACTGGTTCTGCATTGTACAAGATGGCATTGGTGAGAGGGAGCGACATGACCAAAGAATAAGGATCCTTCATGGGCCTGTTTGGCACTATTGAAACCAGAGAAGAGAAAACCTACAGGTGCCACATCAACAGCAACTCTGTTCTGCTAATTGTGGTTCTATCAACATGTTATTTCTACCTTGTTGCTGCACAGGACTGAGAGGTATAGGTGTCACCAAATCCCACCTGATGATTGATATAGCAGCCACATGGCCAGTTTCCATCCAGCCTGTCAATCAATCTCACCATTTAGCTGTGCTCAGGGCAACACCCTTAGCATGAGCAATAGACTAATTTCCTAGCCATAAGCTGCAATCTGTGTTGTTACCTGGGCTCCTACTTCTCTTGTTATCGACCTTGACTTCTATTAGGCTAAGCATGTTCACTGCCCACCCTGACTGTTGGTCTGTTCTTGTTTCTGAAATTTCCTGTTCGGCTTTGTGCCAGCTTCTGGTTCTATCCCTGCTCAGCTGTCATCTACAAAGGTGTGTGTGAGGGCCACAACCTGGTAGACCCAGCAAGAAAACATCTGCTTAGTCTCTGCACCTACAGTAGGCCCATTTTAGGGTAATAAATGCTCCCTTTTACATCCTTCCTAAACATATCCTACATATGCAAAGAGTTTAAAAGAGGAACTCACTTTTAGGCCCCAACGGTTTTTAAAAGAAATATAAGGTGTGTTCAAATATATTTTTCTCAGTGTAAAAGAACTTACCTTTGTAAAATTCATGTAACTCTGTATGATAATTTTCATGTTCTGTGCTGGCAGAATATAGAAGAGTTGGACCCTGGATTAATTACAGCAGGGGCTCTCAATCAGTGCTGTTAATTGGTGCAGTGTTCTAGGGTCGTTTAGGTAGTGTCCACCTAGTTACCTGTGATAGGAACACTTCCCATTGGCCCTGCATTGGTGGGTCTTTACAGGTTCTAAAGACTCCAGTGGTTTTGTTGCATCAGGACCAGGGGTGGCAACAGTACCAGTCAGTGGTGGGCCCAGACTGCAGAGCTAGATCTTTGTTCCTGAAAGGTGCTCAGCAAAAAGTCACGACAGCAGATTTGGAGAAGTTAAATAGATTTACAAATGTTTTCATAATTTGGAGCGAGGTGGGTGGGGTGAGGAAGGCTGCAAAGTTTACTAGGGCTTTATTACACATCAAAACAACGTCCTGTACAATGTATTCTCTCTGAGCACATAATCATTTGGCTAAGCAACTGGTGTCACAAAATATCAGATTATCAGCAATAAGGTAATTTTAGTGTGCTCTCTTTGTACAACGATTTCTATATGTTCATTGCCTGCATACTAAAGCTTAATTTTCAATGCTGACTAGAGTCTGATTGAAAAACAAAACAAAAAACTTTTTTTATTGATTTTAAAAGCTTACATATGTCTAAACTTACGATTTATATTTAAAATATGCATTTAATACAGACAGGTCCCATAAGACCTCATTTATAGAGTATTCTAGGCTTTCCCACAAAGCCCACCACTAGGTTTTTAAATTTTAATCTTCAAGGTCACTGAACAGGTGCAATGGGTTCTTTCCATGCTAAAGGAAAGGAAGGAAGTGTTTTTCCACAGTTGTGTGTATATTGAGATCCTTCTATTCCATTCACAACAAAGGTTTTTTTTTTTTTTGATTTTTTTTATAACATATTAGTAAGTAACCCCAAAGACTGGGTTAATCTGATGCCTTGTGCTCACCAGTGGCAAATGTTAAATATACTTATGCTACAGTTTATATTTAACTGACTATGAACATGTCACATAATTTATTTAGTCTTAAACATAAATGATCAATTAAAACGGAGTTCCACCCAAAAGTGGAAGCTTTGCTTATCTGTCTCCTCCCCATCTCCGGTGTCACATTTGGCACCTTGGAGGGGGTACCTGTTTTTGACAGGTACCTGCCCACACTTTCGTTGGACCTCGTCGTGGTGAGGTACATCAGAAGTTTTCCCCCCTCCTCCTTCCCCACCGCCGGGCCATTCAGAAAGTGCAGCGCGCTTCGAGCATGCGCAGTAGGGAATCAGCTGGGTGGCGGCAGCACCTGAGAGCCGATGGAAACGTTGGCTGGGGTGCCGACATCGCTGGATTCCAGGACAGGTAAGTGTCCTAATATTAAAAGTCAGCAGCTACAGTATATGTAGCTGCTACTTTTTAATTTTTCTGTGGGGGGGCCTGGAGCACCGCTTTAAGAAAACCTATGCAAAAACATTAGATGTTCCCTTAAAACTTAAAAATTGGCTTAAAAATATTGTCTTAACACAAGAAGCATATGTATCCTTGCTTGAATTTCAGTGTGCTTTTATGTATTTCTTACAGATCTGTGCAGTAATCCAGCATTGAACAACTTCCTCACTTTTCTTCTGTGCAGAAGTTTCCTGTAATAAAGACTGGTCAGTGTTGCTCTCTCTCCTTGTGCAGGGTGATTGGTCTCGTATCCGCCCCCCCTGTAGTTTTCTGTAGGAAGCCTGTAAAGTAATGACTTGTTGGATTCCTCTAACAGATCTGATGTGATGATGTCACAGCTACATTTACAAAGTAATATCTGGGTCAGCAAAGGTATTTGTTGCAGACAAAGTAGATTTATTAACGTTGTGGGTACTAAGGAACGGGATTGTGCCTGGAGCTCAGCTGTAAGGCATTTGTATGTTGTATGCCAACTATCTACCAAGGAGATGACATGATGACAGCTGTCACAACAGATTCAGTAAACAACTTCTTAGAAGTGCAGTCGTTTTTATGACTCTAGACATTCAGAGATACAATATATGCAAGACAATTGCAATAGGACACCAAAATGGTGGTTTATAGGTACACTGCAGAAGCACATTTTGCATCCTTTTAAGTTCTTCACTTTTGTTGGTGATATGTGCCCTAGAATCACCTTCCATTTTCTTTGTTCTTCAGTAACAAGCTATTTTTTTTTTTCTTTTCATTTCAGGCAATTCAGCCTCAATTTTATTCTCAAGTCAGTTATCTCCTAAACCACCCAACAGAACCCTGTGTCTCATGTAAGCAAGTTATTTACAGTGACTGCAATACCGTAATCTTGCCTCCACTGTGATAATGGCGGCTTTTAGATCCTAGTGATAGGAAGAAGTTTGAAACTCAAAGCAAACAGTGTCAGAAAACCATATATGACTAAAGGAGATCTCTACAAAGCCCATCTGAAAGATGTATCTTCTTGGGAACATAAAAATGGTTATTCAGTTACATAAATCCCCCATTTGCTTGCAACAATCCCCTGATATTTTCTGGGGGTTTCAATTAGATTTCACCTGCTGGGAGAAATGGGTACTGCAGAAATTTGAATCTATACCGCCAAACAATTTTTGTATGCAGGTCATCAGGAGTGCAGAAAGTCCCTGCTGTTAAGCAGGATGGTCCCAAGCAGACGAGGGATTTAATGTATGCCATCAAAAAGAACATCCTTTTACACTGACAATTATCCCTTCCTCTCATAGCTAGTTACTTGCATCTTTCCGATTTCTCTCTCCCTATTTCTACTATTAGGGCAGTGCATCAACCTTGCTAACACTCTTTTGGTCCCCCAAATCTATTACATACAGTAGCTACTGCCCATATCCGTTCTTAATCCCAACTTTGTTACCTTGTGACTTATGACCTAAAACAAGCATGTAGCCAGTGAAGATGAAAAATGTGTTTGCTTGCTCCAGGGCAGTGACTTGCTAGGGCCTCCTTAAACTAACATCTTGACAAAATTAATCCAGCAACATAAACTCCCCTACCTTCCCTTAAAATGTTGCTCTATGTCTGACTTCAATGTGTTTTTTTTTGCAGGTGGACATCACAAATAACACAACAGGAAATTGGGAACCCTTTTAATTAAAAAGAGACAATAGTTCATACTGACAACTTGCAGCAAAAAAATTCTACAGAGACTCTTCATGCAGTACATGTTAAGAAGATATTTATTCAGTTCTATTACCAAACCAATGGCTACAAAGTCAAAATTCTAAGTTGCCCTTTGTTTAGCGACATGACCTGTGGCTCATGTCATAGATACAGTAGAAAATTGACAAGCACAAGTAGCATTCAATAGCATCTCTACACACATATTAGTATTGCCTTATGTCTACGCTATAGTGTATAATGCTGGGGTTTGACTAGTTATTTATACATATTTTATGTCTTCCTAAATTGGGCCAATCCAGCTCCAATCACTGAAGACCACTTCTGCATAGTAAAGCTAGGCAACATCAACATTTCATGGGCCAGTCTCCTCAAAACAAATATCTCAATGTTAGGTGGAGTGATTCACTTATAGCTTCTTTTCTTCTTTAGTGATTCAAGTAATGAGGTCTCATTGCCTGCGTTCCGAGGTCGGCCCACCTACACCTGTTATTATCAGAGAGATACATTCTCCTTTTTGTATCATACTTTGTTATATGAAGCAGGCAGAGTCAGGCTACGCGGAGTAGAGTTATGAACCATGTGATATCTGGAGAAGCTAGTAGGTGGTTGAACTTCTTCCAAACACTGAAATGTCTGAACAGGCTGGCCTCTTTACCACGGTCCACAGATTGGGAATATCATCAAGGCATTAGTGGGCCCCATATCACTTTCTTTAGAAAGTAAATGAAACTTGTAAATGACAGAACTCGTATAGAACTTTATGGGCCCAATTACTCTGTCCCAGGTCCATAATTGAGTCACCTCCAGGTCCCATGTCACTGAAGATAACCTTCAGAGCATCCAGGATTCCTAGAACTTGGAGCTCTGTTAAATAAATATTAATCAAGAGGCTTTGTGTCCAATAAGTGGCTCACCTCCTCCTGCCCTCTTCTAGTGGTTTTGAAATGAAACCAGTAGACACACAGGCTCACTGAAAAGCCAAAGAACAGGGCCAGAGAAGGTGGGTTGTTTAGAGACTAGGAAGCTGTGTGATCCATATTTACCTAGCACTTGGATTGTGGTGATCTTCACGCATTCTGAAAAAAAACTTGAGCTTGTGAGCATGCTCCTCGAGGTGCCCAATATATGAACTCACCTTACTTTATAACGTAGCCCTAAATCCATGTGTTTCTCTTAAAGTCTTTATATTTAAAAGAACACAACTTCCATAATAAAGAAATACTTGCATCGATGGGAAGTTAAATGTGTCTGCTGTCAGGGGTCCATAGTGGGCTCTCTGTGTTAAAGGGTGTTATGATGGTGGATGTTATTTAATAACATCTAATTTATAAGCCCTTTGACCATAGCCCCTAACTACAAGCCTCTAATGTGCACCTAGCTCTTAACATAAACCCTAGCCGCTGTCAAGTGCCCCTAAACCTTAAATGCAGCCCTGGCAACAACTCTATATTGGATACAGATTTAATTGTCATACATCATCCACATGCAGACTGGAGACCAAAATATTATCTGGCCTAATTATGGCACAAAACCCAAATTTTTTTAAAAGCCCAAAGCATTGGTGTTTGAGAACTAGCTAACTGTGTGGCTGCCTGGATTTTAGTTTTGATGATAAAAATATCTTGGATAACACAGGTTGATAAATTAGAGAGAAGGTGCATAACCTTTACTTATTCAAACTTGAAACATCCTACTGAACAGCCCTTTATCTGAGCATGCTGGAATTTAAGCTGCCACTTTACTTGTCTTAATGCACAATTTATTGACATTGCTTTTAATTATACAATTTTTTGTAGTGGGGGTGGCTCTTGCAGAGCAGCAAATCTTTTCTGTCTGTATGTACAGTACATTGCAGAAACATCTCATATAATATAGAAAAACATTGAGGCTGGGTTCACATATGAGCAAGCTGCGGCTCACAGTAGGAGTCCAGTGCGACCTCGTTCATCGTTTCAGGTCTGATTTCAGCCCAAATTTTTGGCTGAATTAAGATCCTGAAAAGGATCAAAAGATGCACAGGGCTCCTGTGCAAATCACACGGGAGCCGCTGCGGAGATATGTGAACCAGCTCCATAGAGAGCCAGTCACAATTTTCTGCTGTACGAATTGGATGTGGGGAAACCTGCATCCAATTCGCACTAGTGTGAACTCAGCCTAAAACTAGCTTGTCAAAAAAGTTATCCCAGCAGAAGGGGAAAAAAAAGGAAAAGGAGGGCTAACTGAATGATAGATATACACATCACAGGTTATCAGGTATAATCACTTTATTCTGATAACATTTAAATTTTATCCAGATCTCTTCTATCTTGATTTCAGAAATCCGTGTCAAGACATCCCGTGTATCCTTCACATAGGATTTCAGGTTTGTCACCATTTCCTTTAACATAGTGTCAAGGTATCTCCCAATTTTTTCCAGGGGCCCCTTGACTGCGGATACTATAGGTCTGCCTGGTGGGTCTTCCAGGGATTTATGTACCTTGGGAATGAGGTGAACTTAAAAGGACTACACTGTTGTGTGTGTTTTTTCTGATGGACCATAGGTCCTAATGACATTATTTTAGCTACAGCCCTACCTTTGGAGTTCTGACTGGATGTCACCCTGGCCTACCTTTTGCCCATTCCCTACCCTCCTTCCCTTTAATGGTTCGAGCCTCCAGGGGGTTGGTACTTGATTGGTCCACAGAGTCACAGCAATAGCTGACACACTGGCACGGACTACAATACAATACAATCAGTCCCAATTCATCTGACATCCGGACGTGTTCGTGATTATTGTTACATGTTTTATGATGTATTTGTCCCACATACGTGTGTATTTTGGCTTGCCCTATTGTGGCTAGCTAAATAATATGTTAATAAGTAACTTAAACCAAGACCATAGTCAACCACCATGTTTTAAATTTTTGTTATCAGAATAAAGTGATTATACCTGATAACCTGTGATGTGTATATCTATCATTCAGTTAGCCCTCCTTTTCCTTTTTTTCCCCCTTCTGCTGGGATAACTTTTTTCATATGCATTAGGGCTGAATGATAGATTTAATTGACTGAGATACATACACATAAAAACATAGGTTCTTTAAGCCTCGTTTCTAATGTTTTTATTAGGGCTGTGGAAATTAAAGATTAATTCCTCGATTAATCGTTAATTTTTTTTTATCGGTAGGCTGCCTGACGCTTTGGCCCAAGCTGTGGCTGCAGCACAGCGCTCTGCTCCCTCCCCCTCCACTATATGTCATACACAGTCTGCGGGCATCTCCCGCTGTATGTCTCTGAACTGTGTGAAAACTTTGGCCGCGCTGTGAGAAAAGTCCCGCCCTCCTAGATCAGCTCGTGTGATAGACGTAGTGTTCTGTCTATCACACGAGCTGATCTAGGAGGAGGGCGGGACTTTTCTCACAGCACGGCCAAGGTTTTCACACTCAGCTCCGAGACACACAGCAGGAGATGCCTGCAGACTGTGTAATCCAGGCACTGACTACAGTGAGACTGCATTATGGGCAAGGTGAGAATGCATTATGGGCACGGTGAGACTGCATTATGGGCACGGTGAGGCTGCCATTATGGGCACGGTAAGACCGCATTATGGGCACAGCGAGACAGCATTATGGGCTCGGTGAGGCTGCGATTATAGGAACGGTGGGGCTGCGATTATAGGCAAGGTAAGACAGCATTATGGGCACGGTGAGGCTGCGATTATGGGCACGGTGAGGCTGCGATTATGGGCACAGTGAGGCTGCGATTATGGGCACGGTGAGACTGCATTATGGGAATGGTGAGGCTGCGATTATGGGCACGGTAAGTCTGAGATTATGGGACTGTATTATGGGCACGGTGAGGCTGCGATTATGAGCATGGTAAGGTTGAAATTATGGGCACGGTGAGGCTGAGTTTATGACATGTGACGTCCTAGCCATGCCCCGATATGTCCGACTTCGGCTGTTGCCATAACAACGGTGCTAAATCAGCTAAAAGTAGTTGGATCTGTATGTGCGTTATAAAGAATCGAAATTAGTCAATTAATCGATTAAAAAAAATTGATTAATTGAACACGAAAATTTTAATTGCTAACAGCCCTAGTTTTTATGCCTAAAATTAGCTTGATACCTATATACACATCATGAGACTACAGCCTATTAGTGACTATAGGAAGACATGAAACAAAATACTATCCCCAGTTTTGTGAATATGACCAAATGCAATAATTTTTCACTTTTTTTTCCAGCTTCAGATGTACCCAATTCCATAAAACTCTTGAACAGGAATGTTGGTGTATTTTTATTATAGTTGGCTGCAGTGCTGATAGGTGTATTCTGACAGGGTATTCATTATGCTAGATAAAATAACTATATTACAACAGTTTTTACAGATAAAATTAAATTTTAAAAATTGTAACAAAAAATGAAAAGACTTGCTTTTCAAATTAGAAAAATCATATTAAAACCTTAAACTAACATAGTAACCATGACACCCCCCCCCCCATGACTTTTAGTTCTAAGACTCTGAAAATGCTGACAGGTCATGTTTGAACAAGCTATCACTTTGCTCTTGGTCATGAAATGACGATTTGTGGGTTTAGTTTACATATTTGCAATGTGACAAGGAACATTTTGCCTCCATTGTGATTAGATTAAAGAGAAGGCCTTAATACCCAATTATCGGTGGTTCTTAAAAGTTAAAAAAAAAAAAAAATCCCCCCCAGCAGATAAAGAGTATGGAATGATTTAATAGAAAGTATACTTTATCTTAATCCACTGCCCCGTAATTGTGACAACCAGTACACCAAAGCTGCTCTTTCTGTCAGACTCTAATCGGTCTTGCCAGCGCTCCTCTTCCCAACATCACCATGTACAATGCAGGGCCAGCTGGACTGCATTATACAGTATGTAATGGTGTAGGAGTGCCTGCCCACATCCTGGAACTGAGGGAAATAGGACCTTACTGCTGGCTACCATGTGATCATGGAGTATGTTAAGTCACCCTGTTTATCCATGTTGAAATATCACAATGGCATCATTTTTGGACATGTTCATAAATTCAGCCAGAAGCTCACCCCCCTCATACTTTGATGGCACAATCAAGGCTTTTGGAATGCTGATGCGATTTAGCCCAAAAAAAAAAAAAAGAAGCAAAATGGATAATATCTGACGTACCACATATGAAAGTTATTTTATTAAACAAAAAAAAAATCAACTTAATCTATTTGAAAATCTGATTAAGACAAAATAGTGTAGTAAAGGATAACTGTACTTTCAGTATAGTTTTAATAACGTCCACCCCTCCCCCAACAAACTCATAAGCTTGTCATACACTTAGCGAATTTTGGGCAGTTCCTGATGAACCAGCTGAATTTCAAACCATGGATACCCTCCAGCTCAACATCCTTTTTCTGAAAATGGAAGGGGCCAGGCTGAAAATTGTCGGCTAATCACATGCTGTTATGGTTCAGATATTTTGTCAGTCAACGGTACTAGCTGTCAGAATGCAATAGCCCACAGGGGAGGCCTGTCCATAGGTGCTGTTTAGCACAGATGCGAAAAATCAATAGATTTCTTTCATCTAGCCCACAGGGCCAGCTTTATATACACCTGTCTTGCTCTTGTCACATCCATGCTGTGTGACTCACACAACAAACTCTTCCAGCTGGAAATCTACATATTCATATGTAGAGGTCACCAATTATGTATCCCAGCAGTGGTGACCTTCCCATAGGAAAAACTGGAGACTTTTCTGTGCATGTGTAGAAGGAGCTGCCCAACCACTGCAACTCCCAGTGGGCCACACAGTGGATCTTGCAGGAGCAAGCTCCAAGTTACTATTAGGACTGTGGGGGGGGGGGTAGTCTCAGTTAAAGGATAAATATACTCAAAGAACAGTTATCCTTTAAACATTTTAAATGCCATTATGGCCAAATAGCCTTTTAAAAAAATGAATTCTACCCAAAGAGAAATGTTAAGAAAAAAAATCTGCAGAAGAAAAAATGCTATAAATATAGTTTAGATCTTGGGCAAAATGAACATATCAAATGCCAGTACACATATAACTGAACATCATATTTTTACCAGCCCCTACTGCTATATCAAATAAAATGTGCATTGGTTTTAAAAAATATGGGGCACTTCTTGAATTTCTGTGTCATCCTTGTGCAGGGGCCATGCTAGTCTCTGTATCATTCAGAAGAGGTCCTCATAAAGCAAGGACACATCTGTGCATTTTCTTTGCAATATTGTGTATGAAGTGGTATGTTGGGTTTACCGGGCACTTTAAGGAATACACAGGAACCCATCTGTAACCATTCATCATGAACACTGAAGACAGACAGTCTCACTGCCTTCCGTACGGCTCTGCGAAAGAATAATCTGTATGCTACTCAATGCATGCTCAAGGGGCTCTATAAGACCTTACTACAACGCCAGATGTGCTCTGTTCTCCCTGCATAAAACATGCGAGCAGAAAATACCCCCCAATGAATCTGCTCGGCCTTCAGAGCTACTGGTGGCAGCTAAATGACATTTTTTATATTACTGTTACCCTACACTGTAAATTCAGCTTCCATCATTACCATAATTCTTACAATTTATACCTCCTACATTGTTCCAACAAGTTCAGCATAGTGATTGTTACAACGTAACTCAGTACAAAAAATAGCTTGCTATAAAACATATATCACAGTTGCACTAGGACTCTGCATATTAACACGTATCATTTCACTGTCGTATAAAAACAGACATGTACAAGACAGCATGCTGCCGATCTCAATGCATGATGATCACTACAGGGTTGTTACACAGCTGGCTGATAGCAGTGAGATTGCAGGACTGGTGTTCTCATCTTGCAGAACTGTCATGAAGTCCTCTTCGCAGCTCCGAACAGTCCCATTCAAAATTCATCTTCTGAACTGTCTGCTAAGAGCATGACGCGGTCTTGCATGCTGTTAAATTCTCTCTGCTTGGGAAACAAAAGATGGAACAATCGTTAAAGAGCATCTGCCACTTTGTTATCGACAAAACACTGCAGTGGAGAGGAGGCTGGGAGAAGACAGATACTGCAGTATTTTGTTGAGCTATTAATTTTGAACTCCAGACAATAGCATCTGAATTTAACTTCATATCAGCCTCCTGTATCCCCTTGCGCAGCAGGACTCAGAATGGAAGAGAAAGGGCCAGTAAAAGCACTAGCAGCCAGTTAGGCTCTATCATAGGAAATAATTAAACAACCTAAATATTACTTTTAAGTCAGTCATCAAGTCTGGGTCCTTTTTCACAGCCTCTATTTGAAAACTTGGCTTTATAATATGAATTGCCATGAAGGTTTCAAAGCCTGAGTTTAGGTTAAAAAAAAGTCAGCACAAGGAACATTACTTGCCATCAGTGTGATGTGTTCCTTGTGTTGTTGGCTTATGGATTCCTTGAAATCTTCCTCCTCTGAGCCCCCCCCCACCATAATCTTACGGTGCAGTGGGGGTTAATAGAACTGAGGAAGCTTTCATATAGTATGTACTCATCAAGATTGCCCAACTATGCCTGCCCTTTCCACCCGGCTCCTCCATTCATAGAATAGGGCAGGGGCAGAATAGGTAGGCATAGTCGGCACTCTTGATGAGAGTCTGTCACAGTGCCCTCAGTTCCAATAACCCCCCACTCCACTGGAGGATTATGGCAGCAGGGGTGTGGAAGGCATTGGAGGAAGATGATTTCAAAGAATCCAGGAGCCAGCAGCACAAGCATTGCATCACATAATAATGATGGCAAGTTCATTGTGCTGAATTTTTTTTTTACCATATTTAGGCTTTAACTTATGGATTCTAGAGAAGGTGAGTGACTCTCATGTAACAAGTAGCCTACCTGTACATTGTCCCTGGTGGTATTTTTGTAATCATTTGTGTCTTTTCCTGGGCAAACTTAAAAAGATGCAAAAACAAGCTAAATTCAGGAGTCTAGTTTAAAGAGCAGCTCCAGTCTTGTTAAAAAGAACTACTGTAGCTGCTTACTTTTAATAAAAAGACAATTACCAGTCCAGGGATCCAGTGCTGGTTCTTCAGGTCCCCGGTATCTCAAAATTGTGGGAAGCCGGCTGTGACTTCCCGCTGACTCACAGCCAGCTTCCCACTGTGCATGAGTAAGACGCGCTGCACATTCTGAATGGTTCTGCAGTCTCCTGGGACCTGTGATATGTCCCAGAATGTTGCAAGCAGGTTGGGGGGACCTCGCATAGCAAAATTGGGAGTGGATACCTGTACAAACTAGGTACCCGCTCCCGGGGAAAAAAAAAAAAAGAAACGAGGAGAGAGGAAGTGGGAAGTAGGAGGATAAGCAGCACTTACCTTTTCAGGTGAAGTCCCATTTTAAAATACCTAACAGTATCTGAAGACTAAACTTTTTTTAGTCTCTTCAAAGAAAATTCCTTCCCAAAGCATGAACTGTGCCAATTGAAGGGGTTTATTCTATTGCTGTTTTAAAGACAACTCAAAAATTTTGATTTTTTTTTTCTCAATTTCAGTGCCAGTGATAACAAGTGGAATTTCCCCTTTTGGGTGGAACTCCACTTTAACTGCCTTTGAAAAAGCAATTGACAGCAGATCATTTTCAGTAAGGTGGTAGGACCTGCCACGGTGTGTGAATAAGCCATTACTAAAGGAGTACTCACACAATAAACTGAGAATGGTCATTCTTTAATTATCCAATCATGTGCAGATGAAATAGGCAAACATGGATTTTCTTTTTATATGACTGAACAAATGCACTTGATGTGGTGCTCTGTGTTGGCCAAATTCAGGTCAGGTATATTTTTGGTGTGTTGAACCTTGCTGAGGATCTGTAGGAAACTATTGGGGCTGACTAATGGAGGTAGGAGGAAACACTGGCAAGGTGAGTATTAGGGCATCTGTGGACTCCGTTACAAGACATTGCAACTTTATCCTGAATGGACAAGATCTCATTTGGAGTCATAAACAAATAAGCCATTACAAGTTGGGTTTTAGTTATTAAAAAGAGTGGGCAAAGGCTGGAACCTCTATCAGGTATATATTGCGGTCTGTGAGCCTATTGGAGGACTTTCCCCATTTATTTTGCTGTGACACCAGAACAAAAAATAAGGGGAATTGAGGTCACCACAACAGGAAGGCTCAGACAACAAAAAAACCTGAGAAAAAAATCTAACGTTTTCTCATCCTTCTAAAAATAAACAATTTTGTTGTATTGGCTCACACTGAGGAGATTTCTCATTACTTTTTCCATCAAGTGGTGAGAAAAAATCTCAAAATTGATAAAGCCACCAATTACAAACCTGGGATGTTCTAACTCACCCCCACTATTTCCAAAAACAGCTGAAAAATGGTTGGAGTTCAGTGTGAAAAACATCAAAACCTGAACTGAAACAAACTAGCATTTTGCCAAGCATTTATAACACTCCTTGTTTGCAGCATTATATCTACTGTGAGGTGACAGGTCTTGTTTAGGGTCGCCACATACCTCAATCTGACTGTACATCTTTTGTACGATGAACTTTAAAATTTACAAAAGCTGTATAATATGAGGAAAAACCTAAGAAATACTTCTTGTTTGTACCCAGTCAGGTGTCTCCTTGTACTACATAGTTGGTGCTAGATCTAAAGGAGATTGTAAAGTGTATGACCATCTACAATCAGACTGTAACAAGTATGGCAAGCTTTAGTTTCTCCTGGGCTAGCTGAATATTTAACTACACGTTTGTAGTAAAAGGTCTTCATTTGTCAAGGTTAAAAACAAGACTGGACTAAACTTAATAATGAATGAATAGAGCAAGCTGACTCTTACCTTTCTTTTATGCCGTTTGAAACCATTTCTCCTGCGGCGATTCATAATCTTTATGCTGTACAGAGCTCCGAGGATAAGAAGTGCTCCAGCTATGCCAACTCCCACCGGTACCAGCATCCCAGACATGTACCCAGCCTGCATGGCAAACAGAAGGTATAAATATTCAGGATTCTCTTCCTGTCTGTAAATCACTAGCAAGCTAGTAAACCTAGTAAGCAGAGGGGCAATACATTACACAAATCCAATACAGCGATATCTATGTTACCATCTGCACATCACTGGACATTGACGAATTACAATTCCCAGCATACTTGCTTATCAGCAGTTGACATGCAGATGCTCTACAGTAGATGACCCTGATCAAATCTAAAGAGAACCCTTCCTCATCTTAATCCAGATTGATTATCAGGAATAATCAAGATTGAACATCATGAACAAACAATAATAAAATACACCGTTCAATAAAATTAAAAGGAAGACTTTTTAATCAGAGTATAGCATCAAGTCAATTAAACTCCTGAGATATTGATCTGGTCAGTTTAAGTAACAGAGGGGGTTGTTAATCAGTTTCAGCTGCTTTGATGTTAATGAAATTAACAACAGGTGCACTAGATGGGCAACAATGAGATGACCTCCAGAACAAGAATGGTTTTACAGGTAGAGGCCACTGACATTTTTTTTCCCTACTCATCTTTTCTGACTGTTTTTCACTAGTTTTGCATTTCGCTAGGGTCAGTGTCACTACTGGTAGCATGAGGCAATACCTGGACCCTATAGAGGTCCAACTTTTCCAGGATGGCTCATCAATACGTTCCATTGCCAGAAGGGTTGCTGTGTCTATGAGCACAATCTCAAGAGCATGGAGGAGCTTCTAGGAGACAGGTAGTTACTCCAGGAGAGCTGGACAGGGCCGTAGACAGTCCATAACCCATCAGCAGGACCGGTATGTCTTCTTTTGTGCAAGGAGGAACAGGATGAGCACTGGCAGAGCCCTACAAAATGACTTCCAGCAGGCCACTGGTGTGAATGTCTCTGACCAAACAATCAGAAACAGACTTCATGAGGGTGGCTGTGCTCACTGCCCAGCACCATGGAGCTCGACTGGCATTTGCCATTGAACACCGGAATTGACAGGTCCCCCACTGGCACCCTGTGCTTTTCACAAATGAGAGCAGGTTCACCCTGAGCACATGTGAAAGATGTGTAAGGGTCTGGAAAATCCGTGGAGAACGTTATGCTGCCTGTAACATCGTTCAGCATACACCGGTTTGGTGGTGGGTCAGTGATGGTCTGGGGAGGTATATCCATCGAGGGATGCACGGACCTCTACAGGCTAGACAATGGCACACTGACTGCCATTAGGTATTGGGATGAAATCCTTGGACCCATTGTCAGGCCCTACGCTGGTGCAGTGGGTCCTGGGTTCCTCCTGGTGCGCAACAATGCCTGGCCTCATGTGGCGAGAGTATGCAGCCAGTTCCTGGCAGATGAAGGAATTGATACCACTGAATGCCCTCCATGCTCGCCTGACCTAAATCCAATAGAACACCTCTGGGACATTTTGTTTCGGTCAATCCAATGCCACCAGGTTGCACCTCAGTCTGTTCAGGAGCTCAGTGATGCCCTGGTCCAGATCTGGGAGGAAATACCCCAGGACACCATCCGTCGTCTCATTAGGAGCATGCCCCAACATTGTCAGGCATGCTTACAAGCACGTGGGGGCCATACAAACTACTGAGTACCATTTTGAGTTGCTGCAATTAAATTTCAGCAAAATGGACTAGCCTGCTGCATCATTTTTTCACTTTGATTTTCTGGGGTTTCTTTAAATTCAGCCCTCTGTAGGTTGATAATTTTCATTTCCATCAAACGATGTGGCATCCTTTCGTTTCTAACACATTACACAGTCCATATCAGTATAGATATCCAGAATGATATTCTTGCCCATTGAGATCTGATGTGTTTTCAAAGTGTTCCTTTAATTTTTTTGAGCAGTGTAATAATCTTTTAGTTCATAATATGGTGTAATGCACCATGTAGTACAAAATAAACCTATAAAATCAACTGCATATCTTGTTCATGAGTGAGATGATTAAAAATATTTACATGAGCTGAGGACACATCTAAATCATGCAGATTTGCAGGTAGGAGGGTGTCTGAGGATATTCTGCTGGGCAATATGACATTTTTAAATCTAGTAAGAGGTCTTTTGGAATCCTCATCACTCATGGCCCAATGCCCTTGGAGTCCCCAGCCCTCCCTCTGAACTAGATAACCACAGGAGCCCTTTTCTTACAGAACAGACATGGTGGGAATCCTCTCTCCCTGTCAATCACAAGGGCATAATGAACCCAATAGGATTACTGTCTTACTGGGTAAATTACATAATTCTGTCATTCATGCAAATGAACTCTTCACCAAATTCATGTTTTAGAAGATTTTTTTTTATTCAATTTAAAAAAACAAAAAAGTAGATAAAACTGAAGTTTAGCTATGGCAATTTTTACAGTTACATTGTTCCAGCTTGGACCAATGTAACTATGTTTGTGCCATACCCATGCGATCCCCCTGGAAGCTGGCAATCACTGTAACAGACGCCGCTATTACAGGGAGGCGGCTAGCTTTGCAAGGGCGCCATTCACAAATTACTTTGCATTTTCTCAATGAGCACAAAGCTTTCTCTGATTGGACAGGGGTAGAGAATGGGTGGTGACATCACCTCATATGATAAGAAAACATTGCATTTATTGAGAAAATAATAGCCTTTTATCACTTTTGCAAATTGTACTTGTAAAGAAAAAATAATAAAAACAGCCATTATTTTTGATGACTGCATGCTACAGGGCTGTTATGCTACAGTGAGTCACTGGCCTACAACAGGCATGCACATATAATGCATCCTGATACCTATTATGAAGATTATGGTTCCAGGTAAGCTGGCCACCAAGCAATGAAGCAAGGATAAGGACAACATCTCTAGAGTATGCACCTTCAAAAACAAGTCAGCAATAACAGCTCTTATTTTTCTACCACTAGATTTCCTTTGGGGATAAAACCACACAGATATTTGTTATTTGATTCTGACAACAGTTTGAAAAGAATCTTTGATGGATTTTGAGCTCACTCAAACTGAATTCAGACCTCAGACAGATCAAATAACCATAGATCATGCACAGCAACAAAAAAGATAATTGCCGACTGGCTGCTATGGGTTACTGCACTTATTTTTTCTGCCTTATCATATAAGCCCAGCACTGCTCAGTTGCATAGATGAAACCATACATATACATTCATACTTTAGAATTTGAATATGGTAATATTGTAATGAATAATAAAATAAAATGACATATAGTTATAAAATTCTAGCTGAACAGAATTAAAATAAATCAATGAAAGTCCTGAAACGTAGACAGAGAGACTTGATTTTTCAAATGCCAGTCCCTGAATGACCCGAGACAGAGATTCCAAAAAATTTCCAATGGATTATTAGAGATACAAAATGCCTCGATTTTTTTACCGAATCTCTCCCACCCATGAGATTTATTAATTCACTATTGTTCTTTAAAACCAGGGGTGGACTGGGCCGGAGGGCAAGGGAACAATTGCCCCTGGGGATGCTCTGATGCCACCTTAAAAGGCCATCCCTCTTCCGCCGCAGACAAGCCTAAAGGATTCCTGGTGAAAAGGAGTAAAAAGTCCCTGCTGGTGTCCTACTGAGTGAGGGATGAGGAAGAGGACAGAGCACAGGCCACCGCTCTGGCATGGAAGGTGTATGCCGTGTCCAAGTGGAGGCGTGCTCCGTGCCACACCAGAGACTCTCCTCTCCCGCCCCAACAGAGCTGCTCTGGCTTTTCCCTGCAGCCCCTAGCTACCCCCTGCTGGCCAGTTTGGGAACCTGGAGTTGGTGCAGCAGGTGTTGTCCAGTCCGACCCACCTGGTGAGCAGAGGGTACCTGGAGCGGAGCTTCAGCCTGGCGTAGTGGTTGGGAGGAGGCAGGGAAGAGGGAGAGCTGGGGGGAGGGCCCCAAGTCGCTGCACCATGGGCCTTTGGGTTGTACCTGCCCGCCGGGCCATAAGTTGCCAGAAACCCTCTATATAGAAGACGCTAAGCCTAAGATGCTAAGTCTAAACATGTACTCTCAGAGATGTACAAATTGCTCCACATTCTTCTTCAGAATGTGAACTGTATTATCTTAAAGTGACACTAAAGGTTGTTTTTTTTTTTTTTTAACAACAAACATGTCATACTTACCTCCACTGTGCAGCTCGTTTTGCACACAGTGGCCCCGATCCTCGACTTCTGGGGTCCCTCGGCGGCTCTCATGGTTCCTCCCCATAGTAGATAACCCCTTGGGAGAAGTGCTCTACCGGGGGGTTACCTTGTGGGCGCACTCCCAAGTCCAGCATTTGGCATCCATAGAGGCCGAATACAGGACTCGGCCCCGCCCCCGAAGCTTGCGTCATTGGATTTGATTGACAGCAGTGGGAATCAATGGCTGCACTGCTATTAATCTATCCAACCAACAGCCAAGAACCACGGGTAGAGAGGCAGCGCAAACCCGTTGGTCAATTTCGAGGGGTCAGGTAAGTAAAACGGGGGGGCGGTCACTGACAGGTGTTTTTTCACTCTAATGCATAGGATACATAGGAAAATATGTACCCAAACGTCAGACCTCTGCTGGAGAAGTTGTTGTCAGAAAGGTACCTGCTTACAAATTTACACATATAATCTGACTCCTAGACAGTGAGAAAACTAGGGGTGCTACTCCAGGTTCCTGAGTGTCCTAGTCCAATGACTCACGCTGAGGGTACAGGTTGGGGAGAGCCATCTTAGCTCAAATGCGTACAGTATAAAAGAAGGAAACAACCCAGAGTGCCGCACACCATTAGGACCCGACAGTCACTATAGTAGAAGCAACTTCAGCCAGACTGTCCAGGCCATGCCCCCGATGCTTTTTTCTCACTCACAAATGGCTTAGTCATGAACCTGAGACTGCTTCTATCATAGTGACCATCTGGTCCTGATAGAGTGGGGCACTCAGTGTTGTTTCCTTCTTTTATACAGACTCCTAGACACCCCTCTCTTAGACGACCCCACAGTGTCTCAAAGTAATTGGGCCCAATTTGGACATTTTCACTTAGGGGTGTACTCACTTTTGTTGCCAGCGGTTTAGACAATAATGGCTGTGTGCTGAGTTATTTTGAGGGGACAGCAAATTTACAATGTTATATGATCTTCTCCCTCTATCCACCCCAGCACACATAGCATGGGTTCCAAGTCTATAGAGACTTCAAATACCTGTCCTATGATACCCACTACCTCCCTCCAGTATCGGAATAGCCTCGGGCATCTCCAAAACATATGAATCAGATCCCCCTCTGCCCTTCCACATCCAGGGCAGGTATCATCTTGTCTATGGTCAAACCGAAAGAGCTTTTGCGGAGTGTAATAGGCTCTGTATAATAAGAATAAGTGTGACATCCTCTGGGGCAGGGAGAGTGACACCAAAAGGGCAAGTTTAAGAATTCTTTCCAATTGTGTTTCAGTTAAACTTCCCACATCTCTTTCCCATTTCTCCCTATAAGACCGAACCTCTAATCCTTCCCAACTCCCTTTATATATACTTGGATAGACTTGTGATATTAGGCCTTTTGATGTTTTTGCGGCTGTAACTTTCTGTAGCACGGGTATCCTACTCCATTCTAGTATCCCTCCCTCTAAACTGTTCTGCCAGTGCATGCCTAACCTGCAGATATCTAAAAAAGGATTTTGTCGAAATTGCAAATTGCTCTCTCAATTCCTGAAAGGATTTTAAATTTCCGTCTTGATAGAGCTGGGTGATGTAATTTATACCTCGTCTTTCCCATTCCCTAATTGTCCCCAGTTTCTGCACCGCCCCCAGTTTGCTATTTTCCCATAGGGGGAATATTCTGTAAATCCTCTATATCCCAGAGTCTTTTTTGCGGCTTCCCAGACTCTCGTCATTAACTCTAAGGTAGGTAGCCCACGCAAAAAAGACCCTGCTTTCAGTGTTTCGACCAGTGAATTATGTGGCGTGTTTTGTAGGAGCATCTTCCTCTCTCGTCCTCCCCCCTCGGATTCACATCCGCCCATATGTTGGAGCTGCGACGCCAGGAAATAGCTAAAGGGGTGTGGAAGGGCCACTCCTCCCTCCTGATTTGGGAGTTGTAAAGTGTTTAAGCTAATTCTTGCTGAGGACCCCTTTCCAGATTAATTCTCTAAATAAAGTGTCTATCTTTTGGAACCATTTTTTATAAATCCATACTGGGGAGTTATGCAATACGTAGAGCAGCTGTGGCAACAGTATCATTTTAATTAAATTGCAGCGACCTGCCGCAGATAGTGGGAGTTTTTTCCAAATTTTAATTTTCCCCTTAAAATTGTTTAATAATGGGACAAGAGTATCCACAATAAATTGTTTGGGGTCTCTGGAGACATTTATACCGAGATATTTTACTTGATTCGCTATTTGTATCTGTGCAGCCTCGTGAGGTAAGGAGCTTTCTAGGGGGTCAATTGGCAGTCACTGTTAAAACATGCAAAATTAACTTTCATGAAACAATTCCATCTAATTACCAATATGCTGATCATGTGCACGAACCAACAGGGCTTTTTTAAAAGCAAGCCTTTAAAATCTACTAAAAAATTTGTCTTCAAAGCACTATTACACAAGTGTTTGTACCTTGTTCAACCTTGCCTTTAGGACAAAAGAATTTTCAAGCTAATGGAGCCTAAAGGTCACCTTTGCTTTAAGTATCTGTTATGTCTTAGAAGAATATATTAATCCTCGTAAATATACTGTGTAATGCATATTGCTGTCTCAGTGTTTCAGCAGCTGTCATCGCAGCTACTCTGTGATCAAACAATGATCAAACAATATCATAAATTGTCATGATTACACAGACCAGTGACTGTGAGTACGCATCGTTCAAGCTTAGAATGTTCACTTAATGGGCAGATTTTTTCCACACAAATTGAAACAATTTCGTTATTGCTCTGTCAGTCTCATTTCTGTATTATGTCTGCTGATCATTGTGAATTATAAGCTGGTACTTATATTTTCTGGAAAGCAGCTTATCAATTGTTTCAAACAACACTGAGTGACAGTTGAAGTGAAGTTATCGTGCAAAAATATAAATACTGGTTAAATGCAGGCAGCTTAGGTACCTTGTGATTCCTAAGCTGTAAACATTTCCTCCAAGTTAAAATGGGACTATGAGCAAAATCAAAAAATACATTTATGATATGGCCTTTCGCTAGCATTAACACAGCAGTTTTTGTTCTTGCCAGTGCCCCCTTTACCTATTTATCCTGCCAATGAAAAGTTAATACTTTATCATACAAAGACAAAAGAGAGTGGGATCAAGGGGACAGTGGCTGATGTTGGCCCGATCATGATCCCACGCTGGAAATGACTGGACTATATCGGTACAGATAAACAACAATGAGAGGTTAAGTAAAAGAATTTATTACAAAAAAAGTAGTTACATGGTGTACTTGTTAAAATTGCAAAAACAGAGGCTCGGAATTGCCCAAGAGACATCTGTTGTTACAGGGTATAGAATGGTCTGGTTCTCGACTAGTTTCGCGGTATTACCGCTTCCTCAGGAGGACCAATCTATGAGAAAGATAGTACATAATAATACAAACAATATGCATACAAAAATCATAATACAGCATGTAAAATGGGCCCTCGGGCCTTTTGGGTGAGCAGTGCGGCCCTCCCTACCAAAGGTTGTACACGTGGGCTTGGATGGAAGGGACGCCTCCGTTGTTCTACCGGGAATCCTTTGGGTACGTTTGTCCTTAATTTTACCCTGGATACTATCCTTTACCCCACGCTATCTATTATTGATACCGTTTCATGGATACTACCCTGTATCTCATGTTATATGCGATACGCTTTTTATTGACAGACCTCCACATCACCCTGTGGGCATCCCCTTACACTGTTGGGCTCCCACACCCACGTACCCTCTTGGTGCCCCACTTGATGGACATAGTGGGTGCTCTTGCCCCCCACGGGCCATCCGACCCCTACGCTATTAAGAAGCCCCCACGTGGCTTGATACCGTATCACCCCTTCTATGGTAAGCTTTAACTTATGCCTTAATATCACTAGCGAGGGTGCGGGCAATTTTACTCCCCCTTTTCTCCCCGGTTCTATGCCCTGTCTGTCTCCTTTTTGCTTCCTTCTTTTCCCCCCCTCCCGTTTTTTCCTCCTGATTCTTCCCCCCCCCCTCCTGTTCCCTTCCCACCCTCTCCTTCCCTGTTCCCCCCCCCCCTTCCTTCCCTCCCCCTTCCCCCCCCCTCTTCTCCCTCCCTACAACCCTCTCGCCCCTTCCCCTTCCCCTCCTTCCCTGTTGCTTCCCTTCTCTCCTCCCCCCTTCTCCCCCCTCCTCCTCTTTCCCCTCCCCATCCCAACCTTTCCTTTCCCCACTTCCCTTCCCCCTCTTGCCCTTCTCCTCTCTCCTCCCCTTCCTTCTTCCCCCCTGCCCCTCATTTTCTCCCTCTTTCATGCCAACGGCTATCCTCCCCCTCTTTTTACCCCCAACCAGCTAACAATTAGATCCCTCAACTATTGATTGTCATCCATTCAGGGAATTTCGCACAATCCCCCTTGTCCGCCGCGGGGGAGTTATGTTTGGGCAGCTGGGTGCCGCACATATTCACCTAGATTTAGGGTAAGCCACTTCTCTATTTATCCCTTATGGTGTCTTTTTACATGCTGTATTATGATTTTTGTATGCATATTGTTTGTATTATTATGTACTATCTTTCTCATAGATTGGTCCTCCTGAGGAAGCGGTAATACCGCGAAACTAGTCGAGAACCAGACCATTCTATACCCTGTAACAACAGATGTCTCTTGGGCAATTCCGAGCCTCTGTTTTTGCAATTTTAACAAGTACACCATGTAACTTTTTTTTTTGTAATAAATTCTTTTACTTAACCTCTCATTGTTGTTTATCTGTACCGATATAGTCCAGTCATTTCCAGCGTGGGATCATGATCGGGCCAACATCAGCCACTGTCCCCTTGATCCCACTCTCTTTTGTCTTTGTATATTAATTTGGATGATGGTACGTTTCTAACAAATTATTATTTTCGCTTACAAGAGGCTATACTCATAATTTGTTACTACTTTATCATCTCGGTCTATCAATTCTTATTCAGAGTGCGATAGAAACCAGCCAGCAGCAGGACAGTTTTGCATCAATGAAAGCAGGTGCAGCCTCAACAAACCACTGGCCAATTCTAATGCACTGGTCTAATCTGGCTTATTACTGCTTAAAAGAGAAATGTGAGATTTCAAAATATATAACATACATACTTGCCTAGGTCCCCCCACTGCCTCTACACCACAAACTAAATGATCAAAGACCACTGAACACTCAGTGTCTTCAGTGAGCAGACAGCCAATGACTGCCAGTCACTGGCTCTCTGCTCTGACCCTCCAGCGCTCACTGGGCTGTGGATGGGCCAGAGGTGGTTAGCTCAGGCTCTCAGCAGTGTGCTGAGAGCCTGAGCCCAGCCCCATAAAGTTTGGATTCCTCCAGAGTCTAGAGCGGCTGAGTGTAAACAGAACTTCCCTGTCTGAAACAATGTCGCTGGGAATTCCATGCAATGTTACGATTGCTTTTACAAAGATTCTACCTGTCACCACTGCTGATGGGGTTCCTTTCAAAGGTATAGTGTGCCATTTTAGAAAGGCGATCCATAACCACAAAGATAGCTGAGAACCCCTCGGAAGGTGGAGGATCATCAATAAAGTCCATAGAGATTATATCCCACGGCCTTTCAGGAATTAGAAGTGGTCTTCATAATCCCCAAGCCTTGTTCTTTGCTGCTTTTGTCTCAGATGCAGTTTACACAGGTATTGACATATTTTCTGCAATCTGCTGCCAAGTTCGGCCTTCAAAAGTGCCCCTGAACTAATTCCGTGGTTTTATGTCCCCCAAAGAGACTTGGCAAGGGACAGTCATAGCATATTTTTAGGATGGTGATGTGTAAATTTTCAGGTATAAAAATCCTATTTTCCTGCCAGTAGGCACCATCCTTTTCTTGTAAATCCGCAGTAGGAGGTAAAAGTACGTGTTCATGGTGCTTTAGCATTAGCAGGAAATTTCTGGCCTGTAAAATGATGTCTGGTTATGATGAAGTCTCTGATTTGGTGAACATATGGGATAAACCAACAGGTTTCCCATTGTGGAAACTGAAACGAGAAAAGAAAAGTGCCCATCTTGCTTGACAAGGTTGAGACTTTTTCCATCCTGAGATATTCTAGGTTCTTATGATCAGTGAAGATCAATACTTAGTGTGCTGCTCCCTACAAAAGACAGCACAACTCTTCTAGTGCTGTTTTTTTTTGCCAGGAGCTCTCAGTTCTCTACATTATAATTCTTCTCCGACGTACATAGCTTTTTAGAGGAGAACACCACGGGATAAATCAGAGATTAGAATGTATGGCACAACAGAATCTGGGTGTTTCAAGACCAGAGCAGCTGTAAAGAGTTTCTTTAGTTAATCAAATGCAGCCTGAGTTGCTAGTGTCCATTGGAATCATCCCAGTTTCTGTGTACATTTGGTAATGGGAGCTATGATGCCAAAGAACCCTGGGATGAATTTTCTATAAAAGCAAAGCCAACAAATTGTTGGACTCTTTATTGATTGGAGGGCACCAAGCCAGGACAGCAGAAACCTTCTGAGGGTCTACTGTCATGCTTCCAGTTGACATTACTATGGCCAGAAATTGAATGGTCTCCTGTCCAAATCCACATTTCTCTGCCTTAGCATACAGACCATGTTGCCTCAGTCTAAAAATGACTTGCTTTACATGGGTAGGATGCAGTTCCAAGGACACTGAGAATATACAAAGGTGAGAAAAAGCATGTGAACCCCTTGGAATTACCTGGTTTTCTGCAGAAATGTGTCATAAAATGTAATCTGATTCCCATCTAAGTCACAATAGACAAGCACCATAATGCTTAAAGTAGAATTATAGGCAAAACTTCTTTTTTCATTTTGGAAAGAGCGAGGGAGGGTTATAACCCCCGTCAGATTCTTTTCGCCATCTTTGTCCCATTGCAGAGATTTCCCTTCATTTCCTGTCACATAGCCAAACAGGAAGTGAGAGGAAATTCCGGCTAAAAAAACTAAAAAAAGTTTTGCCTTTAGTTATACTTTAAGCTGATAACACACAAACAAGTCTAGTTTTTTCATGTTTTTATTGAACACACCAATTACACATTCGCAGTTCTAGAGGAAAAAGATCATAAAAAACTTGATAGATCAAAGAGTCACCACCATAAAAATAAAACTCTCATGATGAAGTATGTAGGGTTGAGCGATTTATTAAAATCCAGTGCAAAATACAGCTGTTTTCATAGAAATCACAGATAAAAATCCAAAAATACAGATCTGTGAAAACTCTTGAGTTCTGGAAAGAGGATGAGGAATCCGGATGTCCATCCTGTGGCTGTGTTATCTGCTCTGCATTGGAGGGATACCTTGCTGCATGGCCATGCAGTTGGATCGTTCTGGTGGATTACTGGAGAAGGATTGAGCTCCCTGTAAGGACCGACTTGATCAACTTTCTGGTAAGGGCATTTGATATCAGCACGTTGGTGTGGTGTGTGGGCTCATACTCTGAAGTTGGTGCAGGGGACCCTCCTTCTTCCTTCTTTTCCACCTGTCCTTTTGGGTTTTATACATCCATTTAAGCGCTGCATATGAACTTTCTACTATTACTCATATTTTGATTAACAATATTTATGCTGGCTGCCGTTTTGTGTTTTTTGTCCATCTGAGACTGTTTTGTTATGGTCTTAATATATAAGTTGTGAGCACCGATATTACTATACTATTTGTTTACAGTTGTAGGATGTATGGTGTGAACGGCTCTCTTGAGGTCATTCCACACCATCTCTATGGGGTTAAGGTCTGGGCTCTGATTGGACCACTCAAAAAGGTGTACTTTTTCTAAAGCCAGTCTGTAGTGGATTTACTTCAATGCTTTTTCTTGCCACTGTAATGCCCCGTACACACGGAAAATGTGTAATAGGACCTTGTTGTCGGAAATTCCGACCATGTGTAGGCTCCATCACACATTTTCCATCGGATTTTCCTACACACAAAGTTTGAGAGCAGGCTATAACATTTTTGGACAACAAAATCTGTTGTCGGAAAATCCGATCGTGTGTACACAAATCTGATGCACAAAGTGCCACGCATGCTCAGAATAAATAAAGAGATGAAAACTATTGGTTACTGCCCCGTTTATAGTCCCGACGTACGTGTTTCACGTCACCGCGTTCAGGATGATCGGATTTTCCGACAACTTTGTGTGACCGTGTGTATGCAAGACAAGTTTGAGCCAACATCCGTCGGAAAAAATCCTAGGATTTTGTTGTCGGAATGTCGGATCAATGTCTGACCGTGTGTACGGGGCATAAGAATGTCATCCAGGTAGACAATCATGAACAAGCCCAGAATGTCCCTGAAAATGTCATTGATAAAACACCAAAATGTGGCTGGAGCATTACAAAGTCCGAATGGCATACCAAGCTATTCAGAGTGGCCAAATCATGTTCGGAAAGCTGTTTTCCACTCATTGCCCTTTGAAATCTGGACCAGGTTAGAAAGCACCACGCAGATCACGTTTTGTAAAGACTTTTGTGAAACGAAATTTCTGGAACAATTCTGGGATCAGAGGAAAGGGGGTAGTGGTTTGCAAGCAAGATTCGATTCAACTCTCTGTAATCCACACATGGACAAAGAGAATGATTCTTTTTCTCTATGAAGAATATTCCCAAACCAGCTGGGGAAGTGGTGGAAAAAAGCCCTTACAAAGATTCACCTTGATATAGTCCTTAAGCAAGGAGAGCAGGAATTTCTGTCCCAGATAACAGTTCAAAAGAGCAGTCATAAGCACGGGGGAGAGGAAGAATGTGTGTCTTTTGTTTGTCAAATACATCCAAGAACTTGTGATATACTAGAGGAATCAACTTGTGCACTTCAGATTCTGTGCTCAGGCAGCATGTGGTTGAAGATGCATGACATGGGGCTTTAAGACCATTCTATATACAGTATGTGGACTGAAAAATAACCCTACCAGTAGTCCAATTAATTTGGGGGTTGTGGGTTTGTAGCCATGGCATGCCCAGGATGACTGGAAACAGTGGAGAAAATAATGTCAAGGCAGAGCAGTTCTTGGTGTCCTGGCAAAATGACAGCAACCAAGGCTGAGTCTCGTGTGAAATAGGCCCCGATTTTATATTTGAACCATTGGCCAGCTGTACAGAGAGTCTTTGTTGTTTGGGATTCAGAGGAATGTGGTGTTGCTGGGAAAAAGCATGGTTGATGAAGCAACTACAGGCAGTGGAATCAATTATAGCCTTGTCCCATTGTATTCCACCTGGAACATGCAGTGAAACAGGAAGAGCGATGTGAGTGGATTTAAATATGGTGAGGGAACGAGAGTTTCATAACGGATGTTTAGACTTACTGATCTCAATAGTGCAGGTGCTTGCATAATGACTGACTCCTCCACAGTGCAGGCACAGGTCACTCTAATGGCATTGTAATTTCTGCTCTTGAGATAGTAGGGATCAGTTCTGGAATATCAGATGCAGTAGGAGACAATGAAGGAATCAGAGCAGCGGAAGGAGTGGAAACTTTAGGTAACATCCACTTCCGACAGAGATAATAGACCCCACTTTGGTACTTTTGACTACAAAGGTGCAAGGCTGTAGCATGAAGTATATCTGGCACGCATTCGTGAAGACCCAAAACTTGCTATGGTCTCCAGAGAACCTCTGTGTTATGGGAACCTCAGGTTCAGGTGGCAGAACCACAACCATGGGTGTTTGTGTACTGGTTGCTAGAGAGGAGATTGTTGGTGGTGGAGATGTCAGAGGTGTCAGTGTGGACCTGGTGAGAGATTCCGGTCTTCTTTCCAGCTGGAAGTAGCCATCTTGGAGGCCCTTAATGGTTTCAGTGAGGGAGACATTCTGCTAACACAGAGCATACAAAGGTGAGGGCTATGGAGAATGTATGCCTTTTGTTCAGATTCCAGGTCAGAGACAGGCAGGAGTCAGCAACGTGCTGGCAGCGAGGGAGCAAGACAACATCAGTAGGCAGAATCATAGTCAAAAGTTCAGGCCAGGACCAGTAACATTAATCAGTGGCAGACATTCGCAAGGGGGAATCCTAAGGGGATTCAGATGGAGCTGGGCCAGTAACAGGATCAAGGGACACAAATCCCAATGTAAAGCTGAACACCACCCAGCAATAATACTAATACTGGTTTAAATAGGCCGTGGTCCATTCCACCACATTAGCATGCGTGTTCTCATTCTTCAAAGTCTGGTTATACATATATGCTCATGAGTATGAGCATGAAAAGGAGCATAGCCGGCCTTCGGTTACTGACAAACGGAGACAGAAATAAAATATCTGACAGGGGTTCTAGCCTTGCCTTGTTCTTTGAAAAAATGGATTTCTGTCTGCATTGTAGTTGGAGAGTTCCTCTCACTTCCAGTCTTGTTAAATGGCAGTAGGACACCATGGTACTGCGGTGCCACACATTTTGGCATGCATGAATATGCTCACGTTAGCAAGATGCGCTGGGGTGCCATTAAAAATTAATGACGCTGCCGCGTATCTGTAAATGAGCAGCGTGCTTTTGTGCATTGCAGGAAAGCTCACAATTTTATGTGTGTTCTCGCAATGCAACAAGTGTGAATGAAGCCCAATGGAACTCCGAATAGCAGTATAAACCCGTTTTAACCCTCCACCATCCTATCCAAAACTAAGAAAGACAGTTTATGTCAAGCCCAAAATCCTAAGTCTGGCTCCCCACTTGAGTGTCAAGGGCCAAGGATAAAATTTAGTAAGACATCTACTGCCCTGCAAACTGCCTAAACCTACAATCTGTTTCCACACTTCTGATAATGCATTCAAATGTTACATAATAGTGCATTGTAGCTTAGTTCCTCTGAAAGAAGATCTGTACAGAGACAAGAGTTTCAACTTCACCATCTGACTGAACTGATCTGAACTAGTAGATTGCATGTAATTCAGGAAATCCTCCTTTATGAGAAATTGCCTTTAGAGGAGAGATATTGTACGTGTGCAGGAAAGGGATCTAGATGGCCAAGGTGAGGGAAACTGCCAGAAGCAGCTCGGAATGAGGTGTGAAGGAGTTAAAGACTGCTGCAGTGGCTCCCCAGGGTATGAAATCTGTTAACCTTGAAGAGTGTGATGTCATTTTTGACACTGATAGGATTCTTGCAAGCGACACATGCTTCTATCTCCTTGCAGAGCCCTTGCTCTTTGCTCAGGGGATCTGGAATGGTACAACAATAGTCAGACTGCTCTTCTCCAGACATAGCAAAATCTCATCCCTAAGCGCTTAGGACACACAATGCTCCTGCCACACTGAACCGGTTCACTGAGAACAGCTCAGGAGATGAAATGGTGATCTATGCATGGTAGAAGTCTTCATGCCAAGTCAATCTCTCATGGCATGCAGCGATCATTTTAAATGTTAAATGTTTGGGTTAACAAATGTCAAAGTAAAGCAAATTACCCCAATAAACAGAGTTTATAGGAGATTTTAACATATGTCCTTTGTGATGATCAGAAATTATTATACAGGATATCTACAATGCCAATAGTTTTCACAGTAATTTACAAAATAAAGTGGGACAGTACAGTTACAGTCCAATCCAATCCAGGATGGTTAGGTGGGCCCTGCTCCTTATAACCTACAGTCTAAAGGGAGAGGCAAGTGACACAAAGGGCATTTATTGTGAGGGATTAAAGTGATTGTAAAGGCTAGTTTTTTTCCTATAAAAATAATAAACATGTTATACTTACCTGCTCTGTTGCAGTGGATTTGCACATAAAAGCCTATATCCTCCTTCTTGGGTCCCTCTTCTGTGATCCTGGCCCCACCCTCCTGTTCAGTGCCCCCACAGCAAGCAGCTTGCTATAGGGGCACCTGAGCTGAGTCACAGCTCCCTGTGTCCTTTCAGGCACAGAGCCCCATCTCGGGCCCCCACCCACTCTCTCTCCCCTGATTGGCTAGCTGACTTTGCTTGACAGCAGCGGGAGCCAATGGCGCCGCTGCTGTGTCTCAGCCAATCATGAAGGAGAATCTCAGACAGCTGAGACACTCGTGGACATCGCTGGACAGAGAGAGACCTCAGGTAAATGTTAGGGGGGATGCTGCACACATAGAATGCATTAAGATAAAAAACCTTCTGCCTTTACAACCCCTTTAAGGTGAAAGTACAAGTACAGTAGCTAGGTCGAGGCAGGATAGGCTACCCTGAAGAAATGAGTTTTCAAGAATTACCTAAAAGCAGACATAGTAGTGGTGCTTTTATTTCAAGCGAGGAGATAGAGCTGAAGTAAAGAAGAGATGTCTGGATTGCCGTACACCAATAAAATCACCTTTAATGGAATCCAAAAAAGCATAAAAAAAAAAATGACAATCCATACAGCTGTATTGCCTGCTGTATCTTATTCCCTCACTTGCTGTGGTTTCTTTTGTGTTTTTTTGGATTCAAATAAAGGTGATTTTGTTGTAGTGCGGGCATCCAGACATCTCTTCTTTACTCCAGACTTTCTGCTACATGCAGGGCCAGCACCCTTTGCTTGTGCAGTGGCGGTGGAACTTTAAGCGTGAATACCTTGAGTGGTGTACTACTTTGCAAGGAGATAGAGCTGTTGAGCTCTTTTCAAGCTGTGCTAAACTGCTGCGCTAGAAAAGCCTGTTGTATTTAGTACTCAATAGCTCAAGCTCTAATTTACACACAAAATGAACTGAGCCAGTCTCAAATTTCCTGCTCTCTTTAGAGTGTTTCAATGATAGAATCGTTTTCAGAAGGCAAACAGCATAATGGTTTATGAATCCTGTGTCATGAGGACACCCCATAATAAATGTGTAAGTGTAAAACAAGAATTTAATATAAAAAGTAAAAATGGTTTAAAATGTATAAACATGAGCCTCACAAATAAAGTGCATCTTAAACCTTTAGGTTTGCCTTTAATCAAGGTGTTATAAACGTCATAAAAAAAATATAAGTGATACCGCGCCAACCTATAGGGTGATAAGCAGCCAACACAACAACTAGACTAATTGTGATACAAATGAAAAATAAAGTGTAGCGCTAATAGATGATGCAATATATAATGTGTATAAGAGTACATAAAAACTGTGCATAAAAAGAGAGAAGGTCCACAGGGACTGGTCTCTCATGAAAATAGAAATAATAACCTTTAACAAAAAGTGTATATTTTCATCAGGCGATTTATAAATCGCAGGGAGAAAATTTGCAAGTATATTTAAAAACCGCGCAAATCGATATAGAGTGCAGAAAACAGCAATGTCAACATATAACAGTGACTTGTGAGAAATGTGCACATATAAACACAAACACTAAAGGGTCTTGTATAAATTGGACGAAATAAAAGTCCCACAAGCGTCACTAGTGCAACAAAATGCAGTGAACAGGTGACGTATATACAGTCTTTAGATGGATGGTTTCAATGGTGGCTATACACCCTGGAGTGCCTTTTACCATCAAGAACGCAAAAGGAGAAAGGGATACTCTTACCGGGAGCGATGGACCCAGCTCGCCTTATGGTGGTGGGTCAATAAGGCATGGAAGCGAAGCCCTAAGTTTCTTAAGATGAAACGCGTAGGGTACAATATGCTGGCTGTGGCCACCTTTCACTGCGCTGTTTTTATGTAAAAAATTTTTTTTGGATATCCGTTTTTGCTGCTAATAATAAATCCTACCTTACGGATTTACACCATGTGGAGATTTTTTCTTTTTATTTATGCTGCTAAATCCCATACTTCTTACCTGGAGGATAAGTGCCTATCAAGCTGTTTCTGGCTTAGTGGGGCAATTTTTCTGCATATATCCGGCTTCCCAGATTTCCATCGGCTGATTGGACAGGTGCCGTGCAGTCTATCCTGAGAGCCCGTCCTCTGGTCTTCGCTGCCATGCCTTACTGACCCACCACCATAAGGCGAGCTGGGTCCATCGCTCCCGGTAAGAGTATCCCTTTCTCCTTTTGCGTTCTTGGTGGTGAAGGCACTCCAGGGTGTATATCCACCACTGAAAACATCCATCTAAAGACTGTATATACATCACCTTTTCACTGCATTTTGTTGCACTAGTGACGCTTGTGGGACTTTTATTTCGTCCAATTTATACAAGACCCTTTAGTGCTTGTGTTTATATGTGCACATTTCTCACAAGTCACTGTTATATGTTGACATTGCTGTTTTCTGCACTCTATATCGATTTGCACGGTTTTTTAATATACTTGCAAATTTTCTCCCTGCGATTTATAAAGCGCCTGATGAAAATACATACACTTTTTGTTAAAAGTTCTTATTTCTTTTTTCATGAGAGACCAGTCCCTGTGGACCTTCTCTCTTTTTATACACAGTTTTTATGTACTCTTATACACATTATATATTGCATCATCTATTAGCGCTACACTTTATTTTTCATTATAAACGTCATGACAGCACGTGATCCAAACACCACAGATGGTTGAGACTACAGTGTTTCTCTGCAGAAAACATGAAGGTGGTCACAGCGCACGTTAATAAAAGCATGTTTCCTTTTTTTGCACAACATAAGTAAACACCAGCCAAACCAGTTCGGTATCTCACTCAGTTTTGCTTCATTAACATCTGTTTTATTGATCTTCATTTAGTTTTTCATATCATTCCCTATGCTATTTGTCAATTTTCAATGAAATACGTATATATACAGTGGGGATGGAAAGTATTCAGACCCTCTTAAATTTTTCACTCTTTGTTATATTGCAGCCATTTGCTAAAATCATTTAAGTTCATTTTTTTCCTCATTAATGTACACACAGCACCCCATATTGACAAGCACAGAATTGTTGACATTTTTGCAGATTTATTAACAAAGAAAAACTGAAATATCACATGGTATTCAGACCCTTTGCTCAGTATTTAGTAGAAGCACCCTTTTGATCTAATACAGCCATGAGTCTTTTTGGGAAAGAAGCAACAAGTTTTTCACACCTGAATTTGGGGATCCTCCGCCATTCCTCCTTGCAGATCCTCTCCAGTTCTGTCAGGTTGGGTGGTAAACGTTGGTGGACAGCCATTTGTAGGTCTCTCCAGAGATGCTTAATTGGGTTTAAGTCAGGGCTCTGGCTGGGTCATTCAAGAACAGTCACGGAGTTGTTGTGAAGCCACTCCTTCGTTATTTTAGCTGTGTGCTTAGGGTCATTGTCTTGTTGGAAGGTAAACCTTTGGCCCAGTCTGAGGTCCTGAGCACTCTGGAGAAGGTTTTCGTCCAGGATATCCCTGTACTTGGCCGCATTCATCTTTCCCTCGATTGCAACCAGTCGTCCTGTCCCTGCAGCTGAAAAACACCCCCACAGCTTGATGCTGCCACCACCATGCTTCACTGTTGGGACTGTATTGGACAGGTGATGAACAGTGCCTGGTTTTCTCCACACATACTGCTTAGAATTAAGGCCAAAAAGTTCTATCTTGGTCTCATCAGACCAGAGAATGTTATTTCTCACCATCTTGGAGTCCTTCAGGTGTTTTTTTTAGCAAACTCCATGCAGGCTTTCATGTGTCTTGCACTGAGGAGAGGCTTCCGTCGGGCCACTCTGCCATAAAGCCCCGACTGGTGGAGGGCCGCAGTGATGGTTGACTTTCTACAACTTTCTCCCATCTCCCGACTGCATCTCTGGAGCTCAGCCACAGTGATCTTTGGGTTCTTCTTTACCTCTCTCACCAAGGCTCTTCTCTCCCGATAGCTCAGTTTGGCTGGACGGCCAGCTCAAGGAAGGGTTCTGGTCATCCCAAACGTCTTCCATTTAAGGATTATGGAGGCCACTGTGCTCTTAGGAACCTAAAGTGCAGCAGAAATTTCTTGGTAACCTTGGCCAGATCTGTGCCTTGCCACAATTCTGTCTCTGAGCTCTTCAGGCAGTTCCTTTGATCTCATGATTCCCATTTGCTCTGACATGCACTGTGAGCTGTAAGGTCTTATATAGACAGGTGTGTGGCTTTCCTAATCAAGTCCAATCAGTATAATCAAACACAGCTGGACTCAAATGAAGGTGTAGAACCATCTCAAGGATAATCAGAAGAAATGGACAGCACCTGAGTTAAATATATGAGTGTCACAGCAAAGGGTCTGAATACTTAGGACCATGTGACATTTCAGTTTTTCTTTTTTAATAAATCTGAAAAAATGTCAACAATTCTGTGTTTTTCTGTCAATATGGGGTGCTGTGTGTACATTATTGAGGAAAAAAAATGAACTTAAATGATTTTAGCAAATGGCTGCAATATAACAAAGAGTGAAACATTTAAGCGGGTCTGAATACTTTCTGTCCCCACTGTATGTATGGCGACTATCATGCATCTATCCCACCCCCACAAGCTCATTGGTCTTTTCAAACCTGTCAATGTCACTCTCGTTTCCCACCTGCCATATTGGCTTGCAGTCCTCAGTATAAAAGAAAATCTTGCATCACTATTGGGCATACTTGATAAAGGAGGCAGTGCCTCTGAAACACGTTATATTCACCCTTTTACTTCCCCACGCCTGCTGTCTTGGTCCTAGGAGCCTGTAGACGCTGCTGTCTTTACTTGGTGGGTCAGGAATCTTGTGCATGACAGCTGCTTGTGGGTTAACACCGCTCTCTTCTGTTCCAAGCTCAAGCAGAACTTCATTTACTTGAATGTAAGTGTTTACTTATGTTGTGCAAAAAATGGATACATGCTTTTATTAAGGTGCGCTGTGGCCACTCATATTTTCTGCATACCCACAAGGATTTTCCCACATCTGATGACCACTGCTGCACTGTAATTCAAGCTCTGACCCACCTTTCCACCCATCTTGGAAAGTAGTGGGAGATACCCAGATAAGGTGTCCTGGTACTCAATCTAGGGGTGACTGCTTGACAGCTGGGCGCCTGAATATCCAACAGGAGCAACAAACTAGGTCTTGTTAAAGCTGACAGAGACCTGGCTAATAATGTTCATAACTAAAACAAAGGTGGCCATACAATGTTATTTTTTTATGTTCAGCCAGCTACACACAAGATAGATGCAGGAATCCCTTTGCTGCCTCCCTTCGAGCTGGGACATTCCATCATCCCCCATGCTGGGTAGGAATACAATGGTGACTGGCTGCAGCTGCTAAACAAGGGAAAACGTTTCCAACATGTTCCATCAACAGAAATTAATTAAACAACTGACCTCTATGGAGCAGTGGAGCGCACACACTGATCAAAATTCGGACAGTCCCTATTGGACTGGCTGAATTTCCATAGTAACAAAAAGATAAAAACCACTGGAATCCACTTGTGTTTAAGTGTAAAAGATTATAATAATAATGATTGATCAGCCGATATGTCTATATGACGGGGTATCTCCCCAGTAGCAGAGTAATAATCTAGTAAGAAAAAAAAGGGGGGTTGGGACCAGAGCAGTCCCAGGACTGCAATCAATGGGAGAATCACAACGGTATTGATCAATGAAAAATACAACTTTATTGATTATTGCACAGTACTATAAAAATATATAAATCTCACTGATGTGGCACCAAGGTGTATAATGGACTTTACAGTCTTACCCCTCTCTTCTTGTCCATCTATCCATGCTGACATCCTTTAATATTCTTACAATTCCCTACTTTAACACTAAGAAAAAAAACTTTTTTGGTTGAGTTGGGCTTCAACAGCCCCCCTAGGAAACACCTACTTGTCTTGATCGTTACATCAAGCCTTTGAATCGGTGCAGAATAAGGCTCCGTGAACCAGGGCAATCTGTCACTTAAACAATACTTTCTAGAAATCCACATCCACCAGCTGAGCTATCTTGTTTGAATTTTCCTGCATTACCATGGGACTGTGTAGCTTAAAAATGGCATGTCTTCAGTGCATATGTAACTACAGAGAGCTATTAAAAGTTTTATCCTCAGGTACATTTCCTATATTGACCCACAAAAGTACTACTCTTTGATCTACAGGGAGTAAGACCAAGAGACCAAGGTATATTTCAGACTTTCAGAAAAAGTTCATATTTAATTTAATATTTTATGTATTTTGGTTCTATTATATATTAATATGTATCTTGTTTCCTTAGATTTCAGTACAAGGCTATTATCTCTGTTCAATGTTTACATGGCATACAAAGAAGTGGAGACATCCGCAAAATGCATAAACCATACATGCTATTATAATTTCTTATTATAGCACTTGTAAAACTAGGGTTCTAAACTGTATTGCATTTTTGTGATTTTAGGGAAAGTAAATGTCCGATTGTACACAATAAAAATGACTTGTTTTTTATCACTTTTTCCTCTCCTACTGATGTATTTAGTCCCAGTAGTATATCAAAAGTCCTATTATCTTCTTTTTAGAATTGTGTTTGTGAATTTGTTGAGATGATACCTTCCACTAGGAATCAAACTCTCTTGGGATATCCATCATATTGTGGTATATCAGGAATATATTCATGTAGACTTGTAACTTAGTTGGAATTTCTCTTCAGTCTAGTGATAGTTACAGAGAGCTACAGTAACTGAAAGACCTATACTATAGTTCATGAATACAAAATCAATGAGCAATTCAATTTCATTTCATGGATGGAGTGCTCTAATGGTTTTTATATAACAGTCTGTAAAACAAAGTGTTTATCTACTGATTAGTTACAATTAATAATGTATCTCTTGACGCCGGCAACTTAGTCTCAAAGATGTAATGAAGCTGAACAGTTTACAAGCCACAATACCATTATTAATGTAGATATAGCCCTTACTAAACAACATTTGAGAATGGACTTTTAAAAAAAAAAAATTTAAATAAAACACTGTTTCTACCTTTTTTCAGTCCAGCCCATGTCACAGTATGACATAAGAGTACAATTGGAAGGCAGGTACAGTGTGTTGTCAATCTAAAACAAGAAGTACTTTAACAATAACCTTTATGGCAGGATCACCAGGTATTTTTTAATGAAGCTCCAGATTTAGAAATATTGAAAATTGCTTCACATTATATCAATGTGCAAAGCTTATATGGGGTTTTGATGGTTGGGTTGATAAAAATTTTAAGCAGGGAAGTTTTCACTGCACATGTGGAATGGAAAGGGCAGAATGATAGAGGGGCAGACTAATGAAACTGTACGCTTGCAGTTTACAAAAGCGGGGGCTGGATCAATACTAAGTCGCAATTTCAGTTTAAAATTGGAAAGCTGGGTAACGGAGAAGATAGATTGAAATATATTACCAAGAAAGGGTACAATCAGTGAAAACCAAAGAGGCATACAAAATGCACAGCATTGTTGAGTCTGGTTCGCTGGTGAACTATAGTCTGTAGGGGGCTTAATGAGTTTTATATAGGACTTCACTTTGTTGCTGATTGTCTGCATTATAAACTAGATGGGCAACAAAGCAGGTCAGACAATGACCTGAGACATGCCTGAATGAGGTCGCAAATGAGCTATTAGAGCCATTGTGCTGTATAGAAGTGAAGGGGGTAATACCTTAAATACTGTATAAGAGCATGATAGGCAAAATGGCTTTCCCAAAAAAATAATAATACACCCTGGCAATTTTATAAAGGTAACTTTGTTAATTTAATATAAGAGTAATTTAGATGCAGTAATTGTATATTTTAAGTGTCATTTATTGAAACTTTGGAACAAACCTAATTCCTGTTGTTGCTCCTGATTAAAATGAAAATTAAAGGCAATACACTCCCCAAAAAAACAGACATTAGAACAATTCAGTAATTTGATAAATTATTACTTTGGCCATCAGTATTATGAATACATTTCTGTTAAAAAAATATATACATTTTAGGTACCAATCCCTTAGCCATCGCTGCTCTTGCAGGCTGCACGAAAAACTGTGTTCTGCCTGATCCCTATCTCCACACAGCTCCCTCTTGTTTAAATCATCTTCAAAAGTTGTCTGCAAATGTACAGTGCATCTGGAAAGTATTCACGGCACTTCACTTTTTCTACAATTTGTTGCGTTACAGCCTTACTCCAAAATGGATTAAATTCATTATTTTCCTCAAAATTCTACAAACAATACCCCATGACAACATGAAAGAAGTTTGTTTGAAATGTTTGCAAATTTATTAAAAATAAAAAAAATCCCATGTTCATAAGTATTCACAGCCTTTGCTCAATACTTTGTTAAAGCACCTTTGGCACCAGTTACAGCTTCAAGTCTTTTTGAGTATGATGCTACAAGCTTGGCACATTTATTTTTAGGCAGTTTCTCCCTTTCTAGTTTGCAATGGCTCTTCAGCTCCATCAGTTCGGATGGGGAGGGTCAGTGCACAGCCATTTTCAGATCTCTCCAGAGATGTTCAATCGGGTTCAAGTCTGGGCCACTCAAAGACATTCACAGAGTTGTCCCATAGCCACTCCTTTGTTATCTTGGCTGTGTGCGTTTGTTGTGCTGTTGGAAGATGAACTTTGCCCCAGTCTGAGGTCCAGGATCTCTCTGGAGCCGGTTTTCATCAAGGATGTCTCTGTACATTGCTGCATTCATCTTTCCCTTGATCCTGACTAGTCCTCCAGTCCCTGCCACTGAAAAACATCCCCACAGCATGATGCTGCCACCACCATGCTTTATTGTGGGGATGGTATTGGCCAGGCGATGAGCGGTGGCTCCTGGTTTCCTCCAGACATTACGCTTGCCATTCAGGCCAAAGAGTTTAATCTTTCTTTCATTAGAGCAGAGAATTTTGTTTCTCATGGTCTAAGAGTCATCCAGGTCCCTTTTGGCAAACTCCAGGTGGGCTGTCATGTGCCTTTTACAGAGGAGTGGCTTCCATCTGGCCACTCTACTATACAGGCCTGATTGATGGAATGCTGCAGAGATGGTTGTTCTTCTGGAAGGTTCTCCTCTCTCCACAGAGAAATGCTGGAGCTCTGTCATAGTGACCATCGGTACTTGGTCACCTACCTGACTAAACGACCCAGACTTCTCCCCCGAACGCTCAGTTTGGCTGGGTAACCCGCTCTAGCAAGAGTCCTGGTGGTTTCCAAACGTCTTCAATTTATGGATGATGGAGGCCACCGTGTTCATTGGGACCTTCAATGCTGCAGGCATTTTTCTGTACACTTCCCCAGATCTGTTCCTCAATACAATCCTTTCTCAGAGGTCTACAAACAATCATGTCCAATCAACTGAATTTACCACAGGTGGACTCCAATCAAGATATAGAAAAATATCAAGGATAATCAGTGGAAACAGGATGCACCTGAGCTCAATTTTGAGTGTCATGGTAAAGGCTGTGAATACTTAGGTACATGTGATTTTTTTTTTTCGTTTTTGATTGTTAATACATTTGAAAAGATTTCAACCAAACTTCTTTCACGTTGTCACTATGGGGTATTGTTTGTACACAAGGCTGTAACATAGAAACATGTGGAAAAAGTGAAGTGCTGTGAATACTTTCCAGGATGCACTGTATACCCTTAGGAGTCTATTTATATTTTCACAATCGAAATCAATCAGAAAAATGTGTGATTCCAAATTAAAAACATTTATAAATAGCCCTTGAAAAACATGAAGTTAACTCCCAAAGGGCAGTTTGTTCTGCTGTAACGCCCCTTCTGATGCCTCCACTGCACCATTAGGCAACCACACAGAGCCAGGTGCAAATGTTTGGTTTGGGCCCCATCAGCAATTATAGGCCAGTGGGAAACAAGCAGGGACAGACACAAACCAAAAACACATTTTTTTTAGAGCAAAATTAAGCCACACTTCAAAAGTCTGTAATGCCTCCACAACTTTATTGACAGCAAGTGGACAGAGACACTCCACAGGCTCTGTTCCTCTGACACATTTCACGCAATAATAGAGCCTGTCCACTTGCTCTCAATAAAGTTGTGGAAGCATTACGTGCTTGTGGAGTGCGGCTCCATTCTTCTCTTTCCTACTGGTCTATGACAAATGTGTTTTTGGTTTATATTTGCCCACAATTTGCCATCACTTCCTGTCCTGATGAAAAATGTGAGGAAAAATCTTTTCAATGTGGACACAGATGGAAAAAAAAAAACAAAAACAAACAGAGTCTCTAGCTTTTCTCCAAAAACAAATTAAAAAGTGATGGGTGATGTATGGCTTTAAAGTAAAACTGAAAGCAACATTTTTTTTCCATTTGGAACAGAGTAAGTTAGGGTTATAACCCCAGTCAGGCTTTATTGCCATCGTTGTCCCATTAGGGAGAATTCCCTTCATTTTCTGTCCCATAGCCACAACAGAGTGTGAGAGGAAATCTCTCCAAAGTGAGGGAAATCCCTGGTTGTCACCAGAACTGATGTCCCCATTTGGAGATATCCCCTCTATTTTTCCGCTTTTGACCACTCAAAATTTGGAATTTTTTTTTTCACTTTCATTTTCGGTGATAATGGTTATCAGGACAAAAAGAAAGCATGAAACTCTTTAACCATTTCAGCCCCAGAAGATTTGGCTGTTGAATGACCGGGCCATTTTTTGCAATTCGGCACTGCGTCATTTTAACTGACAACTGCGCGGTCGTGCGATGCTGTACCCAAACAAAGTTGGCATCCTTTACCTTCCCACAAATAGAGTTTTCTTTTGGTGGTATTTGATCGCCTCTGCGTTTTTTATTTTTTGCGCTATAAACAAAAAAAAAAAGCGACAATTTTGAAAAAAAACACAATATTTTGTACTTTTTGCTATAATAAATATCCCCATTTTTTTAAAAAAAAAGCTACTTTTTTCTCAGTTTAGGCGATATGTATTCGTCTACATATTTTTTACTTTTTGCTATAATAAATATCCCCCAAAAAAGTTTTAAAAACAAATGTATTCATCAGTTTAGGCCAATATATATTCTTCTATATTTTTGGTAAAAAAAAAAAATCGAAAGCGTATATTGATTGGTTTGCACAAAAGTTATAGCGTCTACAAAATAGGGGATAGATTTATAGCATTTTTATTATTGTTTTTCACTAGTAATTATTATTTTTTATTATTATACAGGATTTATATAGCGCCAACAGTTTACGTAGCGCTTTACAACTTGAGGGTAGACAGTACAAATACAATACACTTTGATACAGTAGGAATTAGAGGGCCCTGCTCCTTAGAGCTTACAATCTAAGAGAGTTACAAAAGCAGGGGCTGGATGGTGGCGATCTGCGATTTTTATCGTGACTGCGACATTATGGCGGACACATCGGACAATTTTGACACATTTTTGGGACCATTAGCATTTATAAAGCGATCAGTGCTATAAAAATGCATTGATTACTGTAAAAATGTCACTGGCAGTGAAGGGGTTAACACTAGGGGGGATCAAGGTGTTAACTGTGTTCCCTGGGAGGGGATTCTAACTGAAGGGGAGGGGACTGACTAGAGGAAGTGACAGATCGTGGTTCCTAGCTAATAGGAACACACGATCTGTCACTGCTGTCAGAACAGAACACGGATTTGTGTGTTTACACACACACTTCCGTGTTCTGTGCCTCGTGCTCGCTCATGGGCCGGCGGTCATCGCGACCGTTGGCCACAAGCATCGGCACCCCCGCTGTGCAGCGGGCGCGCGCCGTCTGCTATCCCGATCATGCGAGCCGACGTATAGCGGGATCGTGACAACCTGCCGCTGTATGACGGCGGCTGGTCGGCAAGCGGTTAATTGGGACACATTTATGTACAATTATGTACCTGGAGTAGCATACAGCCAATCCTGGAAGCCTGTTATAAATCAACGAGAGTCTGACAGGCGCAGCAGCTGTATGGATCTTTACATACATCCGAGCATATATCTGTGTACTCGTATGGATGAGCAGCTCTGTACACAGACAGCTTGCATCCAAGGCCATCTATCCGTCATCTGCACAAGGTTATGCGCCCATGTGAATGAACCCTATTCTTCCCCTGCTCACGTCCAGTGGGATATATAGACTGTTGTTCATGCAGTTTCAACTGGTGAACTGGATTTCCCATAGACATCTTTCCAATGGAAACATCTATTATTCTCCAGATCACTTACTGCTGTGTGTGGTGGATCAGGGCAAATCCAGAAAGGTGGCTTTTTAAATGGAAGTCTTTGACCCCTTTTACACTGGGGCGCTTTGCAGGAGCTATAGCGCTAAAAATAGCGCCTGCAAAGCGTCCTGAAAGAGCCGCTGCTGTGTCTCCAATGTGAAAGCCCCGAGGGCTTTCACACTGGAGCGGTGCGCTGGTCCTGCAAAAAAATCCTGCTAGCAGCATCTTTGGAGCGGTGTATACACCGCTCCTGCCCATTGAAATCAATGGGGCAGCACGGCTATACCGCCGGCATAGCACTGCTGCAGCAGCGCTTTGCGGTGGTTTTAACCCTTTCTCGGCCGCTAGCGGGGGGGTAAAAGTGCCCTGCTAGCGGCCGAATTGCGCAGCGAAATTGACAGTAAAGTGCAGCTAAAAATAGAGGCGCTTTACCGCCGACACACCCACCACCCCAGTGGGTTTTTCTTTTCTCAGAAAGGCTAATGGATTCCCTGGAACTGCATGAGGGTTAAGTCATTCAATCTGGTAAACTGCAAAGGGGGTTTGCTGTCTTGTCAACCTGTATTTCTGTATATGAAGAGAAAGACAGACACTTCTGGAAGCACACATGACTTTCCCACATGTCCTGTGAAAGCTTCAAACTAGTGTTGAATGAGAACACACACACGGTACATAGTATGTACTGCTTGCTCTTGCTGCTATAAAGTGTCATTAAACCCACATCATGAAAAACTATCAATAACTGGTGTATTACATGCTGTTCATACTCACTGAGTCACTATGAGATTCATTTTAAGTATTCTGCCAAAAACCTGGATGATGCTGCTGTTCTCTGTCTCCCCCTCCTGTCCATGACCCCACCACAGTTCGGGATTTTGCAGAGCAGTGTTGGCAGCTAGTACACATGCTCAGTTTTCAGTGTATTTCTTCCCTGAACATTTCCTCCCTATCACATCTGAGCAGCCCATGTGACTATAGAGTCACACACGTGGGTGTATACACAGTGGTAAATGACAGCCCACTCCCTCCATCCTCCTCAATGCTCACTAACCAGCTCAACAGAATGGAGGTGGGATATTACATCTTGATTGATGGAGGCTTCACCCCCATTTTATTATAGGACATAGGCTGGAGGGGCATAACAGCCTATGACTGCCAGAAACCCGCTCACACCATGTTATTGCCAAAAAATAATAAAGATTTGCAACAGCTGGAGGTCCGCTAATTGCATATCCCTGATATAGTAAATAGCACACTTCCTGTCCTAGGGTAACCATGCTCATTCACTTTTCTGTATTTGTGTTAAAAGCCATGGCTGCTCTCCTGATTTATTACAGTAAATCTTCTATTCATAAAGTGAGGGGGAAGGAATTGGTAGCTTACGGAAGCCAGCTTAGAAGGGAGACAGGAATATTTGTTTTTTCAAATCAGCCAACAGGAAGTGACAAAAACAGTATATTGTTGGCATAAATAAGTATTTTTCTGTGCTTGCTAAAAATAATTTAGCCTGAAAAAAAAAAAAGGAATGCAACCACCACTTCTAAGGACTGGCAAGCTACAATATAGTTATTACAATTTTGTTCTTAAAGAGGAGGGCCAGTCAAAAAAAATAAAATATTAAAAGTCAGCAGCTACAAATACTGCAGCTGCTGACTTTTAATTGGACACTTACCTGTCCCTGGGTCCAGCGATGCGGTGGATCGAAGCCCCTCTCGTCTCCCCCTTCATTCAGTGGCGCCGGCATTGCAACTGTGGGTGCCGGGCTGTGGCTTCACAGCCTGGCACCCACTGCGCATGCGCGAGCAGCGCCGCGCGCCGTGATTGGCCGCTCAGTCACCTGGGACCTGTAATGGGTCCCAGATGATTGACAGGAGGGAGGGAGCAGAGCTGAGCCCTTCCTGTGCCGAGGGGGAAGTGATGTCACCAGCCCAGGCACTGGAAGAGGCAGACTACGAGGGACCCCCTAGCAACAGGCATTTAGAGGTAAGTTAAAGAAAATAAAAAAATATTCAAATTTTTTTTGTTTGTTTTTTTTAGTATTTTTCATGTATTTTTTTTTTTTTTTGGGTGGAACCCCACTTTAAGTTTAGATATCCTTTAACCAGTTGCCGACCGCCCTATAGCAGTTTTACTGCTACAGGGCAGGCGCACTGAGCAGGATCACGTATAAATTATTTAGATATATCTATCTATATACACACACACACACACACGATCCTTCATTTCCAGTTAGCAAGTGTATGAATCACAGCGGGAGCTGATCAGAGCTGACCGGATGTCTCCTGGCACCCGCTGATCATTTGGTACAGAGGCAGAACGGCAGTCGGCATGTAAACAAAGCAGAATACCATTCTGTCAGTAAGGACTTGGATCCATGCCTTCCCCTAGTAAAAGCACCGCCCTAAAGTAAGAAAACACCAGCTAGGCACAAAGTTAACCCTTTGCTCATCCCTGATGTTAACCCCTTCCAGGCCAGTGTCATTAATGCAGTGACAGTGCATATTTTTAGCACTGATCACTGTATTAGTGCCACTGATCCCCATAAAAGTGTCCAATTTGTGCGCCAAAATTTCGCAGTCCCAATTTAAGTCACTGATCGACGCCATTACTAGAAAATAATTTCACAAATATATCCCATAGTTTGTAGACTCTTTTGCGCAAATCAATCAATATACGCTTATTGGAATTTTTTTACCAAAAATATGTAGCAGAATACATATTGGCCTAAATTGATGAAGAAATTAGATTTTTTACATTTTTTTTATTGGATATGTTTTATAGCAGAAAGTAAAAAAAAATATATATTTTTTTCAAAATTGTCAGTCATTTTTTGTTTGTAGCACAAAAAATAAAAACTGCAGAGGTGATCAAATACCAGCAAAAACAAAGCTCAATTTGTGGGAAAAAAAGGACAAAAATTTGGGTACAGTATCATACAACTGTGCAATTGTCAGTTAAAGTAGCCTTTGTTAACCGGGTGCCTTGAGGTTTCTTCTGGGGTGCCTCAGCAAAATGCCTAAAATTTGCCCAAAAATTGTATACAAGGCGACGGGAGGATGAAGCCTGCCTTTTAGGTTACACAAAGCCACAGGTTTTCATTGTGCACCATTACAACCTTCTAGCTGCTGACCTGCTAACGACCAATGACATGATCAGTTAATAAGGAGGATGTCAGTCGCTTGCATAGCATTCTTGTTTGACCCTCCCCTGCCCCTCTCCATCAGTTTGGGGGTTACATTAGGTGAGTGATGGAGAAAAACATTGGAATACTAGTCAGTACCAACTTGCACCTTTAGGCTGTATTCACACTTTAGTGTTTTGAATCGCGGGCAGATGTGCCGTGATTCTGCCCGTGATTTGAAAGCGCCCATGTGTGAATGACAAATCACGGGACTCGCATTTGAGATGCCATTCATTTGAATGACACCTAAAATCACGGTGCGAGTCTACCACAATTATTGTGGGATAAATCGCGCAGAAGTCACGGCAACCTGCACCGTGGGAAGCATGTCGCCCAAAAAAGTTCAGGAGCTACTTTTGAGGGACATGCTTCTGCGATGCGGGTTGCCGCAATTGCAGCGTGATTTATCCCACAACAATCGTGGCAGATCCACACCAAGATTTTAGGTGTCATTCAAATGAATGACATCTCATATGCGAGTCCCACAATTTGTCATTCACACATCGTCGCTTTCAAATCGTCCACAGAATCGTGACAAATCTGCCCGCGATTCAAAATGCTGAAGTGTAAATGCAGCCTGTACATTGGGTGTCCTACATGTGTGGATGTTGCTGCATTATGTAAAACTATTAGAATAGTTTTTACATTTTAGGATGGTGCCTCAAGACTGCCCATAATTTGGGAGGGTGCCTCAAGACTCTCCACAACTTGTGAGGGTGCCTCAAGACTTTCCACAACTTGTGAGGGTGCCGCAAGATTGTCCAAAATTTGGGAGGGTGCCTCAAGACTGTCCATAATTTGGGAGGGCGCCTCAAGACCGTCCATAATTTGGGAGGGTGCCTCAAGACTGTCCATAATTTGGGAAGGTGCCTCAAGACTGTCCATAATTTGGGAGGATGCCTCAAGACTGTCCATAATTTGGGAGGGTGCCTCAAGACTGTCCATAATTTGGGAGGGTGCCTCAAGACTGTCCATAATTTGGGAGGGTGCCTCAAGACTGTCCATAATTTGGGAGGGTGCCTCAAGACTGTCCATAATTTGGGAGGGCGCCTCAAGACTGTCCATAATTTGGGAGGGTGCCTCAAGAATTTCCATAATTTGGGAGGGTGCCTCAAGACTGTCCATAATTTGGGAGGGCGCCTCAAGACTGTCCATAATTTGGGAGGGTGCCTCAAGACTCTCCCTAATTTGGGAGGGTGCCTCGAGAATCTCCCTAATTTGGGAGGGTGCCTCGAGAATCTCCCTAATTTGGGAGGGTGCCTCAAGAATCTCCCTAATTTGGGAGGGTGCCTCAAGATAATTTTAAATGGTTCCTTGACTGAAAAAAGGTTGAGAACATTGAGTTAAAGTAATGCAGTGCCATATCACAAAAAACTGCCTGGTCAGGAAGGGGGGATAAATCTTCCAGAGCTGAAGTGGTTAAAGTGAGTCTGTTACTTTCCCAAAAAAGGCAAAGTATACAGATACACTTTTTATTTCTCTGTCTACTTTACAAAGCACTGCTTTGAGATATCGCTTCCCGTCACTAAGAGTCTGTGAGCCAGTTCCCACTATAGATGGATAACATGAGCAGCATAATGCGTCTGCAGGGCCAAATGTCTAAAAAATCATACATTTCTACAATCAAGGCTGGACTGTAACAAGCTTCTACCACGCACTGTCTCAGAATAGAACATTTATATCAATGTCCACTTGAATTAGTCAGCAAGCTGGGAGGTATGCAGATTAATCTGCAGTGCACCAAACTGAGCTGTCTCTGACTGTTTAATTATAAAGCACAGGCTGTCAGTGACTGGGAGTAAGTACGGTGATTTGGATTCAATTATCAAGATGTGTGTGCTCTGGATAGCTTGTTTATTGGAGTTTATTAGATTGCTCAGAAGCAAACAAGTATCTGTGCTCCATGTGAGCGCAAGACACATCAGACACGATAATGTGACCTCAGGAGATCACTGTAAAGGCAGCACTGGCTATAGCATATGGCTCTGGTTGGAGAATATCAGGAAAGTATATTCTGGCTAACTGGGACATTCATCAAATAACAAAAAAATCTAAACTTTAATATATGCATACTAAAATGGGCCATATTTGCATATCTGTTTTTTTTTTTTTCTTTTTTACTTCCAGAAAGGCTTGTTCACATTAGTGCAGAGAATCTGCGTTTTTCTGTACTTAAAAAAATGCAGGTCTCTGCAAGAGCGCACAGAAAGCCATTGTTTTCTGTGTGCCCTATTCACACTACAATGGAGTCTGCATTTTTACCATACTGTATCAGAGCTCTCCTTTCGTCTGGTTGGTGACATTTCAATAAAGTAAAAAAAAACAAACAAAAACGGTAAAGAAGCAAGGTGTACACAAAACTCCCGCCCAATGCCCATACTAAATAGACAGCAGGACAAGTCTGTACAAGCCCTTTATTCGACCTAAAGCGGAACTTCACCCAAAAGGGAAAGTTCTGCTTTTGCTTCTCCCTCTCCCTTTATCACATTTGGAATGTTTTTTTTTTTGGGGGTGGGGAGAAGTCACCTGATATTGACAGGTACCTGCTCCCACTTCCAGTCAGATCGCCGCCCCAACCTGAGCGTAAGATCGACCCTCCCCTCTTTCCCCTGCTGCCTCTTGGGACACATCACAGGTCCAAGTAGACTGCAGGACCAATCACGGGGTACACCGCGGCTTGCTCATGCACAGTGGGCAGCTGGCTGTAAAGCCGCAAGGAGTCACAGTCAGCTGCCCTCAGTTAAAGCTTTACTAAACCCAGAACCTGCATTCACTATATCTGGTCTCTCACCGTACACAGAACTTGGAGTCAGATGAGTCTTCGAGTCAGGTGAGGACATCACTGGATCCTGGGACAGGTAAGTGTGTTTTTTTTTAAAAAAGTCAGCAGCTACAGTATTTTTGTTTACAGTCGGAAGCTCCTGTTTAACTGCTTGCCGACCAACCGCCATTATTTTACTGCTGCAGGTCGGCACGATCCCGCAAATCTTCATAGCTATACATTGGCTTGTGGGATCGGGATAGCAGGCGTGCGCCCGCTGCACTACAGGGGTGCCGATGCTCGAGGCCGATGGTCGCGATGACCACCGGCCATGAGCGATCGCAAGCACGAGGGACAGAACACAGAAGTGTGTGTGTGTAAACACACAAATCCCTGTTCTGAGAGGAGTGACAGATTGTGTGTTCCTATTAGCTAGTAACCCCTATCCGTCACTTCCTCTAGTCAGTCCCCTCCCCCTTCAGTTAGAATCACCTCCCAGGGAACACAGTTAACTCCTTGATCGCCCCCTAGTGTCAACCCCTTCCCTGTCAGTGACATTTTTACAGTAATCAATGCATTTTTATAGCACTGATCGCTGTATAAATGCCAATGGTCCCAAAATGGTGTCAAAAGTGGCCGATGTGTCCGCCATAATGTCACAGTCCCGATAAAAATCATAGATCGTCCCCATTACTAGTAAAAAAAATAATAATAAAAATGCTATAAATCTATCCCTTATTTTGTAGATGCTATAACTTTTGTGCAAACCAAACAATTTTCCCCTTTTTTTTTTTTACTAAAAATATGTAGAATACATATCGGCCTAAACTGAGAAAAAAATTAGCTTTTTTAAAAAAAATGGGGATATTTAATATAGCAAAAAGTACAAAATAGTGTTTTTTTTTTTTCAAAATTGTCGCTCTTTTTTTGTTTATAGCGCAAAAAATACCGCAGAGGCGAACAAATACCAGCAAAAGAAAGCTCTATTCATAGGAAAAAAAGGACGTCAATTTTGTTTGGGTGCAACGTCGCACGACCGCGCAATTGTGAGTTAAAGCGGAGCGGTGCCGGATCGCAAAAAATGGCCCGGTCATTCAGCAGCCAAATCTTCCAGGGCTGAAGTGGTTTTAAGAGCTGCTGTAAGCAGAAGGAAGCATTCCCTTTTTACCTTGAATTCCTCTCACTCAGTGTTCAGGCTGCATTGTTACTTTGCAGAAAATAACAAGACAAGAGGCTACAGCAGGGAGTGCTCTGTGTCAGAGATTTGTGAACACAGACAAGAAATGCATAGGCACCAAAATATACATGACCGTGTCATGCGGGGGGGGCAGTGTGATGTATGTTTATCACATGACACGGTTTCCTTTTTCTTCCTTGCCAACTTTATTCGAAATGTACAAAGTGACTCCTCCTTCATGTCACTGCACAGCAGCACAGTGTATTGTACTGCTGTGCAGTTACCCGCAGTGCCATCCAGTGCACTGTGATAAAATACAGATTGTCTGCATTTTATTGCAGCTCAATGCACCACACTTTTAGGCTGTGTTGCAGTGTCAAGAAAACATAAAAAAAATATAAACATAAAAATAAAAACATAAAAAAAATATATTTTCTATGTTCTCCTCGCAGTGACTGGTCTTTCAGTGAGGAAAATTGATCAGTCACCTCACTAGTGTGAATGGGCCCTTAGAAGTAGATGCTGCTAGATAATGCCTAAACAAAGGTTATGGCCTTCTTCTGAAGAGGAAAACCGACGAAGGCACCATCAGGGGAGAAGATTTAAAAAAATAAATATATATATATATATATATATATATATATATATATATATATAAAAAAAAAACACAGATTTGTAAAATATGTTTTAGCTATACATATAAGGGGACTTTCACACTGAGGCAGTTTTCAGGCGTTTTAGCACTAAAAATAGCCCCTGTAAAGAGCCTGAAAAGCGCCTCTCATGCCTCCCCAGTGTGAAGCCTGAGTGCTTTCACACTGGGGCGTTGCGCTTGCGGGACGGGGAAGCAGCATCTTTGGGGCGGTGTGGGAGCGGTGTATACACCGATCCTCAACCTCCCCTGCTCATTGGAATGAATGGGCAGAACTCCTGAAGCGCCACAACACTGCCACAACCCCTTCATCAGCCACTAGCGGGGGTTAAAAGCCTCCCGCTAGCGGCCAAAAAGCGCCGCTAAAACTACAGTAAAGTGCTACTTTACTGCTAATGGACCCACCGCCCCAGAGTGAAAGTACCCTAAAAGACACCAGAACATCATGAACAGTCTTATGTATTAAAGTGTTACTAAACCAACAACAGTAAAATCAGTCTGTATATGCAGTAACGAATGCTTGTTATACTTACTGTGGTGTAACCTAAAGGGTTAATCCTCCTCATTTTGTAAAAAGGCTGCTTGATCCTGTCTTCTCTGGTCCTCCCCTTCTTTTACTGCCCCTAATCCATCTGCTGCACAGAGTCCTAGGAGGCACTTTACACATGCTCAGTTTTTGGTGTGTTGCTAGAGGTTATTTTTTTTTTTAATGGGAGGATGCATGTGATCAGCACAGGGCCAACCAGCACTGTCCAGACAGAAAGTTAGGTTTCATGCGGCCTCATAGGACAGTCAGAGGAGAATGAAAACTCTTCCTACAAGCTTTTACCAGTGCTCGGCTGGAAACTGATAAAAGTCACAAGACTGCTATATACTGCTGATTAGAAAAGGTATTTAGCAGTTTATATTTACTAAAATAATTGCATTTCCATGTTCTGTGTACTGTGGGAGACTAGATCTAGTGAATGCAGGGTCCTAGGTTTAGTAACATTTTAACGTGTATGAAAAACTCCTTTATGTGCATTGTAATTATAAATTGGAGGAACCATATTTTCTTATTATATATGCAGGCTTTGCTTCCTGCTTAGAGGTGCTACAAAATACTCCAACAACGCTCCTAGTTAGCAGAGACAATACCATTTTTTCTTAGGCTTTATGGGACAGGAAAAATTCAGTAGAACCATTTTTTTCAAAAGATAAAGTGATTTATTTATTATTAAAAGAAAACACACAAAACTCTCACCTTGTCTTTGAGCTTTTCCATCCAACTTCTTACTAAAAAGAACAAAATAATAACAGTTACAAACTGAGCGAAGATAACTGTGCAAACATGCCAAGAATATAAACACGTTATTTTAATATAAAATCTGTACCATAGGAAAGCAGTTCAATAAACTGTTATAACAACATATAGTTATGGAAAATGATTTTCCCCTTTGAAAAAATGTTCAGTTCTAATAAGCCAATCCTCAAACCCCCCCCCCCCCCCCCCGTTCAGCAGCAGCAACACAACACACCCCTAGTCTACTGATTGGAGAAAAGAGCAGCGGCACACTGATAAAGCCATCCCTCTACTCATTTTGCCGTCTCCTCCTATCAGTGTAGTGTCAGTACATGTGAATGTCACAGAGCTTGAGTGGCTCTTAGGCCAGCCATACACGGTACACATTTTTTTCCTGCAACCTATTTTCACGATTCCCCCATCAACACAGACAGTGTTGAGAGGGGAATCCGCAATTTTTTTCACCTGGTGTGTGTGTGTGGGGGGGGGAGTAGCCGTCCACAAAGGGAGAGGACCTTTGACTGTGATTATCGCTAGCAGTTATAGCAACCGCTAGCAATATTTGCAAGAGAATCCAGCAGGCTGGTTGTACCCAAGTTGATCGATCAACTTGGAACATTCAGCCTGCTCATTACCGGTTTGAATCTCAGCCGGTTCATGCTGAACCGTGTATGGCCGGCCTTAGTTTTAGCCTTACTTCTCCTGCCGCAATTGCTGCTATACAGGGGATTACAGAATGCTGGGAGCAAAACAAACACTACTTTTACTGAATGTATTTAAATATTTTTAAAGATTGATTTAATAAATGCATAATAATAATAAATACATTTGTTTGTGGTGTTTGTCTTTACTATCTTACCGGAGTACAGCTTTATGTTATGTATTACTACTTTTGACGCAAAGGCTTTTACTAGACTATCTTTATTTCATATTGTTATAGGTAAAATATTAACATATTAATCCAGTTAAATCTAGAACTTCTCTTCTGATAGGACTAAATGCTTGGACTTACAGAGAACCTGTCAGAATGGAACTAAGTCGAGAAAAGTGGAAAAATAGCGCTAAACCCGTAGGTTATCTTATTGGTACTGCTATCCTAAAAGTATTGATGTTGATGTGAAGTAATCTGCTGGCAGCTTCTACACCTCAAAGGATCTCTATGGTCTCCTTGGCTTGTAGAATAATGTAATAAAAAAGTGCCACACCACTGCTTAAAGGTCCAGATACAACTCTATTCTAACAGTCAGGGGGACAACCCAAAGTGCATCCAATGCATTTTGAGGATCCAAAAACACCCTCTTTGTTAGGGATTGAAAACAATGTGAATGGACTACAAGTGAACTGGACCTTAAGGCCCCTTTCACACTTATACAACTTCAAAGTGGCGCGATTTTACCGCGATTTCGGGGCCGCTATTTTACCACGATTTTGCCACGATTTGGGAGCAGTACTACTTTGTACGACTTTGCCACAACTTTGGCATTAACCATTCTCAGCTTGTGCTTTCAAAGTAGTGCTGAATTATTCAGGTACAATTTGCATGCTAATTAAGGGTTTAACATTGAGGTCTATGGAGTACAAATCGTATGGAAGTTGGACCAAAGTAGTGCTGAAATCGTGTCTATATTATTCAGGTACGATTTGCATGCTACTTGAGGGTTTAGCATTGAGGTCTATGAAGTAGAAATCGTATGGAAGTTGGACCAAAGTAGTGCAGGGACTACTTTGAAGTCGGCACGACTTAAAGTCGTGCCAATATGAATGGTAGTCATTGAAAATCATGGAGAATGACTTGTCATACGATTTTGCAGTACAAAATCGTGGGACAAGTCGTATAAGTGTGAAAGGGGCCTTACTGGTATTTCTTCCAGTGTGATTACAAATATAGCTTTTGCCAGCAGCTGGTTTGGCACCTCAATGGAATGGAACGGAACTGTTTTAATAGGTACAATTTTTTTTAAAGTACAACCAAAGCTCATTTGGCTGTACTTCTCTCCTGTGGATCATAGGAGTGCAGTTCGTTCTGCACTCCTGTGACCCGTTTTCAGCAGACAGCGGGCTGAAGCTGATGGCACACTGCCAGTCCAAGCTTGAGAAAGATCTCAACTATATGGTTGGGATCCACCCACATGTCTGGACTGGCACCCAGCTCAGCCTCTCAGTGAGCCACTGTGAGCCTGAGCCGGTCGCTCCTGCCCCCTCTACAGCCCAGCACCCTAGTGAGTGCAGGGCAGAGAGCCAGTGACTGACAGTCACTGGCTCTCTACTCATGGATCTCCGAGAACCGAGCGATCAGCAGTGTTCGATTGCGCTGTTATCAATTTTAGAGCCGGTGGGGGACAGATGCAGCATCGGACCAATGCTGCATCCAGCTAGGCAAGTATGATTAAAAAAAAATTTAAAATCCCATACTTCCCTTTTAAATAATGTCATACCTACCTGCTCTGTGCAGTGGTTTTGCACAGAGCAACCCCCGATCCTCCTCTACTTGAGTCTCCCGCCAGAGCTCCTTGCTACTCATCCTTCCTTCCGAGTGCCCCCCACTGCAAGCAGCTTGCTATAGGGCACTCATGTGGACTCGATCCCAAGCTGGGCTGTGTGCATCCATTTACAGACACAACTGGGCCCCGACACCCAATGTCAAACCTTGCACCCACTTGGGGTGCGAATATATTATTAAAAGAGTATTTCAGGGTAACCACAAAATACGTTTATGCTGATAAGAATGAAAGTGAAAATGCTTGCCTATTTCAATAGCAATGTCATACATGGCATCTGGGCTCATATGTTTTCCAGTGGGAGAACCTCTATCGCTTTACTGAATGCTAAAACATGATTACTTTAAAAGGCTCTCATTGTAATACAAAGGCAGTCCTCACCAGCCACAAGGCATACCGACTTTCCTCTTTTGAAGATGATATTACAGTTATGTTAATATTTAATATTGCAGCAATGTTCTTTGTGTTAATAATACCCTAAGGCTGCCAAAGACCTTAAATATGTTGGCAACACAGTGCTCAGTGAGGAATATTATTCTTATTCTGTAAACAGAAAAATCTACCATACAGAACAGCCGCCATGGTTATCCTATTGTAAAAGAAAAACAAACTTGAACTATTTCCTTAACTAATAGATGTGCTCGCTGTCAGAGCTGGGTAAACTGTATGTAGAATCAGCTACATTTGCAGATGTAGCGCTGTGTTCCAGCAGCAGGATGGGGACTTCCCGTCATGCTCCACAAAATTGAGTCAGGTTGAGTGCTCAGCCATTCACAGAATGCTTTGTATTTTATCAACGAATACAAAGATTCATCTGATAAGCTGAGGTGGAGATTGTGACATATCCAACCACCTTAGTCAATCAGAGCAAGCTATACAGTGCATCCGGAAAACATTCACAGCGCTTCACTTTTTCCACGTTAACTAAAATGGATCAAATTAATTATTTTTCTCAAAATTCTACAAACTATACACCATAATGACAATGTGAAAGAAGTTTGTTTGAAATCTTTGCAAATTTAATAAAAATAAAAATTGATTCAATCTTTGCTCAATACTTTGTAGAAGCACCTTTGGCACCAATTACAGCTTCAAGTCTTTTCGAGTATAATGCTACAAGCTTAGCACGCCTATTTTTGGGCAGTTTCTTCCATTCTTCTTTGCAGGACCTCTCAAGCTCCATCAGGTTGGATGGGGAGCGTCAGTGCACAGTCATTTTCAGATCTTTCCAGAGATGTTCAATTAGGTTCAAGTCTGGGCTCTGGCTGGGCCACTTAAAGACATTCATAGAGTTGTCTAATAGCCACTCCTTTGTTATCTTGGCTGCACGCTTAGGGTCGTTGTCCTGTTGGAAGATGAACCTTCACCCCAGTCTGAAGTCCAGAGCGCTCTGGAGCAGGTTTTTATCAAGGATGTCTCTGTACATTGCTGCATTCATTTTTCCATCTATCCTGACTAGTCTCCCAGTTCCTGCTGCTGCTTCACTATAGGGATGGTATTGGCCAGGTGATGAGCAGTGGCTCCTGGTTTCCTCCAGACATGATGCTTACCATTCAGGCCAAAGAGCTCAATCTTTATTCCATCAGACCAGAGAATTTTGTTTCTCATGGTCTGAGAGTCCTTCAGGTGCCTTTTGGCAAACTCCAGGTAGGCTGTCATGTGCCTTTTACTGAGAAGTGGGTTCCATCTGGCCATTCTACCATACAGGCCTCATTGGTGGAGGGCAGCAGAGATAGTTGTTCTTCTGGAAGTTTCTCTTCTCTCCACAGAGAAGCGCTGGAGCTCTGTCAGAGTGACCATCAGGTTCTTGGTCACCTCCTTCTCTCCTGATGGGGCTCAGTTTGGCCAGGCGGCACACTCTAGGAAGGAGTCCTGCTGGTTCCAAATTTCTTCTATTCATGGGCAATGGAGGCCACTGTGCTCATTGGGACCTTCAATGCTGCAGAAATGTTTCTGTACCCTTCCCCAGATCTGTGCCTTGATACAATCCTGTCATGGAAGTCTACAGACAATTCCTTGGACTTCATGGCTTGGTTTGTGCACTGACATGCAGTTAACTGTGGGACCTCATATAGACAGGTGTGTGCCTTTCCAAATCATGTCCAATCAACTAAATGTACCACAGATGGACTCCAATCAAGTTGATCAAATTGTAGAAACATCTCAAGGATGATCAGTGGAAACGGGATGTACCTGAGCTCAGTTTTGAGTGTCATGGCAACGGCTGTGAATAATTATGTACAGTGGGGCAAAAAAGTATTTAGTCAGCCACCAATTGTGCAAGTTCTCCCACTTGAAAAGATGAGAGAGGCCTGTAATTGTCATCATAGGTATACCTCAACTATGAGAGACAAAATGTGGAAACAAATCCAGACAATCACACTGTCTGATTTTTTAAAGAATTTATTTGCAAATTATGGTGGAAAATAAGTATTTGGTCAATATCAAAAGTTCATCTCAATACTTTGTTATATATCCTTTGTTGGCAATGACAGAGGTCAAACGTTTTCTGTAAGTCTTCACAAGGTTGTCACACACTGTTGCTGGTATGTTGGCCCATTCCTCCATGCAGCTCTCCTCTAGAGCAGTGAGGTTTTGGGGCTGTCGCTGGGCAACACAGACTTTCAACTCCCTCTAAAGGTTTTCTATGGGGTTGAGATCTGGAGACTGGCTAGGCCACTCCTGGACCTTGAAATGCTTCTTACAAAGCCACTCCTTCATTGCCCGGGCGGTGTGTTTGGGATAATTGTCATGCTGAAAGACCCAGCCATGTTTCATCTTCAATGCTCTTGCTGATGGGAGGAGGTTTGCACTCAAAATCTCACGATACATGGCTCCATTCATTCTTTCATGTACATGGATCAGTCGTCCTGTTCCCTTTGCAGAGAAACAGCCCCAAAGCATGATGTTGCCACCCCCATGCTTCACAGTAGGTATGGTGTTCTTTGGTTGCAACTCAGCATTCTCTCTCCTCCAAACACGACGAGTTGTGTTTCTACCAAACAGTTCTACTTTGGTTTCACCTGACCATATGACATTCTCCCAATCCTCTTCTGGATCATCCAAATGCTCTCTAGCAAACCTCAGACGGGCCCGGACATGTACTGGCTTAAGCAGGGGGACACGTCTGGCACTGCAGGATCTGAGTCACTGGCGGCATAGTGTGTTACTGATGATAGCCTTTGTTACGTTGGTCCCAGCTCTCTGCAGGTCATTCACTAGGTCCCCCCATGTGGTTCTGGGATTTTTGCTCACCGTAATTGTGATCATTTTGACCCCACGGGGTGAGATCTTGCGTAGAGCCCCAGATCGAGGGAGATTATTAGTGGTCTTGTACGTCTTCCATTTTCTAATTATTGCTCCCACAGTTGATTTCTTCACACCAAGCTGCTTGCCTATTGCAGATTCAGTCTTCCCAGCCTGGTGCAGGTCTACAATTTTGTTTCTGGTGTCCTTCAACAGCTCTTTGGTCTTCACCATAGTGGAGTTTGGAGTGTGACTGTGAGGTTGTGGACAGGTGTCTTTTATACTGATAACAAGTTCAAACAGGTGCCATTAATACAGGTAATGAGTGGGGGACAGAGGAGCCTCTTAAAGAAGAAGATAGGTCTGTGAGAGCCAGAAATCTTGCTTGTTTGTAGGTGACCAAATTCTTATTTTCCACCATAATTTGCAAAAAATTTTTTTCAAAAATCAGACAAAGTTATTGTCTGGATTTGTTTTCACATTTTGTCTCTCATATTTGAGGTATACCTATGATGACAATTACAGGCCTCTCTCATCTTTTAAATTGGGAGAACTTGCACAATTGGTGGCTGACTAAATACTTTTTGCCCCACTGTACATGTGATTTTTTCCTTTTTTTATTTTTAATACATTTGCAAAGATTTCAACCAACTTCTTTCACATTGTCATTATGAGGTATGATTTTATAATTTGTAGAATTTTGAGGAAAATAATACATTTAATCCATTTTGGAAAAAGGCTGCAACATAACAAAATGTGGAAAAAGTAAAGTGCTGTGAATACATTCCAGATGCACTGTATATTTGTTGAGAAAATAAAAGGTATCCTGTGAATGGCTGAGCGCTCAATCCGACTCAGTTTTGTTCTGAGAGCATGACGGGAAGTCCCTATCCTGCTGCTGGGACATAGAGATACATCCATATATGTAGCTGATGCTACAGTTTATACAGCACCCCCCCCCCCCCCCCCCGCAGGCACATCTGTTAGTGAAGCAAATATTAAAAATGGAATTTTCAATATCTGTCAGGCTCTTTACAGCAGGGTTCTTTTTTATATTTTGGGCTGAGCTGCAGACTGGCTAATTGGGGTGTCTAAACTGTGTATAGAAAGAGCTGCTTTGCCTTTGTCTGTGTCCCCCCAGGCTCTGCTGTTGCTTCTAGTTGGTTTGTGTTTTCCCTGCACGGCTGTGCATTCCCCTGGCTCGGACTCCTTATGTCTCATCTGGTTTTGTACATAGCACGCTCTGCTGTAATCCTCTCCCCACACAACTTCTCCTGTACTGCAGGCCACTTGCTCCCCAGTTCCTGTTGGCCCATCAATAACCTCTACTTTCTCAAACTACCCCCCCACACGTTCTCCTTGCCAGTGGGTGGCTGCCAGTGCAGTGAAAAAGAGTTATCCTCTCCCTGCACACTGTCCGATCAGCAGGGCCACCTTTGGAATTAATGGGGCCTTATACAGACTACCTGGCAGGGACCCCCCCTTGGGCACCCAGAGGAGAATTATAAGATGGAGTGTGGTTGTTGCGTTAACATTAGAAGGGGTTTAAAACAATATTAAAGCCTTGTTTTTTTTTTTTCAATAACAAACATGTTATACTTACCTGCCCTGTGTAATGGTTTTGCACAGAGCAGCCCGGATCCCTCTCTTCTTGGGTCCCAAGCCAGTGCTCCTGGTTCCTCCCTCCTGCCGTGTGCCCCCACAGCAGGCGGCTTGCTAAATTGGTGTTTAGTAGGAGTAATAAATGCACCTACATCATTGATCAGTGGGAGTATTAAATGCCCCTACATCAGTGGTCCGTGGGAGTATTAAATGCCCTACACTGGAGGTCAGTGGGAGTAATAAAAGCCCCCAAGCAATGGTGTCAATGGAAGTCATAAACCCCTCCCCAGGATTGGTGGCAGTGGGAGTAATAAAAGACCCTCTCCCTGGCATTGTTGCAGGCTCTATGGCACCCTTGGCAGAAGAAAACTCTGCCCAACAGTGGCTGTGAAAGATTGTTATCCTGCATAGCAGCTCCTTTGGTGTGCCATGTGAGAGCCTCTCCATTGCAGGGGCTGTTTATCCCCATTTATACCCTCTCCAAAAATTATGGTTAATTTAAAAAAAGCTGATTAGAAGTTTAATTCCTTCAGCAGGCGGGAACACTGCTGGTTTACATTAGTTTTCCCATGCAAATGCCCTAGTCAGATACAACTTAATAATTCCATGAGCTATAAGTACAAGTAGCCCCTATAGAAATTTGTGCAAATGAAATTTTGCACTTAACCTGATGAGAGAGAACCAAAGTGAACTAAAAATATATATTTTAGAGCCGTGAGAACTAGTAGCCTAGAGGCTCTGCTCTAATTATCTTAGATTTTGAGAAAGTTTACTCCACTTTAAGCTTTTAAAATCACACTTTGCAAAGAAGTAACAATTTTACTTTTTGTCCTTGCCATAAGGAAGCTGCTACTTTACCAAGGAAAGACAAAGAAAATGTGGGAAAATGTCTTACCAATGGCGACCAATCAAATCCCATTTATGAAAGATGTAATCTGATTATTAATCTGGATATACTCAATGTATGTGACCTAGACCTCCTTGCACCTTTGCCTCCTTTTATATAACCCATAGGAAACCAATGTTTGGGAGCTATATTCAACCCAACTAAATGGCATTGATTTATAAAAATTTCCTAGATATTCATAAATTGCACCTTGGGGAATCCTTGTTTTGCAACATCCAGGGTTTAGAAAATAGAAGAACAATAGAACTGTCATATTAACTCCTTCACGCCGACGTAACGCAAATATGCAGACTTCGGCTTGAAGAGATTGTACCGGGGTGATGCCTGCAGCTGCAGGCATCACCCTGGTACCATTTTTTAGAGCCATTGGTTGGCTTTCTTGTAACAATTGATGCAGCTAAGCTCCCGTCTCACCGGGAGGCCAGAGCGACCAGCCCGCACGTTCGCCAGCTGGCCGAAAACCCGTACGAAACCGAAATCAGCATTGATCGGGTCTTGGATCTAGTAACCCCTAGTAACATCACTTACGATTAACTGAAGACTTAAAGGGGCCAAATTTTAAAAAAATGGCAAATGTTTTTACGTGCAAAGGAGGGATTTGGGGTCTCATAGACCCCAGATCTCTCCATAAAGGGTACCTGTCACTGCCTATTACTGTCACAAGGGATTTTTACATTCCTTGTGACAGCAATAAAAGTAATCAGAATTTTTCATTTTTAAAGGGACAGTGTAAAAAAAAAAAAAAACGTTTTTTTTTTTTTTTTTAAGCGCATCATTCCTCCGTGTTCGCATGCAGAAGCAAACACATACGCAAGTCGCGCCCGCAAATGTAAACAGAGTTCAAACAACACATGTGAGGTACCGTGATCGTTAAAGCGAGAGTAATAATTCTAGCCCCTCCTCTGTAACTCTAAACTGTTAACCTGTAGAATCTTTTAAAGCTTCGCCTATGGAGATTTTTAAGTACCGTAGTTTATCGCCATTCCACGAGTGTGCGCAATTTTAAAGCATGACATTCGGTATCTATTTACTCGGCGTAACATCACCTTTCACATTATACAAAAAAATTGGGCTAACTTTATGTTTTTTTTTTTAAAATTCATGAAAGTGTATTTCTTCCAAAAAAATTGCATTTGAAAGACCGCTGCAGAAATACAGTGTGACATAAAATATTGCAAGGATCGCTATTTTATTCTCTAGGGTCTCTGCTAAATATATATATATATATATAAATATATATATAATGTTTGGAGGTTCTAAGTAATTTTCTAGCAAAAAATATGTATTTTAACTTGTAAGCAAAAAGTGTCAGAAAAAGGCATAGGCATGAAGGGATTAAGACTGAAGAAAACAAACATTTGCACAAAACTGTATTTGTTGCCTAAAGTAACCAATCAGAAGTGTTATTTATTATTCCTTAACATTAAAAGGGAATCTTGATGGGTTCCTATTAGTGAAAAAGGATAAAACACAGCACCAAAGGTAATTAATGGGAACTGAGATATAGGGGATATAATAAAACCGCAGATCGCAGCTGCCCTGATTTTTGGTGAATCAAAAACTGAAGTTGCAAAACACAATGGAAAGCAGCCCTGATCCAAAAAAAACTATAAGTCATCCCTCTAAATAACCCCAGTTGAAGTCTTTGCGGACGAAACACGTAGGATTAATACGCTGGCTCTAGCCACCTCAAACTGCGCTTTTTATTGTTCAATTGAACTGTTTTTACCTAATATTCTTTTGTTTGGATAATTTTACTTTCAATAAATTCCATCATCCGGATTTATACTATGTGGAGGTTTTTTTTCTTTTTTTGAACCTTACATATTATCACCATCTGGAGGGGATATATCTTGGAGTACCATGCTCGGATCCATCTATGGAATTATACCCATTTCCACTGGTCTCTTGGAGTCCTTACCGGCTTATAGAGGAGGGGATTGAATGGTCTATCCTGGGAACCTGACCCTACATCGCCGGCTTTATGCTTGATAGATCCACCGCCGTATGGTGAGTTGGGTCCACTACTTCGGGTAAGAGTACCTTTTTCTCTCCCCCATTCCTGGAAGGTGAAGGCACTCCTGGGTGTATCTATCCACCGGTCATTGTATTTATTTCAGAGACTGTTAGATATCTGTAGCAGCAGTGTGTTTTTCTCACATGCCACGGCTCACTTTGGATACCTGAACTATATGGACTATCACGTTTGCAGTCTCAACTACAATTGGAACTAGCATTACACTTGTTGTTCCATATGTTTTTTGGTTACACATGGGTCTGTCTTTCCTAAACATTTACACAGGATTGTGTGATCATTCAGGGCATCACATTCACGTCGGATGTTTGATTTTTGTTTTATTTGTTAGAACATTTTGCAAATGATATTGTTGATGTCTGATTTTTGGTTTTATTTGCTTGAATACATTTTGCACATGATACTGTGATTCTAACCAGTCACTTATATCGCCTCACTTTTGTTAGCAATTGTTTGGTGCTTGCGACTTTTTGCGACTCATCATCGCACGAGGTCTAATTACTGTGCGACACTCATATGTTGTGCTGTCTATTATGAGATAGTATTTTTTCACATTACTAGTCTTATAATTTAAATTATACATTTCCTTGCTAGGTTTACTCACCTGGCATATCTCTAGCGCTACACTTTTTACTCACACATTTATTTACAATTAGTCTTATTGTTGTGTTGGCTGCTTATACATTTTGGGTTGGTGCAGTATTTTACTATATTTCCTCTAAATAATTATCTATCCCTATAGTGAAGAAGATAATTGTAAATAAGACCTAAGAAGAATCCTAAATGCCTTAATGCAATACAGTGCAAAAATAAAGTGCAAATAGTGCTCACAATAGATACCAATTTATAACAGTAAATTTCATAGTGTAAATACTATGATATAGTGTAAATATATGATAAAACAAGTCCATAGTGATCAAAAAAATTAAGAAAATATAAAAAAAAATGAATATATAAATATATATTATAAGTGATAATCATAAAGTTCATCAATGCAGAAAAATCGCGACACTCAGTGATATCTTGTATGGCGATCAATTTTGTGAATATGACACCCAGTGTGATCCTCCACCAGTCGTACCAAACAAACTCACCAGATTTAATGGCTGGTAGATTATAAACCAGCAGTTGTGCCTTTAAGCAATAAATGATTTAATCCAAAAAGCTGTTTGAACTGCATGCTGTCCTCTCGAGATCTCGTGCCACGACCCACATATGTGTAAAATGGAAGAAGGAGGCTCCAATAATAGTGTGATAACGTTTTTTAAAAGGATTTATTAAAACATTAAAAAATTCACTCACATTTCATAAGTATTAGACCCGACACTGGGGATTGACTGCATCTGTGTATTAGAAATCGTCTTCGGCCACTATGTTCAAACGCGAGCCGAGAGTACAATCATGGATAGCGTGTTGACGTCAGCGTCCTTGCCCCACCCTACGCGTTTTGTCATAAGATGTCTTCCTAAAGTGGCAGGACATCTGATGTCGCCACACCATTTTATGTATGGGCAAGCCGCCCTTGAATTAATCACTCACCCGCATAACATATTTAATATCATCAATCTTTAAAAAAAACAAAAAACGGCAGTGTTAACCTAAAGGATGTATCATAACCCACATATCGCACTCTATTGTTGCAACAATATATGAAGCTAAACTTATTAATGACAATTTCATACTCATTTTCTTTTATCTGGGTTTAATGCATCAACTCCAATAAAAAACTTAATACCTCCATTTTCAAAGATTAAAAAAATCAAATTATGTACCAGTAGCACCTATTTATAACTACAACTAGTCACAAGGTTATTATTAGTATATCATTAGTAATTTATGCTCTATGATTTCTTATGGGGCTCCATAGCTAATTTATATCAATGTGTAGCAAGCGTCAAGCTTGCTCACAATATCAAAGAGATCACCCGATTCCAAATTATTTTCTTGCATGCATCAGTAACCATATCTTTCTATGCTGCAAATGAATGCATAATTCTATTTCTGCAGAAAAGAATGACCGTTCATATGACAAACACCAACAGAGACCATCACAATTACAAATGTTATATACAAAGTACCTCAAAAAAGTGAGTACACCCCACACATTTTTTCATGTGAAAACACTGAAGAAATGACACTTTACTACAATGTAAAGTAGTGAGTGTACAGCTTGTATAACAGTGTAAATTTGCTGTCCCCTCAAATTAACTCAACACACAGCCATTAATGTCTAAACCGCTGGCAACAAAAGTGAGTACACCCCAGAGTGGATTTGATTTAAATCATGATTTAAGCACTTCAGCCCCGGCAGGATTTGCCCCCCATAATGACCAGGCCATTTTTTGCGATATGGCACTGCGTCGCTTTAACTGACAATTGCGCCGGTCATGCGACGCTGTACCCAAATAAAATGTAAGTCCTTTTTTTCCCACAAATAGAGCTTTCTTTTGGTGGTATTTGATAACCTCTGAGGTTTTTATTTTTGACAGAAAATTAAAAAAAAAACAAAAAACAATATTTTTAAAGTTTTAAAAACAAATGTATTCATCAGTTTAGGCCAATATATATTCTTCTACATTTTTGGTAAAAAAAAAATCGAAATAAGCGTATATTAATTGGTTTATGCAAAAAAAAAAGCTATAGCGTCTACAAAATAGGAGATGGATTTATGGCATTTTTATTATATTTTACTAGTAATGGCGGTAATCTGCGATTTTTAGCGGGACTGTGACATTGCGGCAGACAGATCGGACACTTTTTGGGACCACTGACATTTATACAGCGATCAGTGCTATAAAAATGCACTTATTACTGTATAAATGTCACTGGTACGGAAGGGGTTAACACTAGGGGGCGATCAAGGGGTTAAATGTGTTCTCTAGGGAGTGTCTCTAACTGTGGGGGGGATGGGACTGACTGGGGGAGGAGACATATCGCTATTCGCAATGACTACAACAGCAGATCTATCTCTTCTGTCCTCTCAGAACGAGGATTTGTGTGTTTACATACACAAATCCCCGTTCTGGCTCTAGTGCCCGCAATCGCAGGTAGCTGGCAGCGATCACGCCCGTTGGCTACACGCATCGGGTCCTCTGTGTCTCAGCTATGGCTCTTAAAGGAGCCGCCGTACGGGTACAGCGATTCGCGGGACGGAGCCACATTGCCGCCGTATATCTATAGGAGCTGGTCGGCAAGTGGTTAAATCACTAGTAAAAAGGCTTGATTTAAATCAACTCGATTTAAATCATAATTTTTAAAGAGCAACTGTCATCTCTGTCCCACAGCGGATCCTCCTCTGACCCGCTGTTGACTCACCGACAGTCCCACTTACTTTAATGGGATGGCTGGTGATGCAGCAGTGACGCAACAAGGTGGGGGGCGTGGCGGTAGCAGGTGAGTGGATGCTCGCTAACAGGCACTGCCATGATGGATCTGAAATGACAGGTGCTCTTTAAATGTAAGGAGTCATTCTCGCTGGTAGTTAGAATCTTTAATATTGGCAAATAAAAATAAGGTTCCTATTTAGAATAAAAAGCTGTTAGGTTAGTAAAACAGCGATATTAGAACTGATTCAATCATACAGTTTATAGTGTACATAGTTTTGCAAAAGCTTGGATTCAAGCGTTTGTTAAACCCCCCCAAAAAAATAGATTCTGTTCCTTTAAAGCATGTTATACAGCACAGTACTTGTGCTGTGTCATTTGGCCCCCTGCATACCCTACAAAACCTGGTTGATCCTGCATGACTATACCCTCCCCTCTGCAAACTGACCACGATAATCATGGCTGCTGAGCCCTGACATCATGGTCCATTTGCGTGATTCCGTCATCCGCAGCCCTGCTCTCTGCAGCTTTCCCTGTGTCTGTGCCTCCTCTGTCCTCCTCCCTTGCCTGCTCGAACCAGCACCCGCCTACAGTCAAGCATGGTGGTGGGAGTGTCATGGTCTGGGGCTGTATGAGTGCTGCTGGCACTGGGGAGCTACAGTTCATTGAGGGAACCATGAATGCCAATTTGTACTGTGACATACTGAAGCAGAGCCTGATCTCCTCCCTTCGAAGACTGGGCCACAGGGCAGTATTCCAACATGATAACCACTTCAAACACACCTTAAAGATGACCACTGCCTTGCTAAGGTAGTTGAGTGTAAAGGTGATAGCCTGGCCAAGCATGTCTCCAGACTTAAACCCTATTGAGCATCTGTGGGGCATCCTCAAACGGAAGGTGGAGGAGCACATGTTCTCTAACATTTACCAGCTCTGTGATGTCGTCATGAAGGAGTGGAAGAGCACTCCAGTGGCAACCTGTGAAGCTCTGGTGAGCTCCATGCCCAAGAGGGTTAGGGCAGTGCTGGAAAATAATGGTGCCCACACAAAATATTGATACTTTGGGCCCCATTTGGACATTTTCACTTAGGGGTGTACTCACTTTTGTTGCCAGTGGTTTAGACATTAATGGCTGTGTGTTGAGTTATTTTGAGGAGACAGCAAATTTACACTGTTATACAAGCTGTACACTCACTACTTTACATTGTAGCAAAGTGTCATTTCTTCAGTGTTGTCACATGAAAAGATATAATAAAATATTTACAAAAATGTGAGGGGTGTACTCACTTTTGTGAGATACTATGGGGACGGAAAGTATTTAGACCCCCTTAAATTTTTCACTCTTTGTTATATTGCAGCCATTTGCTAAAATCATTTAAGTTCATTTTTTTCTCATTAATGTACACACAGCACCCCATATTGACAGAAAAACACAGAATTGTGGATATTTTTGCAGATTTATAAAAAAAACCCCTGAAATATCACATGGTCCTAAGTATTCAGACCCTTTGCTGTGACACTCATATATTTAAGACGGCTTTCACACCGAGACGCCCATAGTGTCGGCGGTAAAACGTCGCTATTTTTAGCGACGTTTTACCGTTGTATTTGCGGTGCATTTACCCCCCCGCTAGAGGCCAAGAAAGGGTTAAAACCACCCGCAATGTGCGGCAATAATGACGTTTTGCCGGCGGTATCACAGCGCTGCCCCATTGATTTCAATGGGGAGGAGCGGTGGAGGAGCGGTAAACACACCGCTCCAAAGAAGCTGCCGGCAGGACTTTTCCTGATGCCCTGCCAGCACACCGCTCCAGCGTGAAAGCCCTCGGACTTTCACACTGGAGACAATGGAGCAGCTGTTTGAGGGCAGATTGCAGGCACTATTTTTAACGCTATAGCGCCTGCAAAATGCCCTCGGTGTGAAAGGGGTCTAACTCAGGTGCTGTCCATTTCTTCTGATCATCCTTGAGATGGTTCTACACCTTCATTTGAGTCCAGCTGTGTTTGATTATACTGATTGGACTTCATTAGGAAAGCCACACACCTGTCTATATAAGACTTTACAGCTCACAGTGCATGTCAGAGCAAATAAGAATCATGAGGTCAAAGGAACTGCCTGAAGAGCTCAGAGCCAGAATTGTGGCAAGGCACAAATCTGGCCAAGGTTACAAAAAAATTCTGCTGCACTTAAGGTTCCTAAGAGCACAGTGGCCTCCATAATCCTTAAATGGAAGACATTTGGGACAACCAAAACCCTTTCTAAAACTGGCCGTCCGGCCAAACCGAGCTATCGGGGGAGAAGAGCCTTGGTGATAAAGGTAAAGAAGAACCCAAAGATCACTGTGGCTGAGCTCCAGGGATGCAGTCGGGAGATGGGAGAAAGTTGTAGAAAGTCAAACATCACTGCAGCCCTCCCCCAGTCGGGGCTTTATGGCAGAGTGGCCCAACGGAAGCCTACCCTCAGTGCAAGACACATGAAAGCCTGCATGGAGTTTGCTAAAAAACACCTGAAGGAATCCAAGATGGTGAGAAATAAGATTCTCTGGTCTGATGAGACCAAGATAGAACTTTTTGGCCTTAATTCTAAGCGGTATGTGTGGAGAAAACCAGGCACTGCTCATCACCTGTCCAATACAGTCCCAAGCATGGTGGTGGCAGCATCATGCTGTGGGGGTGTTTTTCAGCTGCAGGGACAGGACGACTGGTTGCAATCGAGGGAAAGATGAATACGGCCAAGTACAGGGATATCCTGGACAAAAAATTCTCCAGAGTGCTCATGACCTCAGACTGGGCCGAAAGTTTACCTTCCAACAAGACAATGACCCACAGCTAAAATAACGAAGGAGTGGCTTCACAACAACTCCGTGACTGTTCTTAAATGGCCCAGCCAGAGCCCTGACTTAAACCCAATTGAGCATCTCTGGAGAGACTTAAAAATGGCTGTCCACCAAGGTTTACCATCCAACCTGAAAGAACTGGAGAGGATCTGTAAGGAGGAATGGCAGAGGATCCCCAAATCCAGGTGTGAAATACTTGTCGCATTTTTTCCAAAAAGCCTCATGGCTGTATTAGATCAAAAGGGTGCTTCTACTAAATACTGAGCAAAGGGTCTGAATGCAAAAATGTCAACAGTTCTGTGTTTTTCTGTCAATATGGGGTGCTGTGTGTACATTAATGAGGAAAAAAAATGAACTTAAATAATTTTAGCAAATGGCTGCAATATAACAAAGAGTGAAAAATTTAAGGGGGTCTGGATACTTTCCGTCCCCACTGTGTATATATATACACACACACATGCACACACACTCTATATTGCCAAAAGTATTGGGACGCCTGCTTTTACACACACATGAGCTTTAATGGCATGCCAGTCTTAGACCGTTAGGTTCAATATCGAGTTGACCCATCCTTTGCAGCTACAACAGCTATAACTCTTCTGTAACAGTAATAGACTGAAGAAAAATGAAAATACTTGTTGGGGTTTTTATATTTGGGATCTAGCCTGTCCAATCTGGCAGTCAGGAGCATGTGTGGAAATTGACAGCAATGGCAAAGCCTAAAAATGTTAAGCTCCAAACATAATGTTGGATGCTTTTTCTTATGCCCTGTACACACAGTCGGACATTGATCGGACATTCCAACAACAAAATCCATGGATTTTTTCAGACGGATGTTGGCTCAAACTTGTCTTGCATACACATGGTCACACAAAGTTGTCGGAAAATCAGATCGTTCTGAACGTGGTGACGTGAAACACGTACGTCGGGACTATAAACGGGGCAGTAGCCAATAGCTTTCGTCTCTTAATTTATTCTGAGCATGCGTGGCACTTTGTGCGTCGGATTTGTGTACACACGATCGGAATTTCCGACAACGGATTTTGTTGTCGGAAAATTTTATAGCCTGCTCTCAAACTTTGTGTTTCAGAAATTCCTATGGAAAATGTGTGATGGAGCCTACACAATTTCCGACAACAAGGTCCTATCACACATTTTCCATCGGAAAATCCTATCGTGTGTACAGGGCATTAGGGTTTGGCCAGATGGAGGTGGTTCTAATGCAAAAACCCATAATAGTTTTCTGTTACCTTACTGCACACATTTTTCAATTATCTGCAGCATATATCTGGACTTTAGTCTCAGCTGCATTGCTCAAGGAAAAAAAGTCAACGTCCAACATCAGTGCCTGACCTCACAAATGCGCTTCTGAAAGAATGGTCAAACATTCCCATAGACACACTCCTAAACCTTGTAGACAGCCTTCTCAGAAAAGTTGAAGCTGTTATAGCTCCAAAGGGTAGGCCAACTCAGTATTGAACCCTTCAGACTGGAATGCCATTAAAGTGCATGTGCATGTAAAGGCAGGAGGTGTCCCAATATTGCAGGATGCCATTTTGTTAGAGACAGTGCTTGCTTGTTCACGTCAGTGCTCTAGCAAGGGAAACAGTGAACAGCACAATGGTGACATCACTAGATCTCACTTAAAATCACCTAAAATTAGCAACTGAAGCAGCTGTGCCTTGGATCTTACACTGCAGATATTCAGCTTTGAGGCATTTGGCACAGGACTGCCTGGGCACACTCGCATACCGGGAAGTGCACTGCTATTTGTGATGGGGAAATTGCATATTACATATTTCCTCATTAATAATGTGGCTCACTAATGCATTTAAAGCCTCAAAATCTTGGTTAAGGAGGCCATATAAGGACATAAGCATGGCTTTACCTTATACCAAAGGAATGTTATTGGTAACTGATGACCAAGTCCTTGAGTGGTCATATTGCAAAGGGAGTTGGCCGGGGTGGTCTTTTCCTTACATTCAAGTTCTATATTACCACAGCCAAATCCTATAAGACCTTTGTCTCATCCAGAGCTTCATCATGTAACCTGCAAGCGTCTATTGTCATCTGTGCCATGCCAATTATAATTGGAGGGATCCATGGCAAAAACAGCGTCTTTAAGTATTCTTGTTATATTTTCTTTATCCTTGTCTGTATCAGTCATTACGTTTAATAAACGTTATACCTTTAAGTATTTGTGTGATCTCTCTTTGCACATATCGAACACACCCCCAAAAATGTGACAAAACAATTTGTCAGGAGGAATTTAAGACACTTTTTCAGGGTACTGTTTAGGCATACTTAACATTTCTAAATATCTCCTATGACATAGAAAATGTTTTCAGTTCATGACTTGGTTTATGACTGCAACTGCACATCAGCAAATGTATGGTTGACTTTTTTTCCTAATTGGGCAATAATCTCTTTTCATTCTTTTGTAAAAACAGGCAGACCTATACAAGGTTTCCTTTATTATAGAGCTGCACGATTCTGGATAAAATGAGAATCACGATTTTTTTGCTTAGAATAAAGATCACGATTCTTGCGGCATAACATCCTTTCACATTATGCAAAAAAATTGTTCTAACTTTATGTTTTATTTTTAAATTAATTGAAGTGTATTTTTTGCAAAAAATTGCATTTGAAAAACCACTGCGCAAATACAGTGTGACATAAAATAAGAGCTCTTCAGCTGGGCTATTTAAAACACATGCCGCATGTCATAGAGCGGGCGGATTTCAAAGAACCCAGAGTTGCAAAAATGCTGATAACTTACTAGGACTGCATTAGATGTAAGTGCAGCACATATCTGTTTTAAATAAAGCAGTATTACACTATCACCTGCCTCTTTTTGGCTCATGTGGTGGAGCCATCCTTGCAGAGCCTTTGATGAGAAAAGATGACAGAAGCTTATATTGTGGTGATTACACCCATCGATTGAAGGGAATTCATATTTATCATAACCATTCACATCCATTTCCTAATTTACATCTATTACACATGGACTCAATTTGAAATCTGTTTGCACTAATTGTGATATATTATTGCACTGACTGTTTATGTATCCACTAAATATTTGCTGTATCTAGACTTTTCTGGTGCGGCATTTCTTAGCTACACATCCACAAATTTGTTTAGCGCGAGTCATCAATTTTTCTTACTTATGTTATGTGTTTGTGTCACATTTAGGACATCGCAGCTTTATTTACCTCATTTTATATATCTTTGAAGCGCAATTATTTTTTCCCTTTTTCTTTCTAATTCATATTTATCCTATCTATGCTTGATGGTCACTTGCTGGCTGAATTTATCTGGTGAGTGCATTTGAATATCTCACTCTGGGTGGAGCACTACTTCTTTTATTAATGAAGCACTTTATTTCACAGAATCACGGTGTTGGAGTTTATACATTGGATTGTTATCATTCATATTTTTATTGATTTTTTCATTTTTTGCATTTTGGTATTCACATATATACATTTTTTGGGATCTTATATTTATGGATATGTATTTTGATTATAAACTGATGTTATGGAATTTTTATGAAACCATATTAGGATCTAGCTTGTCCAATCTGGCAGTCAGGAATATGTGTGGAAATAGAATTTGTCCAGATGGAGGTGGTTCTAATGCTAAAACCCATAATAGTTTTCTGTTACCTTACTGCATACTCTTCAATTATCTGCAGCATATATCTGGACTTTAGTCTCGGCTGCATTGCTCAAAGAAAAAGTCAAAAATCCTGTAGCTACAATTAATTAAAAAAACAAAAACTCTGGGGGTCTTGCAACAGTGCAAGAATGCCGTCATCTCAGACTCTGCCCCCTCTCGATTATACCCAGTGCTTGGAAACCCTACTTTTTTTACCAGGGTTAACAAATGTGAGATTCAAGCAACTCATACATTTTTTAACTTCGCGATTTCACATCTGGTAGAAAGTTAAAAGCTCTGTCGCTCATTCGGTAGCTGTGGCACTGGCGGCTACAACAGCTTATCCACTTTCTTACCACCTTATCTTGTCGAGGAATTAACAATCGCCCGAATACTCTCTTTGGGGATCTCTGTTTCGTCCCAGATCCCATGTGGTTTCACAAGTCTAGAAGTTACTAGGTCGACCTGCTGAATCTTTGGTACCTCCGTATCTACTTAAATGGGAAAGGGATCTGGATAGAAAATTCTCGGCAGAACAACGGGCCGTATTATGCACTTTGCTCACTTCTCCTCCATTGCAAGTGAATGGAGTTGGGGAACAAACGGATTACCCGTTGGTATAGGGTCCCAACCCTGTTAGGGAAGCTCTATCCAGAAGCGATGAATATTTGCTGGTGTTGCAAAGAAGAGGAGGGTACTTATCCTCCATGTTTTCTGGTTTTGTAGCAAGCTGACCAATTTTTGGTTACAAGTCAGGGAGACTGTAAAAACCGCTGACGAATATCGACCTAAGAGAAGATCCAGCCAGGTACCTACTACACCACTCTGACCTCTGTAGGCAACTCTGTTGATCCACCTGTTGAATGCTGCCTGTGCCTGCATACCATTACTCTGAAAACAGGATACCTCCCCATCGGTCTCCATGTGGTTTAATAAAAGTGTTCAAATTCACTCAATAGAAAGCATTACATCCTTGCTTCAGGGTCAGGAGGAAAGATTCTACTTTAAAGTTCTTTTGGACTCTCTTTATGCGTCGATCTTGCACTTGGGAGAGCGAGATTTACCCTTTTTCTATTCTCCAATCCTTCTCCCCCTTCCCTTTATCCTCCTCCCCTCTCTTTTTTTCTACGATACACCCGCCCCCTTGTTGGTTCCTTTCTTTTTCTATCTCTTGATGACTTGGTCTTCACTACTTGATGCTATGTTAAAAATGTGTCTATATATTAGTATTTTGGTAAAACATACAGGTGGGATGCACACACACTTTAGCTTCCTATTTAGGCTTTGACCCTATAGACCAGTGATGGCGAAGCTTGGCACCCCAGATGTTTTGGATCTTCATTTCCCATGATGCTCAACTACACTGCAGAGTGCATGAGCATCTGGGGAAATGTAGTTCCAAAACATCTGGGGTGCCAAGGTTCACCATCACTGCTATAGACAATATGGTTGTTTAGTCTTATTTGTCATATTGCCTTTGAAATTGAAATACCCTTAGTATACGCACTGCTGCTTATCACCCCCATATCAACTGTAACTACCATTTTTACCTGTCTATAAATTATTTAAAATGGTCCCCCAGTTTTAATGCAACAAAACAATGCTTGGCATCAACTGGACAGTGTTTTCTAGTACTATTATGATCTTAAAACATGCATCAAATATATGTTTTTAAATACCTTGTACATGGCTTCAGAACTGCTATTTTTCTTTTACTCCAGGATCATCTCCCAGATATAATCTTGAGTACAGTAACAAAATCATTCAGAGAAAGAAAAAGAAATAGATTGTTGAAAGAAACTGGTTTTTCCGGATTCTCATATAGAAAGATAATTGGCTGTATGTGCAGTGAGATAAGGAAGCCATCATCAGCAATACTGGGAAAGTGGAAAAGAGAACTCACTAACTCCTGCGGAACCCAAGAAAGGTGAAAGAAGCATCTATTTGTACACCCAGACAGTGGCTGTTAACAATATTGGCAGTTGCATTCATTGCATATGAAAAGCTCAGCTTCTAAACTGATGAAAACTAAAGCTATTGAGCTTGATCTATTTGTGGCACTGTGCCCTAAGATGCACCTACTGATTCTGTATCCATCCACTTAAAGTGATACTAAAGGTTCAATTTTTATTTTCTAAATATGTTCCTTTAAGGCGGTGTACTGTTGGTTCACTTACCTTTTCCTTCGTTTTCCTTTGTAAATGCTTTTTTTCTGTGTGTGAATTTTCAACTTCCTGTTCCTCCTCTAGAAGCTTGCCTCCATCATCTGAGCCGTTCTGGCTGGGGGTTAGTCAGCGTGCTTGCCCCCTCTCTTGGGACTACATCCCTGCGGGGAGAGGCTGTGTGCGTTCACAGGCACGGGAGGCAGGGGAGCCGCGGGCGTGTCCAAGACGCTGTAGCTCCGCCTCCCGTGCCTTGCTATTGTAATCTGAATGACCATCTCAGCACAGTACCGCCTTTACTCCGCCCTCTTTTTTGCTGAAGTGGAAGTGTGGCTCACACAGCGAAAAAGCGGCACTGCGCATGCACGATGCCGCTAAGCATCAAGGGAATTGTAGTTCCTTTGAAGCCGTGACGTTGCTGCAGGCAGCACATTCGAAAACCCGGAAGTTAAGAAGAACATACAGAGAGGAAAGGAGGAGGTGCTGATAAAGCCTATTTATCTAACAGGTAAATAAAACATTTCAGCAGAAATAACAGCGAGATTCGTGATCTATATAGCATATAGATCAGATATTGCCAAAAAATCTTTTAGCTTTACAACCCCTTTAAGTAGGGCAGTGTGTTTATATTTACCAAAGGGTGTGAATTAACACCCATATCTTTTAGCCAACCAGTGTTAATTTCGTAGACCAAAATAGTAAAGAGTAAAACTAAATTGAAATTTGACATCAAAATAACACTACACTACCACATAAGAATAAGTAGAGGGCATCTACTAAGCTGATGAAACAAAACAAAAAAATTAAGAAAAAGGTTTTCTTTTTTTTTTCATTAATATTTAATGTTGGTAATATATTTAGGTAACATTTGTAATGGCATTACAGACAACAGAGACTGTACAGAGTACAGTTTTTTGTTTTTTTATATATATATATATATATATATATATATATATATATATATATATATATATATATATATATTTTAATGTTGTACTTCTGTTTATCGAAACGCAATCATTTTTTTTAATGAAACTTGGCTTTTTTTTAAAGACGTTATATATTACAACAGCTAGATCTGTGTCTGCAGTGCATGTTCAAACCTTAATAACATAAATAATAACACGTTATTCGATTTTTACTCCAGGAAAATATAATAAGTTTGGCAATTCTAGAGAAATGCCTAAATAACACATTATAATTACCATTAGATCTTAGTCGACTAAAATGTACTGGAGATTTTAGTAGACTAAAATACGACTAAAACAATTCAGATGACTAAAATATGACTAACACTAAAATGGCATTTTAGTCAAAACACTAGGACTAAAACTCAATCGAAATTTGACGTCAAAATTAGCACTGCCGCACAATAGAACAGGCAGTATGATGACAGGGCTAACATTTTTGGGTTTTCATTTTACAATTTTTTAGAAAAAAATGGATAAGTCTGTACAAAAGGATATAATACATATATAAATTAATCCCTGTCGTGATACAGCACAGCCTGGGCAACTACTATTCACAAAGGAGCTGGATGCCAAGTATACACCATCCATAGGATTGGACTATATAAGCTGTGAGGGTCCTGGTGGCCCAAAGATTTCTGGTGAGTGGCCCCTAATAAGGATATTAGGGGGTGGCGCACATTAGCAAACTGGAGCACTATTAACCACTTAAGGACCGCCCGACGCAGCTTTATGTCGGCTGTTTGAAGGAGGATATTGTTGTTATGGCAGCAGCTAGCTGCCATAACCCCGGTATCCTCCTTTTCAGCGGGTGGTCCACTACAAGATAAAAGTGGTCCCTGCGGTGGATTCGCCACGAGATCCCTTTTATCGGTGGCGGGAGAAGGCCCCCCTCCCGCCGTGATCCAGTGCCCTCAAGCACTTCCCGGAGCCGTCGGCAGCTACGGAGGCGATCGCGTTGGCCTTTTGGCTAAGATCAAGTGTAGAGGAGGAGCTGTGCAACTTCCGAGTGTAGGGAGGGCACATGCAAATCCAATGGTGAAACTGGACCTGGAAAGACGGTTCGGCAGTGCCGGTGTCTGGACACCCACCGAGACGTCAGTGGGGCCGAGTCCGAAGGGTTCTCCTGGTAAGGATGGGTGCTGCATCTGGGTCTGATCCAGAGGGTCGGGTCCCTGGCCTTCTGGCCTAGATTGGGGTGGCTCTAGCTCCGGACAGTTGTTCAGGAGGGAACGCTTGCTCGCCTATAGCACCGGGGTGGAGCAGTTAATACTTCCTGAATGTAATTAGGTAGGAGTGATGGGAGCGAGGGTTGAGCTTGTTGAGGTCTGGGCTCTCCCCAAGCTTCCAGAACTTCAGGCCTTCCTGCCTGGGGTGGGGGCTGCTGTGGTCTGGGTCGTTGGCCAGGGTTGGTCACAAAAGTCTATGTGGTGTATGTGCCCCTGGAGTTGCAGTCCAGGGGTGCCTGAAGAACACTGTGAGTGGGGGTCACTTTGATTTAAGTCACCATGGTCACTGCACCATTGCACGCTTTTTTTGCACCTGCCTCCTGGGCCGGGCCTTTTGGCTAGGACCAGAGGAATTTTTATTCCTGGCCGGAGGGCCTGGCCATTGTATTGCACAATGGCCACCTTTTCACCCTTCCCTACTTCCTTCTCCCCCACTTTCTTTTAATTTATTCCCTTTGTATGTCACTTTTTGTATTTTTGTGTTGTACACGTTTTGCACTGTGTGATGAGTAGGGTTGCAGGTCCTCGGGCCTGCCCTTTAAGTCTTGGGAGGGGGCGGACATGGCCTTCTGGCTTGGTTCACCCTCTCTCATGGGGTCTCCCTTCGGGGGAGCCCCACCAAGTACTTAAGGGGGGGTCTGTTTCGGCAGTCCCTCCAGAGAAAGGGGTCCATCTGGTTTCAGCCAGATGGACCAAGTGTAAGTACCCTTGTCCCCGCGAGGAGCCTAACGCCCCAGGGGATTCAGGGCAAGATCCTCTGATTGTAGAGGGCTTGTGTACCCATTGCACTTTTTTGTGTTTCACTCTTTATGTGTGTGCACATTTTTTTGGCACTGGGTGAAGTTTTTGAGTGTGTTTCATGCACCATGGGCTTTCAAAAAAAAAAAAAAAGGAGGCGATCGCGTCCTTTTGCTGGCTCAGTATGGAGATGAGTGAGGGGAAGATGGCCCCCACCCGTCTGCATACAATTGCTGGGCGGAAGCGACGTCAAAACGACACAGCTCTTAAATGGCCATTTAATGACAATTTTTTTTTTTTTTTTTTTTTTCTATTGCATTTTAGTCTAAATATGAGATCTGAGGTCTTTTTGACCCTAGATCTCATATTTAGGATGTCCTGTCATGCTTTTTTCTATTCCAAGGGATGTTTACAGTGACATTTAAAAAAAAAAAAAAAACAGTGTAAAAATAAAAAATAAAAGGTAAAATAAATAAGAAAAAAAAAACATTTTTAACATGCCCCGTCCCGACGAGCTTGCGTGCAGAAGCGAACGCATATGTAGCGCCGGCATATGAAAAGGGTGTTCAAACCACACACGTGAGGTATCGCCGCGATCGGTAGAGTGAGAGCAATAATTCTAGCTCTAGACCTCCTCTGTAACTCAAAACATGCAACCTGTAGAATTTTTCAAACGTCGCCTATGGAGATTTTTAAGGGTAAAAATGTGTTGCCATTCCACGAGCGGGCGCAATTTTAAAGCGTGACATGTTAGGTATCAATTTACTCAGCGTAACATTATCTTTCATTGTATAAAAAAATAGGCTAACTTTACTGTTGTCTTATTTTTTAATTTTAAAAAGTGTATATTTTCCCAAAAAAGTACGCTTGTAAGACCGCTGCTCAAATACGGTGTGACAAAGTATTGCAACGACCGCCATTTTATCCTCCAGGGTGTTAGAAAAAAAGATGTATAATGTTTGGGGGTTCTAAGCAATTTTCTAGCAAAAAAAATTGTTTTTAACTTGTAAACAACAAATCTCAGAAAGAGGCTCGGTCCTTAAGTGGTTAAGTGTGAACAGCATGCATCACTATTTTGCACGTGGAGAAGGAAAGATGGCGAAATAGAAGATTGCTTCTTAATTAGAAATTTATCATTACAGGACTTTCACTTGTTATAAATGTATTATTACAGGACATTCACCTGTTATAATTTCTGCTGCACGGATTTTTATAATTGCATTGGAATATCAAACATATTCAAACACATTTTGGATTTAAGTTAGTGCCCTTAACATATGGATTATATATATTTTTTTGGGGTATACCAAAAAATTGATGGCAGCAACTTATTGATTAGACCCACTTTGTAATTGAACACAAGGGACGCCATTTTTTCTATATATTTGGACTTATAACTCCTACAATACATGCACATTTCCCTGTGTTATGTCTTCTTTAACCTTTTCCCATCAAATGTACACTAATAGGTTGCCTCCTGAAAGTTGATCCTAATCCTGTGGAGTCACATATATGCATACCTTGGTTTGTGCTGGGAGCATGCTGCGTAGTGCAATGGGACTGGGCTCTTTACAAGAGCTTCCGGTCCTGTACCTATGCTAACCAATTGGAACTGGGAGGCCTGTTTCCTGATCACATGACTACTGTGATAGCCTCTGATTGGCTATCACAGTGATTAGTCACTGTTCAGCCAACCCCAGTGTTTTTTTTCTCCTCTTGAATGGAGAGAAAGTAACACTGTAGCTTTTTCTCTTTGCTAGGAGGAGAAAAGTGAAAACAAAGAAGGGTGAAACATCAGAGTCAGTGTGTTTTAGGTAGGAATAATTAAAAAGCATTTTTTACATTTAGGATCAGTGCCAGTTAGTGTCAGTGTGTTTTAGGTAAGATTGAAAAAGAGTCAAATGTGCACTATTGTTTCTGGGCGCTACTACAGATACATATAACAATAAATATGTGGTATCACTCTGATTGTCAGGAGCAGTAGAATTTATTTTATCGCTGGTGGTAGGTTATGGTGATAGCAATAAATATACAGCTAAAAAAAAAAAAAAAAATTAGATATATAGATATATCGATAGATATATATATAGATAGATATATATATATCTATCTATTTATATATATCTATAGATATATAGATCTATGTAGATAGATAGATAGATAGATAGATAGATAGATAGATAGATAGATAGATAGATAGATAGATATCTATGGGCTGCACTGATAGGCACTGATAGATGGCACTGATGGGCATTGGTAGGTGGCACTGAAGGGCACTGGTAGGTGGCATTGATAGGCAGCACTGGTAATGACGCACTGATTGGCGGCACTGTGGGCACTGATAGGCAGCACTGTGGGCACTGAAAGGTGACACTGTGGGCACTGATGGGCGACACTGTGGGCACTGATGGGCGACACTGTGGGCACTGATGGGCGACACTGTGGCCACTGATGGGCGACACTGTGGCCACTGATGGGTGACACTGTGGGCACTGATGGGTGACACTGTGGGCACTGGTAAGTGACGCTGGTGGGCACTGGTAGGTGAAGCTGGTGACACCTTCACGATCGGGACCGATGTCCCTCTCGCAGCCGCCGGTGATTGGCTTTTTTTCTCCTTCTCACGTTGCCAGCGTGAGGAGGAAAAATAGCTGATTACCTGCTCTGTTTACATCACATGATCAGCTGTCATTGGTTGACAGCTGATCACTTGGTAAGTGGTCGGGATCGACCCCTTACTCTGATCTGTGATCAGGCGAGTCTCATAGACTCGCTGATCACAAAGCGCACCCTGCAGGGGGCGCGCAGGCCGCTCAAGCGCGGGAGGACGTCCAGGGACGCCCTCCCGGCAAATTAAGTCCACGCTGCAGCCGTCTTTCAGCTATAGCGCGGACGGCAAGTGGTTAAAACAATTGTATAATAATAATAAAAGTATAATAAAATAATAATATTAAGGTCGATTATCTTCCAGGCCTACTAGACAGCATTAGCAGATAGACATTTTTATGTTTTGCCTGTAGCTGATCATTACAGCAGCAACTCTCCTTATAATATGCAGTAAGTATCTAGTGAATATTGGGGTTATCTCTGCTTTCCATTAGACTTGGTTGGAAGGTCAATAAAGCTCCTGTTTTGTGAGGTATTAACAATACGCGACTGGACACATCGAAAGCAACAATGTTCCTGAAGTTTAGCATTTAGCCAGTACACTGAAAGTGCGAGGTCAGAGAAAATTTGGCATAAATATTCACCTGCCTGCCATTCGCGCTTTTTTTATTGCAACCACAATTGTCTTTTGCTTCCGCATCTGTAGACAATTATCTAGCACTTGGAGCCACAATTACATATACATTATAGAAAATGGGTCTTTCACTTTTCATTGCTTTTTACAGCTCTGCATGGGTGCAGATTAAACCGTTCACAAAGTAAACGCTTATATGTTCGGCTAAATAGTGAAATAATTTGCATGCCTTTCAATTTGTCTTGGTTTTTAAAGTGAAGGCAGAGGTTACGAATGTGGATTACTCAATCAGAATTGCCAATTCAGTGCTATTTGATTCACCTAAATATATCTGTAGATCCGCCTGATCAGTCGAGAATAGAGCTATTAGGAACAAGAGCAATCATGATTCTTTGCAGATTGCACACATTTCGGAGACTAAACAATTCACCATTTTGCTTGTTCGTCAACAGATTCATTCATCACCATTTACAAACCCAAAACCCTAAAATGAATAGGTCCCTCCACCTAGTGGTATTCCAGTTGTTTAGATGAATGCTGAAAAATTTAACCACTGTATATACTCGAGTATAAGTCGATCCGAGTATAAGTCGAGGCCCTAATTTACCACAAAAAAATGGGAAAAACTTATTGACCCGAGTATAAGACGAGGGTGAGAAATGCACAGCTACTGTAAGTGGAAAAGAGGGTCAACAATGCCCATTTGCAGCATCACTGTGCCCATTTGCATGCCTCACTGTGCCCATTTGCAGCCATAGGTCCCTCGAACTTCAAACTCGGTAGTTAAGGGTTCCTAGACGCCCCCTAGCTGCAGCCAAAATTTGGGGTCTCGGAACCCAAAGGGTCCCGAAATGACATTGCTGCAGATGGACACAGTTGACCGCCTTTGGGGCCCTGTATCTCAGGGCCAGTTAGTGCTAGGAACCCCAAATTCGTTGTGCAAACCCAGTGGAACTGGTACCACAACATATCTAAAGCTGGAGTTCCTAGCACCAAGTGGCCCCGAGATACGGGGCCCCAAATTCGGTTCAGAAAATGTCAAACACTTCTGCAGCAGAGAATGACATTTTCCGAACCAATTTTGGGGCCCCGTATCTCGGGGCCACTTGATGCTAGGAACCCCAGCTTTGGATATGTTGTGGTGCCAGTTCCACTGGGTTTGCACACCAAATTTGGGGTTCTTAGCACCAAGTGGCCCTGAGATACGGGGCCCCAAATTCAGTTCGGAAAATTACATTTTTTGCTGCAGAAAAGTGCTTGACTCGAGTATAAGTCGAGGGGGGCAAAAAAATGTGCTGAAAAACTCGACTTATACTCGAGTATATACGGTACTTGAGAATTTCTTTATCCCCGGGAAATGTACTTGTGAGATCTCTAAATTTGAGTTCTCAGGCCTGCACACCTGCTACAGACATTATAGGGGAATTCTCTGAATGGACGAGGTGGAGATTGTGAAATCACTGCCCTGCCTCTCCACTCCACCTAGTCCAGTCACAGAATGCTTTGCATTGACTGAGAAAAAAATGCAAGATGTTCTCAGAATGGGGCTTGTGCTGAGCGAGTGATCTCCTTTAGTTACTATGCAGTAGGGTAGCTGCTCAGTATGAGACCCGGAAGACTGTGAAGATCATAGCGGAGACTGGCTAAGCTTGGAATGTGCATACATTGGTCCGAGCTGTAACTATGACAGAAAAAAAAAATCTGGAATTCAGCTTTAAGGGCTTTGGAGCAGCTGCAGTTTCAGCTGAAAAAAACCATATAGCAGAGTTTTAGTATGTGAACAACACTATAAACAGAGGTCACTTGTTTTTTGTTGTCTGTTAAGGAATCTTAAGGTTTGCGCTGTAGGCCCGGTTCACACCTATGCAAATTGGATGCAGCTTACACCGCATCCAATTCGCATGACATGACATTTTAAAATACGTTCATTTGAATGAGGTTGGTTCACATATGTGCGTTGCATTTGCACTCCGCATTGCCCAAAAAAAGTGTGCGTTTTCTGGGCATTGCGGTGCGAATTGCAAGCACATTATCTTCTATGGGAACGCATCAGATTCGCAGATGCATTCCGTTGTGAACAGGATAAAGTTCTGATGTAAACCTGACCTGATACTGATGCAATCCTGACCTGATCCTGATCAAAAACTGACGTGAAACGCTGAACAACTGATTTTTCTCTTTGCAGGGAAACTGGAGCTTCAATTCGCACCGCACATGAGTGAACCGGGCCTTATAGTGGGTTGTAGTTTGCCTAGTCTTGGCCCTTTAAACACAAGGCCAGCCAGTTGCAGGGCATCCCTCCTTGCTGCAGGCAGCCTGTCAAAACTATGGCAGGCTGTGGCTGGACAGGGCTGAATGCTGTACCAAGTGGCACCGAAGACCTGCATTCCAGACTTCTACCCCTGAATGCACAGAGCCCTAAATGCTGGTACCTCATGGTACAACATTAAAGCGGAGTTCCACCCAAAAATGGAACTTCCGCTTTAAGGGAAGGTGACCCCCTGACATGTCACATTTGGCATGTCATTTTTTTGGGGAGGGGGGAGCGGATACCCTTTTTAGAGGATCCCAGCTCCCACTTTATCCCGGTGCACCGCGGCACCGGAAGGGAGATCACCTCTCTCTCCTCCCTCTCGGCAATCATCTGGGAAACGTCACAGGTCCCAGATGATTGCCACAGCGTTGCGCGGTTCTTGCATGCGCAGTGCATGCCCGGCTGTGCCCACAGTAACAATGCCGGCGCCACAGAGAGGAGGAGGAGGCGAGCGGGGCTTCGTTCCCCCGCATTGCTGGACCCTGGGACAGGTGGGTGTCTGATTATGCAGTATTTGTAGCTGCTGACTTTTAATTTTTTTTTTTAAGCAGAACTCCGCTTTAAGCTCTATCCAGCTTCAGCTGGCCATAGACTTTGACAGACTACCTGCACCAGGCCTAGATGCTGCACCTGTCCCTCCCACGCTCCCTAAAATGCTGAGATAGATGCACTGCAGCTGGACGACCTCCTGTGCATGGGGCCTAAAATTGCTGAAAGGTCTTTAGGAGGTGGGTTACATTTTAATTCACATTGCTGGCAAGTTTTGATACTTTATCAATACAGGAAATGAAATGTGCATTGTTTTGGCTGACAAGCAGCAAATTGAACCATTAGTATAACTTCCAATACTTCTATGTTTATAAATTGGCCTTCTGGTCTTTAACGGCAGAACTCTGCTGAACAATCACATTTTCTCTGCGTATTTCCGTTGAAAAATTAGCAGTAAACACTTCATTTACTTATAATGACTCCAGAAAGCTGCATTCTGCTTTTAACACTAGAGACAATGCGCATGATATATTAATATTCACTTAATTTGAGTCTATGTTTTTTCGAGACTGTGCTAATCAGCTTTTATCTGCTTTTTCCAGTAAAATCATTACCAAGACTACAAAAGCTACCTTGTACTTTTTGTTCCGTAAAAAGGCTGAATAGTGTTTTACTACATAAGATGCATTGGGGGTTATTTACGAAAGCAAATCCACTTTGCACTGCAAGTGCAAACTACAAGTGCAAAGTGCACTTTGAAGTGCAGTCGCTGTAGATCCGAGGGGGACATGCAAGGAAAATAAAAAACTCCATTTTAGCTTGCACATGATTGGATAATAAAATCAGCAGATCTTCCCCTCATTTCAGATCTACCCCTCATATTTACAGCGACTGCACTTCCAAGTGCACTTGTAGTGCAAAGTGGATTTGCCTTTCGTAAAAAACCCCCATTGTGTATTATGTTTAAGACTAATGCCCTGTACACACGGTCGGACTTTCCAACGGAATATGTGCGATCGGAGCTTGTTGTCGGAAATTCCGACCGTGTGTGGGTTCCATCGGAATTTCCGACACACAAAGTTTGAGAGCTGGCTATAAAATTTTCCGACAACAAAATCCGATCCTTTAAATTCCGATCGTGTGTAGACAAATCCGACGGACAAAGTGCCACGCATGCTCAGAATAAATTAAGAGACGAAAGCAATTGGCTACTCCCCCGTTTATAGTCCCAACCTACGTGTTTTACGTCACCGCGTTCGGAATGATCGGATTTTCCGACAACTTTGTGCGACCGTGTGTATGCAAGACAAGTTTGAGCCAACATCCGTCGGAAAATATCCATGGATTTTGTTGTCGGAATGTCCGATCAATGTCCGATTGTGTGTACAGGGCATAAGAAATCTACAGTCTAAACTTCAGAACTAAAGATTCAAATTGTTATTTGCTCTTTCTGCATGGAGTATGCATGTTCTCCATGTGTTGCATGTGGGATTCCTTTGGTTTCCTCCCACACTCCAAAGACATGCTGGTTAGACATGCTGTCTAAATTGGCCCTATTATGTGTGTACAAGCCGATGCTAAGCCCAAGCAATTCGTGAGGGGTTGAGGAAAGACCTCGTGCCCTACCTTGTACAGAAAAGACCTGCTGATCTTGCCAAAAATGCAGAATTCTTGTCACTTTCTGTGACTTGAAATCACAGAAAAATGTGCGCAGTATTATTCACAATGGCGATGCAATGTGATAGTTTGTGTCGCAACGTACTGTGCAGAAGTACTGCATGCCCAACGCAGCCTTGCCCGGCTCAGTCCCAGTCCAAGACAAGGAGAAAGTCTAGCTTCCTATGGTGACTGTACATACTCTGCATTGCAGTGGTGAGTACTGAAAAAAAAAAGTATTGCATGCACCATAGGAAACAAGGCTTTTTGCCCTGTCTTGTGCTGGGCAACTCTGCCTGGTGCACTTGGTGTGATCGAGACCTTAATCAGCACTTTGTCTTGCCCTACGAAGACTGGGTTTTCTTTAACAGCATTTAAAAAGAGAAAACACTAGTAATAATTTATATATGAAGTGTCTGCGGTCTCCATCTCTAATGCAGATATATTACCTGGTAAATATTCAATGTCCAATATATTCATTTAATTATGCTCCCTAGAGTAGAACAGATGCATCAAATGCAGAAAGGTAATTTCATGGGTTACTGCAGGCTTTTATGACAGCACAGAATCCAGTATGTGATGAGTGTATTGGGGGATTCGATGGCTAATGGAAGCTCCATGGTGTGTGCAATATCATATATTTCCACGTGTATGTATTTATTTCTGCTATTTTTAGAATGTTCTAGAAGGTTAAAGAGGACTTGTAGTGGGAGAAATCCTTAGGCTGCCTTGGAGACACAGATCCAGATCAAGAATGCAAAAAGTGATGTCGGAATTTTTGATTTACATACTTGGTGCAGGCCAGTGACTTGGAATGTATTGGAAGCCAGTGGTTCAACATGACAAACCACGTACCTAGAAGGACGTCAACAGAAGCCAAGCTACAAATCTACAAAGTGTGGTTATGTTTACAATTTTACTCCCCCCTCTGACCACTTCAGGATATTTGAAAATGGAACTAGGAAACAAAAAACTAAAATGTATACAATCTTTCCCCTTTTTCCCTCTTGCCTCACTAGCTCTGGACATTTGATGATATTATTAATGATACTGCAAGAAAAAAAAAAAAAAAGTGTGAATGAGGGAGGAGAAGAACGAGAGGAACCAAAAGATTCTGTATCTCAATCAAGATGCAACCATCTCCCCTACTTCTCTCCTTTGGAGGACCGCACAAAAGTGTTAATTTCGACTAAAATATTTTCTATTACTAAATGAATACTATTTTAGTCTACTAAAATATGACTAAAACAATTCAGATGACTAAAATACGACTAAAACTACAATGGCATTTTAGTCAAAAGACTATGACTAAAACTAAATCACAATTTGATGTCAAAATTAACACTGCACTCACTACCACATAAGAATAAGGAGGGGGCATCTACAAAGCTGCTGAAAATAACATTTAAGAAAAAGGCTTTTCTTTTTTTTTTTTTTTTTATATTTAATGTTGGTAATATATATTTAGTTAATATATACATTGGCATTACAACCAATAGACTTTACCATTTTTTGAGCTTTTTATATTTTAAAATTGCACTTCTGTTCGTCAAAAAGCAATATTTTTTTATTTTGATGAAACTTGGTTTTATTTATAAAGACGTTACACTGTAGATCACAACGGCTAAATCTGTGTCTGTAGAGCATGCTCAAACCTTAATACCATAAATAATAACATTTTATTCGATTTTTACTCCAGGAGTATATCATGAGTTTGACAATTCTAGAGAAATGCTTAAATAACGCATTACAATTTAACTAAACGCATTAGATTTTAACACTATTTTAGTCGACTAAAAACTAAAACAACAAGTCAGATGACTAAAATACGGCATTTTAATCAAAAGACTGACTAAAACTAAATCAAAATTTCATGTCAAAATTAACACTGCCGCACAATTGAACAGACAGTATGATGACAGGGATAACATTTTTTAGTTTTCATTTTCAAACCATTTATGAAAAAATGGATATGTCTATACAAAAGGATATTATATATACACCATACACACTAATGCCCTGTACACACGGTCGGATTTTCCGATGGAAAATGTCCGGTCGGAGCGTGTTGTCGGAAATTCCGACCGTGTGTGGGCTCCATCGGATTTTCCGACACACAAAGTTTGAGAGCAGGATATAAAATTTTCCGACAACAAAATCCGTTGTCGGAAATTCCGATCGTGTGTACACAAATCCGACAGACAAAGTGCCATGCATGCTCAGAATAAATAAAGAGATGAAAGCTATTGGCCACTGCCCCGTTTATAGACCCGACGTACGTGTTTTACGTCACCGCGTTTAGAGCGATCGGATTTTCCGACAACTTTGTGTGAACGTGTGTATGCAAGACAAGTTTGAGCCAACATCCGTCGGAAAAAATCCTAGGATTTTGTTGTCGGAATGTCCGATCAATGTCCGACCGTGTGTACGGGGCATTAGCCTTGTGGTGATACAGCACAGCCTGGACAACTACACTACAGTGGCAGCTTGTGCTCAAACTTTTTTTTTTTTTTGGGGGGGGATAAAAAAAACCCCAAAAAACAAAAAACATTAATTGCAGCCACTGTGCCATCAAATGCAGCCACTTTGCCCACCAAGCGCTGCCACTGTGCCCAAACACTGCCAGTGTGCCCATCAAATGCTGCCAGTGTGCCATTGAATGTCGCCAGTGTGATCCCCGCCCGCTCACCCGGAACTTACCCTGTCTTGGTGGGGCATTGGGTGACGGTGACGAGTGAGGTCCTTCATGAGTCTCCTGCCGTCCTCTTCCCCGGTCCTCTCCTCCTGAAAGGCGTCCAAGAGCGGTGCCTGTCATTTCAGCCAATCAGGTGACAGGTAACAGACCCGAGCACCTGACTGGCGGAGAGGCATTTTAGTGTTAGGAAAGCGAATATTCATGTTAACTGCGTTAACATGAACAAAACCGGTGAGAGAACCTCGGGGCCACTCATTGCCTTGTGTTATAAACGCTCATAAAGAAAAAAGGATACTAATCGCTTAACTATTGATCTGTTGCAGTACCCAGAGAGTTTATGAGAATTCACTGAATTTTACAACATATTGTCACTTCTCTGTTCAGAACTAATTTGCATCAAACGGCATGAGCACACGTTGGGTCTCTGACATTGTGATGCGTCTTGGGAATAGTTCACATTTTTTTATTCTTTTAGTTAGTTGTATTTCGTATATGACAACAAAAGAAAGAACATTTTCTCAGGCATAACCAAGCCATGGCAGTGAGGGTAATCACTCCCTCTATCCAGCATGGAAGCAAAGTGATATTTACACACACATATACACACACACACACTATATAACCAAAAGTATTGTGACACCTGCCTTTACACGCACATGAAATGTAATGGCATCCCAGTCTTAGTCCGTAGGGTTTAATATTGAGTTGGCCCTCCCTTTGGAGCTATAACAGCTTCAGCTCTTCTGGGAAGGCTGTCTACAAGGTTTACGAGTGTGTCTATAGGAATGTTTGACCATTCATCCAGGAGTGCATTTCTGAGGTCAGGCACTGATGTGGACAAGAAGGCCTGGCTCGCAGTCTCCGCTCTAATTCACCCCAAAGGTATTCTATCAGGTTGAGGTCAGGACTATGTGCAGGCCAGTCAAGTTGCTCCACCCCAACCTTGCTCATCCATGTCCTTTATGGACCTTGCTTGTGCACTGGTGCGCAGTCATGTTGGAACAGGAAGGGGCCTCCCACAAAGTTGGAAGCATAAAAATTGTCCAAAATGTCTTGGTATGCTGACGCCTTAAGAGTTCCCTTCACTGGAAGTAAGGGGCAAAGCCCTGAAAAATAACCCCACATCATAATCCCCCTCCACCAAATGATTTGAACCAGTGCACAAAGCAAGCTCCATAAAGACATGGATGAGTGAGCTTGGGGTGGAGGAACTTAACTGGCCTGCACAAAGACACCTTTGGAATGAATTAGAGCGGAGACTTCGAGCCAGGCCTTCCTGCCTATTATCAGTGCCTGACCTCACAAATTCACTCCTGGAAGAATGGTCAAACATTCCCATAGACACACTCCTAAATCTTGTGGATGGCCTTCCCTGAAGAGTTGAAGCTGTTATTGTTGCAAAGGGTGGACCAACGCAGTACTGAACCCTACGGACTAAGACTGGGATGCCATTAAAATTCATGTTCGTGTAAAGGCAGGTGTCCCAATACTTTTGACAATATAGTGTGTATATTTCATAGGGTTAACTGTACAAATGCAGCGTATCAGCTTCTTAGGTGTCCCAGCAACTGACAGCCGCCAAATAAGCTGTCTAATACATCCGTCTAAGCACCACTCACTTTGCTGCAGAAAATTTTCAATATTGCATAACAACTATAGCAAAAGCAACATTTATCAAACTCGCTGGTAAAGTATACAAGTAAAATCCTTAAATACCAAGAAAAAGACATGCTCTACCGCCCAATACAAGTGACACCAAGACTCACCATTTTTGCAACTATACATAAGGAAAACCTGTCCAGGATCATTCTCAGCTTACGGCCCCTTTCACACTTATACGACTTGTCCCACGATTTTGTACTGCAAAATCGTATGACAAGTCATTCTCCATGATTTTCAATGACTACCATTCATATTGGCACGACTTTAAGTCGTGCCGACTTGAAAGTAGTCCCTGCACTACTTTGGTCCAACTTCTATGCGAGTTGTACTCCATAGACCTCAATGTTAAACCCTGAAGTAGCATGCAAATCGTGCCTGAATAATATAGACACGACTTCAGCACGACTTTGTAAGCACAAGCCTGGCCTCGCTATTCGGGAAAGGAAAACTTTTCTTTCCTTTCCCGATGAGCGACAGGCAGTGCTGACAGCTGTCTGGTATGAATCCAGAGGGGGAACTCCGTGCCAAGTTTTAAATAAAAAAAACGGCGTGGGTCCCCCCCCCAGGGGCATACCAGGCCCTTAGGTCTGGTATGGATCTAAGGGGAACCCCCTACGCCGAAAAATCGGCGTGGGGTCCCCCCCAAAATCCATACCAGACCCTTATCCGAGCACGCAGCCCGGCCGGTCAGGAATGGGGGTGGGGACGAGCGAGCGCCCCCCCCCCTCCTGGACCGTACCAGGCCGCATGCCCTCAACATGGGGGGGTGGGTGCTTTGGGGCATGGGGGGGCGCAGTGCGGCCCCCCCACCCCAAAGCACCTTGTCCCCATGTTGATGAGGACAAGGGCCTCTTCCCGACAACCCTGGCCGTTGGTTGTCGGGGTCTGCGGGCGGGGGGCTTATCGGAATCTGGGAACCCCCTTTAATAAGGGGGCCCCCAGATCCCGGCCCCCCACCCTATGTGAATAAGTATGGGGTACATGGTACCCCTACCCATTCACCTAGGAAAAAAAGCGTCAATAAAAAACACAGTACACAGGTTTTTAAAATAATTTATTAGGCAGCTCCGGGGTCTTCTTCCGACTTCGGGGGTCCTCTTCCGACTTCGGGGGTCTCTCCGCCGTCTCCTCCCGGTGACCGCATCTTCTGCCGGCTCCTCCGCTATCTTCTGCAGCTCAATTGCTAGCGGTGGTCCGGACTTCTGCCTTCTTCTTTTCTTCCAGAGATGTTGACACGACGCTCTCTCCAGCCAGAATGGTCTCTGTGCGCTTCGCAAGGGACTTATATAGGCGGTGGCCCCGCCCCCTTATGAGATCACTGTCCCGGGGCATGCTGGGACTGTGCCGTCATAAGGGGGCGTGGTCATCACCCGGTGACCACGCCTCCTAAAACGTCACAGACCCAGCATGCCCAGGGACTGTGACGGCATAAGGGGGCGGGGTCACCGCCTATATAAGTCCCTTGCGAAGCGCACAGAGACCATTCTGGCTGGAGAGAGCGTCGTGTCAACATCTCTGGAAGAAAAGAAGAAGGCAGAAGTCCGGACCACCGCTAGCAATTGAGCTGCAGAAGATAGCGGAGGAGCCGTCAGAAGATGCGGACACCGGGAGGAGACGGCGGAGAGACCCCCGAAGTCGGAAGAGGACCCCCGAAGTCGGAAGAAGACCCCGAAGCTGCCTAATAAATTATTTTAAAAACCTGTGTACTGTGTTTTTTATTGACGCTTTTTTCCCTAGGTGAATGGGTAGGGGTACCATGTACCCCATACTTATTCACATAGGGTGGGGGGCCGGGATCTGGGGGCCCCCTTATTAAAGGGGGCTCCCAGATTCCGATAAGCCCCCCGCCCGCAGACCCCGACAACCAACGGCCAGGGTTGTCGGGAAGAGGCCCTTGTCCTCATCAACATGAGGACAAGGTGCTTTGGGGTGGGGGGCCGCACTGCGCCCCCCCATGCCCCAAAGCACCCACCCCCCCATGTTGAGGGCATACGGCCTGGTACGGTCCAGGAGGGGGGGGGGGGCGCTCGCTCGTCCCCAACCCCATTCCTGACCGGCCGGGCTGCGTGCTCGGATAAGGGTCTGGTATGGATTTTGGGGGGGACCCAACGCCGATTTTTCGGCGTAGGGGTTTCCCCTTAGATCCATACCAGACCTAAGGGCCTGGTATGCCCCTGGGGGGGGACCCACGCCGGTTTTTTTATTTAAAACTTGGCACGGAGTTCCCCCTTATGATTCATACCAACTACTGTATGTTTTCATTTGTTAATGCCAAAAACGTGGCAAAGTAGTACTGCTCCCAAATCGCGGTAAAATCGCGGCCGCAAAATCGCGGTAAAATCGTGCGACTTTGAAGTCGTATAAGTGTGAAAGGGGCCTACATCAGAGTGACTGCTGCAGATCTTTTTTTCCTCAATTCTTTATATAAACATTCTTATTGTACATCCTGCAGCTTTTGTCAAGTGCTGATGATTACAATGTGAATAAACAATTCAAATATGTTACAAAATATGTTAACAAGCCGGTGCGAAGAAAGAAACCTTCAAATTTTTACCATCTTAGACCCAGCTGGAGTCAGTTTCCTCTGCTCCTAAGATTACTACAAGAGTAAATTTATACACACAATAAACCGACGTACATTGTACAGTAATGACAAGAATTCTCCTGTGGTTTGGTGTATATTGGGAAGATTCAAGGAATGAAGGTCCATATTTCTGCTCGCAAAGCTTTAAAAATGACAGGAGTCACTGTACCATGGTATTTTATTGACAAAGGCCATACAGCTAGCGAGGAAGGATTTTGTCTTTGTAAAAGGGCGCTGAAACAGAAACAAAGAGAAGTATTGTGTGATGTATCATTGTACTCTGCGCTCTAAAGATCCCAACAGAGATTCAGAACAGGGAATCTTTTTTTGCAGGGCATGAATGTGCAACATTATTTTGAGGGATAGTGTTTTAATTTCGCTGCCTGTGCTAGAGAATTGCTGTTCAGCAAGAAAAAGGCAGATAGCCCGATCCCAGCATGTCCCACCACTTTTTCTGCTCTTATAGACATTATGCATGAAAGTGTACCGACATGAAAATGTCTTGTTGCCCACAGCATTCCTGCAGTGAGTTTTGCTGTTGCCCATTGAATATCTAAAACAGAGTGGTGCTCCACCAATGATGTGTGCTGTTCAATGCAGTAGTCCTGTGAGCCCAGGTCCATATGATGACACACCCCCAGGGGCTACTGATGAACCTGCAGAAATTTGCTCAGTGGGTAACCCTGAGAAGCCAAAGAAGCCAGGTCTAAACTGTTGAACACCGCCTCCATCCAATCAGATGCAGGTACTATTCGGATATTTTGACAGCCAGCCCCCTCAAGCTGTCAATAGTTGCAACAGAAGATTCATCCATCTGCCCATTGTAGAGAGGATGGAGGAACCTGAGCAAAGGCTGCCTTTTTGGATTTAATAAATGCCAGGTAAAGTATTTTTATTTCTACAGTTTTAACCCCAAAAACTGAAATGGAATTATGCCCAGGTGCCAGTACTTAAAGTGATACTAAAGCCTTGTTTTTTGTTAAAAATAACAATCATGATATACTTACCTGCTCTGTGCAGTGGATTTGCACAGAGCAGCCCGGATCCTCCTCTTTTCAGGTCCCTCTTCGGTGCTCCTGGCATCTCCCTCCTGTTGAGTGCCCCCACAGCAAGCAGCTTGCTATGGGGGCACCCGAGCCGAACTGCAGCTCCCTGTGTCCATTCAGACACTGAGTCACAACCTGACCCCACCCCCTTTCTCTCCTCATTGGCTGACTGACTTTGATTGACAGCAGCGGGAGCCAATGACCCTACACTGCTGTCTTGGTCAATGAGGGGAGTCCCGGGCAGCCAAGACACTGCTGCAACATCCCTAGAGCTAGATGGGGCTTATTGAAATTATTAGGGGGGCTGAGGGTGGTTGCTGCACACAGAAGGCTTTCTATCCTAATGCATAGAATGCATTAAGATAAAAAACCGCTACTGCCTTTACAATCACTTTAATATTTAACAACCTCCAGCAAATATGCAAATTCAAATTAAAGATAGAAACTCAAGGATCAGAAATCTCTAACTTCCTATTTGACACAAGAGCCTATTAAGCTAAAAAAAGAATAGGGAGCTCCAGGATGTGAAAGGGGACAGGCCAACCCTTGACATAAATTTAAGCCAGTATGTTCATTTTAGAGGATCCCATCAATTGGGTTTCCTTAAGGATTCTGGAACTTGTTGAAGGGTACAGTCAACTAAAAGTGAATGCACTTAATTCAGACTGGCACGAATGGTGATAATCTTCCCTAATTTATAGATGACCATTAGAGGGAACATTTATGAATTTGTATATGAAATAAAATAATTCAAATGGTAGAAGAAAAAAAAATGTCTTATTAAAAAAGTGTAAATATGAAAGTATCATAATAAAAGGTATGTATAGCCAAAACTTTTTTTTCCGCTTTGGATACAGGGGATAGGAAGCAAAAGGAAATGTGCTCACTGGAACACAGGCAACAAAAGAAACAGACAGAAAAAAAAATATAATATATATTTTTTACAAATAAAAAATATTAAAAAAAAAATTTTTTTTACAGTATACATTTGCAGAAAATGTTTTTGCTGCTGGGCAAAGAGAGCTTTGAAATTGTGTTATGTCCACAGTGTTTGTTGTCATTGATACAACACTGCAGAACACGGATCTGCTTGGTTGCCTTGGGAAAATGATCTGTACTCTTGAAGCTTTTCATTTTACTGTTCTCTCCCCGCTACCCGTGCCAGCATCACCGATTCCTGACTTCCACTCCTCAGGTTTCTGTCATACACCTGACACTGTTTTTCCTGGAAGAGAAATCTTTGCACTCCCCCCTGCAGCATGAAGCTTATTACATTGTGTATTATTGTTTAAAGCCAACTTTTCTGGAGTTGTACTCTTCATAAGAATGGTTTTATAAGGATAAAGTCTAATGTCAGGGCTGAAAGTTTCGGATAATGTGAAAGAGATAAAACAAAGTATATCCATTACCAAAACTTTTTTCTTCTTTTGAAAACAGTAAAGAAGAGTAGAACCTCTAGCAAGTTTAAGCCCCTTATCGGCTGATTGTGCTGCAAATTAGGCCAATTAATTTATGCAATATCCGCTTCACACCGGGGGCGATCCGACTTGCAGGGCGACTCAGCGCAACCCCGCGACTTGCAAATGACTTCTGCAATAGAAGTCAATGCAAGTCGCCTGAGGTCTTCCTGTCAGAGCGACTTGAGTCTCTCCTATCTGGGCAGCCTGCCAAGTCTGAGAACATCGCTGATAAGTGCCGGTTCACACTAGACGCGGCACGACTTGCAGGTCGCCTCACCGAGGCGACCTGCACACGACTGCGGGGCGACTTGCAAGACGACTTCTGTATAGAAGTCTATGCAAGTCGCCCCCAAAGTAGTACAGGAACCTTTTTCTAAGTCGGAGCGACGATTAGAACGGTTCCATTGTACATAACGGGAGGCGACTTGTCAGGCGGCTAGGTCGCCTGACAAGTCGCCCCAGTGTGAACCGGCTCTAAAAAAAAGCAAAGAGATACAATGTTTCTACTTATCAAAGGAATGAACTCTGGTGTGTAGAAGATCTCAGTTTAACCATTTAAAGACTAAATTTCTTCTGACGTGTTGCTTACATGTAAAAAGCCAGTATTTTCTGCTAGAAAATCACTTAGAACCCCCAAACATTATATGAAGAAAGGTTCCCGGACAACTCCACAGGTGGTTTCCTAGTGGCAGTGGTCTCACAGGACTCTCACCTTGATGCTGATTTCTTCAAATATATGAGGTGAGAGTCCTGTCAGAACACTGCCACTATGAAACCACTGTGGAGTTGCCTGGGAACCTTTCTTCTTTCACCATCTCTACACTTAGCCACCTTGTGTACACCTCCTTTTTATGAACTTTAGTCTCCTGGAAGGACTAGCTATTTATTTAAATTCTATAATCTTGGTTTTATATTTTTTTGTTTCACTGTTCCCATCTATTCAATTTGGATTTTACTTCTTCACAGTTCACCATTTTAGCTGTGGAGACTTATTATGCCCTGTACACACGGTCGGATTTTTCGACGGAAAATGTGTGATAGGACCTGGTTGTCGGAAATTCCGACCGTGTGTGGGCTCCATCACACATTTTCCATCGGATTTTCCGACACACAAAGTTTGAGAGCAGGCTATAAAATTTTCCGACAACAAAATCCATTGTTGGAATTTCCGATCGTGTGTACACAAATCCGACGCACAAAGTGCCACACATGCTCAGAATAAATAAAAAGATGAAAGCTACTGGCTACTGCCCTGTTTATAGTCCTGATGTACGCGTTTTACGTCAACGCGTTCAGAATGATCGGATTTTCTGACAACTTTGTGTGACCGTGTGTATGCAAGACAAGTTTGAGCCAACATCCGTCGGAAAAAATCCTAGGATTTTGTTGTCGGAATGTTCGATCAATGTCCGACCGTGTGTACGGGGCATAAGAGTGTAAATTCCTTTGGAGTTATTTCACTTGCACTGCATTTTGATTTGTTGCGCTTTTTATTATTTTATTACTTGTATAGAATTATTATTCTATTACTTACGTGATTTTAAAGGACCACGCAAGATCACTGTACTATTCGTTTTTAGTGCTAGAATTACTGCCCGTGATCTGACGTTCGTGGCCATACTTCACATGTGTGGAAAAATCTCTGCTTGCATGCGGGACTGACGCATGCATTCGCCTTTGCGCTCTACCACGGGAGATGGGTGTACTTTATTTTATTTTTTTTAAATTATCAATTTATTTTAGTTTTACACTGTTGAATTTTTTTCTTGTTTTCAAAACACTTTTATTGCTGTCACAAAGAATGTAAACATCCTTTGTGACAACAACAGGCACCTGACAGGTACTCTTTATGGAGGGATCTGGGGTCAATAAACCCCAAATTCTCCTCTGCATTAAAAAGCATTAAAAAACACAGAGATCTATATTTTTGAATGCATGTCATTCTTTAAAAATGGTGCCAAAAACATCCCGGGTAAACCAGAAGTGATGTCATCGCTTCCGGGTTACCATTACGAACAGCCGGCGGACATGCCGTCTGGTCGCTTGGGTCTCCTGGTGGGATGGGAGAGCCCAAAAGAGCCGCGTCCCCGGCTGTTGCTTGTAATAGCAATAGGGTTGTCACTTCATCCCTTTAAAACTCATCATATATTAATTACACTGAGGCTAATTTAACGCAGAAAAGGCACCAAGTGAGTTTAATTACCACCTTTTTTTTCACTTTATAATCTTTATTGAAACATTTTTCATTAAACATCTTACCATACAACCATCTCCCCCCACCCCTCCAATCTACATATGTAAACAAAAAAATAAAAATAAAAATAAAACACAGGAGTAAAATGGTAAACATATAAAGTACAAGGTTCAAGTGTTTATTCAATGGGGAGCCCTGATATCTTCCACTCAACCCTCATTCAATTACTCCAAGCTCCTCCCCCGTCACACACGCGCCAACCATTCAACCTCCACAGTCACACCCATCAAACTCACCCGCCCATCCCACACCTTTCACTCTCATTTACTCTACACTCCCATTTATTTATATCACATCCTGTCTTTATTATACTTATTCCCTCCCTATTTAAGTATTGATACCACTGCCCTTTCCATCTCCTCTTCCTTCCCTGACTTTATGCAGGAAATTCCTCTAACATTTTCATCCTACTTTCTCCTCTGGGGGGGGGGGGGGGGTATCCTTTTATATCCCATCAGGGTCTCCAAATCTTGTCATATTTCTTTACGCCACCTTGTCTAACATATACCGATTTTTTCTTCAAAATTGTCTCGTTCATACCGCGTTCCCATTCTCGACTGGACAGGGGCAGGACCGATTGCCATCTCTGTGCTATCAGTTTCCCTGCCTGAAATAAGCATCTAAGAATTGCGACTTGAGTACTTCCAGGGTGTCCCTCTTCCTCTAATAAGCCCAGGACACAAAGCTTAACATCCTGGTCTATAATTCCCAATACCTCCCTCCAGTAGCGAAACAGCTTTGGGCACCTCCAGAACATGTGGATTAAATCCCCCTCTGCTTTCCCACACCTGGGGCAGCTGGCATCCGATCTACAGCCAAACAAAAAAAGCTTTTGTGGGGTATAATCAGCTTTATATAATAAAAACAAATGTGACATCTTCTGGGAGGGGGAGAGTGAGACCAATGGGGCAAGTTTGAGGATTCTGTTCCACTGTACTTCAGTTTTTCTTCCCACGTCTTGTTCCCATCTCCTCCTACATGGTGGAGCTTCTATCCCCCCCAGGCTGCCCTTGTGTATATATATATGGTTATACAATCGATATTAGGCCTTTCAAAGTTTTTGCGTTGATAATTTTCTGGAGCAAAGGGATCTTGCTCCATTCCAGTGTCCTCTCTCTAAACTGTTCTCCTAGGGCATGCCTAATCTGTAGATACCTAAAGAAAGACTTATTCGGTATTGCATATTGTTCTCTCAGTTCCTGGATAGACTTCAAAGTACCGTCTTTAAAAAACTGGTTAACGAAATTCATTCCACACTTTTCCCCTTCCTTGAATGTTCCCATCTTCTGGACTTCTCCCAAGTTTCTATTCTCCCACAAAGGGGAATACTCTGTGAATCCCCTATAAGCCAGCAATGACTTTGCTGTGTCCCATACTCTCACCAAACTTAGAGTAGGAAACCCAGAAGGGAAGAAGCCTGGCTCCATAGCTTCTATCATTGAACTATGCAGTGTGTTCTGTAGCAACATTTCCCTTCCCAGATCTCCTCCCTCCAGCCTAATGCACACTCCTATATACAGAAGTTGTGGAGCTAGGAAGTAATTACCATATAAATCAGCTACAGAACCTTTGTAATGAATATGTGTTCTGTTTTAAAGGGATGAGGTGGCAACCCTAAATAGCAATCCAGTGGCTAGTTAGCTGATCCGATTGCTATCACAAGAGTTCTGACCGTCGGCTCTAAAGAAAACGGTACCGGGATGATGCCTGCAGCTGCAGGCATCATCCTGGTACAACCACTTGAATTCAAATGAAGTACTAGGTATGTTATTTGGCAGCAAGTGGCTAGAGACGTTTTATTTGGAGTTGGTGATCAAACAAAAGGGTTAGCAGCTTTTCTGTACACTACGACTAATGGATAGAATAGCATAGGAATATTTTGTATTTTAAATGTATAAGAGTTAGTAACTCCACTAGGTTTAGAATATCATGTCCCCATTGGACACCTTTCCAGGTTGCTTTGCTTTGTATTAAATCCTCAAGCAATCACTAGCAGCAAATCTGTAAATAACCACACCAGAACCTGGAAAGTTTTAGAAAGTAGAGAGCCTAAGATGAGTGGCGAGGCAAATCAGCATCATGTTCCTAGCTAACCAATTGCTGACCCAGCCTTTTAATGCAAAAACACAGCTGACGCCAGATTGTTCCCGGGCTCAGCGATCGGAAACATTAGCCCGGGAACAACCAGGAAGTGGCTGGGGGAGGGGGTGGACACCTCCCTTGCCGCTTATAAAAGTGATCTCACGGCGAATCTGCCACTAGGATCACTTATCATAAAGCCGGCCTCCTTAAGAAAAAAAAAAGATGAAGGGGTTATGGCATCTAGCTGCAGCCAAAACCCCGGTGTTTAACGTCAAAAACATGATGCATATTTACAGTTAGGCAGTTGGCAAGTGGCTAATTAGGGGGCATTTATGGGCACAAGTTCAGGATAGTTAAAAGGAGCCTTCCTAAACTTCAGGGACTATTTAAAGTCCATTGCACCTATGCAAACCACCAAAAACACCTTACACATCCCTATGCCTTGGGGTTCTGCACTGATTTTGACTGAAGTATCCTTGAGTCTTTTCACTGTGTCAATGGTAAGAACATTGTATTGTGACTTTTTAGCCAGAAAAGGTGTTTATGTGTACACATTTGTTACATTTATTTGTATTGTAGGGGTTAAATATAGGTGGCAGCAGGCACCTAGATTCTGGACTGAAGCTACTTGGTCATTAGTTACCTGCTGAGAAGGACCCACATTCCAATCAATTCCCATTTCCATTTCTGTTCCCTTAATGGTGTTTTCAGCTTGGCCATCCCAACATGCATCAAAAAGGCTTTCTTTTATCTAATAGTGTCTCTGTAACACCCACCGGTTAGTGAACTGGAAAATTGAAATTCTAGGGGCTTTTATAATGGAGAACCAAGACACAGCTTTTAGGAAGGCATTTGTTGATTAGTCAGTTTAACTCTTTTATCCTCTAAGTATACAGCAAAGTACTGTTATATCTGATATGGCAAATAAAAAAAATTAAAAAAAACAAAGCAAAAGGTTTTCAGGTTATTTCCATAGTGACACACAATAAAACTGAATATATATACTCACAAAATAACACTATCTTCATTACATGCCAAAGCTGTACACATTCCTTGTCTATTGATCTGCATTGCCTTTGTAAAGTGTATTCTCGTGTTGTCACATATAGATATACCCAAACTGTAGAGACTACTTCCTAGTTTTACTTTTCCATCGCCGTCCACAATGTTTAGGAGTGTGCTTATGGGAATGTTTGACCATTCTTCCAGAAGCGCATTTGTGAGGTCAGGCACTGATGTGGATAATAAGGCCTGGCTTGCAGTCTCTGCTCTAATTCATCCCAAAGGTGTTCTATCGGGTTAAGGTCAGAACGCTGTGCAGGCCAGTCAAGTTCCTCCACCCCAAACGCACTCATCCATGTCTTTATGGACCTTGTTTGTGCATTGGTGCGCAGTCATGTTGAAACAGGAATCCCCAAACTGCTCCCACGAAGTTGGGAGCATGAACTTGTCCAAAATGTCTTATTATGCTGACACCTTAAGAGTTACCTTTACTGGTTTTAAGAGGCCAAGTCCAACCCTGAAAAACAACCCCAAACCATAATCCCCCACCACCAAATGATTTTGGCCAGTGCACAAAACAAGGTCCATAAAGACATGGATGAGTAAGTTTGGGGTGGAGGAACTTGACTGGCCTGCACAGAGTCCTAACCTCAACCAGATAGAACACCTTTGGGAGAAATTGGAGCAGAGACTGCGAGCCAGGCCTCCTTGTTCACATCAGTGCCTGACCTCACAAATTCAAAACAAAAAACATTCCCATAGACACACTCCTAAACCTTGTAGACAGCCTTCCCAGAAGAGCTGAAGCTGTTATAGCTACAAAGGGTGGGCCAACTCAATATTAAACCCTATGGACTGGGATGCCATTAAAGTTCATGTGCGTGTAAAGGCAGGCGTCCCCATACTTTTGGTAATATAGTGTATATTTGAATAGATTAGGAAATGAACCTTGGTGTGGGCTAGACTATCCAGAATTGTTTTCCCCAATCACTGGCAGAGCAGTATATTTGAATATGTACTTATGACTAATAGGTTACCCACAATGTCTACACATTTCTACTTACAGCTTAAACCGACTGTAAAAAAAAAAACAGACTCTATATTTACCATAGAGCTAGGCATAACATTATTCTTGGAATCCATTACTACTTACTGCACAAATTAATGTTATGGGCTATAAATAAAAAATGCCTTTCCTGTTTTGTATTACATTACTCTGTCTCTATAGATCTCTGAATGGATTGAATATCAAGAACATCTTGCCCCCTCCGTTGCAGCAGCCACAACACTGAATGATTGTTTTTTGTATAAATGCACAGTCCTCAAAAAGCAAAAACAACAACACGATGATAAAAACACAAGGTAGCTTATTTAATTAGGGCAAGCTTTGGGACCAATTAACTATTATCTTTAAATGTTATGACTTGCTTGATGAAAGGTTGTTAAAGCTGAATATAAGGATAAGTATTGGGTCGATTCACTAAGACCCCTTTTACACTGCAGGCGTTTTTCAGGTGCTACAGCGCTAAAAATAGCGCCTGAAAAAAGCGGCTCCATTCACTCCAGTGTGAAAGCCCAAGGGTTTTCACACTGGAGCGGTGCGCTGGCAGGGCGTCAGAAAAAGTCCTGCCAGCAGCTTCTTTGGAGCGGTGAAGGAGCAGTGAACTCACCGCTCCTCCACCGCTGCTCCCCATTTAAATCAATGGGGCAGTGCTGAGATACCGGCGGCGTTTTGCAGGCGGATTTAACCCCTTTTTGGCCGCTAGCGGGGGGTTAAAACCACCCCGCTAGCGGCCAAATAGCGCCGCTGAAACATCGCTAAAAATAGCGCCACTTTACCGCTGACGCCCTAGGCGGCTCGGTGTGAAAGGGGTCTAAGAGTTAAATAATGGCTAATCTTATGCGATAGAATACCGCATGTGGTAACAATTGTGCAAGTGTTCAATGTACTAAGAATTTGGAGTTAAATACCGAATGTGGTATTTGTTCGGATCACCGGTAATTAGTTAATACGGTAATTTACCGCATGAAGCTGGTTACTAAGGAGCGGGCCAGGAAGCCGGCCGCTGCGTCCTTAACAACCGATGGCAGTTGATTGTCAAAAAAAGTCGGCATATTAAAAGTATGGGAAAAAAAACGGCGTGGAGTTCCCCCCCAGTCCATACCAGGCCCTTTTTTTGCCAATGTACAGATTGGTAAAAACTTGAGTTTAGGAGCTGCTGCAGTTAGGGGAGCTTCAACCTCCCTCTCCTGAGCGCAGAAGAAATGCGTTTAGGCGAGGAACGGAAAAAGCCGGCAAAATTGTGGCACGATTTTGCCACGTTTTCCTGCGGCTGGCGGTCAAAGTAGGCTAGGTGTACATGAGGCCTATAGCTGCTCATACATGAATCAACATTTCATCTGTTTCCTGCTGAGTTCGACGAAATTCAATCCATGGGTGGCCCTGCCGTCACCACCAGCCACAACACACTTTGATCTCAAGATCAAAAGAAATGGGTAGAAAATTGTTGCGCAGTGGCTGTATGCAATCAGATGCTGTCATTGTGCAGGTATTCTGACAGCCAAGAGCACCGGCTGTCAGAATACAACAGCCAGCATAGAAGATTCATCCATCTGTGCTGTTTATAATGGATGGCGGTATCGGTTTTACTTTTTTGTTCTGCCTGCAAGCTGAATAAAACAAATCACAACTTGTATGGCCTGTTTTAAAATGACATCAATTTCTTCCTAGTTTTCGCTTTTCTGTCTCCTAAACAGTATTTCAAGACAGAATAAGGTTTTTTTATACTGAAAATGTATCCTGAAAATATACTAATAAAGCTAGGCAACTGAAAGTTAAACACAGCATGTAGCTTAAGACATACGGAAATTGTGCAATTATTTCACAAAACATATTAAAAATTGAGGAAGAGATCAAATCATTGTCCCGAATGTCCCGGACATGTGACAGCCTTATAAAGGGTCATTCTGGAAACCGCTAGAATGCTGCTGATTGCTTATCTGAAAAATAATGCAAAAATTAGTCTCAGCTCCCTATGTAGAGCAGAAGATGAGCTGTACGGATGGACAGGTCCATGTCTACAGCTGCACGCCTCGCTCTCTGCACAAGGAGGCACGCTGGTGCAGAATACTAACTAACCTTGTTAGCTGCAACATTACATAGCGGCATACAAATACATCCTCTCACAGCTTTTCCTGTCCATTGATCTCACTGACAGAATGCAATATCAAGAGGTCCATGATCTACACTAAAATATCTATTCTTAATTGAGCACACAGTGTGCAATATACACATATATTCTATTATACATTGAGGATTTACTGTAGCACTGCAGTATTACTCCTGAATCTTCTCTTAAAGCACACTGCATTAAGGGTAAAGTAACTTAATAGTAGGGAGGGTAAGAAACACATACTTCGCTTCAATTTGTTCCCCTGCTGCCAGGGAGGCTAATTTAATCTTGTTCCCTATTTAGCTGCACTGAAGCGTTCAGCGCCTGAGCAACCAACTGCAACGGTCAAGAGTTGTTTGGTGGGGAGAGGGTCCTTGGCCCTGTGTAAACCTAGGACTTTGCAATCCCCCCACCACCACCCAGAGGCCGTCTGCATAGATGTTATGATTTTTTTCTTTTTTTGTATACTTTTTCGAGATGTGTTCAGGCTGGTTGTCTGACATGCATGATGCTCTCTCTCGAATCTTCTCCCAGTGGTGGGCCGTCAGGTGATACTTTACTACACATTACATTTTTAAGAGATCGAGTCAGTGGTTCCTTGCACTTACATTATGTCCTCAGTCTTCTAGGATAAGTGAAGTTGGATGTCAATCAACCCAGAAAACTGAGGATATCTAATGGCGGAATGGGATTACTGTATGGGACATAGGAGGAGAGTATTGCATCATGACATCTTGAGGGAACTTTTCAAAAAAAGAAAATAGCCCAGAGTTGGTCTTTTAAGCAAAAATGAAAAAAAAAAAAGATTGATAGGAAGTAGACTTTGTATGACTCGTCTACTGATAAAAAATAAAACAAATATCTCTTCCACTTTTTTTTTTTTTTTTATGTACATGGTCTTGGCATTTGTAAGAAGCAGGAAATGGAGCTGGGTGCCAATAGAATGCAAATCCAGCACCCATCTGTAGAGGTGTTATAATCAGTGGTTCTCGAATGGCTGAAGAAGGAAAACACAGTGCCAGAGGAGAATCTGAGAAGATGGCAGCAGCAGGTACATAGAAACATGGGGGACTGCAGACCTTTCAAGCCTGAAGGAGGCCAAACTAGAAAGTAAATTTGCGATAATGTGCAAGTATGGCACGTACAGTGCCTTGAAAAAGTATTCACACCCCTTGAAATTTTCCACATTTTGTCATGTTACAACCAAAAACGTAAGTGTATTTTATTGGGATTTTGTGAGATAGACCAACACAAAGTGACACATAATTGTGAAGTGGAAGGAAAATGATAAATGATTTTCAATTTTTTTTACAAATAAATATCTGAAAAGTGTGGCGTGCATTTGTATTTCACCTCATAGGTCAATACTTTGTAGAATCACCTTCCGTTGCATTTACAGCTGAAAGTCTTTTGGGGATGTCTCTACCAGCTTTGCACATCTAGAGAGAGTGAAATTTTTGCCCATTTTTCTTTACAAAATAGCTCAAGCTCTGTCAGATTGGATGGAGAGTGTCTGTGAACAGCAATTTTCAAGTCTTGCCACAGATTCTCAATTTGATTCAGGTCTGGGCCATTCTAACGCATGAATATGCTTTGATCTAAACCATGCCATTGTAGCTCTGGCTGTATGTTTAGGGTCGTTGTCCTGCTGGAAGGTGAACCTCCGTCCCAGTCTTTGCAGACTCTAACAGGTTTTCTTCTAAAGCCCCATACACATTATTAGATTTTCTGCAGATTTTTGACTTCAGATTTACCAAAACATGTAGTGCAAGGGCCTGCCTGACTGCATACAAATTAAAACTCTTAGTTTTGACCTCATATTATATGGTTTGGGTAAATATGAAGACAAAAATCTAATAGTGTGTATGAGGTCTTAGATTGCCCTGTATTTGGCTCCATCCATCTTCCTATCAACTCTGACCAGCTTTCCTGTCCCTGCTGAAGAAAAGCATCCCCACAACATGATGCTGCCACCACCATGTTTCATGATGGAGATGGTGAGTTCAGGGTGATGTGCAGAGTTAGTTTTCTGCCACACATAGCGTTTTGCTTCTAGGCCAAAAAGTTCAATTTTGGTCTCATCTGAAGAGGAGAACCTTCTTCCACATGTTTGCTGTGTCCCCCACATGGCTTCTCGCAAACTGCAAACAGGCCTTTTTATGGCTTTCTTTCAACAATCACTTTCTTTTTGCTACTCTTCTATAAAGGCCAGATTTGTGGAGAGCACAACGAATAGACAGATTCTCCCACTTGGGCTGTGGATCTCTGCAGCTCCTCCAGGGTTACCATGGGCCTCGTGGCTGCTTCTCTGATTAATGCTCTCCTTGCTCGGCCTGTCAGTTTAGGTGGACGGCCATGTCTTGGTAGGTTTGCAGTTGTGCCATACTCTTTCCATTTTCAGATGATGGATTGAACAGTTTTCTGTGAGATGTTCAAAGCTTGGGATTTTTTTTATAACCTAACCCTGCTTTAAACATCTCCACAAATTTATCCTTGACCTGTCTTGTGTGGTTCCTTGGCCTTTATGATGCTGTTTGTTCACCAAAGTTCTCTAACAAATCTCCGAGTCTTCACAGAACAGCTCTATTTATACTGAGATTAAAATTACATACAGGTGGACTCTATTTACTAATTAGGTGACTTCTGAAGGCAATTGGTTCCACTAGATTTTAGTTAGGGGTATCAGAGTAAACAGGGCTGAATACAAATCCACATTTTTCAGATATTTATTTGTAAAAAAAATTTGAAAAGCATTTATCATTTTCTTTCCACTTCACAATTATGTGCCACTTGGTGTTGGTCTATCAGGCATCTATGTGATTTTGTCACAGGCTTCAGTATGTGAGTGGAGGGAGAGTGGGAGAAAGTATGTGCTTCGGGTGTATAAAATGAACCTGTTGATAGGTATAATTCAGCTTTTCTTTAGCAATGTGGAGTAATTATAGTGTTAGATTGCATTGACAAATCTAATCCCATTGTTGGGACCAGATTATCTTTGAAACTTTAAAAGCAAGACTGAATGCTGTCCCACTCTACCTACACCATATAATTTGTTTGTGTTTAAATACGTATACTATGTAACTTCAAAAGAACAATTCACAACTGTGCTGAATATTCAGTCTTAAATTACAATAAATGTAGAGATTTAGCTGTGATTGATGTGCATTGCCCACCTCCTTCTTACTTACGTTGTCTAATGCTGAGAGCTCGTTCACACCTGAGCAGTTTAACTCAGCAAGCACAGCACGCCAACCATGTGTGAGAACTGGACCACTTTATTAAATGGTTGCCTTCAAATCTATGTTCTCTGACAGTGAGCCATCGTACTCTTACATGCAGCAGTCTGGAAGTGCTTTATATACAGCTCAATGATAGGTGTGCTCTTAAAGTGATCCTGTTGGTATACTAAAAGTACACAACAATGGCCTCCCTGTAAAACAATAGGCTGAATATTTCCGTCTTTAGCAGGCGGTGAGGACAATCTTGACTTCTGGGTACGTCTGGCAGCTTATCCAACCACACACTGGTTTCTCCCGTTGACCATTGTATCACTACTGTGTTCTGTTGTGACATAGGGAGCAATAAACCTGGAAGGGTTGGATAGCAGTACTGCAGGGAACTCTTAGGGCCCTTTCACACTGGGGCGAGGGCGGCTTCGGCGGTAAAGTGCCGCTATTGTAAGCGACGCTTTATCGACAGTATTTGGCCGCTAGCGGGGCGGTTTTACCCCCGCTAGCTGCCGAGAAAGGGTTAAAAACCACCGCAAAGCGCCTCTGCAGAGGCGCTTTGCCGGCGGTATAGCCTTGCTGTCCCATTGATTTCAATGGGCAGGAGCGGTATATACTCCGATCCTTCACCGCTCCGAAGATGCTGCTAGCTGGACTTTTTTTATCGTCCTGCTAGAGCACAGCTCCAGTGTGAAAGCCCTCGGGGCTTTCACACTGGAAACAAGGCAGCTGCACTTTTGGGTCGGTTTGCAGGAGCTAATATTAGCGCAATAGTGCCTGCAAACTGCCCCAGTGTGAAAGGGCCCTTAAAAAAAAAACAAAGATTTCCCTCACCAACTGCTGGCCAGGTAATTATTCAGCCTATACTTTTACAGGGTGGCAGCCATTAGGGTATAAACATTAACCATACCATACCGTATAACCTAACCAAAACCAAAAATTTAAAATATTGCAGCTTACCAGATTTTAATTAGGTCATACGCTTTTAGATACATTTTCATTCAAACTCCTCTTATATAGCACAGATGGACGAATCCTCCTGCTGAGCTACTGGATTCTGACAGCCACAGACAGCGGTCAGAATACCCAATCAGAGGTTGCATCTGACTGGATGTAGCCATTGTTTGGGCAAAAATCCTCCGCCCGGCTCCTTTAATTTTTCGATCAAAGGATATTAGGTAAGAGAGGGCCGACCTTGCCACTAAATAAATTAACTTCAGCTGGTTCATCAAGAACTGGCCAAAATTTGAGTATGGACAGCTTTAGATGTGATCATTGCATTCGATTTCATTCTCAGGCTAATTATACTTTAGCAAGTACAAAAAATACCCGTTGATTTTTTGGGAAATGTAGTGAATGTGTCACTTCCTGTGAGATGAACTGGAAACAAAACGGTAAACTACTAATTTCATCACCGCCCATTTAATAGAGATGAACAAAGGCAGGTGTTTGAAGGACACAGTGTGACAACCAAGGCTACCCCCATAGATACAATGGCGATAGGAGTGTAGCCATGAAAGGAACAACTTAAGCAGCCACCTCATCTAAGAACTGTTAAGCTGGAAAATATACATATTTTAGTTAAACCTGCACAGTTACTATAATTTAGGGCTGGCTATTGACATTCGCATTAACCATTTAGTAAATGTTTCTGGCTTCATCTGAGCATTCCCCAAATGCTGACCAATGAAGAATAAATGGCTCATTTCACACTCACAGATGTTGGGTAAAACATTGCCAATCGTTTATTTCAATTGCTTTCCCCAGTGTGGAGGTTTCGTGGAAATCTATTAATGGCTAGTAAACACAATAGAAGCTCTTCTGATTTAAATGCCCGAGTGAACACCATCTTAGGGACTTATTTCAAATGGAAAGCGGCATCCACTCTCTGTAGAACATTTAAAATGGAAAGTGGCATCCACTCCCTGTAGGACATTATTCTAATTACTCTACACCGCTCCTGCATTTTACTTATAAATGGCAGAGCGCTATGTGGAGCCTCCAATGCTTTCAGTGTGTTCTTTGCATAATGCTGCAGAGAATCCTCCTAACAGGAGAGCCCCTATTTACTACAAGGAATGGGGGTTTGCTTACTTCAGCGTGCTAAAAGCTAGGGAAAAAAAGCACATTTGTAAAGTACAAAACAGTGTTTTGTAAATGTGCTTTTACTGAAGATAACAGGGTATTTGCTTGCAGCTGAGCTCACAGGCAGTGTCAATGACATGGCATTTCTGGCAAGATCAACAGGTATCTGCTGAAAATATTCTTAGCCTGAACAATGAAAACTCACATCTAATGACACGTAAACATGATCAGAATTTCGGCCCGCAAAAGACCGATGAGAGTTTTTCGTCGGAAAATGCAACTGTGTGTATACTTCATCGGTCTTTTGCTGGCGGAATTCCAGCCAGCAAAAGATTGATTGTCATGAAATCCATATATAGGATGTAATTCCAGCTAACAATACTACCAGTTACTTTTTTACATTAACAAATCTGAGGTTCGCCCGGCACACTAAGCCGCCCGCGCCGTGCAACCCGTGGCGGCGTCATGTGAGGACACAGTCAATTCTTCCATCAGTGACTGACCTCCATATTGCGACCCCAGTGGACATGCGCAGTCCACTGGGGAAGCTTACTGTGTCGGCGGGTGGGCGTGGCCCAGTTCCGACATGCATGCCCGCGCATGCGTGCCGTGGACGGGATGGCGCGCATCCAGCTCGGGGGGCCATACCTGGCTAATTCCTGCTCCCTCTCCCTCCCACATTATCGGCTGCTGCAATCAGTAACGACAGTTGAATTGGAGGGGAGGGACTTTATATTGGTACTGAAGGAGTATGCTGGATATCCACCGCATTTGGCTGTGTGATACCGGTCTGAGCAGCCAGAGATTCTTCTACTCCTGAAATACACAGGTAAGACACTTGCATTAATTGCATAATTAGCCCAGTGACAATCGCTCTCAGGCTGCTCGCACCTAGATTGTGGTCCCGTAAGCTGGAAAATCTTTGTGCTGGGCACAGCTGAGAGTGGCATTGTTACGGAAGTGACAGTGTGGTGTGAGGTTGGCTGGTCCTTTGTCGCGAGTTAGCGAGGAGGGCAGGGATCTGACACCCGCGTTCGTCACAACCAGAACCAAGGGATCAACCCTTTAGCTGTGTTTAATAGAAGGGGTAGTAGAGACCTCTTATACTGGGCCACCGGTACTTCAGTGCAATGGAACAGGACTTTCCAGGACACCATGGGTATCTCCTGTCCCATTATATCTTGGATAATTAAAGGCGTTCTTTTCCCAAAAAAATCTTTTCTTTTAGGGCAGTTCCACCACATGTGTGCCAGGGTTCTAAGAGCATCATACCCCCTCCAACACACAGGCGATGCAGCTGCCCCCAATATCTGGGATCTCACTGGAGTCGTATACCATTTTGCTAGTAGCTTCAAGGACATTTCTGTCGTTGACATTAAGGCTTTGAAACGGTGAACAGCTTTTCTTTCTCTTTGAAGGTCTATGTGACACTTTAGGGGTCCTTGCACATGGGCAGTTGAGGCCAGTCAACCAAAATGCCAGAATTTTTTCCTTGCCCAGGTAGCCTAGATGCAGCATATGGCCTCCTGTAGCGCTACACTGCAGTTGATAGCTTATTTTTCCCTAAAAGTACAGAGGTTGCCCACTGCCGCAAGCACCAGTACATTCACACTAGCTCCAAAAACACAATCTAGGGGATGCCTTTTTAGTACTTATTGCTTGATGAAACTTTAACAGAGAAAGGGTTTATGGTCAAAGGGTACTCCGAAACGATCAATAGCAATAAGAAGGGAGGACAAATTCTCACTTATCTTCTTACAACGGCTTTACCTGGAGGTAACAGGGAATGGCCAGTAAATCTAGGACTCTATCAGAGCAGCCCCAGTCCATGTAGCAACCTATGGCACTTAGACCCCTTCTAATACAAGTATGCCCAAAGTCCACAGCAAGGTCTTTACTCAGAATGTCCTTGGAGCCATCTGCCACTCAGCTTCCACAGGTAAATCCTCAGTGAGAGAGATAAAAAAGACCCTTCTCCAGGCCCAGGATTTCAGAACAATAACCTCCAGCAAATACTACTTTAGCAGTCTTCCCTGGGCCCTCAGCCCTGGCGGGGAAAAGATGACGGCATTTACATGGAACGGGCTCAGCGCCCATGTACAAGGATGAGTAATCACTTGTGAGTACTTGTTCAGCACTTTGATCTCTCATTCCTGAATACTACAAAAGCAGATTAATGTGTGTTTGTCTTGAAAAGTGGCGCCTTCCTTTGTGAAAAGGGTATTAGTCAGATTATACACTTGACAATGTTGTGGCAGTATGAGCAATTAGAATAGTTATAAGATAAATTGCAATTTAGATGTCTTCAGCATTTTAATTCCACGCCCACCATTTGCATTAGTACAATACACCACTGATTGTTTATGTGTTATGTAAAAACAGTATACAATCTATAGTTTGTATTTATTTTGAAAAAGCAATTCCTGGGAACAGCTATGCTAACAAGAAATGCCACTCGATTTAAATAAAGAGGAACTTCGTCGGAATTGTGAAAATTAAAATAAATGTAAAAACAGATTAACTGTTAAAATGCAGACTATCATTTTCGTGCATACTTTTAACCTTCCATATTCCCCGATCATGTGCTGGCAGTCATTTGCAGTAAGGGGGTTGAATTATCTCTCCCTTTATTTTCCCTGCTATTCTTTGCTTCCCCCTACAGTGATGTGCTGGAAGAGCCCGTGTCTGTGCACTCAGAGGCTTGCAATTCCACGGGTAGAGGGGTGAGTGTGCATGTGATTGGCGCACTTACAAATCTACCCACAGAATCATTCTTACATGTTACTGATACCAGGGCTCAAAATTTTAAGTCCTGAGCTACAACCCCTACCCTGCCCCTAAACATGCCCTCATAATTTATCTCATGAAATTACTCTTAAATGTTTTATGCAGAATTACAGTGGGGAAAATAATTTTTTGATCCCCTGCAGATTTTGTAAGTTTGTCCACTTACAAAGAAATCAAGGGTCTATAATTTTTATCATAGGTATATTTTAAATGATAGAGACAGAATAGCAACCAAAAATCCAGAAAAAACACATAAAACTAATGCTATAAGTTAAGTTGCAGTTCAGTGAGTAAAATAAGTATTTTATCCCTTGTTGACAAGCACGTTTCTTGTAGTTGGTTACCAGGTTTGAACACATCTCAGGAGGGATTCTGGTCCACTCTTCTCTAAATCTTTAAGGTTTCTTGGCTGTCTCTTGGCAACTCGAAGTTTCAGCTCCCCTCATACATTTTCTATAAGATTAAGGTCTGGAGACTGTCTAGGCCACTCCATGACTTTAATGTGCTTCCTCTTGAGCCACTCCTTTGTTGCCTTGGAGGTATGTTTTGGGTCATTGTCATGCTGGAAGACCCATCAATGACCCATCTTCAGTGTTCTGGCTGAGGGAAGAAGGTTCTCATCCAAGATTTTACAATACATGGCCCCATCCGTTGGCCCCTCAATGCGGCAAAATGGGCCTGTACCTGTAGCAGAGAAACAGCCCCAAAACATCATGTTTCCACCTCTGTGCTTGACTGTAGAGATGGTGTTCTTAGGGTCATAGTCAGCATTTTTCTTTCTCCAAACACGGCGAGAACCCCTCCTCAACAAGGCACTTGTACAGTCATGCCAATGAACATCTAAATGATTCAGAGAAGGATTGGAAGAAAGTGCTGTGGTCAAATGAAACCAAAATTAAGCTCCTTGGCATTAACTCGACTTGTCGTGTTTGGAGGAAGAAAAATGCTGACTATGACCCTAAAAACACCATCCCTAGTGTCAAGCATGGAGGTATAAACATGATGCTTTGGGGCTGTTTCTGTGCAAGTTACAAATATAAATATTAACAACAACTTCATCAGTGCCCATCAGTGCAGCCTCACCTGTGCCCATCAATGCAGTCTCACCTGTGCCCATCAATACAGCCTCACCTGTGCCCATCAATTTAGCCTCACCTGTGCCCATCAATGCAGCCTCACCTGTGCCCATCAATGCAGCCTCACCTGTGCCCATCAATGCAGCCTCACCTGTGCCCATCAATGCAGCCTCACCTGTGCCCATCAATGCAGCCTCACTTGTGCCCATCAATGCAGCCTCACTTGTGCCCATCAATGCAGCCTCACTTGTGCCCATCAATTCAGCCTCAACTGTGACCATCAATGCAGCTTTACCTGTACTCATCAATGCAGTCTCACCTTTGCCCATCACTGCAGCCTCATCTGTGCCCATCAATGCAGCCTCACCTGTGCCCATCAATTCTGTTTCACCAGTGCAGGGGAAGAGAGAGGAGATGAAGAGGAGAGCCAGCCGGATAATCAGAGAGCGGGGAACGTCGCTGTAACAGCTTTCATATGAATTGCACTCACGGTCAAACACAGTCCCACCTCCTGGCCCGGGTACTTTGATTGGCAGAACACTGGTCTAATGCCAGGACGTGTGGCGTCTATCAAAGTACCTGGGCTAGGAGGCTGGACTGTGTGTGACAGCAAGTGCAATTCAAATTACAGCGATGTTCCCCCGCTCTCTGATGATCATGCCGGCTCTCCGCTCTCTTCCTCTGGGCGATCGCTGGGGAGAATGGCTCCCATTTAACCACACCTGCCGGCGGTCTCTCTCTAGACCAGGGGTGTTCAACCTGTGGCCCAAGACGGCTATGAATGCAGCCTGACAAAAAAACGTAAGCTTTGTAGACATTTTTGCAGAAATGCATTTACACTTAGCGAACACATGCAGCTGAAGTAAAATTTGACAGTGTTTTTTTGCTGGACTTTTAGAAGTTTTATCTTCCCAAAGAAAAATATCTTCACAATCACACCTTACATCAGTTTTTGGCAGCACCTATATTTGTGAGCAACCATTTTCAAGGCTATAGCACACGAAGGGCAAAATTAGAACCAAATATCTGATTAGCCCCTTGAGATGTCATTGAGACTATTACATCCATTGAACCAGATATTGATGTGTTAGTTTATCAAAAACAGTGTCAAATATTGCACTAGTTTATATTGCCCTGTTTCACTTTTCTAATAAAAAATAGGTACATTATCTATATCAGTGATTGTTAACTTGTGATCTGCCCAACTTTTAGTGCTCCTCAGCTATCCTTATTGTTTGTGTATTTCCAATGTGGCCCAGGAAGGTCAAAAGGTTGGACACTCCTGCTGTAGACTCTTCTGAATTGGGACCTCCTATTCCTGTTGTATGGAAAGAGAAGATACAAACAGTATATTCCTTGAAGGATCATCCTCAAAAACATTATGTCCTGTTCTTGGTCAGTGTAACAGAACATGCACCTATAAGTACTTTCTCTTTATAGAGTACCGTATATACTCGAGTATAAGTCAAATTTTTCAGCACATTTTTTTGTGCTGAAAGTGCCCCCCTCGACCTATACTCGAGTCAACCAAATTTGGAGTGCAAACCCAGTGAACTAGCACTACAACATATCCAAAGCTGGAGTTCCTAGCACCAAGTGGCCCCGAGATACAGGGCCCCAAAATCGGTTCGGAAAATGTCATTCTCTGCTGCAGAAAAGTGCTTGACATTTTCTGAACCGACTTTGGGGCCCCATATCTCAGGGCCACTTGGTGCTAGGAACGCCAAATTTGGTGTGCAAACCCAGTGGAACTAGTACCATAACATATCCAAAGCTGGGATTCCTAGCACCAACTGGCCCTGAGATACAGGGCCCCAAAACTGGTTCGGAAAATGTCATTTTCTGCTGCAGAAAAGTGCTTGACATTTTCTGAACTTTTGGGTCCCTGTATCTCAGGGCCACTTGGTGCTAGTAACCCCAGCTTTGGAAATATTATGGTTCCACTGGGTTTGCACACCAAATTTGGGGTTCTTAGCACTAAGTGGCCCCAAGATACAGGGCCCCAAATTTGGTCAACTGTGTCTATCTGCAGCAATGTCATTTCGGGACCCTTTGGGTTCAGAGACCCCAAATTTGGCTGCAGCTAGGGGGCATCTAGGAACCGTTAACTACCGAGTTTGAAGTTCAGGGGATCTATGGCTGCAAATGGGCACAGTGAGGCATGCAAATGGGAACAGTGATGCTGCAAATGGGCATTGTTGACCCTCTTTTCCACTTACAGTAGCTGTGCATTTCTCACCCTCGTCTTATACTCGGGTCAATAAGTTTTTCCCAATTTTGTGGTGGTAAATTAGGGCCTCGACTTATACTCGGAACGACTTATACTCGAGTATATACGGTACTTACATTATCTTTGTGTATTTGGAAGAGCTCCTGGGAATGGTTTTAAGATCACACATTTTTGAGGTGCATATTAGATATGGGAGGTCATGAACCTATCAGTGTTAAAATGTTTCTACAAGTGGAAAGGAAAAGGGACACATGCTAACACATCTTTGGAGACTTTGTGGCACAGTGTTATATGTCTGTTGAGATCCATAATATTATTTCTTTAGGAAGGTTATGGTTGCTGGCAGTTTGGTTGTAAAATAATTTCCCCAATATAAGTGAACATAGGATTTGTCTCATTTATTAGAAATCCAACTACCCAGATTATTTTGAGGTGATCTTCATAAGTCAGTGTGCCAAAAGACATCATCTTGTGTACATCAGGAGCTGTGCAACTGAGGCTATTCTGACCGCGTGCGGTACCACGTCTGCCATTTCATCATGGACAGCAAGTTAGAGAGCAAACGTGAAATTCTGCGTGAAACTGGGCAAATCTGCCACAGAAATGTTTGACATTATTCGGCAAGTTTACGGTGATGCTGCAGTGAGTAATTTGAGGTGTTTTGCGTGGCACACGCACTTCAAGAGCAGAAGAACAGCAACGGAAGACGAGAGATTAGGAAGACATTCAACAAGCTCAACCCCCGAAAATGTTGAACCCATTCGGCAACTTGTGCATGATGATCGTCCGAGAACAGTCACGAGTGCCACACAAGCATGTTAGCATGCTTGTGGTAATGCACTAGACATATGTCAAGGGGGAGTTCTTGAATTCTGACATTTTTCTAACCCTCATTTACAGTATGCTTGTTCTGTCTGTGAGTCAAAAGTATTAGAGCCGCACACTGCCAGGCAACTAGACTTTTGGAGGCAAAGAGGGAAGCAAGAGTAATGTTGGCTGAATAGTATACAACTGCAGCTGTACTTCCAAATCAAGTTTCTCATCATATGACTACTATTGAGCATAATCTCCTAAAGGTTGTGCTACTTGTTTCACCTGAGGCGGGTCCAAAAATGCTCAACTAAACTCAATAAAACATGTATTCTGTCGCAATGTACTGCTTGAGAGTCCATTCACACTTGTGTGATTTATAATGTGACTTTGAACATCAAAGTTGCATGACAAATGGCACCCCATTCTTTTCAATGGCACCCATTAAAGTCGCAAAACAACTTTGAAATGGTGCCTGCACTACTTTGGTGTGACTTTGATCCATAGAATGTAAGGTCAAAGCAAAATCGTGCCAAAGTCGCACTGGAAATCATGCGATTTTGGAGATACGCTAATGAGAAAGGAGCCTAAAAGTCATTTCACTGAGAGAATTTTTTTTTTTTGCTGTTAATTGTCCTGCTCTGTTCCCTTATTTTGCCCCAAAAAAAAGGTGGCAACACTAACTACAACACACAACTGTTCCTATTTCTTTAATGTGGTACACTAGAACACAGCTTAATTTTTCTTTGCTGTGTGTTGGCTACCATTTAGAATGAATGGCACCACAATGCACATATAGTACATTGCATTGTCATAAGATGTGATAATAATGTGTATTACCACAATGCACGTATATGAATTTAGCCAATTTATTTTTTCTGAAATATGTAACAGCTACAGAAAGGAGAAGAATATCCTAGGAATTATAGATTTGTTGGTTTTTGCAGAGTGGTTTTTTTACCACACACCTTAAAAACACTCACACTGTGGCTATGCCCCTAATGTACCACTGCACATTTGCTGCCTATGGTGATGCTCCCGGGTGCCCCCAATCTTTTAGAATCCTAACAACACCCCCAGCTATAGAATTATTTTCTCTCACCTTTACTACATGCAGTTTTAATGACTCCATGGAAATAAAGGAACACTATTGAGAAAGAACAACTTGTCCTTCTCTATTGCTTTTAGCTGGGCTGTGCTTTATGCTTGATGTTTTATGTTAAAAAAAAAAAGGTCCAAAAAAAAAAAAACTGCAAATACATAGTTCCAAAAATATTTCTTTGTGTAATAAGAGACTGTACATAAACTCACAAAGTCCTTTCCAACTTGAAAGCACAATACCAGAATGCAGTAATCAACTTATGATATGGCTTTGGACCGCCATTAAGGAATAATGGCTATGCCCTTTCAAAAGCACCAATCAGCAAAACAAAAGGGTATACCATAGTATAGCTTTGAGTAACAATACTGCTTGTGTGGGCTGAAAAGAAAATCCAGCAGCTGAACAAGGGGTTATTTGGAAGTAAAATGTAACAACGAGTACTCATTAGAAGTGCAGAAAATGTAAAATGATTTCCCGCAGCTCTGAAAAAGAGACTTAGCTTTGAGTGTGTACATTTTTTTAAGGTGTTAATCATCAACATAGGAAAATGAGTAAAAAAAGCAGCTTCCGTTACCATTCTCAGCAGTTCTGTGTACGGGAAATATATTCACTTTTGCAGGCTCATAACTCAAAGGGAGTCAGCAACTTAGCAGCTGATCGATCATTTGAGTCATTTTATATGGGAAGAGTAGTATAGTAGAGTTGTCTTTTTGATGACTCCCTCTTACCAAACTTTTTATAGTACAGTGTTCTTTATCACTGTACACACTGTGCTTCTGCTGTGTTAGACATTGCTGTAGGACACAAGATTTGTACCTTGTCCTCTAATGCTTTGTCCACGTGTGCTCAGCTTGCATAAGAACAATGTATATAGCAACATTTTAAAAGCATTGGCAGAGCTTTCGGCAAGCTTACTTACTTACAAATTAAGGATGTTAAAGAGGAGCTTCACCCCAAACAAATCTTTTTTTTTCTCATCTTCTCTGATGTCATTGGGAGCACAACTGTCTCTTCCAGGTTCAGGCAACCAACCTACCCCACCCTCCTATCTCAAACAAAATGCCCAGCTCCATTTTTTGGACATTCTTTACCTCTGCATGGATATCCCAGGAGGTTGTGGGAGTAGAGACATGTCATTCCTACCTAGGCAAGAATGGCATAAGGACCCAAATAAAAAATGATATTAGAAACTGAAGTAAATTTAAAAATCTGCACTTTAATCACTTCCTGCCCGCACGCCAGTCATTGTGCTATAGGCCGGGAGGCAAGCGGTTAAAGTGCAGAGGTTTTCATTTTCATTGATCTGAGTGGACATCATATGACGTCCTTCAGAACAAGCCGCTCGTGCGTGCACCCCGGGGGTGTGCACCGCGGTAAGGACACACCGCATCTCTGTACACGGTAAAGTACCGGTTATAGGCATTCCTCTCCTCACGTTGACAGCGCGCTCATTCCTTTCCTCACGTTGACAGCGTGCTCATCAGTGCCGCATATCAGTGCCACCTATCAGCGCTGCACATCAGTGCTGCCTATCAATGCCCATCAGTACTGCATATTAGTGCCTCCTCATCAGTGACACCTCACCAGTGCCCATCAGTGCCCGTCAGTGCAGCCTCATCAGCACACATCAGTGAAGGAGAAAAATCACTTATTTAGAAAATTTTATAGCAAACTTTTTTTTCTTTCAAATTTTCAGTCTTTTTTCATTTGTTTAGCAAACTTAAAAACCCAGTGGTGATTAAATACTACCAAAAGAAAGCTCTATCTGTCTAAAAAAAAATGATAAAAATTTCATTTGGGTACAGTGTTGCATGACCGCGCAATTGTCATTCAAAGTGCTACAGCGCTGAAAGCTGAAAATTGGCCTGGGCAGGAAGAGGGTAAAAGTGTCCCGTATTGAAGTGGTTAAAATTGTAGAGGTTTGCAGGGAGGGCAATTTTAGTGTGAATATCCACTTTAAACACCTATCTACATGGCAGTGGTGTCCCTTTAAACAAACTGCTAGGTTTGAGTTGGTTTAAGTGGGCTTCAGCACTACCTGAAGAACAACTGCACTTTGAGACAAAGCGCACTTATACTTTTTCCCCTTTTGCTCTGACCTAAGTGATCCCACCCTTCCCTTCCACAGATGTATATTTACTGAGATCTTAAGGCTGTGGCCTCTGTTGTTTGTATACATCCAGTGGTGAAAGACTCCCACTCCTGACTGCGTCTGCGCAGTACAGTCTCATGGACTTCTATAGAGCCAATTCCCAGCTGGGCCATGAAGGTAAACGAGCCCCATAAAAGTCTATGGGGCTGTACTGTGCAGGTAGTGAATATTGTTATTATACATGCTTTATATAGCGCCAACAGTTTGCGCAGCGATTTACAACATGAGGGCAGACAGTACAGTTACAATACAATAAAATACAGGAGAAATTTAGAGGGCCCTGCTCGTTAGAGCTTACAATCTAGGAGGGAGGGTCAAGTGATACAAAAGGTAATAACTGTGGGGGATGATCTGATTGAGAAAGTAAAAGTACAGTTACGTTCTCTGAGGAGAAGGGTTTTCAGGGATCATCTAAAAGCAAGCAAAGTAGGAGATACTCAGACAGATTGGGGTAGGGAGTTCCATAGGATAGGAGAGGCTCCGGAAAAGTCCTGGAGGCGAGCATGGGAGGAGGTGATGAGGGAACTAGAGAGCAGGATGTCTTGGGAGGAATGAAGGGAACGAGTAGGTTGGTATTTTGAGGCTACGTTAGTGATGTAGCTGGGGGCTGAGTTGTGGATGGCTTTGTAAGTTGTTGTTAACATTTAGAATTTAATTTGTTGGGTAAGTGGAAGCCAGTGAAGCGATTGAAAGAGAGGGGTAGCAGACACTGAGTGGTTTGATAAGATGGATGAGCCTGGCAGCAACATTCATGATGGACTGAAGGGGGGATTGTCTATATAAAGGTAATCCCGTGTGTAGGGAGGTGCAGTAGTCAAAGCGGGAGATAACCAGGGCGTGAACTAGGAGCTTTCTGTCATTGGTTAGGAAGGGGCGTAATTTTGGAGATGTTGTGGAGGTTGAGGTGGCAAGATTTGGAAAGTGTTTGGACATGGGGCCGAAAGGATAGTTCAGAGTCCAGGGTTACACCTAGAACCTTGGCATGCAGGGACGGGATGATAGTAGTGCTATTGATGTTGATAGAGATCATGAACTCAGTTTTGGATAGAGCTCAGTTTTGGATAGATTTCGTTTGAGGAAGTGGTGTGACATCCAGGCTGATATGTCTGTTAGTAAATTACCATATTTATCGGCGTATAACACGCACTTTTTTCCCCTTAAAATCAAGGGAAAATCGTGGGTGCGTGTTATACGCCGATCTCCGCTGATTGTGAGCGGAGAGATCGCTGCCGAGATACACATAGCCGAGTTTACTCGGCTACTCTCTGCTCCGCTCACAGTCACGCCCAGTCCCGCCATTGGACCTGTGTTATGTCCATCATAGGGCGGGACTGGGCATGACTGTGAGCAGAGCCGTGAGGAGCCGAGTACACTCGGCTAAGTGTATCTCGGCGGCGCTCGCTCCGCTCTGCCCAGTCCCTGCGATCTCGGTGGCACTCGCTCCACTCCGTCCAGTCCCTGCGATCTCGGCGGCGCCAATTTTAAATCCATCCAGTAACACTGACAAGGCTGCAATGGACACTGGGGAAAGGCTGCACTGGGGCAAGGCTGCACTGACAAGGCTGCAATAGACACTGGGGCAAGGCTGCACTGACAAGGCTGCAATGGACACTGGGGCAAGGCTGCACTGACACTGATAAGGCTGCATTGATGGGCATTTAAATGTAAGTTTTTTTTCCTTAAACTTCCCTCCTAAAAGTTTTTTTCTTTAAAATTCCCTCCTAAACTTGGGGCGCATGTTATATGCCGGTGCGTGTTATACGACGATAAATACGGTAGTTATACATGAGAAGACTGAAGGAGTGAGCTGACGAATAGAGAGATGTAGGTTTCGTCAGCATAGCGATGGTATTGGAAGCCATGGGAGGCCATTACCTGACCCAGGGAGGAGGGACCCCAACAGAGAAGGGGAAAGGAGAGGAGGAAGTAGAGTTGTGACACTGAAGGTGCGGTTGGATAAATAGGATGAGAACCAGCAAAGAGTACAGTCTCGGAGACCAAAGGCAAGGAGTTTTTTGAGGAGGACGGGGTGGTCCACTGTGTCAAAGGCAGCAGAGAGGTCTAAGAGTAGGAGTACAAAATAGCGTCCATTGGATTTAGCTGTTAGATCGTTAGTGAGTTTTAGGAGAGCAGTTTCCCGAGAAGTGTTGAGAGCGGAATCCAGACTGAAGGGGATCAAGGTTATTCTTTGCGAGGTGGTCGCTCAGTCGGTTGTAAACCAGACGTTCAAGGAGTTTGGATAAAAAGAGGAGCAAGGAGATGGGGCATTGCTTGTTAAGATTGGCGGGGTCTAGTGAGGACTTTTTAAGAATGGGGGTGACTAATGCATGTTTTAGAGAGTTTGGGAAGATGCCAGAAGAGAGGTAAAGATTAAAGATGTGAGTTAGGGAGTGTAGAATAGTGCCAAAGGGTGAACGTAGCATTTGTGAGAGAAAAGGGTCCAGGGGGCATGTGGTAAGGTGGACGTTAGAGAAAAGTTTAGCTACCTCGGGGTTAAAAAAAGGAAGAAAGTAATGATTGTACTTGTGGACATGGGGTGTTAGGTGGAGAAGGCATCTGTACAGTGGAGATCTCCTCACAAATTGTATCAAGATTGTAGAGATTACAGCGCATGTGAAATGGTATAGGAAGTTCATCCACTACTGGGGGAAGGCGTTCGAGTCGCAGGTGGAGAGGCAGCTGATGTTCCCGGCTGCGCTGGTGGCTCCCAACGCTACCTGGTTCTCAGATTCGGCTCAGGGTAGGCTGGTCACATCACTTCCGGATGGTGAGAGAGTGGAAAGGAGCGTGCGTTCGGAGCATGCGTGCTCCTTCATCGGGCCCCTGAGCCAGAATGAACCTCCTATACCATTTCACATGCGTTGTAATCTCTACCAACTTGTGAGTTTAAAATCGTCTGTCCTATAATAAAATGTTTTTATCACGCTGCACTTAGATGGCGCTGCTCTCCTCTTTGTTTTTTACTGTCTACAGAGCTCCTTCTAGCTTGTTATGAGCCGGCAGCCATCCAGTCAGCCCATCTGTGACCATCTACACAGCTCTTGCTGCATTTCAACTCTCATGCACGGACGCCCCACTATAGAGAGTGGATTAATCGCCCATTTCTCTCTATTTGAGCTGACAGAGCGCACATGAACATATGTATGCTTTATAGCATTCCCCCTTTGCTTCATCTCTAGCAGCTACATAATAATTTATGGAAAGAAAACATACTAGCTAGTAACAATTCAAAACACTTGATTTTTCTGTGTTTTTTCCGGAAATTTTTAAAGTTGGTGGTCTCTATATAGGTTTTGACAAAGCTACTCAAGGTCTGCCAAAAGCGTCACAAATGTTTTTCAACAGCTTGCTGTACACACTGCTCTTATACAAGATGAAGCCTGTGTTAACAAGGTCTAAAGAAAATAATGGCTTTTGGACAATTTAATATTATACTTTTTTTTTTAAAGGAGAAGTATAGGAATTGAAAACAACAAAGATCTATACTCACGTACCTTCTGCAGTATTGGTGTAATGCTGCAGCTATTGCCCGCTGGCTCTAAGCCCAAGAACTGAACGATCACATGACCGCTGATCACTCGGTTCTCAGTCTTCCCGAAGCAGAAAGTGGTTACCATCACTCACAACTCTCTGCTCTGCCCCTCCAGCGCTCTTTGGAGCACCAAGCTGGGAAGGGAGCAGGATCGGCTGACTCAGGCTCTCAGCACACCTTATTGTCAGGAGCCTTCCAGAGTCTGGAGCAGCTCTATGATGTCAGCCAACAGCGGGCTTTAGCAAATTCTGGGCCACCAGAGAGCAAATGTAATGCCGCGTACACACGGTCGGACTTTTCGGCTACAAAAGTCCGACAGCCTGTCCGACAGGCTTTCGACGAACTTTTGTCGGACTTTTGGCGGACTTGCAGCAGACTTTCTTACGAACGGACTTGCCTACATACAATCACACAAAAGTCAGACGGATTCGTACGTGATGACGTACACCGGACTAAAATAAGGAAGTTGATAGCCAGTAGCCAATAGCTGCCCTAGCGTGGGTTTTTGCCCGTCGGACTAGCACACAGATGAGCGGATTTCTGGGTCCGGTGTAGTTACGACGTAAAGATTTGAAGCATGTTTCAAATCTAAAGTCCGTCAGATTTGCGGCTGGAAAAGTCCGCTGAAAGTCCAGGGAAGCCCACACACGATCGGATTGTCAGCCAGCTTTAGTCCGTCGGCGTACGTCGGACTTTTGTAGGCGAAAAGTCCGACCGTGTGTACGCGGCATTAGTGTATTCCTGTGATCCAGAAGAGAAGAATGGCCAAAAAGCTTTGTCCATACTTCTTTTAATTTTAAAAGCTTTAGATCAAATTTCTGCTGTATTTGTTTAAATTGTGTATTTCACTATTAGCCTCTATTAGAGTTCATCTTTAAACTTTTATCTGTACATGATATTTATTTTCTTAAACAGGTGTGCTTTACAACAATACAAATATATACTTAGTACAAATGTAATGTTTATTCACAGCCGGTAATAAACTGACCATAACGTTTTCCCCGGGCACATGCTGAAACACCCACAGAGAAGAGCAGTGAATGATTGCCCCGCTTCTAGAATGCATCATCTTGTTTCTTTAAATAAAGAAAACTCCTTTATCAAGAGATGGAGAGCATTCTTTCTATGTCAGGCTGGCACAGCCGCTGGTTGTCTTCTGAAAAGATATTGACAGTTCTGTATTGAATGATGAGCTGGAGTCCATGAGGAAGGAAGGGACAACATGCAAGAGTACACATCTGATTGCTGCCCCCAAAAAAATGTTTGGGGGGGTTATATTCAGTTTTATTATCCTTTAGGCTCGGTTTCCACTATTGCAACCCCAATGTTGGATGATTTTTTGCCGCGATTTTACTGCGATTTTTTGCCGCAACTTGAAGCAATGCCTGTGTATTCTTGAGGTCTATGGGACCAAGGTAATGCAGGGACTACTTTGAAGTCGCACAGATATGAACGGTACTCATTGTAAATCATGGGGTACGACTTGTCATGCGACTTTTCAGTCCCAAGTCGCATGAAAAGTCGCACTAGTGGAAGCCGAGCCTTAATGCTGACATATATTTAAAAGGTACTTGGCGGTTTGCCATACATGCACGATCTGTCACGAACACTCATTTGTAATTATAAAATAGGCAAAATTGAGAGAAATTTTGATTTCTATGCATTTCAAGAAAATTTTAGGAGTGGTTGGAAAAATTACAACATTTTAGTTGAATGCATGTAAGTCAATAGCGAAGGTAGGGAAATTAAGGTGGTTTTAAAGGATGCAATGGGCCTAAAATGGCTGGTGAGGGCTATGCAACCAACCTGGACCTGTTCTTGTGCCAAAAATTTACCCCTCACGAGAACAAAATTAAAAATGCAAGGAAGAAGCGCACAAAACTACCAAATAAACAAAGAGAAAAAAAAATACAAAGACTAAATTAAATAAACTAAATTCCCCCAAATAGGTAGAATTTTTTGTCAACAAAAAAAATGCCTATGTAGCTCAGTTAGAGTGTTTCCACCAACAGTAAAATCATTAGTTTTGCAGTGAAATCTATACATCAGGTTAAAAATAAAAACAACGGAGAAAGAAAAAAGGGACAGAGGTTAACATACAGAAAAGAGCCAACGGAGCTATATAAAAGAGTATTTTATGATTCATTCCAAAACACACAAAACCCACAGTGCAATGCCTAATGGCTCAGTGATCTATCAGTAGGTGGAGGCATTGCGTAAATGGGGGACATGGGTGTATATATAAGAAAATGATGACCATGAGACACCATAAATTATTGTGCTGGACAGCATTGCAGTGACAGGTCATAAAACCAAACCTATACGCTGATAGCTTATTTCCTGCTACATATAACGTTTACATTTAAGTGGTTGTAAACCCATTACAACCACTTTAACCTACAGGTAAGCCTAGAATAAGGCTTACCTGTAGGTGCAAGAAATATCTCCCAAACCTAAAAGGTTTAGGAGATATTTGCAGAAATAGCAGCACTGATGTCTAAGGCGCATGCGCCGTAGACATCGGGCGCAGGCGCACTGAGTGTGCCATTTCTAATGGTGATCATGCCGTTAGTGGCGGCAGCAGCGTGCATGCACGGGAGTGACGTCATCGCTGCCCTGGCCAATCACAGCGCCGGAGCAGCGATACCCGGAAGACATGCCGAGTCAACATGTCAGGCGAAGGAGGAGGTAAACGAGGGTCACTTCAGGGGCTTCGATCTCAGGTAAGTAATTCATAATGAGCTAGAATGCTATGCATACTAGCTCATTATGGCTTTGTCCTGCAGGGTGTTTTTTTTTTTTTAGAGGGTTTACTTCCTCTTTAATGCATGCCACTATAAAGGGGGGCTGTGATGTGAAGGGGAACTGAGGACACTGTTGGACTGCTTTAATGGGGGGGCTGTAATGTAAAGGGGAGTGGGACTATGATGTAAAGAGGGACTGTAGACACCAATGTAAAGGGGGGGGGGCTGTGATGTGAATGGGGGCTAAGCACACTAATGTAAAGAGAGGCTTCAAAACATGAGATTCGGACCTCTGCCGGGGGAAAAATTTATTGACTGGACCTCTGTAAATTTTAATTCAAGACCCAGATCTAATTTACACACAGTTGATGCAGAGGAAGACAAAAGCTCCTATAAAGAATGGTTCAATTTGTTACTGCAGAAGAGAACATTCCTTCCTGATCCCCTGAAGGTAATCAGATATTCCTTAGATCAACAATCTGGTGTTCTTGATTACCTATAATTATATTTTCGGGAGCAGTGATTTTAATAATGCTTACATTTTTTTGTAACATAATCTGCCATAATCCATGTAATCCCCCCATCCTAGTCTCAATACTTCGTCAGGCTTCCTGCAAACCTCTCCCCTAGCAAAGCAGACCCCCCCCTTCCATGTACGCGCAAAACCATCTTTAGCATAAAGGTTATACCCCAATGAAAAGTCAGTCTAGTGTTCTAAAAACCCAAATCTTTTACCAGGTCTCTAGCCATGCATTCAGTTGTCTAAGCTCCTACTGCCTTTCAGGCATGACATAGACAAAATTCCAGACAATATAACGTTGGTGGTGCTTTCCTTCAACTTGCAGCCTAGTTCTTTTTTTATTCTTAAAGTAATTGTAAAGTTTAAAATGTTTTTGTTTAAGATTAACAAACATGATATGCTTACCTGCTCTGTGCAATGGAATTACAGAGAGCAGCCTGCCCCTCCTCTCCTTGGGATCCCTGTCGGCACTCCTGGCTCTCTCTTCTCAGTGTACCACCATAGGAAGCTGTTCCACCTGTGAGCTCGATCCCGAGCTCCACCCCCGCTCACTCGTCACAGAATTTGACTGACAGCAGCAGGACCCAGTGGCTCCAGCTGCCTCAGCAATGCCTAGATGGGGAGATGCTGGACCAAAACAGCTGGGTCATGTACAGCCCCTCCCAGTAATTTATCTACCGGGTCCACCTTGCGTCAAATGATGGCACCAGGAAGACCGCAAACCATTTAGCTAAGACAATCCTGGTAACATATGATCAGTCGTCCTCCAGATTACAGAATCCCTAATAACCACCAACTGTCCTGGCCTTTCTGCATTACCCTCACTACCTTTTCTAGATTGGCTGCTTTCCTGGCAGTTCGGGGTAGCAGCGACATCTAGGGCTGCCACCACCGAGTCTGCCACACACACCCTCATCCAACTTGCCAAATTTGTTTGCGTGCTCACAGGACTGATCTTCCTTTTCTGTGAGCCTCTACTACTCTCTCTAACTACAGCGAACCATCTTCCTACCTGATAATCCAGACTTATCGGTCCTCCATATCAACCCCATTAAGCACCTGTTCAGTGAGCAGAAGACTACTTTCAAGGTTGTCAGTTTCCCTCAGTGTTGCAATTCTCCCCTCCAGGTCACTAATGTAAATGTGCAGAAGGGCAACCTACTCACACCTGTCACAGCAGTGTTCATCCTGAAGCGTTGCTCCATTACTGAATACAGCACATGTGTGCATTAAGCAAAACATTCAACCTTGCAAGCGCTCATTATCCCAGTTACAATAGCTTGCAATGGAGGTGTCAATCTAAAACAGGGTTCTGGCTGGCAGGAGTAAAAAAAATAAAAATAAAAACACTGGGTTGAAATGATTAGTATGCTACTCCTTAGCTATCCAATAATAGGCTGTGGCATCAAAGACCCGTCTACGCTGCTAGGAAGTGAAGCCAGGATAACAAGAATGGGTCAACAGAATTACTAATTTTTGGGCAGGTAAAAATTCACAGATATATAAAAAACTAATAAAAAGATATTTACAAAAAAAAATTAAAATTCACAGATATTTACAGGTCTGCTTTAATGACGATGGATAAATAGATATGTGATTGATTACCCCACATAATCCTCCTAAACATCCTCTATTTTCAGAGCAAACATACAAACATCTCCAAAAGCCACATAGGAATAGAATGTTAATTAGAACAATCTTAATTTCACATAATGTGCATGTCTCATTGTTTTCTATTTCTCAAAATGACACCCATTATTTGATAATTTACTCCACTGTGATACGGCATCACTGGGGCTGTATTAGCGGCGTGCAGTGAGGAGACAAGGATGCGTTAAATGATTAGCGAAAACAAAGACTGATTTGTTTACCGCTTCTTATGAGCCTTTCTGCCAGCCACTCATTCTAGAAGAAAATTGCCCGGGGTACAAGGTGCCTTTGAAACAGCCAAGATTTGTAGATGAAGTCATTACGATCATTTTCATGCTTTATACAGTCTCATTACTATTCGCATACAAATAAGTGGAAGAATGCACAAGGAACAAGGGCCACTCTTACACCTCTCTGATGGACGTAGGTATGACTTTGCTGTGGTCTCCACAACCTGTTCGTTATAATTATTTTGCAATCTTTTATGAAACTTCAAGCAGAAGTACTCCATGAACTTTAAATATCCATATATGTACCTTGATGCATGCATAGCACCATGTTGTGTCTGCACTCAGTTGTTCAGCAATCAGAACTTGAAACTTGTTCACTATCTAACTGCAACAACATGCAACTATGGCGTGGCTCAGCCCTCTTCTTTTCTTTTTTTTTCAATTATTCACTTATTTACCATTGTTTAATGTATTCCACCTCCTGCATGGGGAAACTCAACAATGTATGTAATGTTCTGGTACCTCCTTTCATACAAAATGTCAATAAACATAATGAAACAATAAGGCTCGGTTCACACTACAGGCAGTCCCTGAGTTACAAACAGGTTTGAAGGGTTTGTTCTTAAAGTGGAGTTCCACCCACTTTTACAACTCTTCAGCATCCCTCACTAAACTGTGCACTGTAAACGAATTGGATATTTTTTTATTTTTTTTTTCTCAGCACTTACTGTATATCTGCTGTATTCATTTTTCACTTCCTCCTCCCTGGCCGAGGCCCATCGCATCATTTCCTGTTTGCAATGCCTTCTGGGAAGGGGCGGCAACTTCCTCTGACACTGCTGTTGCTATGGAAACCTGACCTGAAACCTATTACACTGCTTGTGCTGCACTGAGCATGTGCAAGATCTGCAAGGATGAGATCCAGGAAGAAATACAGTCTGGCTTCAGATGCCCAGACTTAAGATGGCCACGGCCTGCTGTAAGTTTATAAAATAACAAACTACTGCTATAAACTAACAAAACAGACCTCAGTTTACAGACTAACTTTACTAGAATACATTAAGCTTGTGTATTATAGGGGTATTTTTATTTAAAAAGTATAATTTCGGCCGGAACACCACTTTAAGTTGAACTTGTTTGTAGGTCAGAACAGGTACAAGATTTGTAGCTTTAGCCTAAAAAAAATAACTTTTAATTTTTTATAAATAGCATAGGGAAGGGTTAATACCTCTGTAACGTCTGTTTTGCTGTTTGTGACCCCATTCAGAAGATTTCACCTCACTTTCTGTCCCTATGACAATTGGATTTAGAAAATTTCTGGGTTGTTGGGGAAACAAGGATTGGGGATAAAGCTTCAGTGGAAACACCTTTTTCCCCATGAGAACTCTTATGCTGTGTACACACGACCGGTTTTGCCGTCGGAATAAATTCCGAAGGTTTCTCCGATGGAATTCCGCTCAAGCGGTCTTGCATACACATGGTCACACCAAAGTCCGACCGTCCAGAATGAGGTGATGTACAACGGGACTAGAAAAAGGGAGTTCAATAGCCAGTAGCCAATAGCTTCCGTCTCGTACTTGCTTCAGAGCATGCGTCGTTTTTGGGCCATCGGAACAGCATACAGACGAGCGGTTTTCCCAACAGGAATTGGTTTAGTCGGAAATATTTAGAACATGTTCCATTTCTAGGTCCATCAGAATTTTCGGGAAAAAAAAGTCCGATGAGGCACACACACACACAATCGGAATAGATGATGAAAAGCTTCCGTCGAACTTTTTCTGTTGGACATTCCGATCGTGTGTACGCGGCATTACAGGAGTGAATGTTCCTTCCTAGGGGTAGATTTCATCTCACTTCCTGTTGTCTCCCTCTGTTTGTAAGTAGGAGTCGTTTGTAAGTTGGATGTTTGTAACCCGGGGACCTCCTGTATAGCAATGTCAGACATTGCATGTGATTTGCCCGCACTGCTGTGCAGATCACAGATTGTATGGCTGAATTTGCATCACATTCAAACTAAAATGGTGCAGGACCCTTTTTTTTGGCCCGCACTGGAATCGGATTGGATGGGTGTTCACACCCATGCGATCCGATTCCTGTCCAAATTCACAGTTTGCACTGTAATCTGCGAACCGATCTGGGGGTGTCATTAACTTTGTATTGAAACCTGCAGAGGTTCACATAGGCCAGTGTGAACTGCCGGCGATTCAGGTGCGATGCAGGAACCAGCACTGGATTCGCAGGGTTTCCCGCATCGCACCAGTGTGAACCCAGCCTAAATGCTTTACGAAAACTTGTTGTACACACCGCGCTTAAACAAGCTTACACAAATCTACAAAGCAAAGTGAGTCTTGTTTTTTTGTTTGTTTAAAAATAATAAAACATGTCATACTAACCTGCTCTGTGCAATGGTTGTGCAAAGAGCAGCCCAGATCCTCCTCTTCTCGGGTCCCTCGCCAGGACTCCTGGCCCCTCCCTTCTGCCGAGTGCCCCACAGCAAGCAGCTTGCTATGGGGGCACCCGAGCTAAGCCACTGCTCTCTGTGTCCATTCAGATATGGAGCCGCAGCTCAGGCCCGCCCTTTCTCTCTCCTCATTGGCTCACTGACTGACAGCTGCAGGAGCCAATGGTGCCTGCTGCTGCGTCTCAGCTAATCAGGAGGGAGAGTCCCGGACAGCCGAGGCTCCCATGCAACATTGCTGGATCAAGGTGGGGCTCAGGTAAGTATTAGGGGGGCTACTGCACACAGAAGATCTTTTATATTAATGCATAAAGATAACAAAAAAACAAAAAAAAACACCTGCCTTTAGAACCACTTTAAAAAGTGGTTCTAAAGTCTAAATGCTCTACTGCCTCTCACCGATCCAATGCTGTCTCATTTGCAGCAGATGTGGCACTCAGAAAAAGGAGCGGCAAGCTCCAGTGGGGGACTCCAGAAGAGGAGGTAAGGGACCACTCTGTACAATACCATTGCACAGAGCAGGAAAGTAGAACGTCTTTTTTTATTTTGATGAAAAAAAAAAAGCCTTTACGATCACTCTAATATTGCATCTAACACCAGACTTTATAGCCCTTTCACACTGGTGCGGGCGTCGGCGGTAAAGCACCGCTATTGTAAGCGGCGCTTTACCGTCGGAATGCGGCCGCTAGCGAACGGTTTTACCCCCCGCTAGCGGCCGAGAAATGGTTAAAAACCACCACAAAGCGCCTCTGCACAGGCGCTTTGCTGGCGGTATAGCCGCGTCGTCCCATTGATTTCAATGGGCAGAAGCGGTAAAGGAGCGGTATACACTCCGCTCCTTCACCGCTCCGAAGATGCTGCTGGCAGGACTTTTTTTACCGTCCTACCAGCGCATCGTTCCAGTGTGAAAGGGGCTTTCATGCTGGATACACAGCAGCGGCACTTTCGGGTCAGTTTGCTGGCGCTATTATTAGCGCAATAGCGCCTGCAAACCGCCCCAGTGTGAAAGGGCTCTTAGGATAGAAGTAGTGGTAAAATCTCTCCAATTGGAATACAGACAGCTATGCAAAGGCTCTGCACTGCAATTCACCAGTTTTATTATTTTATGTAAAAATATAGTGCGTGCTGAGCAATCAAATATTTTTTTTTTTTTAAAATCTGAAACCATATTTTGATGTGACCCTATTTAAGTCTCTTTCATTCAGTTGCAAGAGCGGGGTAGGTTTGGGTGTATTTCTCTCCCCTTGAGTGACAGCTGTGTACAGCCAGCCTGTACAAATCAATGACAGGCTGGCTGTACAGGTATTTATGCAGATCCCATTGTTTACATGTATACCAGTATTTACACATTGCCTGGAATGCCAGTTCTTTGCATTTAGGGCGGTGCGCAAGTCCCAGTGTACTTGTAAAGAATGGGATTTGCCTACATACCCATAATGCTGTAGCTTAAGCCAGCCCGTCATTGATTTGAACAGGCTGGCTGTATGATTCACCTGTCACTCCTGGGAAAAGAAATATGCATGAATATTGGTTGTACGGACCTCTTGTGGCTGTGTACAAGAGGTTTTATACATAAATCACTCTACTGCTATCTGTGTACCTATCGGTGTCAGTCAGTCTACCTGTACTGAGAAAATGTTAGTCTTCCATCGCTGAACTGTTTTTTTTAAGATGCTAGATATTTGGCTATTACACTGATTCACTAGTTTCCAAACTTTAGGAGGTACTAACCCAGAGCAAGGAAGCAGATCAGGATCTTAAACTTTCTTCTAACTATCATCATGCTTGTGACCTAAAACAGCACCAAGGCAAGAAAAAGCCAAAAGTTGCATTTTTCAGAAGCGGGCCAGCAACATTAACCTCAGTAGTTCTCTCGGTACAAGTTTCGTCTCTTAAATCTCAGCTGCATTGGTTTCAGATAGACCTGTCTTGTAGGGAATTAAAGTGTTACTAAACCCAAAACAGTAAAATCAGTCTGTAAATTCAGTAAAGCATGCTTGTTATACTCACTGTGGATTCTAAGGGGTTAATCCTCTGCATTGTGTAAAAAAGGCTGTTTGATCCTGTATGCACAGATCCTCCCCTTCTTGTATTGCCCCAAAACATGTCCGGATAAGACAGTGTTATGCCCCGTACACACGGTCGGACTTTGTTCGGACATTCCGACAACAAAATCCTAGGATTTTTTCCGACAGATGTTGGCTCAAACTTGTCTTGCATACACATGGTCACACAAAGTTGTCGGAAAATCCGATCGTTCTAAACGCGGTGACGTAAAACGCGTACGTCGGGACTATAAACGGGGCAGTGGCCAATAGCTTTCATCGCTTTATTTATTCTGAGCATGCGTGGCGCTTTGTCTGTCGGATTTGTGTACACACGATCGGAATTTCCGACAACGGATTTTGTTGTCGGAAAATTTTATATCCTGCTCTCAAACTTTGTGTGTCGGAAAATCCGATGGAAAATGTGTGATGGAGCCTACACACGGTCGGAATTTCCAACAACAAGGTCCTATCACATTTACCGTCAGAAAATCCGACCGTGTGTACGGGGCATTACTGGAGTCAGGCTGCACATGCTCAGTTTTGTGTGTATTGCTAGAGATATTTTTTTTTCCTTGGGAGAGTGCATGTGATCCGCAGAGGGCTAATCAGCACTGTCCAGTCAGAGGGTCAGGGGTCCTGCATCCTGATAGGACAGGCAGTGCAGTATGAAAACTTCTCCTACAAGCTTTAACCAGTCACTGATCTAAGTTACAAGACTGCTACATACTGCTGATGAGAAAAGGTATTTAGCAGTTTATATTTATGAAAATGATTGCATTTCCATGTTGTGTGTGTGGGAGACCAGATATAGTGAATGGAGGGTTCTGGGTTTAATGACACTTTAACAAAGGTGAATAGTAAAGTACACCCACTGTACAGAACTACTAAGCAGTACGCAGAGCTTGTGCAACGAGCAAACATGGCTGCCCCCATGTAAATATATAATTACAAACTATAAGCAGAAATCATGTTTTTAAAACAAAAACGCACTGATAACATGAAATACATCAAGCTGATCATTATGACACATGCATCAAAAAAATGTAAATAGCACAGGTACCTTTTACAAAGTAGTTCTTTTTTTGTGGCTGTAAACACATGACGCACAAAGCCTGGCATGAAATGAAGTTCCTTCAGCTTATCATATATTAGTTTTCCCCCCCTGGACGCTCAGCTCTAGCATCAAGGACTCCCACATTCTCTTGTCTCCATGGAGAAAAGTGAGGACCAGGTCAGAGGTAATTCAAAATTGCTTGCAAAATTAAGCCTATTTGTGTCTGACTCATTCTACTCATACTCTCATTTATATATTTATGCACTGAGCACTGTGAAAAAGAAACACTTTTTCTGTTGATATTGTTGAGAAATGTTAATAAAGACGGCTTATATTCAAAACTATTAATGGAGGTGTGGACATGTGATTGTGTCATTCAAGAGTCATCAATGCAAGTTTTAATAAACCCGCCACACATTTCTACCCAAAACAGAAAAGTCACACAAAAAAGTTAGCTTAAAGGCCCCTTTCACACTTGTGCGACTTTTCCTGCGACTTGGGACTGCAAAGTCGCATGACAAGTTGTGTCCCATGATTTCCAATGAGTACCGAGTTGCACTGACTTCAAAGTAGTGCCTGTACTTTGATGCGAGTTGAGTATGTACTCATACTTCCTGCTACCCTGCGGGATGGAGGCAATCATACCAGCAATCCTGTGCTCTAACCCGGTTAGGGCCGCGGACAGTTCATCCTTAGTGATGAAGGGTGAAGCAGCAGCATTGACTGTAGGCACAATACCAGATAGGGGCAGCGGCTCAGATTGCCCGGAAGCCTCTGGTCTTTCAGGGGATACAACTGGGTTTATCAGGAACTACTGATGACATTCGGTGTGGCCTTCCCTGTAGAGTTAGTCCCGCTCCTCTTTTTTGAAGACATTTACCAGCCACAAAAAGAGTACCTGGGTGTAGTATTAAAACACCTCAGAAGGGAGACCCTTTAATAGGGCTCGCCAAGCCCCTATGTAACAATCCTGATAAGCACCTTTAGCCTGCCAAGCAACACTTGGTGACTCACGTGACCCGGGGTAAGGAAAAAATTAACTGCTGCAAGTGTCTGTTCAGAGCCTGCTCTGTGTCCTACAGCTGCCTTTTGGAAGCACCGCATGCTTGGCCTACACAGCTTAAATAAGCTGGGTGTGTGCCGTAACATTCTGTGCATGCGTGGTCCGGGTGAACGGGTGTGGCTGTATTCGCGTATGACGCGAATCCTCGTGCACCCATATAAAGGCCACTGCACATGTACGGCAAAGCTGCGTGCACCATGGCCGCCAAACAAACTGCTAAGTCCAGCGGCGCTTTTGCAAATGCATGTGTGCCATGGTGAACCAAGGCGAAACGGCGCATCGTCGCGCGCCATCATACAGGTAAAAAACAGCCAGACACAAGCAAAAAAAAAAAAAAAAGGTACACCTTGCAAACACCCACAGCTAGCGCAAAACTCCCCCGTCTGGTCACCACAGACAGGTGTCCAGCCTCTAGCTAGCTTAACTGATTGTTAGAATCACAGGGACACCCCCAGGGCTTTTTTTCTCAAACAATAGGTGCTGGAACTTAACCACGGCCCCACAAAACTCCTCTCCCTACACACACCCTCCAAATCACATCAAATAGTTCAATCAAATTTCTGGAAAACAGTAGGAGGGTCTTAAAGGGGCATTAAATACCAGGATTGCATTACATAGAGAGTGCAGAGCTGTCGCTTGTAAACACAGAAACCAGACTTCTGTGTTTACAAGTGATTGTGGTGAGCAGGCACCAAAGGGTCTGAGCCAGAGGTGGTGGAACTGAGTTCCACCAAGTTCCCCCTGAAAAAAAGCCCTGGACACCCCACAATCATAAGTAAAGGGGTTTCACTTACCCGTCAAGGCGCAGGGCAGCTTAGAAACTAAGAACCCAAACTTCACCCTTCATGGTGGGTTCCTGTCACTTGAGGACCTTCAAGGACTGGGTACCCTTTTCATGTTTAGGGTACACTCCCTTGGACCTGTACAGCACCCTGCAGAAATGCCTTAGCGCTGTTGGTGTCCAGGATTCCACTTTGTAGGGTGCCAGCGCCCGGAGTCCGCATTACAGGCAAAACCTTGCAGGATATTGAATCTTCTTTGCGAGGCTCGGGTACCATTTATCTAAGCATATAAAGCCTATGTCAAATGGATCCGATCGGTCAATCCCTTGATTCATTTAAGAACCGTTTGTGGGACTAGAGACCTGGAGCCCAGAGAGCTCAAACAAACCGTGCCATCCACCTTGCAGACACTGGTAAAAAACTGAAGTGCTTCCTGTGTGGGAGGGGTTATTTAGGGGATCACTTCCTGTCTAAAAACCTTTGGTCTACCAGTGTCCATTCACCTGGAGATGGAGTATAACCCAGCAGGTAATGAATATTAGCCCGACTCTGTGTCCCATGATGTATGAAAATGTATTTTATTGGGATTTTATGTGATAGATCAACACAAAGTGGCACATAATTGTGAAGTGGAAGAAAAATGATAAATGTTTTTCACATTTTTTTACAATTAAATATCAGAAAAGTGTGGTGTGCATTTGTATTCAGCCCCTTTACTCTGATACACCTAACTAAAATCTAGTGGAACCAATTGAACGCCACACTTTTCAGATATTGATTTGTAAACAATTTTAAAAACATTTATTTTCCTTCTACTGCACTTATGTGACACTTTGTGTTGGTCTATCACATAAAATACCAATAAAAAACATTTACGTTTTTGGTTGTAACATGACAAAATGTGGAAAATTTTAAGGGGAATGAATACTTTTTTAAGGCGCTGTATATCTTTCACTTGGGTGTTATAATTTTCACTGAGTAAATTACAGCTGGATAAAAACAAAAACTGTAGTGTTGATTTACTAAGGGCAAATAGACTGTGCACTCTTCAAAGTGCAGTTGCACTTTGCAAGAGCAGTTGCTCCAGAGCTTTGTAAATGAGCAAAAGCAATGCTGGCGTTCCATCATTCAATTATGTGCAAGCAAAAATATGGGGTTTTTCTTTTAGTTTTCCTTGCACGTTATTGGCTATTCTTTGCAAAGTGAAGCTTTGTCTCATTTAGTAAGCTCTAGTGGAACCGCACTTTGCAAAGTACACAGTCAATCTCCCTTTAGTAAATCAACCCGTGTGTCTTCATTTCAGGCTGCAAAGCAACAAAATGTGATTACTTTAAAGTTTGGCGATTTTCTTCTATACCCACTGTATATTTACTGTATTTGTTTTTATAGCTTTGCACAGGGATTTAGCAATTACACATGATTTACTCAAGAAAAAAATGCATATTTTATTAGCCCAAAAGAAGAGCACCAGTTATATTTAGTTGTTCCTTCTGTATTGTAATTGTACTGTCTCCGTTTATACAGTAAAGCACAAACTGTTGGCACTATATAAATTCTGTATAATAATTATAATTTTTAGAGCTTTAGACAGAAATTTAGCAATTGTATTCTACATGAAATACTGTAGTTTCCAGCAGAAATATTATATATATATATATATATATATATATATATATATATATATATATATATAATATATTATATACATACATACATACACACACACAGTATACAATATAAACTTTAATCTCTCATAAACTGCAAACACAATTATCCAAACACACCAATGCGGCATACAGGCTTACTTTAAAAGAATCAGGAATATGTAGGTTATTACTTATAGGCAGGTAGTGTAACAATTTTTATACTGCAAAATTACTTATCCGTAAATCTCATTGCCAAGTTCATAAAAAGCATATGGTATTGCACATTAAACCTGACATGATGTCTAAATCCCTGGGGCTCCGTTCAGTGTATTGGTGCATGCCTTGGACAACTGTGCAGGTTTTGTTCTGTTATGGTATATATAACATTTTCCTCCTGTAGAAGAAAATACCTTCTTTATAGAAAATGAGAAATGTACTAAACAACAGTTTGAACCCCAATTGAACTTTCACATTAAAGTGGTTAAGTGACTCTGCCCACTTTATACAATCCTCTTTGTTTTCTAATGTTAGGTGCCCGTGTACATGCTTTATAAAAAAAAATGCCGTCTATACCTGATTTCAGAGCGCCGCTCATGCAACTGGCTGGCTCTCTCCTCTCTCGATCTGACAGCGCTCTGAAAGCAGACGGCATTTTTTTTTATAAAGCACCTAGCTTTAGAGAACAGAGAGGATAGTATAAAAAAAGTAAAACTTATTTTAGCAGAAGGAGCGGAGGGGCAGGCACTGTCACGAGCTGACAGGCAGGGAGGGGAGGGGGGAGGGGAGCACAGAGAAGGACAGAGAAGGGCTGTGGGTGACAGAGGCATGTAAATTGACCATGGTGTAAGGGCTCAGCAGCCATGGTAAACCATGGTCAGTTTACAGGGGGGGAGGGATAAACCAGGCAGGATCAGTTAGGTATTTCAGGTGATACAGGGGGCCAAAATACACAGCAAAAGCACTGTGCTGTATAACATGCTTTAAAAGGAACAGGATCCATTTTTTTTTTTAGGTTAACATCTGATAAATACATTCCATGGGCTTCAAAACAAAAAGGTGTTCAAAGTCTTACAGTTTTTTTTCTTTAACAAGCAGACATCATGAGTAAAAAATTATGCCCACTGCCAGTATGCTGCAAAAAAGGAACCTTGTTGACTGTTTTGAAGCAGTGGTGCCTCTGCAGAGGTTCAAAATGCCCCCTGCTGAGTCAGAGCTAGAGCTCTCTATGTAGAAGGGAGCATGAGTTTTGCTGATTGCAGAGCCCCCACCGAGAGCAAGGGTCCCACTCTGCAGCTGCTGGCAGGGGATATGCTTTCCTACTCAGGCTGTGGCTGCTTTCTAAGGAAAATTAACAGTAACAGTTTGTACAATTTTTGATTTGCCGACCCTGGAATGTGTTTAGCTGGTTGTTGAGTTATCGCAGTTTTACAGAAACCTATACTGAGGAAACTATACAGGCTGCGATTTATGACCTCTTCTTCTGAAAATGCTCTACTGTCCTCTCCTCATTTTTAAAGCCTGAGACAGACAGGCAATTAGCGTTTTAGACAGTGGTCAGCATCAGCTGCCCATGTAACTCTTTCATAAAAATCTTGCGTCGACTGTACTAAAAAAAAAAAAAAGTACAGTTGTAAAGCGAAATAAAAGGCTGCATGCACAGTTTGATTGTAAGCAGCAGCAGTAGTAGCCCTGCATTTTAATTATGTCACATGCAAAATTAAATAACCACCATGTACATCTTCCATTTTAATGATGTTTGGTTTAGAAGGAGCTTCTGTACTGATGGTTACAATTCAGAACCCAGCAAAAAGTACAATTTTTTCTTCTTCTTTTTTTTTTTTTACATCAGAAGAAAGTTTTATTTGAACACATTTAGGAAATACATGTTCCATAAACACTCACAAAAGAATGCAAAGTTTTAATGTACAAAAAATAAATAAAAAAGAAATCAAATAGGCAATTGCATCTTTCAACTGCATAGAGCTCACTAAAGAGAACATACAGCCCCACCTAGTGGCTGAAAACAGAAATGACAGTGCCAATAGAGCATCATTATTGCATACTCCAAAGTCAGATAGTAATAATCAGGATTAAGTAACCAACATCATTCTACCCCAATATCCTTTCTATAGTCAGGTCTACTAGGGCCAGTCCTGGTGCATCAAGCCAACCTTCCCAAACCCTCTCAAATTTATCAGGGCATCTGTATTGGATCAGAACAAAAGTCTGATATTACTATATCTACCCCTGATCAGATTGAATATAAAAGCATGCACGCTCTGAAGTGATTACGCTGACACTAGTTCAGAATAAAAAACTTCTGTTTTAATTACCTCTTTTCCAGACTTTTATACAATTTCGTTAAACTTTAAGATGCGTCAATAAGCCTAGCGCATGCAAACCACAAAGAAACCACAAATATAAAAATACATATAGTGACAAAGTATGTGACAAAGTTTTGGCTTTTAGCTGGGACGTCCACAAGGAAGTGGCCATGTTCTTGCTTCTTTTTTAAAACGTTGGTGTTATGTTGTTATATTTTGAATGTATTCTCAGAAGCAGGCGCAAACTTATGTTAACTGTTGCAGTCCAGTTCTTAAGCAAGGGAAGGGTGAGCTTTGCAAAATATCTGAATATGTCTTAAGGCTGATAAACTGAAGCTGATATGTCAGGCACATGGTGCTGGTAAATAACCTTTTCAAATCTTAAAGTATTACAGATACGGTCTAGCCATTCCTTAAGAGCTCTTTCACACTGGGGTGGGGGGCGGCGTGGGCGGTAAAACGCCGCTATTATTAGAAGGGGTTAAATACCACCGCAAAGCGCCTCTGCAGAGGCGCATTGCTGGCGGTATAGCCGCGCCGTCCCACTGATTTCAATGGGCAGGAGCGGTAAAGGAGCGGTATACACACCACTCCTTCACCGCTCCAAAGATGCTGCTGGCAGGACTTTTTTTACCGTCCTGCCAGTGCATCGCTCCAGTGTGAAAGCCCTCGGGCCTTTCACACTGGATACACAGCAGCGGCACTTTCGGGTCGGTTTGCAGGCGCTATTATTAGCGCAATAGCGCCTGCAAACCGCCCCAGTGTGAAAGGGCTCTAAAGGAATGGAGGGGAAGTGCTTGTTCCAGTGGAGGAGAATAATTTTACAGGCCTTTTAAGGCGATTTTGTATTGCACTGCCCCACGTTCGCCGCTGGAGAAAGAGAAAAGTCAGAGGGCAGATTTTGCATGGGACAGCTGCAAATAGTAAAAATACATGGATTGTAGTAGACGGTACAAAGTCTGCAGTAAGAAGCACAAATTCTAACCACTGCATTGTATGGGTGGGAACATTCTGCTACTGGATAGAACTGCAATATGTGAAATAAAAATTTAGTCCAGTGCAAGAAGAGCCAGGCCAGCATCACAAGAAGGCTTGATCTTTTATTGCAGATTCAGAAATTTACAAATTTGTTTTTTGGAATAACGCTACATCAAAAAAGCAGAGATCTAAAACAATCGCTCTTCACTACATGTTTAGAAGCCTGCTGTGTTTTCTCTGCTCCTTTAACTCAATAAAAGTTCTCTCCGCATTGGCTCACGGTGAAAGCTTTAACTGCAAAGTGTTTTCTGATATACACACACATCCGTTTTATCAAAATTGAAATCCAGGCAAACAGCTCAATACACAGATGAAATACATATATTAGGGCCGTTTTACCTGATAAAAGGATTTGTATTGCAGCTCTGCCACACAGCACAGCCCAATCTGATAGGGGGCACACTGATGAGCTTGCCACTCATTCACTCTGCTCTCTCCTCCTATAAGCATGTTTCTTGCACTGCGCTGTGAATTAGGTTCTGCTGTTGCACATAGCGAGCAGAATGATGCCTCATCAGTTTGTTGCTGCTCTTTTATATCCAATCAGATAGCTGGGGTTGCTCTTGATGAAAATATGCTGTTGGAGTGGAGGTTCTGGATCTAGTTGAGCTGCCTGATTACTGGCTGTGCATAACTACAAATCCTTGGGCAAATAAAAGTGTCAGTTTATGATCTTTGACTGTGCATTTAGCTTTATCAATCAATTTAAAGCGGGGGTCCACCTAGCTATCGTTTTTTTTTTTTTTTGGAGTTCATTCACAAACTTTTCTTCTCATGATTATCTACTCACATGTTCTGTGTAATATGTCCGCCTGTGTCCGATTTCTTTGTAAAGAATAACTTATAAAATTCACTGAAGGCGGTTTCCATCTTCATTGTGGGCATTTGAAGCCCACAAGCATGTATTTCCTGGATGCGGTGAATGCTGTGCTCCCAGCATTCACCGAGATGTTGTGATGACGCTGTTGCACAATGCATGCTGGGAAGCCTGAGACTAGCTCCCAGGGGACTGTGGGAGGTCTGGGAGAGGCTAGAAACACGCCTACTCCCATGGGAGGAAAACCAGGAAGTGCTAAGAAGATTAGAAAAAAAAAAGGTAATTACGGCGATTTAAATTTTTTTACGCAGCATGTCAGCATCTAGGCAAGGAAGAGAATGCATCGAGATAATGTTCAAAATTTGGGTGGAACCCCGCTTTAAAAAAAAAATATAGGAAAGAGCAAACTCAGAGAGAATGTAATTGAGTATTGTCATTTTTTTTTATCGTACTTGTCATCTGAATTCTACACTGAAGTAGTTAAGGAGTCTTGCGGAGATCAAGAAGACAATAAATCATAATAAAAGCAGATAATTAAAAAAAAAATCATAATAAAAGATAATAAATCATGTGACTTTTCTCTCCAGAACCGACACATTTCAAAATTCTGTAACCTTCCATTTAATATTCTAGCCAACCTTTTTGTTTTACGTAGAATGTTATTGGATCACAGTCTGAATTGCTTCATCAAGGATGGATCAATAACACTCTGCCTAAACAATATCTTTCACTTAGAATCATTTGAGCTAATAAATAAAATTTCCTTAAATAAAGGGCTTGTGTCAGCAAAACACCAAATTTTACTTTGTTTTTTGTTTCTGAAACTAGCAAAAGTGCGCATTCACAAACCATGGTTGGATCTAGAGGGTGCTGAAATGGGCTAAGCCACCCCAGATTTTAGGTGTGCCCCCCCCCCCAAAGCCAACTGCACTTCCCCTCTCCTTATAAATGTACTGCCCAGCTTAATAGTTGATCAGGTCAGCAGAGGACCCACAGGGGTAGGGGAGGCTGCCTGTACCACCCCTCTATCTTCTAATTATTATATAGGATTTATATAGCGCCAACAGTTTGAGCAGCGCTTTACAACATAGGGACAGACAGTACAGTTACAATACAAATCAATACAGTAGGGATCAGGCCTTGCTCGTTAGAGCTTACAATCTAATCAGCTTAAATTGCCCCTCTGGGATCTTCAATATCTCCCGAGGCAGCTGGAGTTGGACGGCGGGGTGGGGATGCCTCTTTGAGGAGTGGACACAGCAGCCCAGGAAGTCTGATCTCCAGCCATGGGGTAAGTGAGGGAATTAGAAGCAAAATCCAGCAGGAGCTACAGAGTATAAAAGAGAAGAGAGGCGCCTCTAAGTGTAGCACTATGGTTACATTTAATGAAGGTACAACATTTAGAAACTCGTATGGTTGATGATTAAAAGAAGCACATCAAAGTATGCAGGCATCCGGGGTAAAGCTGTCCACATAGACCGACCTCCACCGCCGACTCTCACTGCTGTCAGTCTGCAATCGTGACCAGGAAGACTACCTTGCAGTAGAGGCTTGAAGCGCTTGTGGAGCGCAGTGTGGGCAGGACAACTTTGATAGCGGTCCAGGGGATGGTCAATGTGGACAGCTTTACCCTGGATGCCTGCATACTTAGATGTGCCTCCTTTAATCATCAACTAGTTTGCTAAATGTTGTACCTTCATTAAATGTAACCATAGTGCTACACTTAAAGGCGCCTCTCTTCTCTTTTATACTCAGTTGTGACATGACGCTACTTGTATATCAAGATATCGCTTGTATATCAAGTCAAAATGTATTTAAAAATTTTGCTTGTCTTGCAAAACGCTCTCAAACCAAGTTACTCTCAAACCAAGGTTTTGCTGTATAATCCATCTGGATGCACAAAGTAGCTGTGATGATATGTAAGGCTTTACTAACATATCAAAGTCACAAAATTGGGCTTAGGCATTTAGAATTGTTTTACCCTTACGCAAGAAGGGGTTAATGTTGAGACTTCTAAGTTTTGCATAGTTTAGTTCTTTTGTCCCCAAAGTTTTAATTGTTCTAATGTATAAATGTAAGAAAAGGGAAACCTTTGCGTTTCCCTCAGTAACCAATCAGAGTTGAGCTATCAAGTTACAAGTATAGGTTAGAAACACTAAAGCTTGGGGTAACACCTTAACTTTTCCCTAATATCTTCAACTCTAGCCAGTCTTATATCACCCAGCTCACACATCTGGGCTATTTCATGTAGCTCTGCTGAATAAAAATATGGAAAAGATTTAAGAACATCTTCAATCATGAGGGTGTACATGGTTTTTAGTGACATGACTGACATTAAACGGGTCTGTTTGAAATTTCAATCAATAGAATGAAGCCATGTATAATTTATGATACCATTGATTGTCACTGGGGTCTTTATAACTGCTGAAGTCTATAGATGTCATTTCAATCCATATTTGCAGGTCTTACAAATGTAAAGGACATGCCAATTTCAGTGTACAAAAAAATGTATGTGTTGAAGATCCATTTCTATAGTTTCTAATGACATGGATGTTTTTATAACCCTTACCCCCAACCCCTCAACCTCCACCCCACCGCTCTTCATTTCTAATGGTTTAAAAGAGTGTCATTATATAAACCAAATATTCTCCTAAGCCAAATACCAAAATAATGTGCAGTATGTGCCTTCCAGACAAAGGAGTAGGGGGAACTCCCACTTCCTATTTTTATTTATTTTTTATTCTTCCCTATGTAGCAACTGTTCAGGAACTTTCATTAAATATTTTTTATCTAAATGATTGTAGGTAAGCAAACAGGAATGTTTTTATAGATCATTTTATGTAACATCTGCCAAAAACATTTTTCCAATAACTTGGAGAATCACTTTCACAGATATCTTGTTGTCAGCAATTTTGTTCTGTTTCTTTAATGCTGCAATGTTACGTGCATTCAAAGAGTATTTTTTTTTTAAAATCTTGCCTAAATCAGTCTGTGTATAAAGTAATCAGGTTTGAACCTCGCCATCTGCTGACTGTTACTCAACACTGCTGCTCAGGTATTTGCGGTGCACATCTGTCTCAATTAAGAGTTCCTGAATAGACTGCTGGACATTCAGCTTGTGTCTGATTAACAGGTTAAAGCGGACCTTTAGTCATTTTTTTCAACTTTCCGTCTATTAAATCTTCTGCCCTTGTTGTTTTAACTTTGGATAGTAAAACATTTTTTTTCTGCCAGTAAATACCTTATACAGCCCACTTCCTATTAATTATCTGGTAATAAGCCTAGGCTTATAACATCATGCACAGCTTTCTATCACTCTAGTGAGAGTTTGACAGGAAGAGAGGAGGGATGCCAGGAAGGGAGGGGGGGGGATGAGTCATAAGAGGGCCAATGAGAGCTGCAGAGCTGGATGTGTCTCTGTGTAAATCCAGGAAGTGAACAGGAAGCAGCTTCAGCTGCCCATAGTTAAAATGAGTGCAGCCAGACTCAGTGGAAGGAGATTTCTGCAGCATATTTGGCAAGTATAGAATCACAGTATATATGACATAATATGCAAAGTGGTTGGATGGAAGCTTCAAAATGGCAAAGATGTTTTTATTACAAATTATGTGACCATACTGTGGTTCCTCTTTAAGCTGGCCAAACACTATACGCCACATGCGTCAAACACCGGCCCACTATGACATTCCATGTGGCCCTCGTACCTCTCCTGTTGCTGCAAGACCCCCCTTGTCTCTGCCCCCACCTTGTCTCTGCAATCAACAGCAAAAGAGGAGGACAGAACCCCTCCTACATACAGATCTTGCACCTCTCTATGCAGTCTCAGCACCCCCTCATTTTTGCCTTCCCTAGTCTTGGCATTCAGCAGACTCCAGGTCTCCTCTGATACTTCTCCAGACTCTACACCTTCTGCTTCCCAGCTATGACCCCAGCTACTTCCCGGCACAAGGGAAGGCAGTGCACTGTGATGTGAGAGAGGGTGCAGAACTCTTCTGATGGTGGGGGAGGGGGGCAGCTCTTGACATCTAATCTTACAAATTACAACTGGCCCTTTGAGTGCAACCCTAATGATGATGCGGCCCGCAATGTTGAGTATGTCAACCCTGCTATACGCATTTTGGCTGCTTCTTAAAGGAACAGGCCAAAATTTAGTCAGTGGGGGGCCATGTCAGATGTCAGCTGCCTCCCATCTTACATCCCCTTGGAAGAGGAGGGAGCCGGCGGAGTAAATTGTTGTCAAAAAAAGATGAAGTCACTGTTCAGGTTGTTTGACAGCTGGGGTGGGGGGGCTATGAAAATACAATAGTCACAGCGGGAGGTTCGACCATCCATGCTGTAAATGTGTGGATGGCGGAATCGGATTATGGTGTATCTGTACATGGCCAGTTTTATTCTGTCTGATTATGCCCTGGATAGAGATCTGCCTGACTATTCATGCCCTGTATTACCGGCATTGTGTATGTACTTAGCTTGTCTGTGCTTATTATGATCAACCTTTCACTTCTGTTATTGTCAGCCATTGATGTGTCTACCTACCTGGAACCTGTTTAAAGGTCAGTATGCCTATGCCTGACCTGATCAGCCTGCTACGCGTTAAATGATTTGTGAATAGCATTATACATTCCCGAGAGTTTCATAAAGTAGTTCTTTAAATCTAGGTACACTGCTTCTCATTTTACTTTCCCCTTTAATGAAGATAGACAATAGAATGGAATGCTCTGTACTTTGCGCAGCCCATCTGCATTTTTTCCGATGATGTAAAGCATAGTTATTCTTATAGAGTGACACATCTAAATCCCAACATAAAGCATTTCCTGAGCCTCATTTAATATCTTCCTGACAAGTTCTTAATCTCTGCTAGTCTGGTAAACACTGGCGTAATCCAGGGCGGCATTATTATTGACTGTGCTGAAAGATGTCCAATTAGTAGCTGCATTCAGGAGAAATGCGGCTGGATTTGCGCAGAGGAAAAAAAAAAAACCTTCACTATCCCCTTCATGTATTATTCATTTCCAATCAATCCCTTCAGTCTTGTACTTGGTAAAATGCATGTAGGAATGTACGCTGCAGCAGTTGGAAGACAATTGCTATATCTAGGTATGAGGCTGAATTTAGTAAAGCAGTTATTTTTAGATCGCCTAACTGAATATAACATGTAATACAGAGGTCAAACTGCTGTGCTTTAGCATCATTATGTACCTCCTATCAACTGCCAATCCACAACAGCCGAAGAATATACACAATGGAGTGTGTCATAACATCTCTAAGAAACTACCACCTGTCATGGGTCATGCAAACTAATGTCAACTGCCACTTATTCCTCGCTGAGCTCCTTCTTCCTTCCAAGAAAGCCGGGAATACCAACACAGCACAGTGAAATATTATCTGTAGGGAAATCTATATTCCAGCTTTAATCTACGCTGTGCATAACTTATTTTCCATTTCATAGTAAATTTCCATCAACCTTGTGTATACTTGCTGGGATTTTAACCACTTCAATACCAGGCACTTAGACACCTTCCCGCCCAGGCCAATTTTCAGCTTTCAGTGCTGTCGCAATTTAAATGACAATTGCGCGGTCGTGCTACACTGTACCCAAACATTTTTTTTATCATTTTGTTCCCACAAATAGAGCTTTCTTTTGGTGGTATTTGATCACCTTTGCGGTTTTTATTTTTTACGCAACAAATAAAAAAAGCCTGAAAATTTTGAAAGAAAAACAAGTTTTTCTTTGTTTCTGTTAAAATTTTTTATAAAGAAGTACGTTTTCTTCTTCAATGACGGGCACTGATATGGCTGCACTGACGGGCACTGATACGGCGGCACTGATGGGCACCCATGAGGTGGCACCAATGAGGTGGCACTGACGGGCACTGATAGGCGGCACTGATGGGCACCCATGAGGTGGCACCAATGAGGTGGCACTGACAGGCACCCATGAGGTGGCACCAATGAGGTGGCACTGATGAGGTGGCACTGACGGGCACTGATAGGCGGCACTGATATGCGTCACTGATGGGCACTCATAGAAGTTGATCCATCAGCCAGCTCCTCTCTAATGGGACTGTTGGAAATGTTTTACTTGATCAGCGCATGCAACCAACACCTGCAGCGCTGATCAGTGTATTGATGGGCACTCGTAGGTGGCATTGATCAGTATTTATGGGTGGCACTGATGGGTACTTATGGGTGGCACTGATTGGTGGCACGGATGGGCACTGATAGGTGGGCACTGATAGGTGGCACCGATGGACACCGATTGGTGGCACTGACACTGGTGGCACTGATGCCCCTAAGGGTGGCATTGCTGGGCATCACTGCAATATAATGGTGCCAATCAGTGCCCATTTGTGGGCACTGATTGGCACAGATTGGGCACTGACTGGGCACATTGGGCACATGCGGATGGCCATGGTGTACATACCTGGCCATCCACATGTTGCCCCCTTCCCTGGTGGTCCTAGTGGCGATCCCTGTTGGTCCAGTGTGGTCATCTGAGGGGGGCTGCGCTGATAAACAATCAGCACAGACCCCCCCTGTCAGGAGAGCCGCCGATCGGCTCTCCTCTTCTTGCGTCTGTCAGACGTGAGTGAGGAAAAGCCGATCAACGGCTCTTCCTATTGACATCATGATCAGCCGTGATTGGACACGGCTGATCACGTGGTAAAGAGCCTCCGCCAGAGGCTCTTTACCAAGATCAGTGGAGCGGTGTTATCAGACTGACACACCGCTCCACCGATCGCCGCGATGCGAGCCCCCGCGGGCGTGCGGCGACATGTTATCCTGCTGGACGTCATATGGCGCCCAGTCATTATTCTCCTTGCGTGTCCCCCTCAGATCTACAGTGACTGCACTTCCAAGTGCACTTTCAGTGCAATTTTAAGTGCACTTTGCACTTGTAGTACAAAGTGGATTTGCCTTTAGTAAATAACCCCCAGTGTGACCATGCTGGCATTTTAAATGAGAGAACAGAAGAGCAAGGGTGAAAGATAGTCACCCCTTGCTAAGCTCTTTCCAAGTGCATTTAAGCCCAGAGAATAATATAGGGGTGATTTATAAAGTATTTGCAAAGCCATCCACCCAGTGAATGTGCATGCACATCTGTTCTGTGCAAATGGGGCAAAAAAAAATGTAAATAGCCTATATCCTGTGCCGTTCGAATGTAAATAATTGATTTTGAACTGAAAATACTGCATTTGGTTACTAGATGGTGCTAAGGCTGCTTTCACACGGGGGCGGGCGTTGACGGTAAAACACGCTCGTTTTAGCGGTGCTATAGCGTCATTTTAGCAGCGCTATTCGCCCGCTAGCTGGGCACTTTTAACCCCCGCTAGGGGCCGAATAAAGGGTTAAATGCGCCCGTGTAGCGCCAATGCTGAACCGCTTTGCAGGCACTTTGGCACACTGCCCATTCATTTCAATGGGCAGGAGCGGTGTATACACCGTTCCTCCACCGCCCAAAAGATGCTGCTTGCAGAACTTTTTCTAATGTCCTGCAATCGCACCGCTCCAATGTGAAAGCACTCAGGCTCTCAAACTGGGGTTGCAGGGGAAGCATTTTTCAGGTGCTTTACAGGCACTTTTTTTTTAGCCCAAAAGCACTCCAGTGAGAAAGGGGTCTTAAGGGGTTATTTACGAAAGGCAAATCCACTTTCCACTACAAGTGCACTGAAATTGCACCTGGAAGTGCAGTCACTTTAGATCCGAGGGGGACATGCAAGGAAAATAAAAAACAGCATTTTAGCTTGTACATGATTAGATGATAAAATCAGCAGAGCTTCCCCTCATTTCAGATCTACACCTCAGATTTACAGCGACTGCACTTCCAAGTGCACTTGTAGTGCAAAGTGGATATGCCTTTCGTAAATAACCCCTTAGTGTTATAGGAAATTCTTATGATACTTAGCTACATCTAGTGGCCAAATGTGGTATATGTTCCATTTAAAAGCTATATTTGGACAGCAAAGAATATAGCTTATTTACATTAGTTTTGCCCCATTGGCACAGAACAGATTTTTTTGGGCGACACTGCGGCTCCAAAAGGTACAGCTGTCATTTAAAAGGTGCACTCTATGTATTAATATGCATTTCTTGTTATGGTATTGAAATCCTATACATTTCTGTATGTAAGCAATTGGAAACTTTCAATAAACAATCATTTAACAAGAAAATCAACCCGCTGGCTGTTCCTGCTCCAGAGAAGTTGATCCATCAGCCAGCTCCTCTCCAATGGGACTGTTGGAAAGGTTTTACTTGATCAGCGCATGCAACCAACGCCTGATCAGCGTATTCTGACAATGGAGGAGTGGATGGGGAAATCCATTTTTTTTTTTAAATTTAAATCAGGCAGCTGGCTGATTAAAAGAAAAAAACATTTTTAATTTTGAATGTGCAAACGGTCCTCTTTATCCCTCGAGTCAATGACCTGAAAAACGCAGCTGTAGCCACAACTCCAGAGCTTAAACTTTGGAGAACAAGTTAAATTAATGATGGCAGCTTCCGTATTTCTGTCATTGTAAGGCCCAGTTTGAAACCTAATCACACCGCAAGGCATAAAGAAAAAAAAATGTGGTTAGTTTAGTTATCCTGCATGTATGTGCTGACAAGGAACATGCTGGCAGAAGTGGACAGAAAGAGGAGCTTATCAATCTGCTGCTGCTCCTTCACTGCCCAATCACAGGGTGGGGTACGGGAGGTGTCCTAGCTGAGTGTTGCTAAGATACATTCAGGCCATCAATTGCTGACTGACAGGGCTGTTTAAATCTCAGCACTGGATGAACAGAAATACAAATCCTATTTGCTTTCAGTTCAGCTTAAACCAAGGGCTTTATTACTGCATGTTTATTTTGCTGGATTTTGTCCTTACAATTGGCATAAAGAACGACTCCTGCTGTTAAGACAGACGTCACGAACACAAACTACGCTTGAACTCAAACTTCAAGCACTTTGAGGTACAGGTACATAGTACTCTGTGTTACTATTCCTCCGGTGCACAGAAAGGAGACCATACATATTCATTGCTTTGAAAGACATGGTGACAGCTATTTGACTAGTAATGATTAAGTGTTTGCAGTGATCGCCAGGGCCCCGGCTATTCACGCTGCATGGAGGATAATGAAAGTGTATTGACATGCTGAATGTGCATTAATTTGCTGAACTGCTGCCAGATTAATGTGGAATATTAATTAAAAGGCCACAAATGTCAGGACAAACTGTTTTTTTTTCTTCCTCCTTCCATCTCCACACATGCTGTTTCCATAATCCTCTGACACGGATCGTTCTAGACCTTTGCATTTCCCCCGCACAAGTAATAGTCTATTATAGCTACATACTGTATTCTTTAAAAGGAAAACTGTACTGAAAGAATATGTTGGCTGCCATTGGTGACATGCATGAAACTAGAAAGCCTGATTATGGGCTATTTTTTTTTTTTTATGGGGGGGGTTAAAGTGGAACTAAAGGCACAAACACTCACCCATGCTCCAAAGGTGGTCCCGATGCCCGTGAGATCCCTCGCTGGCACCAGCATCTTTACCCTGGGTTCTTCCAGGTGCTGGACTTTGACCGATTTGATTGGCCGGTGAAGGAGTACAGTCTTCCCGACACACTGCCAGTGTACCAGAATGTAAACTTTAAAGCGGTAGAAAACCGCTGCCTTTTTTTTTTTTAACCGATTCAGGCCCCGAATATTTTACCCCCTTTCTGACCAGAGCACTTTTTGCGATTCGGCACTGCGAATATTTTTGGTAAAAAAAAGCAAAAAAAAAAAAAATCGCAATAAGCGTATATTGATCGGTTTGCACAAAAGTTATAGCGTCTACAAAATAGGGGATAGGTTTATAGCATTTTTATTTTACATTTTTTTTTTTTTGTTAGTAATGGCGGCGATCTGCGATTTTTATCAGAACTGCGACATTATGGCGAAGACTTTTGACGCTATTTTGGGACCATTGTCATTTATACAGCGATCAGCGCTATAAAAATGCACTGATTGCTGTGTAAATGACACTGGCAGTAAAGGGGTTAACCACTAGGGGGCAATGAAAGGGTTAAGTGTGTCCTAGGGAGTGATTCTAACTGTGGTGGGGGGGTGGGCTTCAAGTCACACGACAGCGGGAGCGGTGATCTCTGTCATGACACAAGCCAGAACGGGGAAATGCCTTGTTTACATCAAGTCCGCCGGTCCTGTCGGCACCAAGTTCTCTGGTCCTGCGGGCACAGTCACACTATGCGGCAGGCACGTGCGCCTGCTATCCCTGGCTCTTAAAGGGGACGTACAGTACGGCCATTTGCCCACCGCTGCCATTGTGCTGATGTATATTGGCGTGCGGAGGTCAGCAAGTGGTTAAACCTGTAAGGCAATGGCAATGTGCTAGTTTGTATCGCATGCTAGCATACCGCTGTCACTGCTGACAGGGGTTCAATCTTCACCCGGTCTTCCTTCCGGGTTCGCAGACTCCAGCTGTGTGAGTGGCCAGAGCCACAATGACATCACTCCCAAACAAGCGCACGGGAGCTGCCGTTTGCGGCACAGGACTCTGAAGTAATGGCACGGGTATGCCGTTCCTTCAGAGTACGTACGCCGGTGACGTCACTGGTTTCATCTACAATAAATATCTCCTAAATTGTATACTGTACATAAGGCTTACCTATAGGCAAAATTCATGCATGGGAGTTTACTCCCACTTTAACTGTGTATGCACAGTTCAATGTACCGTATATACTCGAGTATAAGTCGAATTTTTCAGCACATTTTTTTGTGCTGAAAGTGCCCCCCTCGACTTATACTTGAGTCAAGCAGTTTTCTGCAGCAAAAAATTTCATTTTCCGAACCGACTTTGGGGCCGCGTATCTCAGGGCCACTTGGAGCTAGGAACCCCAGTTCAACTGGTACCATAACATATCCAAAGATGAAGTTCCTAGCACTAAGTGGCCCCGAGATACGGGGCCCCAAAATCGGTTCGGAAAATGACATTCTCTGCTAAAGAAAAGTGCTTGACATTTTCTGAACCGACTTTGGGGCCCCATATCTCAGAGCCACTTAGTGCTAGGAACCCCAAATTTGGTGTGCAAACCCAGTGGAACTGGTACGATAACATATCCAAAGCTGGGGTTACTAGCACCAAGTGGCCCTGAGATACGGGGCCCCAAATCCGGTTCAGAAAATGTCATTCTCTGCTGCAGAAAAGTGCTTGACATTTTCTGAACTGATTTTTGGGGCCCTGTATCTCGGGGCCACTTGGTGCTAGAAACCCCAGCTTTGGTAATTTTATGGTGCTAGTTCCACTGGGTTTGCACACCAAATTTGGGGTTCCTAGCACTAAGTGGCCCCGAGATACGGGGCCCCAAATTCAGTCAACTGTGTCCATCTGCAGCAATGTCATTTCAGGACCCTTTGGGTTCAGAGACCCCAAATTTTGGCTGCAGCTAGGGGGCATCTAGGAACCCTTAACTACCGAGTTTGAAGTTCAGGGGACCTATGGCTGCAAATGGGCACAGTGAGGCTGCAAATGGGCACAGTGATGCTGCAAATGGGCATTGTTGACCCTCTTTTCCATTTACAGTAGCTGTGCATTTCTCACCCTCGTCTTATACTCGGGTCAATAAGTTTTTCCCATTTTTTTTGTAGTAAATTAGGGCCTCGACTTATACTCGGAACGACTTATACTCGAGTATATACGGTACATTCTGCAGGGGATTGTGAACAGGTAGAGAAGTGTATTTTATTGCAAAAGAGACATTGGGGGTTATTTATGAAAGGCAAATCCACTTTGCACTACAAGTGCACTTGGAAGTGCAGTCGCTGTAAATCTAAGGGGTAGATCTGAAATGAGGGGAAGCTCTGCTGATTTTATCATCCAATCATGTGCAAGCTAAACTGCTGTTTTTTATATTTCTTGCATATCCCCCTCGGATTTACAGCGACTGCACTTCCAAGCGCACTTGCAGTGCACTTGTAGTGTAAAGTGGATTTTCCTTTCGTAAATAACCCCCCTGTATGTCTTTTCTGCAATAATGAACCTGCCTTTTCATAATTTTTAGCCTTCATTTGCCCTTTAAATAAAAAAAAAGCAGCTCAGGCTCACTTGTTATAGGGCGTACACACGGTCGGACTTTGTTCAGACATTCCAACAACAAAATCCTAGGATTTTATCCGACGGATGTTGGCTCAAACTTGTTTTGTCTACACACGGTCGCACAAAGTTGTCGGAAAATCCGATCGTTCTAAACGCGGTGACGTAAAACACGTACGTCGGGACTATAAACGGGGCAGTGGCCAATAGCTTTCATCTCTTTATTTATTCTGAGCATGCGTGGCACTTTGTCCGTCGGATTTGTGTACACACGATCGGAATTTCCGACAACGGATTTTGTTGTCGGAAAATTTTATCTCCTGCTCTCCAACTTTGTGTGTCAGAAAATCCGATGGAAAATGTCCGATGGAGCCCACACACGGTCGGAATTTCCGACAACACGCTCCGATCGGACATTTTCCATCGGAAAATCCGACCGTGTGTACGGGGCATTAGGGTGCAGTACAGCAGTGGTTTGACAGCATTTAGTTGGCGGTATTGCCGCTTCCTGAATACCTGTTTTTTGTTTCTAACGAATTTTGAAGGGGATTACTGCACCAACACCGCAAGGGGAGCCTTTGACTGGCAGCTGTGGCATTGGCAACAATAACTTCAATGGGCAGGTTTGACAGGCAAACTCAAGAGTGCCATGTTAAATTTACCATGGCATGTGTTCAGCCCCCTCCACCTGTATGTTATCTTTTAGATGGGTGGTTGGCGGCCTGCTTTTACCTCCCTTCCGCTTGTGTAAACAAGGCCTAATGCACACTATCCATCTGGAGCTGCCCCCACATTACTCTTGGTCTTGAATTAAAGCAGTGTGAATAGCAAACTTTTAGGCTTGGTACACACACTCTGCAGTTTGCTTTTGATCTGTTTCTGCAGTGCATTGTTTATGCTTTTTTTTTTAGCCAATTTGTTGATGGGTGGATTAAAAAACGCAAATTGCGGGAAAAAAGCACTACCTGCTTTTCTGCAGCTTCTTCATTGAAGTCGATTGAACCAAAAAGCACCATTTTGCTTTTAAAAAAAAGTCCCAGACCCTTTTCAAAAATGAAGCTGCTGAAAAAAAACTTCCCTTTTTTGCCACAAGAGGTCCTCAGTCTTCCGAGTTGAATTACCCCCTGCAACACTCAAACTAGAAGATGGAGGACATACTGTGTGTGTTGGGAATTGACTGTGTAGTGGTGAAAAGAGCGTCACTGCATTATTAAGGACCACCTAGCCTAGAGAAAAGCTAAGACTTTCTAAAAGATAAGTATATAAAATAGCATGACTTGGAGGAACCTTTGGGGGAGGGAAGGAGCCACTGGTGGCGATAAGTATAGAGCCCGCATTTAGGCTTCAAAGGACAGCTCACATACATTATATTGTCAAAGTTTCTGGACACCTGACTATCACATTATTATAAGCATCCCACTCCAAATCAGTGGGTATTAATATGGAGCTGGCTGCCCGATTTGTGGCTATAAAAGCCACTACTCTCAGGAGACCACTCATGCTCTTTCACACCAATCTCAGTAGGCCATATACTTATGGATCTGGCTTGGTGACCTTCAACTCAATACTTTGAAGGGTGTCCACAGGACCTCCTATTCAGTACAGGACATCATGGCCCCACTTCATAGTTCCTCGCACTTATAGCATAATGATGAAGGGAGCAATGCCATTATCATGTCAACAGCGCCCCCAGCATCATTGAGGACCATGCACGTCACATGACCGGCTTCAAGACACCTGGAAAAAGAAAATGTATATTAAGGAAAAAAAAAATGATGCAATGGCGTGAATTTGTCTTAACCCCCTTTCCTTGGAATAGGAGAGGAGCTAGAATGCAAAAAAAGTCAGGAGTACAATCCAAAAAAGTATCCAACGCATTTCAGAGTCCAAGGTTTTGGTCTGCGGGTCTGGCAGCCTAACCAGCTGCTGCTAAGGCCTGTGTTTGTATTTCACACTAGAAAAAAATACCAATTTATGTCCAGCTCACTTCTGGCTTGTACACATTGTTGCATGTCAAGCCCTGATGATGAAGAGGGCACTTGGACCCCGAAACACATTAGCTACTTTTTGGATTGTCCCCCTCCCTATATGACTGTGCGTCTCTGCTTTTTGGGATTGTACTCCTGACTTAACGGAATAAAGTTTATCTGGACCTCTTCGCACGTGTGTGGTGCTTCAATTTTAATTCTTGTTACATATCGAGATGTAGGACAGTGCAACCAAACAGAGGAGCTGCTACTTCATGCCAGAATCAGGAGAATCAATCATTTCTGATTTGTCCATTTATCTGAATACAGTCTCAGTGCAGAGAATGTCCCTATTTAGTAACTCAGGAAACTGATATTCCATTGTAGGATTCTCCACAGCCTGAATAAGTCCCGACATCTGATATAAAAGTCAGAAAACACAAAGTCATAAAGGGAGGATGTAGATGACAGTTCCAGAGCATGCAACTTTAAAAACAAGTCAGCAATGACAGGTCCCATGTTTCCATTGCAAATGATTCCAAATTTTTGTACAAGCCAAATCTGGATCGTGACTGTTTCTTTAAGTGCAAGTGGAGCGTTTGAATGTTTCTGGTCATATGTCTATGTATAATTTAATTGCTCTTTTGCCTGCAGACACTGATGTATGTTTGCATAACCTCGTGCACGAGTGAAAATGTTCTTTCTGCAGAGAGCAAGCAGGTGTCAAGGTGTCAAGTCTAATTTTCTAACCTGCACCAGAAAAACGATAGCTAGAAGGTACTTGGCCAGAATAGGTCATGTAGACATAGCATCAGAAAAAATGTTTTCATAGTACGCACATGCATCCTAAGTAATAGGTAAGTGTGATGCTTCTGGGTATTTATCCCTTTCATGACTAAGCCTATTTTTGAAATTTGGTGTTTACAAGTTAAAATCCATATTTTTTGCTAGAAAATTACTTAGAGCCCCCAAACATTATATATATTTTTTTAGCAGAGAATCTAGAGAATAAAATGGCGACTGTTGCAATATTTTTTATCACACGGTATTTGTGCAGCGGTGTTTTAAACGCAATTTTTTTGTATAATGTGAAAGATGATGTTACGCCGAGTAAATAGATACCAAACATGTCACCCTTTATAATTGCACGCACTCGTGGAATGGCGACAAACTACGGTACCTATGAATTTCCATAGGCGACGCTTTAAAAATTTTTTACGGTTACCAGGTTAGAGTTACAGAGGAGGTCTAGGGCTAGAATTATTGCTCTCGCTCTGACGATCGCGGCGATACCTCACATGTGTGATTTGAACACCGTTTACATATGCGGGCGCGACTTCCGTATGTGTTTTCTTCGCTGCGCGAGCTCGCGGGGACAGGGGCACTTTAAAAAAATTTTTTTTTTTTTTTTAATTTATTTTATTTTTTTTTTACTTTATAAATTGTGTTTTAAAATTTTTTTTTTTTTTTTTTACTTTTATTGCTGTCACAAGGAATGTAAACATCCCTTGTGACAGTAATAGGTGGTGACAGGTACTCTTTATGGAGAGATCGGGGGTCTAAAAGACCCCCCATCCCTCCTTTACACTTCAAAGTATTCAGATCGCCGAAAACGGCGATTCTGAATACTGTGTACTTTTTTAAATTCGACGCCATTGGCAGCCGAGTAAACGGGAAGTGACGTCATGACGTCGCTTCCGCATTTACAACAAGAAGGCTGGAACGAAGCCGCTCACAGCTTCGTTCCAGCCCGCCCCCAACCCATGAAAGTACACGATTGGATACCGGGCTTCCCGATCGCACGGGAGGCCCGGTAACAGCGGCGGGAGGCGGCGGGAGGGGGGGGATGTCCCCTCCCGCTCCCCTGGTATAACAACCGAGCGGCTTTTAGCCGCATCGGTTGTTATACACGGGTAGCCGATCGCCCGCTGTAAACAACGGTACCGGGATGATGCCTGCAGCTGCGGGCATCATCCCGGTATAACCCCGGAAAGCCGAGTACGCATATGTGCGTACGGTCGGCGGGAAGGGGTTAATATCCTTGCAGAGATCACAGTTCTCCTGACAGTGCCTTTATCAGATTTTCTCATTAGAAGGACAAAGCTTTTTTCAGGTATTATCCAGTTTCAGCATCCACTTTCTGGACTGAGATGCTGATTAAAAAAAAATATATACAATCATGTAAAAGCTAGTGTTCACAAATGTCTGACATAGATCAGCCCCTGTGGGATAAGGTGCTGCTCACCCAGTGATTCAGATGTGGATATGGCTGTGTATGGCCTCAGCCAGCGCTACACCGACCACACCCCCCTGACATGTTTCGCCTCGCTTGCTAGGGCTTGGTCACAGATCAGCCCCTGCTGCAGCCTTTCACCTTGTGACTTGTTACAAAGTTACAATGTTGCAGTTTATTGTTATCATTATTATTATTATTATTATTATTATTATTAATAAACAGGATTTATATAGCGCCAACAGTTTGCGCAGCGCTTTACAACATGAGAGCAGACAGTACACTTACAATACAAATCAATACAGGAGGGATCAGAGGACCCTGCTCGTTAGAGCTTACAATCTAGAAGGGAAATCGAGGGACAAGAGTTTGGAAATGCTTCCTCCTATCTGCAGCAGATTGATATCATATCCTTCCAGGCAAATACGATTTCCTGGAGCTCAATTACTGCTTTATTATGATAAAAGGTAAAGCTTGAAAAATGATACTGCTGCTGTATATAGTGACATCTATTCCTGCAGACTTGTAAATCTACTAAAATCTCCTGGACTTGGCACTGGACTCTCCTGTGACCCAGAATCAGCTGACAACAGCTTAAACCCCTTTGTCAGCTGATGTCACAGAGCTGCTGCAGGCTCTTGAAGGACCCATGACCATATCTTCGATTGACAGCTGTCTCCGGCTCTCAGCACATGGCTAAGAGCTGAACCAGCTGTGCCCACACCCGCTACAGTGCGGCGTATCAGTGAGCCCTGGAGGGGCAGAACAGAAAGCGGCGACGGTCACTGCTCTCCACTTCGGGAAGATCGAGAGCTGAGCAATCAACGGTTAGTTCTCAGTCTTAGACCCGACCTGGGGCAGCTGCACCATCACGCCGATGCTGCAGTCTTGTGTATATAGGTTTGTTTTGTTAATAGCCCCATACATCTCCTTTAACTGTTTTCCAAAACAGTTACATTCAAGGCATAATTGAGAATTGTCACAGTTGCTTGTGCTCTCAATCGAATGATTGATCGGATGATTTTATTATAATGTATAACATCCAATGTATAATTCATAAAGAAAAGAAATGAGACAACTACTTTTGGGGGGTGAGGAAGAATTTTCTTTTCCTTCTGCATAGTAAAATTAGCAAAGAAGGTGGAAGGGGTGTTAAAATTTACAGGACATCAGCAGTGGCCACTGGTGCTCAATATTTTTTTTTGGGGGGGGGGGTGCAGCAAACCATACGCAACCGATTTCCCCTCCCCCTGAGATGGACGGAAAGGCAGCATTCACCCACACCACTCCCCCCCCCTTCCAGGGAAGATAGACGAGGTACCTTAGGAGGCAGATGACAAGGATCCAGGGTAGGGCTGCTGCTCCTCGCTCCGGGGCTGTTGCTTCTCCTCCCGCCCAAACAGGAAGTGGGTCCCGAGACCCGATTGACCAGGAGTCCTAAGTCTCAGGACCCACTTCCTGATTGGCCGGGATGAGAATCAGGAAGACAATAGCAAATATTAATTTGCATGGATTATGGAGGGGCCGCCACTGGTCATTTTTCTGTCTTATTAGGCTCCACGCACGCTAGCAATTTTTTAAGCTCCTAGAAGCGGTTATTAGCATTTTTTCTGCTTCTAAGTAGTAGATAAGTAGTGTTATCCTATGTGTCTATGCACACTACTTTAGGCTATTAGCATTTTTTGAGCTTCAGTGTCAAAGAGCAGGAAAAAAAACGGTTTATGTCGTGTTTTTTAGAGCGGTTTTCCAGCAGAAATAAAACCCTAAAAAGACCGTAAATGCTTCCAAATGCTACTAAAATGTTCCTAACAGCTTTTTTTCAAGCCTTTTTTAATTTATCTTATGTACTGTAAAAACGCTAATAAAATGCTAATACTCCTAAAAGCTTCTAAAAGTTACTAAAACGCTACTACAAGCCAGCACAAAAACGCTATTATCAGCATTTTTCATCCAGCATTTTTGAGCTTATAAAAATGCTAGTGTGCATAGAGCTTAAAAGTAGAACTATAAGCAAAACTTTTTTTTTTTCATTTTATAGTTATAACCTCTAAGATTTTTTTTTTCCCCACCATCTGTGTCCTATTGCGGAGATTTACCTTCACTTCCTGTCCTTTAGCCAGGCCGGAAGTGAGAGGAAATCCCTGCAAATTAAGAGAATTCCTTGGGTACCCCCCCCCCCCCCCCAGGTCACCAGAACTAGTGTCCCCATTGGAAGAGTTCCCCTCTATTACTTTTCTGGGGACAACCCAAAATTTGGGATCTTCTTTCACTTTCGTTGATAATGGTAAACATAACAAATAGGAAGGGTGAATATTGTCAATGGGGACACAGACAGCATTAAAAACTGACAGACGTTCTAGTCCCTCTCCATTCTATCCAAAACTAAAAAAAAAAAGTTTTCCCTTTAGTTATACTTTAACATAGCCATGTCTCAAGTGATAGGGGTAAATGAACCCCTGGGTGGTGCAGTTTTAGACTTTACTTGCAGAGACACCTGCTGGTTGAACCTGGTATGGCAAAACAACTATAGGGATGCAAGGATTGTTTTGAGAATTATTGTATCTGAACTGTGGGACTGACCTTTTTAAGGATCTGTAAGAAGTGACATGTGAATACTCATAGTGGGTAAAATATGAAAAGTTTAAACCTGTTTTTTGGTGACCCTATGCCTTAGTTTTATTAAGCACAATGATGACTAGTGGTCACAACCAGAGTCCATTTTACTAACTGTAAACGCAGACCAGCCACCTAAACATTCAATCCCATACAAATTATGCAGATTACCATTTTTGCCATGGTCGAAGTCTGCATGTAACATGACTATGACAAAGGAGCAATGAATGGCTTTGTCTTTTGGGTTTTTAGAAATGCAGGATCTTTAGGATCGTTAGTCTTTAGAAGTGCAGGATTTTTTGCATACCACATTTACAAATATTTATTCAAAGAAAAGGCCACCTAAATGAAATCAATAAACCTTTTCCCAAATTAGACTGGCCATTAATTGGTCACCATTGTCAAGTTGGCATCATTCCATTAAATTAATCAATTAATCAAGCATCCATATTATAGGTTCTAGATGCGCTGAACTGTAGCTCTAAAGGACAAGGAAGGGACCTATCTGTAAATGAGATGAAAATAATGGATTTCTGAACTGAAGGTCACTTGCAGGTGCCATCATCATCACTTTTCTCTCAGTGTCGCTTAACTGACCTTGATCTACACCAACCATTCATCTACGTCTACACTCCCTGATTAAATAGCAAACAACAGGTAAAATCAATGTGTTAACTGATAATGATATCCAGTAACCATTACAACTTAAAACAATGCAGTTGTGCTAAGTTCAGGAAGCCCATTCATAGTATTTGCTAGCTACAGTGAAGTTATATACTCCGCTGTAACACCAATCCTTCCTAAACCCTAACATTAACTCTTAACACTGATCTTAACATTTAAGCCCCACTCTGAGCAACAGAATTAAATGCTCAATAATGTTGCTGACAGTCATCCCATTGAAGTCATTAGGACATTAGCTTCATTATTGTGTAGAAGCTAAAGTCCATCCATTTCACAGGACCACATTTGTCTAGAGTACAAACACTTTGACCACGAGAATGCAGTCCTAAAGTATGCGCTTTCTATGTATCCAGATAGTGGAGTCACTTAGCCTCGTTTCCATGTCCTATGCACAAAAACATAGGAACTGGGGTGCAGAAAAATCGCAGCAGGTGCTCTAGACGGAGGAGTCAAAATTTTAAATTTTTGGCTGTAGCAGGAGGCAGTTTGTTCACAAAGGGCTGGAAAGCTGTACAATGATGAGTGTCTTCAGGCAACAGTGAAGCATGGTGGAGGTTCAAATGGAGTTGGAGATTTGGTCAGGATCAATGGTGTCCTCAATGCTGGAAAATAAGGCAGATACTTCTCTATCATGCCATACCATGAGTGAGGTGGGTGACTGGCACCAAATTTGTTCAGCAGCGGGACAACAACCCCAAACAAACATACACCTAATGTCATTAAGAACTATCTTCAATGTAAAGAAGAACTCAAAGGAGTCCTGGAAATGTTGGTTTGGCTCTTACAGAGGCCTGATCTCAACATCATGGAGTCTGTCTGGGATTATATGAAGAGACAGAAGGATTTGAGGCAGCCTACATCTACAGAAGAGCTGTGCTTAGTTCTCCATGATGTTTGGAACAACCTACCTGCCGAGTTCCTTCAAAAACTGTGTGCAAGTGTATCTAAAAGAATGAATTCTGTGTTGAAGACAAAGGGTGGTCACACCAAATATTGATTTGATTTGGATTTCTCATCTGTTCATTTACTTTCAATGTTGTTAACTGATAAATATAAACTATGAACACTTTTCTTTCTGAACGTGTTTCTAATTTACAGCATTTTTTTCCCACCTGCCTACAATGTTTGCATAGTACTGTTTATAATTTTAATATATTACCTACTTTAAGGCTAGGTTCACACTGCTGCGAATTTTATTGCGAATTTGAGCCGCTGCGATCGCTCAAATTCGCAAGTCATTTTAATAACATTGTTCTCCATGAGTGCTGTTCACATCAATGCGTTGCGAATTTAACCTGCGTAAAAAAAGGGTCCTGTCCGAGTTTGATCCGTGTGCAATGCAAATTCAGCTCCATAGATTGCAAAATTTGCAGTAGAATCGCAAGAACACACAAAGAATTCGCAATGCAAATTTGCAACGCAATCGGATCAAAATCGCGCTAAATTCGCACTACAGCAGTGTGAACCTAGCCTAAAAGAATAAGAACCTAAACCATCTCCCCTTCATCAATTTCTTCAGTACAAGTACAGACCTTGGATGCAGCCTACTCCATCTTCTCATAGCAGTGTTCATATTGTGTAGTAAAACAAAGATTTGGGGAGCACACCCTAAAAGATGCATCAAAGATGGTGCAGCCATAAGACCATAAAACAGAACAAAATATTACAGGGCACACATGCAAAAAAATTACATTTTAACTCCAGCAAGGCTATTTAAAAAACCTGAACATTTTCAAAAAATATGGGGATTTGGTCACACCATATGGCTATATGGTGCTTAAAGTGGTTGTAAATCCTTACAGACCACTTTCACCTACAGGTAAGCCTAGATTAAGGTTTACCTGTAGGTGCTTGAAATATGACCTAAACATACACGGTTTAGGAGATATTTACTATTTCCACGAACTACACTGTCTTCTGCGCATGCGCCGATGTATTCAGTGCATGCGCAGTCTTGAAAGGGCACGCTATGCCATTTCAAGCTGGGGTCATGCCGTGACTGGCGGCTCCCACGCGCGGGAGTGACATCACGCAACTCCGACCAGTCACAGAGCAGGAGTTTGCGGCCCCGGAAGGAAGAGGGGTGAAGAATGGACGCTCGCCGCCAGTGAGGAAATCAGGGACATCGCAGGCTCCTGTGCGATGCATAGTAGCCCATTATGCTTTACCTTTGCAGGGAAACAAAGAGGAAGTAAAACCCACCAGGGTTTACTTCCTCTTTAAGCCCACTTACTGCGACAAAGTACCCCATTATTAGTGGGTCCTACACTATCCATAGAATGGAAGATCCTGCTTCTCTGAACCATGGGAGAAATACACTTCTCTATATGGGAGAACTAAAGGACTCCTCCTATAACACAGGAAGCAGGATCTTCCATTCTATGGATAGCGTAGGTCCCACTGATAATGGGGTACTTTGTCGCAGTAAGTGGGCTTAAGCACTATAAAGCCATATGGTGTAACCAAATCCCCATATTTTTTGAAAATGTTCAGGTGTTTTAAATAGCTTTGCAGGAGTTAAATGTCATTTTTTACATGTGTGTGCTGTAATAATTTGTTCTCTTTACATATTGTGTAGTATTCCCAACTTCTTTTGAAATCTTGTGCATTTGCCAAGTCCAGCTGTAGAGAATAAAGTAATCCAGGCAGCGAGAATATGGAGTAGTCTATACTTGTAGTGAGAACACTGTTGACAGTGGTGGGGGAACATGCGGTTCAGCTTAAAAATTGCAGGCGTCATTCAGCCTGTACTGTTGAATCAACTGTCAATAAAGTCAAAAGTCAATAAAAATGCTGCAGCGCATGCCTCAGCATGGCATCCAACAGGATATATATCCCACCCATTCAGCCTAGTACACTTATTCACCTACCAGGAGCCCGATATTGAGAAATGCTGCATAGCAGCTGATGGAGTTTATAAAATAAGGATCCAGCTAAGTGAAATAAAAAAGGAGCTCTATGATGGAATAAATTTGTGCAGTAGATACTAAACATAAACCATGAAAATAAACCAAGGCTGAAACAGAATTCTCTCAATCATCATAGCATAATGGATCCAAGCAGAGAGCAAACTGTACTCATTATTCTACAAAAGACGTTTGTTATGGCCTCCTAGTTACAGCTTATTGTCCACCGTTATAGATCCTCTACATAGAGGGCCCATCCTGTAAGGCACATTATGCTGTTTTCAAGGCAATTAGATGCCTCTGTAATTTCCGAGCACTTGCTATTCCTGAGTCCCCTCTGGGTGGCACATTCATGTCACTTTTTTTCTAGCTGATACAATTGAAAGTTGATGATATTCATAAGTAGGAGAAGATATAAGGACAGGCAAGGTCACAGATGATACAGCTCATGCAGAGACCTATTATTTGGATGGAATTGTGCAGAGCTGAACCGTGTTCCACTTACAGTAAAGCTAGCACAGTATATTAAATAATATCCATAAAGAGGACAGAGATGGCACTAGATTATGTCTTGAGGACAAGTGCAGCAGTGTATTAAGTATACTGACAGACTAGTAATAATATGACCCACATTTACGGTATTTGCTAAAATGACATCATTATTTGTCTCCCAGAGGGGAAACCTTTGGTGGCCAGAAAAAGAGCAATTTACTTAGAATGTTGTGCATAGTTGTAGACCTCTGCTGCCCTCTAGTGCCAGTAGTAGACAATACATTCCAGTTTTCTTAAATGTCATGATGTAGTAATCTCATAAAACTTATACAACACCAGCAGCACATGATTGCCTACCAAGCAGAACAGTAGAAAGATATAATATCGGTTCCTAGCATTTTTATAAGTGATGGGAAGCCATTGTTTAAATATATGTGTTACTCCATAGATTATAGAAAAGCTATGGCTCAAAACTGAAAATATAATACAAATGTTATTCTTATGCAGCTAGGTGCTTGCCCTCTAGTGCCTGTATGTCTCCAATGATGATCTCCATTTTAGATACAAAACTACCATTTAAACCAGATATGTATTTATTAAAATCATTAAAGTGTTACTAAACCCAGGACCCTGCATTCACTATATCTGGTCTCCCACAGTACACAGAACACATAAATGCAAATATTTTTGTAAATATAAACTGCTAAATACCTTTTCTCATCAGCAGTAAGATCAGTTTTGGTAGCTTCTATCTGGTCTGGTTAAAGCCTGTAGGAGGAGTTTTCAATCTCCCCAGATTGTCCTATGAGGCTGCAGGACCCCTGACCCTCTGTCTGCACAGTGCTGATTGGCCCTGTGCTGATCAAATGCACTCTCCCAAGAAGAAGAAAAAACTCTCTAGCAATAAACACCAAACTGAGCATGTGCAGCTTGCCCCCAAGGCTCTGTTCTATCAGCAGATAGATTGGGGACAATGGAAGAAGGGGAGGTTAAGAGAAGAGAGGATCAAGCAAGCTTTTTACACAATGCAGAAGATTAGCCCCTTAGGTTCCACATTGAGTATAACAAGCATGCTTTACTGCATATACAGACTGATTTTACTGTTGTGGGTTAGTAACACTTAAAACTGAACACTGGGATTTATAAAAAAAATAAAATAAACTTGCTTTGGGTCAAACCCATTTACATTACCTCCCTATCTCTGCAAATGGCCCCTAATATTTTAAAGTGCTGCTCTACAGAGGTGACTCTTAACCCTTAAAAGTCATCCACCTAGCCAATCAGACATCATCCGAGGAATATACATCCCTCAAGGAATTTCCCTGTCTTCCTTTCAATTTTTTCTATTTTTGGCACAATGCGGTCTGATAAGAAAGAATGGTCAATAACATGCTATAAACGGGGTGCAGAGAGAAAATACACCATATGACACTTACAGAAGTATGGAAAATAATGATGTAAAGCAGGGATATGCAATTAGCGGACCTCCAGCTGTTGCAGAACTACAAGTCCCATGAGGCAAAGCAAGACTCTGACAGCCACACGCATGAGACCCAGAGGCAGAGGCATGATGGGACTTGTAGTTTTGCAACAGCTGGAGGTCTGCTAATTGCATATCCCTGATGTAGAGAATCTTAAACCTGTATAGTAGTATATTGCATTTACTGTACATTTAAACAGACAATCCAAGGATGATTTTAATCACTTCAACTATATTCAAAGTGACCCCACAAACACAAAGTTAAAAAAAAAATTAAAAGGAGCACAAAGGTATCGCTGTGGGCTAAATGAAAACCTTATATGCCACTTACAGTATATTTCATATCAAGCAAATCTTTTCTGATGCATTAGGCCCCTTTCACACTGGCTTTTCAATCAGATCCCACTGTCCATTTTTCAGGCGGACCTGATCAGAAGCTCCATGTAGGTCCATGGGCAAGCTGACGCCAAACGGACTTGTGTCCATTTACACCCACCTACCTCCTTCCAGGTTCGGAAAAAAACAATGGAAAAACGACTGTGTGCTTTTCTGGACCTAAGCATGATGGATCAGAGGTAGTCTGATGTAAATGGGTACAAGTCTGTTTACATCCGGCCACCAAATGGATAATTATCCAGTTCGGCTCCGATTCAGCAGGGGATCTGCTCACGGACGATGATCAGAGTGGAGCAGCACCATGTGAAAGGACCCTTACGGAGTACCCCAGAAGCCTACAGACCAGTGGCGGCCCGTCCATTAGGACCCCCCCCCAGATTCCAATCTGAGTTGTTTTTTTTTTTAAAGCTCATGATTAGAGCCAGAGGCTCTAATAGGCTTCAAAAAAGAGTGGGCGATCCAATTAAATTGTCCGCCAGGAGGGAGCAGACACAGGAAAACTGAGAAAGTATCCACCCAGATCGCTGCTCGCGAGATGGAGTAAGTGCGGGGCCCCTATTGGCTGACTAACCGGGGGGGAGAGGGTTGGTGTTTGGATTGTTTCCCGCCATGCCCACCAGCCGCCATGGCTACAGACCCGGGACACTCTGATATCCAGAGTACCAAGCTTGGGTCTGGCCCATTCCATTCCATATCCTTCACCTTACTCTACTGATGACCTTGGCTGCTCATCAAGAGACTAATTGACTAATAAGGAGCAGGAAGTAGCAGCGTGTGAACCACAGAACGAATGTACAACTGGAAACTATGCTGAGAGAAATACGTAGGCTTTGATTGCTGACCTGTCCTGAAAATGACGGTTACTTAGTTGTCATGGTGATTCTCTGACTTCAATACTTTCTGAGTCATTGATTTGGAACAAATATGCAGATCAAGAATTCTAACTTCAGTGCCACACGCTCAAAGCCAGGCAACTAGCATTTAAAGAAGGTGGTTAGCCTAGATTTTTTTTGTATTGCAGGTTTCAGTTTTCTTTAAAATGTAGATTACAACGATCACAGCATGCAAATAGGATTTTTGTCTTACCTGTAAATGTATTTTCTTTGAGTACATTACAAGACACAGAATCTAACTCTTAGACAAACTTTTTAACATGGAGGAACTCTTAAAAATAACTTTCCAGTCTCAGGAAACCCCTACAGCCAATAATTACATTATATACAAATTACTGAACATTAGTGTGGTAGTCAGTGGGAAGAATGCTCCTTTATGGATAGTAGGAAGAATCTCCCCTTATAGAAAGCTAAAAAAATTATGGGTGTCAGCGGGCACTTATCCGAGAGACAAACATCACTCCTTGCTTAAAGCGTTTGTTAACCCAAAAAAATATAAAATAAAGACCCTGTTCCCTTAAAGCATGTTGTACAGCACAGTGCTTGTGCTGTGTCATTTAGACCCCCATATCACCTGAAATACCTAACTGATCTTGCCTGGCTATACCCGCCCCTCAGCAAACAGACCACGATAATCATGGCTGCTGAGCCCTGACATCGTAGTCAGTTTGCGTGATTCCGTCAGCTGCAGCCTGCTGTCTCCTGTGTCCTTCTCCTCCCTCCCCTCTCTGCCTGTCTATGCTTTACCCTTCTCTCTCCCCAGCCTCTCTGACTTTATAATAATTGTCCCTGTGCCTGTGTTCTGTAAAAAAAAAATGCACGATAGTACCTGTATGAGCTCCACTCTTGGCGCTCAGCTGATTGTGGGAGGCTCGGCGCTCTCTCTCCCCCTCCTCCCCGGCTGACATCAGCGGGAGGGCTCAACCCCGCCCACTGCAGCTGTGAGCCGAGAGACAAAGAAGGAGAGGAATCGGCTGTGCGCCCGGAGCAGGGCTCATACAGGTACAAATGTGCAGTTTTTTATACAGAACACAGGCACAGGGACATTTAATATAATGGTGCAGAGAGGATGGCAGCATTTAATAAAAGTGGGTTAACAACCATTTTAAGAAACCTCTAGCAACATCTGGAGGATTCCCTAGGGTTCCTCAGAGCCCTAGTTGAGAATGGCTGTCTTACACCACTGGCTTATCCAGTTGCCTTCAGATGACTGGACAGTGGCAAACAAAGATGTGTGGACTGCCTTATATATTATCCCGCCCCCCTCCCAGCAAACCTCTATTTTTTCACAAGCAATAATAGGAGCGGATCATAAGAAACAGAGGGAAGGGGCTGGAGTCCTGTAACATACACATTTGTAAAACACATCCAAACGTTTTATTCAGGACATAGGCTCTTTAAGTATTAGGCCAATGGGATGTCCAATAGCAAACCAACTGAGGGGCGGGCAACACAGCAAACAAACGTCAAATGGCCCATATAAGAAACAGGTCAAGAAAGGGCTCAAAGGAACTCAGAGAATGGTTTGAAGAACCTTAAAGCGGTTGTATACCTGCTGAAATTTTTTTTTTTTCCCCCTGTAAAGCAAAAGGCACAATGAGCTAGTATGCACCGCATACTAGCTCATTATGAAATACTTACCTTAGAACGAGGCGTCGGTATCTTACCTGGTCCATGCCGAGGGAGCTGTCATGTTGCCTCGGCGTGTCTCTGAGAGTGGCTGGAGCCGCGATGTCATCACTCCCGCGCATGCGCGCGGGAGATTTCTTACCCGGCAAGGTCCGGCAGTTGCCAGGCCTTCAGCCGAGAATCCCCTGTGCGCATGCGCCGCTGCAGTCAGCGGCGCATAGCAAGGGGAATATCTCCTAAACCGTAAAGGTTTAGGAGATATTTTTTTACCTATAGGTAAGCCTTATTATAGACTTACCTGTAGGTAAAAGTTGAAAAAAACACTATACAACCACTTTAAGCCCTGGTTCACAATGGTACGATTTGACATGCGATTTGACGTCAAATTGGTGGCAATTGCCGGCAATGACACCATCCTAATGGTGCTACATTTGCGGCGCCGCACCGATTTCAAACAGTAGTTTTTGTACTACTTTTTGCAATTTCGGGCTGAGATTTACATTGATATCTGTGTAGAAACTGCACAGATGTCTCTGAAATCACGGCCGAAATCGGGACTGACATGCGGGAGTGAAATTGTGAGCTGAACTCGCACGGCTTTATTCCCGCAGCTCAGTGTGAACCTGGGCTAAATCCAAAACTAGCATCAGAAGAGGCCTGAACATCTACCTGGTAAAACTTAAACTGTGAATACAAGGTCAGGTGACTTCCTTGCAAATCTGGAAAACATATGCCTGATGCTAAAAAGCCCAAGAAGCACTAACTGATATGAGGAAGTGTGCTCTGACAGGAGAGGGTGGAACAAGACAGACTGTTATTCTGTGAGTATAAAAGACATGGATCCTGTGTTCCTGTAAAGGAGAAACACCGATCCATGTCTTCCAGTAGTAAAAGCACCTCCACCGCTACACTGTAACATTAGCTAGACACACATTTAACCCGTGCCATTAGTATAGTAAGAGTGCATATTTTTTACCACTGATCACTGGTCAATGAGTTTCTGGACTCCTGACAGACCCTTGCATCTTTCATCCAGTGCTGCATTGAGGTTTCTGGATTCTGACTCATGGGAAAAGCAAAACAATTGTCAAAGAATCTGCGGGAAAAGGTAGTTGAACTGTATAAAACAGGAAAGGGGTATAAAAAGATATCCAAGGACTTGAGAATGCCAATCGGCAGTGTTCAAACTCTAATCAAGAAGTGGAAAATGAGGGGGTCTGCTGAAACCAAACCACGGTCAGGTAAACCAACTAAAATTTCAGCCACAACTGCCAGGAAAATTGTTCAGGATGCAAAGAAAAACCCACAAATAACTTCAGGGGAAATGCAGGACTCTCTGAAAACATGTGGTGTGGCCATTTCAAGATGCACAATAAGGAGGCACCTGAAGAAAGATGGGCTGCATGGTCGAGTCGCCAGAAGAAAGCTATAACTAGGCAAATGCCACAAAGTATCCCGCTTACAATACGCCAAACAGCTCAGAGACAAGCCTCAAACCATATGGTACAAAGTCATTTGGAGTAATAAGACCAAAATTAAGCTTTTTGGCAACAACCCCAAATGCTACATTTGGAGAGGAGTCAACAAGGCCTATGATGAAAAGTACACCATTCCTACTGTGAAACACGGAGGTGGATCGTTGATGTTTTGGGGGGGTGTGAGCTACAAGGGCACAGGAAATTTGTTGAAAATTGATGGCAAGATAAATGCAGTATGTTATCAAAAAATACTGGAGGAACATTTGCATTCATCACCCAGGAAGCAGCTGTGCATGGGACGTACTTGGACATTCCAACATGCTGTAGCCAATGACAGGCCAAGTCGATCTGTCATTGGCTACAGCAGAATAAAGTGAAGGTTCTGGAGTGGCCATCTCAGTCTCCTCACCTCAATATCATTGAGCCACTCTGGGGAGATCTCAAACGTGCAAGACAGCCCAAGAATTTACAGGAACTGGAGGATTTTTGCCAAGAGGAATTGGCAGCTTTACCATCTGAGAAGATAAAGAGTCTCATCCACAAATACCACAAAAGACTTCAAGCTGTCATTGATGGTAAAGGGGGCAATACACGGTATTAAGAACTGAGGTATGTAAACTTTTGATTAGGGTCATTTGTGTAGTTTCTGTTGTCATTATGATTTAAAAAGAGTAAACACAGTTAATTGATAATGAATGGCTTCAGCCAAACACTAACCATGAGTGAAAGAAAAGTTTTTGTGTTATCATTCATATTCTCTGAAAAATGGCCAAGAAATAAATTCTGTTAGGGTATGTAAACTTATGAGCATAACTGTAAATCTCATTTACTATATACAATTAAACTAGGAAAAACAAAAAAGTGTCACTATGCAAAACATTTTAAGTTTAGACTACACACAGTAGAACAGGACACATGCTTCTTGCATATTGTATAATCTCAGTTTACATTTCATGCGTATTTCTCCATTTATCTTCTAAATTTCTACAAATGTTACATACAGAGACAGACTTCCCCAGCAACTATAAAGAGATAATAGCAGTCTCACTTACCAAGTCCTTGGTTTTGTTGCTCCCACTCCATGGTGTCAGGCACTTGATAAGCGGCTCCCTCTATGAGAGCGATGTTGCTATCGTCTTCCAGTGGTTCTTGGGAGGACAGTCCAGGGAGAGTAAAGAGAGGCAAGTCAGAATCTCTCTCTGCACTGTCATCTACGGAGTCATTATCTTTTTCATCCTCCTCCTCGTCTTCTTCGTCTTCATCCACCTCATCATCTTCATCTTCCTCATCATCTTCCTCCTCATCGCCTTCTGCGTTTGGGAAAATGAGCATGGGAAGAAGGGTTTATGGGTAGTGTAAGATGTACCGACAATGCTTGTATCTGAAAACTGTATATCTATTGGTGATAGTTAGGCTGCATTCACACATATAGCATATACAATAGCGACACAAGTCATATTGTGATGGAATGTTATTACAAATTACCTTTCCTTTTCAATCTGCAATGCTGTAATTTTCTGTATAGCGCAATATGGCAACTTGGAGGTGCTCTATACACAATGGGGTTGATTTACTAAATGGGAAAAGACTGATCACTTTGCAAAGTGCAGTTGCCCTCTGCAAGAGCAGTTGCTCCAGAGCTTAGTAAATGAGCAGAAGCTCTGCTAACTTCCATCATCCAATCACGTGCAGGCAAAAATGCTGTTTTTTTTATTTTCTTTGCACAGGATTGGGTACTCTTTGCAAAGTCAAGCCTTACCTCATTTACTAAGCTCTGGAGCAATTGCACCTGCAGAGGGCAACTGCTCTCTGCAAAGTGCACAGTCTATTTGCCTTTAGTAAATCAACCCCAATGTGTACAGAACGCCCCCCAGAAACATAATTTCTTGCTTGTGTGATTGGCTCATTGATTTTCTCTTAGTGTGAAGTCTACACTAAAATACAAGTCAGATATTAGGCATCCCCTGTAACAAAAATTTCATTTTTGATGATACTCCCACTAAGAAACCACGTCTAAAGGGATGCAGGCCCTGCAATTTTCATCATTAGAGCCCTGCAGGTGCAGGTGCAGCAGCCGATTGATAATTGTGGAACTATTCCCATTAGACTCACTTACCACATGGACACAGAGTGGTAAGGATTTCTTCTGAATGACAAAAGGTAGGAATATGCAACAAAGTTTGTTAAAATCTCTGAAATGTGCATAGATCACCCAGAGGGGAATGGTTTTTTTCTCGTAACAAAAGTGGAGTTGCTCTTTAAAGTCAAAAGGTAAGCAAAGAAACTATGTGCCTGGGACAAAACCTTCCAAAGTTGAATCCTTAAGGTAGAACTGCAGACTAATATAACTTAAATGAATTTTAATTCTGTTAGGCATTCATTAAAAAAAAAATAATTAAAAATACTCTGAGATAGAACTATCCTACCTGCATCTATCTTTATTTCACCCTTCGGTAATGCCCTACATAATAGGGCCCAAACAGAGGTGGAAGGGGCAGATTTTACTTCATTTTACAGTGCTGTCAGTCTCCCTTCCTAAACCTGCTACAGAAAAGGATACAGTAAAATAATGACCCAATTAGTTTGCTGCTGCCAATCGGCACACTGGAGCAGGTCATTATTGTTTAATTGCTGTGGAGAACAGTCAGGGTGAGGACCTAGCTATGCTGTCTGGCAAGTGACCCTGGATCATATGACTGACTGCACAGAATTACAAACATTTTGACAGGTAATACTGTTCCTACATATGTATTTTGATTGCAAATGTGGCCGTTTTCCTGCGGTTTTGGTCTATGAAAACAAGGATTGGGTATGCCTTACAACTACAGTATATTATTCCAAGTGGCCAGTTACAATTCACCTAGCTGCCCCCTCTCTTTAAGATGACCCCCAGGAAAACATAAGAGACACAAATTAAAGAGATTCTGTATTCATTAATATTTAATTAATTTTTCTATGCAAGAATTGTAATTATCGTACCTGAATTGGACCTGTTATCGGCCTCTTGCAGTGTACTATACAGCAGAGCTCATGGAGGGGGAGTGGGAGCAGCACAAGGAGTCAATTGGGTGTGCTGCAGTGCAAGATACAGAATGACAGAAATGAGCTTATCAGTCTGCTGCCTTAGGTCCCCCCTTCCATGTCAGGCAATACTGTGCTGTACAAATGGACTGTGTAAATCTTAGCCCTGGACAGACAGGAATACAATTCTTTTTTTTTGGCAGGTACAACGGTTACATTTTTATCTATTTATTTAGCGGTTTGCATGGAGTTCAGATTTACCATACAGTTAAGCTCTGTATACAGCGAAATGCATCAGCAGGGGGAGCATGGCAAAACGTGAGTGGCCATGCTGGTTAATAATGGGCAGCACGGTATCTAATGCCGTGTACACACGACCAGACTTTTCGACAGAACTGGTCCGACGGAACGAATCCTTTCATTATTAAAACAGCGTACGTCTCCCGCTGTGTAATGCATTCTGTTCAGCCGTCCATTGAAACAAAGCCCACCCCGCCTCCTCCTCGTCCGTCCGTGATAGAGGGACACTGATACGATGCTGGGAAACTGTATCGGTGTTCCGCCTATCACAGACGAGGAGGAGGCGGAGCGGGCTTTGTTCCAATGGACGGCTGAACAGAGTGCTATACACAGCGGTAGACACAGGCTGTTTTAGTAATACAAGGTACAGCTGCAACTGGGCACAGTGAGACTGCAACTGGGCACAGTGAGGCTGCAACTGGGCACAGTGAGGCTGCAACTGGGCACAGTGAGGCTGCAACTGGGCACAGTGAGGCTGCAACTGGGCACAGTGTGGCTGCAACTGGGCACAGTGAGTCTGCAACTGGTCACAGTGTGGCTGCAACTTGGCACAGTGAGGCTGCAACTGGGCACAGTGAGGCTGCAACTGGGCACAGTGAGGCTGCAACTGGGCACAGTGAGGCTGCAACTGGGCACAGTGTGACTGCAACTGGGCACAGTGAGGCTGCAACTGGGCACAGTGAGGCTGCAACTGGGCACATTGAGGCTGCAGATAGGCACAGTGAGGCTGCAACTGGGCACAGTGAGGCTGCAACTGGGCACAGTGAGGCTGCAGATAGGCACAGTGAGGCTGCAGATGGGCACAGTGAGGCTGCAGATGGGTATTGTTTACCGGTAGCTTCTGCATTTTCCCACCCTCGGCTTATACTCAAGTCAATATGTTTTCCCAGTTTTTTGTGGTAAAATTAGTTGCCTTGGATTATATTCGGGTCGACTTATACTCGAGTATATACGGTATGTAAGGTGCTGCATAAATTGATAGCGCTATATAAGTACCTCTAATAAGTAAGTAAAAACAGTTGCACAGCAGTTAAAAGAGCAGTGTGCGGCCTTGGTTTCATTTGATGACACATCCTATAAGTGATTGCTATATAGGTTGAATATTAGAAAATTTTCTGTATTTTTTGCATTGACACTTTTTAACTTCAGCTATGATGTATATTAAAACACACCTCCTGGTGTCCTCCTGTAAGTACAGGTAGCACTCTTGTCCTCTTCTGGTTTACAATGTTCATGGAACTAACGTTCTGTCATCTAAACAGAACATAACTCACGGAGCAAGGACCAATGCCACTCACGGAGTGTCTTTATGACTCATGGCACAATTGGCACTGTAGGTGAAGTCTGTAATTGCAGCCCCCATATAGATAAAACTGGTGTGCTCTAGGAGTCACTTCACATTAGTAATGGAGAAATAAGTCCTCCTTGAATAAGTCTCAATCCCATTACATCTCTGGAAGGACAGCAGTAGAAAGACAAGTTATATTTGCAAAGTTTCTTGAACTTACTGAATACATGGAAGCAGCTAAGGCTTGTCACAATATACTGAACATCAATTTGCAGGTCTTAACATATTAATCTGCCTGTGTGCACAGAAATTTACTGACAACGATGTTTTTTATGCACTAGCCCAAGGCACAAAACCTTCAATTATTCTTTCACGCAGTTAGATTTTAGATTTTTTTTTTTTTTTTTTTTTTTTAGGTATTTACCAAAACATATTCAAGCTATAGCTACCGTATATAATTGATATGGGCTGAATTGCAAACTTTCAGGTTTAATTTGAGGGTATGTACATCCAAATTGGAGGAAGAGTTTAGAAATTACAGCTCTTAAGAATAGCCACCCCGCCCCCTTTTTCAAGGGACCAAAAGTAATTGGACAATTGAACCAAAAGCTGTTTCATGGCCAGGTGTAGGCTACTCCTTCGTTATTTATTCATCAATTAAGCAAGTAAAAAAATCTGGAGTTGATTCCAATGCCCTGTACACACGATCGGACATTGATGGGACATTGACAACAAAATCCTAGGATTTTTTCCGACGGATGTTGGCTCAAACTTGTCTTGCATACACACGGTCGCACAAAGTTGTCAGAAAATCCAATCGTTCTGAACGCAGTGACGTAAAACACGTACGTTGGAGCTATAAATGGGGCAGTAGCCAATAGCTTTCGTCTCTTAATTTATTCTGAGCATGCGTGGCACTTTGTGCGTCGGATTTATGTACACACGATTAGAATTTAAACGATCGGATTTTGTTGTTGGAAAATTTTATATCCTGCTCTCAAATTTTGTGTGTCGGAAATTCCGACAAAAAAAATCCGATGAAGCCCACACACAATCAGAATTTCCAACACAATCCGATTGCACTTTTTCCATCGGAAAATCCGACCGTGTGTACAGGGCATAAGAGTGGTATTTGCATTTGGAATCTGTTGCTGTGAACCTACATCATGCATTCAAAGGAGCTGAAGAAGTGAAACAGGTCATTGTAAGGCTTCAAAAACAAAACAAATTCATCAGAGAGATAGCAGCAACATTAGGAGTGGCCAAATCAACAGTTTGTTACAGTCTGAGGAAAGAAGAATGCACTGGTGAGTTCAGCAACATAAAAAGGCCTGGACGTCCATGGAAGACAACAGTGGTGATGAACAGAGGGTACACCACAAGGTGCAAAACATTCATAAGCGTGAAGAATAGAAAAGCCAGATTAGACTTTGCCAAAAAACCTCTAAAAAAGCCAGACCAGTTCTGGAAAAGCATTCTTTAGACAGACGAAAATAAGAATAATCTATACCAGAATCATGGGAAGGAAAAAGTGTGGAGAAGGCTTGGAACAGCTCATTATCCAAAGCACACAATGTCATCTGTAAAACATGGTGCAGGCATGCATGGCTTCCAGTGGCTCTGGGTCATTGGTGTTTATTGATGATGTGATAGAAGACAGAAGCAGTCGGATGAATTCTGCAGTATTTAGAGATATACTGTCAGCCCAGATTCAGCCAAATGCAGCAAAGTTGATTGGATGGCACTTCACAGTACAGATGGACAATGACCCAAAACACACTGCAAGAGCAACCCTGGAGCTTTTGAAGGAAAAGAAGTGGAATATTCTGCAATGGCCGAGTCAATCACCTGATCTCAACCCAATTGAGCATGCATTTCACTTGCTGAAGGCAAAACTAAAAAGGCAGAAAGACTCACAAACAAGGAACAACTGAAGACAGCTGCAGTTTGAGCCTGGCAAAGCATCAGAAAGGAGAAAACACAGTCTTTGGTAATGTCCATAGGTTCCAGATTTCAGGCAGTCATTGCCAGTAAAGGATTCTTAACAAAATATTAAAAATGGACATTTGATTTATGATTATATTAATTTGTCCAATTACATTTGAGCCCCTGAAAATGGGGGGTCTGTGTATAAAAATGGTTGCACTTCCTAAAATTTGTACTTGATATTTATATTCAACCCCTTGAATTTAAGCTGAAAGTCTGCACTTCAAATTAATTTGTATTGTTTCATTTTAATTTTATTCTGGTCACATACGGAGTCAAAAGTATAAAAATTGTGTCCAAATGTATATGGACCGAACTATATGTAGCCAGGCTGGTTTAAATGTAGAATGACTACTGAATTTAAGCACCAAATGTTAGAGGAGAATGGAAGCCAGAGTGCAAAGGAGCATGAAAAAAGACAGGGGATCAATGAGGCAGTGGAGCAGTTAGGAGAAGTAATGGCACTGTGACAACTGAGTGACAACATACCACTTGCCAGTTCTGCACGGTTGAAGGGAAGATGTAGCATGAAAGCCAGCAAACTGAATAAAGGCTGAATAAAAAGAAGAGTGCTGCCAATCATGAGAACAGTGCACATTCAATCAGAAAGTAAACTGAAGACATTCCTGCTAAAGCTACACTGGTCCAAACAAATACTACAAATACTACTCTGACCGGGGTGTATGGGGTGTTCAGGGTGGGATAGCACCTCTGGTGTAAGGGCATGTCGTATACTTCTTAGGGCAGCTCGTTCACCATTGGTCCCCATTTGTCACTCCGCTCTCATCTGTGGCTCCTAGTAGCTGTAGCATGTGCGGTGGCCACATCCTGGGCAACAGCTTCGACCGGCTGGCCAAACCAGGTTGAGGGTAACCATCATGTCATTGACATACGGTGAGATAGGGACTTGTCTGTCCCAAGCATGTGAAGACAGACTCTGGCAGATTGAGCGGATGAGACCTACTAAAAATAGGACTAACGGTCATGAAGGCGGTTTCTGCAAGTGATGTGGTATGCCAAGAGCAGGGCTGGACAAGAAAGATGCCCTGGTCAACTACTGCGCCCAGCCCATCTCCAACCGTATCGACTTTTGTCCTGCCATTGGAGCAAGATGGAATCTGGGAAGAGAGAGTGAGGCTGACTATGCGCACCTATCCCTCACTTTAATCCAATTCATGTGCAAGTCTTGACATTCCCCCAACTCCCGTGACCTCAAAGACCTGTAGCGATAGGCAGAACTTCCAAGCAGCAGGTGTGGATTCACTGGGAGCTGTAGTAGTGGACCTGCACACAGGCGGCTCAGGTCTAATGGTCATCTACTTGCTGACTGAAGCAACAGCTGGATTCGGCTTCTACCTGAGTGACTGAGCAGCCCTCTTTAGGACCGCTCTGCTCACCTCCGTAGTAAGAGGAAGGGGCTAGAAAAGGTGCCCTAAACATTGTTTGCTTCACAGAACCCTGGCCAGTTTACCGCGGCAGGAGGGGATCCCATCTTATGCGGTCGAACAACAAAACTGCAAACAAAACGCAAGGTGATACTACTCACTATTGGCACATGGAACGTATGCACGCTTCAAGACAACCCCTCAGCAGATCGACCAGAAAGAAGAACAGCCCTGGTCGCCAGAGAGCAAGACTTAACATCTATATTGGGGCCCTGTGTGACACTCGGCTAGCCAACGAAGGTCAGCTCACAGAGGCAAGAGTTACCCATTCTTCTGGTGTGGACGCAGCAGTGATGAACATCATGAATCTGGAGTTGGCTTTGTGTTGGTTAAGAATGATCTTGTCCGCAAACTTGCCAGTCTTCCTAAGGGCGTGAACGACTGACTCATGACAATGCATTTCCCACTCCTGAGTGGAAAACAAGCCACAGTGATCATAATAACAAAATCCAAATGATGTAAGGTTTTATGAGGATCTCGATGCCCTACTTTCATCCATGAAGCGCACTGATAGGTTGATTCTACTTGGCGACTTAAACGCGAGAGTAGGGTCTGATCACTCTGTTTGGGATGGCGTCATTGAAAAAAATGGAATTGGCAAATGTAACAGCAATGGCCTACCACTATTGAAGACATTTGCGGTTTATGATCTGATCATCACCAATAACATCTTCCGGCTACCTACTCACAAAAAGACATCCTGGATGCATCCAGACTCCAAGCACTGGCATCTCATTGATTATGTCATTGTGGGGAGGAAAGACAGACAGGATGTAAGGTTAGCCAGGGCCATGCCGAGTGCTGACTACTGGACTGACCACAGACTCATCATCTCCAAATTAAGCCTTCACATCAAGCCAGAGGCGTCCACAGGGAAAAAAAGATGTGATGAAAAAGATCAAGGTCAGTAAACTGAGCAATGCCAACACAGCAGCTTCACTAGCAGAAGATCTTGACAACCAACCCTCAGAGTTGCAATTAGATGAAAATGCTGAGAAGGACTGGGAATGCTTCCAGGATATTGTGCACTCTACTGCACTAAAGGTTCTTGGACCCTCACACAGGAAACAACAGGATTGGTTTAATAAAAATGATGGAGATCAAGGGCCTACTTGCTGAAAATCACGTCTTCACCGTGCTCATTAACAGAGTCGTCAACAGCTAAGAAAAATGCCTTCAACACTCGCAGGATCGTACAAAGCAAGCTTCACAAGACGCAGGACTCCAGGTTGAATGCCAAAGCAGATGAAATCCAGATGTTTGCTGATAGAAACAATGCCAAACGGTTCTACGAAGCCCTCAGATCCTTGTATGGACCTCAACCCTCAGGAAGCTCCCCTCTACTGGACTATATGGTGCAACTCTCATTACTGAGAACACTCTGATTCTACAGCGTTGGGCATAGCACTTCCACTCTGTACTGAACTGCCCATCCGCCATCAATAACGAGGCGATTGACAGAATGCCCCAGACGGCTATCAATCACAGCCTGGACATCCCACCAGAGGATGAAACCATTCAGGCCATCAGCCAGCTGTCCAGTGGCAAGGCCCCAGGATCTGACACAATCCCAGTGGAAATCTATACGGCTTGTGGTGCAGTGCTTGTCGAAAAACTCACTCAGCTGTTCCAGTCCTTCTGGAATCAAGGATCCATTACCCAGGAACTAAAAGACGCATCCATTGTACACCTCTACAAGAGGAAAGGAAATCCACAAGTCTGGGATAATCATCGAGGAATATCACTGCTTTCCATCGCAGGTAAGAGCCTTGCACAAGTGTTGCTGAATCGCCTAATTGACCACCTGGAACAGAATCCACTACCTGAGACACAGTGCAGTTTCCAGCAAAGAGCGTGGCTCGGTGGACATGATCTTCGCAGCCTGGCAGCTCCAGGAGGAGTGTCAAGAGCAGAATCGTGAACTGTGCACCACCTTCGTGGATCTCACAAATACTTTTGACACTGTCAGTCGCAAAGGTCTGTGGCGCATCATGTCGAAGTTTGGGTGCTCTGACAGATTCAGCGTTATGGTAAGTCAGTTCCACAACGGCATGCCGGCTCGCGTTCTGGATGATGGAGAAGCTTCCGAGGCCTTTCCCGTCACAAACAGCTTCAAGCAAGGGTGCATGCTGGCACCGACCCTGTTCAGCATAATGTTTTCAGCCGCCTTTCAGAACATTTCCTTGGAATTCAGCCTGAGATACAGGACTGATGGGAAACTGTTCAACCTGCAAAGACTCCAGGCTATCCAGGCTATCACCAAGACAAAGGAGACTGTGCTACAAGAGTTCCTTTTTGCTGACGACTGTGCTCTGAATGTTGGATCAGAGCAGGAAATGCAAGCAAGCATGCACAAATTTGCAGCAGCATGCGACAACTTCGGCCTCCTCATCAATACAAAGAAAACTGAAGTGATGCACCAGCCAGCTCCGAAAGCCGAACACCAAGAGCCAACCATCACATTGAAGGGACAAAAGCTGCAAGCAGTGGAGCAATTTACATACCTTGGCAGTACCCTCTCCCGCTCAGCGACGATTGACATCGAGGTCAACTGCAGAATCGCCAAGGCAAGCTCTGCATTCGGCAGACTGCAGACCAACGTGTGGGACCGCCAAGGTGCCAGACACCGAAGTTCTCTCCAGAGCAGGCCTGCCGTCAGTTCACACCCTGCTGATGAAAGCCCAGACACGCTGGGCAGACCATGTTGCAAGGATGCCAGACCACCGCATCCCCAAACAGCTCCTATCACTATGGTGAGCTGTCTCAAGGAAAGCCATGGAGCTGGGGACAAAAGAAGTGATACAAAGACATGCTGAAAGCCACTTTCAAGTCCCTGGATATCAACACCACCTCCTGGGAAATCCTGGCACAAGACCGATCTACCTGGCGCATGCTGATCCACCAAGGCTGTGAGACATCTGAATCCAGAAGGACAACCATAGCACAAGAGAAGCGAGCACTCCGTAAAGCCAGAGCTGCAAATGCTGCAACAGTGGTGCCCACACATGTCTGCCTGGTATGTGGCAGAACATTCCGTGCCTGTATCGGTCTTAACAGCCACCTGCGGATACACCATGGACAGCCAGCAACCAGTTGAATGTCAAGGTCCTCTTCGAAAACGACGGATGATCATCATCACTTAACTGACCATAGAAACAAGCAAGGCCCATATCACTGCTCCAGGCCCTGGATTCTGGGAGGCAAAACACAGGCTATCAGTCAGGGGCAGTAGGTACTGCTCTGGCTGACATAGAACAAAGGGTCAGTGATCAATAGAGGGTGGTGTGTAGAGGACCATTGACAGGTGTAGATAAGATGGTGGTAAGATGACACATCCTACAATCCTTCAGAATGTAAAAGAATGCAATGTGCAAGATCAAGAACAAGATCAAGATCAAGATTTAACAAAATTGGCTGGGCAACTTGTTGCCACTGAACAGATTTTTTTGTCAAAAGCCTGCCAGTTGGGCCCAGATAATCAGATCTGAGTAAACTGATGTATTCAAAGCCCTGTGCCTATGACCCAGAATTTTGATCCTCCAGCACTACCAGTGTCCCATAAAATGTATGGATGTGCCAGGCCTGACATACGAGACCAGATACCTGCTATTCTGCCCTGTGCACCTGCTTTCCCCTCTATATAAATGTCAATTCTTACCAATACCCTTCTCTTTAGAAGGACCCTGAATCTGATGGAAACCAGATTAGAAAAACGCAGACCAGTTTGATCCTTTGACATCTCTCTATTGCAAAGAAACACAAAGCTATGGTCCCACCAAAGCTATGTAAGTTAATGATGGCTACGTTGTAATATATGGTAAATACCTTAGAATTTCTGCCTATAGCATACTGGGGGCAACACTCGGCCCTTGGCACTTGCTGTGCAGCCCTCAAGTGCTCAGTAGTGAGAGATAGAACACCGATTTGCAAAGGAGCAGTAATGGCAGTTTAATATAACAAGTCTCCAGTCCCCAACACCTGCAGCATTTCCCTAGTCTCTGACCTTCAATTTCTTTAGCATGTCTGCAGGCTCTGCCCATCTCTTCTAGCATGTCTGCAGGCTCTGCCCATCTCTTCTAGCATGTCTGCAGGCTCTGGCCACCATCTCTTCCAGCATGTCTGCAGGCTCTGGCCACCATCTCTTCTAGCATGTCTGCAGGCTCTGGCCGCCATCTCTTCTAGCATGTCTGCAGGCTCTGGCCGCCATCTCTTCTAGCATGTCTGCAGGCTCTGGTCATCCCTTCTAGCATGTCTGCAGGCTCTGACCATCTTTGCTAGCATGTCTGCAGGCTCTGACCATTTCTTCTAGCATGTCTGCAGGCTCTGACCATTTCTTCTAGCATGTCTGCAGGCTCTGACCATTTCTTCTAGCATGTCTGTAGGCTCTGACCATTTCTTCTAGCATGTCTGCAGGCTCTGACCATTTTTTCTAGCATGTCTGCAGGCTCTGATCATTTCTTCTAGCATGTCTGTAGGCTCTGACCATTTTTTCTAGCATGTCTGCAGGCTCTGACCATTTTTTCTAGCATGTCTGCAGGCTCTGACCATCTTTTCTAGCATGTCTGCAGGCTCTGACCATCTTTTCTAGCATGTCTGCAGGCTCTGACCATCTTTTCTAGCATGTCTGCAGGCTCTGACCATCTTTTCTAGCATGTCTGCAGGCTCTGACCATCTCTTCTAGCATTCAAAAAACCACAATACACCCACGCTAGATATGATCATAAAATAGCACAAATAATGATGTGAAAAGGCTGCTAGAACACTTCTCCTGGTATAGAAAATGGTAACAATAAAACATAAGTGCAGCGCTTATATATTGCTAATAGTCCAAATAATTCAAACGAATATGATATCTTCTTATGTGTGAGAAAGTCCAACAAGTGTAGGTCCACACAAAGAAGTGCTGGGAAGGATCCGTCACCAAAAGGAAAATTCACACTGACCCTTCACACTGGTCCTTACCCCAACAGGTGGACCGCTTAGTCAAAAGCGCTTATGAGTGCTCCACTGCAGCTCTCCACACATGATGTCTGTGCGTGACAAAACGTACTGAGAAGTTTGGTCACGTGACGCTGTCATGCTCGATGGTCGGTCATCTTACCAGTTGGAAACCTTGCCTATGCCATTTGGATTAACATGCGCTTTTTAACATTATGTTTGTGAGAATTCTGGCTTTCCACTTGTGTTAAATATCCTTGTTAGTAATACTGCGCAATGAGGTTTCTTTTTGCCCGTTTTACCATCCTATGTTGTGAGAGCTTTTCTAAGAGAGATCATATTAGTTTTCAATCCATCTTACATCCTACATGTGTAAGGAGCTGCAGTGGAGAACTCATAAGCATGTCTGCACTCTCTGACCATCTCTGCTAGCATGTCTGCAGTCTATCACCATCTTTGCTAGTATGTCTGCAGTCTCTGATCATGTCTGCAGTGTCTGTCAGTCTTCTGTAGCATTACATATACGGAATATTGTGTGCATCCCTTTGGCTTTTTTTAGGCAACTACTGAGGCCCTCTTAAGTTGAAGTCTACTGTTCCCAGAATAGCACCGATTATTCACATTGGACTACATTGCTGTCATGAGAGAAATATGAGGGGTTCTTTGCTGAATTCCTTCTGAAAATGCCAACTTCCTGGCTGGGTCACTGACCCTGCAGAAGAATGCAAATCAGAAAAATCTGAGAAAAGTTAAAAGTCCTGATCTCAGTACTTGTTCCATGTTTATAACTCAAAAGCAATAGAGTCAGGATGGCAGCCAGAGAACAAGTATTTTTAGAAGGATAGATCAACAATGGCAACCTCAATGCTTCTCTCATGACAAATTTTCTTTAAAAAACAATCTATGCTGGACAAATACCTGGACTGCCTTATCTTAGAACCTTTTTATTCCAAATATACTAGCTGCTCTGCAAGCTTTAACAATTTGAGTTATTCAACTATAACAAGTGTGCAGATGAGGAGTTTGTGACTTCATTGTGGTTTCACTTGCTGGAGCAGTCATCTGAGATGGTCAGACAACTAGGATTTTCAGATGCGCTCAGAAATAGCATAAGAAACGGAAGACTGCGTAGTTTGGTCAATAAAGGATTTCTTTATAAACCAAATTAAAATATATGCCATGGCAAATAGCAAACGCCAAATTACAAAGCACAATGGAAAATGCAAAATTACAAAGCACAATACCTATGTAATCTTTACAACTATGTATTGTATATTATTACATATTTTTGTGCTTTTGTTAAAACTGTTAGCGCTGACACTGCATTACAGTCTGCGTATATGTTCTGATGCAGAGTATTGTTGGGGTCTGGCTACAAATGCAGTTAAGGTGGTTTGTAGCGCCATCTGCTGTATATGAAGCAGAAAACACTGCAGAGACTGGAGAAATTTGCAGGGTTCCATTTTTTTTTTTTAGCAGAGATTTGAAGATTGGTAAGAAAATACCAACCAAATGCAGTAATAAAACACTTTATGATATGATGGTACTGCAATTAGGCTCTATAAATGGAGGTTCTAATAAAGTCTCTCATACTCTGAAATGCTTGGGGAGCTGAAGTACAGCAGACATTAAACTGTAAGCTCTAATGATACTGTCTATGGTTACCTCTCATTAGAGGAAGGCAAACTACATATGTGCAGCATTTACACCAGCACAGGAGGAGGCACAAAACACAAGAGACTCACTGAGACAATACAGAGAATAGTGACCACCCTGGCAGTTTGTCTGATTCCCAGCCACCCCGCCTCTGCTGATCTCCTGGGTCCTTGTTTGAATGGAAGATTGGATCTCAGCGCTAGCACTTTTGGGTGGCTTATAGTGTAAAGAGCAGGTTTAAATTGTGCAGATGTTTTACCTGTCCCTATGTTATGAAGAGTCCCTGATACTAAAATAACACTTAAAGTGGAACTTTATCCATAACAACTTGATAAAAATAATGTTCTCTAGCAAGAAACATACATTCCACATTAATAATTATGCTGCCAAAATTAGTGTGTGCTGAAAATTTCCTCCAGCATTACTCCTGGTTCTTTTTGCTGGAGGCTGCCTTTTTGCTGAAGCCCAGAACCCCTGAACAGCAGTAAATCTGTATGCTGTTGGTTGGCAAAAATAAACCTTACAGGGGTAATAACCCTCCCTTACGCTATTTAAAAATGGAAAAAAAAAGTTTTGCCTTTAATTTTACTTTAAGTATACGTTGTGAAAAACCAGGATCGGCTTTTGCTGTGAGCAATCACAGCAGAAGCGGCAAGCCCCCTGCAGGCGGAATTGCAGGATCAAGTATATATACTTTTTTTTGTGCTAAAAATAAAAAAAGAACAACAATTTTGGAAAAAATCCCCAATTTCTGCTATATTACATATAAAAAAAATAAAATAAAATTTCTTCATAAATTTAGGCCAATATGTATGCTGCTACATATTTTTGGTAAAAAAATCCCAATAAGCGTATATTGACTGGATTGCACAAATGTTATAGCATCTACAAACTATAGTATATATATATATATATTTTTTACTAGTAATGGCGGCGATCAGCAACTTATAGCAGGACTGCGATATTGCAGCGGATATTAGGACACTGACACTTTTTGGGGACCAGTGACACTAATACAACGATCAGTGCTAAAAAATATGCACTGATGCTGTACTAATAACACTGGCCGGGAAGGGGTTAACATCAAAGACGATCAAAGGGTTACCTGTGTGCCTAACCAGTGTTTTACTACACTGTGGGAGGTGCTTTTACTAAGGGAAGAAATGGATCTCAGTCTCTGCTTTGCAGTAACACAGGATCCATGCCTTCCCTCCTGTCGGAACAGCGATCTGCCTTGTTTAAATAGGCAGACCATTGTTCTGCCTCTCTGCAGGATGATCGCCAAGTGCCGGCGGAATTTGAGTCTGCAGTGCCCGGAAATGTCAGATCACACACACATATATATATATATATATATATATATATATATATATATATATATATATCAATGTAAAGTAGTGAGTGTATTGTATAACAGTTTAAATTTGCTGTCCCCTCAAAATAACTGAACACACAGCTATTAATGTCTAAACCGCTGGCAACAAAAGTGAGTACGCCCCTAAGTGAATCTGTCCAAATTGGGCCCAATTAGCCATTTCTCCTCCCCGGTGTCATGTGACTCGTTAGTGTTACAAGGTCTCAGGTGCGAATGGGGAGCAGGTGTGTTAAATTTGGTGTTATCGCTCTCTCTCTCTCATACTGGTCACTGGAAGTTCAAAATGGCACCTCATGGCAAAGAACTCTCTGAGGATCTGAAAAAAAGGAATTGTTGCTCTACATAAAAATGGCCTAGGCTATAAGAAGATTGCCAAGACCCTGAAACTGAGCTGCAGAATGGTGGCCAAGACCATACAGCGGTTTAACAGGACAGGTTCCACTCAGAACAGGCCTTGTCATGGTCGACCACTGAAGTTGAGTGCACGTGCTCAGTGTCATATCCAGAGGTTGTCTTTGGGAAATAGACAAATGAGTGCTGCCAGCATTGCTGCAGAGGTTGAAGGGGTGGGGGGTCAGCCTGTCAGTGCTCAGACCATATTCTGCACACTGCATTAAACTGGTCTGCATGGCTGTCATCCCAGAAGGAAGCCTCTTCTAAAGATGATGTACAAGAAAGCCCGCAAACAGTTTGCGGAAGACAAGCAGACTAGGTACATGGATTACTGGAACCATGTCCTGTGGTCTGATGAGACCAAGATAAACTTATTTGGTGCAGATGGTGTCAAGCACGTGTGGCACCAACCAGGTGAGGAGTACAAAGAAAAATGTGTCTTGCCTACAGTCAAGCATGGTGGTGGGAGTGTCATGGTCTGGGGCTGCAAGAGTGCTGCTGGCACTGGGGAGCTACACCATGAATGCCAACATGTACTGTGAACACAAGCAGAGCATGATCCCCTCCATTCGGAGACTGGGCCGCAGGGCAGTATTCCAACATAATGATCTCAAAAGTGACCACTGCCTTACTAAAGAAGCTGAGGGTAAAGAGAGGGTAAAGGTTATGGACTGGCCAAGCATGTCTCCAGACCTAAACCCTATTGAGCATCTGTGGGGCATCCTCAAACAGAAGGTAGAGGAGCGCAAGGTCTCTAACATCCACCAGCTCCGTGATGTGGTCATGGAAGAGTGGAAGAGGACTCCAGTGGTAACCTGTGAAGCTCCGGTGAACTTCATGCCCAAGAGGGTTAAGGCAGTGCTGGAAAAAAATGGTGGCCACATAAAATATTGACCCTTTGGGCCCAATTTGGACATTTTAACTTAGGGGTGTACTCACTTTTGTTGCCAGCGGTTTATAACCCAAATTAGTGGATATTATTTGGTCTTTGTGAAAGCTATAGAGTCTACAAGCTGTGGTGCAAATCATAAAACATTGATCACACCTGATGTACTGGTGGCCTATCTCATTTCTTGCGACCCGAACAAGCCAGAAAAGTACAAATACCCCCCAAATGACTATTTCATTTTTTTCCCACAATTATTTGCAAAATGAAGATTTTTTTTTTCCCACATAATTGTCATTGTAATAGGTTATTTCTCTCACATGGCATGTGTATACTACAAATGACACCCCAAAATACATTCTGCTACTCCTCCTGAGTATTACGATACCACATGTGTGGGACTTTTTCACAGCCTGGCCACATAGAGAGGCCCAACATGAAGGGAGCACCATCAGGTGTTCTAGGAGCATAAATTACACATCCAACTTGTTGACTACCTATTACACTTTTGAAGGCCCTAGAGCACCAGGACAATGACACATGACACTGATGACAGATGGCACTGATGACAGATGGCACTGTTACGTGGCACATGACACTAACATGTGGCACTGATGACAGATGGCACTGACAGGTGGCACTGATGACACGTGGCACTGATGACAGATGGCACTAATATGTGGCACTGATGACACGTGACACTGATGTGGCACTGATGATAGATGGCACTAATACGTGGCACTGATGACAGATGGCACTAATGACACTGATGTGTCACTGGGGACAGATGGCACTGACAGGTACTGTGGGCACTGTATTTTTTTTTTTTTTTACACTGACGCTGCAGCCGGTCGCTCTCCCTCCTCACACGCTCTCTGTGTGAGGAGGGAGAGCCAGCAATGAGAGATGATCTCATACGTTTACATATGAGATCATCTCTCATTGGACACTCAGATCGAGTGCTAAATGGCAGCTGTGATTGGTCATTTAGCACGATCTGTGATTGGCTGTGTCCAAGGGACATGGCAACACAGAATTTCCCCAATGCGCGCGCGCATCGCAGAAGTAAACAGGGGGACGTCCAAGGATGCCCTCCCGGCAATTTGAGTCCGCGCTGTAGCCGTCTTTCGGCTATAGCGCGGATGCCTAGTGGTTAAAGGAACGGAATCTTTATTTTATTTTTTTGGTTAACAAACACTTTAAGTGGTTTAAGCAGAACTACAGAAAAGTCTCACTTTCAAAAAACTGAACAAGCAGGCTCTTTATTGCAGAAGAGGCATACGATGTATCCTCTGCAATAAAAGAACCCTACCTGCCTCCTCATAGCTCGGTGTCTGTGTGCCGGGATGACAGCCATCCTGTGCATATGTAGAAGTGATATCATCCAATGCTGCATCTTTGGTGTGCTTTCAGAAATTGCAGCATAAACGTTTAACCTAATAAAAGTCTATAGGACTGCAGCGAAAATGAACAAAAACCACAGATACACCTAAGCTGCGGCTAAACCACAGTGCACCAGTGTGAACCCGGTCTAGAAAAAGGTAAGAAATATTTTTAAGTAAGCTGTGTGAAGTGGAACACAAACATACAGTGCAGTTCTTCAAATTAGACTGCAAAAGTGAAAATACGATTTGAAGTTTAACTAAAAACTAGTTAAAAAAATACCTATAAATTTAGTTGTATTCATAAGCACAAGTATTTTAAGTACCTGAATAATGCTTGGCATTCTGTCATCCTCTACACCCCTGGTGCCCTATATACACCTATAGATGTACGGTTAGCGTAAAATAGTATTAAACCAAAAATGTAATATATTGCAGCTTATCAAGCTTTCACCGGCCTGATCTCCAGGCAACCAGCTAATCTCACAGAATAAACATTTATTTAATATAAAGGATCTGTTTGACCTGTCAAAGGGCTTGCCTGTCTGTGCCGTCCTGAGATTTACACATCTCTGCTGCACCCCACAAACCTGTCTGGCGGAGCAGCAGTGTTCATTTTGTCAATGAAAATTATTTTCATAATAATTTTTGTCAGCTGCGTTTTTCAAGTGAAGAAAGCGAAAAGAAAATGACTCAATTGACGAAAACTATGACGAAAATCATTTCCGATTTTTGTCAACGAACGAAAAACCAAATGAAAATGTGAGGGAGGGACGTCTTACTTTATATACTGGCTAAATCTGTTTCTGAGTAGTTTGTTAAATAATAACGTTATTCTTTTTTTTTACTCCAGGAGTATATAAATGAGTTTGGAAATTCTAGAGAAATGTTTAACGCAAAAACAAAAAATTAGGGCTGTGGAAATTAAAGATGAATTCCTTGATTAATCGATTAATTTTTTTGATCAATCAAAATTCTTTTGATCGGTACTCACCTCTCCGCCAGTTTCCGGGTCTTCAGGGAGTTCCATCGGAGATCCGGTGACGTCACGGACATCGACGTCACCGGACTCCTCCCCCTTCCCCAAGTGCCTCCGTCTGCTAACGAAGGGAAGGGGGAGGAGTCTGGTGACGTTGAAGTTCTGATTGAATGTAACGCGTGCGGGGGAGGAGCTACGCATGACGTCACCCACTGCTGCCCTACAGAACTAACACCATTGTCGGCTTTACATGCTGTGTTTTTATCATCTTTATGTGAGTAGTTTGTGTTTGAACACAAAAATTAAATCTTATACTTTAGCAGTGAGCACTTAGATCTTTTCTTTCTACCCATGACCTGGCGTCCCTGCTGAGATCTAAGGAGACGTGAGAGAAGTTTATGGTCTGTGTTAACCCTTTTGATACCCGCTTGCATGACCACCTGTTTGCACAGGGGTCCATGCCATAAGGTGAGAGTGATTAGTTAGACGGAGGTGGAGGGATTGTCACGCTACTGTGGAAAGAAAAGAAGAAGACCTAATTTTTCATTAAAGCGGGGTTCCAGGCTAAAATGCAACTAGGTCTTGAAGAATAGAGCACCCCCTTGTTTTTGGATATCATTTTTACTTTTTAATCGTTTTGTACCTCTTACGTTCTTTTTCAGCTTGACTTCCGTCCTACCTCCCCATGGCGAGTTATGTTATTTCTGTGTTTGCATCCGCCCCTCCTCCTTTCCCCCTGTTGCCTTCTAGGACCTGTGCATGTCCCAGAAGACAATGGGACCATTCGGAAAACGCAGCACAACTCTTGCAGTAGGAAACCAGCTGTTAAGCCGTAACCTGTATAGAAGACACCTGGGAGCCAGAAATCTTGCTGATTGATAGGGGATCAAATACTTATTTCACTCATTAAAATGCAAATCAATTTAAAACTTTGTTGAAATGCGTTTTTCTGGATATTTTTGTTGTTATTCTGTCTCTCACTGTTAAAATAAACCTACAATTAAAATTATAGACTGATCAATTCTTTGTCAGTGGGCAAATGTACAAAATCAACAGGGGATCAAATACTTTTTTCCCTCACTGTATAGACAAAGCTGCATAAATTCTAGTATATATACACATACATACTGTACACACGCCATAGTTTGTAGAAACTGTACCGCTCACACAAACCAATATACACTGACTGGGATTTTCTTTTACCAAAGACATGTAGCAGAATACATTTTGTCCTAAATTTATAAAGGAATTTTATTTATTTTTTTAATGTTTTTATTGGATATGTTTTTGTCATTTTCAGTCTTTGTTCGTAATCGCAGTAAATAAAAAACCTGCGTGATGATCAAATACCACCAAAAGAAAGCTCTATTTTTGTGAAAAAAAAAAATATAAAAATTAAATGTAATTTATGTTCAGTGCCGCATTACTGCGCAATTGCCAGTTAAAGTAGCGCAGTGCTGAAAGCGAAAAATGCTCTGGTCATGAAGGAGCTAACATCTTCCGGAGGTTCTTCCTGAAGTTTTCTTATACCTTTCAGGTACACTGTTGGTGTGATTTCTGAGGTCGCCTTTAGGAAGGGTTCCTACTTTCCCTGTCATTAGTACTTTTATAGGTAATGCAACAGGAGGAGCTTGGAAATAGAAAAAAAAAAAACACAAAGGCCAAAAATTCCCAGGTGGGCAGGAATAAAGTTGGGAATTATTGAAGATCTCACTTTTGGAGTATTCAATACACATATAAGGGAATGAAAGCACAGGGCACCCTAAATTTAGGTTGTTCAGGGCACTGTACAGCAGACTCAGACCCTTACACCCCCACCCCCTTCCCACACCAACAAGTTCACCTTAGGGCTCTTGAGGAAGTTGTCCATTTTTCACGCACACTTAAGTTCTTTGATATTTGGGTCCACCAGCAGAATAGCATGCTTTTCCTTCTGTTCCTGCTAATTCCTTTAATGGGTATGGAGTCTGTCATATCTTCAAGAAAATAGGAAAACCCTACCTGTTGGATGAGACCCTCCCATGTCCACTAAACGAATGTTTAGGACCCTTGAGAGCTGTTCTAAATGGGATACGAGAGGCTTAAGCACTGGACTTTCATAAAAAAGCAGGGAAGATGTAACACTTCCTGCTGCTCTCAACCCAAAACAACCAATCGGCAAGGAAGTTGCACTGCTAATAAATCCTACCTAAATGGAAATTCATCATTTTTGAAAAATCTCTCCAACAGTTATGATCGACAGTTATGTATCACAAAAAAAGTTAGGGTTCTACAAATAAACAATAAAATGTGTATATTCCAAGTTGAGAAGAAAAGACTCCACCCTTACCATCTGATTCCAGCCTATCTGACCCAAAGGCTGGTGTTGCTGTGATTCTTCTTGCTGGGGGAGCCATCACACTGACTTGGGGGACAGATGTGGCCACTGTAACAGTGGTGGATTCAGTCTCTGCTGGTGCTTTAAGTACTACTGAAGATACTGAACCAGCCAAATCATCTTCATCCTTAGCGAGTGAACCTAAAATAATGACATATGACTGAGTTAATTAGTGTCCATTTATGTATCTAACTAGGTCAAAACTGAACAATACATAATATAAATACAGTGCCTTGAAAAAGTATTCATACCCTTTGAAATGTTCCACATTTTGTCATGTTACAACCAAAAACGTAAATGTATTTTATTGGCATTTTATGTGATAGACCAACACAAAGTGGCACATAATTGTGAAGTGGAAGGAAAATGATAAATGGTTTTCAACATTTTTTACAAATAAATATCTGAAAAGTGTGGCGTGCATTTGTATTCAGCCCACTGAGTCAATACTTTGTAGAACCACCTTTTGCTGCAATTACAGCTGTAAGTCTTTTTGAGGATGTCTCTACCAGTTTTGCACATCTAGAAAGTGACATTTTTGCAAAATAGCTCAAGCTCTGTCAGATTTGATGGAGAGCGTCTGTGAACAGCAATTTTCAAGTCTTGCCACAGATTCTCTATTGGACTTAGGTCTGGACTTTGACTGAGCCATTCTAACACATGAATATGCTTTGATTTAAACCATTCCATTGTAGCTCTGGCTGTATGTTTAGGGTTGTTGTCCTGCTGGAGGGTGAACCTCTGCCCCAGTCCCAAGTCTTTTACAGACTCTAAGAGGTTTTCTTCTAATATTGCCCTGTATTTGGATCTCTGAGCTGTGGATCTCTGCAGCTCCACCAGAGTTACCATGGGCCTCCTGGCTGCTTCTTGGATCAATGCTCTTCTTGACTGACCTCTCAATTTAGGTGGACAGCCATGTCTAGGTCTAGGGAGGAGCGACGTCACTGTGATACACGCAAGTCCCAGAACTACGGGTTGCTATTGAGAGCCGGACGGCTCAGAGTTTTATACTGCATGTTATGCTTTTTGTTAAATAATAAAAGAAACCGCGCTAAATAAACTCAAGTTGTAAGGAAATAAGTGTACATCAAATTAATGAGTCCATCAAAAACATCCAAACAGTGTCGATTGTTGTCCGGCAGAAGATCACCATAGGACACAGATCTTCATCCCCAGCAATAGTGACATCACACTCAATTCACCGTGGAAAATAGTGTTAGAGATACGACAGTCCTTCACCTTTAAAACAACTGCCTCTTACCAGCTCCCTTGATCTCTGGTCAGGAGATCAAATACGCCTTTTGGCTTATAACCCAGCCACAGTCTCAAATTGGGATAGATGTAAAGTCAGATCAAGTCCTCCTATTTGTCTTAAATGACCCACAAACAGCTTGTCCAATGGCCAGTCATATAAAAGAGAAAAGGGGCTCCCATAGTGTAAAAACGTATAAGATTTTATTTATAAAAAACGGTAATGCACTCACATGTATAAGAAATGTTTTCAGGCAATAATAGATATACGAGCCGGCCGGCTCTCTCACTGCGTGTTAGTGTTGTGGTGGCGTCAGCATGCCGCTCTCCCTACGTCGTTTCGTCAAACCTGACGTCGTCCAGGGGCGCAAATTTTACAAATGTAAGTGCAATACTTCTTAATTTTTAATTAAATAAATATCTAATGGTTTTACGCTATGGAAGCCTTTTATTACTCTCTTTTGGGAAACATCTGGTAAAACATACCTGTAAGAGTTGTACCTCCTGTGAAGACGCTGGGATCTTGGCTGTGTGTAACTAAAGGCCCGGGCTGGGTATCAAGCCACAGGCATGTGTGATCTCCTATAACTAAGAGATCAACAGGAGCCAGTAAGCGGCAGTGTGTGTGGAGGTGGAAGGCAGACCTTTTCATTTTCGGCTGATGGAATGAACACTGCTTCTTGACATGTTCAAAGCTTGGGATATTTTTTATAACCTAACCCTGCTTTAAACTTCACCACAACTCCCTGGCCTTCATGATGCTGTTTGTTCACTAAGGTTCTCTAACAAACCTCTGAGGGCTTCACAGAACAGCTGTATTCCTACTGAGATTAAATTACACACAGGTGGACTCTATTTACTAATTAGGTGACTTCTGAAGGCAATTGGTTCCACTAGATTTTAGTTAAGGGTATCAGCGAAAATGGGGCTGAATATAAATGCACTCCACACTTTTCAGATATTTATATGTAAAAAAAATTTGGAAACCATTTATAATTTTCCGTCCACTTCACAATTATGTGCCACTTTGTGTTGGTCTAGCATATAAAATCCCAATAAAATACATTTACGTTTTTGGTTGTAACATGACAAAATGTGAAAATTTTCAAGGGGTATAAATACTTTTTCAAGGCACTGCATGTAATACATATGTTATAATAGCACATGTAATATGTTAATCTGGAGTGCTTTCTCTATTTGTTTATGAAAATTGTTTTAGAATTGTGAGCCTTATTTTGTTTTAGGCTGGCAATTTAGGTTTCATTCACACCCATGCATGCACATTGCAACACACACGTGTAGGAATGAATGGGCTCTTATAGTATCACTTTAAAAACAACTCAACTATAGCACACACATATGAACCAGCAGTGGCATTTTCAGTGGCATATCCAGTGCATGGAACGTGCCCTGGGCGTCACTTGAAGGGAGAGGCATCCTGTCGTGGAGCCAGAGGAGCACTTAGGTGTGCTGTAGCACCCTAAAAAATTCTGCTTGCACCTCCAAGCAGCCTAAAGCAATCTTATTTTAAAAGGCAGATTCCCTAGGGTTGCCCATTTAATGCCAATGCCGGCTCACCTACACCATGGAAATACATGATGCTGATTAATTGCAGGCGACATCAAGGGTAGCCCCCAGCGTTCAGAAGAGGATAGAAGTCCACCACTGTCCAGGATTGTTCTGCCTCCCCTCCTCTGCTATACTAATTGTAAGGTGGGACACTGATGTGAAGGGGATTCTGAAGACTCTGATGTGATGACTGCAGCGATAGACACTCACAGCAATGCAGCATGAGTGTTGCTAGAGCACACGGCTGACGCCTGGAGCAAATGCAGGGAGAGGTGCATTAGACTTACAGCATGCTGGGTTAATAAATCAATCATTTTTGCGCTGATATTATGGTAAAATGAACAAAAATATGGGTGTCAGGTGTTAGGACAGGGGTGCAATTTCAGTGCTTGCCATAAATGTTATATCCATAGATACATCACTGTGAAACAGACACACAGGAAATAATAGTATTTCTACTAGAAAAGCATTTTCTTACTGTAAAATTCATGTGTTTTCTGCAGAAAAATAGACAAATGTGAATAGCCTCCTAAAAAATATAGAAACAAAGAACCATGTTCTAGGGCTACAATTTGAAGTGGTTCCAAAGGCAGAAGTTTTTTTTTTTTTTTTACCTTAACCCCTTTGCACCTAATGCCGTGTACACACGGGCAGACTTTTCAGCATCAAAGGTCCGACGGTCTTTCCGGCGGACTTTCGACGGACTTTCGAACGAACGGACTTGCCTACACACGATCACACCAAAGTCCAACGGATTCGTACGTGATGACGTACGACCGGACTAAAATAAGGAAGTTCATAGCCAGTAGCCAATAGCTGCCCTAGTGTCAGTTTTCGTCCGTCGGACTAGCGTACAGACGAACGGATTTTTAGACCGGACTCGAGTCCGTCGGAAAGATTTGAAACATGTTCCAAATCTAAAGCCCGTCTGATTTTCACCCGAAAAAGTCCGCTGCGGGTTCGATGAACCCCACACATGGTCGGATTGTCCGACGGATTTGTCCAGTCGGACCAGTCCAGTCAAAAAGTCCGCCCGTGTGTACAGGACATAAACGTAAAACAAATCTTAATGCCTAAGGTCAATTTCACAACTTAGACTTAGAAAAATACGTACATATCATAACTACTTTGAGCATCCAGGTGGATAAAAAACTATCCCAATATATATTTTTTTAATCTAGCTGTATATTTCTTGCTACTACCATAACCTGCCACCAAAGAACAACTGACAATAAATTCTCCTGCTCCCGATGATCGCAGTGATACCACATATGTGTATGTTAGTTGTTGTTTGTACCCGTTTATGCCTAAGCCCAATTTTCTGACTTTGATATTTGTTAGTAAAGCCTTACATATCATCACAACTACTTTGTGCATCCAGGTGGAATATATCTTGTTTTTTCAGGACAAATTGGGCTTTCATTTGGTGGTAAATGGTAATGGAGATCTGATGCTTTTTTTTTACATTATCAAAGAATAACTGGCCCAAAATAGTAAAAAAAAAAAATATTTTAAATTGTATATTTCTTGGTACTACTATAACGTATTCCCAAAGAACAATCCAAAATAAATTCTCCTTCTCCTGACGATCGCAGCAATACCACATATGTGTATGCTAGGTGTTGTATGTACTCGTAGTACAGCCCAGAAAAATAGCGCGCATTTTGCTTTTATTTATTTTTTTCTTCCTACCTAAAAACACACCGACTACTAACTGACACTGATACTAATTTAAAAAAAATACATAAAAAATCCTGCCAAAAAAATACCGACTCTGACCCAAACGCTAACTCTGGCACTGACCTGGATCAAACCTTAATCTTGTTATTTCTTTTTTTATTATTATTTTTTTCTACACAAACTTTTTTTTTTCCTTTCTCTAAGGACAATGTAAGGACATACAATGTATCCAGGGGTGTTGCTAGGTGGGAAAAAGACCAGGGGCTTCAGCCCGAAGGTAAATTTGATAACCCTCGGGACACCCGCGGTCCGCATTAGAAAAGGGTCCTGTGCATCTTTTGCTCCATTTCAGGTGCGAATTCAGGCAAAAATTCGAACCCTATTCACACCTGAATTGGTGAACAGAGATGCACCGGACCCCTGCTATGAACCACAGTCGCATCAGTGTGAACCCAGCCTTACTTGTAAAAAATGTTGAAAACCATTTATAATTTTCCTTCCACTTCACAATTATGTGCCACTTTGTGTTGGTCTATCACATAAAATCCCAATAAAATACATTTACGTTTTTGGTTGTAACATGACAAAATGATGAAAATTTCAAGTGGTGTAACTAATCTTCAGATCTAAAAGAGTTTTAAACGTGTGCAAAAACCACAAAAAAAAATAAAATAAAAAATGCAGCGAATGAATTTACCTAAAAAAAAATTTTTACCCCCAAAAAAGGCATTAATAAGGTGTTAAAAACTTGTGTATAAACTACAAAGGCAGTAAAAATAAAGAAGAAGGTGTCTCTGATGTGTGAATTTAGGCTAAACCTTAGGTAGGAACATTGATAAAGAGAGCCCATAGGAGATGTCAGCTGTAGTACCTGTGTGTGTGCTGGGACGATGCTGTGCGCCCACGCATGATCAGACAGCAGCCAGTATGGGAGAGCTGCCCACCGGTTTACACAGAGCGAGAGCGGGGATCTCCCAGCCAGCGCGGCTGCAGTGTCACTCCCGCCTTCTGGACCCGGTGTTCTGACTCCTACGTCACAAGTCCCAGCACTGGACCAGTGTGACATCATCATAGGAGCTGGGTCCAGGAGGCCGGACTTTGTATTTTACTCGGCTGCGCCGGGTAAGCGGGTGATCGATCCCAGCTTTCTGTGTAAACCCTTGGGACTAATAATTTTCATTATGAACGCGCAGACCAGGGGCTTTTCGGGGGCCCACACAGGGCTATAGTCCCAGTCAGCCCCCCCCCCTCTCATGACGCCACTAAATGCATCTCTCTCATCTATTCACAAATAGAAAACAAGAAAACACAGGGGGCGGGCTTCATAGTGACTGATTACTGTGATAACTAATCAGAGGCTATCACAGCGATCAGGTGACTCGGAATCTGATGTTCTGATCGTTAAAACGGGGCTCTCAGTGAGCACAAAAACAGATTCACAAATATGTGGCCCCACGGAAAAAAAGGCCAGTCCAGTGGGGCCGCATGTTTGCATTACGTCGGCACCAAGGGGTTAATGCATTCTATGCATCAAGATAAGAAAAACCTTCTAAATGCAGCAGCGCCCCGCAGCCCCCCTAATACTTATCTGTGCCCCATCTTCCTCCAAAGATGTGCATGAGAGGCTCCACTGTACAGGAACTCTCCCTCCTCATTGGCTGAGACAGCAGCTAAGGCCATTGGCTCCCACTGCTGTCAAAGACAGTGAGCCAACGAGGAGAGAGAGGGGGCTGCTTGCTGTATGGGGCACCGGACAGGAGGGAGGGGTCAGGAGCACTGGCGAGGGAACCGAGGAGAGGAGGATCGGGACTGCCCTGTGCGAAACCACTGCACAGGGCAGGCAAGTATAAAATGTCTGTTATATTTAAACAAAAAAAAATAAAAAAATAAAATAAAAACAAGACTTTAATATCACTTTAAGGCTACTGAAATCCTTATCTCCTTGTAATGGTGCAAACGAATATGCTTTGCAGGACCGGACAATCTAAACCTGTCTGTCTATCCAGCAGTAAAAGAAAGACATAAACCGGCAGAGCCAGAAGATAGATGGACAGGTGTATAGAATAAACATTACCATCGAGTGCACTTTCAGTGCTGGGAATTTCAATGGGTAAGGCCTGAGTCGTAGTGGGAGAAGCGGTAGCAGACTCATTGTTGGTTATCACCACCTGTGATGCTGTACTTTCCTTCACCATCTCTTCTGCTTTATCAATCATGCCAGACTCCCTGGTGGTTTCTTGACTTGAAACATCCATAGTGATAGCAGGTGCCACGGTGACATTTGTGTTCTCACTTATGTACAAGTCTGGCTGCTTGACATCTGCTGAACAAAACATAAACCACTGACTGCAGCAAACAAAAATGAATAAAAAGTTTTTGAGGCATACTGAATTTCCAGCAGAAACTTTCATTAGTCTGATTGCCCTATATTGATTAAAGTGAAGTTTAATTATTTGCTACAGGCTACAGCACTTCATCACTGCTCTATGCATTGCATTATTAAATAAGTTATTCTCTATAAAGATCTACAGCAGGCATTGGCATCCTTTAAAGCAGTATTAAACCCATAACCAAAAATTATATTGCAGCTTCACCGAGTGCATTCCAAGGGGTAATAAATATAGAAGAACAAAGGTTAAACCTGGGTGGCTGAACCAAAACTTAAAATGTCATAAGTACAAAAAAAAATGGTCTTTCACATGTACAAAGCGGAGGGGTCATTGTCAGCATTCCAACAATACAAGGTATGCAATGTGAGGTGTAAGAATGCAATGAGGTTGGCTAAAAAAGACTATGAGAGACACACAGTGGAGGAGAGTAAAAATAATCCCAAGAAATGTTTTAAATATATTAACAGTAAAAAAGGCGAGGACGGAACACATAGGCCCCATAAAGGACGAGGAAGGGAAGATTGTTACAGATGACAAGGAGAAGGCAGCTGTGCTAAATGCTTTTTTATCCTCAGTCTTCACACAGGAAAAGGATGGGTATACCGACTGTGACAGGAGTCACTTTGGGGCGGGGGGGGGCCCGTGGAACCCAGAATCCCTTGGGGAGGTTGGAAAACCCTTGTTTCAGCTCCCCATGCACCTCCTATGGCTAAGTCTCGGGTCTCCCACAGCAGCCTGTTGTAAAGAGGACGGAGGCAGCCTGTGCAGAGTGTGAGGTGTGCCAAGGAGAAAGGCTCTGGGGATCGTGTCACGACTCATCGGGAGTTGGGGTACACTCGCTCCACGTGTCTCGCAGCAGCCAGCTCAACGCGGCGACGCCCATGGCTCCTTCGGGTGCTTTTGGTTCAGTTCAGACTCAGAGGCAGGGCATATAGTGGCATACGGGTGACGCCATCAGAAAATCGATTATACAAGTCGTAGCATCAATGCCGCATCATGGGTGGTCGAATCGCGATGCATCAATGCTACGATTAATTTCAACACCCCTAAATATCAGCACTGTCAGTCTGGGGGGAGGGGGGTAATGTTAAATGTATAAGCAGATTTAGATACACTAAAAAACGTAAGCCAAATTCCAACTCACACTTTATAAGTTACAGCAAACTTTTTTTTCCCCTTTTGGCATAAAGGCTTTGCATTAAAAAAAGCTGATCATTTTAATCAACCCTGCCAATGTTAAAAAAAATAGTAAATTTGAATTGTCTGCTGTACCATGCACTTGTATGAAAAAGTACCTGGTGATCTTGCCAGTCCTTCTGCTTTCCTATTAAAAACTGACCACACTAGGCAGAGCACATTGTGGCTAGGTCTCTAGCTGCACTCAGAAATCAGCCTGCTCTCCTCCAATGATCAGATGCCTATTCACATGATGCTCCCCCGCACAGCCAGGGAAGATGCGAAGATTAGTGTACTGCTGTTTCTCCTCCTCCAGCTCTCGGAGGTCCTTATGCAGCTGAAAACAGAGGTGATCACTTATTAAAAAAAGGGAAAAAGAGTAATTTATATATATTTTTTTAATGTATACATAGAAGTTTTGCTTTCCCTTTCTACTTTAAACTGAATGTGTTGTTTTACAAGTTGAGGGTTCACATATACTTTAAAGTGAAGTAAAGCAAAGTCTGATCATTGGAGGAAAGCAGGCCGAGTTCCCGCCAGAGCTAGAAAACTGACCACGGTGTGTTCTCCTGATTAGTGTGGTCAGTTGTAATAGGGCAAAACGAAAGGACTGGCAGGAAAACCAGGAATTTCACACAAAAAAAGCAATACAAGAACAGGATACTTTTTAATACAAGTACATGGTACAGAAGGAACATAGCAGGAATATGAAATCTTGGGTTTAAATATTATTTAAGTGGTTTCCATGTAAACTGATACATTCTGCTGGAGAGCTTGTGCTTCTGAAAAACAACAGACTTGTGGCTGGATCCCCAGATGAAAATAGGAGAAAGAAAGCCTAGAAAAGTAAATACAGTGATCACATCTAAGAATTGGTAAGCTGCAATATAATAAATATTTGCATTTGGGTTTAATTCTGCCTTAATTACTGTACTACAAATTTCAAATGCCTTGGCAGAACATGGTGGAACTTGTAGCTTCTTGACAACAAAGGAATGGAAGGATGCCTCCATAGTCTGTTCCACATAATAAATATATTTGTAAAAAAAAGAGATCATAATGATAATGGATAAAGACTAATCTTGCATTTCACCAACATAAAAGAACATTCTATAAAACCAAATATAAGTGATCTTTACATAAACTGTCTATAATCAAACTATTTCAAGATTATTTCTAAAATTCAAACTCACTATAACAGGCTTTTTCTGGCACGTATTATTTACAAGTTTAAATCAGTATATTTTGCTAGAAATTTACCTAGAACCCCCAAACATTATACTTTTTTTTAAGCAGAGACCATAGGGAATAAAATGGTGATCGTTGCAATTTTTTATGTCACGCAGTATTTGCACAGCACTTTTGCAAAAAGCAATTTTTTGGGGGAAAAAAAAAACACTTTAATGAATAAAAAATAAAAAAAAAACACAATATTTACCCCAATATTTTTATATAGCGCGAAAGATGATGTTACAACGAGTAAATAGATACCCAGCATGTCCCGTTTTCAAATCGCGCACGTAATACAAAAACGTTTTATAATTTGTTAATAAATTTTGCAAACAGGTAATTTTTCTCTATCGTTGATGTACTGATGAGGCTGCACTGATGGACACCGATAGGCTGCATTGATGGGCACTGATGAGGTGGCACTGAAGGGCATTGATAGGTGGCACTGATAGGTGGCAGTGATGGGCATTGATAGGTGGCAGTGATGGGTAAAAAATGGGGGGTAAAAAGTCCTTGAATCCACACTCACCAAAGTAGCAAACAGCAAATGGAGTACCAGCCGATTCGTCAATATGTGACGGGATACCTGCCCTAAAAGCAATGGCACTATATCAACAACAGAAAGAGGAGACAAGGGAGTCCCCAGAAAGCAAAAAAGGGGAATGGTCAACTACGGCTTATGGTACAAAAATGCAAAAAGGCTTTATTAAGGGTAGGGGGGGTGGGGGTATTTACATATACAAAAAATTCCAAATATATGTAAGATAAACAATGTATCTAAATAACACAGTCCGTCTCACTACACTAAACCAAAATTAAAAACCATGCTGCAACATTGATGAATAAAACTGCAGAGCGTGCCTGCAGGCCAAAAACGCATGCAGTGTCCATTTGAATCCAAAGAAAAAAGTATAGCACCAAACATTACATGGAGTAAGCTACTGATGGGATATCAAGTCTTATGTGGTCTAGTATTAACTGTGCATCAGATTGAGCAGTACTGAGAAAAAAAAAAAAAAAAAAACCCACATATATCCACATAGACAGGACCTTACATAGCTGAATTAGGTGGGGTTTTTTAAAAAAAAACCTCTATTAGAAGGAAATCCTCCACAAGCAGCTTCCAACCTCAGTGCACTAAATGTGTGTTTACACCAGTTGTTTTGGAAATGGAAAGACCAGCGTTCCTGTTACTAGGTATGTCCAGTGCACAAACACTATTTCCTCAATGCAGCATAAAAGGAGCAAAGGACAAACCACTCCAAAGAAAGGGCTTAGTCTCTTTTCCAATCTAGACCAGGATGATATTTTCACAGTTCATCAGTTTCAAGTGTGTCAATCCATGCAGGAGGGTGATGGGTACTGATCGGCACTGGTAGGTGACACCGATAGGCAGCACTGCTAGGTGGCACTGATTGGCACCACTGGTGGGCATTGATAGGTAGCAATCGTGGGCATTGATAGGTGGCACTGATTGCTGGCACTTATGCACTGGTGGGCACTGATTCGTCATACAGTGGGCACTTGCAGGTGGCACTGGCAGGCGGTACTAGTGGGCACAGATGAGGCGGCTTCGCCTTCGAACACCGTTTACATATGCGTGCGTGACTTACGTATGCGTTCACTTCTGCGCACTATGGATGGGGGTGCTTTCAATTTTTTCAGAAAGACCCCAAATCTTTTCTTTACCTTTATAAAGCAAAAGATTAAGAAAAATAGCTTTTTCTTAATCTTTTGCTTTTAAAAAAAAAAATTTACTTAAAGCCTGCAACGAAAGAAACAGCATGGCGTCGCTCCAGTCCGTCAAGGTTATAGAGGTGATCTATGGGAGTCAGATCGTTTCTCGAGCTAATCGGTGGAAATGATAAGCCTGAGAAACACTGGCGTGCGGTGGGCTAACTATTTTGTAGATAGGATTATTATCGTAAGACTGTGGGGGGTTTTATAATAGTGGTATAATAGGAATAATGATAAGCGAAGGAAGAGTTGGGTAGAGAAAGTTTCCTGAACCTGGAGCCCCTGACTAGTTGGGTCTCCGGTTATTTGGAATTCATGCCTTATTTCAAATCTGAGACAAGCAGAGAAAAAATATAATATTCATGTTGCAAGTATTTTTTATATTGTTTAAGGAAAATAAAGGACACCAAGTGACTCAGAGTTCATCAAACTTATGGTACAGAGAGTAAGTGAGGTCTTCCATTTCACATATGCTATTTACTTCTTGGTACCAGTCTTTCATCCAAGTGTGTAGGTTTGTTGCCAGTATGTTCGAATGGTAATGACAAGATCTATTCTTCATTATATATTTTATTGCAGGAGAACCAGTTCTATGTGTATTAGTCACGTCACTTAGTCAGTCAATGTCACTTAAGAATTTTTATACGTTTGTATATAATCATTTTTTAATTAAAATATGAGCTGTTTTTCATAATTAGCTCTGCGCTTTTTATTATTGCACACAATTGAGTATTCCCGCAACATTCCCATTGCGTCACTTCCAGTTTAGTAGTTTGCTCGCTTCCGGGTTCCAGAGCGGCTATTATGTTTATTTCTATTTCCGGCCCTTATGATATATATATATATATATATATATATATATATATATATATATATAGCGACTTGTACCTGCGTGACCATGCCCCTGATGATGTCTGAGTGACGAAACATGTTTGGAGGAGTCTGGTCATGTGACATCGCTATGTTCGGTAGTCGGCTATCTTACCAGTTTTAAACTGAAATTGGGTATTCTGGCTTCTCTTTTTTAAATAAATATCTGTCAGTAATACTGCGCAATGAAGTCTCTTCTTGTCCATTCCCATAAATTTTGTGCTGTGAGACCCTGTTCAAAGGTGGATGTCTGTTCTTAAGCAACCTATCACCGTACATGTGTGGAGAGCTGGAGTCGAGTACTTATAAGGTGCTTTTGACTACTTTTGATTAAGTGGTCCACCTTTTGGAGTAAGGGTCAGGGTGAGTTTTACCTCTTGGTGACGGATCTTTTCCAGCACCCTTTTGTGTGGTCCTGCACCGATTGGACTTTTATATGAGATGCCCTATTCGTTAAAAACTTGGAATATTAAAGTATATACGCGCTGCATTTATATTATATTGTTATTGTTTTCTATGCCAGGAGAATTGTGCCAGCAGGTTTGCCATACCAGCTGTGATATTTTGTGATTTTATTGAGCGTGGGCGATTTGTGGTTTTTCATCTACAGTGGATATAAAAAGTCTACACACCCCTGTTAAGTCAGGTTTCTATGACATAAAAAATGGGACAAAGATAAATAATTTCACAACTTTTTCCACCTTTAATTTGACCTATAAACTGTAGAGCTCAATTGAAAAACCAACTGAAATCTTTTAGGGAGGGAAAGTAAAAATAAACAAAAATAATATGGTTGCAGAAGTCTGCACAGCCTCTTATAACTGGGGATGTAGCGGTGTTCAGAATTAAGCAATCACATTCAAACACATGGTAAATAGGAGTCGGTACACACCTGCTATCAATTAAAGTGCCTCTGATTAACCCCAAAGTTCAGCTGTTCTAGTAGGTCTTTCGTGACATTTTCTTGGTCGCAACCAACAGCAAAAGCCATGGTCTGCAAAGAGCTCTCAAAGCATCAGAGAGATCTCATTGTTAAAAGGTATCAGTCAGGAGAAGGGTACAAAAGAATTTCCAAGGCATTGGATATGGCACAACAGTGACATTACCAAGAACTGGACGTCCCTCCAAAATCGATGAAAAGATGAGAAGAAAACTGGTCAGGGAGGCTGCCAAGAGACCTACAGCAACATTAAAGGAGCTGCAGGAATATCTGGCAAGTATTGGCTGTGTGGTACATGTGAAACAATTTCCCATATTCTTCATATGTCTGGGCTATGGGGTAGAGTGGCAAGACGAAGAAAAACATCCAAGCCTAGCTAAAACACATCTGAGGTCTCCCAAAAGCATGTGGGAAAATGTGTTATGGTCTGATGAAACCAAGGTTGAACTTTTTGGAAATAATTCCAAAAGATATGTAAAACACCACTGCACATCACCAAAAAAAAAACACCATACCCACAGTGAAGCATGGTGGTGGCAGCATCATGCTTTGGAGCGTTTTTTTCTTCAGCTGGAACAGGGGCCTTATTCAAGGTAGAGGGAATTATCAACAGTTCCAAATACCAGTCAATATTGGCACAAAACCTTCAGGCTTCTGCTAGAAAGCTGAACATGAATAGAAACTTTATCTTTCAGCATGACAACTACCCAACGACACTTATGCAAACATATTATTTTCGCTTTTTATTTTTATTTCCCTCCACCTAAAAGATTTCAGTTTGTTGTTGAACTGAGTTGTACATTTTATAGGTTGCATTAAAGGTAGAAAAGGTTACATAGTTACATAGTAGGTGAGGTTAAAAAAAGACATAAATCCAATCTATGCGTGTGATTAAATGTCAGTATTATTTTGTATATCCCTGTATGTTGTGATCGTTCAGGTGCTTATCTAATAGTTTTTTAAACTATTGATGCTCCCCGCTGAGACCACCGCCTGTGGAAGGGAATTCCACCTACTTGCCGCTCTTACAGTAAAGAACCCTCTACGTAGTTTAGGGTTAAACCTCTTTTCTTCTAATTTTAATGGAGTGGCCATGTGCCTTGTTAAACTCCCTTCGGCGAAAAAGTTTTATCCCTATTGTGGGGTCACCAGTACGGTATTTGTAAAATGAAATCATATCCTCTCTCGAGCCTCTCTTCTACAGAGAGAATAAGTTCAGTGCTCGCAACCTTTCCTCATAACTAAGATCCTCCAGACCCTTTATTAGCTTTGTTGCTCTTCTTTGTACTCGCTCCATTTCCAGTACATACTTCCTGAGGACTGGTGCCCAGAACTGGACAGCATACTCTAGGTGCAGCCAGACCAGAGTCTTGTAGAGCGGGAGAATTATCGTTTTATCTCTGGAGTTGATCCCCTTTTTAATGCATGTCAATATTCTGTTTGCTTTGTTAGCAGCAGCTTGGCATTGCATGCCATTGCTGAGCCTGTCATCTACTAGAACCCCCAGGTCCTTTTCCATCCTAGATTCCCCCAGAGGTTCTCCCCCCAGTGTATAGATTGCATTCATATTTTTGTCACCCAAATGCATTATTTTAAATTTTTCTAAATAAAGCCTCATTTGCCATGTAGTTGCCCACCCCATTAATCTGTTCAGATCTTTTTGCAAGGTTTCCACATCCTGCGGAGAAGTTATTGCCCTACTTAGCTTAGTATAATTCGCAAATACAGAGATTGAACTGTTTACCCCACCCTCCAGGTCGTTTATGAACAAATTAAATAAGATTGGTCCCAGCACAGAACCCTGGGGGACCCCACTACCCACCCCTGACCATTCCGAGTATTCCCCATTTATCACACCCTCTGAACTCGGCCTTGTAGCCAGTTTTCAATTCATGTACTCACCCTATGGTCCATGCCAATGGACCTTATTTTGTACAGTAAACGTTTATGGGGAACTGTGTCAAATGCTTTCGCAAAATCCAGATAAACCACGTCTACGGGCCTTCCTTTATCTAGATGGCAACTCACCTCCTCATTAAAGGTTAATAGATTGGTTTGGCGAGAACGATTTTTCATGAATCCATGCTGATTACTGCTAATGATAGCATTCTCATTACTAAAATATTGTATATAGTTCCTTATCATCCCTTCCAAGAGCTTGCATACTATTGATGTTAGGCTAACTGGTCTGTAATTCCCAGGGATGTATTTTGGGCCCATTTTAACCACTTAAGCCCCGGACCATTTGGTTGGCCAAAGACCAGAGCACTTTTTGTGATTCGACACTTGACGTCCTTTTTTTCCCTACAAATAGAGCTTTCTTTTGGTATTTGATCACCTCTGCGGTTTTTATTTTTTGCGCTATAAACAAAAAATAGCGACAATTTTGAAAAAAAATGCATTATTTTTTACTTTTTGCTATAATAAATATCCCCAAAAAATATATAAAAAAACATTTTTTTTCCTCAGTTTAGGCCGATACGTATTCTTCTACATATTTTTGGTAAAAAAGAAAAATCGCAATAAGCGTTTATTGATTGGTTTGCGCAAAAGTTATAGAGTCTACAAAACAGGGGATAGTTTTATGGCATTTTTATTAATATTTTTTTTTTACTAGTAATGGCTGTGATCAGCGATTTTTATCATGACTGCGACATTATGGCGGACACATCAGACACTTTTGGCGCGATTTTGGGACCATCAACATTTATACAGCGATCAATGCAATTAAAAATGCATTGATTACTGTGTAAATGTGACTGGCAGTGAAGGGGTTAACCACTAGGAGGCAATGAAGGGGTTAAAGTGTATCCTAGGGAGTGATTCTAACTGTGGAGGGGCATGGCTGTGTGTGACACGACACTGATCACCGCTCCCGATTACAGGGAGCTGTGATCAGTGTCCTGTCACTAGGCAGAATGTGGAACACCGCCGGTCGGCAAGCAGTTAAATAGTGATGCTACATTGGCTTATCTCTAATCAGCTGGTACCTTTCCAATCAGTAGACTATGAGTAAAAATTAGGAACAATGGTCTGGCAATTACTTGACTGAGTTCCCTAAGTACCCTCGGATGCAAGCGATTTGGTCACGGTGATTTATTAATGTTAAGTTTCCCAACTCAAGTCTAATTTTAATTCTGTCCTCTGTTAACCATGGAGGGGCTTCCTGTGATGTTCTGAAATGATTCATCTTTATCCCATTGTTTTACATCACAGAAACCTGACATTTTAAAAGGGGTATGTAGACTTTTTATATCCACTGTATGTGTATTAGTATCCTGCATTTGGGCAGTATTATGGCTAAGTGGTTGGCACTCTTGCTCCCGTGCATTCATTTTTCAATGAAAAAAAAACATTTAAGGAGGTGCTGGTACTTTGATATACGTTTATGCAAATTATTGAAAGGGTAAAAACCTTTGAAAAGCCTACTGACTTATTGTCATAGCAATGGCATCCTATCAGCCTCCTGCTGCCTATACCACGTGACTCGGGGGTGGCGCCAGCTTGTTTGGATGCAGGACAGGATCCCCCACTCAGTGAACGGTCAGCCTGTGGAGGAGAGAGGTACACATACCATCTGAACTGTCAGTCAGTTTACCAAACAGAGAACGGTGAGAGAACTGGGTCACATAGTATCCCGGCAGGGGCTTAAAGTGTTACTAAACCCAGGACCCTGCATTCACTATATCTGGTCTCCCATAGTACACAGAACATGGAAATGCAATTATCTTTGTAAATATAAACTGCAGTCTTGTGACTTCTATCAGTGTCTGCTTAAAGCTTGTAGGAGGATTTTTAATTCTACTCTGACTGTCCCATGAGGCTGCAGGACTCCTGACCCTCTGTCTGGACATTGCTGATTGGCCCTGTGCTGATCACATGCACCCTCCCAAGAAAAGAAAACTCCCTAGCAATACACACCAAACTGAGCATGTGCAGAGTTTCCCCAAGGCTCTGTTCTATCATGAGATATATATGGGACAGAGGAAGAAGGAGAGGATCAGAGAAGACTGGATCAAACAGCCTTTTTATACAATGCAGAGGATTAGCTCTTTAGGTTCTACAGTGAGGATACCAAGCATGCTTTACTGCATATACAGACTGATGGTACTCTTGTGGGTTTAGTAACACTTTAAGGATGATATTTCTTGCACAAGCGATTGTTTGTGAGTGCCTTTTGTTTTGAGATTTTACAACTTATTAGAGGGTATTGCCCCAGAGTCTGTGCACTCTCTGTCTCTCTGTTTGAAAACAGTAACATTTGCTGTATTTATTTAAATTCTGTATTTAGTTGTTTAGTTGCCAGTAGAAGTCCTTGTAGATGAAATGCGTCAGTGTTGATTAGTCCTTTCCATGCCATTGCACCTTTTTGAATTTTATGCTTTTGTGATCACAGAGGAGATTTTTTACTTTAATCTATACATCTTGTAATCTATGTAAAGCCTTTTTATTCTAAATGAACCCGTAACCATGCGGTTTTTCACTATGTGGAGGCTTTCTGTTTTTTATGGATGCTGTTAACCATAAACCTACCAAATGGTTCTGTGGTGGAAGGAGGTTTTTACCATCTTGGACATTGCCATCCTGATCCATATTCTCACATGCCGAGTCAAGGTTGCCTGAGGTAGCTCAGCTGAGGAGGAGGAATTGCACCACTCGCTATCCAGAGCTTTCATATCACATGCCTGACTGATGTTACCTTCTGGTAAGTGTATTTAATCTTCTCTCCATGGTGGTGGATGCACACACGGTGACTCCTTTAGTTCTACACTCCTGGATTTCTTCCCATCAATACATACAAATGAATTAATGTTTTAATCACCAATGGGACGATACTACCAATGTTGATTTACAATTTGCACTGATGTGATAACATTACGGACACTTTCAACACCAGTGAATGCAGGGTGCTGTGAAGACAGGCCCAAGAGCAGTGATGGCGAACCAATGGCACGCGTGCCACGGCTGGCAAGCCGAGCCCTTTCGGTGGGCACACCAGGAAGCCATTTCCACAGCCGCTGCAGACTTTTTTTTCACATTTTTGATGAGTCTGATGACTCCACTGCTTAGTCTCTCCTCCTACCTAAGCTGTATGTGACTGCGTAGGTTTGGCCGGGACGCAGCGCCACCTACTCGTCCTGACTTCTGCAGTGCAGTGCAGTGAGGAGTAATCTCTGAGGGAGGGGCTGGGAGTCTCTCTGTGAAATGCCAGGCAGCGTGGGTCATGGCAGGAGAACAGGAGGTCGGACTCCAGAGGTACCAACTGGAAGGCAGCTTGCCACAAGCCCAAGGAGCCGACTGAGTCCATCAGTGTCTGCTGACTGTAAGGCTGTGGAGCAGAGTAAGTTAACTTGTTATGCGCTGTCCACTGGTAACTGGAGTGGACTTAGCACCTCAGCAATAGCCAGGGACAGTCACAGGAGGGAGGGACTGAGATGTCTGACATGGGACTGGGGCCTGTCTGGGGATCAGTGCAGTGGCCGCCCCAGCGCGGAGAAAACGCACAGAGCTGAGGAGGAGGAAACAAGGAAGGAAGGTGCTGCTAGCCTAGGCACCTACCTAGGAGTTTTAGCATGTGAGATAGATAATATTAATGATTACATGAACTCATTCAGGAAAACATGGGCTGCTGCATCACTAGTGCAGATTTGCAGAAGCTGCAGGTCTGTTTGATGCAGTGCCAAGCAAAGCAGTATGTCTGCGGTCTCTGATCCACTCTTGCAATATGTCTGCGGTCTCTGATCCACTCTTGCAATATGTCTGCGGTCTCTGATCCACTCTTGTAATATGTCTGCGGTCTCTGATCCACTCTTGTAATATGTCTGCGGTCTCTGATCCACTCTTGCAATATGTCTGCGGTCTCTGATCCACTCTTGTAAAAATATGTCTGCGGTCTCTGATCCACTCTTGTAAAAATATGTCTGCGGTCTCTGATCCACTCTTGTAAAAATATGTCTGCGGTCTCTGATCCACTCTTGTAAAAATATGTCTGCGGTCTCTGATCCACTCTTGTAAAAATATGTCTGCGGTCTCTGATCCACTCTTGTAATATGTCTGCGGTCTCTGATCCACTCTTGTAATATGTCTGCGGTCTCTGATCCACTCTTGTAATATGTCTGCGGTCTCTGATCCACTCTTGTAATATGTCTGCGGTCTCTGACCCACTCTTGTAATATGTCTGCGGTCTCTGACCCACTCTTGTAATATGTCTGCGCTGCGGTCTCTGACCCACTCTTGTAATATGTCTGCGGTCTCTGACCCACTCTTGTAATATGTCTGCGGTCTCTGATCCACTCTTGTAAAAATATGTCTGCGGTCTCTGATCCACTCTTGTAAAAATATGTATGCGGTCTCTGATCCACTCTTGTAAAAATATGTATGCGGTCTCTGATCCACTCTTGTAATATGTCTGCGGTCTCTGATCCACTTTTGTAACATGTGCATATCCCTGCACTAACCTGTGCTAACCTTTTTCATAGAGCCGCTTGGCCCTTTGAAAAAAATAAAAGTAAAGCGCTAGGCTGGTGCGCCCATTGTTGCTTTTCTTTTTAGACTCCTATTCATATGGTTGGACCATATTCCATTGAACTGCGATATTTCAGCTAGTCAACGGTATATGTTCTGTCCAAGTACCTCTTGATCCTAAACTAGCTGTTTTGGGCATTATTCCGGCAGAAATTTTAGCGGCTGAGTACAAGTTGCTTTGGACTAGGGCTCTGTATATCGTCCGTAAAATCATTTTACAAAAATGGCTCTCGCCCTCCCCTTCCACAACTTCACAAGGGTGTGAAGCGGTCAATACAAATCTACGAAAGGAAAGAACTAACATGCAAACACAGGCAGGGTCTGGGACCTCTGGTTGTCCTCAGCAGAATCCAACTTTGTTTCAATGGTTCATTAGCATGCTGGAGAGGTGGTATAGTTCATTGTTTTGTTGGTAGTATTGTTCATATGCCTATCGTTAAGGGTGCATTGACGCTTTGCTTTTTCCTCTTTTGGAAGGACTATTTAGGAAAAAAAAAAAGGAGGAGATCTTGTTGGGCATTCTCCCAACTGGAAGACGAAGGACATCCTGTGGAAAACTAAGAGACTGCCCCAGATTTAGCTAAAATCCAAAATCCAGGTTTACTTTCCTAAGTTAGCTTAGGTGGGCAAATGATGTCACAATCTCAGCCAGAGGAAGCAGTCATTGATAAAGTTTTTCCTGTGAATGGCTGAGCATCTCTCAGCCAGACTCATCTTTGTTTCGGCAGCCGACAGGGATTCCTTGTACCACTTCGAGAACACAGAGTTGTATACTGTATGTTGCTAATGCTACATACAGCTTATACAGCGGGTGCATCTATTAGTACAAGAAACGGTTGGTATAGGCCAACTTGTCTCAAATGAACTATTTAAAGTGAAAGTAAACCTGGAGATTGGCTTTAAAGTAGAGTTCCAGCTTCAGTTCACTTTAAAGAGTACGTCTGGGCCATGTTTAATAGAAATAATGTGTTTGGACCAGCTTGGCCCAAATAAACTAGAGATAACTCAAGGCTAGAATTCATCTTTAAGTACCTTGAACTGAGCAGCCTTTTTTTTTTAAAGCTGGGCCTGGGCTTTAGGTATGTTTGTTGGTCTTGGGGCCACCATATTATTGTGCACCTAATCCTTTGACTGGTATGAGTAAAGCATGCGTTCACTTTAAGGACGACAAATTGATGGACAAACTGATCAGATACAACACACAAAAAACAAGCCAAGGTAAATAATGAAACAATATTTTTCATCTTCTACATCGGGTTTAGTAGCTGCTGGCGTAGGAAAGTTGAAGCCTTGGATGATGTTCTCAGGCAGCTTTGACTTTTGCTATCTCTATCCTGTTAATTGAATTACCAGCCACTTCTCTCACTGCACATAATATAACACCGTTCTCAGCAAAACACAGCTTCGCTGTGACAGCCCGTCTGTCCGAGGGCAGGAACGAACAGTCAAGAGAAAGAATGCTTCCTATCAACTGAACACAAGCAAAGGTCAGGACGTCTATCTGAGCAATTTCATCACACAGAGGTCCTTATACAACATAAATCCCAATTTTCCATCACACCACAGTCATCTGTAAAAAGTGTCCAACAATTTACAGATTTAATTTAAATTATTTTACTTATTTGGAATAAAATCCCATACACATATTCCAAAAAGGAGTAAAAATAATAAAATTAAAAAAAAGAGAACCAGTCACAATTGGGTTTATGCATGAGTCTTAATATTCAATTTCAAATTATTTTAACTGAACAGAAAAGATATATATTAACTTCCTTACCCAAAGCTGAACTCCAGGTATGATCTTAATGGCATACTTTGATTGGAATGCATATCTAATATGTGAGGGATCGCTGTAGAAGCTGACAATCACTGTAGTAGTCAGTGCTACTACAGTGTTCACCACAATCTTTAAAGATCATGTGCTGAGCAGCTGTTCCACTGCATACCGACCAGAAGGGGTCACTCGCTGGCATTGCCACCATAGAACATCTTGAATTTTCTTAATTTTATACAAAGCACTCACTGATTGGATGAAGTGGAGAGGAGGGATGGTGACACCCCCTCCTCTTCACCTTGCCCAATCAGAGATCATCTTGCATTCCCTGGAAAAATGACAAGGAGTTCTGTGAATGGTGGCAGTGGCAGCACAGGACCCAGAAGATCATGGCAATCATTGCAGTAGCGCTGGTGCTACAGTGATTGTCAGCTTGCCCAGCAGTCCCTTAGGTATCAGATGTGCATGCTTACATTGGTCCAAGCTGGACCAGTGTAAGGCAGCCATTAGAGGAGTCTTTTTTTTTCATTAAACCAGGGGGTTGAACGGAAAAAAAAAAAAAAAAGACTCCCCTCGAGCTATTGTATTCAGACAGCTGGGAAACTTCCCTGCCGTTAGAATACGCTGATCAGAGCTGCTGGCTATAGCCAGCAGTGCTGATCTAACAGGGAAACTCCAAAAGGGCAGTAGTACAAAAGTGAAGGCTACCCACCGGCAGAAAACAATATCGCTGCAGAAGGGATTCCCTCATTAAACACGGACTGTGGTGATGAGGGAATCAAGCAATTTTTCTTTCCTTCCACCCATATGGAAGGAAAGAACACTGTATAATCTATGGCTTGCTTAATTAAGTGTTGTCACTGTAGGACAGGGAGTGTGTTACTGGCAAGATAACCTGGTGAGGATGTCTACCAGCAGAAATAAGTACCGCAGGGAAAATCTCTGGATTTTGTTATTTTCTCTTTTAATGGGCTATTAATATTTGCTGCTATTTTTTGCTGGAGATCTGATATAAAACGGTTCTTCACCCTGTGAAGTCAGTAGCTACAAATACTGAAAAAAAAGACACTCACCTGTCAAGGGATCCAGCGCTGTCCTCACTCAAACCAGTTCTTCACTGGTCTTCAGGTCCCCGGCATGTTTACTGTGGGCAGCCAGCTGTGATTCCTAGTGGCTTCACAGCCGACTGCTCATGCACGAGTCGCACTGCACTTTGTGAACTGTCCCGCACCATTCTAGGACCTCTGACATGTCCCAGAAGGGTACGGGCAAAGAGGGAGGGGTGGAGAACTTCCAATGGATGTGCCGCAGCGATCTGACCGGAAGTAGGAGGCGGGTACCTGTCAAAACCAGGTACTCACCCTCCTCCCCCCAAAAAAGTAGTAATAGAATAGGGGAAGTGAAGGCAGAAAGTGGAACTTCCCCTTTGAGGTGACATTCTGCTTTAAAGTGTGTGATGGACTCACCCGGGACAGAGGCTTTTGGAGTGGACTGAATGCTGGCCTCTTGACTAGTGATTATGGGCCCTGGCATTTGGGGGAACGGTGCTCTTTGTGAGCTGTATGCCTGGGGACCCTTGAAGTGGTGTTACTTTGGATTCAGGTCCCCCAAAGACACACTCTGGGAATCCTATATATGCCATATTAGAAATAGTGACTGATTCATACTGTTGGGACACTGTTAGAAGATGCTGATGTCATCAACTCCAGCCACCTGTCTGTCTGTTGTCTGCTATAATGTAAATACGTCTAGTATGGCTTCTAAGGGCCCTTTCACACTGAGGTGAGGGCGGCGTCAGCGGTAATGCGCCGCTATTGTAAGCGGCGCTTTACCGTTGGTATTCGGCCGCTAGCGGGGCGGTTTTACCCCCCGCTAGCGGCCGAGAAAGGGTTAAAAACCACCGTAAAGCGCCTCTGCAGAGGCACTTTGCCAGCGGTATAGCCGCGCCGTCCCATTGATTTCAATGGGCAGGAGCGGTAAAGGAGCGGTATACACTCCGCTCCTTCACCGCTCCGAAGATGCTGCTAGCAGGACTTTTTTTACCGTCCTGCTAGCGCACCGCTCAAGTGTGAAAGCCCTCGAAGCTTTCACACTGGAATCAAAGCAGCGGCACTTTTGGGTCGGTTTGCAGGCGCTATTATTAGCGCAATAGCGCCTGCAAACCGCCCCAGTGTGAAAGGACCCTAAGAGTCTTTCACCCTTTGTTGTTGGTGCTAATTAACCCTGCAATTGTATGAAGGAGTTCTGTCTTGATATTTATGATTATGTGTATTGTATAGTCGGTGAGCTAGGAGACGTCAAGGCTGCCCTAAAAGGTCATATCTCTGAGTCACCTGTCTGGTTAAAGGATTAGTTAATTAGCTCATGTTAATTAGGTTTCTGGTTACAGTTTGTATTGTCATCCTGGTGTATATATTTGTCTCAAATAAAGGAGGCTATTCCTGATGTACTCCAAGACTGGTGTTGTCTGGTTCTTAGGGGTTACTATAGCCAGATCCATTGGTCTCATGTTCCAGGACTTAGGAAGAGATATATACTGACGGAAGCACTCAAGCGGAGTGTGGGATGTTTCGTTACAAGTGTATCTAAATACAAGAACTGTAAAAACAAGAAATGTGATATATTGCAGCTTACTAGCCCTTAGATGTGATAACAGTCAGCAGAAGCAGACTGCACAGGAAGTTACCAGCACTCAAGATTTCTGGCAGGTATTTTTTTGCATTTGTAGAACAGATACAACACTTGAAATTGTATATTTAACTGAGCAAAAGAGTGCAAGTAAGAAAAGATAGGTGTTAAGGTTTACATACGCATTAACAACATTGCTAAACTGAACCATGAGCTTAAAGTGGAAGAAAAGGCAGGCCATAGGCGCTGTGAATTTGTTTTCTGCAACCACGGGTCAGATAGGGCTGACAGGGGAATCCCTCTTGCCGAGACGATGTATTCTCCCTGTGGGGGAAGCAGTTCCAGTCAGGAGAAGACAGTGATTATTGCTAGCAGCCATAGTAGCCGCTAGTGATAATCCCAAGTAAATCCGTCAGGCTGGTTGTACCCAAGTTGATTGCTCAAATGACCTGGTACATTCAGCCTGTCCACAAACGGTTTGAATCCCGGCCAGTTCCTGCTGAACTGGCCAAAATTTTGAACCTTCTATGACCGAGGCCAAGTCTATTTTTAAAAATCCCCCCTACCTATCCTGTATAGAAAAAAAATCTGGTCTAATCACTTGATCCTGCAGCTCTGGCTCAGGAAGGGCTTGACAATGGCTGGGAATTCTGGAAGCCATGACGTCACCCATAGGCTCCAACCCACTGCCCAGCCTTGGTCGGCTCTCTCCGCTGCAGCAGCCTTTCACTAAAACAGAGAAGCTGGAGCTATGGGATCACGTGACTGGAGTTGAATAAAAACAGTTAAGTACACACTCTTTTTATATAAGTTAGTCAGAATAGGTAGGAGGGAACCTTTTTGAGATTATATAGTGTTAGGCTTTTTTTCCGCTTTAATATTAACTTAGACAGAATTAGAGCCTCAATGTACATCCCGGGATGTACAAGGCGTTGCTCAGGGATAAATATGAAGTCTAACACACTGACTTGCTGGAAGCAAAATATTCCAGCATTTCAGCACTGTTGGTACCTTTGAAATGTTTTATGTCAGTACCACACCTGCTATAAAATGATAATATCTCTCTAGAAAGGAGAATATAGCATATGGTTTATAATTCCTGATGTTCTATGTACCTGTGTACACTGGAAAATCTTGTGCTTGGGCACCATCAATAGCCGTACTTGGTAGTGGTGTAGGGAAGTCCTCTGTCTCAGGTCCAGGAGACCCTACGGTTTCCGTAAACTCAGATGATAGCTTTTCTTCAGTCATCTTTTCGTCAGTACTAAATACAGATTTGTCATCAGATGGGACAGTCACTCCTGGATGAATTGTAAACACGGCAGTCTTACTGCTTTCATTTTCCAACACCTGGTCTGGACCTGGGGTTATAATATCACTACTAGCGGTGTCAGATCTCTGGGTTGTACCTTTGGTGTCATCCCATTCCTCGTTTATTTGTGACATTGTAGAGGACAAACTACCGTAATTTTGGCTGTCCAACCTTGAGGTTCCCAAGCCTGTGGGACTTTCAGATGTTATTGCATTAACAAAGGTAATCATCTGACCAATGAGTGGAGAGGATGTGGTGGGCTGGTTGCCGTCTGTCTTGAAAATGCTGGTTCTAGGATTGGTAGTTAACATCTCGATGGTGTTAACCTGGGATGAATTGTCCAAATTGCTTTGATCTAAATTTACACTCTTCTCATCTGGAAGCTGGCTAGGTCCTTTTGGATCTCCTTGGATAGATATACCAAGAGATGTGACACCAGTTGGGTAATCAGTGCTAGAACCAAGTGTAGGCAGAAGACCATTCTCACTAGAGGGGACAGCTTCATTAGCAATGCTAACATTATTTGCCTCTGGGTATGTGTTAACAGTGCTGGTGTTCAGAAGTCCAGAGCCATTTTGTATTTCCTCTGGCACAATCGGCACAACATTTGGCAAGATCACAGACACATTGACATCCTTGAGTATGGAAGATGGTGTTGGAAGAAGTGATCCACCAGGCAATGATTCAGGGACACCCATCCCAACAAGTTCTTCATTTCCATCTTGGATGTCCCTTTTCTCCAGCATCTGAAGAGAAAGACATGAAGCCTTTGGTGACACCAGCAGCATGCTACATAGCAGACTGCATAGATGGAAGACCAGTGACTTCTTCATGTTGATGGGACAGCTGATGTAACCCAAAAAGATAGTCCTTGAAAGGTAAAAAAGACAATATTAATTATTAAACTGTATGCATAATCAGCAAGTAGAGTTGCACGATTCTGGCTAAAATGAGAAACACAATTTTTTTGCTTAGAATAAAGATCACGATTCTCGTGGTGTAACATCATCTTTCACATTATACAAAAAAATTGGGCTAACTTTACTGTTTAGTTTTTTTTTAAATTCATTAAAGTGTATTTTTTTCCAAAAGAATTGCGTTTGAAAGACCGCTGCACAAATACAGTGTGACATAAAATATTGCAAAAACCGCCATTTTATTCTCTAGGGTCTCTGCTAAAAAAAATAATAAATATATTATTTGGGGGTTCTAAGTAAATTTATAGAAAAAAATACTGATTTTAACTTTAACTTTTTTTTTTTTTTTTTACAGCTGTCAGCTGTGAGCAGAGAACTCTCTGCACCAAATCATGGAAATGCTGTTTTAAGATCATGAAGGGGGTAGAATTGCGTTCAGTATTACAGTACTGTGAAAAAGTATTTGCCCCCTTCCTGATTTTTTTTATTTTGCAGATTTGTAACACTATTTCCCCGTACACACGGTCGGACTTTGTTCGGACATTCCGACAACAAAATCCTAGGATTTTTTTCCGACGGATGTTGGCTCAAACTTGTCTTGCATACACGCGGTCACACAAAGTTGTCGGAAAATCTGATCGTTCTAAACGCGGTGCCGTAAAACACGTATGTCGGGACTATAAACGGGGCAGTGGCCAATAGCTTTCATCTCTTTATTTATTCTGAGCATGCGTGGCACTTTGTCCGTCGGATTTGTGTACACACGATCGGAATTTCCGACAACGGATTTTGTTGTCGGAAAATTTTATATGCTGCTCTCAAACTTTGTGCGTCGGAAAATCCGATGGAAAATGTCCGATGGAGCCCACACACGGTCGGAATTTCCGACAACACACTCCGATCGGACATTTTCCATCGGAAAATCCGACCGCGTGTACGGGGCATTAAAGTGTTTGTTAACACATATACACAAATCAGGAGAGCTGAGAGCAGGCTGCGGATGACGGAGGGACGTTCGCTGACCACGGTGGTCAGGGCTCAGCAGCCCTGATTATCGTGGTCAGCGCAGAGAGGGGGATACAAGAAGTGGCAAAATCAGCCAGGGTTTTTTACTGCTTTAAGGGACCAGGATCTCTATTTTTTGGGGGGGTTAACAAACACTTTAAAGTCTTAGTAAACTCTGTTTTACCACTTTTACATAAAGGTAAGCCTGCAATAAGCCTTACCTGTAGGTACTCTGAATATCTCCTAAACTTGCACTGTTTAGGAGATATTCAGAGTGCATGCAGCTGGTGTCGTCATCGGCACTCCGGCATTCAGCGTCCATGCTGTAAACGGCGACTCCTGCACGCATGCCCTGGAGTGGCGTCATTGCGCCCCCGGCCACTCATGTAGCCAGAGGCCGTTAACCTGAAAGGAAGACCGTGTGAAGATGGAAGCCCTCTCAGCGGTGACAGTAACATTGCCTTGCAGGAGATTTTTTTTTTGTTCAACTGCAGTTTACTTCTCCTTTAAATGATTCAGATCATCAAACAAGGACCTAGACAACTTGCCATAATTGATGGAACCATGAATTCTGTGTGCTACCAGAAAATCCTGAAGGAGAATGTCTGGCCATCAGTTCATAAGCTCAAGCGCACTTGGGTTATGCAGCAGAGGGTTTAGGGGGCAATTACTTTTTTCACAGCACTGAATATACCAAAAATTCTGTTAAAAATGTATCCAACATCAAAATAGCTAAAAACCTATAGAGAAATAACGTTATAATGAAATATTCTTTTCTTTATATGTTTCTAATTACATTAAGCCCCCACTCACACTGAATGCAGCTTTGAAATCATGATAGTTTTACTTAGTAGCACAATTTTAATGCCGCAGGCCACTGCAATTTCAGGTGCGACTTGCCGAATAACTTTGCGACTTCATGCGCAGAGGTCTATGCAAGTCGCACCTGAAGTTGCAAAAAATAGTGCAGGAACCCTTTTTTTCAAATAGGTGCTGTAGATTAAATACAAAATAAACTGTGCAGCTTTGATTAAAGTAAGGTAATGCTGTACATTTTTGGAGGAATTGTTTAAAGATTATTCCATGCGCTATATGCAGCTTGCTCTGGGTGGCACTTCACATGCTGCATGAGAAAACATTTCTAACTGGCCCTGTTTGCCAAAGGCAGTGCTCCTAACTAAATAAACCTGCCCTGCATGAAATTATAGGTGTGACCGGACATTTACATTTACCATGGATATAGTTCACACTTATATCAGAGAATGTAAAGAATATCAGCTGGAAAGCAAGTCATAAAATATGCCATCAGTCTCTGCATAGAAAGGAAATATACATATTGGGGTTGATTTACTTAACCAGAAGGATTTACCCCCTTAACCACTTCAAAACTGGGTACCTACACCCCCTTCCTGCCCAGGCCATCTTTCAGCGCTGTCACACTTTGAATGACAATTGTGCAGTCATGCTACACTGTAACCATGTGCATTTTATATCATTTTCTTCACACAAATAGAGCTTTGTTTTGGTAGTATTTAATCACTCTGGGGTTTTTATTTTTTCCTAAAAAAAAAAAAAGACCAAACATTTTGAAAAAATAAAAAAAGTTTCTTCGTTCCTGTCAGTAAATTTAGTAAATAAGTTATTTTTCTCCTTCACTGATGGGCACTGATGAGGCAGCACTGAGGAGGCACGAATATGCCGCACTTATGGGCACTGATAGGTATTGATGAGCAGCAGTGATGAGCGTTGATGGGCAGCACTGATAGCCAGCACTGACTGGCATCACTAATGGCCACTGATTGCTGGCACTTTTGGGCACAGATTGCTGGCACAGATTGGCACCAATTGCTGGCAGTGATGAGCACACAGTTCTGGCACTGGTAGGCACTTAATTGTAATCAGAGCACTGATGATCAGTGCCCTGATTACATCCCTAGCTGTCCCCTGTGAGGAGATGCCACTGATCAGCTCTCCTCTCCTCACACTCTGTCAGTGTGAGGCGAGGAGCGCGGATTACCGGCATGTCCGTGTTTACATGTGACCGGCTGTGTCCAATCACACGGTTAAAGAGCCGCGGCTCTTTACACAGATCAGGGTCGCTCCATGACCTAGCAACACGGCGCGGCCGCGATCACCACGCCGAGAGCGGTCAGTCTGGGAGGTCGTCATATGACGTCCACCCAGAACGAGAGCCACACCGCCCAGCCATGATCTGACGGCCGGGAAGTGGTTAATGACCAAGCCATTTTTTGCGATATAGCACTGCGTCACTTTGACAATTGCGCAGTCGTGCAAAGTTGTACCCAAACAAAATTGATGTCCTTTTTTTTTCCCCCACAATTAAAGCTTTCTTTTGGTGGTATTTGATCACCTCTGCGGTTTTTATTTTTTGTGCTGTAGATCTGAGGGAAGGATCTGAAATGAGGGGAAGCTCTGCTGATTTGATCATCCAATCATGTACAAGAAAAAATGTGTTTTTTTTTATTTTCCTTGCATGCCCTCCTCAGATCTACAGCGACTACACTTCCAAGTGCACTTGTAGTGCAAAGTGGATTTGCCTTTAGTAAATAAACGCCACTGTGTATTATTAGGTGTGCGGTAACTTCTGTGCACTCCTCAGGGAGTATGAGCTCTGCTGATTGAAACATGGTGCAGGGGAAATGTCAGAGTGCTTAAAGTGAAAAACTTGTTTAAAAAATTATAAGTCAGCAGCAAATTACTTTAGCAGTCCAAGAGTCTAGCACTGTCTTTGCCCACGCCAGTTCATCAATCTTGGGATCCCCAGGGGCACCATCTTTGCTGTTGGAGCAGGCTCTGACTTCCTGCTGTTTCACATTGCACATGTACAAGATGGCACTGCACCTTCAGGCTGGTCCTGCAGCCTCCTGGAACATGTGACGTTTCTCAGGAGGTTGCGAGTGGGAAAGGGGGCAGGCCAAAATTCAGTAAATCTCGCCTAAGCGGGAAATGCACAAACGGGAGCGGGTACCAACTTTAAGTGACGTTGGTAAGGGGAGCACTTTGACGGATTGGGGAGTACTTTGGTGTCAGTAGATGAAGAAGTCGGCACTTGGTTGAGGAAGGGAGCACAGCATTTTAATTGGGGGGCACTGAGGCGCATGGGGACCTTTTTGGTAAACGTGTAAAAGATGAACTTACCCTTTAGAATGAAAGAACTCCTGAATCAGTAATGCATGTGCTAAATCACAATATTACTCTATGTAAAGAAAAGTTCTTCTTGCTTCCTCCTATGACCTAAAGCCTAGGCAGGCTAGATTAGATGGTCTCCTACGGTGTCCATTGGTTTCAATCAGTATTGAGATAAGAGGATCAATAGGCCGCCTGCCATGTATACAGATAATTACACATTTTACCTAAAAGCAAGATGCTTTAATATGCTAACACACACACCATTAAGACTATGTACATCAAGCAGACTTTCATATATAGCTAAAAAAAAAAAAAATAGTGTTCCCCTTTAATGACTCTAGAGAATGTATTCACCATTAAATGTGTCTCTTCGTATGAAAATCATTGTGCAGCATTTGACAAGTGGAAGATGATAAAAGGCCATTTAAATTTCCTGTGGCTGCTGGTTACTGTACTATGCTGATACACCGTCCCATGTGGCTGAGGAACATTTTCATTGAAGGCAATAGAGTTCCATATACCTGGCACAGCTGGATGTCATGAAAACCCTCCCATATGAGATTCAGCGGAAAGCTCAGGAGAACACAACAAAAGCTACAAATGGCTTTCTCCAGGCACAGCAGAGACAAGCTGACAGATTGCATCAGAGCATCAGATACAGGGACAAATCGAGAGGCAGGCTAATAATTCTTCTTATCTGAGCCGTACAGCTCAACATCCTTCAGGAGGAACCATACAAAACTATTTTTTTTTTGTCTTAGATGGGGTGGGGAAGGGTTAGAACCTCTGTCACTGTCAATGCAACAGGCATAATCCGTCCTTCAAGGATATAAGTGCAATTAAAAAAAAAACATTTTTGTATTTTTCTAGACAGGATGGGTCTCTGTCATAGGCCATATAAAATTCTTTGGGACCTGAGCTACGCCAGACGAACCCATCACCTCTCTTCCTGATCTAGTTTGATGTAATCTATCTCAGACAATAATGCTGTCTAGATCCTTGTCTTAAAGTGTTACCAAACCCAGGACCCTGCATTCATTATATCTGGTCTCCCACAGTACACAGAACATGGAAATGCAATTATTTTAGTTAGGCCTCTTGCACACTGCAGCTTGAAAAAGCTCAGTACAGCTTATTTTTTTACTAAGCTAAAATACAGCCACACCACAGAGCCGGAGACACAGTGAGTAACACTACCTGTGATTAGAGTTGCCATTAAAAGCCCCCACTACAGTTCTCAGATCAGCAGATGACCTTGATCAAGAGCCCCTAAGTTGGCTGATCAGAACTCCCCCAGCACTGCCACTCATCCCAACTCCACCCAGCACTGCCACTCATCCTACTCCCCGCCAGCACTGCCACTCATCCCACCCCCCGCCAGCACTGCCACTCATCCCACCCCCCGCCAGCACTGCCACTCATCCCACCCCCCGCCAGCACTGCCACTCATCCCACTCCCCGCCAGCACTGCCACTCATCCCACCCCCCGCCAGCACTGCCACTCATCCCACCCCCCGCCAGCACTGCCACTCATCCCACCCCCCGCCAGCACTGCCACTCATCCCAACTCCCCGCCAGCACTGCCAGTCATCCCAACTCCCCGCCAGCACTGCCAGTCATCCCAACTCCCCGCCAGCACTGCCAGTCATCCCAACTCCCCGCCAGCACTGCCACTCATCCCAACTCCCCGCCAGCACTGCCACTCATCCCAACTCCCCGCCAGCACTGCCACTCATCACAACTCCCCGCCAGCACTGCCACTCATCACAACTCCCCGCCAGCACTGCCACTCATCACAACTCCCCGCCAGCACTGCCACTCATCCCAACTCCCCGCCAGCACTGACACTCATCACAACTCCCCGCCAGCACTGCCACTCATCCCAACTCCCCGCCAGCACTGACACTCATTCCAACTCCCCGCCAGCACTGCCACTCATCCTACTCCCCGCCAGCACTGCCACTCATCCTACTCCCCGCCAGCACTGCCAGTCATCCTACTCCCCGCCAGCACTGCCACTCATCACAACTCCCCGCCAGCACTGCCACTCATCACAACTCCCCGCCAGCACTGCCACTCATCCCACTCCCCGCCAGCACTGCCACTAATCCCTCTCCCCGCCAGCACTGCCACTCATCCCACTCCCCGCCAGCACTGCCACTCATCCCACCCCCCGCCAGCACTGCCACTCATCCCACCCCCCGCCAGCACTGCCACTCATCCCACTCCCCGCCAGCACTGCCACGCATCCTACTCCCCGCCAGCACTGCCACGCATCCTACTCCCCGCCAGCACTGCCACTCATCCCACCCCCCGCCAGCACTGCCACTCATCCCACTCCCCGCCAGCACTGCCACTCATCCCACCCCCCGCCAGCACTGCCACTCATCTCAACTCCCCGCCAGCACTGCCACTCATCCCAACTCCCCCCCCCAACACTGCCACTCATCCCAACTCCCCCCCCCAGCACTGCCACTCATCCCATTACCCCCACCCACCAAGGAGTAAAAGAAGGAATAAAAATAGAGAATACATGGAGAGGAAAAAAAGGGAAAGAAACAAAGAAAAAGGGAGAGAAAGAATAGTAGAAAAAACAAGAAAGACGGCTAGAGAGAGGGATGGGGAAAAAAAAACAAGAAATTAGGATAGAGAGAGGTAAAGGGGAAAGAAAGGAGAACAAAGAGAAAGCGTGGTACATCCTAAAATGTACCATAAGGGGTTTTAACACTGTATGAGTGGAAGGGACTCAGGGAAAGCTAAATGTCCATAAGTTAGGGGCACAAATTACTTGTCTTGCCTTGGGTGTTGACTACCCACAGTACAAAAATAATTTTACTGTTAGGGGTCCCCACAACTTGGGAAATTTTATCAAGGGGTCACTGCACTAGAGTGGTTGAGAACCACTGGTGTAGAGAAATGCCTAAATAATGCATTACAATTTAACGAAACACATTCGATTTTAGTTGACTAAAATGATTGATTATATTACACTAAAATGTACTGGAGATTTTAGTCGACTAAAATACGATGACTCAAATAGGACTAAAACTAAAATGCCATTTTAGTCAAAGACTATGACTAAAACTAAAACACTTGCAGAAGACTAAATTGGAACTAAAACTAAAATGCCATTTTAGTCCTAAGACTTAAACTAAATTGAAATTTGCTGCCAAAATGCACGCTACTAGTAACTGACAGCTCAGGTCTGAGCAGCTGTACTAACATTCCAATGTTAGTACAGCTATCTTCCCTGCTGAGATAGTGTTCTGACAGGGGGATGGCTCGCATGTCAGAACACTCCAGTCATGATGCTGATCAGGAGCCAGTTGGAGTTTGGCTGGCTTCTGTCGGTCTGGCTGCCGTACACACAGGCCGAATGTCGGCTGGTTTCTATTGAACTGGCCGACATTCGGCCTGTGTGTACTAGGCTTTAAAACTACAGTACAACTATAATGATGCCAATGCAAGGGTACAGCCCTTCTTATACACTGTTTATATGCTTATTCTAAGTTTTTTCCAAGCGCCTTTGTCTTATGCAACTTGAAAAAAACCTTTAAAGAAAAAAAACAAAAAAACAAAAAAAAATGATTTTATTAGGTGGAAGGTAAAATCTCAATCAGTTCTCAATCAATCTTAATCAGTCCTCTCCTGGTGACAACATTATGAATAGGTGCCACAGACCACAAAAGCAAAAAAAAATAAAATAAAAAAACAACCACCTCAGGAGGACGTAACCTCTCTCCAATTTACCCAAAACAACAACAAAATATAAAAAAAAAAAAAAAATCACACCTTTTTCTCCTTAAATGACTCAGAGTGATTGTAAGCCCTCACCTTGTAAAACAACCGTTTAAAAAAGAAATGAAAGGCAAAACGTGTGTATAAACATACAAACCATTATAAATAACGTTCCTCCCCTTTTTGTTTTTATAAGTGATCACGTCCCCTCTGTTTTAAGCTTTATAAGAGCTGGGGGAGGAGAAACAGCGGCACACTGAGCTTCACAGTGAAAATCTTGCAGGGGTGGTGTCAGGACAAGTCTAATTATTGGAGAACAGGCTGAGTTCCCAGCACAGCTAGAGAACCACACCAGTGTGTTCTCCTGCTTAGTGTGGTCAGTTTTTAATAGGAAAGTAGAGGGACTGGCAGGAATTTCACACAAAGGAAGCAATACAAAGAAATCAGGATACTTTTTTATACAAGTACAAGTGCATGGTACAGCGTATCAGGAATATGAAACGTTGGGTTTACATATTCTTCAAAGCTGAAGAAGTTTAATCAGGTTATAGTTTGCATTCCACAGTTCATCTCACCCCTATCAACGTGCCAATTACATTTTTTGGTAAAATAGTTTTTTGTTACATACCATATTTTAAACTTAATTATGCCATCACTGGGTCTCTGTGCTTCTCTTTGCACTGCAGACAGTTCATAGTTGGTGGGAGAGGCTGACCACCTTAGGAAACACCCACATGTGGATATCTGGGTTTGCAAAGGCATTTGGTGCAAACAAATTGTATTTCTATTATTTGTGAATGAGGAAAAATATATTATTATATTTAAGTTTTATGCTCAGTGTTCAGCTTTAAGAGCCCTTTCACACTGGGGCGGTGGGGGCGTCGGCGGTAAAATAGCGATATTTTTAGCGCTGCTTTACCGTCGTTTTTGCGGCGGTATTCGGCCGCTAGCGGTGCGGTTTTAACCCCCGCTGGTGGCAGAAAAAGGGTTAAAACCGCTCACATAGCTGCGGTATAGCCGCACTGCCCCATTGATTTCAATGGGCAGGAGCGGTTTAGGAGCGGTGAATACACCGCTCCTTCCCTGCTCCAAAGATGCGGTTTGCAGGAGTTTTTTTTTTCTCCTGCCAGCGCACCGCTTCAGTGTGAAAGCCCTCGGGCTTTCACACTGAACAAACAGTAGACCCAGTTTTAGGTCGGTTTGCAGGCGGTATTTTTAGCGCAATAACGCCTGCAAACCGCCCCAGTGTGAAAGGGCTCTTAGTCAACCATAAAAAAAAATGTTAAGGTGGCTGTAACACTCTGAACAAAGCATATCCCTCTATAGTGTGTACTTGTCTCAGTCCTGAGCACTAAGGGGTCAATTCACTAAGAGATAAACACTGCATTCATTTTTTAGCTAAAATAACTCATGCGGTATTTATCTCAAAAGTAGTCAATTCACAAAAAAAATGCGTTATTTACCGAATGCGCTAAATATTTAGGTGACATCACAAGGGGGGTGCAACGTTTCGGGGGCCGCGCAGGACACCTTCGTCAGGCAAGTGAACCCTCCCACCCACACAACAGAGCGGGCCGAAGTCAGTCCCTCCCGACATGGAGCTGAGAAGAAGGTAAGACGAAGAACGAAAGAGCATAGATGGAGGGTCGGGGATGGACCAGTGTAATCCCCAGTATATCAGCGGCAGACTAGTAAAATAATATTATATATATATATATATATATATATATATATATATATATATATATATATATATATATATATATGGGATCACACTGGTCCCCATGTGTACAATTTTTTTTTTGGGGAGGACGGTGCAAGTAGCTGGTCTTGCCTAGGGTGCAAAATAGTCTAGCACCAGCCCTGGGTGTGTCTCTTCCCTCCAATCAGCTCTCAGAGCTCTCCTCACTGAGCTCTGTAGAGTGTAACTTCAGCTCTCTGTCCCCTGCTTTCTGAAAGTTCAGACAAGTTGTATAAATTCTGCACTTTGAATGGCTGCAGAGAAGAGAAGACTACAGATAAACAGGAACAACTTATATGGGAAGTTTTGTTTCATCTCTGTGTATCACTTGAGGTGGGTCACTTTGATGTGAATATGTAAGGGTTTAGGATCACTTTAGAGAAAATTTGTCAACGATCTATTGCAGTAGTTCTCAAATTCTGTTCATTTAGCCTAAAACATCACAAATGTATTTGTTTGCTTGTGCCACCCGTCCTATTTAAAATGACCAAATCCATGCAAAATCTTTTCTCACGGCCCTCCTTTATCCAAGGGTGAGCATATTCCTTCATATAGCTGTATAGCCCCTCATTGTCCCCCTAGAGTGGTCTGTTGTTTTAGCAATAAACTATACTGGACAAAATTGTAAAAAGGTGAACAAAACCAAAAGAGAAAAACTCTCTCCTGCGCTCAAGTGTCTAGATAGATACTCAGTGTGTGATAAGGCCAGAAAGCTTCAGTGGTATCTGTCCTCTTGCAGCCCTCTTCAGAATGTTGGGCATTCATAAACTACAAAAAGAAACAAAAAGAAGGGAGGGCGCACCGACCTAGCGCATTACCACTGATAGCGTTTATTAAAAAGTAAAATAACAAGTATATACTCACAAACGAGCATGAATTACAGGCATGGACATTGGCTGCAGGTATGCAGTAACAGACATCAGAATGAAACCGGGACCGGACATCGGGTGGATACGGCAATGGTTAACGCATTTCGGGGGCATCCCCTTTCCTCAGAGCCTAAGCGGGTGGTGACCCATCCTCCCTCCTCATCTAGGCGATGATGTGCAATCCCCCAGTTCCACTAAATGACTGGGGTGCTCACAATGCCTCCTGGGATATGCACGTCACAGTCATTCCCTTTATTAAAGGAAAAGGGGGGCAGGCCTAGCAGTGCGTCATCAGGAAGTGACGCCTGAACCCAGAAGAGTCGGCAGCCTCCTGATGACGTCCCAGGAGAACATGGCGGCGTGGGACCCGTGGCCGCAGGGAAAAGGATTCTGCAGGATCTGTTGGGTGGGTGAGTAATAGAACTCTGAGGAACCCAGCCTCAAGTAAGCTGGGGAAAAAAATAAATAGGGGGGAAGTGCGCATGCGCGCGGGCACGGGAGCAGACATGTTCTGACCTGCTCCGCACGCCGCCGGCCTTTCACAGCAAAAACGAGCCGGAGGGGAACCGAAACACTCGCTGCCGGATTGCTGATCAAGCGATGAATCGCAGAGGAGGGGGTACAGCTAAGAAAAAGCCCCCACAAACAAGCTATTCGTTCCGTTCTGGGAACACAGCAGCGCGGACCCCCCCCATCCAAGATGGCGACCGGCAGGAGGACAGACACACATGCAGTGAAGCAGGTGAGCGGAACGAAGAACACTCATTCCCCCCCTGCAAGACCCTCCTTTCCAGCTTCTGCGTCTGCAGACATAGATGATGCAAGGGACCCCTTCTCCTCCCAATCTCAGGAAGATTTGACCAGGCCACAGAAGGGTGAGTCCCCACGCTTCTCTCCTTCCCCCTCCCATACCTACCAGGGAGAGGGAACAGATGGTGCAACCTCCCCAGCGTCCTCCATGGAGAGGAATATGGCTGAAATAGCCGAACTTGCCCTGAGCCAAAACAGCACAGCAAGTGAGCAGCCTCCCCCACCTCCAGCACCATACTCAGGAGATTCTGTCCTCCTCGCTCGCTTTTCAGCACTATTACAACAGGAACTGACCAAAGCATGTCAATCAATTACTGCTGAAATGAAGCATGACTTTAATGATATAGGAGAAAGGCTGGATCATATTGAATCTAAAATGGATGGCACAGTTCGCAGAGTCAACCAGAATTCAAACATGATATCCTCACTGCAGGAGCAGTTGGATGAAGCCAACGCCAAAATCGAAGATCAAGAAAATAGATCCAGGCGCCATAACTTCCGCATACGCGGTCTACCAGAAACAGTAACAGATTTGGAAGATGCAGTGCATACATTAATCCAGAAAAAATAAAAATATAACCCTGCGCTTACCCAATACGGAAGCAGCTCACACAACAAATTAGGATTTTGTCAGATTACAAATGCATATACAAGTGTAGCGCTATGAGTTAGGAAACTTATGAGGTTATAAAAATAAAGATGATAAAAGATGAAGGTAAAAAATATCTGTATCAAACCCCAACATTTGCAATATAAGATAGCTTGACAGATACATAAAATAAACAAAAACAATAATAAAGTCTCTGGTATTTCTTCAGATGTTTTAAATGCTTTAAAGGCTGAGGAGGACTGATGTTAGTCAAGAGGTATATAAAGTTCCTTATTCACCACGTGGTTAACACATGCAGAAATGTGATGGACCCTCCACACACGGACAAAATGAAGGCTTACCAGAGGGATTGAACTCATAAGAACATACGTTCAATGAGTCAATCAAGCTTGTGACCCCAATGGGTAATCAAAGAGAGGGAACTTCACAACTGGATGGTGGTAAAGCTTCAATGCATATCCATACTTCTGACGGAATTCAAAATGAATGGCAAACCTTCCCGCGGGTCATCTCAGATAGACAATCAGTTTATGAAGTGATGGCTGCATTCCGTTTCCCTTTCAGGCTTCCTTTCCCTTATTTTTGTCTGGTGATCCAGCCAGTAAGTCTGTTGGTTTTCAACAGAGCAAGCCCTCCCCTGGGAGAGGAGGATGGACGGAGACGAGACACTGCACCTCATCAAAAAAGGTGCAGTGTCTCGTCTCCGTCCATCCTCCTCTCCCAGGGGAGGGCTTGCTCTGTTGAAAACCAACAGACTTACTGGCTGGATCACCAGACAAAAATAAGGGAAAGGAAGCCTGAAAGGGAAACGGAATGCAGCCATCACTTCATAAACTGATTGTCTATCTGAGATGACCCGCGGGAAGGTTTGCCATTCATTTTGAATTCCGTCAGAAATATGGATATGCATTGAAGCTTTACCACCATCCAGTTGTGAAGTTCCCTCTCTTTGATTACCCATTGGGGTCACAAGCTTGATTGACTCATTGAACGTATGTTCTTATGAGTTCAATCCCTCTGGTAAGCCTTCATTTTGTCCGTGTGTGGAGGGTCCATCACATTTCTGCATGTGTTAACCACGTGGTGAATAAGGAACTTTATATACCTCTTGACTAACATCAGTCCTCCTCAGCCTTTAAAGCATTTAAAACATCTGAAGAAATACCAGAGACTTTATTATTGTTTTTGTTTATTTTATGTATCTGTCAAGCTATCTTATATTGCAAATGTTGGGGTTTGATACAGATATTTTTTACCTTCATCTTTTATCATCTTTATTTTTATAACCTCATAAGTTTCCTAACTCATAGCGCTACACTTGTACAGTGCATACATTAATGCAAGATCTGATTCCCGACATCACGCCGCAGCACATGGAAATCGACAGAGTCCACAGAGCATTGACAGCTCCAAGACAAGATGGCCCCCCGAGGGACGTGATCGTCAACCCACACTTTTATAGAATTAAAGAGCAAGTAATGACCGCAGCCCGCGGTAAGAATGAAATCAACCTCATGGGTCACCCAATACAGATCTTTGCGGACATCTCACAAATGACTATCCAAAAAAGAAGGGCCCTGAAGCCGTTATTGGCGCAGCTTACTAACCGCCAAATTAAATATCGGTGGTCTTTCCCTTTTCGTTTGTCATTTACCTTTAAGGGGAAAACACATTCCTTTACTAATTTTCCAGATGGAGAAGACATCCTTATGGGCCTGGGCTTAATCTCCAGGGAAGCACCCTCCCCAAAATCTCGACCAGAATTGGATCGCCCAGTCTCACCCTTGTGGGAACAACAACGCTCACGATATTCCTCCAGAAGACGACATCCAGCAACAGGACCAGACGGTTGACGGATCTGAATACCTTATTGATCAAATTCTATTTTTTTCTTTCTTCCCTTTTGCTCCTGCGGTGACGAACTTCATCGCTGCATGGACCCCCCAGGGGACTTGGATCTCATACGGTTGGCCACGGTTGAGCCAGTTCATTATGTCATTACAACATTAATGTGACTTCCTTCCTTATTTTTTGAAGGGACATAGCCTCCTCCTCTTATGGAGAGTTTTGCTTGAAATTTCTTTTGCTAATATTTGCTAGCTTAGAATGCAGGCGTTACTTGATTTTTGCAAACAATCCCTCAGTTTTGTTTAGTTGAACCTAGCGGGATTTAGGCCAATAGAAAATGTTAGTCTATTAGTCTAGATAGGATTCCCTCCCTACAGGAAAGATATTTTATATTGAAAGTGCCGGGGCGAAACCGCATGCCACTTCTTAGCGAGCTTGCCGTCGCCAATTAGGTGACGATAACCTCGCTCCACTAGACGGAGAATATGATCTCCAGGACCTTGAAATATATGTTTTCTACCTTAAATCAGATGCTCTTGTATGTGTTTTCTAGGGAGAGGGGTGGACAGTGGTCCAGTTCATCCTACCCCAACATTGTTTTCTCATCTTCTCTCTCTTTTTCTTCTCTCCCCCTTCCCTCCCGGAGTGCACCCCAGCGTCCGAATAGCGAAGAATCATACCAAAACACCCTCAGGCGGATGGAGTTGGCAGACATCTACAACAGGCAAGTACGGTCTGACGAGCCATGATGTTAAGCTCACCAGTATACACTTCCCATACTCGCATTTTAACACATAATGTCCAGGGTTTAAATTCCCCCACGAAACGCGCAAAAGCTTTTCAAAATTACCACAACTTGAAAGCTGATTTCCTACTCCTCCAGGAGACACATTTCTCGCGCACTTCAGCCCCCCGTTACCTGAGTTCCAAATACCCCACTTTTTATTTGTCAAATGGCCCAGATAAAAAGAGAGGGGTAGCAATTTGTATAGCCAAGAGAGTCCCATTCACCCCTAATATGGTCATAAAAGACAAGGAAGGAAGATATATCATGGTCGTAGGTACAGTTAATGAGAGTGCTCTTACACTTATATCTTACTACGCGCCTAACACAGGCCAAGTAACATTTTTCGAAAATATGCTAAAAATCCTACTCCCACATATACAAGGCAAAGTAATACTGGGAGGAGATAGTAACGTCTCTCTAGATCAAATTTTGGACAGGTCTAATATACACAAACCCATTGTGAAACATATACCCAAGCAAGGCGTTAAACTAGCTAGGCTGCTGTTTTCCCATGACCTAATAGATGTATGGAGAGACTATCATCCCACAACTAGAGATTTCACACACTACTCCCTAGTCCACAAAACATATTCCCGTATAGACCATTTATTCATACAATCCGCGTTACTACCGTCAATCACTTCTGCTGAAATAGTTCCCAACTCATGGTCTGACCACTCACCTGTCTTAATGTCACTATCCGATCTCTGGATGAGACCACAACCCTCATCCTGGCGGCTCAATGCTTCACTGCTAAATGACCCCATAGTCTACGCTGAACTAGAGAAAGACATTCGGCAATATTTCATTGATAACCATCCTAGCGCCACCTCCCCCGGCACTAACTGGGCAGCACATAAAGCCACTATTCGTGGTAGACTAATCCAAATAGCCTCTAGAAATAAGAGAAACAACATGCAAAAGATACAGCAACAGGACGAAGAATTACACAAAATAGTCCAGGAACAAAAAGCTAACCCCCATTTAGACTTACGCCATAAAATAGACATAGCACGGTCAGCTCTAAATTATAGCCTCACAACCAAAGCTGAAAAATACCTCCGCTGGGCTAGACATCGTTTCTATACCAGGGGAGATAAACCTACGACCCTTTTAGCAAGAAAACTTACCCCCCGCCCATTTAACTCAGCCATGCCGAGAATTCGCACGAGAGAAGGGAAACTTACCCAAAACCCCCAATTGATAACACAAGAATTCTCAAGGTTTTTCACAAAATTATACAACAAACCCAATCCATTCCCTAAAACTAAAGCGGACGCCTTCTTCCGTGACCTCTCACTACCACGGGTCGCACGGGAACATGTAGAGATCATGGAGGCAGACTTCACTGAGGGGGAAATTTTAGCAGCCATCAAGTGTCTGAACCCCTCAAAGGCTCCTGGCCCGGATGGCTTCACGGGCCACTACTACAAAAAATACGCAGCCATATTGACCCCGCATCTATGTTCCTTCTTTAATGCAATGATGAAAGGTGATACACTAGGTACATACGAAAACGAAGCTCTCATACAAGTCATTCCTAAACCGGGGAAGGATCATGGAGACCCTGCCAATTACCGCCCAATATCACTAATTAATACAGATCTCAAATTGATGACTAAGGTGTTAGCGACCAGAATGAACACTTTCCTAGCCAATTATATTCACCCAGACCAGGTGGGATTCGTTCCCGGACGACAAGCCCCAGATCAAACCCGTCGGGCGATAGATATCATAGCAGCGCTTAACTCCAACTGGGATAATTTCGGAATACGCAAGGGTATGCTACTTTCCCTAGATCTTTGCAAAGCATTTGATTCGGTCACATGGGAATACATATATTATGTACTAAGGAAATACGGGTTTGGGCCCCATTTCCTAACAATACTACAGACACTATACAATACTCCTACGGCCAAAATCCAGATAAAAGGATATAAGTCACATACCATAAATATACACAGGGGAACAAGGCAGGGATGCCCACTATCACCTATACTATTCATTTTAGCTTTAGAACCCCTAGCGATCAAAATAAGAAACAATAAAGACGTAAGAGGCATACATTGTGGAAATGGTGAACAGAAATGTTCTTTGTTCGCCGATGATATCTTGATGTTCATCTCCTCTCCGATTGTTTCTCTTCCCAACCTATTCCAAATTCTACGTCACTTCTCGGTATTTTCGGGTCTTACGATCAACCACTCCAAATCTGAGGCCTTAAATCTCACGCTAGAACAACAAACAGTCCAACAACTACAAGCGTCATTCCAATTTAAATGGCAGAAAGATAAACTCCCATACCTAGGCATATTTCTAACCCCCTCCATACAGACCCTCTATAAAGCCAACTACCCCCCCATGTATGGGAGGTTGACATTAGATTTATTAAGATGGGCTGCTAGCCCCCCATCATGGTTCGGCAGACTGTACTCCATAAAAATGAATCTTTTACCAAGATTGTTGTATTTGTTTAGGACTCTCCCGATTGCTATTAACAGATCTGATCTTGAGGGGTTTCAGAAAAAAATAATGAAGTTCATATGGGGTAACACAAGACCTAGGGTGAACAAACTAACTCTTAATGCCCCCAAAACCAAGGGAGGTCTGGGGACCCCTAATCTGATAAAATATTTCGAAGCAGCCCAATTGGCTCAATTAATTCGCTCCCACTCCGGAGCACCAGCCCCGTCCTGGATGACAATGGAATCTGCCCCTTACCCCGCAAAACCCATTAGCCATATGATGTGGCTTAATATGAAAGACAGACCAACCTTAATGTGTCCCACTTTATCCTTCTCAATGAGCCTGTGGGATAGATTACAAAAACCCTTTGCTTTCCGCTCCATACATTCCCCCATGGCCCCCTTGGTGGGGAACCCAGATTTCACCCCAGGTCTTAACCCCCAAAGCCTATCTTGGTGGACCAACAAAGGTTTGATACGCATTGCTGACATGTGCGACCATAAAGGTATATTGACGAAACAAGCACTAATAGAAAAGTTTCAATTACCTAACACAGAGCTTTATCGTTATCTCCAGATAGCTCATTTCCTGCATACTCTACAGCGTACAACCGACATTCTTTCTTCCACCCCAATGGAATACCTATGTAGGTCTTATGATAAACACAAGGGCCACATATCACTAATCTATAGCATCCTGATCTCCACAACGGAGAAATTGCCCTATATGCTAAGGTGGGAGCAAGATCTGGAGATGACGATGGAGACTGATAAATGGTACAAAATGGCACAGATGGCTTCGAAAGGCTATATTAACACTTCTCTGATAGAAGCGAATTACAAAGTTTTATTAAGGTGGTACATGGTCCCGACGAGAATTGCGACATATATCACCGATGCCTCTCCTCTGTGCTTCAGAGGATGTGGCAAAGAAGGCACAATGTACCACACTTGGTGGACCTGCCCTAAGGTCAAACGATTCTGGATACGGATTTATAATTTTATATATTCACTGACCCAAGTCAACCTCACCAAATCCCCACAACAAGCGTTATTGGGGGATCCAGTAGAAGGAATACCTAGTCACACCAGGAAACTCATTTCCTTCATATTCACAGCATCTAGAATAGCGGTAGCGGGAGCCTGGAGAAAACCCCTGGTTCCTTTTGAAATGGTTAAAGCAAAACTGACCTGGATCATGATTAATGAACGCCTCACAGCGATTCTTTTAGATAAACAGAAGGCTTTTGATAAAATTTGGGAACCATGGTTATCCTACTTATCAACAGGTTTTGAAAACTAATGGATCCTGAGAGGGATCCCTTGGGGTGCACTCCACCCGAACCCCTCCCAAACTTTTCCCCTCTTCTACTTTTCTCTCTGTTACCCCTATACTTTTCCTTTTGCTGCACTATCCTATTAACAACCTATACAGGTCCTCCCACACAGAATGACGCCATGGAAACAGATATGGTAATTCCGACATATAAGCAACAGGGGGGGGGGTGTGAGGCTGGGGCCCCCGGCCCACAGTAGAGACCCCAATTGGGGTGGGCGGTTGGGTCCCGGAGGAGCACCACCCCTCCACACGAAGCAGTAAAGAGAAAAATAAGGGATTGAATTGAGGAACAAATATAATAAGCAGAATATATACCCATATGTACTGTGTTAGACTTATAGCCTAGGCACATATGCAAATTGTAAAAACCTGATTGAGTGGGTACAGACGTATAGATATCCTCATAGTAAAAAGAAATAATGCATAACATGGAATGCTCATGAGAGACCTGTAGACCACATGGACTGAAATATGCGGCCCTTCTCCCATTCTTTCCCACCCCCTACTTTCCCCATTTAATTTTAAAATGTATATGTTGCGCAATTTGTACATGCAAGTCTTTGTATTCTTTATATTTTCTCAATAAAAATTATTGAAAGAGAAAATAAATAGGGGGAAAGTAAAGTTCCTTTTTAAATTTAGCTAGAAAACACAGAACCGACAATGAATATATGGCAAAAAATTTAAAAAGTAAACCTAAAAGAAAAACTAGAGGCTCCTGCATGACAGTCTAAGGAAGTCCAAAATCCAGTTACTATTTGATGGACAAAGCTCAGAAGGTAAACTAAATACTTCCTTTAATTACTGTTACTGAGCCTAACCCTCCTATGTGTCTCACACGCTCTCCCTTCCACATTTTGTCATGTTACAACCAAAACGTAAATGTATTTTCCAGGGATTTTATGTGAGACCAACCCAAAGTGGCACACAATTGATTTGATTATTGAATTGATTATTTCCCGCCTTGACTAGCTCAGATGGAAGAATCTGTCCACTGGACAACTATTGTGCACTCCACAAATCTGGCCTTTATGGAAGAGTGACAAATAGAAAGCCATTGTTGAAAGAAAGCCATAAGAAGTCCCGTTTGCAGTTTGGGAGAAGCCATGTGGGGGACACAGCAAATATGTGGAAGAAGGTGCTCTGGTCAGATGAGACCAAAATTGAACTTTTTGTCCTAAACGCAAAACGCTATGTGTGGTGGAAAAGTAACATTGCACATCACTCTGAACACACCATCCCCACTGTGAAACATGGTGATGACAGCATCATGTTGTGGGGATGCTTTTCTTCAGCAGGGACAGGGAAGCTGATCAGAGTTGATGGGAAAATGGATGGATCCAAATACAGGGCAATCTTAGAAGAAAACCTGTTGGAGTCTGCAAAAGACTTGAGATTGGAGCAGAGGTTCACCTTCCAGCAGGACAACGACCCTAAACATACAGCCAGAGTTACAATGGAATGGTTTATCTCAAGGCATATTCATGTGTTAGAATGGCCCACTCAAAGTCCAGACCTAAATCCAATCGAGAATCTATGGCAAGACTTGAAAATTGCTGTTCACAGACACTCTCCATACAATCTGACAGAGCTTGAGCTTTTTTTGCAAACAAGAATGGGCAAAAATGTCACTCTACCAGCTTTGCACATCTAGAGAGACATCCCCAAAAAGACTTGCAGCTGTAATTGCAGCAAAAGGTGGTTCTACAAAGTATTGGTTGGGGGGGGGGGCTGAATACAAATGCACGCCGCACTTTTTCAATTTTTTTTTTTTACAAATATGCGAAACCATTTATCATTTTCCTTCCATTACACAATTATGTGCCACTTTGTGTTGGTCTATCACATAAAATACCAATGCAATACATTTAGGTTTTTAGTTGTAACATGATAAAATTAGGAAAATGTACTTTTTCAAGGCACTGTACAGGCTTCAATGCTGATATATGATTCTATCAAAAGGATGAAATAAGCAAGCACTTGAAAAAGCATTACTCACCTTCCAATTGATTTAGATAAATTCAATCAAACTGAGTCAACTGGTAAGAGTAGAATATGATCAATCATGTTACATCAGCAGAACTGAGATGCTTAAAAATGTAATCATAGTTTGAGCGATCAGATCACGAAATGACATGGTAAAAACAGAGATGCAATTGATAACCTACGATCATATGTTACAATTCTCTATCAAAATCCACTTCCCCCCCTGATTGCTCCTATTAGGAGAGATCAATTGGTAAATTAAATCAAATAAATCATTTATTAGGCCCCTTTCACACGATCGGACCGTTCAGCTCCGCCTGTCAGTTTTGACGGCGGACCTGAACGGGCGCTCCATGTTAGCCTATGGAGCGACAGATGTCAGCGGAGACATGTCCGCTGACATCCGACCCCGTCCGATCCGCTAAAAGCAGACGGATGGCCCTACATCCAGGTCCGTCGCTGGCGGATTGGATCGGGTGAGATCTGATATAAACGGACAAGCTGTCCGTTTTGATCCGATCCCTCCATAGGCGGCAGCGGCGTCTGACAAGCCCCTCCCCGCTCAGTGAGCAGAGGGGGACCTGTCATCCGTCGGCTCAGCGGAGATCAACGGACTGATCTCCCGCTGAGCCGGCGGACAGAGTGGAAGCGGAGTCCACCTCGTGTGAAAGGGGCCTTAAAGTGTGTATGGCCACCATATAAAAAAAAAAACTAAAGTGCGGCTGCGTGTTCAATTAAGTGTTCCAGTAGATTTTTTTGACTTGGAGGCCATAGTTTTACTTCATACTAGTGACTCCAGCAACCTTTATGTGATAAAAGCTCTTCGGATAAAATTAGAATTTTCAGACACGTAATGTTTTTTTATTTTCGTATACAGTCAGTCGGTGTTTTTGCTGTAATAAGGTTTCTGTACCCTGAAGATTTTCCTCTTTGTCAGAGACTACAATTACTTCTCCAGGGAGTCTCAGCTCATCTAAGCCCTACCTTCTATTCTGCACGCCATCCAACATCGAAACATATCTATCTTTTTCCATTTCAGCCGCCATTCCAGACACGTCCGCTGTCAGCCACATTTAAAATCTTAGCTAGTGTACAAAGGACAATGAGATATTTTAAAATGCAATTCAATCCAAACTGATCTTTCTGTATTGATTGGAGTCAGGTAGGGTTCTATCCCAAATAACATTTTGTTTGTTGTTATCTTAAATGGAGATTTCTACCCAGTTGTTGCATGGCTGTAAAAATCTAGGCTCATCTTTTCTTCCAAGCTTTAATGGTCACCAGCCATATATTCATAGGAAGGCCATGAAATACAATTTTATGCATCCTCTAGTGTTGATATACACAGATTAACCATAACTTCATGGTCATCTGCCTAATAATGAGTAGGTCCCCCTTTTTGCTGCTAAAACAGTGCTGACCCTTCGAGGTATGGTTATGCCAGGGCTGGGCTCAGCCCTTCCTTCTCCGAGCTGGCCGCTCAGCTGTCATTATTTGCCAGCTCCTATCTCTCCACAGTTACTTAGCTGTTGATGATATCCCGCTCGTCAGTCCCGCCTACTTAAGCCATTCAGCCCAGTGGATCTCTGCCTTCGCCTTGGTCAACATCACAGAAACTCCTGCGATCAAGACTTGCTTGGCTGACATCCCTTCTGGCTCCAGATCCTACTCGCTGTTCCACTACATTGATCCCTGACTTCTGGCTTGGCTGACTTTCCGTTCCAGTTACTGAACTTTTTACTTTTATTACCCTGTTTCCCTCGAAAATAAGACCTAGCGTGATTGTCAGTGATGGCTGCAATATAAGCCCTACCCCCCCAAATAAGCCCTACCCTGTTTTCCCGACAATAAGGCCTACCCTGAAAATAAGACCTACAAGGACTTTAACTAGGGCTTATTTTGGGGGTAGGGCTTATATTGCAGCCATCACCAACAATCACGCTAGGTCTTATTTTCGGGGAAACAGGGTATTAAGCAAGTGTGGTTTAACTGTACTTCTGTCTCGGCCTGATTTCATGGTTTCTGACAGGATACAACTAGACCTCGGAAGGTATGCTGTGGGTTCTGGCATCAAGGTATCAGTAGCAGATACTTAAAATTCCTCTAAATTGTGAGGTGGAGCCTCTATGGATTGGACTTGTTTTTACACCACAGATGCTCTCCAGGTAAGCCACGCACACACACCCAGCCATCCAGTGGGCAGCACAGTGGCTAAGTGGTCAGCACTTCCACCTAGCACTAGGGTCACCACGACACTACCTGCCTGGAGTTTGCATGCTTTCCCTGTGCCTGTGTTAGGTTTTCTCTGGGTACTCTGGTTTACTACCACACTCCAAAGACATGCTGGTAGGTTAACTGGATCCTGTCTAAATTGGCCCTAGTATGCGAGTTAGGGACCTTAGAAAATAAGCTCCTTGAGGGTAGGGACTGATGTGAATGTTGCAATATATACACTCACTGGCCACTTTATTAGGTACATCTTGCTAGTACCGGGTTGGACCCCCTTTTGCCTTCAGAACCGTCTTAATTCTTCATGGCATAGATTCAACAAGGTGTTCGTTTTGGTCCATATTGACATGATCGCATCACACAGTTGCTGCAGATTTGTCGGCTGCACATCCATGATGCGAATCTCCCCTTCCACCACATCCCAAAGATGCTCTATTAGATGGCAATCTGGTGACTGTGGAGCCCATTGGAGTACAGTTAATTTATTGTCATGTTCAGGAAAGCAGTGATGAGATGATTTGAGCTTTGTGACATGGTGCTTTACCCTGCTGGAAGTATCCATCAGAAGATGGGGACACTGTAGTCATAAAGGGATGGACATGGTCAGCAACAATACTCAGGTAGGCCGTGGCATTTAAACATTGCTCAATTGGTACTAAGGGGCCCAAAGTGTGCAAAAAAAATATCCCCCAAACCATTACATCACCACCGGCCTGAACCGTTGATACAAAGCAGGATGGATCCATGCTTTCATGTTATTTACGCCAAATTCTGACCCTACCATCTGAATGTTGCAGCTGAAATCGAGAATAGGCAACGTTTTTCCAATCTTCTATTCTAAATTTGTTTGTGAGCCTGTGCTAATTGTAGCCTCAGTTGCCTGTACTTAGCTGACAGGAGTGGCACCTGGTGTGGTCTTCTGCTGCTGTAACCCATCTGCTTCAAGACTTGATGTGTTGCACATTCAGAGATGGTATACTGCATACCTTGGTTGTAACGTGTGGTTATTTGAGTTACGGTTGCCTTTCTATCATCTCGAACCAGATCATAACGTTCTGACTTCAATGGCTGCAAGATTGTACTGGTTCATGACTCAGAGTCTGAGCCAGTAAGGCAAAAAGCATTTTCTACATTCAGCAATGGCAGCCTCCATATTACTCTCAGTACAAGAATCCTTTAAAAATATTTACATGAGTTAATGGCAAATGCTGAAAACATTTCCTCAACCACTTGTCTACCAGGGCAGTTTTTTACTTTTTCACCCAGATGTTCAAAACTGCTTTTTTTGCTAGAAAACAATGTTTTCTAAAAGCAGGGACCCTGGAGAATGAAATGGGGCTAGTTGCAATTTTGTTTTGTTGCACGATATTTGTGCAGCCATTTATCAGTGCATATTGGTAGAAAAAATAAAAAATATACTAAAATTAAAATTGGTGCAAATAAACACATCATACCCAGCTTTTTGAGAAAATATAAAAGATGGGGTCGCATCAAATACCGTATTTATCGGCGTATAACACGCACTTTTTTCCCCTTAAAATCAGGGGAAAATCGTGGATGTGTGCTATACGCCGATCCCCCCCGGCCGAAAGCCACCGAGAGCGGCCGAGACACACCGAGAATGGCCGAGAGAAGCCAAAAGCCACTGAGACACACCGAGAATGGCCGAGAGAAGCCAAAAGCCGCTGAGACACACCGAGAATGGCCGAGAGAGGCCGAGAGCCGCTGAGACACGCCGAGAATGGCCGAAAGCCGCCGAGAGCGGCCGAGACACACCGAGAATGGCCGAGAGAAGCCAAAAGCCGCTGAGACACACCGAGAATGACCGAGAGCGGCCGAGAGCCACTGAGACACGCCGAGAATGGCCGAAAGCCGCCGAGAGCGGCGGCACCATTTTTAAACGGCAGCAGTCTGCAAGTGACACAGGGGCAAGGCTACAGGTGGACACTGACACTGACAAGGCTGCAATGATGGACAAGGCTACAGATGGACACTGACAAGGCTATACTGACACTAACAAGGCTACAGATGGACACTGACAAGGCTGCATTGATGGGCATTTAAATGTAAGTTTTTTTTCTTAAACTTCCCTGTGACAGACCTAGCCGGGAGAGAGACTTTTGGAGGGGACTGAATGCTAGCCTCTTTCCGATCGATCGTGGGCCCTGGCATTTGGGGGAACGGTGCTCTTTGTGAGCTGTGTGCCTGGGGACCCTTCAGGCGGTATTACTGTTGATTCGGGTCCTGGTCCCCCAGGACACACAGACACTGGGGACCCTGGATTTGCCATATTAGAAATAGTGGCTGATTCATAATGCTGGGACAAATACTGTTGGGAGGTGCTGGTGTCAATTCCAGCCACCTGTCTGTCTGTTGCCTGCTAGAATGTGTATTGTAAATTAGTCTCTAGTATGGAATCTAAGAGTCATTAGATCCACATTGTTGTTTGTGTTAATTAACTCTGCTATTGTGATAATGTTGATTGTGTTTTCTGAGCTACAAGACGGCCAGTCTGGTCTAAAGGTCATGTCTGAGTCATCTAGGCTGTCTAAAGGGATTAATTAATTAGCCCATGTTAATTAGGTTTCTGGTCACAGGTGTATGTTCAGAGTAATATGAGCCGGAGGTATGCACCTCCACTTTTAGTATATAAAAGAGCCTGTATTTTTCAATAAAAGAGATTCCTGTTTGAACTTACATACAGCCTGTCTGGTGTTTGTTCTGAGCTATCACAACTGGGTTAGAACGGCACATAGCTGTAGTTCTAATCCCGGAGCATCGGATGACCGAACAATCAGATGGTGCGATCTGCAATCTGATTCTATAGCAGCAGTCGGGAGAGTGGAACCGAGTGAGCAGGGGCTCGTTACATTCCCTCCTAAAAGTTTTCTTCCTTAAAATTCCCTCCTAAACTTTGGGTGCGTGTTTTACGCCGGCGCGTGTTATACGCTGATAAATACAGTAGATACCAAACAAATCAAGCCTTAAAATTGCTCACGCCCGTGAAATCACAAACAATCATGGCAACCCGAATTGTCCATAGGCGACGCTTTAAAAGCATTTACAGGTTATTAGTCTAGAGTTATCCATGAATTCTGGGCCTAGAAGTATTGCCCTCTCTCGGATGTTCACAGGGACACGCCACGTATGGCACAATTTATAGTTTACATAAACATGCTCAACCTATGATGTGCGTTTGAACTGGGGTGTGCACAGGGGTGACTAAGCCCCTTGGCGTCGGCCGCACACAATGCAGCCTCTCGGTGCCTGGTCCTTGGCGCAGAGGGGTCACATATTTGCATGAATTGCTGCCCCTACAGCTGTGCCGAGAGCATGTATGGTGGACACTCCCGACACAGTTGCCAGCACCTAACTGAAAGCTCCCAATTGCAGCTTGTGATCAGGAGTTTTTGGATCACATGACCACAGTGACAGCCAACCACAGCGGTCACTTGCTCTTAAGCCCCACCTCCCGGCGTCATAAACCTCTTAAAGGGCTGGGAGGGGCCTGTGTAAAGAGGTTAAAAATATATATATATATATATATATATATATATTTTTTTTTATTTTTTTTTTTGTTATATTTTTTTTTTTTACTTTTTATTACTTTTGTTAACTTTACTGCTATCACAAGGGGGCTAAGAATCCCCCTATGTTATAGCATTGACAGGTGACAGGTCCTCTTTATAGAGGCATCAGAAACTTATTAGACCTCCAGTGTCTCCTGTGCTTAATTAGCATGACAGCTGTGAACTCAGAAGTGATGTAATACACATCAATTCTAGGTTCATTACTCGCACCAGAGGAACAGGAGAGCTCGGGGACCAACATGGGCACTGCCACCAAGGGTTGGGGGGTGAACACCTTCAGAGCCCCAATAAAAGTGATCCAGCGGCCCTTTTTATCTGAAACCTCTTCACAGGCTCTAAACATCATTAGAAAACTCACGGGTGCAGCAGCGAGCTTGCTTTAACCACTTGTATACTGCGCAGTTTATAAAGGGACATTGGTAGACAAGGGGGTTAAAGCCGAACATCAGGCAGATCTAAATGTCACAATTAATACAGCTCTGTGTTGATTGATACATCATTAAATGTATTTTTTCATTTTTAAGATGTGCAAGTACTTAAATCTGACTTGTTGTCAGGCTCTTGCCATTTACTGTACAGACTGTAGAGCAGGGGTCAAAGAGGGGGAGGGAGAAGCAGCACAAGAAACCAATCAGTTGAGCTGTAATGCAAGCAGCATGCTGATAGGAGGAAAGGGCTTCTCCTTCGTGGATGAGCTCATCAGCATCAGTCAGTGGCTTCTCCTTCGTGGTCTAGTCACAGAGTGGAAGTGGGGAGGGGAACTGTAAGTGAAAGTGAAACAGCTGGATAGAACGAATGATCAGGTCCCCTCCTGTGCCCTACAGGAGCTGTTTTTTTTTGTGTCAGAGATGTGTAAGGCTGGCCATACATTATACACATTTCTTGTACAATTTTCCTTTAGATTTACCAAAACCCTATAATATGAGGTCAAACCTAAACACTTTCAATTTGTATGCAATCAGGCAGGCCCTTCTACTACATAGTTGAAGGTAAATCTAAAGAAAATGGAATAAGAAAATTGTATGGTGTATGGCCAGCTTAAGGCCTTATGCACACAGGTGACCGGGAGGCCCAGGTGGAATGTACTATCTGCTGCCAGCAGCCTGTCAAAAAATGATTGACAGGTTAAAATATACTTCAGCTGTACACACATCTGAGCGATCCCCACATATAGGGCTGTAGCCCAATACGTATGCCCCAAAACACAGACTTTTTGAGTTCGGGGCATACGTTCCTGGACCCAAGTACCATTCCAATCTGCACATAGCCAAAGCATATTTTAGCATGTGTTTGATTTTGGCAAGCTGCTGGCTGTACACACCATTTGTGGCTCCCAGGCTTCCCTTTATACTGTAGGGGCAAATGTGCCCGGGTGCTTGAGGCCTAAATCTCAAGACTGGATAAATACAAATGCTTTTGCAGGTAAAACAGCACTCATAAGTATTTAGCTGCTTGCCTGGAGTTCAGCTTTAAGGTGAACCCCCCAACACCCTTCCATCTTTAAGTTCCCAGTATGCATGCATATGTGCCGCAGGTCTATGGGACTTGCCGGGTAATTCCTGCATATGTATGTACACATGCACCAATGTTTTCTAGTTTCTAGGTTCATGCTGATACCTGCAGTGTTTGTGCATATGCATGTATTTCCTGTATTTCAGGGGTGTCTAGGAAATTTAGCTTATTTAGTTTATTACTGCAGTACACTACTGCCACCACTGGTTGTCACTGGCACTTAGGGCAATAATTATGGAAAGGTAGCAAATCTTGTTCTATTGAGCTTTTATGCCCCTTCTGGCTACCACTACCCGCAGGAGGCTATTAAAGCTTGGGGAGTGGCCTGGGGAGCTTTCTCTCCCATGCTATGTACTGGTGAGGATGTGTGCAAAGTTTGTGCTGTGTAGGCCTCCATCCTGGGGTGAGTGAGCTCACCATCCATCCCCTGTCTGTGACTGAAGTCTCCCTCCTCCCTCCCTTCTCTCTGCTGCCTCTGAGTTAGTGTGTGTTCCTTGACCTTCATGATGCTGTTTGTTCACTAAGGTTCTCTAACAATACTCTGAGGGCTTCACAGAACAGCTGTATTTATACTGAGATTGCATTTTTTCACAGGTGGACTCTATTTACTAATTAGGTGACTTCTGAAGGCAATTGGTTCGACTAGATTTTAGTTAGGGGTATCAGAGTAAAGGGGGATGAATACAAATGAACGCAACACTTTTCACATATTTATTTGTAAAAATGTTGAAAACCATTTATCATTTTCCTTCCACTTCACAATTATGAGCCACTTTGTGTTGGTCTATCACATAAAATCCCAATAAAATACATTTACGTTTTTTGGTTGTAACATGACAAAATGTAGAAAATGTCAGGAAGTTTGAATACTTTTTCAAGGCACTGTAAGGGGTGCTCTGAGAACCTCGATTTAAGGGGGGTCTAATGTAATGGGAAACATTGTGGACTCTAGTTTAAGGGGAACCCTGATGTAAGGGAGTCTCTGCTAACCAAATCCCCCCCCCCAAAGTCCACAGAGCACCCCTTACATCAGAGCCCCCCTTACATTAGTGTACTAACTCAGAGGCAGGAGAGAGAAGGCAGGGAGGGGGGAAACTTCAGTCACAGACAGGGGATGGATGGTGAGCTCACTCACCCCAGAAAGGAGGATCAAACATCAGAATATTTCATCCAGGATATAGCTGTGGCTGCTGGGCTTCAATTTTCCCATCCACCCCCCCTTTGCACAGCACTGCTGGAGGAGATTAGAATGTGGGCGGGGCAGACACAGGAGGAGAGGGGCGGGAGGAGGAGGAGATCAGCTCTCTTATCTCTCCAGTTCATACAGAGGAGGAGGGGACAGGGGACTGTCAGTGCTGGGTCTGGGCAGTGTGAGAGAAAGTGTAACAGACACTCTTGGCTTACAACTGCAGCCAGCAATCCTGCCTGGGAGCCACAGTCCGGGCTGAATAAGGTATTCAGGTATCGGGCAGTCTGAAACCCAGACACATGATTCAAAACATGTACTGTCCGGGGGAAACCCAGACAGGTGGCAACCCTACCTGCTGGAGGCGAGTCCACTCCTCTACCCCATGCAGAATGAGTGCTACATGCAGAATCTCCGTGTGTGTGCGCAGATCCAAAAAAGCCGCAGCACGTCTGCGCACACATGTAATTTGGTGCTACACATGTGCCCATCACTAAAACTGCCTCCTGAGATGTAGAATGTCCTGGGGGGCAGCAGGAGGGGACCCTAGCTCATTATTACCTAGGCGAGTGTCAGGGTTGGGCTCAGCCCTTCCTTCTCTGAGCTGGCCACTCAGCTGTCAGCTAATTGCCAGCTCCCATCTCTCTCCACAGTTACTCAGCTGTTGATGATCCTGCTCATCAGTCCTGCCTACTTAAGCCGTTCAGTCCAGAGATTGCTCTACCTTTGTCTTGGTCACATCACAAGAAACTATCTCCTGCGTTCCTGTTCAAAGACTGGCTTTGCTGACATCCCTTCTGGCTCCAGATCCCGCTTGCTGTTCCACTACATTGATCCCTGACTTCTGGCTTGGCTGACTATCCGTTCCGGTTACTGAACTTTGGCTATATTTTGACTATGTTTGTTTTTTTACTTTTATTATTAAACAGGTGTGATTTAACTGTACTTCTGTCTTGGTCTGATTTCATGGTTTCTGACAGCGAGCACTAAAAAGGCTAGAAACCTAGATAAAAGAAAAATAAGCAAAGATTATCCAATAGTGGATGAGTGAGGGGGAACCAATGGCTGACTCCTGGATGGGATTCTAGTTCTGGGTCATCTCAGATTTGCACAGCATCATGCCTGGCGTTGTGTGTCAGACCTGCAAGAAACGTGCAATAGCAACTTGCAGCACTGAAAGAGAGTTTACACTATTAGAGGTTCTCTTCAATCAAAAGTAAAAAAAGGAAAAAGTTTCCAGAATGAAGTAACAAATCAAGCATGGAGGCCTAGTACATCACGAAAGCTACTGTCCGAGGGTTGCCATGGTGGTGATATCATCCAGCTGATGAGTGGTGACCCACCATGCTCTGCTTCATACCAGCCCCAGTGACTGGCATACAGTGGCACTGCAGTCACATAATATTGTGGCTGGTCTTGCAAAGAGGACTGCAATGCAGCAGATGCAGACAATGGAGCATGTTAACCCTTGTAATGCCAGACACCACTGGAAATGTACTGCCAACGATGATGGTGTTCCAGAAGGAGAGTGCCTTGATCTGGATACTTTTTCCTTATTAGCATGGACTAAATATACAAATTAAAAAAAAAAAACTAATCACATTAGTCACAGAGACTAAAATAAAATGTGAGAGCGCTCCATAAATAGAATAGTATCACATCAGGAAAGGCTGAAAAGCACAACAGTCAAACTCCGCTTCTCTTACACCAATCATTCACTTTATTTTACTTTCCAAAGAAAAAGAATGTTCTACTGTTCATATTAAAGCTGAACTCTGGGAATAAAAAAAAAAAAGAAAGAAAAACTGCCCTTGCAGCAGAGCAACCCCAAACTGCTAGTTCACACCGGATGCAGTTCTGTTGCGCTTTTTTTCTGCACTAAAAATGCATGCACAGTGTTTTCCATGTATTCCAATGGCTCTAGTTCACACCATGCAGTCAGTTTCCGCACCGGAATCCATGGAAAACATTGGAATACATGGAAAACACTGTGCATGCATTTTTTAGTGCAGAAAAAAAGCGCACGGAACTGCATCTGGTGTGAACTGGCCCTAAGTCTAGGGGCTCAGGAAAAAAAGATGTAATACTTACATTATTCCTTGCCCCAATAGGTTTCCTCCATGTTGTGCCACTGGTTCTCCAAAGCCTCTTCTCTGGACAGATGTCGCACATTGACGTCATCAGGTACAATGCAGGGCCAAGTCCCTCATTGGATGGGAAAGAGCCCATCCACAACCCAAACCGTTGCGAGAAGAGCAGAACACCAGAGTTGGCAGAGCAAGGAGGTTTAAGGTAAGTTAAGTATTACACCTTATTCTTCAACCTCTACACTTAGCAAGAATTTGACTCTAATGCCCCGTACACACGGTCGGACTTTGTTCGGACATTCCGACAACAAAATCCTAGGATTTTTTCTGACGGATGTTGGCTCAAACTTGTCTTGCATACACACGGTCACACAAAGTTGTCGGAAAATCCGATCGCTCTAAACGCGGTGACGTAAAACACGTACGTCGGGACTATAAACGGGGCAGTGGCCAATAGCTTTCATCTCTTTATTTATTCTGAGCATGCGTGGCACTTTGTCTGTCGGATTTGTGAACACACGATCGGAAATTCCGACAACGGATTTTGTTGTCGGAAAATTTTATATCCTGCTCTCAAACTTTGTGGGTTGGAAAATCCGATGAAAAATGTCCGATGGAGCCCACACATGGTCGGAATTTCCGACAACAAGGTCCTATCACACATTTTCCGTCGGAAAATCCGACCCTGTGTACAGGGCATAAGAGCGTGCAGGGAGAGGCCCTACTGCAAGAGTCGGCAGAAGGGCACGTACAGGCATATTAACGTACCAGTACGTTGCCCTGTAAGATGCGGCATTGTGGGCGCGCGCGCCCGCCGCGAGCTCCGTGATCTCAATGTCCGCGGGGATGCCTGCGATCGTCTCACGGAGAGGAAGAACGGGGAAATGCTGATGTAAACAAGCATTTCCCCATTATTCCTAGTGACAGGACACTGATCACCGATCCCTGTGATCGGGAGCGGTGATCAGTGTTGTGTCACACATAGCCCAGCGCCCCCACAGTTAGAATCACTCCCTAGGACACACGTAACCCCTGCAGCGCCCCCTACTGCTTAACCCCTTCACTGCCAGTCACATTTACACAGTAATCAGTGCATTTTTAATCGCATTGATCGCTGTATAAATGTGAATTGTCCCAAAATAGCGCCAAGAGTGTCCAATCTGTCTGATATAATGTCGCAGTCACGATAAAAATCGCAGATCGCCACCCTTACTAGTAAAAAAAAAAAAAATATTAATAAAAATGCCCCTATTTTGTAGACGCTATAACTTTTGTGCAAACCAATCAATAAACGCTTATTGCGATTTTTTTTTTTTACCAAAAATATGTGGAAGAATATGTACCGGCCTAAAGGAAAAAAAATGTTTTTTTTATATATTTTTGGGGATATTTATTATAGCAAAAAGTAAAAAATATTGCGTTTTTTTCAAAATTGTCGCTCTTTTTTTGTTTACAGCGCAAAAAATAAAAACCGCAGAGGTGACCAAATACCACCAAAAGAAAGCTCTATTTGTGGGGAAAAAAGAACGTCAATTTTGTTTGGAAGCCATATCGCACGACAGCGCAATTATCAGTTAAAGCGACGCAGTGCGAATCGCAAAAAACGGTCTGGTCTTTGGCCAGCCAAATGGTCCGGGGCTGAAGTGGTTAAAGAGCAACTCCAAGTGAGCTGAAAAAAATAATGTACTATCAATAAACTTTACAGAGGTCTTATTATTTTATTCCATCCTAGTGTACCTCATCTAATATAAAGAAGTATAGTAGCGCTAAAAAAAGATTTTATATATATATATATATATATATATATATATATACATACATACATACATATATATATATACACACATACACACACACACACACACACACACACACACACACACACACACACACATATATATATATATATTTAGTGTGTGTACATACACACATAATAAATATATAGTGTAACACATACACACACACACACACACACACACACACAATTAAAATATGCCAAAAACACTTATTAAAAAAAAAATGTAAAAAATTGGATTTTGAAATAAATTTCAAAATCCAAAAACACTCAATGTCCACTCCTGTATCAAAAAATGTAAATATTAAACATAAAAAATCAAATTTTCACAGTCTTTATGGGACATATATTCTTCTTAATAGCTGTAACTTGTCTACACCATACCACGCACTGTGCCCAGTGTCACCAATTTCCCGTAGGACACTCACTCATCGGGATAACACTGATACATGGTCTGGTGTAGACGAGTTACAGAAGAATATATGTGTCATAAAGACTGTGAAAATTGGACTTTAATATTTTACACTAGAATGCAATGCTTGTTTTTATTAAGTGGCAGCGATCGGTGTAAGGTTGATTCATAATTTATATATAGAAAACAGTGGCACAAAGGCAAAGTTGTTGAGAATTGGGTGGTTTTGCACAATAATTTGTCTACTTATTATTTTATTGTGAACCTTCTGGTCCTTTGGGAAATTAAACACTTGACTCTGCAAAATTGGTTTTGACAAGTCTTACGGCGGCCATACACACTTCGATAAACAATCGGTTTCCTTTCAGATTGACTTCCTATAGGAATAATTGATCTATAGCCAAGAACCCGTTTGACGGATAATGCCATATACAGGAAGGTGGAGTTTGATCAATAGTTAAGATACGGTCATAACTTACAATTGTGGGTTATCAATCTCGTATCTGTTTTCACACATGATTTCATAATCTGATTGATCGAAATACAATTATATTTATGAACAAAAGTATCTTGGTGCTTCCAACTGATTCAAAGCAATTGATATTATCTGACCCTAGCAAGTTTCATCAAATCCGAAATCTACTTTAAAATCGATCGGAAGGGAAGTCATGGCTATTTTATTGTTTGTATATTTGTTTAAATTGCAGATCAGACAAAAACAATGAAGTGTATGGTTCAATTACGCAATAATACAAATCTCACCCAAATGTACTCCAAAATCAGTTTAAGTGGAACTAAACCCACCAATATAACTTTTTCCTAAAACAATGAAGTCTGGTACACACTATAAGACCAGCAGGCTGAGTGGAAAAAAAAACAAATCACTGTACTAACACAAGAGAAGTTAGTGCAGTGACCCCCCCAGCTGTCCCTATGTGTTCTGATAGGGGGACTCCCCCCTCCAGAACACACCGATCAGAGCTGCTCATTGGATGCGGATCGTATGCTGGTTCTCCAGCATGCCCGTACGACTGAAGACAATTGTAAGACCGGCTTCTGTAGAACAGACAGCTGCACACATGGGCTGAAAGTCGGCCTGGGTCAGCAAGATCTTCGGCCCGTGTGTAAAAGGCTTTACCTTCAAGGAATGTCATGAATGAGAACTGTCAGTCGTGTATTTTCTCAACTAAGCTGTGAAGTCATCAAATGTCTGGGGTCATAACTGATCACATGTGCAGCACTATGGCAACTGTAGATCAAACAGAGGCCAAGATGGCAGCTTCCTTAGCTGTAAAGTATAGGAAAGGCTACGTTCTGCTTTAAAAAGACTTGGTCACCACCGGATTACTAGTATACAAAAGGATCCCTGTAGAAGAAGATCAAAATGCTTTCCTTCACCTAGGCCCATGTGTTGAAAAAAATGCTGGTGCTACTACTGTGACAGCCGCGATCTTCTGTGTCCTGCTTGGGTTCTATGCATGTGGATTCCACTCTTGTATTGTTTTCAAGAAGTACAAGGCATCCTCTAATTGAACAAGATGGAGAAGAAGGGCGGCGACATCGCAATCTACCCTTTTCCAATCACAGAAGGCCTTGTATTTATTGAATGAAATAAAAAATACAAGGCGTTCTATGAATGGTGGCAGTGCTGAGTGAGTGACTGTGCTGATGGGAAGGGACTTGCGCTAGAATTGGGAAATTGGGGCTACCACTGTAGTAGCGCTGACTACTAAATTGATTGTCAGTTTCCCCAGGGGTCCCTCTGGTTGGCTGTGATAAACTGGACCAATGTAAGTACGCAATATAAATAATTCCCAGAGCTCAGCATTAAAAGCCTGAGGCATTTTTCTTCCACTGTCCGTCTTTCCCGCATTGCATAGATTTCCTTTGACTTCAGACATAGCAGGAAGTAAAAATAAATGTCTTCCAAGTGAAAGGGAATCCCCATTACATAGTCATCACAACAACATGTCCCCCCCGGAAGACCTTTCCTCATCTCCTATTCCTGTGACAACAACATTGCAGGTTTTCCAGCACTCTCTGTTCCTGCGACAATGATTATAATAATTATCAGGAGAAACAGAGAGGGTGAATCTTCCCTGAAAATAAACAGCAATAAAAACCTGACAAACATTCCAAACCTTCATACTCTATACAAAAGTTAACCACTGGACCTCTGGAAGATTTTACCCCCCCCCCTCCTAATGGCTGGGCCACTTTTTGCAATACGGCACCGCGTCAAGAGAATTGCACGGTCATGCAATGCTGTACCCAAATAGAATCAGTGTCATTTTTTTTTCCCACAAATGGAGCTTTCTTTCTTTTGGTGGTATTTGATTGAGCGCCACTGTGTTTTTTTATCTTTTGCGCTATAAACAAAAAAAAGACAACAATTTTGAAAAAAAAAAAAAAAGAACGCAATATTTTTTACATATATATATCTGCATGTTCTTGGTTAAAAAAAAAACACACACACACTATGGGATATATACTGGAATTTTTTTTTAATACTAGTAATGGCGGCGATCAGCGACTTATAGCGGAACTGCGATATTGCGGCAGACAATTAGACACTGACACTTTTGGCACTTTGCGGGAACCAGTGACACTAATACAGTTGTAGCAGGATCCCGGGCCTAATGGTGACCTCCAGAGTTAGGGACAGCTGACACCCTTCTATGTAGAGTGGGTTACGAGGCATGGTGGGTGTAATGCAAGGTAGATTCATGGGTGCCAGACACTTCTTGAATGAGAAGAGATTTATTGTCTCTTGAACAGAACTGGGGGAGAGAGGGTTAGGGCCAGAGAAGATATTTGGGGAGCACACCCTAAAGGTTGCATTAAAGATGGTGCAGCCATAAGACCATACAACAGAACAAAATATTACAGGGCACACATACAAAAAAGACATTTACCTCCAGCAAGGCTAATTTAAAACACCTAGGCATTTTCAAAAAACATTATCAAAAAATATGGGGATTTGGGCTTACTTAAGGACTAGCCTTGTTTTGGATTTTAGGATTTTTTTTTCTAACACCCTAGAGAATAATATGGCGGTCAATGCAATACTTTTTTTCGCACCATGTTTGCGCATATAGAGGAGTGTATTGCTCCCATGGTTCAGAGAAGCAGGATCTCCCAATCTATGGATAGTGTAGGACCCACTAATCATGGGGTACTTTGTCGCAGTAAGTGGGCTTAAGCACCATACAGCAATATGGTGTGACCAAATCCCCATATTTTTTGAAAATGTCTAGGTGTTTTAAATTAGCCTTGCTGGAGGTAAAATGTCTTTTTTGCATGTGTGCGCTGTAATATTTTGTTCTAGGGTTAGGACCAGGACACCCTTTAGTAGTTGCAATGTTAATTTGGAAGACATCTGAGACTTCTATAGGCAGACAGCCATGCAGGGAAAGGCATCCAGCAAGACACCACATCTGCATGAGTAGGAGCGCTGTCTCCTATGGCAACAGTCTTCGAACAGCTTCTAACACAAGTTGTAATGAACTCCTTTACTTCTTTTACAATCTCCTCTTGTAGATCTTCACTCCACTGAGCTCCCAGTCTAGCTCACTAGACTTGCTGATCCACTGCCACTGGATCTCCTGAGCTCTTCCAACCTTCTCACTGAGTATTTTCCTCAAGCGTCACCCCCACGTCCCTGCTGGGTCCCTAGCTTGGCATTCACTGATACTCCTCAGGCGTCACCCCACTGGCCTGCTCGGTCCCTGGCTTGGCACACAAGACTGCTCTGTAAGCGTCACCTCCGCTGGGTCCCTGGCTTGACATCTGCTGAAGTTTCCCAATACTTCACCATTCCCGCTTGGTGAGAATACTGCTCTGGTACTTGCTTCAGCTACTCAAGGTGGTCCCCGTTAACAAGGTGGATGGTCCCTTTAGTGACGACAGCTTCCCCACTACCTCCGACCATGACAGATTCTCTGGCCGGCAGAACCGTAACTTTTGGTTGGACTGCAAGCCGCAGTCCCAACCCCACATTGCTCTCTTGCTTCTGGATAGGCCCTCAGACAGCCTAGCAGCCAGATGTCCCCGAGATAGGCCTCAGGCTCTGGCCTAGCAGCCCGGGGCAGTACAACACTTGTCCTACCCAAACAGCCGTCCAGGTGGCACAGAACCCCGATCACCTGACTCCACCCAAATAAATAGGCTCTCCCAGCAGGCCAAGGGGCCAAGAAGATCCCTGCCCATATACTCCTAATCTGTCCTTGCAATGCCCTTTTCTTATCTAATGTAGCCAGGTACCCGGCCACCTAACGACAGAAGAGAGAAGTGCAGAAATTCCAGAATTAGGGTGAAGTCAGTTGACCCTCTAGCAATTGGCCAAGGCAACTATCACTTGGCAAATACATTTAAGAGCAACCCTGCCTAAACATCAGGGTGCTACACAGTGATCAGTGCTAAAAATATGCAATGTCACTGTACTAATGACACTGGCTGGGAAGAGGTTAAACTTCTAGGGCAGGGGTCTTCAAACTACGGCCCTCCAGTTGTTCAGGAACTACAATTCCCATCATGCCTAGTCATGTCTGTAAATGTCAGAGTTTTACAATGCCTCATGGGACGTGTAGTTCTGCAACAGCTGGAGGGCCGTAGTTTGAGGATCCCTGTTCTAGGGTAATCAAAGAGATAACTGTGTGCCTAACCAGCGTTTGTTCTTACTATGGGGGGTTGATTTACTAAAGACAAAAAGACTGTGCACTTTGCAAGAGCAGTTGCTCCAGAGCTTAGTAAATGAGAATAAGCTCTGCTGAGTTTCATCATCCAATCATGTGCAAGCAAAAATGCTGTTTTTTTTTTTTATTTTCCTTGTATGTGATTGGATATTCTTTGCAAAGTAAAGCCTTACCTCATTTACTAAGCTCTGGAGCAACTGCAAAGTGCACAGTCTATTGCCCTTTAATAAAGCAACCCCTATGTGTGCTGCTTTTACTAGGGGAAGAGATGGATTTTAGTTCTTGCTTTGCAGGAAAACAGAATGCATCCCTTCCCGCAGCAGAACGGAACTCTGCCTTGTTTACATAGGGAGAGCTCTGTTGAGTCTCTGCCGGACGATCAGCTGGTGCCGGTGGACATCAAGTGGCGGGAACTCGCAGATCAGCTTCTGCTGGGTGGGCCGTCAACAAGTGGTTAAACTATCTTTTAATTATAGGTAGAGTTTAATTGCTTTTTTGAAAAAAGGCCGTTTACAGAGCGGACACTCAGATGACATCTGCAGCTGAATGAGCCACTGAAGCGAATCTCACCCCCCCCCCCATTCCCTCTACTCTATACAGTTCTAGAAAAACTTTTATATAGACAGAGACAGCCAAAAAGCAAACTTTGCTAAAGTATTGTCATTTGTTATTTAGGCAACATTTACACCAGCAAATTGGGCAGAAAGCATGTACATGCGAGAACCCCAGCAAGGGGTCCAGTTGCAGATATTAGCTATGGGAGGCAGACCCATTGAAAGCAGCGGCTCCAGCAGCTTATTGCATCTGTTCGCATGTAAATTGCTGTGCAGCCATCACCTGCGAGTCGTCAGCCCTGGACACAGGATCACTGCATAGAGATTACATGCCAGTGGCCACAATTAGCTTCTGTAGTCGGCGGTCTCCCAATGCTGTTAATGGGGCTTCCTCCTGCAGCTAACTGCCAGGACCCCCCGCTGGGGTTCTTGGATGATCTCGCTGTCAGCCAAATGCACAGGTGCAAATGTAGCCTTAAATCAGGGTTCGACAAACACCAGGCGCCAGGTTGCTATGGCGACAGGGAATTGCATCCTAGAGCCAGGGCCCGAATGCTCCACACATGTGCCCCCCCCCCCCCCGCTATGTATCCCGGGCTCTGCTCGCCCATCTGAGGGCCCGGGACCAGCATATCGGTTGCCACCAGTAGAGGGGAGGAAGGAGAGCGAACATGTGTCCGCTCTCCTCCCCTTTTTGTTGCTGACCCGAAAGTGATGTCATTTCCAGATCCCTGTTGACAGTTTCCCCTCTGTCAAGACCGGGAAAGAGTGTAATGCAGTGCGATGTGCATTGCATTCCATTCAGTGGAGCACAGAGGAGACCCTGGATGTCTCATTAAAGAGAACCTGTTACAAAAAAAATCATCACATAGAGGACTTTTTATCCCCTATGTGATTGGGAAAAAAAAGGTTAAGTAAAAGCAACATTTCTTTTTTTTTAAATTGTAAAAAATTTAAGTTACACCCAAGCACATAAAATCCCCCCCCCCCCAAAAAAAAAAAAGTTTGAGGCCCCCCCAACCCCCACATATACGCACGTACAAACGTAATCACACATGGCAGGGCACCTACCCCTGAAGACGTTGTTTGCAATACACACGTTACATATCACTGCGTATGCCAGAATGAGAGCAATAATGCTAGCACCAAACCTCTTTTGTATAGCTAAACAGATGACCTATAGGGGGCTTTTAAAGCGGTGCCTATGGAAAATATAGGGTACTGAAATTTCACGACATTTCACGGGCACATGAAAATTTCGGCCGGGTTCACACTGCAGTACGCTCCGGCTCACAGCAAATGTCCTGTGCATCCCCGTTCACCGTTTCGGGTCCAATGTCAGCACGAATTTTTGGCTGAATTCGGACCTGAAACTGACCAAAAGACGCACAGGACTCCTGTGCAATTCACACCGGAGCCGCTGTGGAGATGTGTGAACCGGCTCCATAGAGTACCAGTCACAATCTCCTGCTATGCGAATTGGATGTGAGGAAGCCCACATCCAATTCGCAATAGTCTGAACCCAGACTTAAGGTTTGACATGTTGGGTATCTATTTACTCGCTGCAACCTCAGCGTTCATATTTTACCAAAAAATTGGGTAATTTATTACATTTTTGTGCCCCCTAAAATTAACTTTTATTGTGTTAATTACTGAAATTGTGTGCTTTCCTAGACCTTTCCTAGACCTTTGCGGTAATATTGTGTGGCATATAAAATTGGAACTACCACTACTTTATTCTCTATAGTGTCTGCTTTCAGAAATTATATAATCTTTAGGGGTTTTATGTAATCTTCAGGCCTAAAATTATTTTTTAAACGTGTGAAAAAAAAAACCTCAAAATGTGTGGCTGGGGGAAATCATTCCCACTGTGCTATTGTATTGGAAAGCTCTCGCTGGCAGAATACATCAGTGTTGCCGGCTACAGCTGTTGGCACTGACCAGGTGAAAAAAAACCTGAGAGGTTAAATGTACAGAAGTCGAGCAAGAGAGATCAAGAAATAGACTTCTGTACAGCCTGCCCATTGATGGATCAGAACTCAGTCGGTTTAGCCGGGACAAGCCAAATTTTGATCTATGGCCAACTTAAGACTCCCGACTTTCATTTTGCTGTCCCGATTTATTCTGGTATTTTGCTTGCACAATGCAAAAGCAAGATTATGGCAAATGTCCCCCACCTGAAACTGGGAACAGCATAAATAAATATACTAGAGCCCATTATTAGTAGGTCTACCATAAAGCCCTGGTTCACATTGGGACATGTCAAATCGCATGTCAAATCAGCGCCAATGGCACCGTCCTAATTGGTGTAACGCTGCAATTGCAGCGCCGCACCGATTTCAAAAAGTTGTTTCTGTACTACTTTTTGCGATTTTGGGCTGCGATTTACATTGACATCTGTGTAGAAACCTGCACAGATGTCTCTGAAATCGTGTATGAAATCTGGACTGACATGCAAGAGTGAAATCATGCGAGTTCAGCTGAACTCGCACAGCTTCATTCCTGCAGCTCAGTGTGAACCTGGGTAAAGAGCTATTTCCTTTTCATGCGTACTGTTCCTTCAAATGTCTCCAGGAAATCACCTTTTAAAAAGGAATGGTATGTTTTGTTTTATTCAAAGTAACCAAAACTACAGCTAGGCACTAGTTGAATGTCACCTAACCACTTGCCACGCAAGGTTCGTCATATGACGTCCTGGACTGAGTGGGGATATCTGAATGATTCCTGCAGCCGCAGGCATCATCCAGACATCATTATTTTCTGCCGGCGATTACTTGCACTGTAAAAACAATCATAGCGGCTGTTCCCCCAAAGGAAAGAAGGTGTAAAAATAAAAAAATTCTAATAAAATAAACAAGAAAAAAAAAAACATTTTTTAAAGCGCCCCGTCCTCGCACACAGAAGCTAAGGCATACCGAAGTCACACCCACATATGTAAATGGCGGTCAAAACACACATGTGAGGTATCACCGCAAAGCCAGCGAGCGAGAGCAACAATTCTAGCCCAAGACCTCCTCTGTAACTCTAAACAGGAAACCTGTAAAAAATGTTAAAGCGCCGCCTATGGAGATTTTTAAGTACCAAAGTTTGGTGCCATTCCACAAGTGTGCGCAATTTTAAAGCGTGACATGTTGGGTATCTATTTACTTGGAGTAACATCATCTTTCACATTAGAGGTCGACCGATATATCGGCCGATATTTGGCGTTTTTTTAATTAAATCGGCATCGGCCGCTTGTGCTGATAAAAAAGGCCGATTATAACTTCAGCACGACTTGCAAATGACTTCTGTAATAGAAGTCAATGGCAGCCTGCCAAGTCTCATAAAAGAAGCTAAAAAGATACAGTGTTTCTTCTTATCAATAGACTGAACTCTGTGTGTAGAAGCTCTCAGTTTAACCATTTAAAGACTACCGTAAATCTTTTCTGACACTTGTTGCTTACAAGTAAAAATCCTGTATTTTCTGCTAGAAATTCACTTAGAACCTCCAAACATTTTATATAATATATATATATTTAGCAGAGACCCTAGGGAATAAAATAGCGGTTGTTTTTTTTCATCCAAAAGTTTTGATTACCTATTTTTGTGTATTTAATATTTAAGATAAAGTTGTTGTTTTTTAATCTAAATTATACATACAAGTGAACTGATTGGAGGTTTGTTTTGTTTGAATAAATGTTTAAATGTAAAAAAATGTATGTATCACTTATTACTTAAGGCTGCTTTCACACTGGGGCGGGCATGCGTTGACGGTAAAACACTGCTAGTTTTAGCAGCGATTTATCATCATTTTAGCAGCGCCATTCGGCTGCTAGCGGGGTGTTTATTTGCAGGCGCTTCGGCAGCGGTGCCCATTCATTTCAATGGGCAGGAATGGTGGAGGAGCGGTATACACCACTCCAAAGATGCTGCTTGCAGGACTTTTTTTTAACATCCTGCCATCGCCTCAGTGTGAAAGCACTCGGGCTTTCACACTGAGAGTGCAGGGAAGACGTTTTGCAGGCACTTTACAGGTGCTATTTTTAGCCCAAAAGCGCCTGAAAAACGCCCCACTGTGAAAGGGGTCTAACTGTTCGATTTTATGAGATGAAGGGAAAAAAAAAAAGAAAAAAAAAAATCGGCCTAACATATCGGCATCATATATCGGCCATTGGCCACCGTGATTTCTAAATATCGGCACTGGCCAGAGAAAAACCCATATCAGTCGACCTCTATTTCACATTATACAATGTGGCTCGGGGTTAAATTTCAGCACCATTAGCGGTAACCCCGAGCCTCACTCGGGAGTGCATTGCGGGATCCTGGTGCAGTATACTTACCTTGTCCCCAGGATCCTGCGATGTTCCCCCGCTGTGTTCTCCCTCCGAAGCCTCTGTGTGCCAGGCTCTGTTCCCTGCGAGCGTCACGATACACGGGGCCGGAGCCCGATGGCAAATTCAAAAAAGTAAAAATTCATAACACATACAGTACACTATATTCTTACAGATTACATTACTGTATGAAATCATTTCACAACCCTTTTGTCCCCAGTACTTGGTCCAGTGCCCTGCTTGCAGTTTTATATTATAATTACTGTTCTTTCTGCCTGGAAACTTGAGATTGTCCATAGCAACCAAAAAAAGTGTCCCTTTACATCAAAAGTGGTTTTAGACCAGCTAGAAAACAGTGATAGTAAATTAGAACACTTGCAGAATTAAGCGATAGTGAATCGTGGGGAAATTAATTTTATTATTATTATTTTTTATAATTTATATTTATTATATTATAATTTATGATTTTGTGTTTCAAACTTCATCATACCCGGGATATCTACTAGACTCTTGCTGGACAGATTTAAGTGTGTTATTGCTAAGAATTACAGGCATACAATATAAAACGCCAAATTTCTATGCAAAAATCTGACATAATCATACCGCCAGGGAGGTTAGGCAGCCAGGCTTAACACTGTAGGAAACTGCTTTATGCTGGCAGCATGCTGGAGAGCCGGACCACTGCTCTCACGCAGAGCACAGCGGTCTGACACACCCATTACACACTATTCTAATCATCAATGCTCATGCTCCCAGAGTAGCACTGTTGATTGGAGCACTGTGCAGTTTTAAAGCACAAACGCGCAATTTAAAAATGTCCATACTGTTTACTTGCTATGCTGCCTGACTTAGACCCCTTTCACACTGGAGCGGTTTGCAGGCGTTATTGCGCTAAAAATAGCGCCTGCAAACCGCCCCTAAACAGCCTCCGCTGTTTGTTCAGTGTGAAAGCCCGAGGGCTTTCACACTGAAGCGGTGCGCTGGCAGGAGAAGAAAAAATCTCCTGTCAGCCGCATCTTTGGAGCGGTGAAGGAGCGGTGTATTCACCGCTCCTAAACCGCTCCTTCCCATTGAAATCAATTGGACAGCGCGGCTATACCGCGGTAATACTGCGGCTATAGCCGCGCTATACGAGGGGTTTTAACCCTTTTTCGGCCGCCCGCGGGGGGTTAAAACCGCGCCGCTAGCGGCCGAATACCGCAGTAAAACAGCGCTAAAAATAGCGCTGTTTTACCGCCGACGCCCCCTACCGCCCCAGTGTGAAAGGGGCCTTAGGCTTCAAAGCTGAACGCCGGGATAAGCAAATATTGCCTAAATATAAGAGTCAGGTGTTTTCTTATTTTAATTAAAAAATGTCCTGTGTGTATTTCTTTCAGATCTGTTCAGTGATCCAGAGTGATCGCATGCCAAATCGTACCAATGTAAACCTAGGCTTAATCCTTGCAGCGCAAGAACAGCCCCACTGCCAGAGAGAACATTTTAGTTGCTCGGAGTTGGATATGGAAAAAAAAAAACAAATGCAGCCAAAACATCAAAAGACAGTAAGAGCCGTTTCACACTGAGGCGCTTGAAAACTGCCCAAAAAAAAATGCTGAGTGCTTTTGCGTCCCTTTTCAATTGCTTTTGAGGCATTAGTGGTGCGCTAAAAAACTGCTTCAAGAACCATTTTGAGGCATTTTTGAAGCGCTTTTCAGGCACTTCCCATTTATTTCAATGGAGAGGGGCCGCTTTTTTTTAGCATTCCAAAGATGCTACTTGCAGGAGTTTTTTAACTTCCCCGCCCCAGTGTAGAATCATTCATTGATTTTAATGGAAATAGGTTTTTGTGAGCGTTTCAGGCACTTTTTTTTTTAGCGCCAACGCGTTTTAAAAAACGCCTCAGTGTGAAAGGGCTCAGGCCCGTACACACGATCCGAATAACATACGACAGATCGTATGACCTTTTTCGCGTAATAGTCGCAATTAGAAATTGAATAATAATAATAGGTAAATAAAATCACGAAAATTCTTATACGACAGAAAAAAAAAAAAAAAATCGGAAGTGATGTCATGTGTTGTAATGTATTTGTATTGTATTTTCGGACGACAACTCTACTGACTAAACGAAAATCGCACGATCTGTTATTGTACGAGGAACATTTTCGTACTTGTCCGATCGAATAATAATCGGATGAACTGTCGTGATCGGCTCTCGAAAGTAGTGTACACACGATCCGAAGATCGTACTATTCTTCCTCGGACGACAGTTTTCGTACGATATTCGGATCGTGTGTACGGGCCATGCCCTCAGCGACAGCCAGAATCCATTTTCTACCAACTTCAGCAGATTATTCTGATTGGTCACTAAAGTTACTGCAGCTGAGAAGAAGAATCTGATGACGGCTATATATATATGTTCCTTTGATTACATCTATATCCATTCTGCTGGCAATGTGAATAGATAGCAGCTGAGTCGGAATGGCCGTGTGGGAGGACCGTCTGTGTGTGTGCACATTCTTGTAGGCGTACAGCCAAAAAGGTATAAATAGCTATATCAATGAATACATAAATGCTGAGATAGAATTCATTACTTCTTCTAGAATGACTGCTAAATTTGAACTGGAAAGTCAATTGTTTGCAAGGCTTGTGACTTATATGCCAGTATATCTGAGTGCCACTGCTTATCCAATAAAAACAGCCCAAAAGAGAAAAAGGAAGGTGCAGTAATCATGGCAACCAATCAGAAATCACCTTGTTCTGGCCTGGATTCAATAAAAATTCATTCTGATTGATTGCTTTGAGTTACTGCCCTATCAGAATCCATCTTGTACCGTCCCGACTGCAATAAAGATTAACTCTGATTGATTGCTATGAGTTACTGCACTCGTATAGACTTATTCCTGTAACGAGGTCATGCTTAAAAGTGACTGCATAATGAAGTTGAATTGATGTTACTTCTGTATATGTTTAAGGAAAGTATTTTTTAATTTGTTTTAATTATGTGTAAGGTAAATACCGTATTTAAAAAATGCATTTCATTATTTCATATTTACTTGCCAGACAGCAAAGGGTTTTCTAGGCTCCTTTTCACATGTTTATCAGTCTCGGGCCTCATTCACACAATTTAGATTCCAAAAGCTCAGCAAAAACGTGCAATGTGTGCGTTTGGGTGTCATTGTTCTTAATAGCACCCCAAACACGGTGCGATTCTGCCATGATTGTTGTGCGGCAGTTGGGGCAAAATGTGCGTTTAAAATTCAAGCTAAGCTTGTCGCCAAAATGTAACAGGAGGTTCTTTTGGGCAACAAATGTGCATAAGACCCTATTGACACCTGTGCGTTTTTACATGGGGTGCATTATAATGATCCTGCTTGATGCATCTTTGATGCACTTTCATAAAAACGCATGTTACATAGTATGGCGACGCACCTAAAACGCATGTAAATTTCACCACACTGATGTGAACCGGCCCTTACTGTTTCAACACACACTGCTGAATGGGTCAAAAGAGTGACATGACCACCTCCCCCTCCCTAAGGCTGCTTTATGGCTTCAATTTGAGAGACAGTCACAAAGGGATGAGGTTCCTTTGTGACTTTCCAAAGATAATTCCTTTATCTTTGGAAAATGCAGAATGCTCTACACAACCAGTGTTATGTGGCACTTTGTATTACATATTTATTGGTAATATAAATATTTTAAACAATAAAAAAAAAGAAAAAAGAAAAATCAAAATAAGATTAAAAAAAAGGCAAAAAAAAAAGTAAAACCATTATATTTTCCCTTAAAGATTTACTAAACCCACATCATATAAAAACGATCAAATGCTGTTCATACTCACTCTGATACACTACGAGATTCATATTCGGTTTTCTGTAAACCTGGTTGACCCTGATGCTTTCTATCTCCACCTTCTGTCCATGTCCCCAATTCAGCTAGGGATTTTGCAGCTGTAGTGGCAACTCTGCACATGCTCAGTTTTCAGTGAGTTTCTATCCTGAGCATTTCCTTCCTATCACATCTGAGCAACCCATGTGACTATAGAGTCACACATGTGGGCATATACACAGTGGTAAATGACAGCCCGCTCCCTCCCTCCTCCATGCCTACTAACCAGCTAATGGGAGTGGGATGTACATTAATGGTGGCTTCACCTCCCTTCTATTCTAAGACAAAGACTGGAGGGGCGTGACACAAAATAATAAAGATTTGATTTCAAATATATATCTGTATGCCAATATAAAGCAGTTTATTGATAATATTTTTTTTACTCTGTATTCCAAAGGCTGTTTTTTTTTTTATTTATTTTGAACATGTGGCCAGCAGCAGAGGAGTAGAAGCTCCTGCTGCTTATGTTTCCCTGCAGGCAGGCTGGAAAAGAGGCTGGGTCCTGTGACAGCTGTATATCAATTAGGAAAAAAAGGTACTTAGATGTTTTTTTTTTTTAATTAAAAAAATTACAGTGCCCTCATCCACATACAGAAATAGAAGGGACAATGTAAATTAAACGGTGTATCACTTTAAAGGCTCAGTCCACCAATTTAGTTTTGTCCTTGTTCACACAAGGCATACATAACCATACTCCCCATGGAGAGCCATGTTGGGGATATTGGATTTGATTGACAGCAGCGGGAGCCAATGGCTGCACTATCAATCCATCCAATCAGGACACAAGACACCGGCTTTTGCTGGTGTGCTCGTTCCCGGGATGTGATAGAGGGGGTACAGGTAAGTAAAACGGAGGCTGGGGGGGGGGGGGGGGGGGCTGCAGCATTACAGGAGGTTTTTCACCTCAATGCATTGGTTTACGACCCCTTTAAGTGGTTTCTGGTAGGAAGATTCATTGTATGGCTCCACTGGTAAACTTTACATTTTACAAAAATAATAGAAATATATCAAAATAAGGTAAATTAAATAAAATAAAATCAAACCATTATATTTTCCCTTTAAAGGCCCAGTTCACCTAGGAGTGAAATTCTCATTGTCTGGCTTCTTATTTTACTTGAGAATTGCACTGGTGCAATCTACTCACTAAAGTTCCCAACCAATCCATGAAATAAGGCTCCCTGCAGATGTAGGAAGTTTTCACTCCTGATGCCGATTTCTCTCTAATGTAAAATACCAATGGTGGCAGCTGCTAAATCGACTTGGCCACTAAAGTGTAGACGTCATCTAGCTGCTAGAAGAGATATCATGAGTTGGTGAGTGTTTAAAACCCCCCATGTCCACTAATGAGTAAAACATTAGTTATTGGCAGTGATCTCTTCACCCATCGTGCAAAACAGCTGCACAGTTGTCTGCAAAATGATTACAGCCAGGGCCGTCTTTAAAGAGGAGTTCCACCCAGGGGGGCCGTCAAAAAAAAAAAAACTTAAAAGTCAGCAGCTACAAATACTGCAGCTGCTGACTTTTAATTGGACACTCACCTGTCCCTGTGTCCAGCGATGCGGGGAATCGAAGCCCCGCTCGTCCCCCCCCTCCGCTCGTCGGCATTTCAACTGTGGGCGCCGGGCTGTGGTTTCACAGCCTGGCACCCACTGCGCATGCGCGAGCGGCGCGCGCTGTGATTGACCGCTCAATCACCTGGGACCTGTAATGGGTCCCAGATGATTGACAGGAGGGAGGGAGCAGAGCGGAGCCCTTCCTGTGCCGGGGGGGAAGTGATGTCACCAGCCCAGGCAAAGGAACAGGCAGACTACGGGGGACCACCTAGCAACAGGCATTTAGAGGTAAGTGAAAAAAAAAAAATATCCAAATGTTTTTTTGTGTTTTTTTTTTAGAATTTTTCCAGGTATTTTTTTTTTTGGGTGGAACCCCACTTTAAGGCAGGGCAAAAGGGGCAGCTTCCCCAGGCCCAGTCATTTTTGTGGGGCCCAAAGCAACTGAGCTGCTGCAAATAGTTGATAAGTAGATTTGGTTATCACTCAGGAGATGAGGGTGAAATTAAATGTTTAGGGCGCTGGTGATTGGTGAGGTGTTATGTGTGCAGCCTGTGCGGTGATTGGCCAGCTTGGTAAGCTAAACCGGGGAGAGCCCCTGTCAGTCACACGACCCCCTCACCATGTCTGATAAACCACAGACCATTGGCCCGCTGAAGAATTTAGAGGTTTGCTTTTAGGGGTCTTTGTGGTAGAGGTAATTCAGGGGTCTGTGGAAGTAGGGTCCTACGTAATTATGGGGGAGGGGGTCCTGTGTAATTATGGGGTAGTATGGGTCAAGGGTCCAGTTTAATGATGTAGGAGGGGTGCCCCTGTGTAATGGTGGAGGAGAGGTGCCCCTGTGTAATGATGGGGTGTCTTTTAGCCAAGTCTATGTGTGTGTCTGTTTTCTGGGATGTTGGATTGGAGTGTGAAATTGCATGGGGGGGGGGCCAAGAAAATGTTTGCGCAGGATCCAATCAATATTAAAGATGGCCCTGATTACAGCCAAGGTGTAAAAATGATAGGTATCCTTTACACAGAGGCAAAAAGCATCAGGCTAGGATAACTGATAAAGGAGTTATCACAGAATAATACAATTCTACAAAAAAAAAAAAATTTAATTCTTGATGGCCAATCAGAAATGACCTTTAGCAGTTCAGAGTGGATAATCCTATGAAAAAGGAATTTTGATTGGCTGCACAACCAAAGCTCGCTGAGCTTAATATGTCCATGCCTTTGCTACTGCACTGTACATTTTAATTCATTAACTTGGTATTTAGTATGCAGATGGAGTATCCAGAACTTCAAAGGTTAATCCAAAAGAGGCAAATCACATTTCCTTGATTAGATCTGCCAAAGACTTTGAATTGTATCGCCAAGTCAAGTGGCACTACATTTTGCTATTTCCCAGCTGGTGCAAATAATATGTCACTTTGTAAAACATTACCCACAAGGACAAGGACATTAATTTCAGGATGGCATTCATTATACCTCCTGACTCTCAAAGCAGGTCCGTCAATTATAAAGTGACATCTTTATGATATTATAAGTGAGGGCTGTAACACTTCTCTTGATGATGTCACCCTGTGATAACAATGCTGAGAAATAGCCCAGTCTCCATGTATCCAAAAAAAAAAAAAAGAAGGTCTAGACCAGTGGTTCTCAACCTTCTAGTGCCGTGACCCCTTGATAAAATTTCCCAAGTTGTGGGGACCCCTAACAGTAAAATTATTTTCGTAGCGTAGGTTGTCAGCACCCAAGGCAAGACAAGTAATTTGCTCCCCTAACCCACGGAGACAGTTAGCGTTCCCTCAGTCCTTTTAATGACAACTATAATCACAGGTAGTGTTACTCACTGTGTCTCCGGCTTCACTGTGTCTCCAACTTTGTGGTGTCTCGTAGCAGTGACACCTATGCCGAAATTAGGAGATAGGGTCTCCTCCAGCCCCTCCCACTTCACATTCCTCACCAGTCAGCTGACCTCTAGTCTCTGCCCCCCAGCCATGCCATGAACTGAATGGGCATCTGCGAAGAGGCTGAGTGGGTGGCCGCGGTCTCCAGGAACAGCCCAGCTGGTAGCCACAGCCTTCAGGGATAGCCCTGCTGGGCGGCCGCAAAAAGGCTTGGAGAACGGTGCAGACTTTAGGAACAGCCCAGGATTTGGTGACCCCTGGCAAATCATCATTCGACCCCCCAGGGGGTCCCGACCCCCAGGTTGAGAACCACTGGTCTAGACAAATTATTGTAAAAATCCAGAGCTCTGAGTTGGCCATACTCAGCCATACTTGCATCCAGGCCAAGCAAAAACAAAACAAAAAAAATCTAACAGAATCCTCCATTAACATGCTATAGAGCAGTGATGTCGAACCTTGGCACCCCAGATGTTTTGGAACTACATTTCCCATGATGCTCAACTACACTGAAGAGAATTATGGGAAATGTAGTTCCAAAACATCTGGGGTGCCAAGATTCGCCATCATTGCTATAGAGGATGAATTTGCAGTGGCGGCCATTGTATTTTAACAACTGGCACTGGCCAAAAGGTTTCCCATCTTGCTCCTTCATCACTTTTTTTAAATGATGTCAGATTGAAGTATGTCAACAGGGCCACCGACAAGTTGAAATTTGGTATCATCTGGAATCAGAAGAAATGTGGTCAGTGTATGGGCAGCCTAAAAGGAATACAAAAAAAATTAAAACAAGCAGTAGAGGTCTACCCAGTCAAGGGGAGTAGATCCGTTCACCAGAAATCTCGGTATGGTGCACAAGCACAAATAGAACAATATAAGAAAACCTTAGGGAAGTATTGGCCAATGAGAAGTCTACCCATCACCAGATCAAGTGAACTTTTACCCAAAGACATCCAGCCCCAGAGCTTTTCAAATTTTTGAGGACAACCCCCTGTGCTGGTAAATTTACTGTCCCCGCTCTTCAATCCTTGACTAGGTGAAAATGACGTGTGCTTCGCCCACTTGTCTGCAGCTTCCGAACCTCCACTTCATATGTCCCAGGAGGCTCCAGGGCCACTACAATCGCAAAACACGTGAAGCTTGATGCCCAAAAGAAGTGCCTGCTGCTTTTTGGACAACATGCATTACGCAATGTGATTTGCCACGACTGCTGCACAATAAGTCGCACCACAATAGCAGCAAAACTGCACCGTGTTTTAGGTGCAATTGAAAATAATGGCACCTGAACCTGCATTTTGCAATTGTAGCGCGTTTTTAAATTGCAGACAGAATCGCAGAGATTCTGCCGCAATGCCAAAACCCCCAGGTGTAAACGGGGCCTGGAGAATGGAGAAACATGCTGTGACAGGAAGATATACCATGCTCTCTAATTTTAATTTTTACTATGGAAAATTCAACAAAGCATTGTTGCCGGGGCATACCTGGATTTAATACAACATTTTCAGGCACTACTTGGCACTAAATAGCCTGGGTTCACATTAGATGCAGTGCGAATTCACAGCTAATTCGCTGTGGATTTGGCACCGCATCTAAACCGCAATAGTGCAATTTGCAGAATCGGATCCCATGAGTGTTCCCACTATTGCAATCTGATTCTGGTGCTGACGAAAAAAAAAAAAAAAGGGTCCTGCACCAGTTTGGTGCGAATGCAATTCACCCCACAGACACAGCATGTAATTCGCACCAGAATGTGCTGCAATTCCTGTGCGAATGACATGCGATGTTCCGCACCGCAACAGTGTGAACCTGGGCTTAGGGTGCCGATACGTATGGAGCCTTGGCTACCTACATTATGTAGTGTTGTGTTCTGGTAGTGCGAAAGGGACTTCCTGTCTACTGCCAAAACAAAAATCAAGAAAGGCCGAGAGCTTCTCAGTTCCCAGCCATTCACAGGATGCTTTGTATTTTTATCTATGAATACAGGGCTTCTTCTGATTGGCTGAGGTGGAGATCGTGATGCCATCCACCCGCCTCCCTACCTTAGCTGGTCAGAGGAAGCTTTGCATTCATTAATAAAAATACAAGGCTTCCTATGAGAGATGCTCTGCCTGACTACAGGCTCAGCAGCCAAAGCTGTCCACTCAGCTGTTGAATCCAGCAGCAGGAATCGGATTCCTGTCGCTGGGATTCGCACTGTGGCTAAGCACCCTAGGCAAATGGAGCCTTACCCGTTATGCTGGGATGTCCTAGATTCAGATACTCACCTGCCCAGTGGATCCAGCATGGTCATGCTTTAAAGTGGTTGTACAGGTTTGTTCTTTGGTATTAAAATAACAAACATGCCTATACTTAACTGCTCTGTGCTTTTGTACATCTCAGCCCTGATCCTCTTCTTCTGGGGTCCCCCGCCGGCGCTCCCGGATCCTCCTCTTCATTAGGTACCCCCCCATGGATAGCCACTTTCCATGGGGACACCTGTGCGGGCTCACTCCCGAGTTCCGCTGCAGCATCTATTGACACAGACAGTGGGACTCAGCCCCCCCCCCCTCCCATGTCACAGGATTTGATTTACAGCAGCAGGAGCCAATGAGGAGAGAGAGAGCAACTGGAACCGATGCGCTTGTGCACATTCCTGGATCGGATTGGGCTCAGGTAAGAAAAAAATAAAGAATGGGGGCTGGGGGGCGCTGCAGCACAGAAGGTTTTTCAGGTGAAAAAAAACTTAAGGCTTTGCAGCCACTTTAAGGCACTACTCAAGTATAACAGCCCGGGTTCTGTCCTGCCATCTTCTTCCGAGACATCATGGAGAGCCCAGTTGTCTCTTCTGGGTTATAGGGCAGCCAGCCCCTGATGACGCCTGCCATCTCCACCCACTGCCCAATGCGAGTCCCTGCTCCTGAAGCCTCCTGAGATATGTCATGTGCATATTCCAGGAGGCTGAGAGAGAAAAGATAATTCTCACCTGGACAAGAATGGCGTTAGGCCGGAGTGAAAAAAAGCCTTTTTTGATTGTGGAGCGGGGAGAGTACAGTGAACAGTAATTCCTAGGGCATCAATTGAGCGAATGTAAATGCAATATCATAGTGCCCAGACATACAAACATAATACAGTATTCCGGTCCTAAAGGAGAGTTCCTCACCGTCAGCAAGTTTGCAGTGAGAGCGAGTGAGTTAAATCATTTGGTTGCTATACAAATCTATACAAAACACGGTAAGCCCTGTGCAAAGAAAACATAGTCCTTTTGGACGGAGGGCTGTGCCAGGATGTCACGGCCCCAAGTATACAAGTGGTATTAGCTGCAATCACTTTCCCAGTGTATCTGCTGCCTGTCTGTGGAGTAAGCAATATACTGGTGGGCCTGATCAATACTCAGCCTGTCAATATCAGGGAAACACTTTGTGACTCATGCCTCGGCGCTGTCAGTGCTTCCTTGTAAACTGACAGCTTAAGGTTTTTATCCTTGCAGTCTTGTCAGCCTGCAGAACAGGTGTTCCAGAAAGAGAACAGATTTTTTGCTTCTGGTGAGTGAATACCGGAAGAATCATTGTAATCTTTCCATGTACTAACCTCATTATTTAAAGGGATGGAGCACTTGAAATTGATATTTCAGTTTATGATCGATACTGGAGAATTAGGGCTCGTTCACAATAGCAGTTGAGGGGCAGTTAAACCCTGAAGCCGAGCCGTATTGTCTCCCCTTTCGCTGGAAGGGGTGTATACATGCTGTGACAAGAATTATACCCTCTGTCACTTTCGGGGGGGGGGGGGGACACAAACCATTCACACAACCATTGTGGTAGTGCGGCAATCAAGGGGTTAAAGCAGGCAATACAACGCCTCCTCGCTGCCTCTCTGAAGAGCGTTCCAAACACAGATCGCTCTTCAGTAACCATAGCATGTGTGGACTTCTGGGCATATAATACTCTGTGTTCAGATCTGTTCTGTGTACAGTTTTGTATGGATCTGCGTGCAGCTTTTTTTGTACGCTATGGGCCCATTCACACAACTGAGTTTTGGTTCATAGTGTTTAGCTGCATATTATTATTATTCAGGATTTATATAGCACCAACAGTTTGCACAGCGCTTTACAACATGAGGGTAGACAGTACAGTTACAAAACAATTCAATACAGCAGGGCCCTGCTCGTTAGCGCTTACAATCTATTAGGGATAAACCAAAATATCTGCATAAAACAAAAAAAAAATCTGAGTCCGCAATCCGATTTTGACTGTATTTTACACAGTATGCATGTTTGCATGCACAAAGTGTAAATGGGCATGGCACCGTGCACCGCCACCATTGACTAGTAAACCCAGGGGGAGGTATAAACATAAACAACATGTAGGCAAAAGGTGGCAATGCCTGATGGGTTTTACTTCCTCTGCTTTCCCCTGCAAAGTAAAGGCATAATGGGCTAGTATGCATCGCATACTAGCCCATTATGTGCCACTTGCCTGCAATCGAAGCCCAAACTGTCCCCACTGGTGGCCACATCCATCTTCGCCCCTCTTCCTTTCAGGGCCGCAGACTCCAGCTCTGTGACTGACCGGAGTCACGTGACGTCACTTCCGCACATGTGCGCGGGAGCCGTAAGTCACGCCACTTGCTAATGAAGAAACAGCACAGAGGGCCGTTTCTTCATATCGCATGCACCAATGACGTTGGCGCAAGCGAATATGGTAAATATCTCATAAACCGTACAGATTTAGGAGATAGTTACAGTACCTACAGCTAAGCCTTCTTATAGGCTTACCTGTAGGTACAAGTGGTGTAACAGAGTTTACAACCACTTTAAGTCCCGGTTCAAACTGATGCAACAATCACTCTGACTTTGGAGCACTTGAAGCATCAGAACTCGGACCCCATTCAGTGCAATGGAATCGTTCTAAATCGGTGCGACTTAAGAGAAAAAAGGTTCCTGCACTACTTTTGGACAGACTTTGGTACAACTTGGATTGACTTCTGTTAAAGAAGTTACATGCAAGTCATGTCAAAGTCGCGCTGGGGTACGACTTTAAAGTCGCAGGCAGTGTAACTCCGGGCTCATTCTCTCTCAATAGGACTAAAGGCCTACACATTGCTTATGTTTACATCTCCCCTCTCAATGAGTCAGTCACTTGGCAGCACTGGTGGCGCAGAATGACCTCAGCCTTAAGGCCCCTTTCACACTGAGGCGCTTCTAAACTGCCAGTAATACATTTGCACGCTTTTGAAGAGCTTTTCAGGCGCTTTTGAAGAGCTTTCCATTAATTTCAATTGAGAGGGGCGTGTTTTCACCGCCCTGCCAGCCCACTGCCCCAGTGTGAAAGCATTAATTGATTTTAATGGAAATAGGTTTTCTTGAGCTTTTCAAGCGTTTTTTTTTTTTTAGTGTGAAAGCACCTGAAAAGCGCCTCAGTGTGAAAGGGGTCTTAGTCATTCACTATACTGTCTGCATGGCGTTTGCATGTTCTCAAGTGCTTGCATATGAGTTGAAATGCACCTTGGGCCCGACACCCTGTCAATGAAATAAGCATACCTACCTCAGGATGTGTAGGTATCATGACTGACAGTGTGCTCATCTAACACCATACATGTTACAACAATCATATTTAGATTGGATAGTTTACATTGCTATGGTAAATCTAATCAACCTGTACACAATCAGGCAGAGCCTTCCATACATACCTTTCGGTAAATCTAAAGAAGGTTGTACAATCCGATTTTAATGAGTGTGGTGAAATTAATAACGGAGCTGCACATGTCCTCTGTGCTGCAAATCTGCCTCATAGGCATAACTAGAATCACCAACTATCTTGATGCCTTAGGGGGCTGATGTATGGAAAATGTATGAAAGAACTATTGCATACCAAGCGGCTTCCAACTGTCATTTCTGCAGTTTAAGATAAAAAAAATGAAACAAGGGCAATAAGACTATTTTTAGTCCACGCTTTTTTTTTTTTAAACATAGGCTGTATTAAAGTGAAACTCTAGTCAGAAAATAAAGTCCTGCTAGATCACTTCAGGCTGGCCCCTTTTGCAGGTTTAGCTATGTACAACATTAAAAATGTGTCTATACTGTTTAAAGTGGAGTTCCACCCATTTAAAAGTCAGCAGCTACAAAAAGTGTAGCTGCTTACTTTTAATAAACAGCATCTCACCTGTCCCGCAATGTGGGTGCACGAAGCCTCGCTCCTCTCTGCGGCACCGGCATTGTAACTGTGGGCGCCCAGCTGTGGCTACACAGCCGGGCGCGCACTGCGCTAACCGCGCTGCGCGTTGTGAATGGCCGGGCAATCTTCTGGGTCTTGTGACGTGTCCCAGAAGATTGCAGGGAGGGAGGGGGAGCTGGGTGCCTATCAAAACTGGGTACCCGCTCCCCCCCCAAAAAAATGACATGCCAAAAATGGCATGTCAGCGGGTCACTGGAATTAAAGCGGAAGTTCCATTTTTTTGGTGGAACTCCGCTTTAATATCCAGTATTACACTGTCTCACCCTGTTCTGCACATGCTCAGTTGCTCTCCATTTTTAGGCCTTGCCAAGTGTAGAGGCCGATCTGCTGACAGCCTTAAAGAGGAAGTAAATGCTGCCTCTTTTTTTTTTTTGCTGACCTGCAAAGTAAAGGCATAATGTGCTAGTATGAATTGCATACTAGCACATTATGTGAAACTTACTTGTAAACGAAGCCCTCATTGTCACCGCTGGAGACCACATCCATCTTCGCCTGTCTTCCTTCCGGGTCCGCGGACTATGGCGCTGTGACTGGCTAGAGCCGCATCATGTCACTCCCCCCGCATGCACGCAGGAGCCGCTGGTCACGGCACAGGGTTCTGAGGAAATGGCACGGGTCGCCGTTCATTCAGAGCGCATGCGCCCATGACGCCGTTGGCGGCGTATACAGTAAATATCTACTAAACGGTGCAAGTTTAGGAGATATTTACAGTACCTATAGGTAAGCCTTATTAGAGGCCACAAGCAAATGTGACAGCAATCCTAGAATTCCAGGAATGTAACTTTTTGGTTAGTGGGTTTACAACTACTTTAAAGGGACAGCAAAGTCCCATTGGACACTTCTACCTACAGGTAAGCTTACCTGTAGGTACAAGGAATATCTTCTAAACTTGCAACATTTAGGAGATATTCAGTGTCTCTGCAGCTGGTGACATCACCGGTGCACATGCTCTGAAGGAACAGCATACCCATTCAGAGTCCTGTGCCGTAAACCGTGACTCCCGCAGGCATGCGTGGAAGTGACATCATCGCAGTTTGGCCATTCAAAGGACCAGATCCCATGAACCTGTAAGGAAGACGAGTGAAGATGGAAGCCCTATAGGGGTGACAGCGCCCCTCTGAAGGACTTTGTTTCAAGATAAGTCTTCCATAATGTGCAAGCATGAGATGGGCTCAGGTAAGTATTAAGAGGCTGCTGCACACAGAAGGTTTTTTATCTTAATGCATAGAAAGCATTAACCACTTCTGGACCGGCTCATGCCAATATACATCGGCACTTTGAAGTGGGATATCGTTGTTATGGCAGCAGGTAGCTACCATAACCCCGGTAACTTCTTCAGTGAGCGGTCTGGTTTCAGATTAAAAAAGTGGTCTCTGTGGCGAATTCGCCACAAGATCACTTTTATCGGCGGCGGGAGAGGGCCCCCACCACTCTCCAGAGCCGTCGGTAGCGGGGGGAGGCGATCGGGTCCTCTCCCTGGCTTGGTATGGAGATGAATGAGGGGAAGATGACCCCCACCCAAACTCCATACCATTGCAGGGCGGAAGCGACGTCAAAATGTCACTTCCGCCCATAGCTCTTAAAGCAATTTTTTTTTTTTTTTTTTTGCATTTTAGTGTAAATATGAGATCTGAGGTCTTTTTGACCCCAGATCTCATATTTAAGAGGTCCTGTCATGTTTTTTTTTTTTTTATTAGGGATGTTTACATTCCTTGTAATAGGAAAAAAATGACACATTTAAAGAACAGTGTCAAAATAAAAAGGTAAAATAAATAAGAAAAAAAAAATGTAAACGCCCCCCCTCCCGCCGAGCTCGAACGCATATGTGAGCAGTGCCCGCATATGAAAACAGTGTTCAAATCACACATGTGAGGTATCGCCACAATCGGTAGAGTGAGAGCAATAATTCTAGCCCTAGACCTCCTCTGTAACTCAAAACATGCAACCTGTAGAATTTTTTAAACGTCGCCTATGGAGATTTTTAAAGGGTAAAAGTTTGTCGCCATTCCACGAGAGGGCGCAATTTTGAAGCGTGACATGTTGGGTATCAATTTACTCGGCGTAACATTATCTTTCACAATATAAAAAAAAATGGGCTAACTTTACTGTTGTCTTGTTTTTTAATTCAAAAAAGTGTATTTTGTCCCAAAAAAGTGCGCTTGTAAGACCGCTGCTCAAATACGGTGTGACAGAAAGTATTGCAATGACCGCCATTTTATTCTGTAGGGTGTTGGAAAAAAATATATATAATATTTGGGGGTTCTAAGTAATTTTCTAGCAAAAAAAAAAACTGTTTTTAACACCAAATCTCAGAAAGAGGCTTGGTCCTTAAAAGAAAAAAAAGAAAAAACCTTCTGCCTTTACAACCACTTTAATGACCCATACACACAATCCGAATATCGTGCGAAAACGGTCGTCCGAGGAAGAATCGTACAATTTTCAGATCTACTTTTGAGAGCCGATCACGACAGTTCATCCGATATTATTCGACCGGACAAGCACGAACATTTTCCTCGTACGATACCAGATCGTACGATTTTCGTTTAGTCAGTATAGATGTTGTCCGAAAATACAATACAAATACATTAAAACACATGAAATCACTTCGGATTTTTTTTTTCTGCCGTATGAGAATTTTCCTGACTTTATTTACCTATTTAATTTCTACTTGCGACTAATAAGCGAAAAAGGTCGTACGATATTCGGATAGTGTGTACGGGCCATAAGGCTCAGTTCACATATATGCGAATCAGATGCATTTTTAACTGCATCCGATTTGCATAATATGTGAACCAAACCGCCTTTTAATGAACCTGGATCACACATGTCTGGGGCGGCCGCTGCCCATTTTTGAAAAGGGTTCTGTGCAATTTTGGGTCCAGTTAAGGTGCAAATTAAAGTAAAAATTTCCACCTGAACCGGTGAACAAAACCGCCCCTGATATGTGCGAACCTAGCCCTAAACCCAGGCTAACAGATTCCTCCATCCACACAGAGCAGAAGGACAAATCGCCCACTGAGGTCACTGTATTTTGACAGCTGGCCCCACCAGCTGTCAAATGCCCAAACAGCGCCTGCATCTGATTGGATGCAAACACTGTTCTGCTGAAAATTTTTCAGCCAGCTACTTTGACAAAAATTCGTGAATTTTGACTGTCTCCTCAGGACTTGGTTGAACTTTGCACAGCCGGATTATCACACATCAATGTACTAAGCTATATACACAGTAATTATTAGCTGGGGTTCTCGGAGACCAGGAAGTCCGTGGAAAAAAGGTTGAGAAAGGCCGTTCTAAAGAAAGGTTCATGAATATGAGGGGACCAATAAGAAAACAAGTAGATCCAGACATACAAATAAGACAAGTTTTTCCAGATCCAACACACTGTACAACATTCTTCACATTGAATACATTGTGGAATGCAAATTGTTCTATATGGCAGGTCAGATTTTTTTCTAGATGTGACCTATAGTGTGTGTGTGTGTGTGTGTGTGTGTGTGTGTACACACATACATATCTTTGACATTATATATACATTGTAAAGAAGTAGATCATTACTTCGGTGCAGTTTGGCGTAGGTCAACCAAGTGTTTGGAAACAAACCCGTACACATTAGGAAAGGTCAGCCCTCTCAATGACTCTTTAAGCCCTCGTACACAATGAACACGGCTTTTAAATTTTGCGACTTCATCTGAAGCCATACGATTTTAAAGCCGCATATCCATGCGACTTCGGGTGCGACTCGAAAGACATCTGTGAGGCTTCATACACAGATGTCTATTGAAGTCACACCCAAAAATCTGCAAAAGTAGTACAGGAACTACTTTTGCAAATCGGTGCGGCGCCGCAAAGTCGGCGTCGCACCGATTGGAACAGTGCCATTGCCGGCAATAGGCTGCGACTTGTCATGCAATTGGACCTGTCAAATCGCTTCAATGTGAACAAGGGATTGACTGTAGATCTCTACAAAAGCCGCAAAGTCAGTCCTCCGTCAGGATCACACGTCTATATTCCATAGCGATTTCTCCCAGTTTATTCTGGAGATCGGCTTATTGTACTGGTTACAATCTCCTATAGTTAGCTGTAGATTTACCAAATCTATGTGATATGAGGACTTATGGATGACCATACACTATACAATCTGATTTATATACTCCTTTAGATAACAACTAGGTAGTACAAGTGCCTGCCTGGATACAAGTTGATTGGATAGATTAGGTAAACTGGCAATATCCTATACAATCTCCAAAACGATGTACAAAACTATACAAGCAAATAGCGTCCAATCAGATAGGCCTGTGTATTACATGCTCTATGGCAGGGATATGCAATTAGCAGACCTCCAGCTGTTGCAGAACTACAAGTCCCATGAGGCATAGCAAGACTCTGACAGCCACAAGCATGACACCCAGAGTCAGAGGCATGATGGAACTTGTAGTTTTGCAACAGCTGGAGGTCCGCTAATTGCTTATCCCTGCTCTATGGTATTAAATTGTATAGTGTACAGTGATCTGTAGGTCCTCATTAAAGTGGAACTTCAGCGAACACCTCAGCAATCTGAGACAGAATTTCGCCCCCCTTCCTCCGAAGCCTTTTGAGACACATCTCAGGTCCCAGAAGACTAAGGGACCATTCACAATGCGCAGCGCACTAGGAAACCAGGCGAGGCTTCACTTCCTGTTTCCCTTACTTAAAGGGGTTGTAAACCCTCTTTGTAAAAGAAAAAATAAAAATAACAAACATATCATACTTACCTCCACTGTGCAGATTGTTTTGCACAGAGTGGCCCCCCTGATCCTCGACTTCTGGGGTCCCCCGATGGCGCTGGTAGCTCCTCCCCGCATCGAGTGTCCATGTTGGAGAAGGCTCTCCTAAGGTGGAAACACATGCGGGCGCGCTCCAAAGTCCATTCACACACAATGCAGGACTTGGCCCCGCCCCCCCGGCGCCCATGTCATTGGATTTGATTGACAGGAGCAGGAGCCAATTGCTGCGCTGCTATCAAACTATCCAATCAAGAGCGAGACATTGGGCAGTGAGGAAGAGCGCGGTCTCAGCCAAGGGAAGGAACGGGCTCAGGTGAGTAAAACGGGGGGGCTAGGGGGCCAGTTAGTGTCAGAAGTTTTTTCACCTTAAGGTAAAAAAAAAAAAAAAAAAAAAAAAAGGAGGGTTTACAACCCCTTTAAGATGCCGGAACCTGCAGCCAAAGCCGATTGAAGAATGGGCTGGGGTGAGGACATCACTGGATACCTGGACAGGTAAGTGTCCTTATATTAAAAGCCAGCAGCTACAGTATTTGCAGCTGCTGCCTTTTCATTTTTTGGGGGGCGCCTGGAGATCCTCTTTAAAGCGGACTTCCACCCATTTAAAAGTCAGCATGGCAGGTAGTCACGAGTACTCAAAGCGGAAGTTCCATTTTTGGGTGGAACTCCACTTTAAGTTCTGGTAAATCTAAAGCCAGCTATCCCCTATGCAATCTGATGGCAGATCTAAAGGAGATTGCACAAGAAACTGTCCCTTCTGTATTGAACTGTACAGTAATTGTGCTGTTCCCCCCCCCCCCCCCCCCCCGTCTACATTGTAAAGCGCTGCATAAACTGTTGGCGCTATATAAATGGTAAATAATAATAAAAAGAAACACTGTAGTACAAGGGCCTGCCTGATTAGATAGATTAGGTACACATATCACATCATTTTGGTAAATCTAAAGCTTACTATACAATCTTTCCCAAAAATGTAACAAGCGAGCCCACCTAAGCAATCCATTCCACTTGCACCCAATCAGGCAATCCCTAGAGATTGTACAATCAGATTGTATAGTGCATGGTCACCATTGTCACAATGTAATGGGTATGGTGAGCTCTAAAATATGACAAATAGCAACCAACCAATCTGCGATCTCCTTTCATTGTGCTGTAAGCTGGAAGTGGAAGGTAGCTGACATGCGATTGGCTGTCTGGGCTGCCCTGTACAATGAAGCGGGTACACCTTGCTCTCCTCCTGGACCTGTCATTGGCAATGCAGTGAAAACAAACAATAGTAGAGAAGGCAGCATGAGGATCCTTACCGGGCAGAGCAGTCTGTGTGCCATGGGTGTCAGTGGTGCCGTGTGCCCTCCATCCTCCCCGCTGATCTCCGCTCGGTGCCCTCCTCCGGGTTGGCTCTATTCTCCGGAGACAGACAGGTAACACATCGATCTGATCCCCGCTCCGCTCTAAAGCCGGAGACTGCCCATGCAACCCCGCCTGGCAACGCGCATGCGCAGCCCTCCTCCTCCTCCTCCTCCTCCTCCCTGTGCCCGGACCATTCATCCCAGCCTTGCAGATGTAGTCCCAGCATGGGCTGGAGAGGTGCTGGAGGAATGACCTCCAACTCACCAGTCAGGCACACAGAGGGGCAGACTCTCATCTCTCAGAGGTTACAGGGCTGGCTGGGCTCACTTCACCCGAATGGATGAATTCCAAGCCAGGAGGTGCGTCCGAGCGCGTGTCTGCGTTTTTTTGTGTGCGTTTCCACGCGTCGTGGTTAAGGGGTATCCTGGCAATTTCAGTGCGTGGGAAACGTGCAAAAAAAAAAAGTCGCTGGCACAATTTTTAAAACTGTGCTGCGCCAAAACGCACGGTACTGCATTAGTATGCCTTTTGGGGGCGCGTGAATTATGTGGGCGTGCCTTAGTGATTGTAAATAATCACCTTCTAAAACGAGTCATTTCGTTTAACTACTTCAGCCCCCGGAAGGATTTGCCCCCTTAATGACCGGGCCATTTTTTGCGATATGGCACTGCGTATCGTAATGCGTAACTGACAATTGCGCGGTAATGCAATGTTGTACACAAACACAATTTATGTCCTTTCCCCCCCCCCTACAAATAGAGCTTTCTTTTGGTGGTATATATTCACCTCTGCGGTTTTTATTTTTTGCTCTATAAACAATAAAAGAGCGACAGTTTTGAAAAAAAAACACAATTTTTTTACTTTTTGCTCTAATATATATATAAAAAATAGATAAAAAAAACAAACTTCTTCATCAGTTTAGTCCAATATGTATTCTTCTACATATTTCTGGTAAAAAAACTAAAAAAACTCAATTAGCGTATATCGATTGGTTTGCGCAAAAGTTATAGCGTCTACAAATAGGGCATATATTTATGGCATTTTTATTATAAATTTTTTTTTACTAGTAATGGTGGTGATCAGCGATTTTTACAGGGAATGCGACATTGCGGCGGGCAGATTGGACACTTTTGACACTTTTTTGGGACCAGTGACATTTATACAGCAATCAGAGCTAAAAATAGCCACTGATTACTGTATAAATGACACTGGCAGGGAAGGGGTTAACACTAGGGGGCGATCAAGGGGTTAAATGTTACCTAGGGAGGTGTTTCTAACTGTGGGGGGAGGGGACTGACTGTGAGTACAGAGAGATCACTGTTCCTGATCACCAGGAACAGCAGATCTCTCTCTACTCCCCCTGACAGAACGGGGATGTGTCTGTTTACATTGACAGATCTCTAGTCTGTCTCTCCGAAGAGCAATCACGGGTCGCCGGCGGACATTGAGGCCGCCGGCCACGTGCATCGGCTCCGGCATCCCCTATACCTCTTAAAGCAGTCGATGCACACCTACGGCAGTTTGCGGAGCAGTGCCAACCTGCCGCCGTATAATGACTGCGGCTGGTCGGCAAGAGGTTAAAGTATAATTACTATTATAAATACCTTTTTCCCCTTTTTTAATAAATGACCACATTCTCAGCTGCATAAGAGCTGGAGGCAGTGGCAAACGTTGCTTTGGGGGGTCAGAAAACCCCCACACCCACCCCTGGAGACAGACATGAATGTGGTGATCAAACCCCCCCCCCCCGTGCACAGGAGATGGTCGGGAATGCGGCAAACGACTCCCCCGCGGGAGATGGACGGGACGGTGGTGGTCAGGGCATTACCTTTGGAATCAGGGAGAATTAAGAGCCGGGCTGTTGATTCTCCTCCCGGGCGAACAGTCCTGAAAATTGGCCAGGGAGTCCTAAGACTCCCTGGCCAATCGGGTCACAGGAACTGCTTCCTGATTGGCCAGGAGGAGAATCAGGAAGACAATAGCGAATATTAATTCGCTATTGTCACACAAGTGGGTGGGCTCAGGGCGCAGTGAACTGAGCCCCGAGCCCAAACTTTTTTGAAGCCAATTAGAGCCCTAGGCTTAAAAAAAAAAAACCCAGTTGAAATCCATGCGTCTGGCGTCCCGCATGTATATTAGGGGGCTGGACGCATGGACAGGGAAGTCAGTGCACGTTCGCCCTGCATGAGCGTCCACCACTGGCTGGAGGAGGAGAAACAGCAGCACACTCAGCTTGCCAATAAATGGCTGTGCAGTGGGGGCGTGTCAGGACAAGTCTGATCGTTGGAGGAGAGGACACAGAGTTCCCAGCCTAGCTAGAGAACTGACCAGTGTGTTCTCGTGGTCTGGTCCCTCGTTCACAATGAGGGCGGGTTTGAGATCATGCGAGTTCAGCTGAACTTGCACAATTTCAAACCCACATTTCAGTGTGAGTTCGGGGCCGATTTGAAAGACATCTGTGCGGGTTCATGCACTACACAGATGTCTATTGAAATCGCCCCGAAGTTGCCAAAAGTAGTGCAGGAACTACTTTTGGGAATCAGTGCCATTGCTGGCAATAGGCTCCGATTTGGCATGCGATTTGACATGGCTAGATGTGAACGGGGGGCTCAAACAAAGTATGTCCCCCTGCTCACAGGAGGGTCAGCAACCTGCTCAATCTCCGAAAGGGGTGTACGCTCTGTCACTGCTGCAGGAGTCAGATGAATAGGAAAATCAGATGGCCGCACTCCCAATCAAGATATAAAAGTTTTATTTATACATCCAATAAAAGCAAAATAGCAAGCAGCTACAAAGTAGGGGGAGGAAAAAGGGTTAACGCGTTTCACAAGATTAACATGCTTTTTTAAAACCACAATAGGACAAGCACCAAACACCCTTATTGTCAGGGAAGAAACAAAAATCAGCCTCAACAGTATCGCCACTTTCCTGCGCACATGCGCGGCAGAGTGTCACTTCGGCGCATACCTGTGCGCAATCCAACTGAGCGCGAGCATAATGTGAGTTCCTTTGTTGGCCTATAAAAGGCTGCTCAGCTCCATGTTTAGATTGCTGGTTTATCTCTCAGCTTCCTGTGTTCCCTGCCTTTGTATCCTGCCTTGTGATTACCCGTTGTGACCCGGATTGACCATGATCTGCTCTGATCCCCTCCTATGTTTGACCCCCGGCCTGCTTACGGACTTTGCTACCAGTCTCCTGTGCTTGACCCTCAGCCTGCTTACTGACTTGTTACCAGTCACCTGTGCTTGACCCTCAGCCTGCTTACTGACTTGTTACCAGTCACCTGTGCTTGACCCTCAGCCTGCTTACTGACTTGTTACCAGTCTCCTGTGTGAGACACTGCAGCCTGTTTAAAGACTTGCTACCTGTCACCTGTGTTTAACCCTCAGCCTGCTGTTGGACTCTGCTCTTGATCTACCCCATTGGGTTCCAGTGTCTACCAGTCCCTGAACGGCGGCCAGCTTCCCGGTGACCTTCACGCAAGACCTGCCCAGCCGGCTGGTGGCTCGTGCCTCTTTGTGCCCTTCACCCTCTGTACCACCACCAGGGGTGGAGTGCGCTTAGTCGCAAGAGAGAACCGCTCTCAGCACCTCGGCCTCGGTGAGTACCTTTCTGACACTTATATAGAAAATCACATGAAACCTCAGATGTAACTAATTAGGTAGTTTAGAACAGAAACACTCAGATCAATTTCCATTGTAAAGACAAAGTAAAAGGAATAAATAAATGGATACAATACTGGTCAACAAATCAGAACTGTCAAAAGATTACATCATGTACCTTTCAAAAATAGAATGTGAAAACAAAAAATGGAAAAGACCTGAAGGTATACAAAAATACAGCCATGTGCTCAAAAGGAGAACAATTAAAGAAATATGCAGCACTATAAAGAGTAAAAAATGTGTATATACAGTATACACAAAAATAAGTGTAAAGGAAACTCAAAGGCCAATCTCATTTTGTAATAGTGGGTGAGATCCCATTTAAAATTAAACCCTATCGGGATACGGGTTTGGAGGTTAAAAATCCAGAAAACCTCCCGTTTGCACAGGAGTCTAAAACTGTCACCACCCCTCTTAGGGACTACTACTTTCTCGATACCTTGTGTTTGCAATAAGGTCCGATCACCCCCATGAGCATTATTAATATGTCTAACAACATTTGTTCTTTTTCTATACCATATAAGTGATTGTGTAACCTGGTCATGTAATCTGGTTGTACGACCCATGTATGCTCTCCTGCTTGGCGTGGTCAGTTTTTAATAGGAATGCAAGAGGACTAGCAGCAACACGAGGGATTTTACACAAAGAAAGCAATACAAAGAGGATACTTTCTCATAAAAGTACATGGTACAGCAAACACATATCAGGAATATGAAGAGTTGTGGGTAACAAACTCTTTAATGCTCGTCTGCAAAAGGCTGCGCATTTTGGTGTGGCACAAAACGCACAATTTTTCATGTGTTTCCTCACCACGCCTATTGTGAACAAGCCCTATGGCTGGGTTCACACTCTCTTCGCATGTGGCTCACAGCAGGAGTCTGGTGCGTCCCTGTTCACAGTTTCAGGTCCGATTCCAGCACAAATTTTTAGCTGAATTCAGACCTGAAAAGGACCAAAAGACGCACAGGGCTCCTGTGCCAATTTGCACCGGAGCCGCAGCGGAGATATATGAACCGGCTCCTTAGAGAGCCGGTCAAAATCTCCTGCTATTGCGAATTGGATGCAGGGGATCCAACGCGCAATAGTGTGAACCCAGCCTTAAAGTGGATGTAAACCCAATGTCATCCTTTCTAAATTACTGCCATAGGGGTTATCTATAAGGATGTACATTCCTCCTGCATGTATTTTTACCTGTCAAATATCTCCCCTCTGTCTGTTATTAGACCCGAAAAACTGCAGATTCTGTGGGTGGGTCTGTTGTCTGGAGCTCGGTGGGTGGAGTCGTGATGTCAGTAGACTCCCCGCCCACCTCTACACTCCCCTTGTCAATATGCATTTCCTCCTGTGTATTTCTTACACTGAACTTCTGCTATGATCTCTAACATCCAGTGAAAAGACAGGAAAGTAACCACATGACTTCAGCATGCCAAATCATCCTGAGGTGTGGAACAGCCAATCCTTGCAGAGCTGCTGAAGAAAGGAGTGGGGGTGGGATTTAAAAAATAATGCCTGTGTCTTAGGCTGGTGCACAAGATGTAAATCACCTGTCACTCACAGCAAGGGGGAGGATTTGACAAAGTTTTTCTCAGTTTGTCAAGATTTATCTCACTGAACAATAAAAGAGGATTGTTTAGAGCTGGATTAACACTGTGTGGCAAGACTGGGCTAGGCTAGGAAATCTTATACTCTATATTATGACATAAAAAAAAAAGTTTACATCCACTTAAAAGAGATTGTAAACCTCAAACATGAAATATGAACAAAGCATATCCTGCTATAGTGTGTACTTATCTCAATTAAGAGCACTGAGTGTCATTTCTGTCTGCTGCCTCATTCCTCCACTATCAGAATGAATAACTTCTGACAAGTTTTCAAGAGACCTTTAAGGAAATTGCCACAAGGGGTTGACAAGGGATATCATAAGGGAAAGGGTTACCATCATCCTAAAATAGTATACTGGAAAAGAGGAGGAGAATATACAAGGGCTACTCATCGGCCGCTTTCATTTAGATGGCGGACACCCGGGATCTCCTAGATTTAGCTGTGAAAGGTAAGCTTTGCTGTTTACCCACGGATTTAAAAAATGAAGTTACTTCATGCCTTATTCCCTCCTCCCTCCAGCCTTGTGTTGTTTGGCTCATTTGCGGTGCTCCATTCTTCAGTGAGTTCTGTTCTGACCATACACCCTTGGCTGGTTATGGGGAGTTGTAGGCATTGTTTTATACTGAGATGAATTGTCTTATTATTTCATTTATTTTTGTCATTTTTTTTCAGACTTCTCTATATTACTCCAGTTATCGTGGAGCATTTTTGGCTATATCCCGGGTGTCCAATTACCTTCCCCTTTTTATTGTTGGGTGGGTTTTATACCATTTATGCCTGCGCACTCTATCCTGGGTGTCCTGCAGGATCTGGTGTTTTTTTTCTAATTTTCCCTCACAAGTTTCTCTATTCCCCCTTCCCACTATTCCCATCCCGCACCCCTCTTACTCCCCTTTTCCCTTCCTTCCCTCTCCCCCCCTTTTTCCCCCCTCCTCCCCCCCCCCTTTCCTCCCCTTTTTTCCCCTTCCTTATCCCTTCCTTTCCCCCCCAAACCCTCCCCTTCCCTCCCCCTTCCCTTTCTCCTTCCTCTTCCTGTCCCTTTGTATTCCTTCTTTTCTAATTTCTGTTTCTCCCTTCCTTCTCCCCCTTCCTTCCCTGATCCCCAGTGTTTTAGCATCACAGAGCATATCTTAACCCACAGGATACCAAAATGAACACATTTTTATGTATTTTTTACTCATAGTCCGTCCCACTAGCCCCCCGTGTCCGCCCCCAGGGGGAACACCCGCCCTGTGTGTCTCAGAATTGCCGTTCTTTGCCCTTCTGGGCAGTTATTGGTGAGTTTCGTTATACATTGCCTTAACACTCCAATATTACCTTGCATTATCATCTTACTGCACTTTATGAATGTTTTAGTGTAATTATGTTTACATGTTTTCTATATGTTTTGATTGGACGCCTCCTGAGGAAGCGGCATTGGCCGCGAAACTGTTGAGGCCAACGTGGAGGTTTTATTCATTGTCATTTGAAATGTGTTCCCTTAATTGTCTTTTCAAGTTGTTCTTGTTGTAATTTGTATTATTGTTTTGTAATTTAAATAAACTGTAATTTTTACCTTTGTCTTACTTTCTACCTGGTTACTGCAATAGTCCATACCTTTTTTGGTGAACGAGGGCATTCTTGGAGTAGCCCTTGTATATTCTCCTCCTCTTTTCAAGTTTTCAAGAGAAAAATGGTGACGGGGAGGGACCTTTGGCTAAGGGGAGGGACCTCCGGCTAATTGACAGCCTCAGCTCCGTTCCTGTGAACTGCGTGAAGGGGGTGTGTCCCTTCTCTCCAATCAGCTCTCAGAGTTCTTCTCACTGAGCTCTGCAGAGTGTAACTTCGGCTCTCAGTTTTTTATAACTGCTCAGACAAGCTGTATAAATTCTGGACTTTGAACAGATGATGAGAAGGCTGCAGATAAACATGTAAAACACGTAGGAGGATATGTTTCATCTCTGTGTATCACCTGAGGCCAGTCACTTCACTGGGTATATGGAAGAGTTTACAACCACTTTAAAGTGGATGAAAGCAGGGGGACTGGGCTGGGGGCATTTGCTTCCCCAACCAGTACAAATATTACGTGATTAATTTAGTGGCTACTGGCAAGTGATTAGCTAAACTTCGCGCCAAATCCGTGGGAAACTGTCACATGACCAGCCCCATCAGGAATTTCCCCATCCTGTAGTCTGCATGTAACAAAGGAGCTGGGATGCTGGTAGATGTCCTTATCAGTGATTAAGGATGGGCAGAACATGTAGCAGAATTCCCGAACAGGGGAAATGTCCTAACCCGAATGGCAGTGGACGGTGTGTGGACAGTGTCAGTAGAGCAGTGGACGGTGTGTGGACAGTGTCAGTAGAGCAGTGGACGGTGTGTGGACAGTGTCAGTAGAGCAGTGAATGGTGTCAGTAGAACAGCGGATGGTGTTAGAGGAACAGTGGATGGTATCAGTAGGGCAGAGATTGGCGTCAGCAAGGCAGTGGGTGGTGTCAGTCAGTAGGGCAGAGAACAGTATCAGTAGGGCAGAGGTTGGTGTCAGTAGGGCAGTGGACAGTGTCAGTAGTTTTTTTATTATTTATTTTATTTTTTTACATGTTATTTTTTTTATTATTTTTTTTACAATTTTTTTTAGCAAACCTGTAGGGGTGCTTTAGTGAAAAATTAGCGGTCACAGCAGACCTCTGGCGTTTCACTTTTGAGACAGAGAAATGAGATTGAGGACATAGTCCTCAATCTCCATATCTGCAGCCTCAGCTGCACAGAATGAATGAACAGAAACCACCTTGTGTGGCTTCCTAATTCACAAAATGACGCATAGTAAACATGGTTTATTATGCTTCAGTCATGATTGAACACCGGTACTGATCACTCACTGTGTTCATTCAGAAAAGGAAGGGACCAGTAAATATGACATACTTACCAGCCCCTTCCTCCACTCTCCTGAAGATCCTCTGGAGCAGCTGGTGGGAGAGGGGGGGGAGCCAGGAGCACTGCAATGGACAACTGCGAGGGGGGGAGGGTGCCCTGGCAGCAGAAGGAAGGGAAACCTGGACAGGAAGGGCAGTGGGGCGGCGTTTACTGGATCCAATCCCCTGTATTTTCCTCCTTTTGTGGCAGCTGGAATGCCAGCAGGAGGGACAGGAGGAGAAGCCAGCTTTCAGCTACCACAGGAGGAAAATACAGGGGATCGGATACAGTAAATGCCAGCCCCATCACCCCTCCTGTCCAGGTTCCAGTGGTCAACAAGGAAGGGACGTGATCTACCTGCCATCTGCCCGCGAATGACACACTAGTCCATTGATTGCTTTCTACAGCCTCCCAACAGAAGGTCAGTTCCTCTGTATGGACCTGGGGCTGGGATGTAAACAATGCAGGAGCCTGTGCATTAAAACTGAGATCCACTGATCATGGCTGCAATGCAAGTTTTACATCAAAACCTTAGTAAATGCCCATTTTTTATTACAGGAGGCATTATGTGCAAGAGAGGAGTATGGAGGTTATGGCAAGAGGAAATATGTGCAGGAGATGAGTGTGAAGGGTATGATGAGGGGCAGTATGTGCATAAGAAGAGTATGGAGGGTGTGACAATGGGCAGTATGTGCATGAGAGGAGAGTTAAACCTATGTCAAGGGGCAGTATGTGCAGGAGAGAAAAGTGGAAGGTATGACAGGAGGCAGTATGTGCAGGAGAGAAGTGTGGAGGGTATTGCAGGGACCAGTATATGGAGGGGAAGAGTGTGGAGGGTATGACAGTGGGCAATATGTTCAGCACAGAGGTTCAAGGGGTATAAAAGGGGGAGAGAATGGGTGTAGGAGGGGTGCAGAAGGTGTGACAGAAGGCAATATGTGCAGTAGGGGAATGTGAAGGGTATGACAATGGGCAATATGTGCAAGAGAGCAGTATGGAGGGTATGACAGGGAGCAGTATATGGAAGAGAGGAGCGTGTGGGGGGGGGGGGGGTATGACAAGGGGCAGTCTGTACAGGAGAGGAATATAGAGGGTATGACGGGGTAGTATGTGCAGGAGAGGAGCGAGTGTGGAGGGTATAACGGGGGTAGGATGTGCAGGAGAGGAGTGTGGAGGGTAGGAGGTAGTATGTGTAGGAGGAGTGCAGAAGAAGCATACCTCCCAACATTTTGAGAGATGGGAATGAGGGACACCTACTAGTATATGTAGCCATAGGACATGCCTCCTGCCACACCCCCTTAAAGGAGAATTAACCAAAAGAAAAGGTTAATTAAATCCACAAGTGCTTTTTTTTACCACTGTTATTCCTTTATAATGACTTTTAAAATTTACAAATGCAGCAATTTCGAATTTGGATGAAAGGTTTAGCACTGGGAAACACTTTTTGAAAAATAAAAAGTGCATTTTATATACAACTATATAAATCAGACCAAAATCAGGGACAAATGAGAAGGGATGAGGGACTTTGCTCCAAATCAGGGACAGCCCCTCAAAATCAGGGACAGTTGGGAGCTATGGAAGAGCAGTGTGAAGGGTATGACAGGGAGCAGTATGTGGAGGAGAGGAATGTGGAGAGCATGGGTGCTGGCGTTGTGTAGGTCAAGAGTGTGGAGGGTAGGACAGTGGGCAGTATGTGCAGGAGAGGAGTGTGGAGGGTATGACAAGCAGGCAATATGTGCAGGCGTGGGGTTCAGGGGGTAGAACGGGGGGAGTGGGTGTGAGTGTGCAGGGTATGACAAGGGGTAGTAAATATGTGTAGGAGGAGTACAGATGGTGTGACAGCAGACAATGTGTGCAGGAGAGTAGTAAGGAGTCTATGACAGAGGGCAGCGTGTACAGTAGAGAAAAGAATTGTGCATTGTATGACAGAAGGCAATAATATGCAGGAAAGGAGTGCTGAGGGTGTGACAGATGGCAATATATGCAGGGGAATGTGCAGTGTATGCCAGCTAGCAGTATATGCAGGAGAGGAGTACAGAAGGAATTACAGCTGGAATTGCAGAATGTGAAGGATAAGTGTGTGGGGGTTATTGTGGGGAAAAATACAGTATGTACCGAAGAGGAGTACAAAGAGTATGACAGTAGTCAGAATGTGCAGGAGAGAAGCATGAAGGGTATGATGGTGGGCAATATGAGCAGTAGAGGAATGCACAGGGTATGACAGGAGGCAATACTCTATGTACATGGAAGAATTGTGGAAGGTATAACAACAGGCATTATGTGCAGAAGAAAAGGGTATGACAGCAGGAAGAACAGTTCATCTTTTGACTCACAAATGGTGGTTACTGATCCTTTAATTATTATCAACAATTGTTTTTAAAAATATGGTCATAACCATACAGGTGAATGCCAGGTGTAAAGAAATGTGTTTGGCACCCATTTACAAAATTGAGCAACGAGCAGCAGCATGGGAGCCGAGATGGGGAGTAAAGGTGAGAATCAATATCCAGGAATCAATCTGCTAAAATTGCAGCAGGTGTTTCTGGGACAGTGGAAGTGATGGAGATTGTGTAGGCAGCACCGCGGACTGTGAAGGTGGTGAGGAGTGTATTGAAAAGGAGGAATGTTCTAGTGAAACTGGGGACAATGAAGGCTGAAAAAGACACTAAAATGTAATCGGGTTATTAGTAGGAACTGTTTCATGGAGCCCAGGAACAGTGAAGGTAGTGCTGGGGACATGGGAGATGGGGAAAAGCTTTCTTGCCCGCGATTGTTTCAACAAGAAATGGAACGGTGAAGCTGAGATTCCCACTGGATCAGAGTCAGTGAAGATGAGACTGATATTTAGCGTGATGCACTAAATAAATGTGAAGGATTATGCTGAAGAATGGGTGCCGAGGGGTTACTACATATGCGCTGAGCTCAGAGTAGTTATCACATATGTGCTGGGGACTGGATGCTGATGGGTGAAAGTAAATGAGAGAACAGTTCACATAAGCAGAAGGCATACACAGAAGAAAAGGGTTACCCTACATGAGCTGGGTACTGAATAACACACATGCCTGGGGACTGAGCACTGGAGATATAATGCAGGCAGAGGACTGGGCATTGCGAGGATATCACATATGTACAGAGGAATGGATGCTAAGGGGTTAACACACCTGAGCTTGGAATGGGTGCTAAGAAGTTGATGCTTATATGGTGGGGACAGGACACTGAAGAGTTGATGCACTTGCTCTTCAAGCAGATCACATAAGCTGCACACAGGTCTTTGAAGGGTTAACACTTATAAGCCAGCGGCTGACTAATGCTTTTTCTGTGGCTGGAGACTGGCCATTGATGGGTAATATAATATTGTATAAACTGTCTAGAAACCTTTGTGTACTGGAGGGGCGTCTAACTGTTTGTATATGAAGCACCCTCTAGTGCTTCATGAGCCATACCAGCAGGGGCAGTCGGGTAGAAGATGGAGATTATAGTGTTGAGGAGGCTGACGGTAGCCCTTAGGGGTGCCCCCTAGTTTGGGGCTGTGTCCTGCCATGGGCTGGGGCTCGGGTGCTGGAAGGATCTTGCTAAAACACACGTAAGGAAGTCCTTCCTGGAAGCACGGGAGCAAGAGAGGACACAGTGAGTAGATCAACACTATAGGAACATACAAAGGGGGGAAACTGTCACATGTAGCCAGTCTCCCTTGAAGACAGAGGGGTGCTTAAGTCTTCAGCCTTTCCTCTAGAGATCTCCTGAGAGTCAGCCGGGTGGGCTGGTGCAGAGTCAGTAGGGTGGACTGGTGTGGGGAGAGAGCCATGAGGGCTGGTGAAAGGGGCAGCTGCAGCCCGGTGGGTTGGCAGTGCCTGAAGAGGTGGTGCTGGGATCAGTGGCCACAGAGGAGAAGTTACAAGTTGTTTCAACACATCTGTGCTACACAAAAAGTGGCTACGAGTTCCTGCATGTAATGGGCTATTGCTAATCTGACTGAGCTTGTCAGATCATTCAAAGTGATTCAGCTGGAACATATTAGTGAATGTGCAGGAGGAAAGTGAAGGAAACTGTATATAGGTGTATGTAGGAAGGTGTCCCTGAAGTCAAGTGGGCATTCCATAACCTCCTATCCCTATCCAAGTTATTAACCCTCAAATAAATAACAAAAACAAAGTCACAGATTGTTCTCTGACTCTGGGTGCTTGTGAAGATTCAGTGTGCTTGGCTGTGCGGGAGTGGGGGATCCAAGTTCATTTGCAATCCCTATGGTGGTGTGCTACATATAGATACTGGGAAGTGATGTGTGTGTGCTGGAGGAGGGTAAAGTGGAAAGACCAATGTGTGAGTGGGAGGAGGGATACAGGGAAAAAAAACAATGTGTGCTGGAGGAGGGATACAGGGGAAAGACCAATGTGTGTACTGGAGGAGGGATATAGGGGGAAGACCAATGGGTGTGTGCTGAAGGAGGGTTAAACGGGAAAGACCAATGTGTGTATTGGAGGAGGGATATAGGGGGAAGACCAATGGGTGTGTGCTGAAGGAGGGTTAAACGGGAAAGACCAATGTGTGTATTGGAGGAGGGATATAGGGGGAAGACCAATGGGTGTGTGCTGAAGGAGGGTTAAACGGGAAAGACCAATGTGTGTATTGGAGGAGGGGTACAGGGGAAATACAAATATGTGTGTGCTGGAGGAGGGTTACAAGGCAAAGACCAATGTTTGTGTGCCGGAGAAGGGTTTGTGTGTCTTGGTGGTGGTTGTGATGGACACAGCATCTGACCCCAGCCACCTTACCAACTTGTGACAAATGGCTGGTCAAACTCACACAACGCTGTCGCTGATATGCAACAATGACTCTCTCAATCTCGCCCCGCACAAAGGTTTTCCAGTTCGTTAGGCTACAATCACGTGACAGGAGATTTAAAGTGGTCGTCTCTGGGTTGATTTATCATACTGCCACCAAAGAGGGTTTGGCTTATCCCCAGTTCGGAATGCTAGCAATAACACTTATGACTTAAAATAAAAGTCTGTAACACACATTGTCAAGACAGGTATATCCAGAGATTTACACTACAGTAGCACTCTTCAAAGAGACAGTAATTATTTTAGTTCCGTGACCTGCGTTCGTGCATTAGAGAGAATATAAACACTTTTCAGAATATTGTATAATAACAGAATAGGTAAAACGGTGCAAAAAAAATGTACATAAAAAAATATTACAAAGGAAAAAAAGAGACAATGATGCAACAGCAAAGAGCATAAGATGGATCGGTGACTCTCATAGATCTTATCTGAGGTGCCTTGTTTAATGTTACAAAATCCAAACTGCTGATACAGCCCCTCTTTTCTTGTCCATGAGGAAGGTGTGGAAGGAAATGATCCGACCAATAACGAGGTCTGAGGAGTTGCCATTGGAATGTCCCACAGATACAGTTTTCCTGTCGCATCATGGCAGCATACACGTTGGGTTGTGACTCCGCCTCCACAACCTGATAGGACCAAATAGCTATAAATTAGAGAGTAGACACCTGCCCCAATATTCTCTTATTTTTCCTCACCTGTCAGGACACACGGATCAGCACCCCCTTACCGCTTCACCCCAGCCAGGTTCTAGCCTCTCCTGGGTGGAAGTCCTTCTTGTACAGCCTCTAAACGAGCTAAATGGAAGGAACCCCACTCTGGTGGTCTCAGGGGCACTCATCTCAACTCAAAACTGTTTGCCAGAAGATAAGCCTTAAACAAGCTTCAAGTGCAACAGCCCACAAAAGCCTTTAACAGGCTTGCTGGAGGATTGGCCAGGGAACCCTCAGTATGGCCTCAGGAAATAAGCCTTAAACAGGCTTAATTGTGTGCAGCGGTCTCCATTCCCCCCCTCTTCCTCCCCCAAAAAGCCTCCCCTCTCATACCGTTTGTGTTCTGCTGGGCTCTGTGGTCCACATAGTGCTGTGTGGGACCGCCGAGCGTCTCGGCGTCCTCGCACATGCGCAGTACGGCTCTTTGGGCGCTCCTATGCTGTTTTCCAGTCTCCAAGATGGCGCCGGGTGCCTCGCGGCGCTACTGCGCATGCGCGAGCGTCCGACGCCGATGGCGGCGGATTTAAAAACCCAGCATTTGCTGTAGATGCTGCTGATGGTTGCTGCATGCTACAGACGCCTGCTACTGCGAACCATAGCGGAAAAAACGCTCTACAAAGGTGGGTCTCTCCCCCCCAAACCCCCCTCCCCTCTTGTTGGGGTCTGTGTCAGGCTCTCTCTCTCTACATTGCTGCTTGTCTTTTTCCTTGCAGGTTTCCAGCCCACTCACCATGGAGACCGCTGCCCCAGCAGATCACCGCCAGCCTACTAGGTAAGGGGGGGGAAGACGAGGGTAAGTAGTGAAGATTGAAAAAGAGAGCACTTCTAACGCTGCCTAAATTGGTCAGCCCTACCAGGTCCTCAAGAACGTCTGCGTCAAGACAAAGAGAGTCCTCACGCAGGAGAAGTCGCTCCAGACATAGACGGAGCCGCTCCTACCATAGAAGAAGCCGCTCAAGAGGAAGCCGCAGAAGAAGCCGCTCCAGATCGTCCTCACGCAGGCACCGCTCCCCTGCACGCCATTCCCGTCCTGCCGGGAACGCATGCTGGATTTGTGGTGCAGCGGCTCTTCCGGATAAGCTGGTTTGTCAAAAATGCCTGGAAGAGGCCACAAGAGAGAGAGCCTCAGAAGTTGGGGACTCAGCCCCTCAGGCCTCAATACCAGATATGGATCTCTCCACCATTACCTCTCCAGCCCGGGCCAGCACATCAAAGGAGCAAGACTCCCTATCTGATAATGAAGGCCTGGAGGTGTCGGCCGGATTCGACTTCGGCCTTATAGAGCCGTTTGTTAAATCGGTTAAGGAGGTAATAGGATGGGAGGAACCCAAGGAAGTCCAGCCAAAGCAGAGAAAATATTTTCCTCAGCTTAAGAAGGAACCAGAAACTTTTCCGTTCATCGACGAACTGGAAGATTTAATCAAAGAAGAGTGGCAGAGACCGGAGAAGAAATCTAGTCTGAACAACAGACTCCAGAAGCTGTACCCACTCAAGGAGCCTAAAGTGAACCCTCTGGTGTCCCCTCCGGTAGTGGAAGCATCTTTAATGCGCCTCGCCAGGCATGTTACCCTCCCGCTAGAAGATGCAGTAACGTTAAGAGACGTTCTCGACAGAAAGATCGACACAGTTCTTAAGCGGGCTTACCTTTCGGCTGGAGGCGCATGCAGGCCTGCGATAGCACTCGCGGCAGTAGGAAGGGCCATCTCGAGCTGGTCTTCAAGCACGGAGAAGCTGGTATTAGAGGGGGCAGACCAAGAGAAAATAGTTAAGGCATTACAAGAGTTAAGCTTGGCTGGTAATTTCGTGGCTGAGCCCTCAGTTGACACTATCAGGTCTGCATCAAAGTCTATGTTGGCCTCAGTGATGGCAAGAAGAGCTTTGTGGCTGAAGCCCTGGACGGCGGATCCGGCATCCTAACTGGTGCCGTATTCCGTTCGACGGTGAGCACCTCTTCGGAACAAAGTTAGATACGGCCATCTCCAAAGAAACTGGTGGAAAATCCGGGCTCATTCCCTCAGATAGGAGGCCCAAACAGAGACCTCCTCCTTTTAAGCGGAATCTCCCAGAAAGGTATAGGGACGCGAAAGCGTACAGACCAGGGAAGGAGTACCGAAGGAACTGGAAGAACCCTCAAACCTCTTTCATGAAATTCCAAAAGCCTAAGACTCCCGCTTCCAGTGACCAGAAGCCTTTTTGAAGGTGCACCCGTCCGGCCAGCAGTAGTAGGAGCAAGACTTTCCAGTTTCAAGCTGGTCTGGGCGGGGACCATACACGATACCTGGACCCTGGCCACTGTCAATTTCGGCCACAGATGGGCCTTCAAAAATCGACCCCGAAGGGATCAATTCTGCCCAACCCGTATTCCTCCTCCCGGGGAGAAAAGGTTGTCCCTTCTAAATTATGTCCTAGAACTTCTTCAAAAACGAGCGATAACAGAGGTTCCGCCAGCACAACGAGGCAGGGGATTCTATTCTCCACTATTCCTCGTCAAAAAGAAGTCAGGGGACTTTCGGCCGGTTCTAGACCTGAAGAACCTCAACAAGTCCATCAGAGTGGAGTCGTTCAGGATGGAAAGCCTGCAGTCTATCCTTCAGGCCATAAACTTAGGAGACTGGATGCTCTCCATAGAGCTCCAGGATGCCTACCTACACATACCAATTCACGTGGCATTCCAAAAGTTCCTGCGATTCTCGGTGGGTCAGGAGCACTTCCAATTTCGAAGCCTCCCTTTCGGGATCTCTACGGCCCCCAGAACGTTTACGAAGGTTCTGCTTCCAGTGATAGCCTCTTTGAGGGAGAAGGGTCTAAGGGTCCACCATTACCTGGACGACATTCTTCTCCTCTCAAACAGCCAGGAATCACTTGTGCAACATCGCGAGGTCTTAGTTTCCACCCTAACGAGTCTGGGTTGGATAATCAACTGGCAGAAGAGCAACATTCAGCCTACTCAGAGGATGGTCTTCCTGGGAGCCGAACTAGACACCCGAGCCAACACGGTAGAACTGCCAAGGGAGAAGTTGTCCCTACTAATTCAGAAAGTGAAGGATGTGGTTCCAGCATCATGCCTACCGGCCAGAGCATACCTCAGCCTTCTGGGGTCCCTATCAGCAACCATTCCAATGGTCAGATGGGCGCAATGGAATACCAGACCTCTGCAAGCCTCCTTCCTGTGCCAGTGGGATGGATGGTCCATGTCCCAATCGATTCGCATCTCAGAAGAAGCCAGATTATCTCTACGGTGGTGGACCCACCCCGACAACCTCAGCAGATGCAAACAGATAGTCATCCTCCTTTAGGAGGTGGTAACTTCGGACGCCAGTCTGGAGGGATGGGGGGCACACTACCTACATTATGCAGCTCAGGGCTGCTGGCACTTCAAAACCAGGGATGTAGTGTCAAACGTCCTGGAGATGAAGGCAGCCTTCCAAGCCCTCTTGGCATTCAGCTCACTTCTGAGAGGGAAACAGGTCCTCATTCAAATGGACAACCGAGTGGCTGTGGCCTACATCAACAGGCAGGGGGGTATCAAGAGCATCTCCATGATGCGGGAAGTCGGTCCGGTGATGCGATGGGGCTCAACTGAACCTGCGGGACCTGAAGGCGGCCTATATTCCGGGGGTTCAGAACCTACTGGCGGACTCTCTCAGCAGGACATTCGTTTCCAACAACGAGTGGTGTCTAAGCCCGCAGGCCTTTGCCCTCATATGCCAGACATGGGGTCATCCAGACATAGACCTCGCAGCAACACCAGAGAACAAGAAATGTCAGAGGTTTCTGCCGAGGAACCCCTTCCCCTCAGCGGAGGGAACGGATTGTCTCCAGCACGCCTGGAACTTTCGCCTAGGTTACATTTTCCCACCGACCCCACTGATAGCCAAGTTCCTTCTGAGGCTCAAACATTCAACAGCTCTAGTCCTGGCCGTGATTCCCTTCTGGCCACGGAGGCCTTGGTTCACCACCCTCCTGCAACTGAGCACAGCGGATCCACTTCCTCTTCCGGTGACAACGGATCTACTAACTCAGGGCCAGCTACTACATCTGAATCCAGAGAGATTGCACCTAGTGGCCTGGAGACTGAAAGGTCTAGGTTCCTAGATCAAGGCTGTTCACAGAAGGTAGTCGAGACCCTGCTTCAAGCCAGGAAATCCTCCACGAATAACACCTACAAGAGAGTCTGGGGAAAGTTCTCTTCCTTTGCTCAGGAACAAGGTTGGGACCCTTCTTCCCCATCAGCAATACAAGTGCTTGAGTTCCTACAGTCAGGTCTAGACAAAGGCCTTAGGTCCAGCAACCTGAAAGTCCAAGTCTCTGCCATCTCTGCTCTGACAGGGGTTAGGTGGGCACTTAACCCTCTCGTGGTTCAATTCCAAAAAGCATGCCTGAAGCTAAGGCCTCCCAGAAAGCCTTCATTTCCAACATGGGACCTATCAACTGTCCTAGAGATTCTATCCGGAGAACCATTCTCCCCACTTGAAGATACCTCCCTCTGGGACCTGACTCTAAAGGTATCATTCCTAATTGCCATCACTTCAGCGAAGAGGGTCTCAGAAATGCAAGCTTTGCTGATCAAAGAACCGTACCTGATAGTTTACCCAGACAGGCTAACCCTGAAGCCTTCAGACAGGTTTATCCCAAAGGTCTCCTCTTCATTCCACTTTAACCAGGAGATTGACCTCCCGGCTTTGATCACAGATCAGGGCGTTCCTCATCCCCTGGATGTAAAGGGCAACATTCTGCATTACCTCTCGGTGACCAAGTCATTCAGGAAATGCGAGAACCTCTTAGTCATCCCACATGGGTTCAGGAAGGGCCAGGCAGCTTCTGCCCGTACCATCGCCTCATGGCTCGTGAAAACTAGCAAGAAGGCCTACTCCTTAAGCACCTTGCAGATTCTGGAAGATCTTAGAGCGCATTCCACCAGGGCAATGGCTACTTCATGGGCAGCTTACTGTAAAGTTTCAGCGGAAACCATTTGTAGAGCGGCCACTTGGTCTTCGAGAAACACCTTCATTTCCCATTATAGAATAGACGCTGCACGCTTAGCAGCAGTTGAATTTGGGAGGGCCGTCATACAGGCCAATTCTTCTGTTTCTTGTCAATAAATTTGATTTTGCATTCCCACCCAGTTTGGCGAGTTACTCCCCAACGTGTATGCTGCCATGATGCGTCAGGAAAACGGAAAATTGTATACTCACCTTTCCGTAATTTTCTTTTCCTGTCGCATCTTCATGGCAGCATACAATCACCCACCCTCTGAGGTGACATGTGTATATATTTACAGAGAATACTGGGGCAGGTGTCTACTCTCTAATTTATAGCTATGTGGTCCTATCAGGTTGTGGAGGGGGAGTCGCAACCCAACGTGTATGCTGCCATGAAGATGCGACAGGAAAAGAAAATTACGGAAAGGTGAGTATACAATTTTCCGTTTTCTATAGGTATTAGTATCTTTAAATCCCTACAGGTTACAATCTGGTAACTTGTATATTATTGTCCAGCATGAAATTACCTTTTAGGGTCAGTTCACACCATAGAAACCGAGTCCGGGTGCGTTCCAGATGCTTTACTGCATGCGCGTTTTTGATGCGTTTTTGGTGCAGTCCAGTGCTTTTTTTACCCCTCTTTTATTCGTAACCTTAAGGGCCAGTTCACACCAGATACAGTTCCATATGTTTTTTTCTGCACTAAAAATGCATGCACTGTGTTTTCCATGTATTTCAATGCCTTTAGCTCACACCAACGCAGTCAGTTCCATTCAGTTTCCGCACCGTGAACTGACTGCACTGGTGTGAACTAGAGCCATTGGAATACATGAAAAACACTGTGAATGCATTTTTAGGACCAGTTCACACCCCAAAATTGCACTCTGGATACGTTTCGGATCAGTTTTTGCTTACAGTTCACACCACACGCAGTTCCAGTGCGTTTTGGATACAATTTGCTAGGTTCTAGTACAGTTCTGAACAAAAAATGCAGCACACTCTTTTTTTCTGCACTGGAAACTGTCTGCACTGGTGTGAACTAGAGCCATTGTAGAGCCACTGGTGTGAACTTAAAGTGGTGTTCCAGCTACAAAAAAAATTTCTTTAAAAGTCAGCAGCTACAAACACTGACTTTTAATAAGGACACTTACCTGTTCAGGGAGCCCGCGATGTTGACCCCCCGAGGCTGATCCGTATATCGGGTCAGGTGCAGGTGCCGCCATTGTAACTAAGGAAAATCGGCAGTGGAGCCTGCAGGCTTCACCGCCGGTTTCCTACTGCATATGCGCGAGTCGCGTGGCGCTTTCTGAATGGCCCGTCGCCTTCTGGGACACACACAGGTCCCAGGAGGCAGCGGGGTGAAGGAAGAAATTATGCCGTGGCCGAGGTAGGAAGGAAGTACACTCAGTACTTCATATAAGGTAAGTAAAAATAAAAAAATTTTTAAATAATTTTACAAAAACGAGTGGTGGAGGGGTGGTCATTCCTTTAAGAACAACTTGTAAAATAGGGTGGAACGGTGCAACTCCGTTTTAAAGTGATTGTAAAGCTTCGTTTTTTGTTTTTTTTTTAATAACAAACATGTTATACTTACCTCTACTTGAGTGCCCCCACGGAGAGGTGTGTCCATTGACACAGACAGCAGGACTCGGCCCCGCCCCCGGCTCCCGTGTCACTGGATTTGATTGACACAGAGGGAGACAATGACTGTGCTTGTCCCCGTCACTGGAAGAATCAGGCTTAGGTAAGAGAAAGGGGGCTCTGGGGGGCTGCTGTAGCACAAAAGATTTCACCTCAATGCATAGAATGCATTAAGGTGAAAAACTGTGAGGGTTTACAATTCCTTTAAATAAATCCAAATATGATAGGTATCAGATAGCTATTTCCCCTTGGAGAGGGAATGCGTCCAGCTGCCTCCAGAACCTTCTAATATAGTGGTGGTTGGGCTAATTAATTGATAAAGGTAAATATGTCCTTATCCTGATGGCACTGTTATTATCTCAAGAGTTATGAAATATACTGAAATTTGGTTTCTTCAGGACAAGATGGACAGAAAAGTATATTTGCTATTTGCTCCAGCTAAACTATTTATGATGGGTGTTATGTGAGAGGATATCTGCTTGCTGTTACGATATCACGCAGCCCTGGGTAATACATTTTATTGCATGCCATGTACTCCTAATTACACTGCCATCCATGCGTGACAGAACTGAAAGATTTTGTTACAGTTTTTCAATGGGTCAATCCCAATTCCCTCAGAGGAAAGTGATAAACTTGTAGATGTTTATTGTTAGCAGACATTGAGATGATAAGCAAACCCTGACAGAGTGCAGTGTCCCATGCCACACCTCTTTTAAAGGCCTCAATTAGATATTTACAGCTCTGGCAAATGCCTATTTATTAGTTTTCTGTTAAAGTGGTTGTTAAGCCACTTTCACACCTTCATACTATCAGCGCTGTGTCCTAATCCTGTGACCCCCTGTGTGAGTGATTTATGAAAAAAAAAAAAAGCTTGCCAAACCTTATTTCACAGCGCCTCACACGCGATTACATGACCAGCCGGCTCTCTACTTTCCCTGTCTGACAGCTACAGTGGGCGGGGCCGAGATTGACGTCACTCGGGAAGGGAGGAGGATAGAAGAGAGAGAGTCGGCCGGTCACGTGATCACTGAGAGGGGCACTGTGAAATGAGGTATAATCTACTTTTTTTTTTATAAATTATTCACACAGAAGGACACAGGATTAGGACACAGCGCTGATAGGATGATGTTATAAATGTTATTTTAGCAGCAGAAGGGGGGATGGACAGGGAAGGAGGGGGGAGATGACAGAGGACGATGGGGGAGAGCAAAGAGCAGGGCTGCGGATGACAGACCACGGTGTCAGGGCTCAGCGCAGCCATGATGAACCATGGTCAGTGTATAGGGGAGAGGGCAGAAACTGGCAAGATCAGCCACATGTTACAGGGGGCCTAATGACACAGCACAAGCACTGTGCTGTAAAACAAGCTTTACCACTTCCCGACCGCCTGCTGTACATATACTGCAGCAAGGCAGCTCTATTATGCAAAATCACGTACCTGTACATGATTTTGTTATTGGCGTCTGGGGGGCGCGTGCTGATTGGCCACAGGGGGAGCCAATCAGGGGGCCTGATGGATGCGATGTCTACCGGCCACCCGCGATTGTTCCCTGCAGAGACAGATGTAAGCAAGCAGACCGCTGTGCTGTCAGACATGGACACTCTGATCTAGTGTTCCTTCTAATCAGGAACACGGATCAGAGTGTCCATGCAGTGAGCCCATCCCCCCACACAGTTAGAAACACACTGAGGGAACACTGTTAACCCTTTGATCGCCCCTGATGTTAACCCCTTCCCTGTCAGTCTCATTAGTACAATGTCAGTGCATATTTTTAGCACTGATTACTGTAATAATCAACACTGGTTCCCAAAAAAAGTGTCAAAAGTGTCAGCTAGGTATCCGATCTGTCCCCTGAAATAAATAAATAAAAATGCCATAAATTTATCTCCTATTTTGTAGACGCTATAACTTTTGCGCAAACCAATCAATATATGCTTATTGGGATTTTTTTTAACAAAAATATGTAACAGAATACATATTGGCCTAAATTGATGAAGAAATGTGATTTTGTTTGTAAAATATTTATTTGATTTTTACATTATAAAGTATAAACAAGAAATGTGTTTTTTTTTTTTTTTTAAATTATTGGATATGTTTTATAGCAGAAAATAAAAAATATTGTTTTTTTTTGGGTACAGCGTCGCATGACTGCGCAATTGTCAGTTAAAATAACGCAGTGCCATATCGCAAAAAATGGCCTGGTCATTAGGGGGTTAAACCTTCTGGGGCTGAAGTGGTTAAAGGAACAGGATTTTTTTTTTTGTGTGGGTAACAAACGCTTTAAGTAATGGTAAGCATAATGGTTTCTGCTGTCCTAAAGTTCCTTTGAAGCATCCAGACCCTTAACAAACTGTTTACTCAATTTAAATCACTAAAGCCAGCCATTGAAAGTTACAGGGATTCGAACCATGTATGATCGATCAGTCAACTTGGGTAAAACCAGCCTGTTGGATTTTACAAGCAGTTATTTCCAGCGGCTATTAACAGTGTCTTAAAAAAGTATTCATACCCCTTGAAATTTTCCACATTTTGTCATGTTACAACCAAAAACGTAAATGTATTTTATTGGGATTTTATGTGATAGACCAACACAAAGTGGCACATAATTGTGAAGTGGAAAGAAAATGATAAATGGTTCTTTTTATTTACAAATAAATATGTGAAAAGTGTAGCGTGCATTTCTATTCAGCCCCTCTGAGTCAATACTTGAAAAAAACTCAAAAGGTGGGATTTTATGGGCAATAAAAAATATGTACATATAGAAAATGTAATTTATTGTAGAAATATTGTATTAAAAGATCTCATGTTGATGATACAAAACATCATAAGAATAGCATTGTCAACATTGAAAATTTGCAAACATTGGACATTGGCTGTTTGGACCATGAAGTGGCAATCCCAATCTACTTGATGTTCCCTTAAACCGTGGTTTCTAACAAGGAATGCTGCAAAGAAGAATATCCAACGCGTTTCAAAATTATTGTTATGAATCTTCTTCAGGGTACAATAACACTTCTGAAAAAAACAGCTAATGTTAGTAAAACATTGATACCAATTCATACTTATAAATGTGCATCTAACTGATCATAGAGCATACACTTACAAAAAATGTGCATTTTTAGCAGAGGAATTCCTCCAGAAAACATGGATGTCCTATCATGGCCATTGAAGACCTGCCCCCAAGTGGATGCCAGGTGTTCATGTCCAGAAAATGCCAAATAAAATATGGGTACTGTGGGCTGGAAAGAAGCAAAAAAGAAGGATGATAAATCCCCTGGAAAAAAATAAGTCTTAATTCAGGGGAAAAGGGGTCAGCTGAAAAGTGCAGCTAAAACGATGGCAAAGCGCCCCTAAAAATAGCGGCGCTTTACCACCGACGCCCTAGCGCCTCAGTGTGAAAGTGCCTTTAGGCTAGATAGGCCTGATTTGCCTTGTAGGTGGCGTGTCCCAGACTTCTTCACCATTGGTGTGTTAGTTTGTACAAGCTCCCCCAGGAAGCCACCATTCCCCAGATGCATCAGTTTTTGCCCTCTCAAGCCGGATTGTGTTACGCCTTGCAGGACAGCTCATCAGGGGCCCCTGCAACCAAACTGTGCCACAATGCCTAATTAAAGGCCTTTAGTTATATATCCGGATATATAGATATATATTTATATACACTGTTTTTATCAGACATATGTACATTCTTCCGGTTATTGCTTTGGTTGTATGTAATGCTATCACTTTATGATATATAAGTTACACTAATCACCCGCTGGTCTGATATGTCTGCATATCTTTACTCTTAGAAATCTATGCTGGGTGTATTAATACTACTACTGTCAGTTATTTCGGGTGAGTTACTAGTTATTGTCCTAGAAAGGGATCATCTCTACATACGCTGGAGCCCTGTTCTAGGTGGAGGCACTGGCAATTTTATATTCATATAGTCCACTCTTTCTCTACATACGCTGGAGCCCTGTTCTAGGTGGAGGCACTGGCAATTTTATATTCATATAGTCCACTCTTCCTTTAGCGAAGGCTCTGGCTCATTTGGTTACCTGCAGGTTAGCGCCATAGCCTGTGTGGAGAGGGCAACTTCATATGACCCCCCCATAACAGGGCTACACATATGTAAAATGCTGCATAATTTGATGGCGCTATTGTCAGGGCCGAGCTCTTAGTAGCTCTCTTCTCAGTGCTCAGGCTGTTCAGCTGTCGGATAATTGCCAGCACTCATTGATTCCTCAGTGGCTCACCTGGTTATCATTATCTGCTCTTCAATACTGCCTACAGCCAGCCCCTTCTGGCTATTTAATCTGCTTTGTTCATTCCTTTCCTGCCTTTGCCTTGTCAACATATCTGGAGTTTCTCTGCTGTGTTCCTGTGAAAGACTTTGCCCGGCTGACATCCATTCTGGTGCCTGATCCTGTTCTGCCTCCCACTACACTGATCTCTGGTTTCCTGATTACTGGCTTTTCTGACTACCCGCATTGGCTTCTGATTCCTGCATTATGTTTGAATACGTTTTACTGATCTTACCATTTTTTACAATTACATTAAAAGGTGTGATTTTTACTGCATTTCTGTCTCAGTCTGATTCATGGTTCCTGACAGCTATATAAGTACTTGAAATAAATAAATAAAATAGTGGGCTCTTACTGGGGAAACCCCAATGTGTGTGCCAGAGATTTGATGTCGCTGGAAAGAGGCTTTGATGTCACAGGAAGAGGCATATTTTCAAAGTGAAAGTATGACTTTATGAAATTAGTCCACATATAGGATAGAATATGGAAGAGTTTTAAACTCTAAGTTTAATCCTGTGTCCTCACTGTGGAGATTTACCCTTTCTGTTGATCCTGCTGACCATTGTCTCCAGTACAGAAAGCGATAGGAAATCCTGAAAGTAACAGGAGATGGGGGAAATTTTCTGATGGGTAAACCTGTTCTCGCTTTGAAAAGATGTCCTCTTACTTCCTGTGTCTCTAGGACAGTAGGTCAAGTGAAATCTCCCTGACGATGCAGAAAGAAGAAAAAATCCTATAGAAGTTTTACCAAATCCATATTCTAAAATAAAAAAAAAAAGGTTTGCTTTTTATACATACACTTTCAGATGTTGATTTGCACGTAAAACTAGACCAATTATTTAGAGCAATATCTCAAAAAGTGGCTTTGCAAAGGTAATTAAATGAGTTTAAGCTGCACACATAAGTCATATCTCCTGTGGTGAAGGTTTGCAATGGCTCATAGACTAATGCCGCGTACACACGGTCGGACTTTTCACCTACAAAAGTCCGCCGGACGCCGCCGGACCAAATCCGGCGGACAATCCGACCGTGTGTGGTCTCCATCGGACTTCCGACGGACCGTTTCGGTCGGAAATCCGACGTACTTTAGATTTGAAACTTGCTTCAAATCTTTAAGTCGTAACTCCGCCGGACTCAGTTCCTGACGGAAAGCCCGTTCGTCTGTATGCTTGTCCGACGGACCAGATACGACGGAGGAGCAGGGTACTGCATCTCGCTGCAATAGGAAAAACAAACTTTCCTATTGCGGCGAGCGCGGGGGGCATCCCAGGCCCTTAGGTCTGGTATGGAACTTAAAGGGGAACCCCCTACGCCGAAAAGCCGGCGTGGGGGTCCCCCCAAAATCCATACCAGACCCCGATCCGAGCACGCAGCCCGGCCGGTCAGGAAAGGGGGTGGGGACGAGCGAGCGCCCTCCCTGAACCGTACCAGGCCGCATGCCCTCAACATGGGGGGGTGCTTTGGGGGAGGGGGCGCCCTGCGGTGCCCCCCACCACAAAGCACCTTTTTCCCATGTTGATGAGGACAAAGGCCTTTTCCCGACAACCCTGGCCGTTGGTTGTCGGGGTCTGCAGGCGGGGGGCTTATCGGAATCCGGGAGCACCCTATAATAAAAGGGCCCCCAGATCCCGGCCCCCCACCCTATGTGAATGAGTATGGGGTACATGGTACCCCTACCCATTCACCAAGGAAAAAATGTCAATAATAAAACACACTACACAGGTTTTTAAAATAATTTATTAAACCGCTCCGGGGGGGATCTTCCTCCGGCTTCGGGGGTCTTCTTCCGGCTTCGGGGGTCCCTCCGGTTCATCTTCTCCTGGCGTCCGGTTGGTTCTTCTCCGCTCTCTCCGGCCTCTTCTCCTGGTGTTCCAGTTCTTTGGCCGGCTCCTCCGCTGTCTTCAGGTAGCTCTCTTGCCAGCGGAGGTCAGGACTTCTGGGCTTCTTGTCTTCTCTTCTCCAGATGTTGACACAACGCTCTCTCCGGCTGGACTGCTCTCTGAGGGCTCCGTTGTGACTTATATAGGCGGAGACCCCGCCCCCTTATGATGTCACAACCCCTAGGCATGCTGGGACTGTGACGTTTTAGGGGGCATGGTCGACCAAATACGTCGGACCTAGTTTCCCAGAAAGTCCGACCGTGTGTACGCGGCATTAGAAAATACAATTGCCAGAAAATTTGTATGACAGCCAAGATACAAGAATTTTAAGAAAAAGCTCTGAACATTTGCAGTCTCCAGTTTTCTTTCAGCGCAGGTTTCCTTTAAGTGATGCTGACACTGTTTAAAATAACCCCGTGAGGACAGAAATATTGGACCTTCCATTGCTGACTGGTGGAAGCTCTGTGCTGTTATTCTAATTCTGGTTTTCTGAGTCACTGATCTACAACATGCAGGCAGGATAGGATTACACATTTTTAAAACTTAACTACAGGGGGTCCCCGACTTACGAACGCCCGACTTACGAACGACTCCTCCTTACGAACGGGCCTCAATGCCCGCTGCTTGTGCTCCCTCGATGGTCCTGGATACCTCCGAGCAGCTATCTTGCCACATTCCACACTGCAGTACTTCATGTACTGCATGGCCAGAAGAGCCCCAGAAGCGCCCGGAACATGCCACATTACTGCACAGGCAGAAGCCGGAACATCTCACATACCTGCACAGGCGGAAGTTACACTTACAAGCAGTGTTCCGACTAATGAAGAGATTTCACTTACGAACAAACCTACAGTCCTTATTGCGTTCGTAAGTCGGGGACTCCCTGTAGCTATATGCTTGCTCTTAACAAATAAGCAGTTTAGGAGTTTTGACATCACTCACTACCTGCTTGTTTCCAACCTGTGGCCTGTATATAGAAGACAGGAAAAAAGGAAGAGATCCCCTGTGTGGTGGACTTTTAAGGCACAATACTAGATCAAAGGATTTTAGTAGAATATGTTGATGATTTCAAGATGTTTTTTTAGAAAAGTATAGAAAAAAGTATATATATAAAAACATGGAATGTTTAAACATGTCTAAGACTTTTACACCGTCATATACATAAATATACAATACAGTTTTGTGATTTCTCGCACCCGACGCGTTTCAGAGTACTACGTTGCCTCCTTCTTCAGGGGTGTAAGCAAGAAGAAACCATATTTAAATATTACAGCGGTGTATTCAACATTCCAGTAGTTATGTCTTTAAAACTAACATACGAGGGTACAAGTGCCTTTCAAGTTCTCACCTCAGAGATCCCCAGTGGCATGAGCGCATGCAGATGTTTTAGATGTTTACAGCTATTGCACCTAAAAGGAGGCCCACCGTCAACCCAGAACCCCCCTCCTCCACCAAAGGAGGGATAGCCGACTGTAGGGTAGGGAAAGCCTGAGGACAAACTGGGGTCTGGAAAAGAGAGGAGCCCTGTTGGAGGTGAAGTTATTTCTACACTGAGCGAAAAGAGTAACGTGGGGCCACAGGAGATGGATGCCGGCTGACCCTTTCCGGGCCGGGGGGGGGGTCATGTGCTAGTGCGAGTGAGGGGGGCAGCTTCCAGGAGCCCACACCACCTCCGATTCCCATGCGGGGGGTGTCAGCTGCTGCGAGTGAGGGGGGCAGGTTTGTTTGCCCCCCAAAATATTGAGCACCAGGAGCCACTGGTATTAACTGAGTTTGCAAAGGTATTTGGTATGCAAGTGTAATTATATTCACAATTAATGAAGGTATTTGTGCTCGGAGTACTTCTTTAAAGCTGCATTAAACCTAAAACCAAAAATGTAATACTTTGCAGCTTACCAATGATTAGATGGAGTGGCTACATTAGTATTCCTTTCTCTGGCTTTTTTACCCCCTGTTTTCATCTGGAGATCTGGCCAGTAAAACGCCTCCTGTATTGGTGAGACATGACTCTGGATGAATGAGAACAGGAGGCACACCAAACAGCAGCATTGTTAGTCTTGGGGGGGGGGGGGTAAATATATTAGCAGATTTAAATACACTAACTGAAGCCAAACTCCAGCTTACACTTTATAATAAGTTACAGCAAACAGTTTTTGATTTTTTGGATAAAGGTTTTACATGAATAAATAAAAGCTGATAATTTTAACCACCCTGCCAGTGTCAAATGGTTTGTCTCACCCATGCAAACTGATATATTCGGCTGGAGAGCTTTTGCTTTTGAAAAACAACAGTCTACAAAGAAACTGAATTCACAAATCACACCTAAGAATTGTCTACCAGCAATATACCGTAATAAATCTTTGCTTTTGGATTTTAAATGTTTGTTAACCCCCCAAAAAATAAATAAATAGATATTCTGGTCCCTTAAAGCAGATTAAACAGCACAGTGCTTGTGCTGTGTAATCTGCCACCCTCTAATCTGTAAAAAAAACCTGGCTGTACCTGCCAATTCCCGTACCCCCCTCTCTGCACTGACCACGAAAATCAGGGCTGCTGAGCACCGTGGTCAGTGTATGTCCCTTCGTCATCTGTAGGCCTGCTCTACTCTCCTCTCTCCCCCTCAACCCCCCCTCCCCGCCTGTCAGCTCCGTGCCTGTGTCTCTGTCTTCTTCCCCAGTGGCGACCCATCCCTATCCATGTGTCCGGCCCCCTAATCTACATGCAGGGCGCCAGACACATGGATTCCATTGAAGGGGGGGGGGGGTTCTGTGCCATCCACGACCCTACAGGTGGATTGTTTGCCGCCAACCCCCCCCACCCCAAAAAAAAAACACCAGCCGCCAATGGTTTCAAGGATTTCTCTGTGTTGAAAAGGTCAAGAAAGCCTGTGATAGATGGAACACTGCCGTATGTTGAGGGCATTAGAAGAAAAGACGATCAGGCCCATAAAATTTGCATCCTAGAAAAAAAGAACACAACTTATGTTTATGTTATGTTAACAATTCTAAAGTGTGCTATTATAAGTTAGCAGACCAGCACTCGTAGCAAACCTTTTTTTTGGGACATTTTTTTTGTAAAATCTTTATTTAGCAACAGGTTAGTAGAAAACTACACACATTGTAGAAATGTGAAACAAAACACATAGAAAACATGTCCAAATACAGGCCTGTGCAAATGAATATATCAGACCTAAGGCAAAAGCCAGCCACAACCCCTTTTGAGGTGCTAAGTGATCAGGAGAGCCAACGGGCGAGCACCCTCCTGCCGACGGTCCGAACAGAGGGGGGCAATATGCCTCCAACAACCTCGTCCGTCCCGTCATTCCCAGGAAGGGCACACTCCTCAAACCCCCGTCCAACCAGAGGTGGAGAAAAAAAAGGGGTCCACCCCAGTACGACGGGGTTACCCTCCTCTTTGCTACCCGCTGCCACCCTATGTCCGAGTGATACAACATATAACGTCTATGAAAACAGCCTGGTATCAGGGAGCCAGTAGGTAGTCATAAAAATAAAAATAAAAAGGGAGAGAGAGAGAGGTAAAGGTTTAAAGTCAAGGGGTAACAGGTAAGCAAGGATGTGGGGGAAGGGAAAGGGTAAGGGGGAGGGGGAGAGTGGTGTGGAGCATACCTCATAGTCTGAGAAGGTCTTGTAGATCTGCGCCGAGCGAGTTCCGCCAAAGATAGGTTATCTTAATAGTAGGTATATATGGAAAATGTCTGTCAAATGGCCTTATTACCTTTATCTGAACGGGATCTCAAGGATGGTTCCGCTAATTCTAGTAGGGCCAAATCTAGGCTCGAGGGTATGAGATTCGGGTCAAACATAAAGTCTCTCCATGGTCCCCATATGACTTCAAAACGTTCCAACTTTCCTTTACAGGATGCTATCCAATGTTCAGCTTTCCTAATATCATTAACTTTTTTGATCCATTATTCCCTAGAAGGGACCCTGGATTGCTTCCAATAAATTGGGAGAAGGCGTCTAGCCGCATTTAAAAGGTGTGGTAGTACACTTTTTCTGTATCTGCTAATCGGTATCTGGGGGACATGCAGGAGGAAGTAGGCTGGAGACAAAGGAATATCTAGGTCTAAAATTCCTTTTATTAGAGATTTAATGTCTTCCCAATATGGCTTTATTAAAGGACACTCCCACCAAATATGAAGGAGTGTACCTCTGTGTCCACATCTCCTCCAGCATTGATCCGACACCGAGGGGTAGATAAGGGCTAGATCAGCCGATACTCTGTACCAACGTGACAAAAGCTTGTAATTTGTTTCTTGGGTTCTGGATTCCATAGAGCTCGAATGAGTAAGCTGGATATTGGTGTGTTAGTTGGGACGTGGAGAAGTCAAGCTGTAGGTCTCTCTCCCATGCCCGTATATAGGTAGGTCTAAGATTGTCAGTGGTGATGCTTAGTAAGCGATACATTTCAGAGATCATGTGTGGGATCGGGTCTTCCTCTACAAAAAGTTGTTCGAAGAGAGTGAGAGTAGAGATGTCTCTTATAGATTGTCCATGGATTTCGAAAAAGTGATGGAGCTGTCTATACCGCCAGAAGTTCATTTTGGAGCCCCTGTGCCTATTTTGTAGGGATTCATAACTTATCAGCCTACCATTGCTCATCAATTTCCCGCAGCTGGCGTTACCATCATCCACCCAAGGGCCGAAAAAGGCCATTTGCTCGCCTGGCAAAAACCAAAGAAATCCCCCTAGAGGGGCTAGTGGGGACATGGGTGGAGATAAATTTAAGATCAAATTCAGTTTATCCCAAGTGGAAAGAGCATGGCTCGTCAGTGGGGAGGTTGAGTCTGACAGCCCTCGATATTAACCCGGCAGCCAGGGAGCAAAGGCCAAATTCCAGCCCGCTAGCCATTTTTCAAGAGAGACCCATATTTTGGACTGGGTGTGGAATCGTCAGTTGAGAGTTGAGGATCCTCTGAAGAACAATTGCTTTATGGTATTTCAAAATGTCTGGGATCCCTAGGCCACCCGCTAGTTTTAAATGTTTCAGTGTCCCCATGGCTATTCTAGGGTTCCGCGCATTCCACACAAATCCCGTTAGTGTGCTATTAATCTGGGAAAAGAAGTTGTTAGGTAAGGGGATTGGTATCATTTGAAGAAAAAAAAGTATGCGGGGCAGAATATTCATTTTTAATATGCTGATGCGGCCCATCCATGTGAATGCAGTCTTGGTCCAGAGGGAAATTGTATTAAGTAAGGGGGGAAAATTTGCGGCATAGAGGGTATCAAAACTGTCTGTCAATTGAATCCCTAGGTACCGAATGGAGGATTTGGCCCAGGTGAAGGGAAAGGAGGCTCGTAGGTTGCTTGTCAGTGCAGGGGTCAAGTGGATAGGTAAAATTTCAGATTTAGAAAAATTAATTTTGAAATTAGAAAGCGATCCGAATATTTTTAGTTCCTTCAGCAGGACTGGCAACGAGAGCAGAGGTTCTGAGAGGTGGAATAGCACGTCGTCTGCGTATGCAGATAGTTTGTGTTCAGTGTTTCCTACTCGCAAACCCCTTATGTCCGCATTCGCTCTAACAGTACATAGCAACGGTTCAAGAACTAGAGGGAAGAGGAGGGGGGATAGGGGGCACCTCTGTCTCGTGCCATTCCGAATCGGAAATTGAGAGGAGAGCACTCCGTTCACCTTGACCTGTGCATAGGGAGCAGAGTAAAGAGCCAAGATAGAGGTCAGCATGCGTATTTTCAGCCCTAAAGTCTCTAACACCGCTTTGAGGTATGACCAGTCAACCCGGTCGAAAGCCTTTTCGGCATCTGTGGAAAGGATAATGTAAGGTTTAGGATCAGGACCGGTACGGGCCCAATGAATGAGTTGTATGGCTCTAATGGAATTGTCTCTCGCTTCTCTCCCTTTAATAAATCCAGTTTGATCAGGATGAACAATATTGGGCAGGAGATTCCCAAGCCTGTTCGCCAAAATCTTTGCCAGTATCTTAACGTCAACGTTGAGGAGGGATATAGGGCGGTAGCTTTGGGGGAGCGTCGGGTCTTTACCCTCTTTTGGCAACACTGTGATGTGTGCCAAAAGTGCCCCTGAGGGAATGGGAGTCCCTTCTGCAATGGAATAAAAGTAAGTGCACATGTGGGGTACTAGGAGGGGCAGAAAGGTTTTGTAGTATAACCCCGTATAGCCATCCGGTCCAGGGCTCTTCCCTGTGGGAAGGGATTTCACTATCAGCTCAATCTCCCCAGAGGAAATCGGAAGTTCAAGGTCAGTACATTGATCTACACTCAAAGCTGGGACGCCAGCTCCGGCTAAATAATCTCGAATTGCAGCAGATCTGGATGGTTGGGTATCTAAAGGGCAGTCAGGATGTAAGTTATAAAGGCGCGAGTAGTAATCTTGAAACTCTGAGGCAATTTTGGAGGACTGGATCGAGACGTCGCCAGAAGGGGAGCAAAGTTTTTGTATATATGTCTGTGCGTGCTTCTTGCGAATAGCTCTTGCAAGCATACGACCGCACTTATTGCCATGTTCATAGTATTTGTGTGATAAGTGTCTGGCTTGCTTGCGAGTCTGCCGATCAAGCAGACGTAGAAACAAGTCTCTCAAGTCAGTTAACCTCTGCAGTGCCTCAGGGCCCCCATTTTGCTTATGTTTGAGTTCAGCATCCTGTAGGGCGACCAGCACCCTATCGAAGTCCGCCTGAAGCATCTTTTTAAGTTTAGCACCCTGGGATATCAACTCCCCTCTGACTACCGCTTCATGGCCCTCCCACACTATGCCCGCGCTGATGTCATCCGCGACATTTTCGTTGAAATAATTTGTGATGGTCTCTGATACTTTGGCAACTGCCGCTGTATCATCCAACAGGTTTTCATTCAGTCTCTATGTCCAGGCTCCGCGGGAACTGGAAGGGAGTGTTAAGATCACCCCCACTGGTGCGTGATCAGATAGTGTAATGTTCCCAATGAACGCGGATTGCACGAGCTCTAGTGTGGGGCAGTCCAGGTAGATATGATCTATGCGGGTGTATACATCATGGACTGCCGAGTGATAGCTGAAGTCTCGCTCCCTTGGGTGGAGGACTCTCCAGCTATCAAGTAGCAAGTGAGATTGAAGGGACTTTCGGAAATGTTTTAGGAAAGCATAAGAATATGAATGGCTAGTGCTGGAGGTGTCCATCAGAGGATCTGGGCTAACGTTAAAGTCCCCCCCTAAAATGACAAGGCCTTCCTTAAAGTCTGCTAATAGGTCAAGGGTATTGTCGATAAAAATAATTTGATTAGAATTGGGTGCATAAATCGAGGCGAATGTATATTTTCTTCCCGTTATGACACCTTTCAGAAATATGTAACGGCCTAGTGGGTCTATTTTACTGTCAGAAAGCTGGAAAGGGCAAGTCCTGTGAATTGCAATCGTAGTACCTTTAGATTTAGAAGTAGGGGACGTACTGTGGAACCATTGGTTGAATAAATGGGTAAGTAATCTAGGCAGGGAATGATGGGTGAAATGGGTTTCCTGTAGGAAGACCACTTGGGTTTTTAATTTCTTGAGTTCCCACCAGAGTTTATTTCTTTTCCCCGGGGAGCAAAGGCCTCTTATATTGTAAGATATTACCTTAAGAGTAGACATGGCAGAGTAGATGGTAGGAAGGTTGTCGAGATTGCTCCTAGGAAAGGAGGTTGGGGGGGAAAGAACGGGGGGGGGGGGAGAAAAGTAAATGGAAAAAAGAACAAAGAAAATTAACTGTTAAGGTACTAACAACATTGTGACAAAGCATTAGCAAAGTCTGTAAACAGTACATCTGTAGGTGGGAGGTCCCCCTCGAAAAAAAAGAAGGGGGCCTCAGACTTTAACCTAGTGTCCCAAATGGGGACTGTACCCTATATAGGGTGGCCTACGTGGGGGAACGTGAGCCTATGCACAGAGGGGAGAAAGGGGGCCTCATCTCCAATCACCGCGTCTTAGAGGGTGTTGGGAGTTGGGAAGGGGGATAGGCTTCGTTAGTAAATTCAGGAGTTCACATCTCCCCATCCAGTACCAAGGCAGAAAAAATGAAAATAAAAATATTATTAGCCATGTCGCTTGTGTGGTCTGCAATTTCAACAAACCGGATTTCAGAGACAAAAATAAGGCCAACTCTGAGAGGTCCGGATTCCAATAAGGCCAGTCTCAAAGTTCAGACTGAAAAAACTCCTCTCCTCGGTCAGTGTAGCATAAGGTAGTTGTCGGCTCTGCGTAACTCAATTACAGGGAATGTCCATGGTCACTGTATGGGTCCGGAGGGACCACCGCTTCAATCACGAGTAGTGGAAGGGCCAAAAAGGGGGTCTTGACTCTGATGTTGTCTGTCCCTTCTGCGATTCCTGCGTGTGGCAGTTGACCATTGTGGGGGGATATGGATCCCAGGAATGTCAGATGGATTTCTCCAATCCGGGAAGTCCACTGGATCTAGGCCAAGGGAGGACAGAAAATGTGGGAGATCATCTTTGTTACGTAGTGTGACTTGTTTTCCATCTTTAGTCGCCTGTAGGAAAAAAGGAAAACCCCAGCAGTATGGTAAACCAGCTTCCTGGATCGCCGTTAGGAGGGGCCGTAAAGCTCTGCGCTGCATGAGGGTGCGCCTGGATATGTCTTGATAAAAAAATAAATGTGCACCATCAAAATCATAGAAGGGTTTGTTGCGCATTTTTTGCATGATGCGATCCTTTAGGGTGAATTTATGGAGTTTGCAAATTATGTCTCTGGGGTTGTCCACATCTTGAGAGGGGGGTCTTAGTGCCCTATGTGCTCAATCAATTTCTATAGGAGCCAAAGCAGGTAGGCTCAATAGGTCTCTGAATATATCAGTCAGCTTCGGGATAATGTCCCTCAAGGCCGTGGCTTCCGGGAGACCCCGAATCCTAATATTCCCTCTCCTGCTGCAATTTTCAGCATCATCTAGCTGACATAACAGAGTTTCAATCCGCTGGTCTTGCTGCTGACATTTAGATTGCAGTAGAGCAATAGTGGGGAGAACCTCCTCCAGCTTCTCTTCTAAAGATTCTACCCTGTTACCCAGGTGAGAAGTGTCAGCTTTTAGTTGGGCAATGTCCTCTGTGAAAGCTTTCTCTACCCTGCTTGTGAATCGTTCAAGGTCCTCCTTAGTAGGTAGAGACATGATATGGCGCCTGATATCCTCATCACAGAGGTAGTCAGATACCTCAGAGCGGCCATCTAATGAGGCAGGGGAAGCACAGGGGGCCGAATCACTCACCGACCCTGGGGATGGCACCGGAGATGCTGTTGAAGCTGTCCCCTTTTGCAATTCTGCACTTACCACTAATGTAAAAGGAAATGTACACTGATCACAAATGTAATGAAGAATTTTCACTGACAACCAATGTAATGGGGGATTTTACATCAACAACCAATAAAGACGGATTTCTACACTGGCTATCAATGTACGGGGGGATTTACATTCACCACCAATTTAAAAGGGGCTTCTACATGGACCACCAATGTAAGGGAGGATTTAAAACCACAAATGCAAGTTTGACATTTTTTTACCAATTACCAATATAAAGAAGAGTTTCTACACTGGCCACCAATGTAATTGGGATTTACACTGACCACTAATGTAATAGGAGCATTCACAGTAACCACCAATGTAAAGTGGGATTTACACTGACCACCAATGTAAGGGGGACATTCACACTGACCACTAGTGTGAATGAAAGGATTGTACACCAAGCCCCAATGTAATGAGAAGATTTAAACTGACCACCAATGTAACAGAGACATTTGTCTGTCGGGAATGCATGCAAAATTGCTTACCTGACACCACAGAAACCTGCTGCTCTTTAGCAGATACACAGCAGTGCCATTAATTGTTAATTACACCCTCACACATCTGCTGAGATGTGCATATTCACGGTGCTGTGGCACCATGTTATTTTGAAAAAGGGTTCCACCACCAATTTGCTTACCTTTGCAGAACAGGCTGATGTTAGGCTTACTGAGCACAGTTGCAGGCAGGACTTTCAAGCATGCCCCTTTACCTCCCCAGTGGGTAGCATTCAGCAAAAGTGACGGTGGATGTTACCCTAGGGGGGCATGATATACATATGAATGCTGCCTCTATTTACATATCAATGCAGCCAGTCCACAGCTATTTACATATTATTGCAGCCGCTATTTACATTCAATGCAGGTTATTTACATGGAAACACAGGGTCTGCAGGTAAGTCATCTGTACATGGCAATAGGGCAGAGCTGGTCAGCATTAGTAACAGAACTTCACACTGAGATATCGGGACACATCACGGGACTAAAACTTCAAGGAACAAGGGAATTTAAACTGGGATAGTTGGCAAGTATGGGGCAGCTGCTTTGGGCCCCACAACAATGATGGGGCTCCGGGCAGCTGTCCCTTTTGCCCTGTCTTAAAGACGGCCCTGACTACAGGACACAGCTACCTTATTTTTATAAGGATGAGAAGTGTGGGAGGTGTTCTGTAGTTCAGCTGGGATTTTCCTTCACTTCCTGTCCCTGTGACACCAGGATAAGAAATTGGAGGAACTGGTGTCACTTGCATAAGAAGGCACAGACAGAAAAGAAAAACACATTGTCAGAATTGTTGCTTTTCCTATTCTACTAAAACACGTTTTGACTGTGGTCGGTGTCTATGTTTGTTAGATTCCTACAGGAAATAAGTTGAACTCTCCTCATAAGGGACAACAATTAAAACCTGACAGAGGCTCTAACCCTTCCTCACACTATCCAAAATAAAAGGTTTTGCTTGGTTGAAGCTGCTTCAGTGTAAAGACATGCTGAAAACGGGTGTTTTATTTCTTCTATGCCTCTGGTGATGGAGGCAGGGCTGATTATATACATGACTGATTGTTCGGCATTCAAGCCTTTCACTACTAGGCCATATTCTCAGGTTTGTTTGAATGGGTGTGATATTACACAGGGAATTAGGGGAACTCTGCTACAATGATGTCCTGCAGTCATAGTATGTCCTCCAAATTAATGGTAAGTATTACAGCCTGAGCTGTTCACTACATAGGAGCCCATTTAATGCAAAGAATACCAAAAAAATTGCCAGAAGATGGGCTATAAATAGAAATCTCCTCCAGAAGGAAAGTGAATAATACGAATTACAATTTAAAACCCAACACAAGCAAGATTTATATCTGTAATGGCAGGCAGTAGGAGGAACCCTCTCCAGCAGGGACACTGAAGGAAAAAATGCAGAGCTATTTATCCTGTGAAACTGCAATTACATCTCTTCTGTGCAAAAGGGGGTAAAATGAATGTCATTAGGCTTTTTTCACTCCAAGTCAAATGTTATTCTTCATACAGAATAGAGTGACACATAAATACTGCATTATGGCCACTAGATGGAGCTGCCAATCATAGGAAATAAGTATTTCCTATGATCTTCAGCATCATCTAGTGGTCATGATCTGGTATTTTCCTAATACACTATATTCTGTATAAAGAATACTATTCAATCTAGAGAGAACATAGCTTAAAAACATAGCTCTGCAAATTTCTTTTTACAAGCACACCCCATAGAATTTTTTAGCAGAGTGTGGACATTGTTTTTATTTCTGTTCATGCTTCCCTGTGCCTGTGAAGGAGGAGACAGCGCCGGCAGGGGACAGAAAAAGAGGAGGAAATCTACCACTCTCTGCAATATCCTTCCACAGAGCAGGTAAGTATAACATAGTTTAAAAATAATAATAATAAAGTGATTATAAATACAATTTTTTAAATGAAATTAAAATGTAGGGAATGTATTAAAGTGGTTGTAAACCTTTCCATATACCCAGTGAAGTGATTGGTCTCAGGTGATACACAGAAATGAAAAAGTCCTCCTACATGAGTTGTACCTGTATATCTACTGCAATTTCTTCTCTTCATCTGTTCAAAGTGCTGGATTAAAATGTTATTTAGCTTGTCTGAGAGTTCTAAAAAAAAGGGGGTGGAGAGCTGTAGTTACACTCTGCAGTCCACACCCTCTCCCCACAGCAGAAACAGTGCTGAGGCTGTCAATCAGCTGGAGGTCTCTCCCCATCACCATTTTTCTCTTGGTGTCAGGAAAGCTTGTCAGAAATGTCACATGCAGATAGCAGAGGAACGAAGCAGTGACACTTAGTGCTCTTAAAGGAGAAGTACAGCCAAAGGTTGTGTGGCTGTACTTCTGTGGATCACAGGAATGCAGTTCGTTCTGCATTCCTGTGACCCATTTCAGTAGACAGCGGGCTGAATCCCACTGTCGGCTGACATCACAGAGCCAGTCAAGGCTCGGGAAAGATCGCGACCACATGGTTGGGATCTGCCCACATGCCTGGAACAACACCAGGCTAAGCCTCCCAGTGAGCCGCTGAGAGCCTGAGCCAGACGCTCCCTCCACAGCCCAGCACTCCAGTGAGCAGGGGGGGGGGCAGAGCAGAGAGCCGTAATAGTCACCAGCTTTCTGCTCAGGGAGCTCTGAGAACTGAGCAATCAGCGGTGTTTGATTACTCAGTTCTCAGCCTTAGACCCAGCTGAGGACCGATGCTGCATCCACCTAGGTAAGTATGATTGTAAAATTAAAAAAACTTCCATACTTCTCTTTTAATTGAGACAAGTACACACTATAGAAGGATATGCTTTGTTCACATTTCATCTCTGAGATTTACAACCACTTTAAAGTAAAAAAAAAAAACAAGTACCTTTTAGAACCACTTTATGGTAAGGAACTCACACCTCTTGAGATACCATGCACACTGGCATAAAAAATAGTTGCTTCTACAGGAGTTTTGTGTTCTGCCTGTAGAAGCAGCTCAATGTTATCCTATGTGTCCATACACATTAGGACGATTAGAGGCATATTTTGAGCTCAACTTTTAGAGGCAGGAAAAAAACAAAACTTCTGGTTCACGTTTCTGATTGGAGCTCACTGGCAGAAAAAACTTAAAGCTCTTCTAAATTCATCCAGACTTTGTACAAAAAAATGCTCTATATGAGCGTTTTTTTTACTCCCAGGAGAACAGACTTTTTTTAAGCCCAGTGTGCATGGAGCCAAAATCCGATTGTTCTCAGCATATAAAACACAAAATCTAACACTAGTAACCACACATTAGTCTTTGTACTATCCGGGTAAATAACCCCCGGTGTACTTTAAATAGACTCTTTACAAAACTGGAAATCTCATTTTTATGTTACCGCTCCATGGATTACTACAGAAAGTTTAACTCCTCACACCCTGGATCAAGAGGTTTTCATCGTTGAAAGGCTACGGAATCTTTTGGCACGGTGGCTTCTGGCCCAGGACATAACCCAAATTTCTCAGAGCATGTGTAGTGACATCACAGCTTCCGGCTCTACCCAGCGTGTTTCGACAGAAATTACAGCATTGTGCTGCTTGGAGATTTGTATTTTTGATTTACTTAAGGATCAGGTTGTTGATACAATGGACTTTCACATCACCTCATGTCTGTTTAAACTGATTGTCACTCATGTACTAATTTATGCACAAGTCACTTCAGTGCTGCATTTATTCATCACATTTAGCAATGATTGCCATTAATTTTTTTTAGCAGTATACACTGAGCAGTCAGTCCAAACCCTAGAGTTATTTGAGGACTTTGCTTGATTTATCTAAGGTCAACTATAAAGTGAATTGTAACCAAGAACCCTTATTAAATCTCATTGGAGTTTAGCCTGCAATTGTTTGGTTATCATGTAAATGACATGAGTGTGAGATGCAGTTGGTCAGTTTTTAACGTCACACATTGGCCAAAGAATTGTAATTGTTTGTGGTTCCTTTTGCAATTTATATTTTTGCAATTTGTATTCTAATAAAGAGTCATTGTGGAGTTTAGTCACAGCCAGGTTTTTAGGTATTTTTGATTAGATTTTTGCTGTGGCCACAAAGCAAAACATCGTGACTGTGGCATGCGTACAGTCCTGAGCAACTGCATGTCATTTTTTAATTAGGGGGCAAAACCACAGCACAACCATCTGCTTCTACCATTCTTCTGGCCACACGTTTCAATAAGCCCTTAGTCCCGGTTCACGCCAATGTGATTTTCATGCAACTTGTCAGTTCAAAATTGCATGACAAGTCGCACCCCATTTGCGGCAATGGAACTGTTGAAGTCGCGACTTTAAAAAGGGTCCTGCACTACATTTCTGCAATGTCGTTGCGACTTGTATTGATTTCTGTTAAAGGAAGTCACAAGCCGCAATGAAATCGCACTAATCTGTGGCTTTGAATTTGCTCTAAAGTAACTCAATTTCAAAGCCACACTCGTGTGAACCAGGGCTAAATCACATAAGAACTGCAAAGTAAACAGAATACTAACACTTCCAAGAATGTTTCATTCCATATTCTGATCCCACCCTTCCCCTGCTATGCCACCTTGCTCTTGGGAACGCTCCAAAGTCTTGCACTGAGGCTGAAAGCTAGCTAAAAAAAAACAAAGTCCCTTATGTGGCTCTGACCAAACTCCTAACCTCACCTTAAAGTGATAGTACAGGCTCATGCTTTTTTTTTTTTTATTAAAAATTAACCTGTTATACTTACCTGCTTTGGGCAGTGGTTTTACACAGAGCAGCCTTGATCCTCCTCTTCTTTGGTCCCCTGTCGGCACTCCTGGCTCCTCCCCCTTGCCGAGTGTACTCGCACCTGGGTGGCCTCTGTGTGTTCATAAGACACACAGAATGTGGCTCAGCCCAGCTCAGCCTGGCCCTACCCCCTCCTCACTGGCTTTTATTGGCAGCAGGAGTAAATGGCTGTGTTTGAGCCAATGAGGAGGGAGAGACCAGGGAGAGCCGCTTCTCTCATGCACATCACTGGATCGAGATGGGGCTCAGGTAAGTGTTAGGAGATGCTAACACCAAAGGTTTTTTACCTTCATGTATAAAAGGACATGTGCATTTTTGTGCTAACAGCTTACACATTGTGACACATTGCAGCGCATATCAATTACTTACAGCTCTGAAAAAAAGAAGAATAAAGCAAGCACGGTGATGTGTTTTAACAACTGCAGTGCAGTGTGTGTGCAACAACACACCATACTGCTGGTATGAATGAGCCCTAACTTTACACCTAAACCATATATTAATCTTAATGCTCTTGTACACTTCTTAGAACTGTTACAAAATATAAATAATTAAATGCAAGCAAACCTTGTTTAACCACTTGTCGACCACTCTATAGCCAAATGACGGCTACCGCGCAGTTGTCTAGGTCTGGGACGTCGTCCTGTGATCGCGCCCGGCGTGCTCTGTGGTTGTAGTGTCCTACAGACACTGCTGATCACAGATTGAGGTAAAGAGCCAATCAGCAGCTCTTTACCACATGATCAGCTGTGTTCAATCACAGCTAATCACAGAAGAAAACAGATGCCGGTGATCGGCACTCCTTTCCTCAATCTGTCAGCATGAGGATTGGAAAAGAGAGCAGATGACCGTCACTTCTAAAAGGGACATGTACACTGATAATCAGGGCACTGATTATCAGTGCAGTCCCACCAGTGCTGCAAATCTGTGCCCACCAGTGCCTCCTCAACTGTGTCACCTATCAGTGCACATCAGTGCCCATCAATGCTGCCTATCAGTGCAGCCTCATCAGTGACCAGCACACATCAGTTAAAGAGAAAAAATACCTTTTGCAAAATTTTATAACAAACTATGAAAAGTTTTTTTTATTTCTTATTTAATTTAGCAAATAATTAAAAAAAAACAGAGGTGATTAAAGACCACCAAAAGAAAGCTCTATTTGTGTGAAAAAATGTGATAAAAATGTCATATTGGTACAGTGTTGCATGACTGCGCAATTGTCATTCAAAGTGCCCAGTAGGCAAGTGGTTAAATACAGCACTAGTACAGCTGTTGAAATGTATCACAAAAGCCTCAACGCAGTATGTAAAATAGCCACTAGATGGCAGCATGTTACTGAACTATAATTTTTTTTTTTTTGCTGAAGGATACTTATGCTAAAAGACATAGGGGTGGATTTACTATAGTCTGCACATTGTAAATGCACTGTAAGTGTACTGCAAGTGCAGTTGCGCTAGATCTGAGGGAAAGCTCTGAAATTAGGGAATGCTGATTTCTCTCTTGCAAGCAAAAATGCTGTTTATTTTCCTTGCATGTTCCCATCAGATCTGGAGCGGTGTACAGATAATTTGCCTTTAGTAAATCAACCCCATACTGTATAGTAGTGGCTGTCATTGTTGGCTTCTCCTAAAATATGCTAGTTACCTGTTTGTCCTGCTTATTAAATTGCTTTAATTATTTCTGACCTAAAACAAAAAAAGGATTCCTGACTCCTCTGGCTGAATGCTTGTTCCAGGTGAGAAACTTATGACTGCTGGGCAACAAGCGTTTTTTATAAGCAAGTCAACAATGGCAGCCTGTCAGCACAGTCATTGCCAGCTATAATTCTATTTGTGCCCTTGGCAGGTAATGTACAAATAACCCAGACGACGTTGCTTCTAAGTTTTATGTTATTTCTCCTTCATTAGTGCACCAAGAAACTAATGGTATAAAAATCTACCCAAGAGGAATAAAGCATTGTAGAAAACAGCTAACAGGCAAATCCGCCACATGATAGTAACATCACAGGACAATCCTTCCTAATTCTATTTGATATTTAAGAGCTTGTATACATAGCCATCATTGCCACTCCTCTAAAAAGCATTTTGGGGCGGATTACTTTTTTTAAAATTTTTATTTTATTTTAAAGAGGGCATCTAACAGGTGGCTGGGAGGCTGTCATCTCCTGGACGTCTGTGCCATGGACGCAGGCCCTCGGCGACAAGCTAACCGGGGCGAGGACCTTGAATGGTGTGGGAGGTAATGAGGGGGAGCTTACGTGAGCAAGCTTTTCACAGCCCACACTACCTCTGGCCACCACTAGAGGGAGACTCCACTCCAATCTAGCTGGCTTACCACCCACAGGCAGATACAAATCTTACAATCTGGTGCACCCTAATGCCGCATACACATGATCGGAATTTCGGCCCGCAAAAGACAGATGAGAGTTTTTCGTTGGAAAATGCGACCGTGTGTATGCTCCATCGGTCTTTTACTAACGGAATTCCAGCCAGCAAAAGATTGAGAGCATGTTCTCAATTTTTCGGTCGGGAAAAGTTCCTTCACGAAAATGCGATCGTCTGTGGCAATTCCGACGTGCAAAATTCCTACGCATGCTTGGAAACAATTTGACGCATGCTCGAAAGCATTGAACTTCATTTTCTCGGCTCGTCGTAGTGTTGTACATCACCGCGTTCTTAACGGTCGTAATTTCAGCGAACTTTTGCATGACCGTGTGTATGCAAGGCAAACTTGAGCGGAATCCTGACGGAAAAGCCGTCATATCTTTTTCCGACGAGAAGACCAATTGTGTGTATGCGGCATAAGGGTTGGGGAGCAGTCTACCAATTAGCACACACTGTTAGGATTTCTTAAGCTATCCTAGAACCCTTGCGTTTATCACTCTTTCCTCTGTTCCTGCGCACACACACACACACACGACTCAATTTTGCTTGCCACCAACTAGCAGTTCATCCGCTGACTGGTCTTCTAAGCCAGTGGTTCTCAACCTCAGTTCTCAAGTACCCCCAACGGGCCACGTTTTCAGGTTTTCTTTTATTTTGCACAGCTGCGTTAAATCAATATCAATGACATTGTAGTGTTGGGTGTACCCGAGTGCACATGGGCTGTATTGTTGAGTACCTGTGTATTGTATTGTTGAATATTAGTGTCAAGAAGCTAGTTTTTAGTTAATTTGGACAGGGTATAATCCTCAATCCCTATCAAATTAGTAGGTATGATGCCCGGTGGGTGTGGAGATGCGACTCGGTGTACAGCTTGCGGAATGTATGTGTTCCTTGATCATCTGATCGAGGGCGAATACTGCTGTGCAAAATGTAAGCACATTGTTTCCCTGGAAGCCCAGGTTCTGAATCTAGGGAAGCAACTGTCAACACTGAGAAGTCCCTCCATACTAAAGGAGAGTTGGGGTCGTACCAGGCAGGTGCTGGCAAGGGCCGGCGCAGAGGCGGGTGGAGATAAGGAGGTGCAGGCACCAGAGCAGAGTAGATGGGTGACAGTCAGGAAGGATAGAGGGGAAAGGGTCAGGGAGGCCAGTCCTGGGCTGGAAAATCCCAATAAGTATGCCCTAGCTGCCAGTGAGGGTCGGAGTAAAGCCAAGAGAAAGGAAAGACAGATTCTGGTGGTAGGAGACTCAATTTTCAGAGAGGGCAATCTGTCACAAAGACCTGAAGTGCCGAACTGTATGTTGTCTACCGAGCGCTCGGGTTCCGCACATTACGGATCTGGTGGACAGATTACTGGGAGGGGCTGGGGAACACCCGGCTGTCATGGTGAACGTTGGCACCAATGACAGTCAAAGGAAGATGGGGTGTCCTAAAAAACGATTTTATGGACTTGGGAGCTAAATTGAGGAAACAGACCTCCAAGGTAGTATTCTCAGAAATACTAACAGTACCTCGAGCCACACCAGAAAGGCAGAGGGATATTAGGGAAGTTAACAAGTGTCTGAAGGGCTGGTGTATTAAGGAGGGGTTTGGGTTCCTGAAGAACTGGGCCGACTTCTCAGTCGGTCACCAGTTCTATAGAAGTGACGGACTGCACCTAAATGAGGAGGGTGCAGATCTGCTGGGAGTGAAGGTGGCCAAAAAGTTAGAGGGCTTTTAAACTAGGTGACGGGGGGAGGGTCCAGAGGTAGAGATAGTCAGCGCGGAACATATTCAAGTGAATGTGAGAGATGACATCACTAAGGGAGATAGGGCGGAGGTGGAATCCTTATGGGTAGAGCTGCAAAGGCATGAAACTAAGGGGAAAGTAATACTGGGAGTGCGCTATAGGCCCCCTAAACTGAGGGAGGAGGCGGACCTCCTATCACAACTTGGATTAGTGGCAAGTATGGGAAGTCTCATCATAATGGGGGATTTTTTAAATATCCAGACATAGACTGGGTGGAAGGAACCGCGCATTCATCTAAGGCGCGCCAGTTCCAAAATGTCTTGCAGTATAATTTCATGGGTCAGATGGTAAAAGCACCAACTAGAAACAATGTGTCAATAGACCTACTGATTACTAACAATACAGACCTGATCACGGATGTGGAAATACGCGGCAATTTAGGACATGCGATCACGGGTCAATTTGTTTCAGTATAAATCACACAAATAGGAAACATAAGGGGAATACAAAGACACTGAATTTCAAAAGAGCCAACTTCCCTAAGCTACGAGCCTTGCTAGAAGATACAAATTGGGATAAAATCTTAGGCACAAAGAACATGGAGGAGAAATGGGTATGCTTTAACCGCTTAAGTCGGCAGAAGGGCACGTACAGGCAAATTAACGTACCTGTACGTTGCCCTTCAAGAAGCGGTTTGCGGGTGCGCACGCCCTCCGCAACCTCCGTGAGTGTGATCGCTGGTCCCGCGGGGATACCCGCGATCATCTCACGGAGAGGAAGAACGGGGAAATGCTGATGTAAACAAGCATTTCCCCGTTCTGCCTAGTGACCCTGACACTGATCACAGCTCCCTGTAATCGGGAGCAGTAATCAGTGTTGTGTCACACATAGGGCCCCCCCCACAGTTAGAATCACTCCCTAGGACGCACTTAACAGCGCCACCTAGTGGTTAACCCCTTTACTGCCAGTCACATTTACACAGTAATCAATGCATTTTTAATTGCACTGATCACTGTATGAATGTGATCCCAAAATCGCGCCAAAAGTGTCCGATCTGCCTGCCATAATGTCGCAGTCACGATAAAAATCGATGATCGCCGCTATTACTAGTACAAAAAAAAAATATTAATAAAAATGCCATAAAACTATTCCCTATTTTTTAGACGCTATAACTTTTGCGCAAACCAATCAATAAACGCTTATTGCAACTTTTTTTTTTACCAAAAATATGTAGAAGAATAAGTATCGACCTAAACTGAGGAAAAAAAATGTTTTTATATATTTTATGGGGATATTTATTATATCAAAAAGCAAAAAGTAAAAAGTAAAAATAATGCATTTTTGTTTATAGCGCAAAAAATATAAACCGCAGAGGTGATCAAATACCACCAAAAGAAAACTCTATTTGTGGGGAAAAAGGACGTCAATTTTGTTTGGGAGCCACGTCGCACGACCACGCAATTGTCAGTTAAAGCGACGCAGTGCCGAATCGCAAAAAGTGCTCTGGTCTTTGGGCAGCCAAATGGTTCGGGGCTTAAGTGGTTAAGAGCATATTAAATAAGGGCATTAGCCAGTGCATCTCAATGGGAAATAAAAGTGCTGGGTGGCTTAACTCCAACGTAAAAATGCATATAAAAGCAAATGAGAAGGCCTTCAAAAAATACAAGGTTGAGGGATCATCAGCATTCCAACTTTACAAAGAATGCAACAAGAAAAGTAAGGGTGCAATCAGGGTGGCTATGATAGAACATGAAAGGCAAATAGCGTAGGAGAGTAAGAAAAATCCCAAGAAATTCTTTAAGTACATAAATAGTAAGAAAGGGAGTTCAGATCATATTGGTCCCATAAAGAATGATGAAGGTAATCTGGTTACTAAGAACGGAGAGATGGTGAAGGTATTGAATTTATTCTTCTCAGTTTTCACAAGGAAATCGGGGGAATTCAGTAGCCAAAACTGCAATGTTTATCCTCATGACATGCCACAGGAAGCACCCCTCATGGCTAACAGAGGACAGAATTAGAAATAGACTTGAAAAATTTAACACCAATAAGTCACCAGGACCAGATGGCTTGCACCCGAGGGTCCTTAAGGAACTCAGTCAAGGAATTGCCAGACCATTGTTCCTAATTTTTACAAACAGTCTACTGACTGGAATGGTACCAGCTGATTGGAGAAAAGCCAATGTAGCACCAATATTTAAAAAAGGGCTGAGATACATCCCTGAGAATTACAGACCAGTTAGCCTAACATCAATGCAAGCTCTTGGAGGGGATGATAAGGGACTATATACAAGATTTTAGTAATGACAACTAATCATTAGCAGTAATCAGCATGGATTCATGAAGAATCATTCTTGCCAAACCAATCTATTAACCTTCTTTGAGGAGGTGAGCTGCCATCTAGATAAAGGAAGGCCCGTAGATGTAGTGTATCTGGATTTTGCAAAAGCATTTGATACAGATCACCATAAACGGCAGGGATGGAAAGTGGGGTCCCCCAGGGTTCTGTCCTGGGACCAATCCTATTTAATTTATTCATAAACGACCTGGAGGATGGGATAAACCGTTCTCCAGGTCGATACTAAGCTAAGCAGGATCTAAGCTAATAATTTCTCTGCAGAATGTGGTAACCTTGCAAGAAGAAGATCTGAACAAATTAATGGGGTGGGCAACTACATGGCAAATGAGGTTTAATGTGGAAAAATGTAAAATAATGCATTTGGGTGGCAAAAATATGAATGCAATCTACTTACTGGGGGGAGAACCTCTGGGGGAACCTAGGATGGAAAAAGACCTGGGGGTCCTAGTAGATGATAGGCTCAGCAATGGCATGCATGCAAGCTGCTGCAAGCAAAGCAAACAGAATATTGGCATGCATTAAAAAGACCATTAACTCCAGAGATAAAGCAATAATTCTCCCGCTCTACAAGACTCTGGTCCGGTCGCACCTAGAGTATGCCATCCAGTTCTGGGCACCAGTCCTCAGGAAGGATGTGCTGGAACTAGAGAGAGTCCAGAGAAGGGCAACACAACTAATAAGCGGACCGGAGGACGTTAGTTATGAGGAAAGGTTACGAGCACTGAACTTGTTCTCTCTGGAGAGGAGACGCTTGAGAGGGGATATGATTTCAATGTACAAATACCATACTGGTGACCCCACAATAGGGATAAAACTTTTCTGCATAACGGAATATAATAAGACACGCGGCCATTCACTAAAATTGGAAGAAAAGCGGTTTAACCTTAAACTGCGTAGAGGGTTCTTTACTGTAAGAGTGGTTAGGATGTGGAATTCCCTTCCACAGGCAGTGGTTTCAGCGGGGAGCATTGGTAATTTAAAAAAACTATTAGATAAGCACCTGAACGACCGCAACATACGGAGATTTTCAATCCCCGTATATACAATGACAGAAATTCCGATGGAAAAATGTCTGATGGAGCCTACACAAGGTCGGAATTTCCAACAGGCTCTCATCAAACATTTTCCTTCGGAAAATCCGACCATGTGTACAGGGCATTACAGTGACTGACAGCAGTGTGCAGCAGCACAAACGATGACACAACAACAAAATGTCCCCTCCTGAGTCACAGTGACAGTCTCTCACCATGCCAGGAGATCCCTTCAGTACAAACACCACTGACAGTCCGGCTCCGGTCTTGCCTTGCCTGCACACAAGGCCCGGCCGCTCCGCTCCCTTGCACCATGACATCAAACCACATGCTCCGGCAACACCTCCGCCAGTCTTGCCCCCCCCACCAACACTACCCGAACACACTGAAGCAGACACTCAGATGGCCTCGGCCGGCTACAGACCAGAACTGAGCATCACAGCCATATTTTTTACTGCCAATCTTTTCCTGTCTCTGGCATTTACTGGCAGGAGAAAAGTCCTCTTTTTTACTGGCTGCCAGTAAAAATACTGACAGCTGGCAACACTGATGTGGAAGGTTTTTCAGGAAAACTGCCTGCACTAAGAAAGGCAGGTCCATTTTCTACACTATAGCACGCTCTAGAGGAGGCTGAGCGGACATATAAGCAAGGGAAAGGGATGCAAGAAGACTCATGTCTAAAGGAAGATGCCTTTCCTGTCCCAGAAGTTTTATGGACATAGGAATAAATGTGGGCAGATGCTAGCCAGGGCCAGCAGAAAACAGGTGGGTAAAATGCATGTCCAAAAGCTGACCAATGCATCTGGAAACGTGGTGGTGCACATCCAACACAAAGTGCAGCAATTCTGAGATTATTTTTAGGACCTTTACATTAGCTATGGCTGTGGGGAAAGACTGGGCCTTGATGGTCTTACTAGAGGTTATTATTTTAGATCTTTAGATATACTCATGAACCCTATGGGGGTTACTTACTAAAACTGCATGGTGCAAAATCTGGTGTTGCTCTGCATAGAAACCAATCAGCTTCCAGGTTTTATTGTCAAAGCTTAATTAACCACTTCAGCTCTGGAAGGTTTTACCCCCTTCCTGACCAGGCCATTTTTTGCGATACGACACTGCGCTACTTTAACTGACAACTGCGTGGTCATGCGACACTTTACCCAAAAAAAAAATTATGTCCTTTTTTTCCCATAAATCGAGCTGTATTTGGTGGTATTTGATCACCTTTGTGGTTTTTATTTTCTGTGCTATAAAACAAAAAAAAAAACAATTTTGAAAAAAAAAAATTTTTTTTACTTTCTGCTATAAAACACATTCAATAAAATTAAAAAAAAAAAAAACTAAATTTCTTCATCAGTTTAGGCCAATATGTATTCTGCTACATATTTTTGGTAAAAAAAAAATCTGAATAAGTGTATATTGATTAGTTTGCGCAAAAGTTATAGCGTCTACAAACCATGGGATAGAATTATGGACTTTTTAATTTTTTTTTATTGTTTCTACTAGTAATGGCGGCGATCAATGATTTTAGCAGGACTGGCTCCCGCTGTGTCCAATCAGAGCGGATGGAAGCAATACAGATAGGTGATTTTGTGCTAAAGGGCCACCTTGCTGCAGTATATGATTGTGGGGGCGGTACTTAAGTGGATAAACAAGCTGAAGTTAAAAGCTGATTGGCTACAATTTACAGCTGCACCAGGTCCTGAGTGCTCCAGTTTTAGTAAATCTCCCCCGAGGTGTGCATTTTTTTTTTATCTTGTCAACACTTTCACATTCTGAGATGTCCAGGTAGAGACCCACAATCAATGGCAGAGTTTAAACGCTTCCCACACGTCATATGATGTAGTCAACTTTGAGTGGGGATATCTGAATGATGCCTGCAGTTACAGGCATCATCCAGATATTTTCTTTTAGAGCCGGTGATTCCCTTCACCATAAGAACAATCATAGCGGTTCAGCCACTTGATCGTTTTTATAGGCGGCGGCGGGGAGGGGACGTCCCCCCTCCCGCTGCACTCCGGTGCTTCTCCCGCCTCGCCCCTGCGATCGGTGGCGGATGTTGACCATAGAGATTTCCGGCAGGCCAGATGGTCCCCGAAATCTCTATCATTCGGAGGTCGGGCGCGATGTTATGACGTCATGCCCGGGCCTCTGCATTTGAAAAATTGCCGCTGCCTCGGCTGGGAAGACAGGATTTTTTTTTTTTAATTTCAGGCTTCCCAGCCTAGGGAGGTGAGATCTGGGGACTTATTGACCCCATATCTTACTGTAAAGAGGACCTGTCACGCACTATTCCTATTACAAGGGATGTTTACATAATAAATAAATAATAAAAAGGTGATAAAAAAAATGTAAAAAGAAAGCATCAAACTAGAAGAATAAAAGTAAAATTAAATTTAAAACACCCCTGTCCCCGTGTGCTCGCTCACAGAAGCGAACGCATACGTAAGTCGCACCCACATATGTAAACGACAATCAAACCACACATGTGAGGTATCACCGCGAACGTTAGAGCGAGAGCAATAATTCTAGCACTAGACCTCCTCTGTAACTAAAAACATGTAACCTGTAAAAATTTTTAAAACGTCGCCTATGGGTATTTTTAAGTAAGAAGCTTGGCGCCATTCCACGAGCGTGTGCAATTTTGAAGCGTGACATGTTAGGTCTCCATTTACTCAGCCTAACATCATCTTTCACATTATGCAAAAAATATTGGTCTAACTTTATTGTTTTTGTTTTTTTTAACCACTTGCCAACCAGCCCATAGCCGAATGATGGCTACAGGGCGGTTGCATAACTCTGGGAGGGCGTACAGTGACGTCCTCCAAGAATCCCGCTCTTGAGCGCCCCCTGGGGCACGCACCTGAGCACATCCGTGACAGCTGGGTCCAGAGGACCTGGCGCATCACGGTAAACGGCCGCTATTCGCAGCAGTTTCTCATGTGATCACTCCGTCAAATGACAGAGCGATCACTTGTAAACAAACCGGCGCCATGTCATGACGCCGGTTCCTCTCTCCCCTCTGTGTACCGATCAGTACAGTGTGAGAGGAGAGGGGGAGAGATCGGATGGCAACAGCGTTGTGGGCTTGATCTGTAGTGCCCACAGCGCTGCTCTGTGACAATTGCAGTCACATCCAGCCATCCATCCATCCATGCTCAGCCATATTCTGCAATACCCTGCCATACTCAGCCTCTGTATGTGGCCAGGCTGTGGAAGTCTCACACATGTGGTATCGCCGCACTCAGGAGGAGTAGGAGAATCTATTTTGGGGAGTCATTTTTGGTATGTACATGCTACGCGTTAGAAATGTTGTATATATGGACTTTGTGTTTAAAAAAAAAAAATGCGTTTTAACCACTTTCCGCCCGCCGTCATATGACGTTCTTGACTGTGTGGGGATATCTGAATGATGCCTGCAGCTACAGGCATCATTCAGATATCAGCTTTTTCAGCTGGCGATTCCCTACACCATAAGAACGATCATAGTGGTTGTTCCGCTGCTTGATCGTTCTTGCGGAAGGGGATGTCACCGCCCTCCGGTGCTTCTACCGACTCACTGCTACGATCGAAGCCAGGATTATTATTTTTTTTTTTTTTTAATTTCAGGCTTCCCAGCCTAGAGGCGAGATGTGGGGTCTTATCGACCCCATATCTCACTGTAAAGAGGACCTGTCATGCCATATTCCTATTACAAGGGATGTTTACATTCCTTGTAATAGGAATAAAAGTGATCAAAAAATTAATTTTTTGGAAAAAAGTGTCAAACTAAAATAAATATAGTAAAATGAACAATAATAATAATAAAAAAAAACGTTAGAGTGAGAGCAATAATTTTGGCCCTGGACCTCCTCTGTAACTCAAAACATGTAACCAGTAAAAATTTTATAGCGTCACCTATGGGGATTTTAAGTAGCGAAGTTTGGTGCCATTCCACGAGCGTGTGCAATTTTGAAGGGTGACATGTTAGGTATCTATTTACTCAGCGTAACTTCATCTTTCACACTATGCAAAAACATTGGGCTAACTTTACTGTTTTTTTTTGTTTTTTTTTAAAGCACAAAACTGTTTAAAAAAAAAAAAAAAAAAAAAAAAGGCGTTCCAAAAATTGTGAGATAAAAAGTACTCGGGAGTAATAGCAGAATGTGTTTTGGGGTGCAATTTGTGGTATGCATATGCTGTGTGTAAGAAATAACCTGCTAATATGACAATTTTGTGAAAAAAAAATCTTGATTTTGCAAAGAATTGTGGGAAAAAATGACAACTTCAAAAAACTCATCATGCATCTTTCTAAATACCTTGGAATGTCTTCTTTCCAAAACGGGGTCATTTGGGGGGTATTTGTACTTTTCTGGCATGTTAGGGTCTCAAGAAATTAGTCAGTACTTCAGGTGTGATCAATTTTCAGATATTGGCACCATAGCTTGCAGACTCTAACTTTCACAAAGACCAAATAATATACACCAATTTGTACTTATTTTTACCAAAGATATGTAGCAGTATAAATTGTGGCCAAAATTTATGAAGAAAAATTACTAAATTTGCTAAATTGTAGAAACAAAGAAAAATTCTTTTTTTTTTTTTTACAGAATTTTCAGTCTTTTTTCTTTTATAGCGCAAAAAAATAAAAAACACAATGGTGATTAAATACCCCCAAGAGAAAGCTCTATTTGTGTGAAAAAAAGGACAAAAATTTCATATGGGTACAGTGTTGAATGACTGAGTAATTGCCATTCAAAATGTGAGAGCACCGAAAGCTGAAAAATTGGTCTGGTTAGGAAGAGGGTTTAAGTGCCCAGTGGTTAATGCATGAAACTTTTTTATTTTATTTTAAAGCGTTTGAAAAATTGCTGCGCAAATACCACGCGAGATAAAAAGTTGCAACAACCGCCATTTTATTCTCTAGGGGCTCTGCTAAAAAAAACATGTATAATGTTTGAGGGTTCTGTGTAATTTTCTAGCAAAACAACTATGATTTGTACATGTAGGAGAGAAGTGTCAGAATTGGCCTGGTAGGCAAGTGGTTAAATGCCTTGGTTTAGTATGGGACCTGAAACTGCATTTTGTGGCTCACATAAAAAACAACGTTAGCTCTAAAACCCAAGGGTGACCCATATTTCTTAACAATGAGAGGGACACCTAGGAGTCACACTTTCGGACAATCAAAAAAACTCAAAATGATGTGACTGGTTCATGCCTTCTGTTAAACTCTAAGATCCGAGAGTGATGTGATAAGTTATATGCTAGATGGTACAGAGTCCTGGGTAGATTGTCATGTCATGTATACAGATTCACCTTCTACATGCTGAAGAGCATGTGCCGCTGAGGGCAATTTTCTCCATCTATGGTCTTTTGGGTGAAGGTCCAGCTAGGTATGTCTCAGAACCTAGGTGTCACTGGGGTTGGATTGCTATAACTGGAGAGTTCAAAATCTGGTGCAGCTGTGACTTGTAGCAAATCAGCTTCTAACTTAAGCTTTGGCTGTACTTCTCCTGTGACCCCCGTTTTCACCAGACAGCAGGCTGAAGGCCACTGTCGGCTGACATCATAGAGCCAGTTTAGGCTAGGGAAAGATTGCGACCATATGGTTGGCATCCGCCCACATGCCTGGACTGGCACAGTGAGCCATCAAGAGCTTCAGCAGGCTGTTTGATTGCTTGGTTCTCAGCCTTAGAGCTAGCGGGGGACAGATGCAGCATCCTACCGACGCTGCATCCACCTATCGAAGTAGGATTCCAAAAAAATATTCCCATATTTGTGTGGTTCCCTGCATCCAATTCGCAATAGTAGGAGATTTTGACCGGCTCCCTATGGAGCCAGTTAACATATGTCCGCTGCGGATCGAATGCGAATTTGCACAGGAGCCCTGTGCGACTTTTGGTCCGTTTCAGGTCTGAATTCAGCCATAAATTAGGGCCGAAATTGGACCTGAAACGGTGGACGAGGACGCACCGGACCTCTGCTGGGAACCGCATGTGGCGATGGTGTGAACCAAGCCTTAAAGGGTTTGTAAACCTCAGACATTAAACCCGAACAAAGCACGTATTGCTATAGTGTTTACTTGCAGCTCTCCAAAGCACTAGGTGTAATTTCTTTAGGCCCTCTAGTTCCTCTGTTATCAGCATGGATCACAATGTGACAAAGAGCATCATAACCTAATAATAGGTGGAAAACTAACTAGGTCCCCTCATAAAGAATACTTTCAGGTATGGATATTTTTACAGCTTGGACAAATGTAACTATGCATATACCGTACCTGTGGGATCCCTCTAGAAACTGGAAATCACTATAGTGGACACCATTACTACAGTGATCTTCACCATCTTCCAGGTCCACTGCCAGGTGGCTGCCATACTGCATTGTGAACGTAGGAGGTTGCCCACTTGGCACTGGTGCCAGAGAATGCTTTGAATTTTCTAAATGACTGCAAAACATTCTCTATCTAATAAGACAAGGTGGAGAGCATATCAAGACCCTTCCTCTCCAGGCTAGTGGATATCCCTGTAGTAGTGGTGCCTACTAAAGTGATTTCCAGCTTAGAGGGATCCCACAGGTATGGAATTATACATAGTTATATTGGTACAAGTTGGACCACAGTAACGTCATACAAATATCAATACCTGGAATTCTTAAGGATTGAGTGGTAATCAGAACAGAGCTGTGTGCATCTATGGAAGAATAAAGCCCAGCTCGGGACAGCACCTAGACAAGTGCCCACAGAGCAGCCAGCTTGCAATAGGGGTACTCAGAGAAAAGGAGGTGACAGCGCTGGAGGGGGACTTCAGAAAAGGAGGTAAGGAACTGACTATTATTATTTTAAGGAAAAAAAAACCAAAAACCTTTACAACCACTTAAAGTGGTTGTAAATCCACATAAAAAAAAGACCTGCAAGACAAAAAGGCATAAAGAGCTGGTATGCATAGCATACTAGCTCATTATTTAATACTCACCTGAGACCAAAGTCCCCATACACAGCACCGGCCGGCGACATTTCTCGGAGTTACTTCCGGGTAGCTCGGCTCCGGCGCTGTGATTGGCCAGAGCCGCCGGTAACGGCACACTCACTGAAGAAAATGGCATGTACGTGCCATTTCTTCAGTGCGCATCTGCCGATGACGTAGGCACATGCAGATACATGGGGATATCTCCTAAACTGTGTAGGTTTAGGAGATATCCGGGGTAGCTACAGGTAAGCCTTATTATATTGTAAGGGTTTACAACCACTTTAAAAGTACATCTTTGCTGTGTATGCACATTTCCCATGTGTTGTCTCTTTAAAGTCCAGTTGATTCCTGAGACAAATCAATCCTCTTATATCAAGGAGAGGAGCAAATGTTATGTAGTCTAGCTTAGGAAAACTAGGCAGTCGATAACAACACTGCTTGAAATGTAATTGCAGCACAGGCAGTGTTGTCTGCTGAAAAAGCTGCCTGGATTTCTGGCAGAACAGATGTTTCTCTGCATTTTCAGCATCTGTAAAGGGATAAAGCAAAAAAAATGTGCATGTATTGCAGAGGTGTACTGATTTTTTTTTTTCTGTACCCTACATCTGGCCCCAATAGTCACTTTGTCTGCGATTCAATTCTCCTGGTTCCTATCCCTGGAGTGCTTTTCTCTATACATTCCCATGGGGAATGCATAAGAGAATAAGCAATGTATATATATATATAAAACAAAAAAAAAAAAGTTGAGTTTAACGTTAACAAATGCAGCTTTGTCAGGCGAGGTGTTATGTAATAAAGCAGCATAAAATGCCCAAGTTTAAACCATGGCCTTTATTGAAGCTCTTTCAATGAGCGCTGTTTACATACACACATCTTCGTTGTTTAAGAAAGACAGGAAAAAAGTGCATATTACAGGAGTACTTTCTGGATAACCCCCCTGGCAGCGGAGAAGTTATATTTCTGTGCTGGAAAGAAACTCACAAATTCACAATGCAGCAAAATGAGGGGAAAAAACAAAAAACAGTTATTCTTCAGTATTTCAACCCATTGCTAGTATTTGGCTTATTATTAGCACTTGTGAATGGTTTCCTCTATAGAAGCCAAAGTTGTTTTTGACTTCTGTTCTCAGTACAATTCAGCCAAAAACTAGCTTTGGGAGCTAAACTACACAGCTCATTGTTAGTTGGGCAAGCAAAAGCTATCCACAGTTGCTTACAGAATAGATTAAGGCTGGCAATACATTGCACAATTGTCTTGTACAATTTTCCTTTAGATTTACCAAAACCATATAATATGGAGGTTAAACCTAAACACTTTCAATTTATATGCAATCAGACAGGACCTTGCACTACATAGTTGAATGTAAATCTAAATAAAATAGAATAAGAAAATTGTAGAATGTACGGCCAGCTTTACTGCGGCTCTATGCAGTGAGCTACAAGACACATGTGACCACAACCAATGCAGGGATCCATCGCAAGTCAATTATCCCATTTGGATGGAACAAGGTGAGACGGATGCAGAAGGGCCCGATGTGTTAGGGTTATGTTCCAGTTGAGTCACTCTGCTGTCAGGACCTACCAGGATAATGAGTAATAGGCAGCCTTGGCCTGAATATGCCACAAAGTACATAAAGCCTGCATGTGTACAGAGCTGCACAGCACACTCAGACTAAGTGCTTGGGGTGCCAAAACATCTACCAAGCAACCCTCTGAAAAAAGTTGTCATCATATATATGCTATTTAAAATATGGCATCTTCCTCAACACACAGCTCTGTAAAGTTGTCAGCTGAGGGCTTGTTCACCCCTAGGGCACTGCAGTAACACATGCGGTACTGTGCACTGCAACACAAATTCATTTATTTTGAATAGCACTCCAATGCACATACACCAAGCATTTGCGTTACAGCGCACACAGCAGATGATGTGGGATGCTGTGTGTGGTGATGATAAAAAAAAACCTGCTAGATCGATTTTTCTGCATGGAGGCCCATTCAAAAGAAATAGAATACTGTAACACAATGTCTCTCAACACGCAGAACAGCATGTTACAGCACATGAATTACCAAAGCGCACTATAGTAGGAATGGGAGCTGGATGTTCAGCGTCACCCTCTGTAGTGCATTCTTCATATCTAATTGAAGTGGAACTATAGGAAAACCTTTTTTTTTCCCCCATTTTGGATAGAGTAAGGGAGGGTTATAACCTTTGTTGGTTTACTTTTCTCCATCTGTGCCCCATTGGGAAGATTTACTTACCACTTGCCAACCGCTGCACGCCGATATATGTCAGCACAATGGCAGCAGTGGGCAAATGGGCGTACCTGTACATCCCCTTTAAGAGCAGGGGCCAACAGGTGCGCGCCCGCCGCGTACAGCATGACTGTCGGACTCTATGTCCGCCGGTCTCCCAGTGATCGTCTCACGGAGCCACAGAACGGGTTAGTGCCTGTGTAAACAAGACATTTCCCTGTTCTGCCTTGTGTCATGACAGAGATCACTGCTCCCTGTCATTAAGGCAGTGATCATGGTCATGTAAGTTGAAGCCCATCAGCCCCACAGTTAAAATCACTCTAGGACACACTTAACCCTAGTGGTTAACCCCTTCCCTGCCAGTGTAATTTACACAGTAATCAATGCATTTTTATAGCACTGATGGCTGTATAAATGACAATGGTCCCAAAATAGTGTCAAAAATGTCTGATGTGTCCGATATAATGTCGCAGTCCGGATAAAAATCGCAGATCGCCGCCATTACTAATAATACAAAAAAAATAATAAAAATGCCATAATTGCCATGATTGACAATATACGCTTATTGTGATTTTTTTTACCAAAAATATGTAAAAGAATATATATTGGCCTAAACTGAGGAAAAAAAATAGTTTTTTTATATATTTTTGGGGGATATTTATTATAGCAAAAAATATTGCGTTTTTTTTTTTAAATTGTTGCTCTTTTTTTGTTTATAGCTCAAAAAATAAAAACTGCAGAGATGCTCAAATACCACCAAAAGAAAGCTCTATTTGTGAGAAAAAAAAAGGACGTCAATTTTGTTTGGGTGCAATGTCGCACGACCGTGCAACTGTCAAATCGACGCAGTGCCAAATCGCAAAAAGTGGTCTGGTCAGGAAGTGGGGTAAAATCTTCCGGGGCTGAAGCAGTTAAACTCCATCCCATAGCCAAAACAGGAAGTGATGCAAAATAATTAGGAGATTTCCCATCTATGACTTTTTGGGGGAAAACCCAAATGTTGGGATTTTCTTTCACTTTCAATGAAATGGCAAACAGGACTAATTGAGAGGGTAAATCTCCCTAATGTGGGCACGGAAAGCAATAAAAACTGACAGGTTTTCTAATCCCTCTCCACAGAAAAAGTTTTGCCTTTAGTTATGCTTTAAGTACAATCCACTTACGAACGCAAAGAGCAAACACTTAAGCTGGGTATGCACGCATCAAAATTCAACTGGTTCAGCAGGTACCGGCTGAATTGCAGTCTGTATGTAGCTCTCTATGTTCAACAGAAGCCAATTGTTAGACCGGATTCTGTCAAACAATCCTGCTAGAAAACCTGCAAGCAAAGGCTGATAGTGCTGATTTGTGTATTCTGACACAACGCAGTGAGAGAGATCGCCCGTGTGGATTTGGGACCTGTGCGTTTTTTCTTTTATATACCAGGGGGTTGAATGAAAAAAACTCAAACGCGTATACCCAGCTTTACATTCCCTTCAGTGGAATCCCGATAGGAATAATTGAGGAATTCACTTTAGCTGGTGACACAGGAAGGCTCAGCGGAAAGGCCAAGACTGGACTGTCACCATTATTCGGGAGATTCAGGCAACGTGGAATCCAAGACTACTGATGGTCCCTACCCAACTCCACCCATAGTGGATACATTTTTCTTGGGGTAGTGCGCCACTACAAGGATGATTAATCACAAGAATTGCTGCCAGTGCCTTGTGACCACACACACACACAATTTAGACAAAGAGGCAATGTTATGGCTTGCAGAGAAAAGTGCAAAATGTACAACTGTTTGCAGTGATCTGCAAAAGCTGTGTAGCAAGCCACATTTCATTGCTTCTTATTCAAAGCTTTTGGTTGGTCACATGGAAACCTTGGCACCCCAGCAACAGGATCTAAAACTTGCTTTTGTGGAACACCCTGTTTTGTAGCTCATTCCATAGAATTCCAATGTCACCAATGTTTGGTGATCACAAACAATCCTTGGTCGCATGGGTAGCAAAACTAAAATGCCCTTGTTGCTTAGTCCCAACTTTTGGCAAGTTTAGATAAAGTTGCAAGACTGCTAACACAAATAAAATCTAGAAAAGAAAAAAACAAAAAAAGTACTCATCTTTGATGTGATGCCAAATGCATTTACATTGATCATAAATCTAAAAATTATATGTATATAGCTGGTTCCCCCAATATACAACCTATTCAGGTATCTCAAGGAGGAAGTTTGAGAAACACTGGTCTAAAGAGAGAATCTACATTATTCTAGAGTATATTAAACACAGAAGAAAAAGGGGTTAAAAACCCTTTTAATGTACAAATATGAATAAAAAAATTGATTAAAAAAATCACTTTTGTACATAATGTATATGCAAAAACTCTTTAAATACAGGCATCAGGAAAATCTATTTACAATATGTCTTAGTCTATGGAATGACCCACAGTCTCTTACTGTAATGCTGCATCTCAACAACTGGAGATAAACCTTTCCTCAATAGTTAGAGAAAAAAATAATAATCCGGCAGTATATAAAACTGAGTAGAAAAAAAAATGAAGAGCTACATAATGTAGTAAAAAAAATTGATAGAAGATAAAATGGAGAAAACTGCCAAATGACAAAAAAATTAAAATAAAAAAAATAAAATCTACTAACATTTTTTACAATGTTGTAGAGCTGAGCAGAGAAGATTGTGTTTAAGAGCTACATTTGTATTGGAAAAGAGAACTAAGCTAGACCCTTCTCTTATTTTTTTTCTTTTTATTAATATTTTAAAAAATACATAAAAATACAACATCCAATGTCTGAATAAATATATTTAACAAGTTGCAAGATAATACCTTATTTTACACAAAAAAAAAAAAAAATTCAGCTTTAGAAATCTTGTTAAATAAGTTTGCTGTTGTCATATATTTTCTTTTTGTCTTTCTTTTTTGTAACAAAATAAAAACTCTGAAATTACATAGAAAAAGACAAAATAGATTTGCAAAGGGATAATATAGTTCACTGAAAACCTATTCACAATTCCACTGTAAACATTTAATAAACATTTAAAATAGTTGCATAATTCTGTGCTCTAAATTCTTGTAAAAAAAGTGGAAGACTATTTTTTAAATGTAGTTTTTCAGTCCACTACATTCCCTTTCACAATTTATTTTGTCTTGAGTACAGCTTTAAAACTGGGCACTCTGCTGAACACATTGAACTTTGGCAGTTTATCTGTATATTGCAAGTGCTTTCAAAAAACAAACACTAGGACATCCCAGCAGCTGTTAAAAAAAGTGCAGCCACTGTTGTGACTTATTTACTTTCTTCTTTTTTTCTCTTTTAAAGAGCACGGTCATTAGTTTTATGCACTTGCATGTTTTCTTGTACCGGGCCAGAGAAGGGGATATTTTATAGGGGATCCTGAATTTTTTTATTCAGACATTTGTCAAGTTTTCTAAAAATGTCATTCTTCTGTTTAGACTAAACAAGAAGCCATTGTGGCATACTGACTGCTAGTCTCCTATTCCTAATTAAATATTTGATTTATTAAGAATAAAAAAAAAGAAAAAAAAAGAAAAAAAAATGAAATGGAAGAAAATAAATGCAATCCAGCAGAGGGAATTGGAAAGAAAAATTCTTGGCAATGTCAGACCAGATGAGTGCTTTGCGTGGTTGGATTAAAGGGGAGGGGGGAAAAGTGTCCATGGCAGCGATTGCTGAAGGAGGAAGGCGAGGTCGTATATCACCTGCACTCTAAAGCAAGCGTGTTTTGTGGGGGAGAAGAGGATGAAGGGCTCATTCCGGTTTCTGAAGATGCTGAAGACATTGATGCTCCTGTATTGGAAACTAAAGAGAAAAAAAAAAAACACCAGTTAGGTTTACACTAAAATATACAGAAATATATTTCAACTGTGTGAACTTTTGAGAAAATGGCTTTGAAAAAAACTATGGAACAATACCATTCAACTTTATTTGCTTATACATGCCTAGCTTATTCCAACAGATACATCTTTGCTTACCTTTGTCAGTAAATGTATATTTATCACCAACATGACTTATAGTGGGGAATTTACTAAGACTGGAGCACCAAGAATCCAGTGCAGCTGTGCATGGCAAAAAATTAGCTTCTAACTTTCAAAGCTTAAAAAGGTTTTTAACGGTTTTGTTTTCCTTATATAAGATAAACATGTCATACTTACCTGCTCTGAGCAATGGTTTTGCACAGAGCAGCCCCAATCCTCCTCTTCTGGGGTCCCCCGCCGGAGCTCCTGGCTCCTCCTCTTTGGCAAGTACTCTCATAGGAAGCCACTTCCTATGGGGGCACATGTGTGGACTTGCTCCCGAGCAGCCTTGTTTGCATCCATTGACACAGACCGGGCAGCTTGGCCCTCGTAGGAAGGGTATTAATATTTTACAGAAATAAGGCCTAAAAAGCCATCCAAGCATTAAAAAGAAAAAAAAAAATTAACCACAAAACATAAGTGGACATGGGCTGAATAGAATTGGTAGTAGTTGGGGGGGGGGACAATGAATGTGTTCTATGCTATCAAAATATACGTGAACATTTATTACGTGAAAACATGGAAAAGACTATCATGTTATTGTATCAAAATATCTACCAAGAAAGATTAAATAAAATGAACAACTCACTTTCACGGTCTTTCTTTTTTAACCGTTTCCGCCGTCTGTCTATTGTGGCTACTTCAGACTTTAAAGACATATAATATTTTCTGATTTCTTGTAATTTGTCTTGGAGGAAGACTATCCTCTCTGTCCCAGACATAGTCTCTAATTCATCTGTTGGGGGGAAAAAAAAAGAAAACACACACAAATGTTATATTTGTGTAATTTCAGAATAGTAGTCCCAACTTCTTGCTTATGCTGTAAGATTTCAGGATTAGACAGAAGGAGAGCAGCGCCATCTAAGTGCAGCATTAAGACATTTTAATAAAAGACAATTGGTAACTCACAAGATGTATTAGATGTCAGCACATGTGGGATTAATAATGTGGTTCATCCGCTCGTGGGGAAGAAGATCCTCTCACTGGTGAAGAGGCAGCTGATGCGTCCAGGGACGCTGGTGGTTCCCAGCACTTCCCGACACTCAGGACTGCTCACAGACAGCGGCGTACATCACTTTTGATTGGAGAAAGAGCGGCGAGGAGCGCGCGTTCGGAGCATGTGTACTCCATCAGGCTATCCTATCTTTATTAATGCTGCACTTAGATGACGCTGCTCTCCTTCTGTCTGCCTTCCACAGAGTTACGTCTAGCCTTTCACGTGTCGGCAGCCATCCACAGTCAGCTTATCTAAGAACACTTCAACTGGCCTTGTGCCACAAATGTGCCCCTCCACATGAACTCGATGTTAAAGAAAGAGTTCTAATAACCCACTCTCTCTTTAATCAGCTGATCGAGCGCACATGATCAAATTTACTTTCAATATCTCAGGAGTAACTGCTCCACGGTGCCTGCAGCTACAAAAGGTCAATTAGGGCTGGCTTTCAAGGTTCTTTTGTGGTTTAAGAATGTACAAAACATCATTGGCCTGGCTATGGATTCACACTAATGTGAATTTCCCCCCGCATCCAATTTGCATGTTAGGAGATTGTGACTGGCTCTCTATGGAGCTGGTCCTCTATGGAGCTGGTTCACACATCTCCGGAGCGGCTTTGGTGTGGATTGCACAGGAGTCCTGTGCGTCTTCTGGTCCGTTTCAGGTCCGAATTCAGCCAAAAATTTGGGCTGAAATCGGACCTGAAACGGTAAATGGAGACGCACGTGACCCCTGATGTGAACCGCTCTGTGCTCCAGTCTGAACCTAGCCTGAAAAAATCCATCCAGTCTACAATGTTACATACAGCCAATGAGTTCATAAAACAAATGGAAAGTACACAGAAATATACGGAAATCCTCTTATGCACTTCCAATCACTCAACCACTTTGTTAACACAACATTCCAAGGGAAATATTGTGTCACAGTACCTCACAAAGCAAAGCTTAGCACACACTGTAAGCCCTCAATAAAATGTCAAACTGAACATGAAAAAAGCAGTTGATAACAGTGGATTGTTACACTCCCTCATTACCAGGGTATTCCACTAAAATAGAACAAGCTCAAAAGGAAACCCATTTCATTGATAATGCACTCAAATACTTTGATCTCAGCTTAATGATACTTGTCTAGATACATAGAGACATGCATGGCATGACCTTAATTCCTTATAGTTCTTACTAGACATGGTCTATAAATCATGATTTATAATGGTTAAATCCAAATTATATATCAGCCTGGGATGAGCTGCAGGATAGTCACAATGGAGAGTTTTTTTTACTATGGCTTTGGGTCTTAAAGTGCATCAAAATTGTGAAGTAACAAGTGATTAAATGAAGGAAGCTGACCCCCCAACATTATGCTACAACTAATTATATAAATGCTTGAGCAGGTGCAGATCATTGTCTTAATTCTGAGCATGCTGAATGCAATATACTTAAAAGGATAAGTATGGCCAGGGCTTTTTTGGCTACACTTCTCCTGGGATCACAGGCATGCATTTAGTTCTGCACTCCTGTTTCCCAGCTTCAGCCGACAGTGGGTGAAAGCCCATGACAGAACTGGTTCAGGCCCTACAGAGATCCTGACAATAATGTGGGGATCCGCCCAAATGCCTGACCAGCAGTGCACCGCTTGAGCCAGTCGCTCCCACCCCCAACATGGCCCAGTGCTCCAGTGAGCATTTAAATGGCAGAGCACAGAGCCGACGACTGTCTGCTTACTGAAGACCAAGAACTGAGCAATCAGCGGTCTTCCATTGGTCAGTTCTTGGTGTAGAGTCAGGGGACAGCTGTGGCATCAGATACCTTGCTGCAGCCATCTAGGTTAGTAGATACTGTAGAAGGTTTTTTTTTTGTAAACCTGCACTCCTCTTTTAAACTGTGTTACACATTATAGAATAAACATTACATTTGATAAGATTATTATAGCAAAAGTGAGCAGAGGCGCGAAAGGGAGTTGCACTGAATCTTCCACAAACTGAAAAGCAAGTCAGAGCCTAAAAGGTAACGGAGACAAAAACATGAAGGCCACCTTTTGCAGACTTATTTATAGAACAAGAATTTGCCTATCAAGTGTCCAAATTATGGCTCATTAAGAAAACTAGAATGGATGAGGATGACCGCTCAGCAGCAAGCTACATTAAAAGGCAGCTCTCATATTACTTTACTGACAGGTTATTTTTATATAAATACTGATCCATTCACGGTGACTTTTTCCTATATACTCACAATATTAAAGGACCACCTAGAGAGGTAATCAAAATTATATGAATTTTGGGGAAAGTACAAAGTGTCAGACAAATAATACATTACACAGTTAGATATTTTGCCCTTTTCAGATCTTCAACATAGCCTCTCTGAAATACAGAGGTGCTGCTTGCAGGCGGCGAGGTAAAAGTGGGATATGCAGTCCTCAGAAATCAAAGGTAAAGAGCAGAGGAGAAACTTCAAAACATGCAGGGAATACAGGTAGTTGTGGAAAGAGATGGCCAGCAGACAGGCAGCACCAATGATATGAAAAGAGATTTTTCAAGACAGCTTATATTGGATTGTCAATAATAACTACTGTTTGTATTGCTATTACAGTGCTGATGTTTTAAAATGAACACGTATGTTGTGACCATAGATTTCCTAGAAAACAGTAGTAAACCGCATAAAAGGATAAAAATAAAAATAAATTGGCACCGGACAGTTTAAGTTATAATGTGCTAGTATGCATCGCATACTAACATGTTATGACAGACTTACCTGAAAACGAAGCCCCCTCAGCAGCGCATCGTCACCACTGAAAACACTTCCACCTTCACCCGGTCTTCCTTCTGGGTTCGCGGGCTTCAGCGATATGAATGGCCGAGTCACGGGTATGCCGTTCCTTCAAAGCGCATGCTCCGGTGATATCACCGGCTGCATCTAAAGTAAATATCTCCTAAATGGTGCACGTTTAGGATATATTTACTGTACCCATAGGTAAAAATCATGCAAGGGAGTTTACTCTCATGTAAAAGGCAAAGCCAAGCCAGATAAAAGGCACACTTCACATAAAACTAATATTTAAGTTCTACGAGTATTCTGCACTGCATCTAAGACAGGGACATACTCCATCAGAATTATAATTTCCACCCAACTGTGGCAGACACACAAAGTACTACAAGGAAATATTACCACTGGAGTGTCTGAGATACAGAAGCCATGCAAATCCTCAGTTTCAAACATGAAAACTAATAATACATACAAATATAAATCAGTTGAAGTTAGACTTTACATTATTTTCATTTGTATTACATTGATGACTTACTGAGTGGAAATGTCCATTTGTACGCTCTTGGGGAGTGCTGGTGTTTCTCTCGATGTTTGTCTTTTTCAATGTCTTTTATATGAGGTGATGTGATTCTAGCTGGCGACCTTGTGATCTTTTGAGGCTTGGGGATGTTGATGTGTTTAACTGCAGTACATTTACTTGAGCTATCCAGTGCAGAAAGGTCTTCACTGTCACTGCTTTGGCCTATCAAAAAAATAATAATTATTATAAACTGTTAGAGAAGAACTGTTACACAAGAGCCATCAGCAGTTCTAACCAATAAACGTCAATCCTACCCATGAAACACAAGTTGTTTAAAGTGGAACTTTAGTCAGATAATTAGGTCCTGCTAGATCACTTCAGGCTAGCCACTTTTGCAGGTATAACTATGAAAACATTTTTAATCTGTGTTTATACTGATTAAAATCTCTGCACATGCTCAGTTGCTCCTCATTTTTAGGCACTGCCAAGTTTGTAGAGGCCAATCTGCTGACAGCCTTAAAGCGGAGCTCCACTTAAAAGGGGAAGCTCTGCTTGCCCCCCCCCCTCGCTACCACATTGGGGGGGCAGCGGGTACCTGGCTATACAGGTACCCATTCCCACTTCTGGCTGATCTCGCTGCGGCAAAGTCACCTGGCAGTTCGGCCCCCCTCCTCCTTTCCCGCAGCTGGGCCATTCACAAAGAGCAACGTGCATGCACATAAGAAATGGCGGCGGTAACACCCGAGAGCCGATAGAAAAATGAGCTGGGGTGAAGATACGCTTGATTCGTGGACAGCGAAGTGTCCTAATAGTAAAAGTCAACAGCTACAGTATTGGTTGCTGCTGACTTTTATTTTTTATTCCGAAGAAGCCTGGAGCTTCTCTTTAACCACTTCCATACCGGGCTTATTCTGGCACTCCTCTCCTACATGTAAAAATCATCATATTTTTTTGCTAGAATTTACTCAGCACTACCAAACGTTATATATGTTTATTAGCAGAGACTACAGGGCAGGGATATGCAATTAGCAGACCTCCAGCTGTTGCAGAACTACAACTCCCATGAGGCATAGCAAGACACTGACAGCTACAAGCATGACACCCAGAGGCAGAGGCATGATGGGACTTGTAGTTTTACAACAGCTGGAGGTCCGCTAATTGCATATCCCTGCTCTAGGGAATAAAATGGCAATTGTTGCAACTTTTTACATCACACGGTATTTGCGTAGGAATGTTTCACGAATTAAAAAAAAAAACAAAACAAAAACAGTAAAGTTAGCCCAATTTTTTTGTATATTGTGAAAGATGATGTTACGCCGAGTAAATAGATACCTAACATGTCAAGCTTTAATATTGCAGACGACAGTATGACAAAAAAAAAAAAACAGCCTGCCAGTATGACACAATCACAGGGCAGTCCCAGAACATATGCATGTAGGAACCCAGTTGGAGTTTACAGCAGGGACAAAGGGGATCCCTCTCAGGGAACATTCTGACAGGGGCGCTTTAAAAAATGTTTTCTCTATTGTTTATTTTTTTTTATTTCTACACTTTCTCTTTAAATTTTTTTTTTGATCACTTTTATTCCTATTACAAGGAATGTAATCATCCCCTGTAATAGGAATAGTGCGTGACAGGTCCTCTTTATGGAGAGATCTGGGGTTTATAAGACTCCGGATCTCTCCTCCAGGATGGAAAGACCGAGATAAAATCAAAAAACCACACTGTCTCGGCCTTTCCAGCCACATCCCCGGCAAGGTTTATTACCGCCGGCCCAGACGTGACGTCATAACGTCGCGCCCGGGCCTCTGGTCACCAGAAATCTCTATGATCAACTTCTGGCGGTGACAGATTCGTTCTCCGGCTCGCGAGCCCGGAGATGCATTGCAAGAACAATCAAGTGACTGAACTGCCGCTATGATTGTTCCTACGGTGCACAGAATCGCCGGCCAAAAAAGATGGTATCTGAATGATGCCTGTAGATGATATCCCCACTCAAAGTCAATATGATATCTTTGGGCTGGAAGTGGTTAAGGCAGAATTAAATTCTCCTATCCTTTACAGCCAAGCTGCCATCTGTTTGATCTGCAACTGTCATGGTGCTGCACATGTGATCAGTTGACACCAGCCATTTGATAGGTTGACAGCTTGGTTGAGGACACAAAAAAAAAAATTGACAGTTAGCAATCCCAGCATTTTAGGAATGTAACTTTTTGGAAAACATTAAAATCGATGGGTTTAGTTCAGCTTTAGGATTTACTGTTGTTCTGGGGCTCTGGGCTTAAAGTGGAACTTTAGTCAGAAAATCAAGTCCTGCTAGATGGCTGGCTTCAGGCACGATTTAAAATCCAGTAATAGGCTGTCTCACCCTGTTCTGTACATGCTCAGTTGCTCTCCATTTTTAGGCACTGCTGAGTTTGTAGAGGCCGATCTGCTGACAGCCTTAAAGTAGAATTTATTATTATCATTATACAGGATTTATATAACGCCAACAGTTTACGTAGCGCTTTACAACTTGAGGGTAGACAGTACAAATACAATACACTTTAATACAGTAGGAATCAGAGGGGGCTCCTTAGAGCTTACAATCTAAGAATTAAACCCTTCTATCCTTTACAGCTTCTGTTTGAACTGCAACTGCCATGGTGCTGCACATGCGATCAGTTAGGACACCAGCCATTTGATGGTTTGACAGTTTGGTTGAGAACACAATCAAACTGAGCCTTTGGGCTTCAGCAAAATGGCAGCCTCCAGCAAAAAGAAATTGGAACACTGCTGGAGGCAATTTACAGCACACACCAAGTTTGGTAGCATTTTTTTTAATGTAGAATGTATGTTCCTTGCTAAAGAACATTATTTTTTATCAAGTTGTTATGGGTAAAGTTCCACTTTAAGCAAAATGGCAGCTTCCAGCACGAAGAAACCGTAACAATGCTGGAGGCAATTTACAGCACACACTAAGTTTGGAAGCATAATTATTAATGTGAAACGCAGGTTCCTTGCTAAAGAACATTTTTTAACAAATTGTTATAGGTAAAGTTCGGCTTTAAAGAAAAAAAAAAAAGAAAATAAAAGAGGCCTATGTAGCCATTCCTCGACATGTGATCATCCAGGTGTGTGTAAGCATCATATAAGCTTCTACCCAATTAGATGGCAAGGCCCCTTTCACACTTGTCATGCAACTTTGCAGTCCTAAGTCACACAAGTCGTACCCCATGACTTCAAATGAGTACTATTCATATCTGTGCGACTTCAAAGTAGTCCCTGCACTACTTTGGTCCGACTTTGATGTAACTTGAGGTCCATAGACCTCAAGATTACACAGGCATTGTCAAAGTCGCTGCAAAATCACATCAATCATGCGACTTTCAGGACACAAGTGTGAAAGGGACCTGTATGGTAAAAGTCAAAATTGCCAGTATGTGAGGATTTCAGCAGGACCTTTTTTTTTTTTTTTTTTAAATGGGCTATCTGGGACTTTCCATTGGAGATTCTCTGCCCACTAAACATGCAAACATTTACACAATAGATAATTCAATACTTCAAAACACACAGGATAAGCTGCTCACCTATCCCATTCTTTTCAATTTTCAAAGAAGCACTCAATCGCTTTGGTGTTCGCTTCTGTTTCTTTGCTAGTGTTCCAAGATTACTCTCACTTATCCGCTTATGCCCTGGTGTAAAAAACACAAAACACTTGTAAAAATGCCCTCTCTGATCCTGTATTATAAGTAATCAAAAACGTCATCTCTGGGGCAGGATTTATTTTAGTAACCACTATAGAGTATATTCAGACCTCATACAATGTCCTGATTTACCTGCAAGTTAAAGGAGAACTATAGTTGAAAATAAAACTGTCAGCAAGTAGAGCTTTTTGGGTAAGAGACTTTGGACATCTCTTCTGCCCAGAAAATCTCCTTTACCTACCTGGTAGAATTTACAGTGTATATGCCTGGCATTTGTAAGATGCCTGAAATGAAGTCTAGCGTCCAGAAGATGCAACTCCATTGTGCATTCAGAAAGAAGTACAACCAATAGCTAAAAAAAAAGAACCCCAGTGTGGAAGAATTGTTGGAAAAGATGAACATGGACCTGTCAAGTGCTTGGCAGAAGCAGTCTGGGAGGTAAAAATGTCATTTATACTTGCGACAGTAGGTCAAGAGTTCTGACACCCACATTCAGGTTTAGTTTAGCTTCAAGAAGCCAACAATGCATAACACTGAAAGCTAGCACAGGTTAAAATCACTATTGCATATCTGTAGCGAACCTCAGAAAAAAGACATGAAAATATTACGACACATACCTTTGTCACGCAGCTCTGCTTCTTGTTGTGCTGTCATACTGCAGTTGCTGGAGGTGGTGCTGGCCTCAAAGCCATTTGCTGACTCGCTCTCACAAAGGCCTTCTTGCGATTCTTCAGCTACACTGTCCACTTCAATTGTAATATCGCTCTCGCTCTTTATACTGTGAGACTCATCATGGCTAAGTGCAAGGGGGGAGGCCACAGAGTAGGTATGAGTCTGGACAGCAGGTGGCAGTGTAGGGACAAGTAGTGTCTGTGTGTCAGGCTCTGCTTTCTCTATGGGAATATCCTCTAGCTTGTCTTTTTCATCAAAATCATCCAAATCTACTTCATGGCAAACCAGAGTCTCGGGGCCAATCATAGGCATGGCATCGTCTTGTTCCTCCTTTTGGGACATTCCAGTAATGTCATTCAGTTGCACGTCATAGCCCTCAGTCCTTATGCTCTGTACGTGCTCTAACTCGGCCGTTAAGGAGGGCATTTCATCATTTACATTATGTAACTCTTCCTCCTTAATGGCATCAAAGTTTTCCTGAGTCTCACAAATCTCTGTAGGTTTCTCCTCAGGTGTGATAACAGGCAGCTCCAGATCACACTCTGTTCGAGGCTTTTTCTCTGGAGAGGTTTGCTCCACTGGTTTCCTCTTAAACCCTTTCTTTTCCTTAGTCAGTGGGTCGTTCGGCAGATCCACATCCTTCGGGCTAAGGGGACATTCCTTACTTTGCAGTGTAGCAAATGCAACAAAGTCTAAGGTTTCTGGCTCTTCCCTAGGTTCTACCACAGTATCTTCCTGAGTGGCCGGTGGAGTTTTAAGGTTCTCTGGAGAAGGCTCCTTTGTTTTACTTCTTCTACCCTTAGGCTTTGGCAGGTTTTCTGCATCTTTCTTTATTTCTTCAATTTGTTCTGTTTGCTTCCCGTAAATCTGAACTATTTGCTCGCTCTCTTCCACTTCTTGCTTTAGCGTTTCTGCTGCTGGCTTTATAGGACTGTTTTCCTGCTCCTTTACAGGACAAATGACCTGGGCGGCCTCTGGCTCTGGGATCTTCTCGGGTGGACTCTCTGGTTTTTGCTCAGATTCTTTTTCAACATTCGGCAAAGGCTCCTCTTCTTTCTCAGGCACGGTTTCTGTATTTTCTTCTGACTCGCTTTCAGATGTAGAGGAGTCTGCAATCAGAAAAAAATGCAATTAAAACGAGGAATTGTATTAGGCACTCCTTGCATTTAGACAGACCATACAACACAACCAATGTGCAAAAAGGGGGGGGGGGGGGTGGACACCTCCCTTACAACCCTACTCCACTCCGTGAATCCTCAGTTTTCTGCATTTTTTTCTTGCAGGTTTCAGCAAGCAATGCAGCGTGAACCAAAGAAAGATAGGATGGGTGGCCTGTATCCTGTACTGCAAAATATGGTATTTACAAGCAAATCAAAAATTATTTTATCTTAACTGTACAGTACAGAACACAGGTGACTTATTCATACGTCTGGGATGTCCCCAAGCAATAAATACAGAGGGTAGGCAACAATTGGGCAAACAAAACTGCCCAAAAAACAGTAGTGAAAAGGCACGAGTTCAGAGTGCTGCTTTGAGAACCTTATGACTAAAACATGCATCTGCAGAAGATTGAATATCCAAATAATAAAGTGGTTGTAAATAAAAACAAAAAGAAAAAGTTTTCAACAAACATCTCTATACTTACCTGCTCTGTGCAATAGAATTGCACAGAGCGGCCCCAATCATCCACTTCTCCAGTGCCCCCCTGGCACTCCTGGCTCCTCCTCTCTTGCTGGTGCCCTCCAATAGCAAAAGGGATTCCCATGAGGGCATTCGTAAGGGCTCGAGCCCCACTGCTGAGTCCACTGACAGACAGTTGATTGACAGGAGTTGGAGCCATCCCGCTGCTATCAATCTGCCCAATGAGGAGGGAGACAGCGGCAAGCGCTGGATCGGATCATGCTTAGGCAAGAATAAGGAGGGAGGGGTCATGCAGCAGAAAAGATTTTATGCAGAGAATGCATTAAGGTAAAAAACCTTGAGGCTTTAGAACCACTTTAAAACTTAAGGAGTGTATGAACAGAAGACCAAGTGGTGGCCTTACAGTTGGGCTATAGAAGCTTGGTGCCAAAATGTCCAAGAAACTAACTGATCTGGTGGAATAGGTGTGTTACAGTGGAGAAGGATGTTGATTGATGTTTGAACCCCAAGAAGGGAACAAACAGGGAATCTGGTTGTCTGATGAAGCAGTAGCTTTGAGGTATACTCTAATGGCTGTGACAACATATAGGTAAGGTAGAGACCGTTGCTTTGTACTGCTATCTTTGTGCTCTGCGCCTAAGCATCCAACGTCCTCACTGAGGTGGAATGCTGAAACCACTTTCAAAAGGAAGGATGGACTTGGGGCATAAAACCACCTGGTCATTATGAAGTATCAGAAAAGGCTCTTTACAAGGCCATCAGTTCAGAAACAGGTCTGACAGACATGATCACTACTAAAAATGCTACTTTTCCAGCAAGAACCACCAGCGGCGATATCCTTGATGGGTTCAAAGGCTGGTTTCTGCAAGGAAGCGAGAACCAAATTAAGGTCCCTTTTTTTTAACAAAATTATGTGAAGCTAGAAGCTTTTGAAAGAGGATGGATAAGGCCAATACCTGCTGTTATGGGGGTTACTTATAGCTCAGTTCTGGCTAAGACCTGTTTCCAGATTTACAGAAAGGCCAGAATGTGAGGCACAGAGTAATCTCTGTTACTGAATTGACTGTTCATACCAGGAAAAATTAGATTTCAAGATACAATAATAGATCTTCCCAAAATAAGCTTTTTTTGCTTTAACAAGGTAGGAATCACAGACCGATTGTGTACCAGGTTCTTCTGGGCCAGTTTAGTGTACTGCTTCTCTCTTGTTCGGTTTTGAGAAGCAAGTGAGACAGAATTTGTACAAGAGAGAAGGCATAAATTATACTGAATTGAGACCAGGGGATTTTTAGAGCTACAGGATCCTTGATTCTGGCAGCAGACAGAGGTAAGCTTGTTGTTGATTCAAGAGGCTAGGATGTCCACATCCAGAATCCCCCATTTTTGGCATACCAGACTGAACACATCTGCTTGAAGAGACCATTCCCCTGGGTCCAAGTTACAGTGGCGGAGATGAGCATCCTGCCAACTGTCCACTCCTTGTATGCGGACCACAGAAAATTTAGAGAATCTGGTTTTCTTCTATAGATGATAGCCAGGCTCCTCGTTCCCCCTTGATAGTTGATTAATGCCACCATGGTGGCACTGTCTGATTGCACCTAAATTGGTCATCCATTCAGAAGGGTGGTCTAGTTCTGCAGGGACAACCTAACTGCTCTGACCTCCAGTATGTTGATGGGGAGCTTAGTTTCCTCTCTAAACCATGTTCCTTGAATTGTCAAGGATTGGAACTTTTTCAGTCTTATTGACTTGCATCTGTTGTAAGGACTTTTCAGTGGTAGGGGAGGAAGGACTTCCCTAATGTTAAGGTTGGGGTGGTGATCCACCAAGATAAGGAAGTTCTTGCTTGGCTGGAAAGGAACATGGGTATATTGAAGGAAAGTGCCTGCTTTTTCCTTTACACTAACATGCCAACAGGCCCACAAGTCTGGGATGTCTGTGACCCAGAAAGAAGCAAACTAATAGCCCCCAGCCCCCCACCCCAGGCTTTAGAAGTGAGGATGCCCCTTCATCGTGGCTTTGGTGAAGGCTTTGTGGGGGCTCCGAGGTTTTTGTAATCTTCCTTTTCTTGGTAATCTCTTTGATAAATTGGTAAAAAAGTGCCTCACCAAACAGGCGTCCTCCTTGGTGAGGAGCCCTTTTGCAGGCAGCTTCAGCTGTCCAAGCTTTAAGCCACAAGATTCTGAAAAATGTGACTGAATATTAGAGCCTTTCTAGAGATTTGTCTCACTACATGTTTTAGGGCATCCACACAAAGAAAAACAGAAGAGAAGGCAATTGCTGAAATTGATCTGTAAAAAAGCACAATCCTGTCATGTTGGTTGTTCATTGTCTTAGATTAGTTAGCTGCAGATTGCCGATACTGAAACTGCAGTGAGAGCTGGCTGCAGGGCTGGACCTGCAAGATTAAAGTGGTTGCAGGCTGAAGGCTTTTACCCTAATGCATTCTCTACATTATTGTAAAAAACAAACAAAAAAAACAACTTGTGTTCAGCCCCCCACCCCCCAAATACTCACCTCAGACCGATCTAGATCTGTGCTTGAGAGCAGTGGCACTTCTCTATCGCTCTCCCTCCTCAATGGACTCAGTGAGAGCAGCGGGAGCCTTTGGCTCCTGATTCTGTCAATTAAATCCAGCGACATGGGAGACAGGGGAAGGTCCAAGCAAAACTGTGTGCGTCAATGAACACACAAGAGCACAGCTCGAGATCAAGGCACCATGTGTGCCACCATAAGTAGCAGCTTTATATGGTGGCACAGGGAGAAGAGGAGCCCGGAGTACTGGCAGTGGACCCCAGAAGGAGGATTTGGGCTGCTCTGTGCAAAATCATTGCACAAAGCAAGTACCGTATTTATCGGCGTATAACACGCACTTTTTTCCCCTTAAAACCAGGGGAAAATCGCAGGTGCGTGTTATACGCCGATCCCCTGCGATCCCGACCTGTCACATTTTCAAAATCGCCGACCGCGATTTGAAAATGGCGCCGCCGGCGCCGAAATAGACAGAGCCAGTCCTCGGCTCTTCCCGGCGGCTCTCGTTCATTTTCGGCTCCACTCGTAGTCCCGAGTGGAGCTATCCGAACCTACTCGGCTAGGTTCGGATAGCTCCGCTCGGGACTACGAGTGGAGCCGAAAGTGAACGACAGCCGCCGGAAAGAGCCGAGGACCGGCTCTGTGTATTTCGGCGCCATTTTCAAATCGCGATCTGCGATTTTGAAGCCCAGAATGGCTGGGATCACTGGGGCAAGGCTGCACTGGGGAAGGCTGCACTGGGGAAGGCTGCAATGGGGAAGGCTGCACTGGGGAAGGCTGCACTGGGGAAGGCTGCACTGACATGGCTGCACTGACATGGCTGCAATGATGGGCGTTTAAATGTAAGTTTTTTTTCCCTTCAACTTCCCTCCTAAAAGTTTTTTTTTCCTTAAAATTCCCTCCTAAAAATTGGGGTGCGTGTTATACGCCGGTGCGTGTAATACACACTTTACAATTACTTTAAAGAGAGCCTTTAGGAATGTTTCAAACTATCTGCAGAATCTTTAAAAAAAAAAAGGAACATCTTCAATAGGTATAGTGTAATATTTGTTTAAGACAGAGATGGCAGGATCAACTACAGGAAAAGCCCACTTCTTTGCAAACTCTTTTCTCACTGGATATTGTTCTGCAAACATTAAGGGGAGAGTGCCTTTCAGGAATGACCAAATTGTTGTAGACTGCACATTTTATCTATTCATGAACAGGAAAGGTTTTGTAGGCCTCTGTACCCAATGGGGCATGGTGAGATGGAGTCAGAATGTAAAATTTCAAGGCTTTTGCAGACAGAGGCAGCCACGAGTTTTTCAAAGTTAGCAAGCATGATAAAAATAATTTTCCAAAGAAAAAAAAAAAAAAAGTTAGCAAGCATGCTATATGAAGCTCCCTCTTCAACATACAGACATCGGAAGTAGAAAAATCTTAAAAGAGGAGCTCCAAGCTCCTTCAGAAAAAAATAAAATTCAGTAGCTACAAATGCTCTAGCTGTATACTGTAGCTTCTGATTTTTAATATTAGGGCACTTTCCTGTCCAGGGTTCCAGCAAAGTCAGCACTGAGCCATTTTTACACTCGGCTATTGGGTGCTGCGCCGCCATCTCCACTTAGGCCCCTTTCACACTGGAGCGGTAGGGGGCGTCGGAGGTAAAACAGCGCTATTTTTAGCGCTGTTTTACAGCAGTATTCGGCCGCTAGCGGTGCGGTTTTAACCCTCCGCTGGCGGCCGAAAAAGGGTTAAAACCACTCGTATAGCGTGGCTATAGCCACGGTATAGCTGCGCTGTCCCATTGATTTCAATGGGCAGGAGCGGTGAATACACCACTCCTTCACCGCTCCAAAGATGCGGCTTGCAGGAGATTTTTTTTCTTATCCTGCCAGCGCACCGCTTCAGTGTGAAAGCATTCGGGCTTTCACACTGAACAAAGAGCGGAGGCTGTTTAGGGGCGGTTTGCAGGTGGTATTTTTAGCGCAATAACGCCTGCAAACCGCCCCAGTGTGAAAGGGGCCTAAGGGAAACTGGCAGTACTGCGCATACGCTAAGTGAGCTACGCTCTGTGAATAGAACGGCTGCGGGGGGGAGGAGGAGGGGGGCAGTGGCAAGCTCAGCTGGAAGTGGGAGCGGGTACCTGTCAAAACCAGGTACCTGCTCCCCCCCAAAAAAATGTGCCAAAATGTGGCAGCAGGGGGAGGCAGGCAAGCAGAGCTTCCCCTTTTGGGTCTAGCTCAGCTTTAAGGAACTTCCTCTAATACTGACTCAATATCTTCAGTCCCTTCTGCGTCTGTGTTCTCCAGGACAAGCTCATCAGGATCTGACTTGGGTAAAGAAACAGAAGTAGGAGGAGGTGTGGCATTTATGAGCCCTGGACAAATGTGGCTGTATTAAGGCCATAATCTGTCCAATGAATTGTGACAAAGATGTAGAAAATTCTGCTTCTGTCAGGCAGGCCACATATTGTGTGCCTAAAAAAGAATCTAAAGCAGACATCAGTTTTTGAACTGGGTCCTGCTCCGGACCATGCATGGAACACATAATCACTCTGATGTCGAGTGCTGTGCAGGTTTTCGGCAGAGAGAAAGTTTGTCTGCGATTTTGAATATGGTCCCATTCACCTGGTCTTATCTACAGAAGTAGTCTTCTGGGGGGGGGGTACTGACGGAGTAGAGTGCGGGTAATAGGATAAGCATGTTCAGAAGGTGTACCCAGGTGCAGATTGTCCTGTAACAAAGCCTTGTGCAGAATAGGTGGGAGGAAGCACCTGAGTACCTTACAACTTAAAGTGTACAACCAGTGGTTCCGAGTGGTTTAAATTTTAGCACCAACTTAAAAAAGTTTGCATTGTGAATTTATCACATTCCAAACACAGCTCTGTTTTTACAGTAATGGTCAGAGATACAGGATGACCCTATCTTAACTGTCCTCAACATTGGTCTGTAAATAAAGTCCAGGCTTAGCCTGTCACTATGGGCATATCCTATCACAGTGTTTGCAGTGTTAAGCAAAGAACACTCCATAGGATACCGAAAGCCTGCATTTTATGAACAGGCAGGTACAGTATGGAATAAACACAGACTGTATATTGAGAGTGGACAGAGCTCTCAATATAATTGGACCCCTTAGTATTACTGGGGTCTTATGCCACCTCTAATAAATGATATAAAGTGGGAGTAAACTCCCATACATGAATTTTACCTATAGGTAAGCCTGTAATAAGACTTACCTGAAGGTACTGTAAACATCTCCTAAACGTGCACTGTATAAGAGGTATCTACTATACATGCAGCTGGTGACAGCACAGATGCATGCGCTTTGAAGGAACGGCCGCCCGGGACGTTCCTTCACAGTCCTGTGCTGTAAATGGCAGAGTGACGTCATCACGGCTCCAGCAACTCACACAACCAGAGTATGTGAACCCGGAAGAAAGACCAGGTGAAGATGAAAGACCTGGCAGCGATGACGCTCGCCACTGGAAGGGCTTCATTCTAAGGCAAGTTTCACATAATGTGCTAGTGTGCGATGCATACTAGCACATTATAAAACTTTGCCTTGCTGGTTAAAAGATATAAATAAATTTCTGGCGTCACTACCACTTTAATGGCAGGAACCCAGTGCCATTTCATTGGGATAATGTATTTACTCACCATTAGAGCATCTATCCGAGTCGTACATTCCAGAACTCCTCCTCGTTCTCCGCCGAACTGTTACTAAAGTTTACAAAGCATTAGTATTAGTCTTTACAATATTACTTTTTTGTGTTATAGATCCCCAAGGGATAAAACTCAAAAATAACCCTAGTCTAGATCAACACTTCTGCTGCCACTTTGGATAAGCCAACATTGCAAACTGCTATACCCAAAGTGGAACTCCATGCAAACAGCTAAACATGCATTTAAACACAAACTGTATGCTTGCAGTTTTACCTGCAAAAGGTTTTGCTCACACTGAACAACCTGCCACACTGAACAACAAGACTGAACAAAATTATATATCCTTTGGCAGGTAAAAAGAAAAAAATTGCAAATATGTATTGCAATAGTATTTTATTAATGGCTATTATTTTTACTATAAAAATAAAATTGGACAGTTTGTTGACTATAGAGATTTTTTTTTCTTTAGAGCGATAAAGAAGTCAGAGCTGGATGCATGGTTTCCGATATAGAGCTTTTTTTGTAATAACCAACGTACTATACATTCAAGAATTCCCCCTGAGGAAGCTACGACATTTCCCGGTATCGACACATGTTGGGGAGGGGACAGGACGGTTTATGGGACAGTGAAGTGTTCTCAGAGCGGGAGAGGACACATCAGTACAGCGCCTTTATATATGTTTGGCTTGATACAGTGTGGTGCGCTCATAGCACCTATTAAATGTGAGTACCCTAATATAGGGAATACTGTAATTTTAAATAAAACTTTTAAAACAGTAATACACTATCCAGTTTCCTCTGTTTTCCATGTAAATATTGCTGCAAGCAACAATCCAAGGATCTAAATGCTGACCATAAACCCAGAGGTGATTTAAAAGCGTGTTTTGACTGAGCTTAGGTGCAAGGTCACACGCTCTAAGGTGAGCGCATACACCAATGGGGGAGCACAAGAGTGGACACGAGCACCGTTATATCATCTGTTTTATCATCTGTTTTATCATCTGCAATGAGCACCAGTAGAATGGAGTAGTTATGAATAAACTTTATGTAGCAATTTTATGGACACAGATTAATGCATGAATTAGTTTGGCACAAGAGCACTTTAACCCTTTCATGACTAAGCCTATTTTTGAAATTTGGTGTTTACAAGTTAAAATCCATATTTTTTGCTAGAAAATTACTTAGAACCCCCAAATATTATATAGCAGAGAATCTAGAGAATAAAATGGAGATTGTTGCAATATTTTATATCACACGGTATTTGTGCAGCAGTGTTTTAAACGCAAATTTTTGGAAAAGGGACATTTCCATGAATTTTAAAAAATCCAAACCGTAAAGTTACCCCAATTTTTTTTGCATAATGTGAAAGATGATGTTACGCCGAGTAAATAGATACCAAACATGTCACGCTTTATAATTGCACGCACTCGTGGAATGGCGACAAACTATGGTAGCTATGAATTTCCATAGGCGACGCTTTAAATTTTTTTTTACGGTTACCAGGTTAGAGTTACAGAGGAGGTCTAGGGCTAGAATTATTGCTCTCGCTCTGATGATCGCGGCGATACCTCACATGTGTGATTTGAACACCGTTTACATATGCGTGCACGACTTCCGTATGCGTTTTCTTCGCTGCGCGAGCTCGCGGGGACGGGGGCGCTTTAAAAAGTTTTTTTTTTAGTTTTTTTAATTTATTTTTATACTTCTAAATTGTGTTTAAAAAAATGTTTTTTTTTTTTTACTTTTATTGCTGTCACAAGGAATGTAAACATCCCTTGTGACAGTAATAGGTGGTGACAGGTACTCTTTATGGAGGGATGGGGGTGTCTAAAAGACCCCCCATCCCTCCTTTACACTTCAAAGTATTCAGATCGCCGAAAATGGCGATTCTGAATACTGTGTACTTTTTTAAATTCGGCGCCATTGGCAGCCGAGTAAACGGGAAGTGACGTCATGACGTCGCTTCCGCGTTTACATTGAGAAGGCTGGAACGAAGCCGCCGACAGCTTCGTTCCAGCCCGCCCACAGCCGCCGGAGGCACCCGATTGGACACCTGGCCTCCCGATCGCACAGGAGGCCCGGTAAGAGCGACGGGAGGGGGGGATGCTTTTAGCCACATCGGTTGTTATACATGGATAGCCGATCGCCCGCTCGAAAACAACGGTACCGGGATGATGCCTGCAGCTGCAGGCATCATCCCAGTATAACCCTGGAAAGCATATCTGCGTATGGTCGGCGGGAAGGGGTTAAACATGGTTCACTTTATTTCTATATTGATTATTGTATATTGATGCACTTTTATATAGGATTTAAATGTGAAGTAAATTACAGGTTGTCACTGCAATTATCGCACAGGGTTGCAAATTTCTCTATTGCATGTGAATGCTACATGTGTATATAGAGGTGTGTATGCTACATAGGTTGTCATTGGGAGGATCGCATAGGATTGCAAATTTTAATTGTTCACGATCGCAACTTATAAATTGCATAAGATTGCATTATTATGTTCACTAAATTTTTTATAAAGGAATAGAATATCTCACCACCACTATTTAACTGCTTCCAATAATATTATTATTTAGTACGGTTACCGTATGATTACATTTGGATAGCGCAGCATTTTATTGGTATAAAACTTTTGGGCACGTGCATATGGGACGTGATCAATGCTAGTAGCTGTCCTTTAATCATCTCTAATTATCATTTGGATTTTCACATGGTAGCTTGCAAGATTCTGTTCGTTTTTTAGAATACAAACCAGACACTTATATGATTCTAAAAGTACTAAGGGTCAGTCTGCCTTGAAGTAAAATATCTTGTATCGTAAAATAAACATCACAGTTTGAATCCTTTTTGGGATAGTAACAGCAGTGGGTCTGTGTGTGGTTTTCTCTGGGTGCTCTAGTTTCCTCCCACAATCCAAAAAACAAACTGGCAGGTTAATTTGCTTCTTCCTAAAATTTACCCCAGTGTTTATGCAAGTAACAGGAATGTTAGATTATAAACTTTCAATTACCTTCCAATCCATTTGACAAGGAGGAATTGTCAAGCGTGTTATTCTTTGTGTTTGCGCCAGATGCCTTGCCTTCACTATTCGGAGTCTTAGGAACAGCACAAGTCACATTAGATTGAAGCTGTGACTTTAAAGGAGGACGGCCTCGTCCCTTTGCTTTTTGCTTTTCCTCCTCTTTCTTTTCATCCTTGTCATTTTCATCTTTGTTCTAAACGGTGTAACAAATAATGGTCAAAATGAAGCAGTAAAGTGATGCAGTACATATTACTATGCAAATACATGCAGAGGTCACAAATTATCTGTCTGGAACTATTGTTCTTCATCCTAGCACTGCTTTTGGTACAAGAGGTCACTTTGCTCTTAATCTTCTGAACAAAAGCATCCTGGTTTTCTGAACACCTTAATGCAAACTTGTGATTCTGCAGGCCAGGGATTCGCAACGTTTCCATAACAGTATATGTGCAGTTTAATTTTGCTCTGGTATCAGCATACAGAAAGTAATATTCACTTCTCAGTCGTCATTGCAATCTACAAGAAGCATTAGAGAGGCAGTCATAATGCCCATGCAGGACAAAGCAACAGTGTCTCTGCAAAGCACAGGCCCCCATATAGGCACCCCACCTGTGCTCCCTCACAGCTTCTTGCTCCTCTGCAGCCACCGAGAAAAGCCGCTACTTCCGAGTATGGGGAAACATGTGCTATGCTTTCCTGTGGCAGTGCCCAGACCCAATAACCAATCACTAGGCCTGAACACGGTCACGAATGGATTAGTGATGTCACTGTTCATTCATGTTGCTGACACATCTGATTTCAGTACCAACTGTGAAGGAGCCCTTTGGGAGGGAAAGCGAGTGCTTTGAGAGAGGCAAGATAAGTATATGAGGGTAAGAGGATGTCCTTAGAGGAAACACGGTTACTTTGCCCTTTGAGGTGATAGTATCTCCTAATGCAGGGCTTCACAAATTTGCTTTGAATCTAGAAGCCAGCTAAAAAAAAAAGTTAGGAGACAGTTTTTTTTTTACCTTTTGCCTACTGGTTACTTTCACCCCCTTCCCATCCAGACCAATTTTCAGCGCTGTCATAATTTGAAAGGCAATCGCGCCGTCATGCAACACTGTACCCAAATGAAAATTTTCAATTTTTGTGAGACAGATAGAGCTTTCTTCTGGTGGTATTTGATCACTACTGGGGTTTTTACTTTTTATTAGGCACAGCAATACAAGAGCGAAACATTTTGAGAAAAAAAAAAAAAAAAAAAAAAAAAACCCCTCAAAAACAAAAAACAAACACACCTTTCTTAAATTCTGTTATAAAAGTTTGCAAATAAGGAATTCTTCACTAATGTGCGGGGATGAGGCTGCCCTGATACGCCCACTCATGAGGCAGGATTGATGGGCACTGATAGGTGGCCACACTGGCTGTCCAGGGGGTAGAGGGCTCTCCTGCTGGCCAGACCTGACTCCGAGCCCACCCAGGCTAGAACCATAGTGCCCGGGGAGGGATCCCGCCGGTTCCTGGTCTAGAGAGTCTCCCCGGACAGCTCGAGCTAGATGCACACCCAGTGGGAGGGAGGAGAGAGCCGCACAGGAACACTTCTTGCCTAGGGCTCCAATCCACCAGTCAGCTTCGCTCCTCCCCCAACCTTCCTTTCCTACTACCTTAACAGCCCCTCGTCTGCGCTAACCTTACCTTCACAGTCCTGCCCCTCTCCTCCTTTAACCTGGCTTCACAGTGCTGCCTCTCCCCACCCCCGGCATCAGAAAGCAAACTTTCCTGCCGCCCGCCCGGCAATTGTGCGCCCCGCTGCTCCCCCTATGCTAGGCACTGGGGCAGACAACAGCCCAGGTGCCAGGCTGCATTTCCTAGTTGCAATGGCGACCTGGCACCTGGGGTTTGTCGAGCCCTGTCCTAATGCAAAGAGATGTAGATTTAGATGGTAGTTGCACAACATAGAACAATACTGCAGGCTAAAAACCTGCGTTTGGTAGGAAAGCAAGATATCATTTAAAGATGCAGTGAACTGGAGTCACACTACACTGAGTGTACTCTGAAAAGTGACAACAGCTATGTTACTTTCATATCTTTTTGAGTTTAATGGTTTATTAAAAATTTCCTGGATTTGCTCCCAATATACAAAAAAGAATATAAAAAAGGTTACACACAAACTGCAAGCAGATTCACATCTTTATCCATAGAGCACTGAAAAAAACTCCAGCTATCAGTATTTATCCAGCCACACAACAACGAACATAACTGAAATATTCATAGTTACTTTTGTTCTTTTCTTTTGTTTTCTTTTCGAACCAACTTTCTCTGAAGGCCAGATGATCCTGTCAGCTTTAACCCATTCATCATATCTGTAAAAGAATAAAATTGTGTATTGCAACAGCACAAAAAAAAACCAAACTCAGATTATCATTCCATAAATATCATCTTACCTGTCTGTTATAGCATCGGTTATAAGTTCAGATTTACAGAAACCCCTCTTTACAAACTAAATTTTCAGGCAAAAGGGCCACGAGCAGTAGAGGGTGGAATGGCTATGGATGGACTTCTGCCTGCCTGCATGTAGACTTATGATTTCCTTCCAGGTCCTGCACCAAAGTTTTAAAATCTAGCAAGCTCAAATATGGAAAAATCCAGTGGGTGCACGCGAGCGATGTGACCAATGTGTCCACCGCAATGTCGTAGTCACAATAAAAATAAATAAAACGGCAGATCGCCGCCATTACTAATAAAAAATTTATAAAAATGCCATAAATCTATCCCCTATTTTGTAGACGCTTTAACTTTTGCACAAACCAATCAATATACGCTTATTGTGATTTGTTTTACCAAAAATATGTAGAAGAATACATATCGGCCTAAACTGAGGAAGAAATTTGTTTTTTTTAGATTTTTTGGGGGATATTTATTATAGCAAAAAGTAAAAAATATTGCTTTTTTTTTTTTTTTCAAAATTGTCACTCTTTGTTTATAGCGCAAAAAATAAAAACCGAAGAGGAGATAAAATACCACCAAAAGAAAGCTCTATTTGTGGGAAAAAAAGGACGTCAATTTTATTTGGATGCAACGTCGCACGACCGCGCAATTATCAGTTAAAGCGACACAGTGCCGTATCACAAAAAGTGCTCTGGTCAGGAAGGAGGTAAATCCTTCTGGGGCTGAAGTAGTTAAAGACACTTATTGCTGTTTATGTTAATGTGCATTATTGTTTGAGGTCATTTTTTTTAGATTCAGATGACACATAGTTTTATATGGTGAATGCATTGAGATATGTTGTGATATATCACACTTTGAGTAACTGGGGTTTGTTATGTTATCACTAAGTTAAGGTGACAGATTCATCATTTCAAATTTGTTTATTTTAGAGGTAGGGAGTATTATAGATTTTAGTGTTATACCATTTTTTATTCAATACTTGAACAAAATACTTTATACTTGGAGGGGGGGGGGGGGCATATGTGTTGCTGGACCTCATTAGAACTGTCCGTGGAAGTAAAGTGGAAAAAAGAGGTTCAGGAGGATGTTACAAGGAGGCAGAAAACAAAGTAAGAAACTATTTCAAGAAAAGATTCATGAGGTAGTGAACGTGTATGGATTATTTTTTTAAAATAAGGATATTGTTTAGCGTCACCAAGTCCTCTACAACCATGGCCAAAAGCTTTGAGAATGACAAAGTCTGCTGCTTCAGTGTTTTTAGATCTTTTGTCAGCTGTCACTATGGTATACTGAAGTATAATTATAAGGATTTCATAAGTGTCAAAAGCTTTTATTGGCAACTACATTAAAGTGATACTAAAGTCTCTTTTCTTTCTTTACAAATAACAGGTTATACGTTCCAGCCTGGTGCAGTGGTTTTGCATAAAGCAGCCCACATCCTTCTCTTCTCGGGTCCCTCTCTGGTGCTCCTGGCCCTTTCCTCCTGTTGGGTGCCCCCATAGCAAGCTGCTTGTTGCGGGTGCACTCGAGCCGAAGCTCCATGTATCGATTCAGAAACACAGAGCCGTGGCTCGTCCACGCCCCCCTTCTCTCCTCATTGGCTCACTGACTTTGACTGACAGCAGTGGGAGCCAATGGCACCGCGCTGCTGTCTCAGCCAATGGGGGGGGGGGGGGGGGGGGGAGTCCCAGACAACTGTGTCTGTTGCGCAACATCGCTGGATCTAGATGGACCTCAGGTAAGTATTGGGGGGCTGCTGCAAACAGAAGATTTTTTTATCTTGATGCATAAAATGCATTAAGATAAAAAAAAACTCCTGCCTTTACAACCATTTTAAGTTTATGCAAGGAGTCAATATTTGCAGTGTTGACCCTTCTTTTTCAACACCTCTGCAATTTGCCCTGGCATGCTGTCAGTCAACTTCTGGGCCAAATCCTGACTCATGGCAGCCCATTCTTGCATAATTAATGCTTGGAGTTTGTCAGAATTTATAGGGTTTTTGTTCACCCGCCTCTTGAGGATTGACCACAAGTTCTCAATGGGATTAAGGTCTTGGTAGTTTCCGTGCCATGGACCCAAAATTTTCAATGTTTTGTTCTCCAAGCCCCTTAGTTATCACTTTTATCCTTGTGGCAAGGTGCTCCATGATGCTGGAAAAAGCATTGTTCATCACCAGACTGTTCTTGGATGGTTGGGAGAAGTTGCTCTCGGAGGATGTTTTTGTACCATTCTTTATTCATGGCTGTGTTCTTAGCAAAATTGTGAGCAAGCCCACTCCCTTGGCTGAGGGGCAACCCCACACATAAATGGTCTCAGAATGCTTAACTGTTGGCATGACACAGGACTGATGGTAGTGCTCACCTTTTCTTCTCCAGACAAGGTTTTTTCCAGGATGCCCCAAACAATCAGAAAGGGTATTCAGAGAAAATGACTTTACCCCAGTCCTTAGCAGTTCAATCGCTGTACCTTTTGCAGAATATCAGTCTTTCCCTGATGTTTTCCCTGGAGAGAAGTGGCTTCTTTGCTGTCCTCCTTGACACCAGGCCATTCTCCAAAATTCTTCACCTCACTGTGTGTGCCGAAGCACTCACACCTGCCTGCTGCCATTCCTGAGCAAGCTCTGCACTGGTGATGCCCCGATCCAGCAGCTGAATCAACTGTAGAAGATGGTCCTGGCTCTTGCTGGACTTTGACTGCCCCAAAGCCTTCTTCACAGCAATTGAAGTTTTTGATGATTCGATAAATGGTTGATTTAGGTACAACCTTATTAGCAGCAATATCCTTGCCTGTGAATCCCTTTTTTGTGCAAAGCAAGGATGGCTGCACGTGTTTCCTTGCAGGTAACCATGGTTAACAGAGGAAGAACAATTATTTCAAGCACCAACCTCCTTTTAACCACTTACAGACCGGAAGATTTTTCCCCTTAATGACCAGGCCATTTTTTGCGATACGGCACTGCGTCACTTTAACTGACAATTGCGCGGTCGTGCGACGCTGTACAGAAACAAAATTAACGTCCTTTTTCCCCCACAAATAGAGCTTTTTTTTGGTGGCATTTGATCACATCTGAGCTTTTTTATTTTTTTGCACTATAAACAAAAAAAGCTACATTTTGAAAAAAAAATATATTTTTAACTTTTTGCTATAATAAATATCCCCCCCAAAAGAGTAAAAAAAATAAATTAAAAAAAAGGTCTATCAGTTTAGGCCAATATGTATTCTACCTATTTAAAAAAAAAAAAAAAAAATAGGAGTATATTGATTGGTTTACGCAAAAGTTAAAGCATCTACAAAATAGGGGATACATTTATGGCATTTTTATTATTATTTTTTTTACTAGTAATGACGGTAATCTGCAATTTTTAGCGGGACTGCGAGATTACAGTGGACAGATCGGACACTTTTTTGGGACCATTGACATTTATACAGCGATCAGAGCTAAAAATAGGCACTGATTACTGTATAAATGTCACTGGCAGGAAAAGTGTTAACATTAAGGGGAGATCAAGGGGTGAAGTGTACTCCCTGGGAGTGTTTCGAACTGTATGGGGGCTGAGCTGACTGGAGGAGGAGAGAGATTGCAGTTCCTAATCACTAGGAACAGCAGATCTCTCTCTCTAACTCCCATGTTAGAATGGGGATATGCCCATTTACATTGACAGATTCCCGTTCTGGCTCTCATTCACGTGATCGCAGGTGGCCGGTGGACATCGCAGCCGCCGGTAATGCGCCCGCCATGCGCGCCTGCTACAGCTCCTTAAAAAGGAGCCGATGCACACCTACAGCAATTTGCGGTACGTGCCAACCTGCCGCCGTATAACGACTGCGGCTGGTCGGCAAATGGTTAAAGCTTCCAGTCTGTTATTCTAACTTAATCGGCATTACAGAGTGATTTCCAGCCTTGTCCTCCTCAACATTGACACCTGTGTTAACAAGAGAATCACTGACATGTCAGCTGGTCCTTTTGTGGCAGGGCTGAAGTGCAGTGGAAAGGTTTCTTTTGGGATTAAAGCAAAGTTCCACCTAAAAGTGGCATTTCTGTTTTAAAGGGGTTGTAAACCCTCATGTTTTTTCACCTTAATGCATCCTATGAAAAAAAAAACTCTTGCAGTTACCGGCCCCCCAGCCACCCCCATCCCCGTTTTACTTACCCGAGTCCCGTAATTCCCACGCCAGAGATGCGCTGTCCCGGCTCTTGATTGGCTAGATGGATAGTAGCGCAGCCATTGGCTCCCGCTGCTGTCAATCAAATCCAATGACGAGTCCGGCATTCGTGTCTATGGACGCTGAATGCTGGACTCAGGAGAGCGCCCGCAAGGTAACCCCCCCCCCGGGAGAGCGCTTCTCCTAGGGCAGTGGTTCTCAACTCCAGTCCTCAGGACCCACTAACAGGCCAGGTTTGCAAGATAACTGAAATACATCACATCACAGGTGATATAATTTGCTGCTCAGTGATTGCAGTATTCTAGTCTTCATCTCCCCAAGGTAATACTTAAAATCTGGCCTGTTAGTGGGCCCTGAGGAGCCGCCTGGGAAATGTCACAGGTCCCAGAAGATTGCCCAGCCATTCAAGACGTGCAGTGCACACCCGGCCGTGAAGCCACAAGCTGTCACAGTAGGGTGCCCACACTAGTGATGCTGGCGCTGGGGAGAAAACCAAGGCTTCAGGTGGCCGCATTGCTGGACTGTGGGACTGTGGGACAGGGGAGTGTGTGTTTATTAAAAGTCAGCAGCTATGCTTTTTGAAGCTGCTGACTTTTAATAAAACCCATAAATGGCTGGAACTCCTCTTTAAGTTCATTTTCATAGCAAAGAGGGACTTTGCAATTAATGGCAATTCATCTGATGACTCTTCATAACATTCTGGAGTAGATGCAAATTGCCATCATAAAAACGGAGGCAGCAGACTTTGTGAAAATTTATGTGCAATTCCTAAAACTTTTGGCTAGGGCAGTAAAGGTATCAACACCTGGAGCTTGCTTTCAGGAGGAGATGAGAGCACTTCGATAACCCAATCAGCTGATTTTTTCATTCTCCAATCAGCAGACGAGGGAGGTAACCAAGGAGGCATACCTTTGGCAGGAATATTTCCCACCATCACCCATCAACTGTGTGAAAATCATTAGTTAAATTTCAGGTGGGAAGGGGATCTGTGAAAATGGATGATGCTTGAAACAATAGTAGTAAGGTAGGCCATGTGGAAAATAAAAATTAAAACCTTGAAATGAGGACTTCTGCCTGAAATTTCACTCTAAAGAGCTACATATAAGTTAGTGCTTTATGTTTGGTTTAAAGTAATAAGGGAGATGATCACAAGCAGCCCAAACACTTCTAGTCTGACATGGCTGCTTTGAAGAATTTCATAAATTGAATCCAAGAATAATCTGACAATATCTGCATGACTTACAGTTATACACAATTCTAGCATCATGCTCCCCTTTATATACAGGCATATAAACTCAGCTTCATGCCAACTTACCTTACATTCCAGCCATAGTAGTGCACCAGGTATAACAACTCTCCACTATCTACCTCTGTGCTTTTAATATTGGCTTCGTAGATTTTCTGGGTTTTCCCTCGTCCGTATTTAACTTTTACTTTGGTGCCTGCCAGACGGTCTTTTTCTTCAGAATCCTCGTCCTCTTCACTGTCTCCTTTATGCTCCATTTCATCTCTTCTGCACATTGAAAATATCATACTGTTAAAACTCAATGTAGATCCCAAAAATGAACTTCTCTTATTTGCTGTCTTTTGGTCTGTACCATTGGAAGAATTTTGTTATATCTGCTTGATAAAAACCTGTTGATGTTATTAGAAATTCAGAGCGGTCCTCAGTCCTACGTATACTTTCTGTGTTGTCTCAATTTCAGTGTTTCTCAACCTTTTTTGAGTCACGGCACCATTTACTATTTTCAGTCTCCAGGCACCCCAGTCCAAAAACCAGTCTCGCCAGCTCAGAAAAGCAGTTCTGATTGTACAGTGTGTAGGGGTCGGGAGTAAGGCCTCCTTCACATAAGTGTTGCTATTGTGTAAATTCACCTTAAAAGTGTAAATCTGTAAAGGTGACCTAACAACCCCCCCCCCTCCTCCTCCACGCGCCGATCCTCACTGTACTTCCCTGCCATGATCCAGAGTTGAGAAAGGCTGATCTATTTAGCCCTCCAAGTTCATATCTTGGGGTACAGAATTATTAGCCTCAGTGTGGTAGAGATATAATAGTGGGAGCAATTGAATAGTTTAGCAAAAGACACTGAGCAGGGCTGAAAAAACAATCCTGTGTGTTATAAGCCTATAACAAGACTTAAGAGCTGAATGCATTTCAAGACGATCAAAAGGTATTTTTATGTAAATGCAGGCAGAGCTGCACGATTCTGGCTAAAATGAGAATCACAATTTTTTTGCTTAGAATAAAGATCACGATCCTCGCAGTATAACATCTTTCACATTATACAAAAAAAAAAAAAAATTGGGCTAACTTTACGGTTTAGTTTTTTTCTTTTTTTAAATTCATTAAAATGTTTGTTTGTTTTTTAAATTGCATTTGAAAAACCGCTGCGCAAATACGGTGTGACATAAAATATTGCAACATTTTTATTCTCTAGTGTCTCTGCTAAAAAAAAAAATATATATATCATGTTTGTTCCAAGTAATTTTCTAGCAGAAAATAATTATTTTTACTTGTAAGCAACAAATGTCAGAAAAGGTTTGGTCTTTAAATGGTTAAACTTCCTTCATTTACATGCTGGAGTTTTTTCCTTTGATAACGAAAAGATACTTTGTTTCAGGCTGCCTGGATTGTATTTTTTTTCCAGCTGCAGAACTCTCTGCACTTGTTAGAAAGAATCACAACATGCTCTTTTGAAGATCGGGAAGGAAAAAGATTGCAATTTCGATTCTTAAATGATTAATCGTGCAGCTCTACTTGCAGGGTCTATTTTTTGCCATGACCTATACTGCTGGTGTACTTTGGTATGACAAGGTAAGTTGCACAACTGATATACGCAAATGTTCAATGCCAAGATTAAATTATTTTTTTTACGCCCTGTTAATCATTACACAGTGATAAAGAGTTAAAATGAAATGCAATTCACTCTTTGGAGCAAGACCACAATATGCCCTTTGCTCAGAAATCCAAGTAGAGTGTCTGTGGTGTACAGCCTCTAGATGGAAATCTTCTAAAACTGGATAGAAAATGAAATAATGCATCAGATCAGACTACACAGGTTTTCCCTTCCCTGCAGTGTTTATACATGGGGAACACTGCAGTAATCACACTGGCATGGCAAGACCTGCAATATTCACCAGCAGGAACCCTCCCTATTGAGTGCTGTAGTTTCCTGTTGGCAGATGCTTTGGCAAATGCTCTCATTTCCCTGGACACACAGGAAAAGCCTACAGGAATGGAAATATCTTAGAAACAAGTCCCTAATGTGAATAAAGACTTCAGATCAGTGGGAAGGCCTCCAACTACTAAGATGTCAAGAATAGGGATAATTTATTTTCCATAGTCCAGCCCACATGGACTTAATAGGACCTTAATAGTAAGTAAACAATTAGTTCCATTAGAACAATATGATGATTTTCACAAACATTCTCTGTTTGACATTTTGATCATTATATGCAAATAGTGTTTTTATGTATGTCGGGTTACCAAGGTTTTGGGCAAAAAAATAAATACATTTTTGAGCAATTACACTAAACAGATCACAAAATACATCTAAACAAAACAAGGTATATCTGAAGCAAAAACCTTTTTTTGTCCCAAATAAAAAGTAGAGACTGGTTAACACCAGTCAGGTTTTTCTTTTGTCTGTATCCCAGTGGGGACAGTTTTAAATTAAATGGCTGTCATTCTTGCTCTTCTGGGGGGATTTTACTTCATGTTCCGTTGTGCAGACAATACTAGAAGGTTGGAGAAATCCTGTTCTAGACAGTTGTGCATGCAAAAAGTACTCCCACTGAAAGTTCTTCTCACTATGCCTGCTTTGGTGGCAACTAAAAATGTTGGATGGCCTTCACAGTCTAAAGAAATAAAAAAAAAAAAAAAAAAGGTCCAGAAACAAGGATGGAATGCCCACTGCACACCATACAGGCTGGCCCACATCAATTATGCTGGGTGCTGCAGTAAATGTGTGGGACATTTTCACCAATACACTCCTTACTAATGAAAGAATTGTTTTGTTATTCGCGTAGGAAAAAAAAAATAAATAAATAAAAAGACCATGGGCCAATGTTTTGGGACCAGGATCCCTTTCTCAATGCAAAGTTGGCCTCTGATGCGGTTTTCCAATAGGAATAAAGAAAACATTTTTCTACTATGACGTGCAGTTAAAGGTTTCTGCTTTTAGGGATGTTAACCCTTTTCTATTTTTTTTTTTTGACAAAAGACTACTTCCTTTTAAACAACTACAACATTTTGTTTTTTAGGTATTCAAAAGGCGTCATTTTCTACTGCTGATCCAATGAGCATCAACAGCCTAAATCCTGAATCTACCTGGAATAACAAATTGCAATGCTGAATATAATCTTGGATTGGAAAGAAAAATAAAAAGGGATAGTGCTGTAGAAGCAAGGCTTTATTGATCATCATCATTGCCAACAAGCTATCACAGTGCATTCTTCTACTTTAATACCAGCCTCAGCATGGGAGTGGAAGCACACTTGGGGGCTCTGCGGTCAGAGTTTGCCAATAACTGGATAATTTGTGTCATGAAGCCCTGCAGATCAAAGCTTTATGTGGATCTTTGCAAGCAGGAGCAACAGCTCCTGCTTGCAAAGGAGTTACTTGCTTAATGCTAAATAACCAGAGAGTGAAGTGCTTGTATGATTCTCCAGCCAGTGGTTAATGATCGTTCTCAGTCTTAAAGGACTAAACTCTTTTGTGGTGAAAACCAGTGGGAAATATAGCGTTTTAAAAGAATTTTAGAGAGGGAGTTCTTGGTGCAGTCGAGGTCTGGATGTGGCATGCCAAAAGCTGTCCTTTATTATAAAGATACACCATTCACTTTACTTCAGATCACATCTTTTGGGGTCCCACAATAAGAGGAATTTTAAAAGGGTTGTATACCCTCATGGTTTTTCACCTTAATGCTTCTCCAGCGTGGACACTCGATGCAGGGAGGAGCCAGGAGCGCCGCTGAGGGACCCCAAAAGACTATGATTGGGGCCACTCTGTGCAAAACAAACTGCACAGTGGAGGCAAGTATGACATGTTTACTTTAACTTGCCTGTAAAATGTCATATCTTGGTGTACATAACAGGACACAGGCCGAGCATTTATACACCATCGGTTATAGGCATGTACCTTTGGGTAACTGGACACTGAAGGTCCTACCTCACTGCGTGAGTTCTCAGTTTTCTACAACAATGCATAGTAAACCAGGGAATGGAAGGGAGGGTGTCCTGTACTGTGCTCCAAGATCTGGAATTTCCAAACAGGTCAAAATTCCTCTCATGCTAATGGTACAGTATAGGACATAGGCAGAATATTCATACACCACGGGGTGTTGAGCAAGCAATGGATAAACATGGTGGACACAATCAGATAAACATAATGGTGAAACAAGGTCCAAGCAACAAGGGTCGAGACACGCAAATTCAGAGTGCTGGTACAAAAACCATGTGGCCAAAGTTGTTTCTGTAGAAGATTGGAAGTCCACCCAGTAAAAAGTTTAAAAAAAGTATGAACAGAAGACCAGATAGCAGTCTTACACAGCGGATAGGTTCAAAAGGGTGGTTTCTACAGGGCAGAGAGAACCAAGAAAATAATCAGCTTCCCTCCGTCTGGGACCAGCGGCTTCAGGGGAGAGGAGGAGGTGCAGACAATGGATGGTCCATAATAAGCCTATGGGTAATGCCACTACTCAGGCATTCCAGCTGTTGTCAGAACACTTTCTCGGCTCCCCTGTAGCCAGCTTTAGAAGAGGCCAGAAGTTGTATGCTAAAAGTCTAAGTATGTCGGTGTACCATGTTCTTCTCGGCCAGAGTGGCGCAATTGAGATCACGGTTTTACTCTCTTGCTCTGGAGCAGACAAAACAGAATTTGCACTGGAGGGAAGGTATAAAATTAGACCAGAAGATTATTAAGGCAACCGTGGCTACAGCTAGAGAATCCCTGGTTTTGGCAACAGATAGTTTGTGGTTGAATCTGGAGCCCAGGAGTTTACATCTAAAATCCCCCATTTTTGGCATGTCAAACTGAAGAAATCAGGATGAAGGGATGAGGAGGCTGAGGTAATTAGCTTTTCAGTTCCCCACTTTTGGGATTTGGACCACAGAAATTGCTGAACATTGAGTTTCAGCCCATTAAGTTATCTGGTTAGCTTCCTTTAAAGCGAGCCACATTTGGCATGTCATTTTTTTGGTCTCTGTTTACTCTGTTTGGTGTCTGTTTACTAAAAGTCAGCAGCTACACTTTTTGTAGCTGCTAACTTTTAAATGGGTGGCACTCCGCTTTAAGGCTGCCAGACTCCTGGTGCCTCTTGATGGCTGATGCTTTCCATACCGATGACTTTTTCTGACTGCACTGTAGTCAGCTGTCCCTTCAGAAGAGGGGGTTAGAGGGTCCAGTGCTGCAGGGTCAACTGGGCTGCTCTTAACTCCCAGATGTTGAGGGGGAGCTTGGTCTCTCTCATACCATAATGAGAGAATTGCAGCTGTTGTGATAAGTTTCCTGTAATAAGGAAGAGAGGACTTCTCCACAGCTAGGACTGGGGTGGGGATCCACCAAGATAGGGAATTCCTGGCTTGACTAGGCAAGAGCACGGGTAAATTGAGAAAAGGGGCCTGTTTTTCCAGGTCAAGATGTTGAGTTGAAAAGTTCCTCAATGGAATTGGATAAATGGTACTGCTTCAAAGAAGGCTACCATCATGCCTAGAACCCTCATGAAGAATCTTATCGTGAGATCTCTCTTGGAGGAAAACATTTTTTTTCTGGTAGAATGACTCTTGCTTTGGATAGGATGTCCCCAGGACCAGATGAAGGGAAGGCTGGAGAAAAGATTTGTTGAACCTAATCACCCAGCGGAAGGCCTGGACCATGTGGAAGGGAAAGAAGTCCCTCAGAAGAAGGTTGTCTAGATAGCCTTAAAAGGGCTGCAGGCGAAGTGGCAGTAAAGTGTGCAACCAGTGATGTGTGGTAACACCTGGTCATCCAACGGAAACTGAGTGGTTTAAATTTTAGTGCCACATTTTAAAAATTGGCACTGTGAAGTGAATACATTCCAAACACAGCTCTCGTTTTACAGTAACAGGGTGACTTGTCTTTCATGTCCACGAAGCTGGACTGTATGTATAGTTGTCTAGACTTAGTCCATCACCGTGAGCACATCCTTTTACAAAGTCTGTGGTATTATACAGAGAACACTCCATAGAGTTGGACAACTGTCCTGAACCTGTAAAATCACCCTGCGGCTGACACACAATGCACAAAGTGCCAAGGTGGGCGCCTTACAGGTCATCCCCACAGCATGGGATCCTGCTATGGCTCCTTGGCACAACTCCCAAGGTTTTACCGATGTTGCACCAATCCAGACACATTGCTTCTATGTTGGCATTAGAAAACAGTGAGGAGTCGAGTGAAGAATCCGAGGATACAATAATAAAGAAAAATAATTACCTAGGCTAAGGGCAATTTTCTCCATAAAGAGAAGAGGTCCATCACCTTCAGACGCTGGCACAAAACTGAGAACTCACAGAGTAGTACTTTGTTGTAGGGGAGGCACACAGGGCACGTGTTCTCTAAAGCGAAGGCATGTATCTTCAGGTGATTGGACACTAGCTTAGCTTTTTGGGACATATGCCCTGTGTGCCTCCCCTATAACAATGTGGGTGAGAGGCATGTACCTTTAGGTGACTGGACACTGACAGTCACCCACAGTGTAGGAATACTTTGCCAGGGTCCTGTACTGTACAATTAGTATTTTTTTTTTTTTGGCTCTGAAAATTAGTGCTGACACTCAACACAAGGTAAAAATAAGGAAAAGAAAAGAAGTTGATTTGCTTACACATCAGATAGTTTGTCATCCTCCTCATCAGATTCTCTCTCAGAGTCCTCCTGCTTCTGGCTTCTCAGTTCCTTCCCCTGGCTAGTTAAGCTTCTTCTCCCAGGAGTTGCATCATTCTCTTTTTGTTCCTCAGGTCTGTCATCGTCCTCTTCCATATCTTTGTTTTCTTTGTTGCCCTCATTTATTTTCTCAGAGTCTTCTTGATCCTTTGTAGAAGAATTTGTACTGCTAACAAGTCTTCGCCTCCCCTAATAGAAAATTATTTGAAATTATTAAATGGCAGTTAGCTTAAAACATATGTGTCAGGAATCAACTGCAAGCAATGACCACCATAAATATTAAAAATTTCAATATCTATTTTAAAAACAAAACACACATTCAGGGCCGGTTCACACCATACCCACACATGAATGCGCTGTGCGTTCCTGTGCGATTCACATGTGGCTCTGTGCGGTGCGATTTCAGCCCATTCATTTTGAATGGACTAAAATCACACTGCACCGTACCAAAAGTAGTGAATGTGCTACTTTTTAAAAACGCACTGTAGCGAGATCGCATGGCACAAAATACTATGCGATCCGGTGCTGGCAGGTAAAGGCAAACGCACTGTGTTTGCGTTTTGCAACTGGGGTGTTAACTTTCTATCAACACCCACTGCAGATCGCAAACGGAGTGCATTTTGCATGTGGTCTGAATTGCGATTCATGTGTGGGTATGGTGTGAACCAGCCCTTAAGAAAGACTAAATACTATGGTTTTTTTTTTTATAAATTGCTGGCTTCCTGTGTAGTTAACCCATAAAAGAAAAAAAAAAAGAAGTTTCTTGTGACTGTCTGGGCTGTGGAGCGGTTATTCACATTGCTGTATCACTGTTTAGCAAGTCACTGGTCCAGAACAAGCATTAGTGTACGAGGAGTCATATGTGTACATGCTTGTTGGGGCACCTGCCTTTACAAACACATGAACCTTAAAGTGATTGTAAAGTCTGGTTTTTACAAAACAAAACAAAAACAACAAAAAAAAGTCATACTTGCCTCCTCTGTGCAGTGGTTTTGCACAGAGCAGCCTGGATCCTCCTCTTCTCGGGTCCCTCTTTGCTGCTCCTGGCCCCTCCCTCCTATCGATTGTCGCCGCCCCCCCCCCCCCCCCCAATCAGCAGCTTCCTATGGTGGCACTGGAGCACAGTCACAGCTCCGTGTGTCCATTAAGACACGGTGCCCCGACCCAGCCCCGCCCCCTCTCCCGATTGGCTGACTGATTTTGATGGACAGCCAAGGGCGCCAATGATGCTGCTGCTGTGTCTCCGCCAATCAGGGGGAATGTCCCGGACGGTTATAGACATTCGTGGACATCGCTGGAGAGAGATGGGGCTCAGGTAAGTAATTAGGGGGTGCTGGGGGCAGCTACACACAAAAGTTTTTTTGTTTTTTTTTAATGCATTAAGATAAAAAAAACCTTCTGCCTTTAAAACTCCTTTAATGGCGTCCCAGTCTTAGTCCGTATGGTTCAATATTGAATTGGCCCACCCTTTGCAGCTATAACAGCTTCAACTCCTCTGGGAAGGCCATCCACAAGGTTTAGGAGTGTGTCTATGGGAATGTTTGACTATTCTTCCAGAAGTACATTTGTGAGGTCAGGCACTGATGTGGACGAGAAGGCCTGGCTCGCAGTCTCCGCTGTAATTCATCCCAAAGGTGTTCTATCGGGTTGAAGTCAGGACTCTGTGCAGGCCAGTCAAGTTCCTTCACCCCAAACTTGCACATCCATTTCTTTATGGACCTTGCTTTGTGCACTGGTCCAAATCATTTGGTGGAGGGGGGATTATGGTGTGGGGTTGTTTTTCAGGGGTTGGGCTTGGCCCCTTGGTTCCAGTGAAGGAAACTCTTAAAGTGTCAGCATACCAAGACATTTTGGACAATTACATGCTCCCAACTTTGTAGGAACAGTTTGGGGATGGCCCCTTCCTGGTCCAACATGACTGCGCACCAGTGAACAAGCAAGGTCCATAAAGACATGGATGAGCGAGGTTGGGGTGGAGTTACTTGACTGCCCTGCACAGAGTCCTGACCTCAACTCGATAGAACACCTTTGGGATGAATTAGAGTGGAGACTGCGAGCCAGGCCTTCTCGTCCAACATCAGTGCCTTACCTCACAAATGCTCTTCTGGAAGAATAGTCAAACATTCCCATAGACACACTCCTAAACCTTGTGGACAGCCTTCCCAGAAGAGTTGAAGCTGTTATAGCTGCGAAGGGTGGGCCAACTCAATATTGAACCCTATGGACTAATACTGGGATGCCATTAAAGTTCATGTGCATGTAAAGGCAGGCGTCCCAATACTTTTGGTAATCTATTGTATGTACCTCAATTTAGCCTAAAACTGCATTAAATGCACAAAACAGTTGCACATTAATCTAGTTGTTATTATATTACATTTAGGAGACAAAAGTATAGCCAAAAAAAGAAAAAGAAATGTACTTGGGTTTATGGGTTCCTTAGGGAACTCTATGTATTTCTTTACATTGTATTTTGATGAAACAGTTATAAGAACACTAGGCAGGTTTTCTGAGGTTTACATTACATTTAAATGTTATCATACCCTTAGAGACTTCATTTCAATCACCTCTTTTTCATTGCCACTGCTAGAATCTGAGTCGTCATCTTCCTTGACACTAACACTGACAGGGGGAGTTTCAGGTTCAGGCTGGTCGCTGTTCTCCATTGATACTTCCAATGTTGGGCTCTCCTCTACTGGTTGAGGATCATTGTGGTGAATAGTCCTAAACTTAATTTCTGCAGAACGGCAATACTCCTCAAACCCATACAAATACCTGATATGGAAAGGAAAGCACATTATCAACAATGCTTTCATAAAAACACAGCTTATAAACATGCAACTTGTACTGCTACTCTATGAACACTTTTTTGTTCACCTTTGTTGTTATATTCCTTAATGTACCTCTTTACATTTAAATGTTTTACAATTTGTACAGTAAACGATAAGTTCACTTAAAAAAAAAAAAAAAAAAAAAAAAAAATTAATAAATGCACATTTTCTGTGCAGGTGAAAGAAATTTTTTTTTTGTTGGAGCCTGTAAAGTCGACAGATGCAAAAGATGTCAGGGCTTGTAGTTCCTTCATACACAGAGCTCCGTGTACGAATGATGCAGCCATATGGGCGGAGCCTCACAAGACCGCACTGTTTTCAAAAAGTGACAGCTAGTACGGGGAACTTCAGTAAGGGGCAGCGGCTGCAGCAGTGGAACATGTAACATGTTCCCAAAGGTGAACTTATCCTTTAAACAGCCTCATGGGACTTGTGTATATGTATATTATATATATAATTATTTTTTTTAATATACCGTATATACTCGAGTATAAGTCGTCCCGAGTATAAGTCGAGACCCCTAATTTACCACAAAAAACTGGGAAAAACTTATTGACCCGAGTATAAGACGAGGGTGAGAAATGCAGAGGGTCAATAATGTCCATCTGCAGCTGCCTGCCTCCCTGTGTCCTGTGCAGCCTACCTGTGTCCTGTACATGTGTGTCCTGTACATGTGTGTCATGTGTGTCATGTGTGCATGTGTGTCCTGTGTGCATGTGTGTCCTGTGTGCATGTGTGTCCTGTGTGTCCTGTGTGTCCTGTGTGCATGGGTGCATGTGTGTCCTGTGTGCATGTGCAGCCTTCCTGTGGCGATCTCCATCCTCAGACAGCAGCCGTGTGATGATACTGTTCGGCGGCCATTCCACAGTTCAAAAGCCGCGCCTCCTTCTCGTCTGTGATAGGCTGACCGCTGACTGCCTATCACGGAGATTCTCTCATTCTCATACCACGGACGAGGATGAGAGAATGTCCGTGATAGGCTGTACACTGACAGCTGTTCAGCCTATCACAGAAGAGCAGGAGGCGCGGCTTTTGAAAGCTGGAATAGTCTCCGTGCATTATCATCACACGCCGGCCGCCGTCTGCCTGCATGACACGCTGATCATGCAGACAGACGGCGCGGACTCGAGTATAAGTCGAAGGGAAACTTTCAGCCCAAAAAAAAGGGCTGAAAAATTCGACTTATACTCGAGTATATACGGTATATATTTTTTTTATTATAAATATAAATATTTATTATAAATATACACGTAAACATACACTATTCTTTTATACCAATCCCTTATCGTGGGTCTTTCTTTATCCTGCCATTTTTTTTGGTATCACTCCTTTGGCTGGGTTTATTAAATATGGCAGTATTATGGTCTTATATTGTTTTTTTTGTAAAATAAATAAATATATACACACACACACACACACACACACACACTACTGTGCAAACATTTTAGGCAGGTGTAAAAAAAATGCTTTCAGAAATAGAAGTGTTAATAATTTTGTTTTATCAATTAACAAAATGGAAAAAACTGTATTTAATCGGCATATAACACGCACCTTAAATTTTAAGAGGGAAGGTTCAGGTTAAAAACAAAAAAAAACAAAAAAACTTAAATTTTAAATAAAGACCTTTGAAGCAAAAGAAGGGTCAGTGCCCATTAATGCAGCCTAATCAGTTCCCATCTGCAGCCTCTCCACTGCCCATCACTGGAGCCTTACCAGTGCCCATTAATGCAGCCTGATGAGTGCCAATCTGCAGCCTCGCCATTGCCCATCAATGCAGCCTCACCAGTGCCAGATTACACAGAGGGATCTCCTGTTTACTTGGCGCTTACAGTCACACACAGTACCACCTCCTGGACCAGCTCATAAGATAGACAGAACACAGGTCCAATGCCGGGACATGTGACGTCTATCCTAGGAACCATCCAGGAGGCGGGGCTGTGGGTGACTGCAAGCTCTGAGTAAACAGGAGATCCCGGAAGTGTGTAATCCGGCCGCCCTTTTTTTCTTTTTCAGTCACTTACTTTTTGTATGCGGTTTTTACATTGTAGGATGCAGCAGAGTTCAAAATAGGAATGCCAAGGTCCATATAAATTTGCTTCCATACACCACCACTTTCAATCTGCCAGAAAAGGAGAAAATGTTGATATACAAACAAAAACTAAAAAGGAAAAAAAAAAAAACACATTTAACTGTTAGCTGGAAACAGTAAGTTTACTTACATTGTCACAACCCCCCTGCTGATAGACTAGCCTAAAAAGCTTGAAAAGATTCAGATCTTTATATCCCAATACTGGAGGCTTATTGATTGGGGTTCCTACAAACACAGGCAAAGGAATAAACATTTATAAAAGTATAATTTCACATCAATATTATTGCTAGCACAAGGACTGACTTTTCAACAGTGGTGTAAATTGATTCATAGAAAGTAAGGAAGGGTCTTCCTCTTAAGCACTGACTGCAAGGATGACAGCACGCAGACCACCATTCATCTTATAATAAAAGGACCACTGTACAAGTTACTAAAACTAACTGGCTTTTCACATTTACAATTATAGATTTGAACAGTCAATAGATACCTCCTCCAACCCTTCAGTAGGTAAGATAGGAAATGGCAAGAAGAAAATCCCAGCCGTGATGCTCCACTTCTCAAACCCCTTCAACCTGCTTCCACTACAGAACTTTCTTGATTGTTTTAACTATTATCCAACATGGACTGTATGGTAGAAATAAGTTATTTAAGACCTAATTTATTGAGACTTTTTACGGCACAGCCAATAGCCCATACTGATTACTGTCCACTCAAATAATGAACAAGATGGGACAAATTCCAGACAGGGGACTCATCACATGCCATTCTCAATTACAGTCCTCAAGGGCTGCAAACAATGAATGTTTTCCCTCTGTCAGGTAAAAGCATAGCTGTATAAACTCATTCATGAGCCTGAAGAGAACTGAAAAACCCACAATGTTGGCTGCCCTTGATCAAAATCAAGCATCAAGATGTATTATCTGCACAGCCCAAAGGTCTGTCACACCGTGTGGTCTAAGTGTTAATATAGTGTCGACCCTGTTAAAAAATGGGCCCCTTAAGTGTTAAAACTTGTACAATATGTTTAAGGCTGAAATGGAAAGTCTGTCCCTAAAAAAAAAAAAAAAAAAAAAAAAAAAACTATAGACAGTATGAAAACCTTGAGTAATAATAAAAGATGACCTATTGGTTGCATGCCTCTTGTGGCAGAGGAGGAAGTGGAATATCCTATTATACAGGTCTCATTTTGCCAATCATATCTTTCAAAACAACAAAGTCACATTAGGAGACTGAACGTTTGTGCGAACACCCATTCGATTTTAATGATCAAGACTCATTGACTTTAGATCATTTATGCATGAAAAAAAGTCTACTGCTAAGTGATAAAGTGGACATAATTGGCTGTGGTGTAAACGTATACTGTTCATTGATGAGAGCTTGAAACATTTTCACTTCTGAAGATAGAAGAGATAAAAAAAAAAAAAAAAGGACCTATGGACCTATCTGCATTTCCAGAGTTACCCTAACATGAGAAATATTGGCAATAACAAAAAAAGAAAAAGAATCTTTCCAAAACCATGAGAAAAATGAACAGTTCAGGGCCCCCCACACAGACCGACCAAACTTACGGACGGAGTCACTGCCTTGGGGAGCCGAGCAACCCCGTGACATGGGCCCTTAGTCAGGTCAATTGGTGAGGGACAGCCTACAGTCTGAAGCCTGGAGGCAGCCACTGTAAAAAGTAGAAAAACCAAAATCAGGTTGATGCCTAGCCCACAATTTCATTAATGTAAACCTTTAGCTTTGGTAAAACCAGCTTTTACCAACCGTAAAATTAAATCTTCACATGTTGATCACACTGCAAGGATTTAAAAGAATGATTTTGAAGGCAGAAATGGACTGCATTTTAACCGTTTCACAGATAAAAACATTGAACATATAAAAGTAAAATATTCACAGCAGATGAGTATTAAAATATAGGAAATAATTGCATCGCCAGTCAAATTCTTATACTTAAACTTGGCCCCTTTCCCATTCTAAGCCTTTTGTAACTACTCATGTGAAAGGAAAGAAGTCTATACTGCGCTATACTGAAGGCGCTCTGGTTGGGTCACATGACTGGCTCCCAGCACCGGCTTCTGTGTGGAGGAGAAAAAGCTGACAACAGATGCCCCATAGTAAATATATAGGCGACGTCCCCGCATAGGCATTGCAGCTCATCGCCAATCTCTTCTCTTCACTGAATCTGGATCATGTGACTGGACCAGAGTGCTTCAATTAGAATAGGCAAGTACAGACCTCTTTCCTTTGAGGGTAGTTAGATTAGGCTTAGAATGGGGTTGGTTTTAATATAGTTAGAATTTGACTGAACTTCTACTTTAAATTTTATTAGGCCAATTCTGTCAGCTCAATAATGATTCTAGTATCTTTTCATTTCCGTATTTAAAATTCTAGGCAGTCCAAAAAATACTCAAGTCATTCATGATGTTTTACTAGCAATTCTGAGTCAGCTATTCTTGCAAATTACAAGTTACCAATTAGAAAAAGGTTTACTTTAGGGGGCTCCTAGATCACCTTCCAGCTTACAGGACGGAAGTGATAAATGCAACGCCTTGCCCAATAATTAGGTGAATCAAAGCTGCAATGACAAACCAGGTACTAGAGGTGACAACTGCCTATGAAACATGTGAGTCACAACAATCGCTAAACAATTCTGTAAAACCATTGCCATATAAAGCAGTAAACATACATGCATAGTAAAATGTGCATGTAGGCACCAGTCTGGTATTCTATGTTTCAAGTTCCATGATAAGACCATGTCTACAACATTTTGACTTTAACAAAAATATCAAAACAAGGGAAGATAAATGGGAATTATTAATGATCTATCTAGCGAGTGTCTTTAGATCAAACAAGAAGTCCATTAAAAAAAAAAATTAAAAAGATACTTTATCTACAAACTCACAGAAAAGCAATGCAACTCAATGAAGCCTTTGCGCACCTGAGCTGTTACCAAAGATGTCCACACACAGGCTGACATAGAGAAAGGACATTTCAAAGGCAACTTTAAAAGCCAATAAATCCTGAGGCTGAGTGATATCCACCAGGACATCAAACAGGACAACATATACAGTAGTTCACAAGCACAGGTATGCGACTTGTACAAATTGCTTCCATTATCCCCTTTAAAAATACAAGTGGCTGGCCTGGAAAGTCCATACATGTCACATTTGGCCATCACAATCCAATATAAAGAAGGGTTTCCTCTTCAAGCTTTCCTTTCTAAATACGATTATGACTAGTCACCATAACGGAAAACTCCTCTTGCTTTAACTATTTTTCTTCTAAAATATATATTTTTTACCAAACATCTACATCCCGATTAGGTAATAAGCATGTGAACTGTCATTCCAACTCACGGGCTTACCAGTAAATATCTTGCAACACAGCCCCTTTAGATGTGACTTGTGTGCGAGGGTACCTACTGGTCTCTTCCGTTTTCTTTCAAAACTATACTTACCTAGGTGGATGCAGCATCGGTTTGATGCTGCATCTGTCCTCTTAGACTGAGGACCAAAGAGTTCAAACCCTGAGCAGAGAGCTAAAAGCCCCCCCCCCCCCCACCTCGCTCACTGGAGCGCTGGGCTGTGGAGGGGGTATGAGCGGCCGGCTCAGGCTTTCAGCGGCTCACTTTGTCAATGGGATCCTAAAAATCGAGTGCATCCTCCTTGGGAATGTCAGTATTTTATTTCTAAGAGATATGTTTGAATACACAATGGGAATGACTATTCTCTTCAGGACCAGGAATATTGCCAACCGGACGCTTGGGAGGTGTGAAGAGCTCATCAGCAGTCTCCCAGTCCCCATAAAGGAAGCCTGGGGCTAAAGCCAGGTACACACAACAGGTTTTTTCATGCAAGGTTAGTCCAGTGATCTCCCCCGCTGAGCGCCGAATGGTCGACTTCTGACGGACAGACCGACAAACACAGGCAGAATGTCGGCCTTTTTTTTGGAATTGGCAAATGTCTGTGGACATTCTGCCTGTGTGTACGGGGCTTAAGTGGTGCATCACAAAATGTTTGGTAGTCCTAGGCAGGTAGAAGCAGTAGTAGAAACTGCAGGGTGATTTTCCAGTTTCAAAGTGCCCACTCTATCAATAAGAGCTGAAGATGTCTTATCCATAAAGGTAGTTCCTGGAACTTGGCTCACACAGTCTTCTCTCAAATGGAGTCTTCAGAGACTGGGTCACATCAGAGGCTGTGCCAGGGCTCTTGACCTGGAAAGCGTTCAGTGGCAAACAAAATACACTCAGGTTTAGAAAGTGCATTAATGAAGAGCCCAGTGCCCGAAGGCCATACTCTAGGCCAGTGATGGCGAACCCATGGCACGCGTGCCACAGCTGGCATGCAGAGCCCTCTCTGTGGGCACGCAGAAGCTCTAGGCACACAAAGGCTTCTCACACTTCACTAGTAGGATAAAGTGCTCAGTGTCCTCACTCTGTGCCGCCTACCTCTTCAGGATCACACACAGCACTTTGACACAGCAGACTCTTTGGAGAAAGTGCTGTGGGACTGACTCAGACTGGCCAATCACTTCCCTGGGCCGGGGGAATGACCAGCCAGTTGACTGGCGCGGAAGGAGAAGTGGTCGCCTGTGTGCAGCTGCTTCGTTCAGGAGAGGTGTGTATGGGCAGAGTGTCACTGCACCACCGCTGTACCACAGCAGAGGGGTGGTGAGTAGCAGAGGGGGGACAAGATGTGTGATGGAAAGGAAAGTATGGCATGAGCTGCATGGAGGGGTGTGATGCATGGTGAGGAGGTGTGCAATGAGTTACATGGCAATGTATAATATGCTGTAGCTCACTGATGTGATGTGGCCAGACAACAGAGAGGTGTGAGCTGAAAGCAAATACATAATATCTGCTAGAAGTGTACAGTGTGATGGAGATGTGCGATGTGCTGCATTGCGATGGTTGGCACATTGAAATAAATAAGTTAGTTTTATGTTGCAGTTTGGGCACTCTGTCTCAAAAAGGTTTGCCCTCACTGTTCTAGGCTAACCCCACAAATATCCAGTCCAGTGGGGTCCTGGTATGGCCTTTGAAGCTAATGTTGACTTCACCAATCTAGATAGATCGTAGCGCATACAGACTAGCTCAGGCAGATTGTAGGAGAATGCTAACTGAAGAAAAAATAGAACTTGATTGTAAAAAGAAAAAAAATGGCTAAGAATAAAACTGTTCGGTACTGTCTTTTTGTTTGCCAATGCAGTAATGCCTATGTGCAGCTTTCTCCTGAGGCCCTTATGGAGAAACCATATACTTGTAGGTCTGCAGGGAGATGCACACCATAAGGGCCGATGGAAAAATGCAATGCATGCTCCCTACTTCCCCAGCTCAGAGAAACATGGAAGCACCAACTGCTTGAACGCAGCTCATGGACCAAGTTGATATCAATCAGAAGTCTGTAGTGGGGCCCACAAACCACACAAGGAGGGAGATGGAAACACACCTGGCTCAATATCCTAACCAGTTCCGGACCGGCCACCGCACATTTACTGCGCAAAACAACGTACTTGTACGTTGTGGCTTCTTCAGAGTCTGGGATGCAAACGCCGCCAGTGGCCCACTCCCGCTGTAATTGGACACAGCGTGAGCCAATCAGCGGGTCTGACGGACGCAATGTCTGCCGGGACCCACAGATCATTGACAGGAAAAGTAGAACAAGGCAGACCGCCGTTCTGTCAGAGAGAGGAAGATGGGGATCTTGCGTTTCTGCTAAGCAGAAACACGGATCTGTCTTCCTCCAGTTAAGCCATCCCCCACACAGTTATAAAGCACTCCCTAGGAGCACACTTAACCCTTTGATCGCCCCTGATATTAACCCCTTCCCTGCCAGTGTCATTAGTACAGTAAGTATAATTTTTTAGCACTGATCCACTGTATTAGTAACTGTGGTCCCAAAAAAGTGTCACTTCCTGTCTGATTTGTCCGCCGCAATGTTGCAGTCCCGCTAAAAATCGCTGATCACCGCCATTACTAGTAAAAAATAAAAATGTAAAAAAAAATCCCATGATTCAGTGTCTGTAAAAACGGTGCAATCCCATACACCAGAAACTCTTCAGTAATTGCTTCTGATCACCGCAGTGCCCTTCACCCCACCTATGGGTGTCTTCTCACCTGCTTGAATAGACCTCACTAATTACAGGAGGTCTGTATGTACTTTGCAGTGTTATAAGTGGCACCGCTCCCCACTGGCTGTACAGTCCAAATCCGTGGCTCTTAGCGTCATGTAAATCATATAGGAGGCAAGATGAAAGAACCATAATGCAAATTGCTAATAAAATTTGTTTTCATAGAAAAATCCACTCAAATGTCAGAAGTAAAAAACGAGCATTTCACAATACAATCCTTTGCATACACAGCTCCACCTAGTCCCAGTGTGATTACGTCACTGCCCACCTTACGTGACTTTTTTTTAGCAATTCGCACTGGTTCTTTCCTCTTGCCTCCTATATGATTGACACCACGCTGAGAGCCACAGATTTGGATTGTACAGCCAGTGGGGAGCAGTGCCACTTATAACATTGCAAAGTGCATATAGACCTCCTGTAATTAGTGAGGTCCATTTAAGCAGGTGAGAAGACACCCATAGGTGGGGTGAAGGGCACTTTGGTGATCAAAGGCAATTACTGAAAAGTTAATGGTGTATGGGACTGCACTGCTTTTATGGACATTGAATCATTTATTGATGAAATTATATAAAATATAAATAAAAGAAAGGATGGACTCCCGTAAATTTATTGTCTATAGATGATTTTTACACCGTTTTCAGGTATTTATTTATGAACTGTAATTTGAATGCATTTTATTGAAGGAGAGCGCTGAACTGTTTTGTGACTACAAACATTCCCATAGACACACTCCTAAACCTTGTGGACAGTCTTCTCAGAAGAGTTGAAGCTGTTATATCTGAAAAGGGTGGGCCAACTCAATATTAAACCCTACAGACTAAGACTGGGATGCCATTAAAGTTCATGTGCCTGTAAAGGCAGGCGTCCAAATACTTTTGACAATATAGTGTATGTACTGCATATGTTTTGCTTACACTTAAAGTGGATGTAAACCCGATTTTTTTTTTTTTTTTGATATTATACTGTAGAGTATAAGATTTCCTATCATTTGAGCCCAGTCTTGCCACACAGAGTTAATCCATCTCTGAGCAATCCTCTTTTATTGTTCAGTGAGAAAAATCTTGACAAACTGAGAAAAACTTTGTCAAATCCTCCCCCTTGCTGTGAGTGACAGGTGATTTACATCTCATACACTAGCCTAAGACACAGGCATTATTTTTTAATTCCCTCCCACACTCCTTTCTTCAGCAGCTCTGCAAGGATTGGATGTTCCACACCTCAGCATGATTTAGCATGCTGAAGTCATGTGGTTACTTTCCTGTCTTTTCACTGGATGTTAGAGATCATAGCAGAAGTTCAGTTTTAGAAATACACAGGAGAAAATGCATATTGACAAGGGGAGTGTAGAGGTGGGCGGGGAGTCTACTGACATCACGACTCCACCCTCTCCAAGCTCCAGAAAACAGACCCACCCACAGAATCTGCAGTTTTTTGGGCCTAATAACAGACAGAGGGGAGACATTTGACAGGTAAAGATACATGCAGGAGGCATCTATATCCTTATAGATAACCCCTATGGCAGTAGTTTAGAAAGGATGACATTGGGTTTACATCCACTTTAAAGAAAGCAAAGTCTGCAGTTTAACAAAATAAAATAGCTTATGATGCAATAAGTAATATTTACAAAACAATTTCTTGCCACACCTAAATAATTAGTTGCTCATTGCATCCTACTTGTATGTGGCTTCAGTTGTTTAATCTTTCTGAAGTCACCTTTACAAAATATTCTTAATAGGTCTCAAGATAGTTGCTTCTATTAACAAGTTTATTCAGTAAGGCAGTGCAAAGAGAAATGTAACCCGCAAAGTACAGCAATTCACTATGCCAAATCCAACTGCATGGATTACTACTTAAAACAGGATTCAGATGTAAACATTACTAACTGAATCATGGATGGTCAAGCTTGGATTCTTCGTTGGAAGTGCAAGGCTGACCACCCATACCAGCTTTATTGTGATACGCGAACGACTTACAGTACAAACAAAACATATTTCCTCCTGCTCGTTTCTTAATGAAAGTCTTGTCACCTCTGACACAAATTGTTTTACATTGGGCTACACATTACCTCTGTCTTCCATAAACTTGTAAAGCTGCTGTAGGAAGTTGTCCCTTTCTGCTGGATCTGCCTCCTCCTCAGGCTAAGATAAAGAAACAAGTAAATAGATCTATAAATAAGACAACTAAAATTCTAAACATATTCAAAGTACGCTTTTGTAAGAAAGGTTGTGATGCTAAAGCACAGTGAACAAAAATGTATTATTAATGAAATCCATGAAACAAGAATAAAAAAAAGATTTTAAGTTATTTAGTAACATTAAAGGTGTTGTGAAGGAAACATGGCAAGGCACTTCTAGAAACTGTTACCAGAAATATGTGTTTTACCATTTGCAGTTTATATTTACACAGACTTCTACACTCCTCAACCGCTGGCATTAGGTCCTGCCATGTTTACCACAGGCAAAGACAGAATTTATTCAGCATCTTAGCAGACTTACCAGCAACTGAAAATTTTGCTCTCATTGGTTTAGGTGAAACGAGGTAAAAAAAAAACAAAAAAAAAAACAAACAAAAAAAACCCATAAAAAACAAAAAAGGAAGAAGATCTAGCACAAATGGGAGAGCCTCGTTTACAGATTGTACAAACATACTGCCCATTTCTTTTCACAAAATACCAAAAATGTTACAGATCTCAAATTTGAAGTTTATCGTGACCATTGACAACTGAATATTACATATCTTATTACCCCCTCATGCCTTGCTTATTTTGGGGTTCAACCCCACATTTTAAGTCAGCCCCGGTCTTCGTTTGATCATTGAAACAGACTGAAATAAAATTACTATTGCTAATGTCTTGAAACCAAACATTATCTCAATAATGCAATGAAGGCTCCTGTACATAGCAAGTCCACAAATCGAATTAGGTGAATGTGATGAGAGATCCCTGAAATTTCTGAAACGTAACCACTTGCTTACTGGGCACTTAAAACCCCCTACTGCCCAGACCAATTTTCAGCTTTCAGCGCTGATGCACTTTGAATGACAATTGCGCAGTCATACAACACTATACCCAAATGAAATTTTTATCTTTTTTTTCACACAAATAGAGCTTTCTTTTGGTGGTATTTGATCACCCCTGTGGTTTTTATTTTTTGTTAAAAAAACTTAAAAAGACCAAAATTTAAAAAAAAAAAATTTTATATTTTGTTATAAAATTTTGCAAACAGGTAATTTTTCTCCTTCATTGATGTACGCTGATGAGGCGGCACTGACTGGCACTGGTAGGCAGTACTGCTAGGTTGCACTGATTGGCATCACTGGTTGGCATTGATAGGTGGCACTTGTGGGCATTGATAGGGGCACTCTTGGGCATTGATAGGTGGCACTGGTGGGCACAGATGAGGCAGAATTGCCTTTTCCTCTTTGGGACCGATGTCCCTTGCACATAAGCCGGTGATCGGCTTTTTTTTCTCCTCACGCTGACAAAAAAAAAAAAAAAAAACACGACTACCGAGCTTTTGTTTACATCATGTGATCAGCTGTCATTGGCTGACAGCTGATCACGTGGTAAGGGGCCGGGATCAGCCCCTTACTTGGATCTGTGATCACTAGAGTCTCAGTGACTCGGTGATCACAGCGAGTGATTTAGCGCGGACGCCGAGTAGTTAAACAGAAGAGAACAAAATTTGACCAGAAGGCTCCCAGTTATCTATCCAAATTAACTGGTTTTAGAACAGAGTAGAGCTACTTGTATGCTGGAAAAGGGTCAGTTCTTAGGACTTCCTGTGCAGCCCGTCATATTTAGGCCCGTCACACCAGTGCGACACAAGTTGCACCCTATTGTCCGTAAAGGAAACGGTCAAATCGGTGCGACTCCAACTCAAATCGGAATCGCACCAATTCTGAAAATAGTTTTTGCACTACTTTTTGCAAGTTCAGGTACGACTTGCATGAGTTGCACAAATGTTTTCCAAGAAGCACCTGAAGTAGTACTACTTTGAAATTGTGCTACTTCAAGTGAAGTAGCACGATTTCAATATTGTGATCAGTGTGACTGGGGGCTTAAAGCTGAAGGTATCTGGAAATTTGAATCTAAATCGGCTGCAATGAGGAAATAAAAAAAAAAAAAAAAAAGAAGAGTTTACTAGTTATACTTTTATATTCAAGTTCCCATGTAATTGTTCTATGTATGGAAGGGAAAGAGTTAAAATGTAACTAAAAAGGCAAAACTTTTTGGATAGAATGGAGAGAGATTAGAACACCTGCCAGTTTTTGAAAAGGAAGACCTCTAACCCATGCCACATCCAAAAAAATCATCATTGGATAGAAAAAAAAAAAAAAAAAAAAAAAAAAAAAAAAAAAAAAAAAAAAAAGAAGAAGGGTGGGGGGGAGAGTAACCGGAATATATCCTGCCGTTACTGGACTTTAAAGTCCAGTAACGGCAGGATATATTCCGGTTATTCTCCCCCCCTTTTTTTCTACCTGACAGTTTTTATTGCTATCTGTGCAGCCATTAAAGAGATTCACCCTCTCTTTGTCCCGTTTATCATTATAATCAAAAGTGAAAGAAAATCCCAAATTTTAGGTTGTCCTCAGAAAAGTAATAGGAGGGGGAATCTACCAATGAGGACGCCAGTTCTGGTGACCTGGGGGTCACCAAGGAAATCCCTTAGTTTGCAGGGATTTCCTCTCACTTCCTGTTTTGGTTATGGGATAGGAAGTGAAGGTAAACCTCCTCAATGGGACTTGGATAACAAAAATAAACCCTACAGAGGGTATAACCCTCCTTAACTCCATCCCAAAGGACAAAAAAATAAAAGTTTTTCCTATAGTTCTTTAAAACTTAAAGATTTGTATTATATGTTGTGAGCCTTTTGAGGCAGGGTTTTTCAAAATGTGACACTAGCCATAGGTGTTACCCACCTTCACTATATGACTAATGGATGAATGTTCTTACCAAGATCTATAGTTATTTTGCTTAGCGAACATCAAATTTAAACCACAACTCCATGTTACCTGTCACTTTAAAAGTTTTATTGGGCCAACGTAGTTCAAACGAATGCTTACTGGTCCAGAATGGTCCCAGCCACTACAGTAAGCAGTGCCATCTTCCTGGACAAGTCTTACACACTAACATTCTGCGTCTGGAAAGAAACAAGAGTCAGTCCTACGACAGCTCAGCCATTCAGGAACCACATTGTATTTTTATCAATACAAGGCATTCTCTGATTGGCCTAGAAAACGAGGAGGGAAGTGTGAAGGACTCGGTCAGGAAGAAAGCATAGCTTACTGTATGCAGCACAAGCTGCTACAATGTATTGCAGCCTCCATAAATGGCCAGACTTTTAATAGTAAGCATTAATGTAAACAAAGCTGGCCCAATAAAACTTGGGGATGGGAAACCTTGAGTTCTGGTTTAAACTTTCAAGGCAGGCATGAATCGGACTAGTACCTGTAGGGTAGTAGCTGCAGTCAAGTCACCTCCCAGACTTCGGGGGTGACTTGAAAGACATCTGTGCGGGTTCATGCACAGATGTCCATTGAAATCGCCCCTGAAGTCACCAAAAGTAGTGCAGGAACTACTTTTGGAAATCGGTATGGCGCAGCACAGACAGCATTGCACCGATTGGGACGCTCCTATTGCTGGTTATAGGCTCCTATTTGACATGCAATTTGACCTGTCAAATGGCGCCAATGTGAACAGGGGCTTAACGTATGGACGAATGTCTGCTTTTATGGGACCTAGTGGCCACATTGGATGAAACAATATGCTTTATTGATGTGCTGTGGTTACTCATTTGGCAGCCAAATGGCAGTGCTAGTAGGTGGATTAAGTGGCAATAATCCAGGTTTACCTAAAGCACGCACATGTTGTAATGATGGTACAAGAATGAACACCTTTGCCTCAATTCACAAAGATAAGGAACTTTTCAGCCATGTGACAGCCATGTTCTTATATCAGATTCAGCAAAAATAATGGCCATCTATTTCTTTAACCTTGTGTTTTAGCTTTTTGTATGGATCTTAACGTGTACAATAGCCCCTTTAGGTGGAGATTTCCTAAGCTTTTCAGGTGTTCTTTGTGTGCAGCTTTGTATTGACTGTACTATTTTACAGCATCGGGTGTACAAGAAAAACAAAAAAGAAAATCACGGCAAACCAAAAGAGAAATGCACAGCTGCATAAAACCTGACCATGTGCTGTGCACTGTCTTCATTGTGCTGTATTAGCAAAGGAGAGACAGGCAAGCTAGTCATAAGGGGAGACATTAATTGGAAATGGCATTCACAATAGGAAGTACAGCATGCAGGAAAAATGGCTGAATACATGCCATCCCACACCAGCGAGCGCGTTCATTCAGCTCCACACTAGAAAATACAGATGGACTTATTAGTGAAATGAAGCTTCTGGCTCAAAACACACCCACCTGCTTAACATATGCCAAGATCATTGCTAAGCAGCACAGATTCTCAATGGGACAGCGTTAGGAGCACAGAGAGAAGGAGAACTTTAAAAAAAAACACCTTGGGCCTTTTTATATCACTCAGGGCTCCCCTCCAACCCCCCACTTTTTGTTTTCTTTAATATATGGCCTGTTTTTTGGCAGAGATAAAATCCTTTCAGACATGCTTTAGTAATTTGCAGACAGTAAAACCATGCAAACTATTTCCTTATCAATATGCATGAATGTTTTTTGACAGCTCTCAACAAACAATACCTAGTCATGGTAGATGGTTATGATGTAAACCTCATGCATGTGCACTCATGCACCTTCAAGGCTATATGCAAAAAGGTATTTATTCCTATGTGCTGCCACCTAACTCCTTAAGAGGCTGTGATCTCGCTCGGCCTTACCGTTCTTCTATGCTGCAGCTTGACTTTAACTTAACGTCTATGCACAGATAAGCAAAAGCACCCAAGCGTTGAATGATTTGCAGGCTGGAGCAAGTACCCACCCAGTGACAAGGGGGGACAGATCATTCCTGATCGCTTTATTAAATAGGTAGGAAAAAGGGAACGGCAGCACACTTATTGTCTGCTAGCATGCCCTGCCTCCCCATGTCAGTAGCACTCTGCATGCCTTTCTGCTGGAGGCATGCATACTTCCTTCTGAGACCAACACTGAAAAATTAATAGGGCTCACTCCTCAGCATATTTTCACTGTCCAACTGTACTGGCGTTTCCACAGACCAGATGAAATTACGTATACAGAGTGGCTAATACAATGCAAAAGCCCACGCACTCTCCCCCTTCTCTCTCTCCCCCCATCGGCACAGCAGAAATAACATCACATCATGCTTACCTACCGACACAGCTTTCAAAAAGAGAATGGTTCATGCATGTCCTAGCTAGCAGGCGTGTGTCTGTGCTGCTTTTAGAAAGGCCTGCTCTGGGTCTCCTGCCCAGGATAGCTACACACTCCCAGCCTTGCCTGCATTCCCTCCCGTATGGGAAAAATCAGACATTACATGAAGAAAAGAAAAAGACAGCCCCGTTTCAAAGCATCTGGCGAACCTCCCCTGGCAGCTTGCCAAGCCTCTGCTCAACCTTCCTGTCTCGGTAGAGCATGCGTGCTCTATGCCCAGCACCATGTTTCCATGGCAACACTCTAGGCAGCCCCCAAGTAGGGGGAGAAAGCAGGGTTTTCACATAGACAAAAAAAATCCCATCAGCAATCGTATAGGGGGGAAAATGTTTCAGTACAGCCAGACACAATAACCACATCAAGTGTTCTACTATGTGCTGTATCCCCCCTTGTTCTGCCATGTGCTGATGTGAAGAATAGGAGTCAGCCTTAATACAATGGCTACACTGATCTGGTAACAGAACAAAAGAACTAACATTACAAGCCAAGACAGCAAGTCACCCCTTACTTCTCTTTTCACAGGATATGCCCCTCCTAGCTGCAAGGAACATACATGAGGTCATTTGGGGGCACAAGGGTCAAGGACATCTACTAACTCCATGAGACAGAGCGACCCTTTCACTGCTAGAGAACTTTCAAAGGGTTTCCTGTCAGGTTCTTAGCTGCACACAGAAACTCTGCTCGGGGGCCCCACATGTGTAAAGTGGGCAGGCTGCTCTAAGCTTGTAAACAAGTTAGCAAGTCATTCGGTCACTCAGACAGCCCCAGTCATCTCATTGCAGTATTAGGAACTTTTCAACATTAGGTTAAGGAAGTACTTCTAGAATTAGAACAGTCAAGTAAAATAGAACAAAACATTAAACGTCAACAGGGCTTTGGGAAAACTATTTATGAGAAACATCTTTTGCAAAAAAAAATAAAAATTTATAAAAGTAAATTGGAAGAAACCTATTATTAGCCCTTACAACCAGAGTTTCAAAACAACTTTAAGAAATGCGCTGTGCTGAGACCCGCCTTCCACATGTGGAAGATACTTTAGGTCTGCTGTTCCTGTGGCGTCAATCATTTGTAAATTGAATGTAAACGCCAATTCTATTTTTTCAGAATGTTTGGCAATATACCTCGCTATGTACAGTTTTCTTAAAGTGATAATAGGTTTTTTTTTTTTTTTTTAACCACTTCAATACTTCAATACACTTTCGCACCTTCCTGCCCAGGTCAATTTTCAGCTTTCAGCGCTGTCACTTTTTAAATGACAATTGCACGGTCATGCTACACTGTACCCAAACTAAATTATTATTATTTTGTGCCCACAAATAGAGCTTTCTTTTGGTGGTATTTGATCACCTCTGCGTTTTTTATTTATTTGTTAAATAAAAAAGACCAAAAATTTTGAAAAAAAAAAAAAGTTTTAGTTTTTGTTATAAAATTTTGTAAATAAGTAAGTTTTCTCCTTCACTGATGGGCACTGATGAGGTGCCACTGACGATGGGCACTGATAGACGGCACTGGTCAGGATATTGCAACCACTTTGCCAACGTCATTTTGTTATATGGCGGGCAGCAAGTGGTTAAATAGCAAACCTGTCATACTCACCTGCTCTGTGCAATGGTTTTGCACAGAGCAGCCCCGATCCTCAACTTTTCGGGCAGCTCTCCAGCACTTTTGCCCTCCCTCCCTCCTGTAGAGTTCCCCCAGAGCAAGCAGCTTGCAATGGGGGCACCCAAGCAGGCTTGTTTCCGAGCCATGGCTCTGCATGTCCATTTACACACAGAGCTGTGGCTTGGCCCTGCCCCCTCCATTTCCTTATTGGCTCACTGGCTGTGATTGACAGCCAATGAGGAGGGAGAGTCCTAGAGAGCCACTGCTCTTGTGCAAATTGCTGGATCGAGATGGGACTCAGTTAAGTATTAGGGGGGCTGCTGCACAGAGGAGGTTGTTTTACTTTCATGCATAGAATGCACGAAGGTAAGAAAACATTGATCTTTTAGAACCACTTTGAGCAATTAATTTTTTGTGAATCTGTTGCCAAGTTTCTTACTAGGAGTTCCTGCCAGTAGCAACATTTTCTGTTGCAGGCTGATAGCAGTAACTTTCTCAGCCTTCCTTGCATGCTCCTCTAGTTGGCGACTGGGCTGCCTATCTAGATAGGCCTATAACATGTGTAGGTTCTGCACTAATCACCTCAAAAAATGAATACCTTGAATGTGGGTCAAATGCATATAAATCGATTAAGCATGCATCTCTTATCTTATTATTGGTATTCACCAGTCTAGAAAAAGGGTCAACATTAATATTCTTTGGACTTGTGACAGTCTGTCCACCGATCCTACGAAGAGGACATACAAACCGCTGCCGGCTGACGCGTTTCGAAGGTTACACCTTCTTCTTCAGAGCCCAACCGTATTCATCTCTTACAGCTGCTACAGCTGTAAGAGATGAACAATGTTAGGCTCTGAAGAAGAAGGTGTAACCTTCGAAGAACGTCAGCAGGCATCGGTTTGTATGTCCTCTTCGTAGGATCTGGAGACTGCTATCAGTGGACAGACTGTCACAAGTCAAAGACTATCTTATTATCTTATTGACTATTTCCATCTACCTTTGTGAGTAGTTTTATTACGTGTTCTTTTAAAAAAAATGTTAAAAGGATAATGCACAAGACCGGTGCACCTTCTCTTTTCTTGTGTGATCGCTAGGATATCCCTATCCTTGATGGCAGCAAGCCTGAAAGTTACCATCCATCCTGAACTTTGAACTGTCGGGCTAACATATTTATGCGCAAGAGTATTTGTTCTGTTGCATTCAACATTAATATTGTTGGTACCTTTTCCAGATTATTGAACACCAATAATAGGGTGCAAGGGGTGCATGTGTAATGAATTAATTTACATGTGTTTTTATACAGGTGTTTGATCTACATGTACTTGATCAATGTGTTGATAGGGCACTGGTTGGTGCATATTAATAGTAGCAGGTATTTAAATACACATTTCAAGGTATTCATTTTACATGGTGAATAGTGAAGCACCTACAGATATTTTATATAAGCAGATATCGTTTATCAGAATATAGTGCAAGCCGCTTTTCCCCAATAGACTGCTGGGAGAGTGGGTATACGTATAATTTTATTCCTATTTAGATTAGGGTTTCTCAACCAGGGTTCCTCCAGAGGTTACCAGGGGCTCTTTGAGCAATGAACAATTTCTGCCTCAAAGATAAGGCCCTCACTGACACCATTGATCTTTTTAGCTATCTATAAGGGGGCAATTGTTCCAAATGACCACAAGCGTAAGGAGCATTCTCCCCACTGATCCTCACACTAAAGTATCATGAGTTGTAGATTAAATAATTTTTAGCAGGGGTTCCCTGAGCCCAGAAAGTTATTTCATGGGTTCCACTGCATTGAAAGGGTTAAGAAAGACTGATCTAGAAAGACCCGACAGGCAGCTCCAATGGAAGGCCCTCTCACAGCAGGCTGGTAAGGCTGCGGCAAATAGTGCTGTTACTTGCTGAAACTTTATTAAAGAACTTCATCTATTTAAAAAATAAAAGTCATCAGAACGAGAGTGAAAGCATTAATAAAGTTGAGGAAGTGGGAGCCGGTACCTGTCCAAAACAAAAAAACAAAAAAAAAACAAACACAAACACACCTTAAAATGTGTTCGGGGTGGGATTGTGAATGTCACTTTTAGACCCCTTTCACACTGAGGTGCCTTGGCAATAAAAAAAGCACCTGTAAAGCACCTCTCATGCCTCCCAAATGTGAAAGCCAGAGTGCTTTCACACTGAGGCGGTGCGCTTGCGGGACAGGAAAAAGTCCCGTGAGCAGCATCATTGGGGTGGTTTGGGAGCAGTGTATACACCGCTCCCAAAAAGTCTTGCCCATTTAAAAGAATGGGCAGCGGTGCCGAAGCGCCTGCAAAGCGCTTTGACAGCACCACAACACGGGCGCTTTAAACCCTTTCTTAGGCCGCTAGCAGAAGTTAAAAGCACCCTGCTAGCGGTTGAAAATTGCTGCTAAAATGACAGTAAAGCGCCGCCAAAACTAGCAGCGCTTTTCTCACTCATGCCAGGCTTTAAAAGCATAAGTCTATTTTTTTTTTTGCGGAGAGGCAGGCTTTATAGGGCAGGAGAGATTGTTCTTTCCTTCTGCATAGAGGTTTCCACCTGCTTAAATTTTCGTCTATTAGTGTACACTGAGCCATGCATGCACAGCTCAGTGCACGGTCTCTGTGATGGGATGAAGTAACTCCTGTAGTTATGTAGTAGTCACGCCATCCAGGCTTGATTTATAAAAATTGAGAACCAGGAAGAAGAGCAAGTAAATAAGGAAGCACTGGTGACAGACAGTGGACATGACAGAACTGGAAAGGATTGCTTTCCTACTCAAGTCTGGCATAATATGCTGCTGATACTTGCACATTATGGCAAAAACCTCCTAGGGCCCAAAATTTAAAATTTGATCTGGGGATTTTCTAAATTCAGCCAATTCATTGTTGCAAGTCTTTTGCCAATGTTATACATAGGGCATGATGCCAAACACTGAAAAAAAAAAAAATAGATGTTGAAATTTGTTACTTGGGGCCTGACTTCTTTGACTAAGCCACACCCACCTGTTCAATAAAAGTACCTTTAATAGCCACACAAAGTCCTCCCTATGGACAGGGAGATGGCAGCTGGGCAGCCCAGAAGTTAGGACCCAAGCAACAAAGTGAAATATCAGGAGTTACGAAGAGTTTTCTTGCTAATAAAAAGGGAAGAGCAGGCACTCCACATTACCCATTAATAAGTTCAGTTCAGTATCCAGTCACATGCTTCATCTATACTTATATCTGTTTGTACAGCTATCAGTCTATCCAAAACAGAGGTTTTGAGTACAGATATCTGACACACTTCACTATGATGTCTAAATCCTCCTGTTGTAATGTAAAAGAAATTAAAATACAAAAAAGGCACTGTACTATCAGATTAGTAACAATTGAGAATTCTTGGCCCTCAAGTGTTTGACAACTATAAGGAACCTGTATCACAAGTCCATTAAAAATCGATTGCAAACTTTTTTTTTTTCTTTTTATTAAAATAGAAGCACGGAGCCTCCCCTTCTGGGATCCCCCCTGGCACTCTCGGCTTCTCATCCTCTCTGTGCGCCACCATAAGAAGCCAGTTCTTATAGTGGCACACCTGTGGGATCGTGCCCAAGCCGGGCTCTGTGTGTGTCCATCGACATACACAGAGCGGGGTCCCGCACCCACTCCCTCCTCACAGGATTTTATTGACAGCAGTGGAAGCCAATGGCAGCGAATGCATTAGAAAAATGTCTATTATTATTATACAGGATTTATATTGCGCAGCGCTTAACAAAATGCAGGCAGACATTAGAGTTACAATATAATTTGGTACAAGAGAAATCAGAGGGCCCTGCTTGTTAGAGCTTACAATCTAGCCTTTAGAAGCACTTTAAAATAGCCTGTATGGATAGAAATATGGAAGATGCCATTAATATTGCAAACTAAGGCTGTCATAGCAATCCTAGCAGCATTACCTAGTAAATCAGTGACTTGGAGTAGACTTTGCTGCCTGCATTTTTATTCTCTGAGGTCTGATTTTAAAATATAAATATATATATATATATATATATATATATATATATATATATATATATATATATATATATATATATATATATATATATACATACATATATATATATACCAAGCAAAATATGGGAGGTCGCAATAGCTGATCTGTTTCAGTGAAGAAACACTGATTAGGAACCATCATTGATATTAGAAAGGTCAAAGCAAAGCTACAATTCCTAATCCGAATCCACAGAATCAGTAATTACAGCCAAGTAACTAGTATTTTCAGTAGAGTTTTGTAAAAACCACCTATACACTCACAGGCCACTTTATTAGGCAGCACTGGGTTGGACCCCCTTTACCTTCAGAGCTGCCTTAATTCTTTATAGCATAGATTCAGCAAGGTGTTGGAAACATTCCTCAGGCCCATATTGACATGATATTATCACACAGTTGTTGCAGATTTCTCGGCTGCACATCCATGATGCAAATCTTCCGTTCCACCACATCCCAAAAGGTGCTCTATTGGATTGAGACATGGTGACTGGAGGCCATTGGAGTACAGTGATCTCATTGTCATGTTCAAGAAAACAGTTTGAGATGATTTGTGACATGGTGCATTATCCTGCTGAAAGTAGCTATTAGAAGATGGGTACACTGTAGTCATAAAGGGATGGACATGGTCAGCAACAATACTCAGGTAGGCCGTGACATTTAACCCATTAATGCCTGAGGTTGTAATTTTTTGAATTTGCGCATGAAATTTATATATATATATATATATATATATATATATATATATATATATATATATATATATATATATATATATATATATATATATATATATATATATATATATATATATATATATATATATAACCTAGAAAAATTAAAAGGAACAAAAATTTGAAGAGAACTTTTTTAAATTCTATTCCATTGTTGAGTTATGTGGTGTTCCAAAAATGGAACACTAGGCAAAACCACTGCTACATTGTACAGAATGTAGGTTTCTTGTCTCAGGAGGTGGTGACACCTGTTATTCAGCGTGATATTCAACAGAACATTTCACCTGTAAGAGCCCTTTCACACTGGGGCGGGCTGCGGCGGTAAAACGCCGCTATTGTAAGAGAAATGGTTAAAAACCACCGTAAAGCACCTCCGCAGAGGCGATTTGCCGGCGGAATAGCCGCGCCGTCCCATTGATTTCAATGGGCAGGAGCGGTGAAGGAGTGGTATACACTCCGCTTCTTCACCGCTCCGAAGATGCTGCTAGCAGGACTTTTTTTACCGTCCTGCCAGCGCATCGCTCCAGTGTGAAAGCCCTCGGGGCTTTCACACTGGAATGAAAGCAGCGGCACTTTCGGGTCGGTTTGCAGGCGCTATTAGCGCCTGCAAACCGCCCCAGTGTGAAAGGACCCTAAGGCAGCATCACTTTGAAAGCTTGTGTTCTTATGACATTCAGCATACTGCGTTTGCTTTCCCTATTTGACGATCACATGATTCATGCCATCATAAGGCGAGTCAATGTTAAGCTTCTGAGAAGGTCTTCCTCTTCAGCCAGGTTCTGGAGGATGACCACGAGTCTCCAGATAATGGAATATCACATATCGACGAAACTCAAGTAAATCCATTGGCTTCTTATCATATGTTTTATGCAGTTGCCAAGCATTTTGTAAGATCAATTCGTAACGGAACAAAAAGAGGGCTCGAATACCATTTCTTTCCACGGATTGATGCCCAATACCCATCAATGTTTTCATCAGCTCTGTCTATGCCCATGAAATGGCTCTACACTCTGATCACGTTTGGCTGCTGAACTTGAATCTTCTTTTTCAGTTTCTGGAAATAACGATTGCCATACACAGGTGATCGATAGCAGCACCAGATGAGGCAACAGTGACAACACTTCTCAATCCATCTGCAGACAATATTGCCTTTGTCATCAATTCAATAATCAAATGTGCCCCCAAAAAAAAATAGATACTAGTGGTAGTGGTTTTGCCTTGTGCGCCAAAAGTAGAACATGCAAAATGTCAAACCCATAACTAATACAACAATAATAATTTTGGAATTTTCTTTTTACAGTACAATAGCATAGCTAGGAGAGAAGTAATAGAAAAAAAAAAAAAACTTACTAGTATAGGATGTAGTGCAGTAAAGTTGTATTTACCTGTCTTTGGATTGCTCTTCAAAAATGTTTCCGAAATTTCACATCACTTTTTGACAAGATCCCAGCATGCCAGTATCTGCAGCAGTGACTAACTCTGTGCACCATGTGATAACATATACCCCCCTCAGGGGCAGACGTGTGAAAAATCAGACCTAGATGATGACCTTGAGCAGTAGGATATAAGTAACTCCCACATCAATACCGTTCCAATAACGACACATCAGGCATTAATGGGTTAAACAATGCTCAATTGGTACTAAGTGGCCCAAAGTGTGCAAAGAAAATACTCCCCACACCATTACACCGCCACCAGTCTGATCCATTGATACAAGGCAGGATGGATCCACGCTTTCATGTTCACGCCAAATTCTGACTCTACCATCAGGATGTCGCAGCTAAAATGGAGACTCAGACCAGTCAACATTTTTCCAATCTTCAATTGTCCAATTTTGTTGAGGCTGTGCAAAATGTAGCCTCAGTTTCCTGTTCTTAGCGGACAGGAGTGGTACCCGGTGTGGTCTTCTGCTGCTGTAGCCCATCTGCTTCAAGGTTTGATGTGTTGTGTGTTCAGAGATGGTATTCTACATACCTTGGTTGTAGAGACAGGCTCAGGCGTGTTCCGGATCCCAGTCCCACCACCTGCCCGATCCCACCAGAAAGCCAACACTGGACATTTCCGGTCTGTGCAGCTGCCCAGTTCAGCATCAAGCCTGTACGAGTGCCCCCATAGCACTTGGACGGGTGAAGGAGCCGAGAGCACCAGCAGCGGACCCCAGAAGAGGAGGAAAGGGACCACTCTGTGCAATAACATTGCACAGAGCAGATAAGTAAAACGTGTATTATTTTAGGGGGAAAAAAAAAATGAAGCTTTAAAACAACGTTACATTTGATAAAGATGCAGGCGCACAGTAAGTCTGCATCTTTACAGTAGGAGGCGGCCATTTTTACTGATATCCTAAGTATCTCTGGCTACTCATGATATTTAGCTGCCGACAAAACCAAATGAAGCCTTAAGAGAATCTAGAAAGTGTTTCAATGACCAAGAAGCAGGATCCTTTAAAAGTTTTCCCAACACATTATTTTGGCATTAAAATGTGTTTAACCACTTAACCGCTTCCTGACCAGTTACACTGCGGCAGGTTGGCTCCCCTGCACGAGCCCTCGTAGCTATACGTCGGCTCGCAGTGTCGGGATAGCGGGCTTGCGCCCGCTGCACAGCAGGGGTGCCGGTGCTCGTGGCTGATGGTCACGATGACCGCTGGCCACGAGCGATCGAGTGTGTGTAAACACACACTTTCCTGTTCTGTTCTGACAGGAGTGACAGATCTTGTGTTCTATTAGCTAGGAACCACGATCTGTCACTTCCTCCAGTCAGTCCCCTCCTTCTTCAGTTAGAATCACCTCCCAGGGAACATAGTTAACCCCTCGAGCGCCCCCTAGTGTTAACCTCTTCACTGCCAGTGACATTTTAACAGTAATCTATGTAATTTTATAGCATTGATCGCTGTGTTAATGCCAATGGCCCCAAAAATGTGTCAAAATTGTCCGATGTGTCCGCCATAATGTCGCAGTCAGAATACAAAAAAGCAGATCGTCGCCATTACTAGTAAAATAAATAAATAAATAAAAATAAAATAATAATAATAATAATAATAATAATGCTATACATCTGTGAGCAAATAGCAACTCCCACTGATTCACAATTTTTTCTTTGTTTATTTACTATAAATCAGCCTTTAGGGTCCGACATCCATTCCTCTATATTGGTTGTGGAGACTAGTTAACCAGTACTTCACATAGGCCAGTCCTGTCATTGTGATGTCACTTGTTTTTCAGTCTTCTGGATACAGGGAGGACTCCGCCACAGGACAGAGAGCTGGAAGTGCCCCTTTTCTTACAAGCAGCTATGTGATGCCTGAAGAAGGACCTTCCCACTCTGTAGTAAGGAAGAGAGAAGACGATTGCTGATATCTGTCAGTGACATCACTCGCACACGCGCATTTTGTCCCTCACTTACGGCACACTCAGCAAGATGTCAATCTATGCATCTATGCCCTGTGCCTCTGATAGCAGAGCTTCACGGCATCACAATCCCACGAGATCCTGGTGTTCTTGAAACACCCCCCTATTTTGTAGACGCTATAACTTTTGCGCAAACCAATCAATATACACGTATTGCGATTTTTTTTTACCAAAAATATGTAGAAGAATATATATCAGTCTAAACTGAGGAAAAAAAATTGTTTTTTTATATATGTTTGGGGGATATTTATTATAGCAAAAAGTAAAAAATAATGCGTTTTTTTGTTTATAGAGCAAAAAATAAAAACCCGCAGAGGCGATCAAATACCACCAAAAGAAAGCTCTATTTGTGGGGAAAAAAAGGAGGTTAATTTTGTTTGGGTACAACGTCGCACGACCGCGCAATTCTCAGTTAAAGCGAAGCAGTGCCGAATCACAAAAAATGCTCTGGTCAGGAAGGGGGTAAATTCTTCCGGGGCTGAAGTGGTTAAGGACCGAGCCTCTTTTTGAGTTAAGTTAAAAACAGTTTCTTTGCTAGAAAATTACTTAGAACCCCCAAACATACATTTTTTTCAAACACCCTAGAGAATAATACTTGCAATACTTTGTCACACCGTATTTGCGCAGCGATCTTGCAAGTGCATTTTTTTGTGGAAAAAAATAAACTTTTTTGAATTAAAAATAAGAAAGTAAAGTTAGCTCAATATTTTTTTTTTATACTGTGAAAGATAATGTTACGCTGAGTAAATTGATACACAACATGTCATGCTTCAAAATTGCACCCGCTCGTGGAATGGCGACAAACTTTTACCCTTAAAAATCTCCATAGGCGACGTTTTAAAAAAAATTCTACAGGTAATGTCACTTGTGTCCACCTGCTGGAAAACTACGAGTGCCAGCATGTCCAAACATCCTCTGCCAGGACACTAATATTCTTCTATTGCCCCTACTCCTCTCTTAATGTGTCCTGTTTTATGTATGTATACACACACACATACATATACATATATATATATATATATATATATATATATATATATATATATATATATATATATACACACACCACACATATACACACACATCTCACAAAAGTGAGTACACCCCTCACATTTTTGTAAATATTTTATTATATCTTTTCATGTGACAACACTGAAGAAATTAAACTATGCTACGATGTAAAGTAGTGAGTGTACAGCTTGTATAACAGTGTAAATTTGCCGTCCCTTCAAAATAACTCTAAATCGCTGGCAACAAAAGGGAGTACACCCCTAAGTGAAAATGTCCAAATTGGCCCCAAAGTGTCAATATTTTGTGTGGCCACCAATATTTTTTCCAGCACTGCCTTAACCTTCATGGGCATGGAGTTCACCAGAGCTTCACAGGTTGCCACTGGAGTCTTATTCCACTCCTCCATGTCGACATCACGGAGCTGGTGGATGTTAGAGACCTTGCGCTCCTCCAACTTATGCTGGAGGATGCCTAACAGATGCTCAACTGGGTTTAGGTCTGGAGACATGCTTGGGCAGTCCATCACCTTTATCCTCAGATTTTTTTTTTTTAGCAAGGCAGTGGTCATCTTGGAGGTATGTTTGGGCCGTTATGTTAGAATACTGCCCTGCGGCCCAGTCTCCGAAGGGAGGGAATCGTGCTCCGCTTCAGTACATGTTGGCATTCTTGGTTCCCTCAATGAACTGTAGCTCCCCATTGCTGACAGCACTCATGTAGCCCCAGACCATGACACTCCCACCACCATACTTGACTGTAGGCAAGACACACTTGTCTGTACTCACCTGGTTTTGCCGCCACACACGCTTGACACCATCTGAACCAAATAAGTTTCTTGGTCTCATCAGACCACAGGACATGGTTCCAGTAATCCATGTCCTTTGCTTGTCTTCAGCAAACTGTTTGCGGCTTTCTTGTGCATCATTTTTAGAAGAAGCTTCCTTTTGGGATGACAGCCATGCAGACCAATTTGATGCAGTGTGTAGCGTATGGTCTGAGCACCGAGAGGCTGACACCCCACGCCTTCAACCTCTGTAGCAATGCTGGCAAGACTCATACGTCTATTTCCCAAAGACAACCTCTGGATATGACAAGGAGCATGTGCACGCAACGTCTTTGGTTGACCATGGCGAGGCCTGTTCTGAGTGGAACCTGTCCTGTTAAACCGCTGTATGGTCTTGGCCACAGTGCTGCAGCTCAGTTTTAGGGTCTTGGCAATCTTCGTACAGCCTAGGCCATCTTTTTGTAGAGAAACAATTATTTTTTTCTCAGATCCTCAGAGAGTTCTTTGCCATGAGGTGCCATGTTGAACTTCCAGTGACCAGTAAGAGTGAGAGCGATAACACCAAATTTAACACACCTGCTCCCCATTCACACCTGAGACCTTGTAACACTGAGTCACATGACACCAGGGAGGGAAAATAGCTAAATGGGCCCAATTTGGACATTTTCACTCAGGGGTGTACTCACTTTTGTTGCCAGTGGTTTAGACATTAATGGCAGTGTGTTGCGTTATTTTGAGGGGATGGCAAATTTACACTGTTATACAAGCTGTACACTCACTACTTTAGATTGTAACAAAGTGTAATTTCTTCAGTGTTGTACATGAAACGGCATAATAAAATATTTACAAAGAATGTGAGGGGTGTACTCACTTTTGTGAGATCCTGTATATATAAAAACACACACATATACAGTATATATATTTTGACAGGGCTAGGCTCTGCCATTGTGTGAGGATAGGTAGAAAATTAACAGGATTCGAACCAAGGCAGAATGCAAAGCTTCAGAGCATTGTTTGAGTGCACACAGGGACTCATCCCTAGGGCAGGATGCCCCTATTTGCTGTCTTTTTTTTGGGGGGGGGGGCGGGGGGTTTGTGAGTAGTTGGCTTGCCTAGGGAGAAAAATAGTCTAGCTCATAATGTGTAGTCTAGTTCCATCAACGAAGGTATAGCAACACCCTCCAAAAACACTATTCTTCCTTACCTTTCCAAGCAATTTGGGCTTCACAAACGGTCACAATTTGCCTCTTATCGGTGCACATCAAAACATTTCTGGATTAGGTGTGAATGAGCATTATTTTTTTTTTTTTAACGTATGTGAAAGTTAGCACTTTTGTTTTAGTGCATCAGCCCAAACCTAAACCAGTGTAGCACGAGCACGCATGTGCACGTTGGACATCAGTGATCCTTGTAGATATTGATAATTTACAGTTAAAAGCCTCAGTCCAGGTTCACACTGTAGCGAACACAGACATCGCATGTGATTTGCACCAGCACTGCGGTGCCGATCACATGCGAAGTCTATGCAATGCGAGTCCAGCCATACAGTTTGTATGGCTGAACGTGCATTGGATTCGCACAAAGAAAAAAAGATGCAGGGACTTTTTTCCCCACACTGGAATCGGATCATATCGGTGCTCTCACCCATTCAATCCGATTCCTGTCCGAATCCGCAGATTGCAGTGCAATCTGCGAACCGATCTGGGGGTGTTAACATTGTATTGACACCTGCAGCAATTCGCAGAGGGCAGTGTGAACTGCCTGTGGGAGAGATGCGAAGAGGGAACCAGCGCTGGAATCACGCTGGTTCTAGCATCGCTACAGTGTGAATTCAATGTGCCCTGAAAGTAAAGCATAAAAAAAAACAAAAAAAACCTGAAGATAAATAAAAAAAACCTCCTTGTTTACTACATTTTTTCAAAATTTTTTGACTCAAAAAAAGAGCCACTTTAAAAAAAAAAAAAAAAAAAAAAAAAAGGTAGTTTTTACATAGAATAGATATATATTTTGGATGATCTTGCAGTTGAACAAACCAACTAAATGTAGACTGTATTGCAAGATGCTGCAAACTGCTGTGTGAGGCCTGTCACCGACTATGGATCCTCAAGGAGCTTACAATCTAAGGTCCCTAACTCACATCCATACATACTAGGGACCAATTACCCTACCAGCATGTCATCGAAGTGTGGGAGGAAACCGGAGTACCTGGAGGAAACCCACGCAGGCACAGGGAGAACATGCAAACTCCAGGCAGGTAGTGTCGTGGTTGGGATTAGAACCAGTGACCCTTCTTACTACTAGGCGAAAGTGCTATCCACTACACCACTGCGCCGCCCCTTGGGAATTGGATGTGGAGATCTCGCATCCAATTTGCGATGGTGTGAACTGAACAAGCTGAAGTTAGAAATTAATTGGCTACCATGCACAGCGCCACCAGATTTTGCACTTTCCTGTTTTACTAAATCAACCCCGTAGGTGCCAATAAAATTCCCCTATCCTTGTAAATATAGAATTGTCACCTCACTGAGCCTCAAGGGAAAGTCATGTCATTGACAAGACCTATAGCCTGAGAAGGCCCCGAACCATCTGCCAGCCAAGGATTTATGTCAAAGATCAGAGGAATCTATTTTATCTCTCAAAAAAAGTAATTGATTAGTGGCAGAAATGAAAACAATTCCTTTTGATCATACATATTTTGGGGTATGTGTGGATAGAAATGAAATGCAAAACATTTTTATATAGAACTAATAAAAAATAAAATAACACATTATAAATACATTATCCCCCCCCCCCCGTCAGGACAAGTCTGCTCATTGGAGGAGATCATACTGAGATCCCAGCACAGCTAGAGAACTGACCACAAGGTGCTCTCCTGCTTAATGCGGTCAGTTTTTAATAAGAAAGAAGAGGAACTGGCAGGAACCAGGGATTTCATATAAAGGAAGCAATACAAAGAACAGTATACTTTCTAATAAAAGTGAATTGCACAGCAGGCACATATCAGGAATATGCAGTGTTGGAGTAACAAATCCTTTTTAATTTTAAGCTAAAATTAAAAAGGTGATTGGCTAACATGCAGAGCTGCACCAGATTTTGCACTCTCCAGTCTTAGTAAATCAACCCCTTGGCATCACACAAGGCTCCGTTAACAAATCCAACATCAGAAGAGGGATCCATAATTTTAAAAAAAGGGACCGTTATGTTACAGCAGAACTAAACCCAAACTCAGCTTTTGTCAACCTGGGGTGCCTTGGCAAAATGTCTAAAAAAATGTACACAAGCCAGCAGGTGGATCAAGCCTGCCTTTTAGTTACACAAAGCCACAAGGTTTTCATTATGCACCATTATGACTTTCTAAACACTTGCATCCCAACAACTAATGACTTCATCAGTTGAAAAGGAGGAGGTCAGTCGCCTCCACAGCATCCTTGTTTGATTCTCCTCTGCTTCTCTCCCTCAGCACTGGGGTCACATTAGCTGACTGATGGAGAGAAACTGAGGGAGAAGAGAAACATTGGAATACTAATCAGTACCATTGTGAAAAGTGTATTTGCTTTGAAAGAACAAATCACCTCTAACTTTGGATGTCCTACGTGTGGATGTTGCTGAATTGTGTACAACTATTAGAATATAATATATTAGAATGGGGTGCCCCAAAAGTGTACATTATTTTAAAGGGTGCCTTGACTAAAAAAGGTTCAGAAACACTAATAGATTTAGGCCTTGTTCACACCATGGTGCAGAGATCTGAGTTTTTCTGCACTGGCACAACAAAAACAATGGTTCTCTATGTGCCCTGTTAACACCACAACATGCAGGAATCTGCAACGTGTATGCAGTTTTCTGCAGGGGAAAAAAAAAAAAACTGACCACATCAACATTTGTGTGAATAGGGAACATAACTGACATGCATAAAAACTAATGTAAACTGATGTCTCTGCAAGTGAAGTCTGCGCAGGCTTCCCTTCAGTACCTATCAGTTTTCATGCATGTATGATGTGAACGATATAGAAAACTGGCTGCGTATTTGCCAGGTGCCATCATTCCCATACATATGTAAAGAAAGGAAACCACTCTTGGGAGTGGACTGTAGAGGCACCGGCTCAAACGAAAGATGTATGTGATACAATGTCATAAAAAAAGTTTGAGATTTTTTTTTAAATATATATTAAAAAAAAAAAAAAAAACGTAATAATATTTATATATATTGAACAAGCCCTAGAAGCGGCATGAAGACCTACATGGAACCAAAAATAGATTACATTCAAGGCATGCTGTAAATGACTCCAGTTCCAGTTTTTTGAGCTCTCAACCGAACTGTCAAGCGGCTGCTGTCAGTTGATCACATGTACAGCACCATGGTAAATTCAGATCAAACAGAGGCTTAGATGGCAGATTCCTCAGCTGTAAAGGTTAGGAGGGTCTAGTTCTGCCCTAAACAGAATCCAATGATATTTGAAAAAAAATAGCACAAAAGCAAGCATCAGATAAATTTAAGATTTCAAATTTGGATTCAATGGTCCACAAGACCTTCTTCCAGTCTTCAGTAATCCACCAGAAGTAGTTCCTAGTCCGGACAAGCTCCTTTTTTCTTATTGTCATTTTAGCAAAGACTTTTACTGCCAACTCAACATACTAAACCTGCAGCTTGAAATCTTCTCTTCAAAAGTTGGAAGTGGGACTTGGTTACTTTGAGCTGTGCTTGAAGCTGCTGTCCTGCGTGGCATCATGGAAGAGATTGATTCCCAAAAAATGTCTTCCAGTATTAAAGTGCTTTTTGATGGTGTAGGCAATTGTTGACACTCAAAACATTAAAAGCTGTAACTTTTTCTTTTGTTTTTAGCCTCTGGCAATTTACCGCTTACCTTTGTACCATTTCAGGTTATCCAGTGGACTTTAAACTTTTCAATACTATACTACTTTATTTTACTTCAATACTGTATAGTACAATAACTGCATATTTAGCGGTTTGCCTCGAGTCCTACGTTAATGCAGTTTTAAAACCTTTTTTTTTTTTAATCAGTTTACATTTCCCATTGTCTAGACAATCAGGAAATGTGCGGATGTCAAGGCAAACATTTGTGGTATAGAACCAGACTCACAGAAGCACTAAAAAATGCGGCATGAGCAGAAAGTTAATGTTTAATATCGAGAGGATAGGTTCATCTTTCTATACAATATTTTATAGTGTACATATACACACACTTTAAAGCACCGTTTGGTAAATGGGATTCAACCAGTCCATCATGTAATTATTTAAAGCTGCTTATGGAGAGAGCGCCAAGTTGTAAGAGAATGATCTGAAGTGAATAATGCAAACAAGACACCAAGGCCAAGAAAGTGCCAATGAACTCATATTCATCAGTAACATCCACAAGCCCCTAAAGAACAGCAACACAGTATATAAGTTCCATGGCAAAAAAAACTCTACAGGATATGACTCAAAATAAAAATTCTTTACATGGGCCCACAGATACGATGCAAAATGTGTTAAAGAACATGAATATTTAAACAAAAAAAACGATATCCAAGGCCCAAACTTTCTTTTTTAAGCATGTGGAAGTGTTGGAACCGGTCAGGATCTTATTGCAGTCTGTTCCATCACGTAACTTTTAAAGTAGCTCTAAAGCAGGGGTTCCCAACCCCCGGGCCGTGGACTGATACCAGGCCGTACCTGTGAGATGTCAGGCTACACCACCTCTGGTCCCTTCAGCTACTGCGCATGTGCCAACTCTGTGAATCAATCAGGGAAAGCAGGCCGACATCAAGCCAAAGATTCCACTGAAAGCACACACAAATGCCAGGCAAGAACAGTGCCGATCCTGCGGCACCACACAGGGGAATGCGGGATTTCATGGGCAGGACAGTGCCAATCCCCAGGGACACACAGGCAGAGTACTGCTCTCCCCAGCTCATACACTGCACAGGGAAAAATGCATCTGGTAGGAGGTGAAATGCTGCATCTGGTGGCGGGCGACGGTGGCTAGCAACGGTGCAAATGACACGCTGCATCTGGTGGCACGCGACCGTGGCAAGTGACACGCTGCATCTGGTGGCACGCGACCGTGGCAAGTGACACGCGACCGTGGCAAGTGACACGCTGCATCTGGTGGCACGCGACATCTGGTGGCACGCTGAATCTGGTAGCACACAACCGTGGAAAGTGACACGCTCAGGCATCCCACTGATTCTGCGTTATTAGTGAGTTAAATTATTTCATTATTTATGACAATGTAATAATAGAAATAATGCGTTGCAATCATTGATCACCAGCCATTCTCCCAACACCGCCATCAATCCCCATAGACACAGAGCAGCCCCCCGCTCCTTGAAAAAACTTGAACATTTTCTGAGAAACCGGTCCCCGGTGGCAAAAAGGTTAGGGATCGCTGCTCTAAAGGATATACTTTTTTTTTTTTTTTTTTCCACCTAAAATAAAAAAAATAAAATCATGGTATACTTGCCTGCTCTGTGGAATAGTAGTGCACAGAAAGGCCCTGAATCTGCCCTTTCCATGGTCCCCCACTGGCGCGCTCTGCTCCTCCTCTTCTGTATCTGCCATCATAACAAGCCACTTGCTATAGGGGCAAACTGGCTGGTCTGCTTCCAAGCTGGGCTGAGTTTCCATAAACACACAGAACAACTCAGCCATGTCCCACCCAATCTCCTCACTGGATTTGATTGACAGCAGCAGGAGACAATGGTTCCCCATCGCTGCCTCTGTGTCCTGTGAATGCAGGAGGAGAGATTTTCTACAGACGGACACAGCACTGGATCGAGTGAGGACTCGCTGCAGAGAATGCATTAAAAGATAATTTCACCCGTATTTAGGGTGTACCATGTAACTAAAGCAGCTGCCCCGCTCACTCCCCATTTCTTCAATGTGACAGCAGATTGGGGATCCTCTCCCTGCACCCACGGTCACAATTTAAAAATGGCGTGGCTGTGCGGGGGCCCCTCTGAGTTCTGTGAATTAATGAGCTACAAGTCCCAGTTTTCACTGCAGAAGCTGGCTTGTAATTCTCAATCAACTGCGAGGGCATGCTTAAACTATCTTGATCTAGTACAGTGCCCAAGTGCAGCAGCGCTGCTCTCCTCATCCTCAAAAGGACTCAGTGGGGGCAGCAAGAGTCATTGGCTCCTTCTGCAGTTATTAAAATCCTGTGAAGAGGGGGGTGATCCCCACAGTACGTCTACAGACGTATGCAGCTCGCAGGTGCGCTTCCATAGGGAGTGGCTTCCTATGGTGGCTCACCGAGAAGGAGCCGAGAGTGCCAGTGTGGGACCCGAGGAGACGAGGTTTGCGGCTGCTCTGAGCAAAACTATTGCAAAGAGCAGGTAAGTATAACATGTTTATTATTTGAATTAAAAAAAATGTAAGTTTTACAACCACTTTAAAGAGGAACTTCAGCAATTAAATCACTGTTTGAAATAAACTAGCTTACAATGGGTTAAGTCTAATGAGGTGGATGCCAGCACTCTTACCATGTACATTTCTACTGAGCCCCATGAATACAGCCATCGCTATACTCCCAACACTGACAAGAGAGAGAGAACTGTTGAGTGACTGCATTTGTAAAGCTAATGTCAAGCTATCAGCAGCTTTATTAACCACTTCAGCCCCGGAAGATTTGGCTGCTGAATGACCGGGCCATTTTTTGCGATTCGGCACTGCGTCGCTTTAAGTGACAATTGCGCGGTCGTGCGACGCTGCACCCAAACAAAACTGACGTCCTTTTACCACAAATAGAGCTTTCTTTTGGTGGCATTTGATCGCTTCTCCGGTTTTTATTTTTTGAGCTATAAACAAAAAAAAAGTGTCAATTTTGCAAAAAAAAAAAAAAAAAACAATATTTTGTACTTTTTGCTTTAATAAATAGCCCCATTTTTTTTTTTTTTTTTAAAGCTAATTTTTTCTGAGTTTAAGCCGATCTGTATTCTTCTACATATTTTTGTTAAAAAAATAAAAATCGCAATAAGCATATATTGATTGGTTTGCGCAAAAGTTAAAAATATATCCACTATTTTGTAGACGCAATAGCATTTTTATTTCTTTGTTTATTTTTTACTTGTAATGGCGGTGATCAGTGATTTTTAGCTGGACTGCAACATTGCAGGGGACAGATCGGACACTTTTGACACATTTTTGGGACCATTGGCATTTATACAGCGATCAGTGCTAGAAAAATGCACCGATTACTATAAAAATGTCATTGGCAGGGAAAGGGTTAACACTAGGGGGCGATCAAGGGGTTAACTGTGTTCCCTGCTACGCGTTTCTAACTGAAGGGTGAGGGGACTGACTAGAGAAAGTGATGGAGCGTGGTTCCTAGCGAATAGGAACACACGATCTGTCACTCCTTACAGAGCAGAACAGGGATTTGTGTGTTTATACACACACACGCTCGGGCGCGCGCTCGCTCTGCCTCTCATGTCCGCGACCACTCGTGGCAGGCGGTCATCGCGACCGTCGGCCACGAGCATCGGCACCCCTGCACTGCAGCGGGCCCGCACGCCTCAGGCAGTGCGTGCCTGCTATTCCAATCCCACAAGCTGACGTAGAGCTATGATGGCTCGCGGGATCGTGCCGACCTGCCGCAGTAAAATGACAGTGGTTGGTCGGCAAGCTGTTAAAAGCGCCGGTTTGGGGATGATAAACATAACTGCAGACTATTAAACATTGCTAGGAAAAAGGCTTTTGTTGCAAAGGACACTCTGTCTCTTCTGCAAAAAAGTTTACCTCCTCCAATTAATGTCTCTTTTGAATGTACGCTGAGCTGCGCATGCAAAGCTCAGGGTACACATATGATGGTAGCATGATTTACCTTCAGTGCATATGTGTGGGAGTTACGCTATTCTGTGATAGCGTCATCATTGTTTCATCGCTACCGAGTCATTCCATTAAAAAATTGGTAGTTCAGCTTTACAAGGTTGCTTGTAGTGTCAAAACACAAACTGCTTTCTAGTATCTTTGGGGGTTCCTGTGACTATATGCCAATCAGAATTTCCATTTCAATCCACCATTAAAAAGCCAAAATACAGAAATGATCCCCCTCACACAAAGAATTGGAATGTCTAGCTAATTAGTGCCTTCTTACAGCATTGCCGGAGAGAGAAACACACATTACTGGAGAAAAGGTTCACCATTACAGTCTCAGAGATAAAAGCTGGACAAGTTAACATCAGTGTTCATGTACTGTGTGTTGCGAGACTGCCTGTTAATACAGATCAACTGAAGCGAACCTTGCACCCAAAAAGTAAAGTCCACTTTTCTAGTTTGGCCCTCTTCCCCTTTGCTTAAATGTTCCTTTAAAGCGTGAAAAAAAATAATTTAAAAAAATAAAAATAAAACCCAAACACAAAACAAAAACCAACACACCTTTATGGGAAAAGGCAAGATAAACACTAGTCTTTTCCCCAAGCTTTCACCCATGGCACTCAGACAAGGGTGATGTTATCTTTCAGCAAGATTCTGGGGAATGTTAAATAGCCCAAATCTACACTGTGCTGCAGAGCCATTAAATGAGATTCAGAGTACTTAGCATCCCTGAGATCTTGCTGACAGGATGTCATCACACCCTGAAGTATGGAAACTGGGGGGGAAAGGTGAGCATATCATCAAAAAAATGTTTAACAAACAAATTGTCTGGTGCAGATTTATGGTTAGGAATTAGCGGATTATAAATAAACAATATAAAAAGTAACCAACCTCTGCTTCCTCCTCTTCAATTTTGTTGCGTTCACCATCACTACCATCTGCCTCCCCATCATCTTCATCGCTGCTAGAAGATTCCAGAATTTCACTCATGTCCATTTTCCAGCTGTCTGGGACTGATCGCGACCTCAGGAAAGCTGTGGCTTCCTTTAAACCTAAAAGTAAAACAAATTGTGATTTATTTTATTATTTATTTATTTTTTTATTTTTTTTAGGAATTAAATGTTTTAAAGTCCACTTCATTTTAGTCTTGGCATCAGCTAGCTACAGACTAAAATGCTTAGTCCCACTGGGACCCCTGTAAAAAATTAACTTGTTGGCTACCAAACTCTGACTTTACACTTTACTCTTTACTCAACTAAATGCTCAGCAGTGTATTGCGATGCACAAATGTGCTATGCAAAACTGCATTGCCCCTTATGGTTTTTTTGCAGTGTACACCAAAGCAAACGAATCGTGATGTTGTGAACCGAAGCAACTTGATGTAAGACAAACTGCCTTATCTATGTGTTAGGACTACACTGGGCAACACTGCTCAACGGGGATGAAATGAACAAGCCCCAAGAGCGTAGACAAAGAACCAAGCAATCTGCCTTTGGTTTGGTGGTGCCAAACCTGAATGCTATCACTCTAAAAATTCAAATGCTAACGCCTCTAATGGCCTCTGAGGCTCTGTAATGCTACAGGTAAATAAAAAGATGGAGCTTAAGCCAAGAAGTTGGTCGGGGCTAAGCCACAACACTGGGTAAAAAGGTAAGTCTGGAATCTAGGGACCCCAGGGCACCCAGACACCAAAGGGTACCTGCAGCTTTGCAGTATTCTCAGTTTAGTCACCACTAAAAAACAAAATTCACTGCTGCGACAGTAAATAATATCTATGGTCAAAATGTTTAGCCCGCTTCTATTAATCTGAATGGTCTTGAAGTTTGTGAAGAAATCCACACATTTACTTTCTTGAATTCTGTGACACCTTCACTATGCCCTGTGAGTAGGCACTGCTATGCCACAGAATTTACAGTCTGCTTTCTGAACAGTGATGCTGAGAGGGGGCATTTCAGGAGGTGGAGTCAGTACAGGAATTACCACTTTCAGGCAACAAGGTACCATGGGATATGCAGTCCTTGAAAGTCAACAGTAAGCAGCAGAGCAGAAGATGCAAAGCATGCAGGGAATGATGCAAGACAGCAGACAGGCAGCACTCAACATGAAAGGAAATTTAACAATCCAATATAAGCTTGGTTGAAAAATATAACTATTTTTGTTTTGTGGTTTTAAATGCTGATGCTATAAAATGAACATGTATGTTGTGACCAATGCCCATAGAACTCCTTTCAATGTTGTATCTGTACTGTCCTTTTGCCTCTGTATGGTGTACAAAGTACTGACTCTTTGCCACATCACTTTCCTGCCAATGGGCTCCTGCTATGTGTGCGCCACTAATGCTCATGCACATCCAAAAAATGGGTGCGTGCCAAATTCAGAATGAGAACATCCAATCAAAAGGACTGTACTCTCCAACATGTGCATTAAGAGACCACAGAAGGTGGACTTTCAACTGTCTGCATTAAATAATTCAAATGTTCTCTAATGGCTAGCATTAGTCACATGCCCTAAAGAAGTTGCTTAAATAAGCAGCTAAAAGTCATTAATATTGAACAAGTCCAGCTGAATGTGACTAAACTACTACTAGCTACTCCAGGACTTGGATAAATAGGAACGTTCAGAGACAGACACTCTTTAATGCATTCTAGAAATATGCAGTCAGCAACATAGATTTCTCATGAGCGAAAAAGGGAGGCTGTTGTGGATCTCTCCTTTTCAGAACACTAGTTCCCTGGCTGCCATGCAGACACTTTGGCTTCAGTGAGGGTCTAAGACACTCATTTACAATGCATTTGATTCAATAGTAATACATACATACCTGGTTTGCTACAGCTTTCCAAATTCAAAGCATTGATGTCAAGTTCCTCAAGATCTTTCCTTGCAACAGAGTGGCTGAAAAAAAAAAAAACATTTAATCAAAATATTTACAATGAAATCCAAGAACACACAAATTAAAAAATGTTTTTTTGTTTTTTTTAACACCGAAAGCGGATGTAAACAATAGCAATCTTAATACATATTGGCTAAAGGAAAAAAAAATTCTAAATATTGGTAAATACATGTAATGGTTTATGTTTATAAGCGTTTTAGAGACATCTGAATATAAAGGATATCTGCTCCTTTGTTTGTTTAAACCAGGTGCAGTACAGTGCCTTTTTAATCTGCATAAAAAAAAAAAATGCATGTAATGGGTTTCCAATGTATTTTAAATTGCCAGTTCACACAAATGCAGTAAACAAAAAGTAGAAATTACTGCATTTTTTTTTTTGTATGGAACGCATCTGTAATGCAGTAAAAAGCATTTAACGCACCAAAACACACAAAAAAAAAGTTTTGTCTAAAGCTCCACCTAGGTAGCTATGGTCTACAATGATATTTTATGTGCTTAGCAGTTAGATAAATCAGTGCTCTTTCAGAAAGTAAAATGCTATTAAAAGTCAAAGCAAAATTGTGTAGATGAACATCTTAAAAATGCAAATTAAACCAATTAAATTAAACCAATTTAACCTGAAGATGTTTAAAAATGAATTGTTTGAAAGAAAAAAAAAAACACATTCTGTTCTTTGAAGAGCGAACCACATGGTGGCACTATTCTATTTGGTTTTCATGGCCAGCAAGCAGAAAGCCATTTAGTGCCAGTCAAATCTTGCACTGTTACATAATAAAATACCAGTTTCTATGTAATTATTCATAACTTTTTTCTCCAACATAGTATAATGCTACAGGCATACAGAAGTTATTTGCTCCAATTATGAACTATGTAGTTTTAGCACCAACCTATAATGGAACTTTGCAAAAAGGACCCCATGGACCTGCTGGGGTTGCAGTGAGCAAGTATAGCATGAAAGATTTTCTCTCAGGAATAATACAGGTGCCTGCCAACTGGTTTTGGGAAAAAAAAAACCTTGTGTTACTATCCTTCAGACGGCAGACTATAGAGTAACCCTGTCCAAGTTTCTAAGCCACAAAACCACTACCTCCAAAAGGACAAAGTCAGATAATCCTTTCTTTGGCTCGCTGATCCCCCGCATTTCTAGGGACAAAGGTTCCACTATTATACATTGTTCAAATACCACAGCAGACCTTCAGGGAAAGAAAAAAACCACACACAACACACACACAACACACACACAACACACACACAACACACACACAACACACACACAACACACACACCTTTGCAATAATAAAGCAAAAAAAGATGCTGAAAACATTAGCCAATATGTCCAGCCTAGCCCAGCAGTCTGTACTGTATAAGCTTTCTATTTGCTGAGCATATGCAAATCTTTAGTATTGGTCAAAAAAGCTTCATAACCCTGCTCCTTTCCTATCTTAAAAGGATAAGTTCACCAAGTTCATTTTTTTTTTAGTTTACCAGGAGCCTGCAAAGCATTGTACCTGCGAGCTGAAATCTCAGGCTTCTGCAGGCTGTCAGTGACAGGAAGCATTTATGAACTACCTAGAGGGCGCAACAGCACCCTCGTAGTTCACAGAGAACTACAAGCTATCCGCTGCAAAAGGTTCTCCCATTCACAGAACTCTGAATGACACAGCCAGGTGGGCGGAGCCCCACAGTCTTTATTTTTTTTATTGCGACAGTGGATGAGGGAGAGGATCTCCGGCCCTCTGTCACAACAGCTGGTTAGGTGGGTGTGGGGGCTGCAGCAACAGTAACCTAAAAGGTGAACGTCTCCTCTAAAGTATTTGCTTCCACCAAGGAAATGTAAGCATCACCTTTGTTGGGACTAGATTCTGAATCTTTTTGCTGACACTCCTTATCCCTATGGATCAACACCGCTACTTGAATTTCTGGGCTAAGGAGTTCGCACTGTAGAGGTCACATGCCTGCTCTCGTTAGTAGCATTAGGGCCCGTCATCACCACTAATGGCATAGCGCATGCCCGCCCTGTCTCATGCCTGTCATGCCAGCTGTACCGATTGTTCTCATCCCAACAGATGACGCACACATCCCCCACACCGAGTTGAGGCACAAACCTTAGTCGTCACATGACTGTCCACATTACTAGTGCACTGATAACAAGGCACATGCATGCGCCATCACAGGCAAAACCACACAAGCAAGGGTAGCTCCATAAGACTCTGCAAGGGATTGGAGCCACCCTCAAAACACCTTGAAACTACAGGCAAAAAAAATAATGTATGTTTTATAGCAACACCCCTAATTTTGAAGAAAAATAAAATATCCCATAAGTGTCTGGTCCACAAGGAGAAAATGAAGCCTTTCCAACAATGTGCTGGGTATGTTCAGGACATTAACAAGCGATTAGAAAATGAAATAAAACAATTCAGCACTTACATTTCCTGCACCCCTCTTTTTAAGAAATTTGACCTCCAGATATAAAAGGAACTAATTCTTTTTTTTTTCTTTCTGCTGCGGCTCAGTCATGTAAGTATGTAGGTCATTTTCATCACTTACTGAAATTTTCCTTAAAGGCATTAAATTGACATAAAAAAAACACATCTAGGATAAAAGCAAGTGAACTCACAATTTTGCATCTGCGAACGATCGCACCAAACACTGGTCTTTTTTCACGGACGTTTCATCATTGCAACTAGGTGACACGACCTAAGGCAGGCAAACAAAAAGTTAGGTTATTTTTCCTTAAAAACTAGTTGACATCTCTTAATACGTTTGTTTTGTCACAATGGAAAGGCATTTGAAAAAAGCCTAACTTCTGCAGAGAAAGTGCTTACTTTATACTGAACTAAAAGCCCATTAATTTAATATGGTGATCACTAGATTAACGTTAAATATGAATGTACATTTCAATACAAAAAAAAAAGTGTCACTCAGCTTACTGCTATGCACGTATGTTAAAATAAATCAAAGTACTGGAAATACCTATTAAAGAGAACCATTCATAACCTATGCAAGAATTTGACTATACAGCCTTAAAACTATATCTAGGCCTAAAAACAAACAAAAAAAAAAAAAACAAACAAAAAAACAAAACAAAAAAACTCTATATATTGCAGCTTCCGTCCTTGGATGTGGTGGCTGTATTTTTTTTAATTATATAAGTAAACATACTGTAGGAATGGCTACAGGTTATAAGAGGTCCCCAAAAAGGCCCTCTGCTTAACCTGTGTCACCACTAGCTATTATAGAAATGATGCGTTTTGGCTCAGAAAAAAAAAAAAAATGTGTGTGTGTGGAGAGGGATTAGAATGCTTGTCAGGTTTTAGTGCTGTCTGTACCCCCCATTAGGGAGATTCACCTCTCTATTTGTCCTAATTACCTATTATCATTGAAAGTGAAAGTAAAAGAAAATCCCAAATTTTGGGTTGTCCTCAGAAAAGTAATAGAGGGGAACTCTTCCAATGGGGACACTAGTTATGGTAACCTGGGGGTCCCCAAGGAATTCCTCTAAATTTGCAGGGATTTCCTCTCACTGCTAGCTATGGGAAATTCCTGTTTAGCTATGGGACAGGAAGTGAAGGGAAATCTCTGCAGTGGGACAAAGATGGTGAAAAAAAAAAAATCTGACGGGTTATAACCCTCCCCTTGGCTCCATCTAAAATGAAAGAAAAAAAAAAAAAAAAAACTTTACTTTACACCACTCTGGGCTGTACAGCTGGACACACAGTTAGAATCTGAATATACAACAGCTAGATGTAACAGCAGTAACATAGGAGGAGGGTCTATCCAAGTGCCTATATAGTACACTGAATTAAAAGTTTAAGTAAGATCTTACATAGCGGTTGCAAAATTGTAAAAAAATATTATGCAGAGGTTTGATCTGGCTTGGAAGAAGTCCCAATTTAACCAAAGCAGAGCTTCAGGCATAAGCAATATAAAACTGTGCAAGAAAGACCAGCTGTAACCATCATGGATCTAATATGCATGACACATGAAATAGTTCAACTTCATACCTCAAAATAGTGAAAGAAGCACACATTGGTCTGCTAAGACTTTTCCCAAGGAACAGGCCTTTACATTAAGGCCTCATGTACACTGTTGCTGGTAAACAGACGTTCAGAGGCAGTTGGCTGCTTTTTTCAGCTGCCCCTGAACTCATCCAATGTTATCTTATGTGTACATGTACACAGGGTCGTTTAATGTCGTTTTTAGGCAGTTGAATATATTACACACACATTGTATATATTACACACATACATACATACATACATACATACACATACATACATACATACACACACACATATACATATAAATATATTTATGTGTGTATGTATATATATATATTTCAAACGCTTTTAAAAATGCAAACGTGGCTAAACGCAGCTTGTAAATTACTATCTGTCAAGTTAAATCATTCAGGAGAGAACTAGCTTCAAAGTGAGTACAAGCTTACTCCAACTAGATGTTCACTCTTCAGAAACCAGACAAATTACCACAGTTATAAAGATCCGTGTACCCTAAAACGTTTCAATTCAGGGTAGATGTCAGCATGTGCACACTTCTTACATAAAAAAAAGGCGTCTCAGTCAACATGGTGAATTAATTAATTATGTAGATATCAAAGTAAACCTAAAGCCAAAACTTTTTTTTTAGTTTTGGACAGAAGATGGTTAAAACCTATTACCCATTTTTGTCCCATTTGACACAAAATGAAAAAAAAAAAAAAAAAAAAAACTGCAGTGAGGGAAATGCTCTCAGACAGTTGTTAGCACAAGTGTCCACAATGGAAGACTCTTGCTGTTTTAGGCCCGGTTCACACTGACTTTGAAGCACTTGTTGCATCAGAAGTCAAACTCCATTTCGTCCCTAGAACCCAATTTTACAGGTATCTGCAGCTAAGGCACGCCATTTAGAGTGAGAATAGAACCTCTTTGTTCGCATCAACGACGCATCCCTTGATGACCGATGTGCTGTTGATAGAGGACAGGAAGGGGATGATCTCGAGAGTCTATTCTAGACTGTTACAATCCACACATAATGCTTCCAACCTCCCTAGAAGAGGGTAGGAAAAGGATCTGGGATCTATAGATGGGGAAACATGGGACCTATGCCTGAACTCCACCCCCTTGGTGTTGGTTTCAGCATCACATAAATCTCACCTATTATTACTACACAGAGCACATAGGACGCCAGTTCTACTTCAGAAGTGGGGATTCAGAGACATGCCACTATGCCCAAAATGCAGCAGGAAAAAAGGTGATTTGTTGCATATGATGTGGAAATGCCCGAAACTGTTTCATTACTGGCACTATGTCCTTTCTACTATCTCACGAGCATTTCAATTTCCACTGCCACATGATCCAGTTATTTGCTTGCTTGGTGCCTTGGAGATACCCTCGCTTTCACCAAACGGTCATATTGCGTCTATTGTACATAGCACACAAAATGATCGCGAGGCACTGGATAACTCCACAGGAACCAACAAGGAAGCAATGGGTTGACAAGGTAAACAGTACATTGATATGCGAAAAACTCACTTACCAACATAGGAATTTTATTAAAAAAAAATCAACTACCTGTGGCAACCATGGCTGGACACACCTGGACTAGGTCCAATCCAGTTGGTGAAGGACAGACTACTACAAATGTGAATTGGTAGATGTTGGGGCAAAACTAACTTAAGGAGCGGTTCCAATTTTAGGAATAGTCTACTGGGCCACGGTAGCTCATTTCGAGTATAGAGTAGACGTTTCTACTACACTTAGGTATAGGATTTTTATTTTTCCCCTTTCTCTGTTCTATCTTGTCCCCTGTATGCACTAAGGATATGGACATACAGTTCTGTATAGTTGCACACCGACGATGTAATGCTATGCGGCATCAGTTTAATGATATTTCAATAACTCCACTCAATATGCTGGTATCCTTTGACCAATTGTGAGTTATATACAATATATTATCCTCTGTACTTGGATTTATTGCTGCACATAAGATCTGTATGGATGTATTTTTGTTTTGTTCTTTAATAAGCTTTTTCTGATTAAAAAAAAAAAAAAAAAAAAAAAAACTCCATTCTGTGCAATGGTACCATTCTAAATCGGTGCAACTTGAGTGGCACCGACTTAGAAAAATGTTTCTGCACTAAATGTATGAATCCTGGGTAAACGTTGTGTGAATCGTGCTTGAACACATTTAGAAATAAAGCCTTTAGTATTGTGTACATTTCTTTATTGCACTTGCATGCTCTGTCCTCAGACAATAGCGGTCACTTTTTTTCCTCTCAGGTGAAATAAAATAAAAAGTGGCACTCGGGTTGAGATGGGCTTTAATTTCCAACTGAAACTTGATAAATAGGATTTTTCTAGATAAATCCAGACAAAAGAAAGCAAAGCAGCCTGGGACAAAAAGCCAAGATATGTATTCCCAACACTACTATGACAAGGCTGCCAAGGGACAGGTGCCAAGCCATCTTCAACATGTCAGTCTGACATTAATTGGGAACCTAGGTCAAATGTACATGTGTCCCATTACAGGGCTGATCAAGAGCATTTTCAAAAACTTTCATAGTAACAGGATGGAAGATTTACTACACAAATGAACAAAAAGACAGCCAAGTTATAGATCACACACCTAAAACCAAAGAGCGCCTGTGCAACTTTTCATATGTGAAGCCAGAAGAAAGCATGCTAGACCTTTAGGCTGGGTTCACACTAGTGCGATTTGGATGCAGATTTCTCCACATCCAATTTCCACAGCAGGAGATTGTGACTGGCTCTTTATGGAGCCAGTTCACATTTCTCCGCATCGGCTCAGTTGCAATTTGCACAGGAGCCCTGTGTGCCCTTTGGTCCATTTCAGTCAAAAATTTGGGCTGAAATTGGACCTGAAACGTTGAAAGAGAACGCACCGGACCTCTGCTGTGAGCCACTGCTTGCTCATATGTGAACCCAGCCTTTAAGCAATTGGATATACATATGAAATGAGCAGTTTTTTTTACAAGCAGTTGTAAAGGCTGAAGGTTTTTTACCTTTATGCATTCTATTCTATATCTTCTGTGTGCAGCAGCCCTGACCCCTCATACTTACCTGAGCCTCCTCTCAATCCAGCGATGTTGCAGGAGTGTCTCAGCTGCCCGGAACTCCCCTCCTCATTGTCTGAGACAATAGCGCGGCGCTATTGGCTCCTGCTGCTCTCAATGTCAGTCAGCCAATGAGGAGAGAGAGGGAAAATATTTTAACTAAAAAAAAAAAAAAAAATGAGACTTTAGTATGACTTTAATGAATGCTTTAAAGAGGAACTCTGCATTTACCGTGACTTTAAAAAACAAAAAGCGCATTCCCTGAATGGCTGAGGTGGAGATTGCAATGTCATCTGCCTGCCTCTGGGGCAGCCCAGAGATACAAAAATCCAATATGTGTTGCAACTTGCCAGGAACCAAGCAAAGCCAATATCTAATCTCTGCGGTGAGGCAAGGACACCAATAAAGCTACATTTAAAGCACAACAACTTAGTAATAGCAAAAAAAACTAGTTTTGGTAATAAAGCAAATTTTAAAAGAAAAGCTAAGGCTTAACCCACCCAAATTGTAAATGCTGCTTGTATCCCCAAGTAGGAAGATTGCCTCTCACTTCCAGTTACAGAACATGACAGGAAGAGACCTCCTTTCATGAAGGAACTTACACCTTGTAACAGTCGTCCCCAGAACTGAGTAAGTTACCTTTTGAAGATTTCCCTTTCCTCTTTTGGTGTGACAATGTATTGTGCATGCAAGACTGAAGTAAGTGAAAACTTCCTTAATGGAAGAACAGGCAGCATAAAAGCACACAGGTGCCCAAACCCTTCCCCTCTTTGCTCAAAACTAAAAAGGTTTAGGTTAGAGGTCCACTTAAAAAAAAAAAAAAAAGTCCTTGTGTAACAATTATGAAACCATCTGGGGAAAATAATAAACATAATTATTGAAAGTTGTATCTGTTTTTATTTAAGAATTTCTCACTGGACAGAAAACAAATACAATCATATTTTCTCAGTCATGTTTATCTGAATATATGCCTGCGAGAAAGCTTTTAAATCAAAATAAATATTTAGGAACCAACACATGACAGTTTACCGAGGTTTCCCTATTATATAGCCAACACTGCAGAATACAGTTTAATTCTGATAGCCAACAACTAAAACCTTACCTATTCATGAATAAACCTGTGTAATACATGTGATGTAAAGCACTATTGCCTGATGAGGAGCAGAAATGGATACCGTTACTTACCACAGCAGGGTAACACTCATTCGTCAAGCTGCAGTTGACATTCACTATTTTTCCCAGTAATTCATCTCCAATGCGTTTCACATCATCGTCTTCCTCTTCACTGCTGCTGTCTTCTTTCTCATCTTCCGTCCTATGAGGAGGCATGAGAACAGAAGCATTAAATTGCAGGTCTAGGAAGCTATGACATCTGGGTGTTAAACTATCTCAGTTGAGGCTTTCTCACTTGCATTAAAGCAGATCAACCCAGTAACTACATAAGTTAAAGTGGATGTAAACCCGATTCATGAAATTTGACCTAAACACATATATCTGTAGTGTTTACTTATCTTTCTCCAAAGCCCTGAGTCCGGTGTCTTTCTGCCATTTTGTTCCTCTGTTATCAGCATTATAACTTCTGATAAGTTCTCAGAGACAGGAGATAAAACCAGCCTGAAATGTGTCTCAGGGAGTGTGCTATAAATAACTTAGCAGAGAGCTTGTCTTATCACAGCACAGCTCTGAAGGTATCTTCGTTCTTTTGCCTATATGGAGGGGGAGGTGTGTCTTTCCTCCAATCAGCTGTTACACAGAGTATGCCAAGACAACATTCCTATTGCTGAATGAGGAAGTACAAATTCTAAAGAATATAGCAAGCTGAAGACAGCAGATATACATGTAAAAATTTATGTAGGGAGATTTGTTTCATCCCTGTGTATCATCTGAGGTTGTTCCCCTCATTGGGTATAGGAGAGGGTTTACATTCATTTTAAAAAGTTGATTAATTAAGAGTTTTACCTGCCAAAAAATTCTGCTAAGTCAGCCTCATTCAAACATCTATGCCCCATGAATAACCTCTTTACCTGCAGCCTCCTCAGTGAACTACCACTAAGTAGGCAAGTGAACCAGAAAAAAAAAAAAATGTAAACACGAGCATGTCAGTTTCCTGGCTGTGCATTATGGCAGTAGGTGCATGATATTTCAGCAGGCAAGACCACTTACAGATGTTATTATTATGCGGGATTTATATAACGCCAACAGTGCTTTACAACATGAGGGCAGACAGATATGCATTTCTACTGTGCATTTTAAAATTATGTCAATGGAATGTTTACCAAACATTTACTTTTTTGGGGAAGAAAACATCCTTGGAGAATTTCAATCAATTTAAAAAGTATATTATATTAACATAAAATTTAACATGTTGACCCACTTCCCTTACAACAGGCAAAAAAGTAATCTGCAGTTCCTGTATACAAGCCCGAGCAGCACATGCTCTGCATTGTTCACTCCACCACTGCCCTTTTCAGCTGTCAGGAAGTGAGATAAATACACCGTATTAACAAAGATAGGGGAGCATACAACCAACCATTCTAGTAGTAGTCTTGGGGGGGGGTAGAGTCCTCAGCCCTGCATAAACACTGGCTGCAATAACGCTGAACTTACACTGGGCTGACATAACTTCTTCCATTGGAGCAGAGTGGGGAGTAAAGCAGGAGTATGTGCAACTGGAGAGGATGGCGAACATTAAAGTGAACCTGTTACTTTGCACTGCATAGACACTAAAGAAGCAAACTGAGCAGTATTTCTTTAGGAAAATTTGACATTTGATTAGACAGCCAACAAAACCAAACAATACATTAGAGGCAAACGTGAACGATTAACAATGTTATAGCATACCAGCAAGAAGTCTTAAAGTTAAAGCTGAAATTTACCCATAACAACTTGATAAAAAATAAATGTTCTTTAGCAAGAAACATACATTGCACATTAATGCTACCAAAATTAGCATGTGCTGTAAATTGCCTCCAGCATTGCTCCAGTTTCTTCTTGCCGGAGGCTGCCATTTTGCTAAAGTCCAGAGCCCCTGAACAGCAGTAAATGTGTCTGCGAGACGAAACGCATTGATTTAACGGTTTTAAAACCTTGGAATGCTGGGATTGTCAACTGTTAAATTTGTTTGTGTCCTCAACCAAACTGTCAAATCATCAAATGGCTGGTGTCCTAACTGGTCACATGTCCAGCACCATGGCATTTGCAGATCAAGCAGAAGCAACTTCCTTGGCTGTAAAGGCTTGGAGGGTTTAATTCTGCTTTAAGGATGTCAGCAGATCACCCTCTACAAACTCGGCAGTGCCTAAAAAAAGAAAGCAACTGAGCATGTGCAGAGCAGGGTGAGACAGTGTATTCCTGGATTTTAAACAGTATAGACATTTAGTTTTAGCCTGGGTTCAAACATATGCCATGCAGGAACCAGCGTGATTCCAGTGCCAGTTCCCGCATCACATCTCCCCTGCAGGCAGTTGACACTGCCCAATACAAAGATAATGACACCCCCCAGATCGGTTCACAGATCGCAGTGTGAACTGTGAATTCATACAGGAATCAAATCGCATGGGTGTGAACAGGTTCTTGCACTTTTTGTGAGAATCCAAGACGAGTTCAGCCATACAACTGTATGGCTGAACGCCCATTGCACAGACATCGCATGTGATCGGCACAGCAATGCGGGTGCAAATCACATGCAACGTCTGCATTCGCATATGTATGAACCCAGGCTTAAAGTTTTACACAGCTATTCATGGAAAAAGTGGCCAGCCTAAAAAGATCTAGCAGGACTTAATTTTCCGACTAAAGTTCCACTTTGAGTGTGGAAAAACTTGGGGCATTAGCTAGGTACCAGAAAGGTACCTCTAATGATGTGCAACTGGTGGCTGCTGCTTTTTTTTGAAAAATGTTACACATTTGCAGCGTCTGATGGCGATGTCATTGATGAAGTCCTGGCAGAGAAACTGACAATTGGGGCTAGAGGTATAAAAGAGACAAAAAAAGGTAAAAAATCTTGCTAAAACATGGCAAACAACAGGGAGCTTGATTTGTAGCTCCATTATTTAGGAAATATTTAGTATTTTTTGTTATTGGACAAGGGGAGATTGAGACATCCATACACCACCTATTCATTCACAAAACGCTTTGTAGTCTTTGAAATGAATACAAGATGTTTCCTGAATAGAGAACTATCAGAGGTTCCATGTAAGTAACACGAAGCAGCGGACACAGGTGGGGAACATTTTAATTGAGGTAAATCACTGGTAGGTAACTAAGGCCCCAATTTAAAAAAAAAAAAAAAAAATGTTTAGAATTTAGCTTTAATTTTTTTTATTTAGCCATTTTGTTATTGTTATTTTGAATTGAAGCGGAGCTTCAGCTTTTTTTTTTTTTTTTTAAAACCCGCAAAATATAACATGCGGGTTGAACTCCACTTTGAGTGGTTAAGGATTAGAATTAGATTGCTGTACAGGGTTAAAGAAATTTCCCCTCACTTCCTGTTCTGACAAACATTTCACCAGACAGTGAGGAAAAAAAAAAAACAACTCTCCAACAGCAACACATACAGATTATTTTTCTTTTTCTAAGTGGTGTGGGGTGTTGAAACCTTTTGTCAACTTTTTTTTTTTATTGTTGTCCATTACCGTGTTGCAGACTTTCCTTCACTTCCTGTTTGGCAAATCTGTGTCACCAGAACAGAAAGCAAGGGGAAATCTCTAACAAAGCTTCAGATGGCAGCAAAACCTGACAGGGCTTTTGGCTATAGATACACTTTACATGATACTTCCTAAAATAAGTGAAAAGGCATTTGAAAACATAAAGAAATTAAATTATACAGACACAAATTACAGAGAACATAGAAAAGAAAAATGTGCCACAAGAGTCAAATCCCCCCCCCCCCCTCAAACCCCCCCCCCCAAAAAAAAAAAAAAGATAAATGGCAACAATCTATAATTACATGGAATGTAATGGGGCTTCAGTAGACAAGGGAATAATTGTCATGGTAACAGTGTAATTAAACAGTAGCTGACACCATGCAAACAGTGCAGTGGACTGGAATGTCTTGGTCTCTTGGGGGAAATTTTTTTTTTTTTAAAAACACACGTATTATTAGCTGGTGCATCAGGGATTATATTACTGTGTCATTTTACCTTTCAGAACCATTATGCACACAAGCAAAATTTGCAACGAGTCATGAAAATTGCAGTGACGGCACTACGATAAGACAGAATCCTTTCAGCAGAGAACACTTAAAAGGCCAAGTTCACCTTTCAGGTTTTCACCTCTTCATAATAAATAGAAGCCTTTTCTAATGTAGTTTCTGGCCAAGCCACCCTAATATGCTTATATGTCATTTTCCTAGTCCATGGCAACTTTGAATCTGCACCTCTCAGTTAAACTTTTTTTTTTTCTTACTATGCCCATCATTTCCTGTATCATATGATCATCCAGGAAACTTCAAATCCCATCATGAACTGCCTTACTGCATCACCGAATTGGGTGCATTTTTTTTCTGTGGACTGCACCTCCCTCATTACTATACCGCACTTTTTTTCCCACCCACTTTCCTACTTCTTCCTTTAGGGTGGCCATACACTGTATAATCTCCTTTAGATCTACCATCAACTACTGTATATAGTACAAGGGCCTGCCTGATTTTATACAAATTGAATACATTTTTCAGATGGGTCCTCCAAATACTTAGCTTTGGAAAGACTAAAGGAAATTGTACAAAGATTGTACAATCAGATTGCATAGTATATGTCCAGCTTTATATAAATACACAGGAGGAAGACATTCAAAAGTCAATGTTCTTGTAATCCAGCTCAGGGAGGGGGAGGGTGTAAAACACACAAATTTCACTTTCAGGGCCTATTCACACAGCATAGTGGGAGCACACTTTTTTTGTTTTGGGTGTAAAACTGCTGCTTTAAGATTGAGATTTCTGGTGGTGACTCCATTGGGGAAATCTAACCACCTACTTGTCCCATACAAGGGTTTGGTTGCCTCCAGGACAGAAAGGGAGAGAAACAATTAGAACACCCTCAGAATGTTCAAACCTTAACTTGCTACAGATGAGATTGATGTACCAGTATGTACCTCTTTTACTGGTCAGACTGACAGGTAAAAAGACGCATGTGACTGTAGTATTACGCAATGCCTACCCAAACAGTACAGAATGACAGACAAATCTCATAAACTCACACTGGAAGGGATGAACGTCTTCCCCTGTTAGATTTCTTCCCAATGACCGGAGTGCCAAAATGTTCAGGATTGGTTAGCGGAAGCTGGTCTAAAGTCTATTCAACAGAGATGCAGAAATGTCAAACTTTTCCATTAAAATGATTTGTGAACACACTGCTTCAAAAGGGCATTGTATTACAGCATATAGAAGTACATGTCTAAAAACACCTTTATTTTATTTTTATCATTTACATTTTTTTAATTCTTGTATTGTGACAGGCATGCGTCAAAGCCTCTCCAGTGCCTCTTAACTGTAGAATGGGGAGGAGGGGGGAGGGGCACGTGTCTGTTTAGAAGTGGCAGACACAGTGGAAAAGTCTCCCGTCTATGGAACACTCAGACAGGCAGGTGGGTGGGGATTAGAGATGGGGGACTAACATTGGACATACACACAGAGGAGAAGTGACTTCCCCGTCTGTGTGTTCGAGCCTCACTGTCAAAGCTGAAACTGGCACACACAGACAGGAAGTAACTCCACCACATGTCAGATAAGCCCATTCACCCACTGTGTCAGTAATCTTGCTCACCCACTGTGTGTGATGTAGGCACACCTACCCCCTTACTAAACGAATAGTAGCTTGGAGGGGCGTGGCCCCACAACTGACCATGGGAGATACAGGCACACCATGCGTCAGCACGTTGTCCTGCACTCTGTGCATGCCAAGGTCAATTTGAAGCGGGGACCCAGGGGAACTGGCAGGATTAGCAGGGTTTTTAAAGAGATAGAATAAAAAATGAAAAAGCTAGATTGGAGAAAAAAAAAAAAAAAAAACACACACTTTTTTTTTTTTTAAATTAAATCTTACTTTGTGGAGTAACATACATATTAACAAACTAAAGCAGAAGAAAAGAATGTCATGATCATTACCTCACTCTCTGCAAAGTGCCTCTCCCCTTTCAAACATAAAGATGTCCGTCTTAATGTCCTTTCATCACCATCATCAAACACTGCAAAACAGTAAGATATGTTAAGGACTTATTTATCTGAAAACTGCCAATCTCTCATGTAAACAGACCCTATAACAGTTAAAAACAAGCTGCCTACATTAACTGCACACTGACCCCGTACAGATAAAGGCAAACAACGAATATGTATTATGAAAATACACCCAGTAAATCACACAGAAGCCGTTACATTAAGGCTTCTTTAGCATCTTGAAAGTTGCGCCAAAAAGGTGCAGGTTTTTTTTTTTTTTTCCTTTTTAGAGATCTGACCAAATTCATTATTAGCCCTGGTTCACACCAGCGAGATTTCAAACCCAAACATCAGTGCGATTTGTGACTTAATTTAACAGAAGTCTAAGCAACTCGCAATGAAATCGGTAAAAGCGGGAACTTTTTTTCATAATCGCTGCAACACGAGTCATAGCGATATGAACAGCTCCATTTCTGGCACTAGGGTGCGACTTGTCATGCGATTTGGAAGCGCCAAGTCGCACCGGTGTAAATGGGGGCTTAGTCTGCAGAATAAAGCCAGGATAATGTACACCAATATGTTGGCACACCTATGCTAAATGTCAGATTGGGGTGGAAAAAATAAAAGTTCAAGAAGCAAAAATCAACAGTTTTCACATCAGGGCCTAGCTTGAAGTTTTGTTGGCACATTCCTCCTATCCCCTAAACAGATGTAATCATTTTATTTTTGTGAAAATGTTCAGGATGCAGCTCACATATTTTTCAAACTAGTGTAATAAAAACCTGAGTCATTATAAGATAAACTGAGCACACCGATTTTGTGATCTTCGAAGCACATTATGAAATTTTAGTACAGCGCAATGATGTTTCTGTAAAACAGAGCACCAGTCTGGCTTTTCAGATATTCAACATAGCAATGATACTCACCAACAGTGTACCAGCTGGCATCTGTCAGCTTACTTATAGTTGCTTCCTGCGGAGATCCATCAGGTGCTCTCATTTCCACTGTGGCTCCAACCTATATACAGAGAAGTTCACATTAACATGGCAGACTTTCGAAACTGTCAGAAACACAATGGGCCTCATTTATCAAGCTTTTAAGGGTAAGTGTACTTACCCTTCTAGGTTCTGTTGTCCACCAGCAGTTCTGCCAGGGCATATATTTACCTGTATTATTACAAGTGCACTTTACCTTAAAGTTAAATGCTTATTTTGTTTGTCCAGGGGATCATTCAAAAGTAGCTTTACCTACCTTGTCCCTTTGCTCCCATAGACTTCCTCCCAGCTGTACAACCAGTCACCCAAAGCTGCTTCTCTTCGCCGCTCTATGGGTTGCAGGCACTCTGACATCACCGTGTACAATGCAGAACTAGCAGCCTTGCATGCAAGTGAGGTCACTGAGGTCCTCCCCATAACTGGAAGTGTCACAGAAGAGGAGAGCACCAGCTGCAAAGGGTAGCGTAGGAGAAGTTAAGTAAAACTTCTGAAAATGTTCACCTAGACAAAAGGGAGCATTTAACTCTTGCAGTGTGAGAGGAGCCCCACAGCAAGGGATACTTTGGATTTTCCCTAGAGTTCAGCATTAGCAAACAACTAAAAATTTTGGCAGATATACAAATTAGCCGATCTTTAAATTGTTCTGTTTGAATTGTTTAGATGTCTGTACATGCCCTGGTACAAGATCCCTGGCTTTGCCTATTATCATTCCACCATAACAAATGTATAAAGCATAAACCCAGTATGAGAGTTTATAGAAACAGAGAAGTTTCATGTTTGGCAGTTGGAGTGAGTGGAAATCACAGTGATGCATTGATGGGGGTGGCTCAGACAAGGCATAACTCAGGGGTCTTCAAACTCTTCAAACCCTCCAGTTGTTCAGGAACTACAAATCCCATCATGCCTAGTCATGTCTCTGAATGTTAAAGTTTTACAATACCTCATGGGATGTGTAGTTCCGCAACAGCTGGAGGGCCGTAGTTTGAGGATCCCTGGCATAACTGGTGTATAAATCAAAATGCACCTCCTTGGTTCTTTGCTTTTTTTTTTTTTTTTTTTTTTTTTTTTTTTAGGTGGCACATCTTTTACAGTAGAGGTCCTCCTTAATTCTGGGAGCACACTTGCTTTGTTTGTGACATGCTGAGGAAAGTGAGCGCAGCAATTTTTTGATTTTTTTTTCTATACACAGGGAAGGTGAAATAATGCCAGGGTGGGATGTTATCAACAGCATGGATAAGCGTAGCCCTAGAAAACAATCCCATGCCATTTCAGGCGATTATCTCCCAGTGAAGCACTTGCAGCTCACAACCTGTTTCAATAAGTCACCATAGCAAAGCCTAAAAAATAAAAAAATAAAAAAAGTTACATACCAGCTTCATTTTCTTTTATGGGCACTGACTATCTAGTTTCTGCAGGAATACAGAGCTTTGTGATTAATGAATTTATAATTAAAAGGATAAGTTCACTTAAAAAAAATAATATTGCGGGTGCAATGCTTTCCAGGCTCCTACAAAAAAAATGTTTTAAAAATAATAGTAAATGCATACATTTTACTACCTGTAGTAGTTTTTTCGTATGAGTCTGGAAAGCATTTCACCTGCAATAAGCAAACCGCAGGTTCCATGCAGGACTCCCACAGACTGTTGGTAAAAGCTGTCTGCTTGTACCTTGCACAGGCAACCAGTACCACACTGACAGGAAGAATCAATTGACTACTAGAACGCTCAACAGCACCATGTTAGTTAATTGAGTACTACAAGCCGACAGCCGCAAAAGCTGCCGGTAGTTGAAGTTTTCACATTCACAGAACACTGGGGGGGGGGGGGGGGGGGGGGGGCAGAAACACACATTGCCACTTAAAAATTGTGACAGCATGCAGGGGATCTGGGGGGTGCGGGAGCTGGTGCATCTGTAACATGTTACAAAAGGTAAACTGATCCTTTAAGGAGATCAAAAGAAAAAGTACATACCCGTAAAGGACCTTTAACCTGGTCATCCTGAACTAGCTGGATAGAGTGATCTTGTTTCAAGGTAACCTAATAAAAAGAATGTAGAGACAATTAAATGAGACACATGCACTTTACTGACCATGTAGGTAAACTAAAAATGTTTTAAGAAACGGAAAAGCATAAAGCATTTGAAGGTTTTGAAATAGAAAAAGTTTCCTTTACTGTAAATCTCTGAATGTGGTGAAAACACTTCCAAACATTGCCAATAATTTATATGGGACTGTAAGTAAGCCCAACAAGGCCCAATTGTCTCAAGTAATGGCGAGTCTATGACTGATTATACTTCTGCTTTATGGGTGACAGCTAGCTAGAGTGGTTATGACCTGTTGGCATAATATATTCTGGTCTATTCTTGTATGAATCAGGTGTCCACTGCTGTCAATGCACTTATTCAAAAAATTTTTGTATGAACACGTCCCACTATAAATAGCTGATGTTCACAAATATCTTTATTTGTGCAAAAAAAAAAAAAAAAAAGTGAGCCAACGGGGTATTGGCAATTTAACCCATCTGCTAATGGTACTGACTTTAGAGAAATGCTAGCTGACCAAACACTTAAAGGTGTTTTTTTTTTTACCTTAATGCATTACCTGCATTGGGTGTGGGGGTGCAGGGTCAAGCTGCGTAGTGTGTCAATAGATGCACACAGACTAGTTCAGAAGCGAGCCCACAGGTGCACTCATAGGACGCAGCTTCCTATGGTGGTGTACCAAGAAAGAGGGCCTAGAGGACCAGCAGGGGACCCCAGAAGAGGAAGCTCAGGGCCACTTTGTGCAATACCACTGGACAAAGCAGGTACAGTATATACTCGAGTATAAGTCGAATTTTTCAGCACATTTTTTTGTGCTGAAAGTGCCCCCCTCGACTTATACTCGAGTCAAGCACTTTTCTGCAGCAAAAAATTTCATTTTCCGAACTGATTTTGGGGCCCCATATCTCAGGGCCACTTAGTCCTAGGAACCCCAAATTTGGTGTGCAAACCCAGTGGAACTGGTACCACATTATATCCAAAGCTGAAGTTCCTAGCACTAAGTGGCCCCGAGATACAGGGCCCCAAAATTGGTTCGGAAAATGTCATTCTCTGCTGCAGAAAAGTGCTTGACATTTTCTGAACCGAATTTGGGGCCCCATATCTCAGGGACACTTGGTGCTAGGAACCCCAAATTTGGTGTGCAAACCCAGTGGAACTAGTTCAATAACATATCCAAAGCTGGGGTTCCTAGCACCAAGTGGCCCTGAGATACGGGGCCCCAGAACTGGTTCGGAAAATGTCATTCCCTGCTGCAAAAAAGTGCTTGACATTTTCTGAACTGATATTTGGGGCCCTGTATCTCGGGGCCATTTGGTGCTAGAAACCACAGCTTTGGAAATTTTATGGTGCTAGTTTCACTGGGTTTGCACACCAAATTTGGGGTTCTTAGCACTAAGTGGCCCCGAGATACAGGGCCCCAAATTCGGTCAACTGTGTCCATCTGCAGCAATGTCATTTCGGGACCCTTTGGGTTCAGAGACCCCAAATTTTGGCTGCAGCTAGGGGGCATCTAGGAACCCTTAACTGCCGAGTTTGAAGTTCAGTGGACCTATGGCTGCAAATGGGCACAGTGAGGCATGAAAATGGGCACAGTGATGCTGCAAATTGGCATTGTTGACCCTCTTTTCCACTTACAGTAGCTGTGCATTTCTCACTCTCGTCTTATACTCGGGTCAATAAGTTTTTCCCATTTTTTTGGTGGTAAATTAGGGCCTCGACTTATACGGTAAGTATAACAAGTTGTAGAAAAATAAAAAATAAAAAAAATTCAGCCTTTGTCTATGCCTTTAGAAATCCCTTTAAATTGGCAAGCTGCTACACAGAGGCACCTTCATCTTTAACAATGATCAAAAACCAAAAAAACTTTTCTTTTTTTGCTTTGAATAAAGTAAGAAAGGGTTATCAACCCAAAGCCATAATTTTTAGAGGGGAAATTTTTCAAATGGTAAATCTGTTGCAGTGACAACCGCCTAAAAGAGAGTCAGTCTCACTTTGAAGGTATTCTTATTGCCCATTAAACAGGAGGTGAAGGGAAATATTTCCAAGAAAAAAAAAATATATATATTAATAACAATAATAATAATTATTATTATTATCTTACAAGGGTTTTAACCTTCCTTGCTCTAGATATACTGTAGGAACATTATACTCATTAATTCTATTTAGATCACAAACAACCTGAACTCTGAAAATTAAAAAGTACACTAGACTAAATGGCCTTGTATTAGTAGACATACATTATACTTCCTCTGACATTTTCTCTAATTATCTGACATGTAGGTCATTTGATTAATGTCTCCCCAGCTAATGCAGAACTACAGATCCCATGAGTCCCTGTTAACCATAAGCAGGATGATAAAAAGTAAGCCAAGCCCAAGCACCTGGAGAAGTACAGACCACAAAACGTCTAAAATAAAATGGCTTACTTAAAGTGGTTGTAAACCGAGAAAATAAATAAATAAAACCCCTGTAAGAAAAAGACATAATGAGCTAGTATGCCTCACACACTAGCTCATTATGAAATACTTACCTTAGATCGAAGCTGTTGCAGTGGTCCCCGTACACTGCTGTGACTGGCGACATCTCCCGGAGTTGTTTCCGGGTTTGTAGGCTCCGGCGCTGTGATTGGCCACAGCAAGTCACGACACCGGCCCTGAAGAAATGCATGAGCAGGCAGTTTCTTCAGGGCGCATGCGCCATTGACGTTGGTGCAAGTGTATATGGTAAATATCTCCTAAACTGTGCAGGTTTAGGAAATATTTACAGTATCTACAGGTAAGCCTTATTATAGGCTTACCTGTAGGTACAAGTGGTGCAGCAGGGTTTACAAGCACTTTAGTATGGGAGAGAGAGAACAAACTATCTGCAGCTATGGCAGGGTTAAACAACTATCGATGGGACTTTTTTTTATATTAAAAAGGTAAAGAGCGATGTCGAAAGTACAGTAACCTTCAACAATCAATTGGTCAGGGTCACACAACTTGCTCTAAAAAGAAAAAAAACAAAAAACAAAGTTGCATTCATTTGTATTTAAAGCTGAACTACAAGAAGGGATAAAAGATAGAAATTAAATCATTAAAAAAAAAATTAAAATGTATTCAACTGCAAGACCCTTTATTTGACATGGTATCATACTCTTGCAGAATCTGTACAGCAGAGCTTAGACTGGAAAAGGGAGACTCAGCACAAGGAGTCAAATCAGTTGTGCTGCAGTGCTCATATGCCAACAAGGAGCATGATAATAATAAAACAGATTGACAGATGAGCTCAGTCTGTTGCTTCCCCTTTCATTGTCCAATCACAGGCTGGGGGAAGAACAAGACCTGTAAGTATTACAGTCTTCTACCATGTCAGACAAAGGGCTGTGTATATTTCAGGACTGGGTGAGCAGAAATACAAATCTTTCAGCAGTTCAAACAGTTGCTCTATATGTCTTTCATCTGTGTAGTTATTTGTGTGGAGTTTAGCCTTATAGCGGAGTTCCACCCTAAAGTGGAACTTCCGCTCATTGGATTCCTCCCCCCCTCCAGTGTCACAATTGGCACCTTTCAGGGGGGAGGGGGTGCAGATACCTGTATAATACAGGTATCTGCACCCACTTCCGGGTATAGCTAGCCGCAGACCCCCCGCCCACCCCCATTGTGTTGTGGGAAATACAGTTCCCACAACACAACGGGGACCAGTGTAGACGCGCAGCGCGACTCGCGCATGCGCAGTAGGGAACCGGGCAGTGAAGCCGCAACGCTTCACTTCCTGATTCCCTCAGTGAGAATGGCGGCAGCAGCACCCGAGGATCGAGGGACGGTTCGGTCTCGGGTGCCGACATCGCTGGACCCCGGGACAGGTAAGTGTCCTTATTTTAAAAGTCAGCAGCTGCAGTATTTGCAGCTGCTGACATCTAAAAAATTTTTTTTTTTGCGAAACTCCGCTTTAAAGAAAATATCAGTTCACACAGAAGCGATGTTTGGGAAATACAGCGAGATCCACTCATAGCTCCGAGGCAGATGTACAGACTCCACTCTCCACTGGGCTCCATCATTAAGACAAAAGAATTCTGATATTTTATGTCGACAATACCAAAACATTTCACTAATTTTCGCACACAGCTTGCAATTTAAAAGTGACACTCAATTACCTCCATCAACTGAAAAATGTTGCAGATATAATTTTATCTCCACAGCTAAAGTTAAACCCTTTCCCACCTGGCCTATAGTAAAATGAAAGCCAGGCGGGAGCACGGTAGTTCTGAGAGGACGTCATACGACATCTTTCCAGGATCGGGCTAAGATCCGGCACATCCGTGGACAGATCTCTTTGCCAGCACCATGAGATCGCTGTGACAAACCGCATGACAATACACAATGAAAGGCTTTGTTACATGCCTTTCATTGTATACTATTGTGATGATCTTCAATTGGTCACTCATCACATGGCACAGACAAGGCCAATAACAGCCCATCTGGACCATGTGACAGCTAATCACAATAGTAAACACAGAATGAGCAGTTTTCATTTAGAAAAAAAATAAATAAATAAAAAAATAAAAAAAATGTAAAATGCATAGTTAAACAATCGGTGTGGAAAAAATAAATAAAAATCCTGCTCATCTCCACAGAATAGTACAGTGTTCCTGTGTAACACTGCATGGCTCTGATCACTGTATGTAAAGAAAAAATAAATAAATAAAAAATAGTCATAAAAAAAATATTTTCAATATACTGTCACCAATCTGTCCCTGATCACCGCCACACCAGTTATATCATGCTGCTGCACTGCACTAGTGACAGTACGTAAAACATTTTAAAGAAATGTGAAATGCAAATTTTTTTTCAAACCTAAACCTAAAGTTAGTTTAGAAAAATTACGACAAAAAAAAAAAAAAAAAAAAAAAAAAAAACACACACACACCACACACAACTTCCAAAAAATTGCCATGTCTCTTACTAAATACATTGGGCTGTCTACTTTATAAAAAGCAGCCGTTTGGGAATATTTGTACTGTCCTGATATTTTTGGGCCTCAAAAAATTAGATCTGTCAGTACATCAGGATTAATCAATTTTTTAGATATATACTCTATGAAATATATAGATATTTAGACTCTATAAAACTTTCCTAGTCTAAATAATATACATTGCTTTGGGTTATTTTCAAAGAAATGTAGCAGAACAGTTTGGCCTAAAAAAAAAAGATTATTTATTTGCAAAATTTTATAACAGAAAACAAAGAAAAAACACATTAGTTTTTTTTTCATATTTTTTTTTTTTTTTTTAACAAAATTGATGCGCATTTAGGCATACATAGAATTAATGAAAACTTGGAATAAGACAGGCAAAGTAAACCATGAGCCATTAAAAACAGTAAATAATAAACATTTTTATTTTATGGAGCAACATACCTTGACTTTTACCAGGCGTTTCACAGTTTTAATCTTTGCCTCACAGAAGGCACCCCGGTATTTAGCACTGACATCAGTTCCCACTGTTAGGTAGGCAGGCTCATCGGCTGCCTAAAAAGTAGAAAACAGAAAGAGAAATTGGCGAGTACAATAAAAAAGTAAAATTAGCTACAAACTCCTTTTATTCTGAATGAACATCCTATTTGGTGTTACGAATCACAGTTTCACAGAGTGCTAAAATAAAAGAAATCGAATACATTAAAAAAAAACACACACACACACAACACCCACACACCAAATAGTTCCTATCCTACAGCTCTTAAAAGTCTCCAGTTCCAGCTGGTTCTTGCTGCAGCACCCGTTACTCCTGAAGCCTTATCCAGGAAAGCATGAGATGGGAATATCAATACTAAAATCATAATTAACACACAGCAAATACACAATATGAATACTGACCACAATTAAAAGAACTTGTCATTAGGAAAAAAGGATGGAGGATGCTATATTTGCACTCACCTGAAAATGATCGCTGCCTGGCTGCCATGCTAACTCATTGCCTCAAATACTTGTTACAGACCTATAACAAGTATGCAGATAAGGATTCTTCATTTTTCTACGACTTCATGATCTGCATACATGTTTCAGGTCAAGGATTCTGAAAGTACTAAGGTTAAAAAGGAGCACAAACAGCCAAGAAACCAGCATTTTCTGAAAGAAGTCAAGAAGGATGGCCTCAAATTTCACGGAACGTTTACTTTAATATTGAGACCAATCTGGGTGTGTATGAAAATCACTGCCTAACAAGGGTTTGCCCAACAAGCGTGTTTCTCTGTACAGTAGTAGGTGTCAGCACCTTAGCCATGCAGTGACGGAAGAAGTGCTGCAACTCTCATTTGAATGGGAGAAAAGTACATACATATTGTCTGACACATCTGTCTAGTGCATGAAGTCAACTTTAACTCATGGTAACCATTCACAAAGTGCCCAGCGGGAATCTCGTTAAAAACAAAAAGTAAATTAAGACATTCTTTAGTCCAGGAGATTTAAGTGAGGTCCAGTTTAGTTACATGCCAATAAAAATACAAGCATGTGTGGAGCATGGCAGGAAGTCAAATGTCTCAAAGAAAGTAGACAAAAGCATAGACTATAAACAAACTATGCAGATCTGTGGGCAACTCGAGAAAGGCAGCCAGTGGCGAGGAGCCCACAGAAATCCCAAATATCAATGATCATATGTCTGTGGGCACCTAAAGAGAGGCAGCATGAGGTGAAGCGCCCACAGACATCTCCATAATACATACAAACTATGCAGAAAACAATAACAATAAGCTGCATACTCTAAAGCACACAAAAAAAAAAAGTTAGGGTTGCTGCACCTCAATACATTTGCACGAGGGAGCATCATGTCGCATTTATTTTACTATCAACAGCCTTGACATGAAGTCAAAACACATCTGAATTTGTTTCTCGGTTAAACAATTCATCTCATTTATATTAACATTATACAGTAAAGTATTCAGAACTTGTGGCAAGATACAATAATAATAATAATAATAATAATAATAAGTGAAATCACTAAAAAAAATATATATATAATATTATATTATACACACACACACACATTATGACTTGTGACTCAACTTTTGCTTGAACATAGAAACATTTGATGTGGAAACAGCCCAAGACTATTTTTTAACCACACATGGTTGAAAAAAAAAAAAAAAAGGAAGAAAAAAAAAAAATATCAAGATAAGAGGAAAAAAAATAAATAAAAAAAGTGCTCTGACAAAACAGTGTTCCAAAATCAAACTATCAAAAAATCTTCATAGGCTGGATGTTAATCAAGATTTCTTCACAAGAAAGCAGCTCATTTCTCAACAAACATGGTGAGGAAATACCAAAATCTAACCTACACCACTGTATCAAGGGGTGAGTGTAATCACACTGGAACTTTGGTGTTGATAAATAAAAAGGTGCCAGTTGCAAAGAAGCAGACAGAGGTGGCAAAAACTCACTCTCCATTTTGCAATAAATAGTAAGACAATTCTATATAGGCCTGGAATAGAACAGTAAACAAATTTGATCAGGATAATGAAGAGAATCAGATGACCAGCTATGGTTTAGAAGGGCAATATAGCAAGGTAAAGGAGTGCTTTAATACAGTCAAGTCTGCAAACCCCATTCACGAAATTTTAACTGGGCACCTATATCTGCAGTGTTTTCCTATCTCTCTTCTTCAAATCCCTAAGCCTGGGTTAACATTCTTGCCATGCGGAAACCAGTGCAATTCCAGTGTGGGTTCCCGCATTGCATTTCCCCCACAGGAAGTTCACACTGCCCTCTGCGAACCGCTGTGGGTGTTAATACAAAGTTAATGACACCCCCAGATCGGTTCACAGATGCAATGTCTGTGTTCGCATGTATGTGAACCCAGGCTCAGTCCTGTGGCTTTCTCCTGCTCCATTCTTCTGTTATCAGCATGATAGAGAACTTGTCAGAAGTTGTCAACTGTGATAAAACCAGGCTGAAATTTGTGTCAGGGTGGGTGCTATAACTAGATTAGCAGAGAGCTGGTCTATTCACAGCACAGCTCTGCAGTTTTTCTTCCTTTTTTCTGCCTATGTGGAGAGGGGGTGTGTGTCTTTCCACCAAACAGCTGCCTCACAGTGTATGGCAAGAATCTACACCCACAGGTGAATCAGGAAGAGAAAATTCTAACAGGATGTGCACTTTCTAAGCAGTATATAAAGCTGAAGACAGCAGATATACATGTAAAACTTATGCAGGGAGACTTGTTTCATCCCTGTGTATCATCTGAGGCTGTTCACTTCACTGGGTATATGTGCGGGTTTACATCCATTTGAACTTCCTCAGTTTCACACTGAAAACTGCTGAAAAAGCAAAAAAAAAAAAAAAAAAAAAAAAAAAAAGACAATTTCTATGTCTGACCTAGATATAATGCAAGATAAGACTGTTTTAGATATATTAAAAATACACAACATAGGTTACATCTGCACTACAAATCTGACATGTAACATGTATTGATTAGTGTTGTTCTGCACGGTAATGCTGGTTGCAACAAATCACACCAAAGAAGTCAATGCAACTTTTTTATATAAACACAGCACCACAACTTATGGTAATAAGTTTTCATGCATTGTAGTGCACTGCACTGAATGTTTGGATCGAATGGCACTGAAGAGCAGGAACAAAACACATATTTTCATGCGCTGCAGGAAGGTGCATGTTTCCGCAGTGCACAGATGTGAACTACGCCTATGCTTTAAATGCTAAATATACCTTAAAGAGGAACTGCAGTCTGCTGACATAATTTGTAATAAAAACATCTTTGCCATTCTGAAGCTTCCCTCCAACCACTTTGCATATTATTGTATATATACTGTAAATCTGTACTTGCCAAATATGCTGCAGAAATCTTCCTCCACTGTGTCTGGCTGCAACCATTTTAACTGTGGGCAGCTGAAGATGCTGTCTGTTCACTTCCTGGATTTACACAGACAGAGGAACACCTCCAGCTCTCATTGGCCCTTTTAAAACTCATCCCCCCTCCCTTCCTGGCATACTCTCACAAGAATGAGTGTGAGTGTGTGTGTTGTGTGCGTGTGTGTGAGAGAGAGAGTGAGCGAGCTGTGCATGATGTCATAAGCCTAGGCTTTTTACCAGACAAGAAACAGGAAGTGGGCTGTATAAGGTATTTACTGTCAAAAAAAAAAAAATGTTTTACTATCCAAAAGTTAAAACAACAATGGGAGAAGATTTAATAGATGGAAAGATTAAAAAATATGGACTGAAGTTCCGCTTTAAAAGGGGTTCTAAAGGCAGAAGTTTTTTTTTTTTAATCTTAATGCATGCTATGCATTAAGATAAAAAAAAAAAAATCTGTGTGCAGACCCCGCTCCCACTAATACTTACTTGAGCCCCATGTCAATTAAGTGATGTTGCACGAGAGCCACGAAGTACGGGGAGTCTCCCTCATTGGCTGAGACCGCAGCAGGCGTCATTGGCTCCCACTGCTGTCAAAGTTAGTGAGCCAATGAGAGCGAGGGGGTGAGGCCGTATCTGCGGCTCAATGTCTGAATGGACACACAGAGCAGTAGCTCAGCTGCCCCATAGCAAGCTGCTTGCTGGGGGGCACTCAGCAGGAGGGAGGGGCCAGGAGCGCCGCTGAGGGTCCCGAGAAAAATAGGATCTGGGCTGTTCTGTGCAAAAGCACTGCACAGAGCAGGTAAGTATAACATGTTTGTTTTTTTTAAACAAAAAAAAATAAACAAACATTTATACATGGAAAAAAAAATATCCATCCAAATTTTCTTTCCCACAGGATCCTGCAACGCTTTGTACCCATAAGTAAAATTGTGGGTGCAATGTCAGGCTCCTGCAGACCCTTCCTACCCATCCCGAGGTATGAGTTCTCAGTTGGAAAGCTCGAGGAAGTGTCATAGTACTACAAGTGTGCTGATCACAGCAATCATGTTCCACTGAGAATAACAAGTCTGTCTGCTGTAGGGGCAGATTATACATGAAGTTCATTCAATCACAGATTTCACAAGTGACCGTGACTGCTGAAGATTCACTTGCAAAGAATGTTTTACACCTAAACACGGGTGTAATATGTTACACTGTGCAAAAGATAAAAAGTTAGCCCTACAAACCAACTAATCTGAAACAATAACTAAAGGCCATATTTATAGAGCAGTGAATCTGACGTTTACCAAACAAACATTCTTGGTCAATGTGTTTAAAGGACGACTGATTTATCACCAGCAAGAGCTTGATAAAATTCACATTTACAGCTTAATAAATACGTCCCTAAGAAAGCAACTCACTCATAACTATATAGCATTATCAAACAATATATGAAGTGATCTAGGAGTGCTTCACAAGGGTTTCATTTTGATATAACATACGTAGAAAGGAAAGCAAATAGGCAACAAACAGAAACGGAGGACCGAAATAGAACACAACATTCAACATATAAAAGCTTACAACTCAGAAACCACCTCTTACTCCAGGATATTAAAAGCAAGTATCCTCTCATGTCACTTCTCTTCCCCTGTCCTGTTTGCTACAGCTCTACACTTGTAAGTCTCGGTATCCTGACTTGCTACAAGCTGCTACCCTGTTTCCCCGAAAATAAGACCTAGCGTGTTTGTCGGTGATGACTGCAATATAAGCCCTACCCCCCAAATAAGCCCTAGTTAAAGTCCTTGTAGGTCTTATTTTCTGGGTAGGGCTTATTTTCGGGGATACAGGGAAGGGCTTATATTGTAGCCATCACCGACAGTCACGCTAGGTCTTATTTTTGGGGAAACAGGGTATATGGCAGAGACTGCAATGACAGAGGAAGCTGAAAGATGAGAGAACCCAAAAAACATTTGACTACAAGCACTGAAAGGGTTGCTGAGGGGTAAAGTCTGGTAGTACAGAAATAACAAACAGTGGAAATAGGCCTTGCATGTATATTAATACGCGATACAGCTACACAAATGAAGAACAGCTTACCTTCATCGTCAAAGGTTATTTGAGGGATTCCAGCTCGAAGACTTCTTGTCACTCCAACTAAAAGAAAATGAAAGGAGGAACGTTTAGACAACACATATTGCTTTGTTGCAGTTTGTGCATGTATCATCCGAAAACTCATACAGAATTAAAAAAAAAGTGTGTTCACAGATACTGGCCAATCATGTGTAGAACTAGACAAGGGTCAAGATGGCTACTGCTACCCCCAACCAAAGCCCTGGATCGCTAGAATCTCAGGTTGGATTTTCCACTTAAGGAATATTCTTTCCTGAGGTGTGGTTGACAGCTGTGCATTATTATAGCTAAGAATGTTTGTAGAAAAGGACAGTGTATATTTAGCAAATTAAAAAAAATAAAAAAAGACTGCTAGCACTAACTAATGTTAAATGTCTACAACCACCAATCTCCTTGGCAGATCTGACACATAGCTATTTGCACAGCATGCACAGTCACTCCCAACTTGATGCACTATGAAAGGACTTACTGCAAGAGACTTCACAGCATGATGTAAAATCTCTTCAAGCAGCCCTGTACTCGCTAATGCTGTGGCACATGTACAGTTCAACTGTCCCAGGCAATGCACAAAAACAGGTGAATTGACTGATAAGGGAATAGACATGTTCTCATCAACACAGCCTGACAAGCCATCAAATGTCTGTGAGAAAAACTTGAGAAAAAGAGATTGATCTTGTAAAATGCCCACAATCATCCCTGTCATCAAATGTTTGTGAGCAACTGAAGAGCTAGTGAGAAGTATTTGGTGAGGTACCTACAGATATCATCAATATGCACCCCAAGAGAGAGCGCAAGAGGTGAGGTACACCCAGACATCTCCATCAATGACCATGAAATGACGGTGGCTACCTCAAAAAAGGAAGCAAGAGGAGAGGTGCCCCCAGACATCTCCATTATTAAGTATCATCGTATGTCTGTGAATGCCTCAGAAGAGAATAAAGAAGTGAAGTGCCTGCAGAAAACAGCATCAGCAAATGTATGTGGAGACCTCAAGAGAAAGCAAGCAAGAGGCAATAAATGCTGTATGCCTGTGAGCACGTCAAGATAGCAAGAGGTATCCAGAGACATCCCCAATAATGTATGTAGGCACCTCAAGGGAGAGCCAGAGACACGTGTGAGGCAAGGTGCGCTCAGACGTCAATGATCATATATGTCTGTGGGAATCTCCACAGAGTGAGGAGAGAGTACCGCAAGAGGTGAGGTGTCCACACACACCTCCAACACCAACCATCACAACATGTCTGTGGGCACCTCAAGAAACGGTAGCAAGAGATGAGGGGCCCAAAGACATCCTCATCATCAATGACCAGTAAATGTCTGCAGGCCACTAAAGAGAGGAAGCACAAGGTGAGGTGCCCCCAGACATCGCTGTCATCCTATGTCTGCAGGCACCTCAAGAGAAAGGCAGCAGCAGGAGAGGAGCCCACAGACATCTTTACCCCCAATGACCACAGTATGTCTGTGGGCACCTCAGGAAAGGCAGGAAGAGGTGAGGTGCCACCAGACATCACCAATGACCCGTACAAGATCACTGACCACTACCCTCCATCAATGACCGGTACCAGCACCTCATCAGGTATCATTTGTCTGTTGGCACCTCAAGATTGCAAGCAAAAGGTGAAGTGCCAACAGACATCTCCATCATCCTATGTCTGAGGGGGCCTCAAGAGAAAAGCAGGAGAGGAGCCCTCAGACATATTCACCACCAATCATCACAGTATGTCTGTGGGCACCTCAGGAAAAGACAGTAAGAGGTAAGGTGCCCAATGACCCGTACCAGATCATTGACCACTACCTCCATCAACGACCTGTACCAGCACCTCACTGCTGACCATTTGTCTGTTGGGGCCTCAGGACGGGAAGAAAAAGGTGAGGTGAACTATGACATCATCAATGACCAGGACCCGATCAAGGTCCGGTCCCCCCCATGAAGGGCCAGGACCCGATCAAGGTCCGGTCCCCCCCATGAAGGGCCAGGACCCGATCAAGGTCCGGTCCCCCCCATGAAGGGCCAGGACCCGATCAAGGTCCGGTCCCCCCCATGAAGGGCCAGGACCCGATCAAGGTCCGGTCCCCCCCATGAAGGGCCAGGACCCGATCAAGGTCCGGTCCCCCCCATGAAGGGCCAGGACCCGATCAAGGTCCGGTTCCCCCCCATGAAGGGCCAGGACCCGATCAAGGTCCGGTCCCCCCCATGAAGGGCCAGGACCCGATCAAGGTCCGGTCCCCCCCATGAAGGGCCAGGACCCGATCAAGGTCCGGTCCCCCCCATGAAGGGCCAGGACCCGATCAAGGTCCGGTCCCCCCCATGAAGGGCCAGGACCCGATCAAGGTCCGGTCCCCCCCATGAAGGGCCAGGACCCGATCAAGGTCCGGTCCCCCCCATGAAGGGCCAGGACCCGATCAAGGTCCGGTCCCCTCATGAAGGGCCAGGACCCGATCAAGGTCCGGTCCCCTCATGAAGGGCCAGGACCCGATCAAGGTCCGGTCCCCTCATGAAGGGCCAGGACCCGATCAAGGTCCGGTCCCCTCATGAAGGGCCAGGACCCGATCAAGGTCCGGTCCCCTCATGAAGGGCCAGGACCCGATCAAGGTCCGGTCCCCTCATGAAGGGCCAGGACCCGATCAAGGTCCGGTCCCCTCATGAAGGGCCAGGACCCGATCAAGGTCCGGTCCCCTCATGAAGGACCAGGACCCGATCAAGGTCCGGTCCCCTCATGAAGGACCAGGACCCGATCAAGGTCCGTTCCCCTCATGAAGGACCAACTCAATCAAGGTCCGGTCCCCTCATGAAGGGCCAGGACCCGATCAAGGTCCGTTCCCCTCATGAAGGACCAGGACCCGATCAAGGTCCGTTCCCCTCATGAAGGACCAACTCAATCAAGGTCCGGTCCCCTCATGCAGGACCAACTCAATCAAGGTCCGGTCCCCTCATGAAGGTCCGGTCCCCTCATGAAGGGCCAGGACCCGATCAAGGCCTGGTCCCCTCATGAAGGGCCAGGACCCGATCAAGGTCCGGTCCCCTCATGAAGGGCCAGGACCCGATCAAGGTCCGGTCCCCTCATGAAGGACCAGGACCCGATCAAGGTCCGTTCCCCTCATGAAGGACCAACTCAATCAAGGTCCGGTCCCCTCATGAAGGGCCAGGACCCGATCAAGGTCCGTTCCCCTCATGAAGGACCAGGACCCGATCAAGGCCTGGTCCCCTCATGAAGGGCCAGGACCCGATCAAGGTCCGTTCCCCTCATGAAGGGCCAGGACCCGATCAAGGTCCGTTCCCCTCATGAAGGGCCAGGACCCGATCAAGGTCCGTTCCCCTCATGAAGGGCCAGGACCCCATCAAGGTCCGGTCCCCTCATGAAGGACCAACTCAATCAAGGTTCGGTTCCCTCATGCAGGACCAACTCAATCAAGGTCCGGTCCCCTCATGAAGGTCCGGTCCCCTCATAAAGGGCCAGGACCCGATCAAGGTCCGGTCCCCTCATGAAGGACCAACTCAATCAAGGTCCGGTCCCCTCATGAAGGGCCAGGACCCGATCCGGTCCCATCTGTCATCTCGGAGAAGAAGCCCTCAGATGCCTCCACCACCATGATATGTGTGTGGCCCCCTGAAGACAGAAGCAGTGAGGGCCCCCCGAAGACAGAAGCAGTGAGGGGCCCCTGAAGACAGAAGCAGTGAGGGGTAGGTGGTGAGGTGAGTGCGCTCGGTGCGGCCTGTGACAGGAGCCGGCGGTGGAGCCGTTGAGGTGATCGGTGCGGCCTGTGACAGGAGCCGGCGGTGGAGCCGGTGAGGTGATCGGTGCGGCCTGTGACAGGAGCCGGCGATGAAGGGCCGATGAAGGGCCGTGCGGTCACCTCAGGTTGCCTGTGTCGTTGCGGAGGAGATGAGGAGGGCCCCGGTCAGGCTTTGTCTTGTGTCCGCTCGGTCTGTCAGTCGTTGTCACCGGCCGCATCGTCCTTTGTGGAAGTTGTGCGGTGCCCATACAGGGAGCGGACCCCCCTCCTCCTCCTCCTCAGAGACCACCCTGACAGGGAGAGACACCCCGCTCTACCGACCCCCCTCCCGCCTCCCTCCGCACACCTTCTCCTCAGCCGCCTACCCTTCCATTGGCAGAGCCGTCACATCCCTTCAAACTCTGTGCGGAGAAGTCAGCGCTCCGCCAAGCCGGATGGCCCGAGCTTCACCATCCCGCCCCTCCTCCTCCTCTAGCCAGCAAGGCTCCCGACCTCCTCAGCTCCCCCCCAGAACGGGCGACATAAGCTGAAAGTTCCACTCACACACTCGGCTCCTCCAACTCCCCCACTTGCACGGAACTGCAAGCAATAAACGAAATAACAAGCTGTTGAGCAGAAGCAATCCTTCTCGGAAGACCATTGGCTCTGCCTCACGCCGTGGTGAGCAGACAAGTGGCCCGATTGGTCAAAAATTGCTAGCGGGCCATTGGCAGCGCAAATGTCCAAGTCCTATTGGCCGCCTAAGAGGCAGGTAAGAAAAAGGAGCTTTACTATTGGGTAGATTTTGCTGTAGTGACTGATTGGTGGGGCTGGAGCAAAGACAGACTTCTTCTGTGTGTGATTAGACATTGGCGAGCCGGATGGAGTTCAGTGAGTGATGATTGGCCAGCCGAGATGAGCGATGAACCCTTCCCTCAGCTGTCATTGGCTGCCCTGTTTCCTGGAAACGGAACTAAGCCGAGTTTAGAGTGAAGTAAAAGGGCTGCGCAAGGGGAGGAGTTTGGAGCGCGCTTCCAGACACTGCGCCTGCGCTTGCCATAGGGCTCAGCGCCATTTTGTAGGGGATATTTCCCATTTTATGCTCAGACAGGCAGGAGGAGCGACAGAGTCGGGACGTACGGTGTGCTGAGGGGGAGGCCCTGCTGGGACGCGGACGCTCCGGGTCGGTGCCGGCTTGTCCCCTGAGGATGTATATACGGTACGGGCGGCTCGGGTTGTGTGCTGTGGTAAGATAGACGTTTGTGTGGGAGCTCAGAGGTCATATGAAGGCTGTGACGTCGTTCTCAGCGGGGAGGCCATTTGCCGAGGTGACATAAGCGGGAGCTCTGCGTCACCGGAAGTCCTTGTCTGTCAAGAGGAGCCCGACTTCCGCCGGATGGTTAACCCCTTCCCTGCCTGACAGCTGTCATCCCTCCGGGGAGAGCCTGAAATGAGGCGCCTTGTGCCTGGAAGGAAGCGAGCAAGCTGTGGGAGACCGGAGAGCCTGAGCACAGCCATCATCGTAATGTATAATATAGAGGAGATCATCGTAATGTATATTATGGAGGAGATCATCGTAATGTATATTATAGAGGAGATCATCACATTGTGTGTGTGTGTAAAATATATATATATATATATATATATATATTATGATTGCGGTTTATATACACACATCTCGGCGTAAATTTTACATATAAGATATATGTGTATATACATCACAATGCGCTCGCTATGTGTACGTAATAAAAAAAAAAATATATATATATATATATATATATATATATATATATATATAAAAATTATGCGTGCTTGTCGCACAGTATACAGACTTTATGCTGTTTTATTCTCAAAGGCTTACTTACACAGATGCAGTTATGTGCATTTTTAAAGTGATATTATAGGTTTCATATTATAAAGCAGGGATATGCAATTAGCGGACCAGCTGTTGCAGAACTTCAAGTCCCATGATGCATAGCAAGACTCTGACAGCCACACGCATGACACCCAGAGACATGATGGGACTTTTTGGTAGTTTTGCAACAGCTGGAGGTCCACTAGTTGCATATCCCTGTTATAGGTTATACTTGCCTGCTCTGTGTAATCATTTTGCACACAGCAGCCCCACTGCTCCTTTTCTGGGGATCCCCAGCCAGCCTCCTCCCTCTTTAAATGACCACCTTAGCTGCTTGCTGGGGGGTATTCGTGCATGCTCGATTTAAAGCCACACTGTGTGTGTGTGTGTGTGCGCGCGCACACACACACACACACACACACACACACACACACACACACACACACACACACACACACACAGTGTGGCACGGCCCCGCGCCCCCACTCCCTCCTCATTGGATTTGATTGATGGCAGTGAGAAGGTCCAGTTGGGGGAGAGAGAAATCAATGGACAGCGGCGGCGGCAAAGCGCCGCTGCAGCAGCATTTTGCTGGCAGTTTTAACCCTTTTTCAGCCGCTAGTGGGGGTTAAAAGCACCCCGCAAGCGGCCGAATAGTGCCGCTAAAATGACGTAGCAGTGTTTTACTGCTGATGCCCGGGCGCTGGCAGTGTGAAAGTGCCCTAAGGCCTCCTCGCCGGCTTCTGTTTGTGAAACAACTTTTGGGGAGGAGGGGGGAGCAGGTACCCGCTTCCGTTCCAGTCGCCTTAGGCGATTGGAAGCAGAAGTTCTCCCTCCTGAAGTCTTGTGGGACACATGACCAGTCCTAGAAGACTTTGGGGCCAGTCACAGAGCGCAGCACCGCTCGCACATGCACAGTGGGAACCCGGCTTTGAAGCCACAAGCTGTCACAGGCCATAGTAGAGATGCCGACATGGAGAACACAGCGTAGGTAAGTGCACGGCTGGATCCTGGGACAGGTGAGTGGCTGTTTATTAAAAGTCAGCAGCTACACTTTTTGTAGATGCTGACTTTTAATAAACAAACATATGACTGGAACTCCTCTTTAAGTCATACTAAAGGAAAAATAAAAAATAACATATATGATGTAGTCTGTCAGTAGCATTAAAGTAGATCTAAAGTCAGCTATACCACTAGGTTCCATGCAGAATTCTTCCGGGTGCCAGTCTTTGGCCATTTTGATTGACCAGCAAGGGATTTCAGTCATCCCGGCACAGGCACACAGTGCACAGCTCATTGTACGTTCTAAGGAAGACTGCAAGCAGACAGGTAGGTATTGTTTGTTTGCAGAAGAGACATTGCATGTCTCTTCTGCAATAAACAGCATGCTTGCCCACAATTTAAAAAGAAAAAGACTGCACCCTGTAAATAAATTTAAAAGTCAGCAGCTACAAATACTGTACTGCTAGCTTTAAAAAACAAGCAAATAAAAAAAAAAAAAAAGGCTTGCCAGTCCAAGGATCCTGTGCTGTCCTCACCCGGCTCTTTGCCAGTCTTTAGGTGCAGACTGTGGGCAGCCGACTGATTCTTTGCGGCTTTACAGCTGGCTGCCCACTGCACATGCGTAAGCCATGATGTGCACTGTGATTGGTCCCGCAGTTTCCTGAGACCTGTGACATGTCCCAAGAGGCTGCGGGGAGATGGGGGAGGGGGGGTGCTGAACGTCTGCTCAGATCGCCCTGACCATCTGACCAGATGTGGGAGCAGGTACCTGTCAAAATCGGTTACCTATTCCCCCCCGCCCAAAAAAAAAAAAAAAAAATATCCCGAATTGGAAAGGAGGGGGATGGAGGAGGAAAAGTCGAACTTCCTCTTTCGGGTGAAGTTCTGCTTTAAAGGCTTAAAAAAATTGCGGACATACAATTTCTCTTCTAAAATAAAGTACTTACCTGTTCGCAGTCTTTTGTGGAATGTACACAGATTGAGGGTGAACACCCATGCAATCAGATTCCAGTGCAGCGGAAAAAAGGTTCCTGCTGCATTTTCGTGCGAATGCAATGAGATTTCAGCAATACAGACTGTATGGCTGAACTTGCATCTCAAAGACATCGCATGTGATCTGCAGTGCGGTGCGAATCACATGCGATGTCTGTATTCGCAGTAGTGTGAACCCAGGCTCGCAGCTCTTTACATTTCTGGCACAATGCCAGTTTGCTGGGGTGACTGCAGTCTTGCATTGGCCAAGCAAGATGGCTGAAGACAATCACCTTGAAGGAGCCAGGGAGAAGAGGCTGGTCAAGGGACCTCACAGTCGTTGGACCATTGGAGAATAGGGGAGTATCCCTGATTTATTTATTTATTTTTTCCTATCTGGTAATATGGTCAGCAAGTCTGTTTATTTTCAGCTTCCTTTAACAGATAAAGCCCTGCAGCAAAAGTGGCAGTTAGTGTTGGGACAAACCATTTAACACTGGCAGGGGAGTTTAATGGTCAGCTTTGAACCATTTATGGAAAACATTATGGAGAAACCCTCCTATTCTTCACAGCCAAGGAAGCTGTCATGTTGGCCTGTTTGATCTGTAGTTGCTATGGTGCTGCACATGATCAGCTATGACACCAGCTATTTGATGGCTTGACAGTTCAGTTGAGAGTGGACATAAGCACACTAATAACTCTAACAGTTATCTTTCACAGCATGCCTTGACTCTAATTGTTTGGGAAACTGTTAAAGCTGAATCCCAGAAATTCATCTGCTTTGCAAGTAGTGCAGGCATACTATGAGTTAAAGCGGGGGTCCACCTATCTATCGTTTTTTTGTTTTTTTTTTGAGTTCATGCATAAACTTTTCTTCTCAGCATTACATACTCACATATTGTGTGTAATATGTCCGCCTGTGTCAGATTTAGTCAGAAAGAATAACTTATATTATTCACTGCAGGCGGTTTCCATCTTCATTGTGGGCATTTGAAGCCCACAAGCATTTATTTCCTGGATGTGGTGAATGCTGTGCTCCCAGCATTCACCGCTCGTTCCCGCACATGCTCAGTGGCATCCTGGAAAGCCTGAGACTAGCTCCCAGGAGTCTGGGAGAGGCTAGAAACACGCCTACTCCCACCGGAGGAGAACCAGGAAGTGCAAAGAAGAATAGAAAAATAAAAGGTAATTACGGCAATTTAAATTTTTTTAAACGGCACATCCGCATCTAAGCAAGGAAGAGAATACATACAGATATTGTTCAAAATTTGGGTGGAATCCCGCTTTAAGTCCAATGAGGTGCATGCCAGCTCCTGGGCATCTCCCTATTATTTGCATCTGATAGGTTTATTGCACTCCTGGAGGAGAGGAGAGAAGCGCAAAGTGTGTGAGTGCTCACCCCGTCCCTCTCCTCTGCTGCCCATTCACAAAAGTCTTTGTATGTTATGAGTGAGTTCTCATAATACAAAAGCTTTTCAGATTCTGCAGAAGGAGGGAAGTGGCGGGCATAGCAGCTGCATTGGATGATGAAAAATATAGCGCTACATTTTTCATCATCCACTGTTTAGAATCTTTGTCACATTGTTATGTAGCAGCTTTTCACTTTTCACCTATTGAGTTAGCACAGTAATATTTTCCATATACAATAGCAGCTGCATTAACTTTACACTGAGAGCAGAGTGCCCAGCCTCAAAGCTTTGGGAAGTTATCGTCCTGGAGAGCAATAAATCTGTCAGATTTCAATTAAAGGGCTAAGTCCAGGATATGACAGGTACCTTGTTGGGCTTAACTCAGTGTCCTTGCACTTTTAACCAAGTTGCAGAAGTTCAGCTTTAAATCATGCCTTTAGTTCCGCTTTCATTTCTCCCCCTCCCAAAAAAAAAAAATTCTGTAATTGACTAACAAATTAAAGCTGGACTCCAGCTAAAACTTTTTAGGCACTTATATGAAGTCCATTCAGAGCTGCCCATACACTGTGATTTTTGGCCGGTTCACGATGAACCATCCAAAATTGCCTTGGTGGATGGAGCCACCTCCAGCCCAACAACTTTAAATTAATGGATTTTTCAATCCAAACAGATGCAGCCACAGTTGGGGTATTTTAATAGCCTATGGGGCCAGCTATGTAGTACAATAGGCACAGTGGGAGATTCCTCTACTCATGCTGTATAGCTTGGATGGAGGGATCATTTACCTTTTTTGTTTTATTATTATTTATTTATTATTTGGCTGTGTGTGTTGTGGTTTGTTTGTTTGGTTTTTTTTTTGTTTTTTTTTTTGTTTTTTACACAAGCATGTTTATACTTTTACCTACCTGCTCTGTGCAGTTGTTTTGCACAGAGCATCCCCAATCCTTTTCTTAAGGTGTGCCCGACATGCGCTCCAGGCCCCTCCTCTTCATCGGGTCCCCCCACGGAAAGCCGCTTCCCTGTCACTGGATTTGATTGACAACAGTGGGAGCCAATGGCTCCTGCTGCTATCAATCTGTCCAATGAGGGGAGAGACAGCAGTTGGAGCTGCTGCATTAAGGTGAAAAATCGGCGGTGCTCGCTTGCTCAGTTCTCGGTGCAGAGACGCCGGGCACAGATGCAGCATCTGTCTGATGTTGCATCCACCGAGGTAAGTATGATTAGGGGAAAAACGGATTCCCATACTTTTAACCCTCTGCATATTATAATTATTATTATTATTATTATCATTCAGGATTTATGTAGCGCCAGCAGTTTGCACAGGGTATGAGGGCAGGCAGTACAATTACAATTTAATATAGGAGTGAGAGGGCCTTGCTTGTTAGAGCTTACAATCTCTAAGAGGGAGGGTCAAGAGATACAAAAAGTAATAGCTGTAGGGGATGAGCTGACAGAAAAAATGAAAGTACAGTTAAGTGGAGGCAGGATTGGCTTCTCTCAAAAGAAGAGTTTTCAGGGATTGTCTAAAAGGGAACAGATTGGGGTAGGGAGTTCCAGGGGATAGGAGAGGCTCAGGAGAAGTCCTGGAGGCAAGTGTGGAAGGAGGTGACAGAGCCTCCTAGAGAGCAAGAGTTATTGGGAGGAACAAAGAGAATGATTAGGTTGGCATTTTGAGACTAGGCTAGTAATGTAGCTGGGGGCAGAGTTGTGGATGGCTTTGTAAGTTGTTAGTAGTTTGAATTTATTTTGGGGGAGTGGAAGCCAGTGGAGGGATTGGCATAGAGGGATAGCAGACACTGAGTGGATTCTGCAAAATGCACTGGACCTGCTGCAGAGATATATGAATAGGCTCCATAGAGAGCCGGTCAAAATTTTGCTATTGGGAATTGGATGCGGAATGGAATTCGCAATGGTGTGAATCCAGCCTGCAGGTAAGCCAGTGAGGAGGGAGTTGCAGTAGTCAAGGCGAGAGATGACCAGAGAGTGCTATATATTCTTATACACACCAGGAAAATTTACATTAAACCAGGGTTACTATACTAATTGCTTCTAAGGCAGTGGTAGTCAATTTTCAGGATACAGGGCAACTTGTGTGTGGTCCCTGATGTCACTAAAGGGCCACACATAATAAGTTAATATATTTCTACAGAGACTAGACATACAACAGTAGAATGTCAGAGACTATAGTCATGTTACAAGAAGTGATCAGAGACTGCAGGACATGCTGTAGGATTTTTTGGGAGACTGAGGATGTGCTTTAGGAGACAGATGTTGACTGGAATAGCATTACTAGAGATCACTACTATTACAGCCCCTTTACAAATCAGTGCATCCACAAATCCAGTGATCAGTGATTTTCTTGTTAGAAGCTGGATAGATAAAACAGACTAAGGCCACATAATAAATACCAGAGGAGTGTAGGTTTGAATTCTGGGACCTTATCCAAGAAAGTTCTTTAGAGCGTTGTAAATGTAAAGACTACAACTTCACATGTATGCCAAGAACACTGCCATTGCAATTTAGATTGCCTTGTCTCCACCTCCTCCTGTAGGCAGCCTGTAGTAGGTGGCACCTGCTGGACTCCGTCCACAGATCTGCTCTCTGTACAGGCTATGTACAACAGTTATGGTTATTGCCGGGTTTACAAGGGTAGCCAGCTTAGATTTTGAAGACTGTAGTACTGCGGAGACCCCACAGTTAGTATCGCACTGGAATAGGCACAGGTGATTGTTAGGGTCATGCCAGAACCAATCGCTGCCATTAGCCACTTGTAGCAGTGATTAACCTCTGCTACAAAACCACCTGTCTGACCTGACCCAAAGACTTGGAGGGGGGAGAGGGCGTTTACACTACTTAGCTGCCTAGGCAGTGGCCGGGGTGTACACATGCTTTGCGGTTGCGGTATGTTTTCAGGCATTCAGCAGGTACTACCTGCCAGCGAACGTGACCTATTCAAGTGAATGGGGCCATGCTGCAACTATAGTGCAACCATGAACACCATTGCAGCACAGTAGTGTGGCATTGGAGCAACATATTGCCTCCTCTTCTGTCAAATGCCTCTGAAAAGACATCAGAGCATGGATTGCTTTTCAGAGGAGCGACAGTCCTCGCCGCTAGTGTAAACTGTGCTAAAGCTAGATAAACAATGGGGTTTATTTACTAAAACTGTGGAGTGCAAAACCTGGTGCAGCTGTGCATGGTAGACAATTGGCTTCTAAATTTGACATGTTCAATTAAAATTTGACAGGGAAAAAAAAAAAAAAAAAAAAGAATGGAAGCTGATTGGTTTCATTGCACCAGATTTTGCACTCAAGTTTTCTTTATTTTTTTTCTTTATTTTTTTTTTTAGTAAATCAACACCACTGTTGCAAATTTAGACTAATGTCAGACGGGCAGTTCTGCTGCTAGAGACGAATCGACCAATGATGAAAGGCTGCTTGTTTGTCCTATTGAATTACCAGATGGCAGTGAGTTGTCACCCTGTCGCTGGCCCAAATGCTGCTGAATTTTGGCCGCCAGTGAAGGGAGTGACATGTCACTGCGTCAGATTGATCCCAGAGGGACAAACAACCTCTTTGTGATTCTGCTGCTAGCAATTTTAAAAATTATTAGAAGCCAAGTCTCCCGTCTGACTTTGGCCTTACTGTTTGTTGACACAACACATGGATCTGAATGTGACCTAAAACTAATTGCAGGCTGAAAATAGTACAAAGGATAGGAGTTCTTTTAAGAGGTTGCAGTGACAGGTGAAAGTGAAGAATGTTTGGATGTGCACTTATCTTAAAACTACCATTCAAAATAACTGATACCCAAGCCCCATACACATGGGCCAAAGACATCGGCTGGTTAGGAGGGGGGGGGAGAGAAACGGCTGACATTTGGCCCGTGTGTATGACGCTTCTGTCAGACAAGCATGCTGGAAAGCCAGCAGCCAATCAGCTCCCAATCAGTGCTCTCAGCCAATGGCAAACAGCGCTGATCGGGGGGGGGTGCCCCCCTGTCAGAACACTACAGCTCATCGGGGTAGATTGCTGTACTAAGGTCGGATAGTTAGTACAACGGCTTCGACTTGAGCTGACAGGTGTTTGTTTTGTTTTGTTTTTTGTTTTTTGTTTTTTTTTACCTTCTGGGTTGATCAAAAAAAACTGTACCAGGCTTAAGGCTAGGTTTAGAGTAACAAATGGCCAGGAGGCCACGCCACGAGGCTAATAATTCTGTACTGCTGCTATCCTATTGAGAAGATCTCAACACAAATCTAGTATCTATAAATTGACAGCACTATACACAACGTACTCCTAAATGTAATGACCATGGGCTATAACACATGTTATTACATTAAGGCCAGGTTTACACTGCTGCGATCTGCTTTTGATCTGACTTTCAGTGCAATTGTGTAGTCCGGCTTGGATGTGGTTTGCATTTTCTATGGGACCAGAATTACACTGCATTGGAACTGCACCAAAGTTATACAGGACCCTTTTTCCAATTTTCCAAAATCACGCCATGCTGAGTTGTATTGTTGTGAACAGAGCCTAACAGTTCTTGAGGAATTTGTTACTTTTCAAACATGGTTTATTAAAGTGGAGTTCCACCCAAAAGTGGAACTTCCACTCATTAGATTCCTCCCCCCCTCCGGTGACACAGTTGGCACCTTTCAGGGGGGAGGGGGGGTACAGATACCTGTATATTACAGGTATCTGTACCCACTTCTGGCATAGATAGCCGCAGAATCTGCGGTTATTTACGCCACTTCCTGCTCCCTCCCCGCTGCCTGCTGGGAAACACACGGGTCCCAGAGGCAGCAGGGACCATCCGTATTGCGTTGCGCGACTCGCGCATGCGCAGTAGGGAACCGGGAAGTGAAGCCGCACGGCTTCACTTCCTGATTCCCTTACCGAAGATGGAGGCGGCAGCACCCGAGGACGGAGAGACGCTTCGACCTCGGGTGGCGACATCACGGGCACCCTGGACAGGTAAGTGTCCATGTTTTAAGTCAGCAGCTGCAGTATTTGTAGCTGCTGACTTTTAAAAAAAAAAAAAAAAAAATTTCGGCGACGCTCTGCTTTAATGAATAATTGTACTCCACCCCCCCCCCCACCCCCCCAAAAAAAATAAAAATTGTATTCCTGCAAAAGGAAGCTTTTGCAATGCAAAATTCAAAATAAAAGGTGGTCCTTTGCTTTTCTTTTTCTTCTTCTTTTTTTTTTTTTTGTCTTTCTAAAAGAAAGTTGTTTTGGATTGCTTTTCTTTCTTTTTGGTTTGGTGCAGTATAATCTTAAACTGTGCTGTCGGGGCAAGCTATAGAATACTCTCTGAAAGGAGGACAGGGGAAGGCTGTGCCACATTAGCTTTTCACTACAAGCCAGTCTAACACAGGCTCTATTCCTTCCTGTCCATCAGCATGTTGAGCACCAAAGGATGAAGACGCTGTATAGACCTCATCCATGCTGGGAAATTCAAATCATGACTACTACTTAGTTATATTTAGAATTTGGCAGCACAACATCTTCCTGTTTCAGTGATGCCACATTTGGAAAAGAAGACTTACACTTCAAGTAGTCCAAGACGGTATCTGTAGTTAGTAATTCTGGTCCTCTAAAACAGTATTGTAATGTCTGGTCCTTTAAACCATTATTGTGCATTAGAAAGGCCAAAGAACTACCTGGGCAGGATTGTGTTTCTGGAAAACTTGTCGCTGTGGCAATTACAGAATTCATGAGGCTTAGTTTACCATTCCTTTTTAGAGAAGAACCTTCTTAGTTCTTGTTCCATGGCACCCATTATTACACATGGGCAATTTCCTGCTAAATTGATTACAACTTGGCAAGAAATTGCTTCTCCTCATCAACATGTATTACTTCATAAACAGCACTTCAGACATTTAAGCCAGCCGTAGACTGTTGGAATCTCGGACGATTTACCAGGAACTGGCTGCGCTTCAAACCATGTATGGGCAGGCTGATTGAACACAAGTTGATCGATGAATCAACTTGGCTAGAACCAGCCTGCTGGATTTTACTTGCGAATACTACTAGCCGCTAGCAATAATCACTGTCTTCTGGTGGGACCAGCGTCCTCCTTTTTTTACTTTTTAAAAATGACTTTACTACCGCTTTAGGCTGGGTTCACATATGTGCGGCCACGGTTCCCAGCACAGATCAGGTGTGATTCAGGTCCGAATATTTGCCTAATTTCACACCGAACCGGACCCAAAAACCTCACACGACTGCACTGCAGCTACCCCAGACATGTGTAAACCGACTCCATTGAGAGCCGGTCACACTAACCTATCAAGCCAATTGGATGCTGCTTTGAAATCCAGCTACTTCAGTGCCACAGATCCGTATGATTTTGATGTGCGATCGATTTTTTTTTTAATTTTTTTTTTATTGCGGCTTATGACTTCATTTAACAATACTAGTCGAAATGAAATGTCAGAAAAGTAGTGCAGGAGCCTTTTTCAAAGTCGCTGCGACATAAAGCAGAACTTACACATTACTTGATAAAAAATGTTCTTTAGCAAGGAACATACATTCCACATTAATAATTATGCTACCGAAATTGGTGTGTGCTGTAAATTGCCTTCAGCAGTGTTTCTTCTTGCTGGAGGCTGCCATTTTGCTAAAACCCAGAGCCCCTGAACAGCAGTAAATCATAAAGCAGAACTAAAACCATCAATTTACCAGTTTCAAAAAAGTTATATTCCTGGAATGCCAGGATTTCCAACTCGCATTTGCTTGTGCTCTCAAACAAACTATCCAACCATCAAATGGCTGGTGTCATAACTGGTCACATGTGCAGCACCATGGCAGTTGCAGATCAAACAGAAGCAGCTTCCTTGGCTGTAAAGTATTTGTTGGAAGGTCAGGATTGTGCTGGACTGACTTAATTGGTCACTGGTTGTAGATAGAGGGTCAGATGGGCGGAATCGGAAAAATGTATTTCCAGTAGGGGTGCAACGGATCAAAAAACTCACGGTTCGGATCAAAAAAAAAAAAAAAAAAATCTCCCCCACTGTAATATAAACAATCTCCGTATTGACGGGTATATTGGCAGACTATTGGCAGGGTATGGCAGACTATTGGCAGAGTATTGTCAGGGCATTGCAGAGTATTGTCAGGGCATTGCAGAGTATTGTCAGGGCATTGCACCAGAGCATTGGCAGGGCATTGCAGAGTATTGGCACTGCTGCCATCCGATCTCTCCCCTCCACTGTACAGATCAGTACACAGAGGGGGAGAGAGGAACCGGCGTCATAACATGACGCCGGTTTGTTACAAGTGATTGCTCCGTCATTTGGGCTTTTCCTATGGCCAAGGCCACAGAGCGCTCCGCGGATCGCGGGTGTCCCGTACGGATCAACCTCCGCGGATCGGATCACGGATCGATGACGATCCGTTGCACCCCTAATTTCCAGAGTTTAATGTCCAGCTTTTGTGTAAAAATATTGGGCCCTGTTGTGGGCCTGGGCTGCTACCTCAGGATGCGGCCAGATGGTCCCTCCCGTAAACCACTTTTGAGGGTTCAGGTGATGAGAACAAAGCCAACGTGTTTCAGGGGATCTTTATTCAAACGACAGCCCTGAGAAAGGGGAAGTCCTTGGTCTGCCGAAACGCGTTGGTTTGTTCTTATCACCTGTACCCTCAATAAAGCGGTTTATTTTTCGACTATTGCACTTTGAGCACTCCTTTACATTTACCTACTCTTGGCTATAAAGTATAGAAGGTTTTTAATTCTGCTTTTAAGACCAGATTCACACTCATGTGACAAACGCTCCTACTTTGGAACACCTGCAGCATCAGAAGTCGGACCCTATTCAGTGCAATGGAACCGTTCTAATCTGTGTAACGTGAATGGCTCCAACAGTTCCATTGCTGCAAATGGGGTGCGACTTGTCTTGCTATTTTGAATGGTCAAATCGCACTGGTGTGAACAAGAGCTTATACTGGGAGTGAGTCTCCAATGGTTTTCACATCTTGGCATCACGGCAGGATGTGGAGATTACTAGCTGAGGTGAACGGCCCATGCAGGACAATAAATGAATGAACAATTCACAAAGCTGCACAGTTTACTATCTACTGGGGCCCCCTGACTGCATAGGCTGCTTTCTGGAAAAGGTAAACTTGGTCTTTAGGTAAAAATATTTTGGCTTTTATGATCTTTAAAATCGTGTTCAAATCTAATCAGAAGTGATATTTTGTTTTACTGATTATTAAAATAAATTTAAGGCCCCTTTCACAGCAGTTGGATCCACCTGTCCGATTGGACCAGCCATTGTTCTCTATGGGGCGGTGGATGTCGGCAGACATTTGTCTGCTGTCACCCAAGGGCGTCCAATCCGTTCCCCATCCATCCTTTGGATCATACGATGGATTGGATGGAACCAGACAGGCAGTCTGTTTTCATCCGACCGCTCCATAGAGAACACTGTCTGCTTTGACCGATTGCGCTTCTTATGAAAGGGTCCCCTAAGTGTTTGTTAAATCGTCTAGAATCTCCAGAAATCTCATGATTTTTTTTTCTTTTCTTTTTTTTTTTCTTTTCTTTAGGTGCAGCTGAATATTGTGTTTTATAAACAGTGTTTGCAGATGAAGAGGTGTCTCCAATGTATTCTCTGCACAGGCTAAGCACAGCCGCAGTATGATTCTTGTGACCTTCCAGAGGTCAGGTAAAATTTAAAGTCCCTTATGTTAGATAGGATTTGACCTGCTATATAGTTCCTACCTGCCCTGACTTATTTACTGAAGATGTTTATACCAGCTTTGTAAAGGAAGTTGTAGTTCTAGCAAACAGATGTATCTTAGTGTTCACAATTACAGGATTTTTAATTTAGTTAGTTCATTGTGTGGCCTTATGTAATGCTTGGCTAATTTATTTATTGGCAATTTGGCTGTTCTCAGGGCAGATACGAAAGTGTCTGCCAGGCTTTGTGCCCTTACGCCTGAATTAATTCATGTGTAAAGGGTTCATTGTTTTGCTTTAATTTTATTGTGTAGCACTATAGCTTTCATTTTCTTGCTTTTTGGATTGTTAATTTGTGAATGTTATGTTTTAATAAAATATTCAGACTGATGAGGTCACTGAAAAAATGTTATGGTTTGGCTGATTCTGATCCTCTGTCATCTCTGCTTTTTTGAGCTAATATAAAACCATTTACAGATACATCACTGGCAAATTGTCAATAAGATGTAATGTGTGTTTTGTTTTTTGTTTTTAAGCAAATAAACTTCACAATTGATTTCACCAGAGGTTGTATTTTGTGGACTTTCTATGAATTTCATTTTACTGTGACTAGTTTTTGCTTGCTTTGCCAAATGGTACAAATTTCCAATGAAATCTTAAGCATTTAGCAATAAATAATACAATTTCTGATTCTGAATGGTGGATTGGTGGAGTGTTGAGCTTTTTGTCTTATGTGGCTTATTTGAAAAACCCTGAGAAACAATGTAGACTATGACTACATGAGAAAACCTGCAGATAAGATTATCTGTTGAAGAGTAAAGTGTGAGCTTCCTCATCGGTTTAGTTTAACAAATTACTGTGGTAGTGTTACTTCAGCTTGTTTATAACCACATCTGGAGCAAGTACTAAATGTGTTGCCCATAGCAGCCAGTCATGTTTTGGCTGTAGGACTGAAGCACAGATGTTTTTACATGTGCTTGGTTTGGCTTTTTGTGTTGCTCTTGGCAAGCACAGAGGGAGGAAAAAAAACTGCAGTGAGCATTGAACGATTAATAACATTGAACATCTTATTTATGGTGGGGGTGGGCTTTTCTCACAGCCTGAAAAAAAAATTATCGCCAGGTGCCAAGGGAGTTGCATTCCTCTTTTCTGTACAGTCACGTCCCCCTCCTGTACTTACACAAAGCTGAATAAGGAAATTTAAATACTATGATGTGCATGAGTAGTAGTTTTCTTGACTGCACTAGAAAAGCGATGGATAGGGGTGTTTTGCTACTGTCTACACGTTCTTTAGCTTTCCTAAATAGCTGTCACCTTGACTGTTTCAAATTATTTGCTAGAAGGCACTTTTACAAAATGCCTGATGCCATGTTTGTGCCCTGCTTTGTTGCAAGGGCCTGATTTTCTTCCAACTTCATAAAAGGTACGGAGCATAGTCACATACCTCCCAACTTTTGATCTTGAGAATGACGGACATTTCAGGGTGATGGTGACCTGCAAAAAGTTGGTGGGGCATAAGAGCCGTGGTTAAACAAAGCCTGGGCTTCCTTGTACCAAAAAAAAAAAACAAAACAAATAAACTTCTAATGCATCTGGTTTTGTATATACTGAAAACGGCCTAAAGCAAGGGTCTCAAACTGGCGGCCCTCCAGCTGTTGCGAAACTTCAATTCCCATGAGGCATTGCAAGGCTGACAGTTACAAGCATGACTCCCACAGGCAGAGGTATGATGGGACTTGAAGTTTGGCAGCAGCTGGAGGGCCGCAAGTTTGAGACCCCTGGCCTAAAGGATTTTGAAGGACCTGCAGAACCCTGGGGTGGAGCAAAAGAATAGGTACTGCAGTACGTGTAGCACATAGTAGCAAATGATGGTCATGGTCAAGTTGCAACTAACAGTGGCAGTGGCTTAAAGAGGCATGATTAACTACTTCCGGACCACCCGCCGCACATATACTGTGGCAGGGCGGTCCGGCTGCGCTTCCTGGTCTCGGGCACGTGCCACTGGCGACCCGCTTCCACAGTGATCGTTTGGGGGAATGACAGAACGGTGGTCTGCCTATGTAAACAGGCAGACCATCGTTCTGTCAGAGTAAGAAAGAGAGCTGTGATTCCTACTAATCGGGCATATCGCTCGTTGTCTAGTGTCAGCATCCCCCATACAGAAAGCACACATAGGGAACACGGTTAACCCACTGATTGCCCCTGATGTTAACCCCTTCCCTGCCAGTGTCATTTATACAGTGTCAGTACTTTTTTTTTTTTTTTTTTTTTTTTATTATTATTTAGCACTGATCACTGTATTGATGTCACTGGTCCCCTAAAAGTGTCACTTAGTGTCCAATTTGTCCACCGCAATTTCGCAGTTCCACCTAAAATTGCTGATCGTCGTCATTACTAGTAAAAAATAAAAAGTGCCTAAATCTATCCCATAGTTTGTAGACACAATTACTTTTGAGCAAACCAATATACACTAATTGGGATTTTTTTTTAATCAAAAATATGTAGCAGAACACAAATTGGTCTAAATTGATGAAATTTGATTGTTTGTTTTTTCACTTGTTGCCTAGAACTGCTCTTTGAGGCTGGGGTCACACCTATGAGAATTGGATGCAGATTTTGCCCACATTTAATTCGCATGACAGGAGATTGTGACCGGCTCTCTATGGAGCCGGTTCACGTATCTCTGGTGCGGCTTGCACAGGAATGCTGTGTGACTTTGGCTCTGTTTCAGGGCCAAATTCAGGCAAAAATCCGATTTGTCCTTGAAAGGGAGAACAGGGACGCACTAGACCCCTGCTGCATCTGTCGGAGGTGTGAACCCAGCCTAAAGCACAATGGTAAAGGCTACTTTTTTCTGAGTCCAAAACGTGTGGAAAAAAAAACCCAAAGCTGGTTCTAAAATTTTAATTAGCTGCTACTAATAAATGTACTGTTCTCAAAAGCTTCAGTTAAGAAACTTCACCGCTATTATAGTATTGCTCTTTTAATGGTTGGTATCTGGGAACCTGATTTGAGATGGTCGATGTGTAACTGGGCTGTGTATTCTGAGGACCAAAGTAGTTCCTTGACAAAATCAACTGGTTGGGTAACTCTTGGCCTTCATTCCCTGTAACTTTTATTTGATATCTGCAATGTTCTGGTGGTGGACATCATCTTTTAAAGTTTAACTAAAGGCAAAAAGTTTTGGATAGAGTGGAGAGGGATGGGAACACCTGCTGAGATTTGTATTTATTTGTGCCCCTAAAAGTAAAAGAATATCTCAAACTTTGAGTTGTCCCTAGAAAATTAATAGAGGGACAATCTTCCAATGGAGACACTACTTCTGGTGACCTGGGGGGCCCCCAAGGGATTACCTTAACTTGCAGTTCTTCCTGTTTTGGCTATAAGACAGGAAGTGAAGGTAAATCTCCCTAATGAGACAGAGGTGGCAAAACTTTTTTTAGTATTGGATAGAGCGGAGAGGGATTAGAACACCTGTCAGTTTTTATTGCTGTCTTCGCCCCTACTAGGGAGATTCACCCTCTCTATTTGTCCTGTTTACCATTATCATTGAAAGTGAAGAAAATCCCAAATTTTGGGTTGTCCCCAGAAAAGTAATAGAGAGGAAATCTTCCAAAGGGGACACTAGTTCTGGTGACCCAGGGGTCCCCAAGGAATTCCCTTCATTTTCAGAGATTTCCTCTCACTTCCTGTTTGGCTGTGGGACAGGAAGTGAAGGGAAATCTCCATATTGGCACACAGATGGTGGAGAAAAAAAAAATCTGACAGAAGTTATAACCCTCCCTTACTCCTTCCAAAATGAAAAAAGTTTTGCCTATAGTTCTACTTTAATGACCAATAATATTTTGTGTATAGAAGTATAAAGTACTTCTCTTTTTTTTTTTTTTTCTTAGCTGGGCCCGAGGGTTCCAATGACGGGGGAGCACAGCGGCGTCAGATGCTGTCTTGGGTCCTTATTGGATAGTTTGATAGCAGCAGGAGCCATGGGGCACCCGCTGCTGTCAATCAAATCTAGTGACATGGAGGGCGGGGCCGAGTCCTGCTGTCTGTGTCAATGGATGAAGCAGCAGGACTCGGGAGCGCGCCCACATGAGTGCCCCCATGGAAAGTGGCTCTCCGTGGGGGCACTCAAACAGGAGCGCTGTGGGGGGACCCCAGAAGAGGAGGATCGGGGCCACTCTGTGCACAACCCCTGCACAGAGGAGGTAAGTATAACATGTTTGGGTGTGTGTGTTTAAAAAAATAAAAAAAAGAAGCTTTACAATTACTTTAAAGTCTGTAATTTTTTTTTTTTTTTTTCATATTTTCATTTGGCCGTCTATTTATTTCCAATTGGAGAGATTTTTCCTTCACTTCTGATCGCATTATCTTTTTGTGAATTGAGATGAAGGACAGTAGGGTGAAAAAATAAAATAATGCATTGATGAACAAAAAAAAAAAAAAAAAGAGGTGTAGTACATGCTGTCCATAAAGTATTCCGTGCTGACTTACTCGCCTGGTGTGGTTTTTATTACAGTGACTCACCAAACTTCGCTGTTTTACACACCTCGTGTCTCGGATTTATATTGGCTCATCACGTGGACAAACAGTGCCTCTGTATTATTATAACTGACATGCTTCAGAGTACTGTGCACAACTAAATCTGCCCTTATTTTAATGTCAGAAAAATAACCTTCTGAGAAAAGGGTTCATACAGTACAACTTATGGCAAATATTAGAACATTCTTGTGATTTTGAAAGAAAGGTCTGAAACAAAATAAACCCAGAGGAGGAAGGCCACCTACGTGTTTCTGTTAAAACTTGATTGTTTTTTACAATTGTTTCCCCACACTGGTAGCTTTTGGTGCTACAAATAAGAAACAGGCACAGATGTTTAATCTTAGTTTTAAGTGGAACTTTATGCTAAAAATTATAAATGAGTGAACAAGCAGAACTTTGAATGCAGAAGAGACGTGCTGTGTCTCTTTTGCATTAAAGGTACTTTACCTGCCTGTCCATCCCTGTACGCTAAGCTGGGACTGGCCAAATTTTGATCAATCAATGGCAGTTCCCTTTTGAGAAGAAACTTAAATTTTCGGAAGTTGGGCTGATTTGCAACAATGTATGCAAAAAGGGTGAAAACAGAATTTTTGTAAAAAAAAAATCTAAATATATCTAGAAAATCAAACTAAATGTCATTTATTTAGGATGGCTTCACACCTATGTACTGATGTCATTCAGAAAGACTAGCCTCACACTTATGTGTTACAGTAAGATCCCATGCACTTTATACACTACTGAGTGTGGTTTTCCTGATCGAAGAAAAGCAGCGTTAAAAATGCATCCAGGCGTGTTTTGGGTGTTCATTTCATCTGCCAGAATAGCCATTTAATCCTCTCCTGAATGCAATTTTTGGTCCACCCCTAAATGTCTGTGTTCATGGACACAGGCTACCGTGGAGGGGTATAAAACAATAATACAAAACGTGCTGGCAGGTAAACAGAAAAAAAAGTTGCTGGCAAAAAATTGTCTTACAAACTATGTAACGGTGATAATTATCATTATTTTAGACAATGTACAAAGGGACTCAAAATTAAATTTAACACACAAAATATTGCACAAACACGTGCAAGTGTACACATTTACAAGTGTAAAAAAAAAAGTCCAGATTCGGTCTTCCAAAACACTGTAGTGATACTTTGCACTTTGGCAATCTCCATGTAAACCTTCACCAACCACAAGCAATGGACTCTTACCAGAACACGAGGACTCCACTACAGAGTCAAATCGGCATTAATGTGACAATCCCATCAAACAGAGATCTGGTTCATATTGTTTGGCTGGAGCTCCGCCGCATATCTCGTAAATCCAATTAATGGTACCATCAATGGCAACCATAAATACATGAAATTCCACATAAGGTCAAAATACAAGAATCCACATAGTGTAAAACTGTCTAAAAGGTTTTATTGCACTTCAAAGTAGGAAAACTACTCACATTAATAATAACAATACGCGCTTTGTATGCATAACAATCCCAAGATGCATGAAAGAGGTTCAAAACCATGCTTCACAAAAATGACTGGTCCAAGTAGGCGTGGTGACACCACGTGCGTTAGATCGGTCCAAAACGTTTCATCGGGGGCATAAATGCCACACTTGTCATCACGCCTGATTTTATATGTAGTACATATAAAATGATGGTTATCGGCATTCCTCATCAGGCTGACGGCGCAAGGAGAGCTGATAAGTGGCATTCCTTGGTGGTCCATCTGTACTGATAATCAGTGCAGCCTCATCAGCGCATGTCAGTGCAGAAGAATTAATTATTTACAAAATATAACAGAAACTAAGAAAAACGTGGCTTATTTTTTTTTTCACATTTTCGGTCTTATTTTATTTAACAAAAAATTTTTAAAAACCCAGCGCTGATTTAATACCACTAAAAGAAAGCTCTGTCTCAAAAAAAGATAAAAATTTTGTTTGGGTACAGTGATGCATGACTGCACAATTGTCATTCAAATTGCAACAGATCTGACAGCTGGAAATTGGCCTGGGCAGGAAAGGAGTAAAGTACCCTGGATTGAAGTGGTTAAAGCTGCACTTTGGGGATGAAAAATGGTTACCCTTGAAGTGCAGGGGTAATGGCTCCTTTTTGTTTAGGGGATGAGGAATAAGGTGATATACTTATTCCTTGCTCCCACAGGCTTCCTCCTATTTTTACACTCTGTCCCCTGAAGCCTCTTTTTAATTGCCTGATTAATCAAGCTCTGATATCATGGATCAGGACTGGTAGCCTTGCATTGTATGTAAAGGGCACATTCCAAGTGTCAGCAGGAGAGAGTGCTGCTCCTGAGAGAGTAAGGAATACGGTAAGTATATCAACGTATTCATCGTCCCCTAGGCAAAACAAGCAGTTAACCCTTTGAGACCCACTGCAGTGGTAATTTTTTTTTTGTCCCCAGAGTTCAGCCTTAAAAGGGTTGTAAAGCCTTGTGTTTTTTCACCTTAATGCATCCTAGGCATTAAGGTGAAAAAACATCTGATGGTGACCGGCCCCCTAGCCCCCACCTCCATTTTACTCACCTGAGCCCTTTGTTCCCTCGGTGGAGATCAAATCCAATGACGCGAGCGCGGAGGGAGGGGCCGAGTCCGGCATTCTGTGTCTATGCACGCAAACGCTGGACTCGGGAGCGCGCCCACAAGGTAACCCCCCCAGGAGAGCGCTTCTCTCAGGGGATTTACCGATGCGGTGAGGAGCCACGAGCGCCGCCGGGGGGACTTTGTGCAAAACGAACTGCACAGTGGAGGTAAGTATGATATGTTTGTTATTTAAAAAAAAAAAAACTAAGGTTTACAACCACTTTAAGCACTGTAATTGCCTGAGATGTATGACTAGTTAATGGCCATATGTTACTATGGACTCTTGCACTTTGCAGATCATCGTGGTTCTTTGTACTGTTTTATTTAAAAAAATTAAAATCATGTGCTTTTAAAGTTGGAAAGTGTTCTTTTATGTAAAGGCGGCGTAAGCTAGTCAGTGTTCTGCATATTTTGAAGCAATACTGATAATTCAGGTTCTGCTTTATAATGCCCCAATATCTGCATCCTGTATCAAAAGATTGCATGTTTAGATGACCATTTGAATTGCTACTTGTGTTCCAGTTACTCTGATATGTAGCCTTTTAATGTTTTATGTGGATCCCTGGGGAACTTTTCCTTAGACACGTGCAGCTTGTTACCGACGTGATGTTTCTATGGTCTGCCTTCTGCTATACATGGTAGGGAAGTAGGATGTTTTGGAAAAGAAAATAGACTTGTGTTTAAGCAATACACTGTATACACTTCACTTTTTTCGAATTACCCAATTGTGTCATGTCTGCTTGGCTTTTTTAGTGCCTTTTTTTTTTTTTTTTTTCAGAAAAGTATCTTCACATTTAAATAGTGCTGTGCAGGAGGAGTGTATCAGGACAAGTCTGATCATTGGAAAGCAGGCTGAGTTCCCAGCACAGCTAGAGAACCTACATTGGTGTGTTCTCCTGCTTAGTGTGGTCAGTTTTTAATAGGAAAGCAGAGGGACTGGCAGGAACACCAGGGATTTCACACCGAGGAAGCAATACAAAAAGAACAGGATACTTTTTCATACAAGTACATGGTACAGCAGTCACATATCAGGAATATGAAATGTTGGGGGTAACAAACACTTTAAAGACAAACTACAATACTCTAAATTGTCCTTTTATCAACACTTAAAAGCCTTTACAGATCATCAACTTTTAGTTAACCTTTAAAGCACTGCACCAGATCTATTCCTGTCATTGTGGTGTGCGCAGGAATACCCAGCATGTGTTGCACTATTATCTGTGTGTGCTGCACGTATTCGGGGTCTGGGTGCTTTTTTTTAATGTTATTTTACTGTTTTGCACTTTGATTTTTTTTTTTTTTTAACCTAAATATATTGCTCTTGAGAAGCCCCTGATGTGATAGCACTTTTTGGGTGACAGGTATTTATAAAGGGAGACAACTGGGGTCTTTTGGACCCCTGATGTCTCCCTGCACTCTTGCAGCTCTGATCTAGAAAACAGATCCCTCAATCAGCTGCTTCACCAGGCTCGTCTAGCTTGGAACTGACAACTCTGAACCTGGTCTGAGCTCTTCTAGGATTACACGTCTCAGGAGAGATGGAGGAACAGACGATCCTCCGGGAGAAGCAGGTGGGTTAGGGGATTGGTGGGGGGCAGAAAAAAAAAAAAAAAAAGCACTGCAGAGACAGAGTGCAGTATAGCTGCAAAATCACTTATACAATATATCCTCCAGTCTGTTTTAAAAGAATAAAATAATGATTAAACCAACCCGCAGCTGTTATTGTGGCTGTGAGTTTATGTACATGCCACTTCAGCCAACAATGTAGTAGTCATGTTGGTGTTAAACCAAGCTTGTACTTAGCCCATGCAGGACATAGCAACAGGTTTTCTTTAATGTCCCCTTAAAGCAGCACATACTTCCTTTCCTTCCGTCCCCCCGCCCCTATGTTTACCACAGGGAGCGAAGAAAGGAAGCTTGTCAAATATTATACCACTGGCACTGAGGACTCCATATAAACAGAGGATATTGTCAAGATAAACAGGTGCTTGGGTTATAGTCACAAAGTTTCATCCCTATCTCTTGCCATTGACTGAATTTAAAAAAATCTACCCTAAAACATAAACATTCTTTAGAGCACCCTGGCCATGTGAAACCTGTAAAACTTTCATCATAATAATGGCTAAGAAAACTAACAATTGTATGTAGAAAACAGGCTTAAAGTGGTTGGAAACAGACATGAAATATGAACAAAGCATATCCCTCTATAGTGTGTACTTGTCTCAAGAGCACCTAGCCCCTGTTGACACCATGCGACAGTTGCACCCTATTGTCGGTAATGGAACTGTTCAAATCGGTGCGACATCGACTTTGTTGTGCCACACTGAATTGAAAAAGTAGTTCCAGCACTACTTTTGGCGATTACAGTTGGGACTTACCTAGACATCTATGCATGAAGTCACACAGATGTCAGCAAAGTCACACCTGAAGTTACATTGACATGCGGCTTTGGAATCGTGTGTTTTTAAGTGAAGTTGCATGATTTCAAAGCCAGTGTGAACCAGGGCTAAGAGTCATTTCTGTCTGCTGCTTTGTTCCTCTATCAGCATAAATCTCTTCTGACAAGTTTTCCTGACACCAAGAGAAAAAAGGTGACGGGACCTCCAGCTGACTGACAGTTTCAGCTCTGTTCCTGTGTGCTGTGTGAAGGGGGGTGTGTTCCTTCCCTCCACTGAGCTCTGCTGAGTGTAAGGCTGGCCATACACTATACAATTTTCCTGTTCAACTTTCCTTTAGATTTACCAAAACCATATAATATGAGGTGAAACCTAAACCCTTTCAATGTGTATGCAATCAGGCAGACCCTTGCACTACATAGTTGAAGGTAAATCTAAAGAAAATTGAATAAGATAATTGTATGGTGTATGGCCAGCTTAACTTCAGCTCTCTGCCCCCTTTTTTCTGAACTCTGACAAGCTTCAAAATTCAGGACTTTGAGCAGATGAAGAGAAGAAAGTGCTGCAGATAGACAGGTACAACTTATGTAGAAGGATTTGTTTCATCTCTGTGTATCACCTGAGGCCAGTCACTTCACTGGATATATGTTGGGCTCAGTTCTCACCTAATATCGATGCGGCTCCCAGCAGGGGTCCTGTGCTTCCTGGTTCATTGTTTCAGGTCCGATTTCAGCCCCAAGTTTTGGCTTAAAAAAAAAAAGCAGCTAAAGAAAAACACTTCCCTTTTAAAATCACTTAATGTGTTCACACTGTGGTGGTGTGCTTTCGTTGCGGTGAACAAAATCTGCTTGCAGCATCTTTGGAGAGCTTAAATAAACACCAAATAACACACTTTCCCATTGAAAGCAATAGGTAACGTGGCACAAATGCACCCGCGGTGTGGTTTTTGGGTCACATGTCCTTTTAAAAACTGCACTGCAAATGTGCTAAAATCACGCTTTTGCCACGGATCAATGTGAAAGTTCCCTCGTACACAGGGTATGAAAATCAGAAGGGAAAAGTCTGAAGACTGCTGATTTTCGGATCGTTAGTACGGTGCATTCGACAGACAATTTGACTTTTACATCAGGCAAAAGCTGGATATGCAGGCTATAAAGTTTTTGTCTGATGTGAAGGATGGTCAGTACAGAAATCGTCACACAAAAGTAAAAACACGCATGCTCGGAATCAAGGAACGAGCCAGAAGAGTTCAGTCTTGTACTACTCTTTGTAATCTAGAATTAACATTCATGATGTGGCAATTGATGAAATGTCAAAATTCTCATCTATGATAATAATGAAGCTGCTTTGCATGCAGTTATGCCAAATGTATTTTAAAAGGCATTTGTTTTGTACGATCTGAAAATCGCAAATCTACGCTCGCCAAACTTCAATTAACATGAATTTAACAGAAGGGACCCAAAGGGTGGCGCTTGAGAAATAAACTTCATCTTTATACTCTCATAGTTTGTCAAAATTGTGTTCACACCCTTTTGACAAAAATCAGGCGCTCGTCGTCCCAACGATCAGATCGTGTGTACGAGGCTTTAGTGCTCCCTTCATCAGAATACAATACCCCTCTAGCTACAAAATGAAGCTCAGTGTAAGCTGCAAGGTGCTCTAGTAGTAGATCACACAAAAGGTTGAGAACTCTCTCCTCTCCCCCATGTGACAGTGATGAGCCAATCATCAAGCACTGGCAGCTTTTTACTTTGTTCCCTGTCACTGTCATTTTCCCCAGGCAGCTTGGTCTACATCAGGAGTCTCAGCCCGGGTTGACACCTATGCGAATTAGATGCGGTTTACACCGCATCTAATTCGCAGGACATTTTAAAATACATTCATATGAATGCATCTGGTTCACATATGTGTGTTGCATTCGCACTGCGCATTGCATAAAAAATGTGTGCGTTTTCTGGGCATTGCGGTGTGAATTACTAGCCCCTTATCTTCTATGGGAACGCATCTGCTTCGCAGATGCATTGCGTTCTGAACATGGATTTTCTCCTTCTCCTCAATACACCTCTCCCTGCTCACTGATCCTGAGCTAAAACGCAGTAATTCCTTTGAACAGGAGATTTTTATCTCCCCAGTGAAACCTGAGCTCAATTCGCACTGTGTGAAACCGGGCTCAAACTGGTGGCCCTCCAGCTGTTGCGGAACTACAAGTCCCATCGTGCCTCTGCCTGAGGGAGTCATGCTTGTAACTTTCAGCCTTGCAATGCCTCATGGGACTTGTAGTTACGCAACAGCTGGAGGGCCGCCAGTTTAAGAACCCTGGTCTACATGAACATTTGAAAAATGATAAAGGCATACAGGAAAGAAATTTGTATAGAATTTATCATTATGTTTGTGAACTGGTTATTAGAAAACAGTATTTTATAAGAGCATGGACTTAGATTTTGGGAGCCCTATCCTATAGGAATTACAGTAAACATTCTGCAATTGTATGTTTGCCTAGGCCCACTTTTATGTATCCAGTCCACTATGTTGTGTAGCTGTAAGACAGACAAAATATTAGTGTAAGTGAGCACTGGCTCGTTTTAGGCCATAGCCCATCATGAAACAATATAATCCAATATTGGGAAGCAGGAGTGGGTGGGACAAGACTTTGATGTCAAAGTAAGGTTTTGGCAAGGCTGGAAGATTCAGGCTGGGTTCACACTATTGCGAATTGGATGTGGATTTCTCTCCATCCAATTTGCATAGCAGGACACTGTGACTGTCGCTCTATGGAGTCGGTTCACACATCTCTGCAGCGGCTCTGGTGCGACTTGCACAGGAGTCCTATGTGTCTTTTGGTCTTTTTCAAGTCCGAATTCAGCCAAAAATTTGGGCTGTAATCGGACCTGAAGCGGTGAATGGAGACGCATCAGACTCCAGTGTGAACCCAGCCTGAGACCCCATTCACACAGGGGCAACACGACTTGCAGGTCCCATCAGCGAGGCGACCTGCAAACGACTCCCCGGGCGACTTGCAAAACGACTTCTGTATAGAAGTCTATGCAAGTCGCCCCAAGTCGCCCCCGAAGTCGTACAGGAACCTTTTTCTAAGTCGGAGCGACTTGCGTCGCTCCCCTTAGAACGGTTCCATAGCACAGAACGGGAGGCGACTTGTCAGGCGACTAGGTCGCCTGACAAGTCGTCCCTGTGTGAATGGGCTCTGAAGGGCATCAAAGTTCTCTTACATGTGGAAGTACGTTTTTGCTTTTAATCTGGAGTTCCATTCTATTGGTATAATGTGCTAATGAATCACTTTTTAGACACTCAAATTAGATTTTAGTATCAGACCTTTTAAATGATGGCAGGCCTGTAAGGCTGGTGAAGATTACTATGGTGAGCATGTTCTCCAGTGACAGCTGCTAGACATCAGAGCAAACATACCGATTTGAAACCGCAGACAGACAAATATTCTTTTCGGTGGAACATGATTTAAAGGGCATGTTGCAGTACACCATCCATAGTGTGGATGTGTATGATTTGCTGTATGTGTCTCATGCTTTAGGGAAACACGGCATGTGTCATGCTGGAACAATGTCATAGCTTTGTTAATCTCTGAGGTTATTTTAATGCAACTTCCCCTGTGGCTAGTTTATGATTATTTTATTTATTTATGTCTTGCATTATGTACAGGGTTTTTTTTTCTTTTTGCATGACTGCAAATGTTTACAGAGGAAGTTGAGATGCTTTGGGGCCCATTCACACCAGATGCAGTTGGATGCATTTTTTTTGACTACATAGACACTGAGTCCAATCTCCAGGTTATCCTATAAGCATAGTTTACAGCAGGGATATGCAATTAGTGGACCTCCAGCTGTTGCAGAACTACAAGTCCCATGAGGCATAGCAAGACTCTGACAGCCATAAGCATGACACCCAAAGGCAGAGGCATGATGGGACTTGTAGTTTTGCAACAGCTGGAAGTCCGCTAATTGCATATCCCTGGTTTACACCATTACAGTGCAGTGAAATAAGCACAGTACAGCATGCTGCATTTTTCCGCTCAGCAAACGCGTACAAATATGTGCAAATGCATGTAAACACATGCAAATGTACAGTAAGGCATTGCAGTACATTTAAAATCCCAAAGGAAGTGACTTCACAGGACAAACGCAGATAGAAAACGCACGTCAACTAGAGCTGCACAATTAATCGTTAAAAAAATCGTGATCTCGATTCAACCCCCCTGATGATCTCTATTGCAGAGTTTGTCGATTTTTTTCATGCAACAAGTGTAGAGACTTCTCTGCTCACTTAGCTGTCAAAAGAAGAAAACCTGGCAGTCTGCCAAGTTTGTAAGAACATTGTCCATGCTCATAGATAACTAGAAACATTGTAACTCTCCCTTCTTAGATCAAAGGGATAAAGTCTGTGTGTAAATGCAGGAAGTTTAACCACTTAAAGTCTAAACCTTTTTCTGACACTTGTTTTACAAAGTTAAAATTGTATTTTTTGCTAGAAAATTACTTGGAACCCCCAAACATTATATATATATATTTTTTTTTAGCAGAGACCCTAGGGAATAAAATGGCAATTGTTTCAATATTTTATGTCACACTGTATTTGCACAGTGGTCTTTAAAACACAATTTTTTGGGGAAAAAATACACTTCAATCAATGAACTAAAAAAAAAAACCAAACAGTAAAGTTAGCCCAATTTTTTTTTTTTTTGTTTAATGTGAAAGATGATGTTGAGTCTGCGAGAAGCGTGATCTATCTTCTAAGCAAAAAAAAAAATTGCGATTCTCATTTTAGCCAGAATCGTGCAGCTCTAACGTCATGTGGGTGTGCATCAAATGCATACAAATAATCATGAAGAAAATGTGCAATAGATGTGCAGTTTCTGGTGTGAATTGGCCCTTAATGTTTAATTCATTAAAATGTTGGAGCTTTTGTTTCTCTGAATAGGAATGAAGCTTGGAACCCTTTTCTTCCTTTTTTTATTTTAAAGTAAGCCAAAACATTACTAAAGCTGAACTTCAACACCTCTTGTGTGGAAATTGTTTTATCTGCATTCACTGCACACTGTGAACTTCATACAGTGTACATTAGAAGCTGCAGCTAATCAGATAGAACTCATTTCCTGGATGAAGGATGTCATCGGTCCTTTTATTCTCCACCCCTGCTGTCCCTAGCCAGTCCCTTTCATTCATTGGATTCAGGTTTTTTTTAAAGAGGCTCAGCATCACACATGGGAGTTGGCAGTCTGCATGCAAATGCAGTTTGCTTTGGAACACCTGCAGCTCCAGACTTGTATCCACTCATCAAGGTGTTATGCATAACTCCTCCCAAGGACCAGTCCACTGTTTGCATCAGGGCTGAGGGCTCTTGAGACCAACATGAAGTGTCTGGAGCTGCTCTGTCCTAGTTCTCTATTATTTCTCAGTGTATTCTGTGATATCTGTGCCTCCAATATCTCTCCCCCAATGCTCAGTTTAACACTTTATAAATGCTTCACTAACACTCCAAAAATGCTGTTAAGGTGCTATTACAGAACATTACTATTGAAATCAATGGAGGCAGCTGAGGAGCATCGTTGTCTCATAAAAGCGACATGCTGCTTCATTTTTAACTCAGTGCAACACAACGCTACTGCTTCTGGTGAGCAACACCATGTGGTGCCATTGTAATATTCATAGAAGGCTTTAAGCCTGGGTTCACACCATAACGGGCTGCGGATCGCACAGGAGCGCTGTGCGTCCCTGTTCCCCGTTTCAGGGACGAATCAGGGCCGATTCTATGCCTAAATTCGGCCCTGAAACGGAGCCAAAGACGCACAGTGTTTTTGTGCAGTGCGCTCCGCAGCCGCCCCGGAGATATGTGAACCGGCTCCATAGGGAGCCAGTCACATTCTCCTGCTATGCGAATTAGATGTGCGGAAACGCACATCTAGTTCGCATAGGTGTGAACCTGGGCTAAAAGCACTGAATAAATGCATCATAAACACAAGGTACTGAATGCATGTGTGAATGAGCCATAAAAGAGCTTTAAGGCTGGGTTTACACTATTGTGAATTGGATGCGGAGAATTTGCATGTCAGGTGATTGTGACCGGCAGTTCACACAACTTGGGAGCGGTCTGCACAGGAGTCCGGTGCGACTTCTGGTCCATATCAGGTCCGAATTCAGACAAAAATTTGAACCAAATTCGGACCTGAAATGGTGAACAGGGACACCCCAGACCCCTGTTGTGAGCCGCTCCGTGTGGCAGTGTGAACCCAGCCTAAAACAAGCCTTCCATAACCTCCGCAGGGGGGTGTAAAGTAGCACTTAGAACACAGCTGCTGGTGTGTGATTGGATGACTGCTGTGCCACTGCGCCAAGAAAAAAAGTTCTCAAAGTGTCCTGTTCACATCTTACATGTGCATGGCATAAAATGCAGCCTAACACACAAAAAACATGTTGCCCTGTCACAATGTGCTGTCATGCATAGATTTGAATAAAGTCTCATTTTATGAGAGTTAATGATAATTAATAAATAAATAATAATAAAAAAAAACCTGTGATGCAATGTAATAGAGCATCACACCTCCCCTGCACAATGTAGACCAGTACTATTCTACGGACCAGAACACATACCAACAATCAGCCAAGGTAACTGCAGGCTGTGTAAACAGCCATGAGTAGCTTTGGCCACTGTCAGGCTGTTGTAGCTTTTACCACTTATTAGTATATGCAAATACCTTAATGTACATGATCTGGGCACAGGTTCATTTTTTTTATCTGTTGTGTGGTGAATTTTTTTAAACGTTTTAAAGACATCAGATTTAAATAAGCAAATACAATTCTCAAAATTGTTATGTAACCCAATGTGGTTTATTTGTAAAATCCTAAAAATGATCCCCGATGGTATTTGGGAGTCATTTGGGTATGTAACATTTTCAAAAGATAAATCCTTCTCTCAGGGAAACATCCTGATAATGAGGTCTCTGGATCTTCAGCAGGTACATGTGATAAAGTACTCATATATTGATTTTTGTGTGTCCACTCCCAGCTTGTCAGTGTATCATACCCCTCTGGGTGGGAACCAGGCAAACAATACAGCACTCCCAATAATAGAGGCAGGGGCGTAACTACCACCATAGCGACCCATGCGGGCGCTATGGGGCCCGCAGCCGAGTGGGGCTCAGTGAGGATAAGAGCACCGCCAGCACAGTCTCCTATCCAGGGGAAGAGAGAGGAAAGGAAGAGGTGAGCTGTCCGTATCAGCAGAGAGCTGAATTGCCCAATGTAAGAGCTTTTATTAGAACTTCCAGTGTTCCCGGGGCTCACGTCACATAGCTCCACCTTTTGGCCCCGTGCCTTTGATAGACAGAACTCCGATCCAATGCGGGACATGTGACGCCATCAAAGGCGTCAGGCCAAGAGGTGGGGCTATGTGACGATGAGCCCCGGGAAGACAGGAAATTCAAATGAAAGCTATTACAGCGGGCAATCCCGCTCTCTGCTGATCCGGGTGGCTTTCCTCTTCCTCTGCATAGGTGGGGCTGTATGGGGCACAGGTCACGCTGCATTGGGCACAGGTCACACTGTATGTGGCACAGGTCACGCTGCATTGACACTAAGGCAGCTGTGGGGGGGGGGGGGCTGTTTGCAGGGGGGCCCCATACAACATTTTGCTATGGGGCCCTGCTATGTCTAGTTACGCCCCTGAATAGAGGACATTTCTGCTCTTTGCTGCTGTCAAAAATTGTGATCTATTGGGGGTGGTGCGCACATGGGAATTTTAGACACACAGCTTATTACTTGCTCTTCAGCTGGGATGGGTCACAAAACATATCTATAAAGGGTTTTAGTTTTTTTATTGAAAATCAGTGTGACATTTCTTCTCTGAACTAATGATCAGAGCATTATCTCAGAATGGAAGTGAATAGAAAGACCTTTGATTCTATAACATGCTTTTTTTTTTTTTTTTTTTTTTTTCTTCTGGCGGGAGGAATCCTAATAAAGCTCTTCTGTCACCATTACACTGAATTCCTCTGTACTAGTGGCAGGAAGATTCTTGGTAGACGGCAACTTCTGCTGGTCTGTTGCATCATCTACTCACTGGCTGCCATCTGCAGGTGGACAGTGATTGCCAATGTATTAAAACAAGTCAGCAGCTACAAGTACTGTAGCTGCTACTGTGAAAAAAAGGACACTTACCTGTCCAAGAATCCAGCTACGTACTCCACGGCCTGTCATTGGGTCCCAAGTGTTGGCATGTTTAGTGTGGGAAGCTGGCTGTGACTCCTTGTGGCTTTGAACCTGGCTCCCCACTGCACATGTGTGAGCCATGCTGTGTGAATGGCCCATTATCTGCTGGGACCTGTGACATGTCCCAGTAGAGTGGGGGGTGCAGAACTTCTGATCCAGCAGGTACTAACCAAACTAGTTGCCCACTCTATCCACACACACACACACACACACACAAGAAAAAAAAAGTTGCAGAAGAAGAAGGGGAGGAGGTGAAGGGTGAAGTTCTGCTTTATTTATTTTCCTGCTGTATTCAACAGACATTCACTCATTAGTATAGTTGCAGTGCTGGCACACGTTTTCCAAGTTGCTGAAAAAGTTTCTTGTGCATACAGTGCTTGCCTGCTGTGGAAGTACTGAACATTACCATTAAGCAACAATTGTAGCAAATACTGGTGCTTCAGCAACTCACTCAAGTACAGGGAGAGGAGCTGATCTAGTGACTGACTCCTCCCAAAAGGGACTGTCTATTTTTGCTCGATTACAGCTTGCAACTAATCGACTGCAGCGCTGATTAAAGTAATCTGACAGCGGAGGAATCCTACAATAGCACAGTAGAAGGGGGGGGGGGGGGGTTCTCCCATCCACCTCGAATGTGTGGATTGAGGAATCAGCTTGTTTTTTGATGAGTCGGCTGACTGATCAATAAAAAAAAAAACCAATCTATCTATCGTCAGCTTAAACTTACCTGCTCTGTGCAATGGTTTTCACAGAGCAGCCCTGAACCTCCTCTTCTGGGGTTTCTCACCAGCGTTCCAGGCTCCTCCTCATTGACTGCTTGATATGGGGGGCAATCATGTGGGCTCGATCCTGAGCCGCACTGCCTGCATCCATAGACAAAAGCAGCATGGCTTGGCTCCGCCCCTTGCTCCCTTGTTACAAGATTTGATTGACAGCAGCCTTTCTGTCCTGTAAGGAGAAAGAGTGGAGAGAGTCGCTATTTTCCAGCACAGCGCTGGATCAAGATCGGCCTCAGGTAAGTATTTAGGGAGGGCTAGGGGGATCCTGATCACAGAAGGTGTTTTACCTTAATGTAGAGAATTCAGGTAAAAAAAAAACGTAAGCCTTTAGAGCTACTTTAAGAGTAGCTGTTTCTACTGACTAAATGGATATGAGGCAGTGCTGCCCCTATGGTGGTTTCTAAGGCTGACCATTGATGATACGATTTTCTTTCACTTGATTCACAGTCAGCGTGAATGGGGGAATGTGTCCCACTGCGCTATTGTATTCTGCCAGCAGGGTGCATGGGGAGCATTCGCGGCTGGAGTAATAAAATGGTTACTGCTAGTGGCTATGGCTGCTGGCAGTAACCATGTGTAGAAAAATTCGACATGCTCGTTGTACCCAAGTCAGTGGAATCGATTTGGGTACAATCAGCCTGTCTATACATACATAGATTGAATCTCAGCTGGTCCCTGCTGAACTGGCTAAGATTCAAACCATCTATGGCCGACTTAAAGCAGAGTTCCACCAAAAATGGAACTTCCGCTGTCCGGATTCCTCCCCCCTCCAGTGTCACATTTGGCACCTTGCAGGGGGGAGCAGATACCTGTCTAAGCCAGGTATTTGCTCCCACTTCTGTGGAAAGATCGCCGCAGTATACACAGCGATCTACCCCATGTCCGGCCCCTCCTCCGCCCCCCCCACTGTCTTCTGGGAGACACAGGTCCCAGAAGACAGTAGGGACTACTCAGAATGCGCAGCGAGACTCGTGCATGCGCAGTAGGAAACCAGGCTGTGAAGCCACAAGGCTTCACTTCCTGATTCCCTTACTAGCAATGCCGGTGCCTCCACCCGGAGCCGAGGGACGGGTTGGCTTCAGGTGAGGATATCGCGGGCGCCCTGGACAGGTAAGTGTCCTTATTTTAAAAGTCAGCAGCTGCAGTATTTGTAGCTGCTGACTTTTAATTCTTTTTTTTTTTGTTAGGCAGAACTCCGCTTTAAGTCTCAAAAGCATAAATCTGACCTTTACAGCAAATACGCAGTCATTGTGTATGTACTGGTGAAGACTGTTAACTACCACAGCAGACTTAGGTGCGCTTTTTATGAGTCACTGAAATAAGATCTCTAAAACATGCTTAAAGTTATAAAATATTGCACCAAGCAGGTAATATACAGTACAGTATAGGGGTAGGCAATCTTTGAAAGGTGCAGATCAACCTGAACAACATGAAAGGGCAAAGATCACCAGGGTTCGGCGTCCCAAGGCCTAACAAAATAGTAAAGAAAACTTCTGTCACTGTAAAAATATAAACAACCTACCTTAAAAGTGGACAGTGTCAATATCGCTGGGAATGGTGTCAGTAGTTTATTTTGATATTTTTTACAATTTTTTTTTTTTATCAACTCTGTTTTGGGGGGCAGACCCCTGATGTCTCACTTATGAGACAGAGAAAGTAATTGAGGACACAGGCCTCAATCTCTAGCTCTGTAGTCTCCATTCCACAGAATGAATGAGTAGAAAGAGCTCTGCACAGTCTCCCTGTTCATTCACAATCTAAAGCACAGTTTACTGTGCATCAGTTATGAATGAACACAGTGAGTGATCGGTACCGATCACTCACTATGTTCATTCAGAAAAAAAGCAGCCTTCCCCCACTCTCCATCCTGCAACAATCTCCGCAGCAGCCAGTGGGAGAGGAGGGAAACCCGGGAGAGCGCTGTGAGGGAAAGGTACCAGGTGAGCACACAGGGGGTCCTGGACAGGAGAGGTTGAGGGGGAGGCATTTACTGAAGCTCATACACTGCATTTTTCTCCTGCAGCTGCTGAATGCCAGTGGGAAAGGAGAAGCCAAATTTCAAATCTCCCACCAATCCCCCACTCCTGTCCAGGTTCTGGGGGTCGATAAGAAAGGGATGTGAATTACCAGTTACCTGCCTTTCTACGATCGACGGGTTGCTGATCCCCGGTCATCGTACAGTATGGTGGCAGTGAGATATTAGTCAACATGGCATGGAATTTTTTTCTTACTATAATCTCTTAATTTGGTAGGAACAATGATTTAAGATCTAAATCTTAAATGTAAAATCTAACATTTGCTTCCTTTTTATTAAAGTTACTATGTTTTGTTTTTTTCTTTTCTTTTTTTGTGTTCTATAACACATTTACCTTATACATTGCCAGAAAGAGCATTCCCCTGGACTTCCTGTCATAAGGTGACACTCCCATGGTAAGGGGTGTCATTGTCGGCCTATGAAGCATGCTTTCAATCAGAATTACGGTCTGATCGTCCCTCTACTACACACCAGAGGAAAACATAATTGGAAATTTCCAGTATTATCTGACTATCTGATGTCCTTGCAAAGGCCTGCATACTCAAAGCAAGTGCACACATACCGGAAGCTGCAAGCCATTCCTGCTGAAATGTGAATAGAGCTAAAAAAAAAAAAAAAAGGCAAATCTATACTGAGCAAAATTATAAACGCAACGCTTTTTGTGTTTGCCCCTTTTTTATCATGAGCTGAACTCAAAGATCTATGACTTTTTCTATGTACACAAAAGGTCTATTCTCTCAAATATTGTTCACAAATCTGTCTAAATCAGTGTTAGTGAGCATTTCTCCTTTGCCGAGATAATCCACCTGCCTCAAAGGTGTGGCATATCCAGATGCTGATTAGACAGCATGATTATTGCACAGGTGTGCCTTAGGCTGGCCAGATTAAAAGGTCACTCTAAAATGTGAAGTTTTACTGTATTGGGGGTGTCCAAAAACCAGTCAGTTTCTGGTGTGACCACCATTTGCCTCACACAGTGCAGCAGATCTCCTTCGCATAGAGTTAATCAGGTTGTTGATTGTGGCCTGTGGAATGTTGGTCTGCTCCTCTTCAATGGCTGTGCGAAGTTGCTCGATATTGGCAGGAACTGGAACACACTGTCATATACGCCGATCCAGAGCATCCCAAACATGCTCAATGGGTGACGTCCGGGGAGTATGCTGGCCATGCAAGAACTGGGATGTTTTCAGCTTCCAGGAATTGTGTACAGATCCTTGCAACATGGGGCCGCGCATTATCATGCTGCAACATGAGGTGATGGTCGTGGATGAAAAATACAACACTGGGGGCCTCAGGATCTCATCTCGGTATCTCTGTGCATTCAAAATGCCAACCTGTGTTTGTTGTCCATAGCATACACCTGCCCATACCATAACCCCACTGCCACCACGGGCCACTCGATTTACAACATTGACATCAGCAAACCGCTCACCCACAGGACGCCATACACGCTGTTTGCCATCTGCCCTGTACAGTAAAAGGCCGGGATGCATTAGTGAAGAGAACACCTCTCCAAAGTGCCAGACGCCATCAAATGTGAGCATTTGTCAACTCAAGTCGGTTACGACAACAAACTGCAGTCAGCTCGAGACCCCGATGAGGACGGCGGGCATGCAGATGAGCTTCTCTGTGACGGTTTCTGACAGTTTGTGCAGAAATTCTTTGGTTATGCAAACAGATTGTTGTAGCAGCTGTCCGGGTGGCTGGTCTCAGACGATCTTGGAGGTGAAGATGCTGGATGTGGAGGTCCTGGACTGGTGTGGTTACATGTGGTCTGCGGTTGTGAGGCCGGTTGGATGTACTACCAAATTCTGAAACGCCTTTGAAACGGCTTATGGTACAGAAATTAACATTCAATTCAAGGACAACAGCTCTGGTGGACATTCCTGCAGTCAGCATGCCAATTGCACGTTCCCCCAAAACTTGCGACATCTGTGGTATTGTGCTGTGTGATAAAACTTCATATTTTAGAGTGGTCTTTTATTGTGGCCAGCCTAAGGCACACCTGTGCAATAATCATGCTGTCTAATCAGCATCTTTATATGTCACACCTGTGAGGTGGATGGATTATCTCGGCAAAGGAGAAGTGCTCACTAACACAGATTTAGACAGATTTGTGAACAATATTTGAGAGAAATAGACCTTTTGTGTACATAAAAAAAGTCATAGATCTTTCAGTTCAGCTCATGAGAAAAAGGAGCAAACACAAAAGTGTTGTGTATATAGTTGATTCATCTTTATTACTTATTGCTCTTTACTCTGAAGGTTCAGATCTACTTTAAATGTACAGAGTCTGTCAAATTATATTTTGAAGTATGAGTTTTCATAAAGCAGAAGTTTGCTTATATTTTGCAATCCCTGGTTCCTCTTCCCACCACCCCCATCAGCGTGCTAATGCAATTTTTAAATAAAAAAAACATTGCCTTGAAAAAGTATTCACACCCCTTGAAATTTTCCACATTTTGTCATGTTATAACCAAAAACTTAAATGTATTTTATTGGGATTTTATATGATAGACCAACACAAAGTGGCACATAATTGTGAAGTGGAAGGAAAATGCTAAATGATTTTACAAATTTTTTACGAATAAATATGTGAAAAGTGTGGCGTGCATTTGTATTCAACCCCCTTTACTCTGATATCCCTAACTAAAATTTAGTGGAACCAATTGCCTTCAGAAGTCACCTAATTAGTAAATAGAGTCCACCTGTGTGTAATTTAATCTCATTATAAATACAGCTGTTCCGTGAAGTCCTCAGAGGTTTGTTAGAGAACCTTAGTATACAAACAGCAACATGAAGGCCACAGAACACACCAGACAGGTTGAGGATAAAGCTGTAGAGAAGTTTAAAATAGGGTTAGGTTATAAAAAAATATCCCAAGCTTTGAACATCTCACGGAGCACTGTTCAATCCATCATCCGAAAATGGAGAGGAGTATGGCACAACTGCAAACCTACCAAGACATGGCCATCTACCTAAACTGGCAGGCCGGGCAAGGAGAGCATTAATCAAAGAAGCAGCCAAGAGGCCCATGGTAACTCTGGAGAAGCTGCAGAAATCCACAGCTCAGGTGGGAGAATCTGTCCACAGGACAACTATTAGTTGTGCACTCCACAAATCTGGCCTTTATGAAGGAGTGCCAAGAAGAAAGCCATAAGAAGTCCTGTCTGAGTTGATATAGTGCAGTCCTTTACCCTGCAGGGTCCCAACGTGCTTACAAGCACATACTAGGGCCAATTTGTAGACATGCTGGTAGGTTAATCAGATCCCTGTCTTTGGAGTGTGGGAGGAAACCCACACAGGCACAGGAAGAACATGCAAACTCCAGGCAGATGGTGTTGTGGTCGGGATTTGAACCAGCGACCCTATTGCTGCTAGGCGAGAGTGCTAACCACTACACCACTGTGCTACCCTGTCTGCAGTTTGCGAGAAGCCATGTGGGGGACACAGCAATTTTGTGGAAGAAGGTGCTCTGGTCAGATGAGACCAAAATTGAACTTTTTGGCCTAAAAGCAAACCGCAATGTGCGGCAGAAAACTAACACTGCACATCACCCTGAACACACCATCCCCACCGTGAAACATGGTGGTGGCAGCATCATGTTGTGGGGATACTTTTCTTCAGCAGGGACAGGGAAGCTGGTCAGAGTTGATGGGAAGATGAATGGAGCCAAATACAGGGCAATCTTAGCAGAAAACCTGTTAAAGTCTGCAAGAGACTTGAGACTGGGGCAGAGGTTCCACTTCCAACAGGACAACCACCCTAAACATACAGCCAGAGCTACAATAGAATGGTTTAGATCAAAGCATATTCATGTGTTAGAATGGTCCAGTCAAAGTCCAGACCTAAATCCAATTGAGAATCTGTGACAAGACTTAAAAATTGCTGTTTACAGATGCTCTCCATCCAATCTGACAGAGCTTGGGCTATTTTGCAAAGAAGAATGGGCAAAAATGTCACTCTCTAGATGTGCAAAGCTAATAGAGACATCCCCAAAAAGACTTGCAGCTGTAATTGTAGCAAAAGGTAGTTCTACAAAGTATTGACTCAGGGGGGCTGAATACAAATGCCCACCACACTTTTCACATATTTATTGTAAAAAGTTTTGAAAACCATTTATCATTTTCCTTACACTTCTCAATTATGTGCTACTTTGTGTTGGTCTCTCACATAAAATCCCAATAAAATACATTTACGTTTTTGGTTGTAACTGGACAAAATGTGGAAAATTTCAAAGGGTATGAATACTTTTTCAAGTCACTGTATACCTTATTCTAGACTCCCCACTGGGTCTCTGTGCTTCTCTATATGGCAGGTGGTTATACGTAACTTCCTGAAAACATCACAACACGCTGGCCTCAGTACTCCTCTCAGAAGCAGACTGAGCAGTTCTGCAGATATCAAATTGCCTTCATGGATGGGTGTCAGTTTGGAGGAGTGGCCATTCCCTAGGCAGGCTGTTTGTAAATGCAGACCGCTCTAAGTAATGCACATTTGAGTCTCCATAATTGAAAGGACGAAGGATCCAATAAACGCCAGGAGTGGACAAGCAACAGTTAGCCTCGGTTCACACTGGGACGACTTGTCAGGCGACCTAGGTCGCCTGACAAGTAGCGTCCCGTTCAGTACAATGGAACCGTTCTAATCGGAGCGACGCAAGTCGCTCCGACTTAGAAAAAGGTTCCTGTACGACTTTGGGGGCGACTTGGGGCGACTTGCATAGACTTCTATACAGAAGTCGTTTTGCAAGTCCCCCCGGCAGTCGTGTGCAGGTCGCCTCGGTGAGGCGACCTGCAAGTCGTGCCGCCTCTGGTGTGAACCGAGACTTAGGCTCCTTTCACACGGGGTAGACACCGGCAACGGATCCGCCCGCTCAGCAGAGGATCTCTCCGCTGAGCAGGCAGATGACAGGTCCGTATTCGCTGATGCAGAGCAGACACAGCCCGCCTGTCTGTTTCTAACGATCATCCAATCCGCTGGTTCCCCATCCGTCTGCTTTTAGCAGCTGCAGGTGTCAGTAGATACATGTCCGCTGACATCCGTCGCTCATTAGAGAAGAATGGATGGTCCGGTTGGTCCGCCTGAAAAACTGACAGGCGGACCCAATCGGAACGACCGTGTGAAAGGGGCCTTAGACTTGGGAAGAAAGGGTTAGATGATCCTGGATTCTTCAACCAGGAAAGGAGATGGACTTTACCTGACTTACTGCAACTTCGACTGCACACTGAGAAGCTCACAGTGTGCAGTGAAATTAGAGTAAGCAATTTTGGTACAGGAGAGGAGCCTGTACAGCTGTGTAAGACTGCAGGTAAGCTAGAATAAAGCTTTAACGTAATTTCTATAAGAACACTTTGGGGTTAATTTACTAAAAGCAGATAGCTGGTTACTATTTAAGGGAATTTTCCCCAGAGCCTAGTGAGTTTGGGAATTTTCATTGCAAAGAATACACAGTCATGTGCAAGAAAAAAACAAAAAACTATTTTTGCTTGCATATGATTGGGTGATGGAAGTCAGCAGAGTTTTACCTCATTCACTAAGCTGTGGGGAAACTTCCCTTGAAAAGTGAACAGTCTATTTGCCTTTATAAAGTAAATCAGCCAGCATATGTACAGATACTGCAGCAAAATCACCAGGATTCCTTTGGTGACGCGGAGATCTGCTGCTATGAAGCTGCTGCTGCCAAACAACTTTGAACTGTGATGCTGGAAAGAAGTAAATTATTAACAGCCAATTCCTTGTTTATTTTTATTTTTTTCCATCCTTCACATTGAGGCACCCTGCTTGGTGAATGAATCAGAAAAGGGCTGGCGACTCGGATGCTCTTGAATAAAAGTCCTTCATTGGGTTACATGGGTACAGGCTACGCTGACGCGTTTCGGCTAAGAAGCCTTCATCAAAGGCTTGGTGAAAGCTTGACCTCAATCCATTGAACCAAAACCATTTTCATATACAATATCCAGTGTGAGATTGTTTTCCTGCAGATACTAGAACCAGCTCTGAATTTAAAGCCGTATTAAACCCAAAAATGTAACATGTTTACCAATTCTTAGATGTGGTGGCTGCATTACTTTTCTTTTTTTAAGGCTTTTCCTGTCTGTTTTCCTCAGGTGATCTGGCCAGTAGAACAGTGTTTCTCAACCTTTTTCCAGTCAGGGCACCCTTTAAAATTCTGGACAATCCTGAGGCCTCCCCTTCCAAAATTCTCAGCAGCATCTACACACGTGAGACACCCAACATTGGAGGTGACTTATGCCCCGTACACACGATCGGAAAGTCCGACAACACACATTTGTTGGCAGAAAATTTGAGAACCTGCTAGCCAACATTTGTTGGCGGAAAGTCCAACAACAAATGTTCTATGGAGCATACACACGGTCAGACTTTCCGCCAACAAGCTCACATCACACGTCTTGTTGGAAAATCCGATTGTGTGTACGGGGCATTATTCTTTCAAAGCAAATATACTTTTGCACACTGGTGATGACAAGTATTCCAGCATTCCTTCCTCGTTCCCCCCCCCCCCTCACACAGCTAATGTGATACCCAGTGCTAATAGAGAGGTGCAGGGGGGTCAAGCAACTGTGCAGGTACCCAATGTCCTCCTTATCAATCAATGATGCTGGTGGCTGACCGGCCCAGTGCCCAAGTTTGTAATGATGCACAATGAAAGCCTTTGGTTTTGTGTAAGGCCGGGTTCACATATGTGCAGCCGTGGTTCCCAGCATGGGGTCCGGTGCGTTCCTGTTCACCAGGTCAGGTGCAAATCAGGTCCGAATTTTTGCACCTGAACCAGACCCAGAGACACAGAGGACACACTTGGAATGCGGACCGCGGCCGCCCTGTGTGAACCAGCTCCATTGCGAACCGGGCACACTCGCATGTCATGCGAATTGGATGCGCTGATAACTGCATCCAATTCGCACATATGTGAACCCAGCCAAACGCAAAGCAATCTTGATCTCCCTGTTGGCTTAGGAATCGGTGCGGTTCCACAAAGTCTGTGTCACAACGATTCGGACGGTGCTATTGCCAGCAATAGGCTCAGATTTGACACGTCAAATCGGCCCAATGTGAATGTAGGCAGAGGAGACATCTGGAGTCTATTAGACTGTAGATCTCTCCATAAAGAATACCTGTCACTTTTCTATTGCTATCACAGGGGATATTTATATTCTCTGTGATAACAATAAAAGTAATAAAAAAAATTAAAGCGACCATGTAAAAATTAAAAAATAATTAAAGCTTGTGTGCAAAGGCGAGCGTACGCATAGGTCCGCCACGCACGCAAACAGCGATTGCCACACACATGCGAGGTATCAGTGCAAACGTCAGATCGTGGGCATTAATTCTCCTGTATAAATCTGAAGCGGTAACCTGTAAAGGCTTTTAAAGCGTCACCTGTGGATAGTAAAATTGACGTTGTTTGTTGCCGTTGCACGGGTGTGCACAATTTTAAAGATTGACATGTTTGGTATCTATTTACTCGGAGTAACAACATCTTTTATATTTGTTTTTGTGCATTAAAATTCAAAAAAGTGTATTTTTAAAAGAAAAAAAAATGTGTTTGAAAAATCGCCGTGTGATATAAAAAAAAAAACACCCACCTAGGGCCTCTTTTTTAGGCCCCTTTCACACGGTCGGACCATTCAGATCCGCCTGTCAGTTTTGACGGCGGACCTGAAGGGGCGCTCCATGCTAGTCTATGGAGCGACGGATGTCAGCGGTGACATGTCCGCTGACATCTGACCCGGTCCGATCCGCTAAAAGCAGACCGATGCCTCTACGTTCAGATCCGTCGCTGGCGGATCGGGTGAGATCTGATGAAAACGTCCGTTTTCGTCCGATCTCTCCATAGAAACCAGCGGCACTCGACAAGCCCCTCCCCGCTCAGTGAGCAGAGAGGGACCTGTCATCCGCCGGCTCAGCGGAGATCAACGGAGAGATCTCCCGCTGAGCCGGCGGACTCCGTGGAAGCGGATCTGCCACGTGAGAATGAGGCCCTACAAAAAATATATGTAAAATGTTTGGGGTTCTAAGTAATTTTCTAGCAAACCTACTGATTTTCACATGTACAGAAAAGGCCTGGTCTTAAAGTTGATATTCACCGGGTAACACTTGTGGCATGCTATTTATCAAATCAGATACATATAAAGCTCTATGTCAGCAGGACACAGCATACTACAAATGAGATCCTCCCCACACCTGCCAGGGTTCTGCTATAGAAAGGCTCTAAAGCGTTGCTGTGGAAATAATTGCTTTGTCACTACAGGGGGGCTGTTACAACTCCGCCCATCTGACTGCTTCCAGACTCATGACTACCGTAGCAGTAACGTTAAATACAGCGGGGAACATTTCCATACTGAAAACCAAGACATTTCCGGATGAACGTTTTCAGAAGTGCGTGTATTTTGAGGCATAATATGATCAAGCCTTGTGTGGTTTCCTTTGCAATATAATTAATTAGCATTATTTTTTGTAACGTGGAAATATTGCCTGGTTTGGTGGCATGTTGTCGTTTTGTCTCGTCTCTGTCATGTGTACTATTCTTAGGCTACACATACACAAGGGATTGGATCATCAGAGCAGCTACTAGAAGGAGGTTAAACACAGGGTCAGAAGAGGATTCCTGTATACAGACAGAGGGAACAGCTGATTGATTGTGCCTTGTGCTATAAGGTTGTTCTTCCTGTTCTTACTCACCAGTCATTGAAGCAGCTGGGTTTGTTTACCGTGTGTGCGAAACACCACTGTGTGTTCAGGCAAACAACACTGCAAATGTTACATGTACTTATATAGCTAGGGTTGCCACCTCATCCCTTTAAACCCGAACACATATGAATTACACGGGTTCTGAGGCTAATTTAGTGCAGATAAGGCACCAAGTGAGTTTAATTACCACCGTAATCAGCCACAGAACCTGCGTAATCAATATGTGTTTGGGTTTAAAGGGATGAGGTGGCAACTTTTTATATAGCACCAACAATTTACACATATACACTATATTGCCAAAAGTATTGGAGAGCCAGGCCTTCTTGTCCAACATCAGTGCCTGACCTCACAAATGCGCTTCTGGAAGAATGATCAAACATCCCCATAGACACACTCCTAAACCTTGTGGACAGCCTTCCCAAAAGAGTTGAAGCTGTTATAGCTGCAAAGGGTGGTCCAACTCAATATTGAACCCTAGGGACTAACACTAGGATGCAATTAAATTTCATGTGCGTGTAAAGGCAGGCGTCCCAATACTTTTGGTAATATTGTGTATATTGTACATTCACATCAGTCCCTGCCTTCAAGGAGCTTAGAATCTAAGAGCCCTAACTCACATTCACTTATACACTTATTAGGGCCAATTAACCTACCGGTATATCTTTGGAATATGAGAGGAAACCCACGCAGGCACAGGGAGAACATGCAGACTCCAGGCAGGTGGCGTCATGGTTGGGATTCAAACCAAAGACGCTAGTGTTGCTGGTGCAACTGCTAACCATTTAGCCACTGTACAATCTCGCTGTTTTCAAACGCATAGGCAAAGACAAAAGTTGGGAGGAAATAATTTAGTTACGAGTACATCCTGCTTCAGTTGTGACCTCAAGTCACTTCTGAATTTTAGGGTAGCAGGGACAGTAACAACAAAATTGGATAACCTTTTTTTAAAGGGAATGCCTTAGAAATATCGCGAGTGGCGAAGGGAAGGGCGAGTTTGTCTGCAAGTCGGTCTGTGTCATTCTTACTGCCCGATCAGCGTGCAAAAATCACAATTGGGTTTTCCTCTTTTGTATATAAAGGTTTGTTTAGTTTAGGACAGGGGTCTGCAAACTTTCTAAACAAAGGGCCAATGTACTATCCCTCAGACCTTAGAGGGGGCCATACTGTAGCCAGTAGAAAATGTCCTTACATTGGTGAGATTGAACATTGTTGGTGGCAATGAGAGGAATAGTGCCCTGTATTGGTGTCCATAAGAGAAATAGTACCCCATTATTTTTGTCAGCAGGAGGAATAGTGCCCCATTATTGGTGTCTGTGAGAGGAATGGTGCCCCATCACCGGTGTCAGTGAGAGGAATGGTGCCCCATCATTGGTGTCAGTGAAAGGAATGGTGCCCCATGGTCAGTGTCCGTGAGAGGAATGGTGCCCCATCATCGGTGTCCGTGAGAGGAATGGTGCCCCATCATCGGTGTCCGTGAGAGGAATGGTGCCCCATCATCGGTGTCTGTGAGAGGAATGGTGCCCCATCATCGGTGTCCGTGAGAGGAATGGTGCCCCATCATTGGTGACCATGTGAAGAATGGTGCCACATCATTGATGTTCATGAGAGCAGTAGTGCCCCTTCATCAGTGTCCATGAGAGGAAAAGTGCCCCATCATTGGTGCCTGTGAGAGGAATAGTGCCCCATCATCGGTGCCTGTGAGAGGAATAGTGCCCCATTGTTGATGTTAGTGGGAAAAATAGTGCCCCATTGTTGGTGTCAGTGGGAGGAATAGCGCCCCATTGTTGGTGTCTGTGGGAGGAATAATACCTCCTCATTGATGTTAGTGGGAGGAATAGTGTCCTATCCTTAGTGTCAGTGGGAATAATAGTGCCCCAAGACCCAGATACGGCCCCCGGTCCACAGTTTAGAGACCACCGGTCTACGAAGATGTTCTACAGAGGAATACTTGCCCAATTACCTACACCCCTCGCAGCCGGTGCTCCTCCCCTGCATTATACATGGTGACATCAGCAAGGCAGCAGCCACAGACCAGAACAGAGCAGCGGCGTTGTGGGACTGGTTGTGAATCCCAGAACTGGTGGGGGGGGAGCCTGTAGGACCCAGGAATAAGGTAAGTAATATTCTCTATTTCATGTCCCTTTGGACCTTTAATATATGATGATTGAGGGGGCACCCAAATGTGATTTTATTAGCTGAACAGATACCAGCTTTAAAGCCCAAGTTCATTCTCCAATAAAAATGCCTAATATCCTTAATTCCTGGTCCAAGTGCTACTCAAGTTTTTAACTGTTCCTTTCTTCATATCTATAAATTTTCTTTTTTAACGTGGCCTTCCATCCAGTGGCAGCCTGTGGACAGAGTAGAGCAGGGCACACATTTCACACAGCAGTATGTTGCTGCCAGAAGCTGAAAGAAAAACGTGATGAGTGCACCTTTTATGGTCCAGGCGAGTACAGAAGGTGCCATGACTACCTGGATCCCTAATGTTCAGATTGAGTGGTGCTAGATGTCCTGAGGAGGACAGTACTGTGAACACAAGTTGCCTGCACTTCACCTAACATTACAAATTAGGACTTCTGGAAATCTGTAATACATACATTCGGGCTCATGCACATGGCTAAAAGGAGGCCACACGGCCTCCAGAACCACAGTAAAAAATGTTGGTGTGTACAGCCGTGCTCTGACAGCAATTAGAAAATGCGGCTGTACATGCTTAGGCGCTCAGGGTTGCATTAAGCATGTGCATGGATGTATGCACTGAACCACACTATGTGTTGGCGACATACATCTGTGTGGGTGCTTTTTGTCACCCCAGGCGCATAACCATATACAGACACATCTTCTAAGTACCATCTATGAGCAGCCGCGGGCCCTGGGAACGTTTTTACAAAGGCTTTGGGTGCTGTAGTGCCCACTTACATCTTTGTGCAGGAGCCCTAAATGAGTTATAAATCCTCACACAATAAATCATGTGCAGATGTAATAGGTAAACAGGAATTTGTTTTTCACTTGACTGGCTAATTGAAGCAATTATTCACACAGTTTATTGTGTGATTATTCTTGACTCTGGATGGTGCAGCTGGTGTGGTCAGGCGGCGCGCCGCATGTGACGTCACCAACACGATGCAGCATGCTGACAGCCTTCCATCTGCTCTACTACCGCATCTGCGTTCCATTCTAAGCCTCGTTGTGGTAAGTCGGTCCGACATCGCTCTGTGTTGGTGACGTCACATCTGATGCGCCACCCGACCACACCATCTGCACAATTTTTTAGATTACACGACATCCCAACTATTTATGAAAATGCAAAATTCCAGTAAAAAATACACTAAAGTTAATTTTTGGGCAATAAACACAATCTGTGTTCTATCAGTCGCTTCATCAGGCACCAGTGATTGACAGCGCAGGGCCAGGAAGTGATGTCATATACATCATTTCCTGCTCTGTATACAGCTCCCAGAAGACCTGGAGTGTGTTAAAAGCACATGTCTGCAGCAAGTTAAAAATCTGAATTTCGCAGCAAGTGGCTGGGGATTCAGATTTTACCACCTCCCCTTCCTGCCGCCCTAAGGTGGCTGCCTGATGCCCTGTACACACGACCGGTTTTGCTGTCGGAATAAACTCTGAAGGTTTTCCTGACGGAATTCTGCTCAAGCTGTCTTGCATGCACACGGTCACACCAAGTTCCGACCATCAAGAACGCGGTGATGTACAACACGTACGACGGGACAACACGTACGACGTCTCGTACTTGCTTCAGAGCATGCGTCATTTTTGGTACATCGGAACAGCATACAGACGAGCGGTTTTCCCAGTAATAATTTGTTCCATCGGAAAAATATAGAACATGCTCTCTATCTAAGTCCGTCTGAATTTTCGGCGTAAAAAGTCCGACGGGGCATACACATGGTCGGAATATACGATGAAAAGCTCCCATCTGGCTTTTTCTGTCTGAAATTCTGACCGTGTGTGTACGGGGCATAAGTCGCCTTATGGTTGTGCTGGCCCTGCCTAGTACTTACCTTTTACTTTGTTCTCTACTGCTCATTTTTTTGCTCCCAGTGGCTGAACTGAGAAGTGGGCGAGTGAAAGAAAAGTAAGTATAAGTGGCTACAGAATTCTGCAGTATAGTGAATCAGTTGCTTTGCATAGGCAGACACAGGTTTACACTAAGAGCCCTTGCACACTGGGGCGGTTTGCAGGCGCTATTGCGCTAATAATAGCGCCTGCAAACCGACCCGAAAGAGCCGCTGCTTTAATTCCAGTGTGAAACCCCCGAGGGCTTTCACACTGGAGCGGTGCGCTGGCAGGACGGGAAAAAAAGTCCTGTAAGCAGCATCTTCGGAGCGGTGAAGGAGCGAAGTGTATACAGCTCCTTCACCGCTCCTGCTCATTGAAATCAATGGGAAGGCGCGGCTATACTGCCAGCAAAGCGCCTCTGCAGAGGCGCTTTGCGGTGGTTTTGACCCTTTCTCGGCCGCTAGCAGGGGGGTAAAACCGCCCCGCTAGCGGCCGCATACCGACGGTAAAGCGCCGCTTACAATAGCGCGCTTTACCGCCGACAACGCCCCCGCCCCAGTGTGAAAGGACCCTAAAGTGGATCTCAAGTCAAAGCATTTTATTTTGGATAGCATGGGGAAGGTTGGAGCATCTGTCTGGTTTTTACTGCTGTCTGTGTTTCCATTGGTGAGACTTCCTCCTTGTGGGACAGGGAGGGAAATTCTTCTCAATATGACACAGCAATCAAAACCTAAAAAACAATTTAAGCCTTCTACTTATCCAAACCGGTAGTAGAGTGCTGTATTTGTGACTTTTTTTCTCTTTTGACTGCGTTTCATTAGTTGTTTTCCAGTCTTGCCACGTGCCAGCAAGCATTTCCTGTTCTGTTGTGACTCCATACAGCTATTGTTGGTATGTGGTTTTACCAGCAGTTACACAGAACATGATTTTTAAATGTGAAGTGCTGTTTAGTGTTCCACTCATGCAGTGTATTCCCTAGATGCCTCTGGGCAGTCTTAGAGTAGGGTAGAACTATGCACTTGAATAGCATACACATGCTGCATTTGCTGTTTTCCGCTCAGCATTCCATGGGGAACCATGTGACCTGCACACAGTTTAGCCACAAGGTTCTCTGTTCAGTTCTAACATAGCACATGATCTTCATGTAGTTTGCTTGTGTCTCTGTCAGATTCTCAGTTTTCAACAAACATAACAGTGCCATGTGGAACTGGTCCCACTTAAGCTAAAACACTATATAAATGAACAATAAAACAACAATGCATGCTGCAGGAAGAAAAATAATTGTCTTATAAGGAATGCCTGGCAGTTTTGTATATATTTTATTTTTATATTACTGTCAGGACTACATTTATAAATTATGACTTATTGCATGTTCTTGGACTTATATTCTTGATCTACACCAGGGATATGCAATTAGCGGACCTCCAGCTGTTGCAGAACTACAAGTCCCATGAGGCATAGCAAGACTCTGACAGCCACAAGCATGACACCCAGAGGCATGATGGGACTTGTAGTTTTGCAACAGCTGGAGGTCCGCTAATTGCATATCCCTGATCTACACCTTCTCCCTGGGTCAGCTGATAGCCTTCCATGGCTTTCAATATCACTTCTATGCTGACAACACCCAAATCTATCTCTCTAGGCCCGAAATTCACACCTACTGTCTCCTCGCGCATCACTAATTTACTGACTGACATATCAGTATAGATGTCACACCATTTCCTCAAACTCAATCTATCCCAAACCAAGCTCATAATATTTTCTGCCCCACATGCCTCTTCACTTGACTTCTCTATCAAAATCAGTGGCACAATCATCAACCCAACCCCACATGTCGGGGTACTAAGTGTAATCCTAGACTCTGAACTCTGCTTTTAGGCCCCACATCTAATCACTTTTCAAAGCTTGCGACCTCAACCTCCGCAACATCTCCACAATACGTTCCTTCTTAACCAATGAAAGCTACAAAGCTTCTAATCCACTCTCTGGTCATCTCTCACCTCAACTACTGCAACTCCCTCCTCCTCGGATTACTTTTACATGGGCTATCCCCCCATCAGTCCATTATGAATGCTGCTGCCAGACTCATCTTCCTTACCAGCTACTCCGTGTTTACCACCCCTCTCTGCCAATCCCTCCAATGGCTGCCACGCACCCAACAAATTAAATTCAAAATGCTAACAATAACTTACAAAGCCATCCACAACTCTGCCCTCAGCTACATCAGTAACAGTCTCAAAATACCAACCTAATCATTCTCTTCGTTCCTCCCAGGACCTCCTAGCTTGTCACCTCCTCCCATGCTTGCCTCAAGGACTTTTCCCGAGCCTCTCCCATCCTATCCGGCTATCTCTTACTCTGTCCACTTTTAGGTGATCCCTGAAAACCCCTCTCTTTAGAGAAGCCTTGTAAGCTTTAACAAGCAGATCCCTCTGATTCCTCCTGTATTGAGTTGTATTGTAACTATACTGTCCACCCTCATGTTGTAAAGATCTGTGCAAACTATTGGAGCTATATAAACCCTCTATATTAATAATAATAATTAGGGGTCTTTTTTTTATTTTAATGCATTCTATGCATTAAGATAAAAAGCCTTCTGTGTGCAGCAGCCCCCCTCAGCCCCCTAATACTTACCTGAGGTCCATCTAGATACAGTGATGTTACATGAAAGAGACTCGGCTGCCCGGGACTCCCCTCCTCTTTGACTGAGACAGCAGTGTGGCGCCATTGGCTCCCGCTGCTGTCAAAGTCAGTAAGCCAATGAGGAGAAAAAGGGGCCGGGCCGCAGGCACAGGGTGCTGCGGCTCGGGTGCCCCCATAGCAAGCTGCTTGCTGTGGGAGCACTCAACAGGAGGGAGGGGCCAGGAGCACCGAAGAGGGACCCAAGAAAAGGGGGATCTGGGCTCCTCTTGACATGTAAGTATGACATGTTTGTTATTTTTAAAGGAGAAAATTTTCCGGGTTTGTCCCTTCGGTTATTTTCACATGAACTGTCGTGATCGGCTCTGGAAAGCCATGTACTAACAATCAGATTATCAGACAATTGCTCTAAAAGCGTTTTTTTTCATCTGATTTTCTCATCGTGTTTACTAGGCATTTGTGTGCAGTGAGCTTTATTTACACGAAAGTACATTCGCACTTTAAAGCAGTAAACCAACAGAAATGAAATTGGGCCCCCAGGTGCTTTTTGCCGTAATGTGCTAGTTATCACCATCATATCCTCTTATGGCACACTTACCTACCAAAGCCATCCCCGTCCTGCGCTGTGATGTCAACTCTTCCTTCTTCTCCTAGATTTGGAGTTTTTAGTCGCTTGCCTGGCTGGGCCTGAATGATGTACCTCCTGTGCCGAAACTGAACACTGAGCTGCGCATGCACGGCTCAGTATACACAAACAGAAAAATGTGCTGACAGGTAGGTAGAAGCATCTATAGCAGAAGAGATTTTGGGTCACCAATGCTCAATATAATCTGACTGTACAATCCACTTTAGATTTGCCAAAACTATGTATTATGAATTTACCAAATTGTATCCAGTCCGGCACTCCCCCAGCACTACATTGGTGTTAATAGATGTTGTACAATCAGGTTGTAATGTGTGTGGTAATCTTTACAAAGTCTCTTGTCTCTTATGTCATAAAAAAGCCTGCCTGTTAGAACTTTTTAAAAGGATTGTAACCCTTCTACATATATCCAGTAAATTGTCTATCCTCACGTGATACAGAGAGATGAAATAAATCCTCTACATAAGTTGTATCTGTTTATCTGCATTCTTCTCTTCTCTACATCAGTTAAAAATGCTGCTTTTATAATGCTTGTCTGGGAGTTCAGAAAAAAAGGGGTGGAAAGCTCAACTTACACTCTGCAGAGCTCAAAGAGGAGAACTCTGAAAGTTGATTGGAGGGAAGAGACCCCCCCCAGCACACAGGAATAGAGCTGAGGCTGTCAATCAGCTGTAGATCCCTCAATCAACTGTAGATTTTTCTCTTGGTGTCAGGAAACCTTGTCAGAAATGACCTATGCTGATAGCAGAGGAACAAGGCAGCAGACAGAAATGACACCTAAGGCCTCATGTACACTGCTGCTGGTAAGCGGGCGTTTAGGAGCAGTTGGGCATTTTTTTCAGCAGCCCCTGAACTCTCCTCTATGTTATCTTATCAGTACATGTACACAGGGTCGTTTCTTGGCAGTTGAGTTTAGAAGCAATTTTTTGAAAGGAAAAAAAATGTGTTCTGGACAGATATTCAGAGGCATTTGAAAAGCCAAATGCCTGTAACAGCGAGTAAACACTGTAATTCGCGTTTATAAGCGTTTTCGTTTATAGACATTTTTAATGGGAAATCATTTCTGACCATTTGTAATGGTAAAAAACAGTATTTACAGATCCATTGAATATTGTGGAGAGGAGAGGAAGAGATTTTCCCATTGCAAATGGTCAAAAATCATTCCCTATTGAAAACTCTTCTAAGCGAAAAATGTTCATTAACACTCACAAACACAGCATGTAAAAGTGGCAACAAAACGGACGTTTTTTAATGTCGGTTACTAGTGCTCTTAATTGAGACAAGTACACACCATAGAGGGATATGTATTGTTCATATTTCATGTCTAAGGTTTACAACCACTTTAATAAACAGACCTTTTAAACTGCAGTCTGCTCACATAATTTGTAATAAAAACATCTTTCCCATTCTGAAGCTTTCCTCCAACCACTTTTATTTTATATATGCACCTCTGTTCTCTTTTATACTCGGTTGTGACATGACGCTACTTGTATATCAAGACATCGCTTGTATATTAAGTCAAAATTTATTTAAAAAATGTGCTTGTCTTGCAAAACGCTCTCAAACCAAGGTTTTACTGTACTGTGATTCTGTACTTGCCAATATGCTGCAGAAATCTCCCTCCACTAAGTCTGACTGCCGCCATTTTAACTGTGGGCAGCTGAAGCTGCTGCCTGTTCACTTCCTGGATTTACACAGACACACACCTCCAGCTCTGAAGCTTTGATTGGCCCTCTTATGACTCACCCCCTCCCTTCCTGGCAAACACTCACCAGAGTGAGAGAGAGAGCTGTGAATGATGTCATAAGCCTAGGCCTTTTTCCAGACAGGAAGTGGACTGTATAAAGTATTTACTGGCAGAAAAAAAAATATTTTACTTTTCGAAGTTAAAACAACAAGGGCAGAAGATAGATGGAAAGATGAAAAAATGACTGAAGTTCCGCTTTAAGTACTCATTCTAGTGTCAAGGTCCATTTCAGGAGTGTGCCTTTCTCCTAAATATTTTTTGCCGAGATATATCCCTCTTTCTCACATTAGAAGGTTGGGAAGTAATGTCATTGGTAGACCAAAACTTCTCACTGTGCCTTTGATGAGTTCAGGGCGCTGCAAATCTGCTGGGTCCTTCAGGAATTACCTTTCATCATAACAGGTAAATAGAGGTCTGCTGTCAGTCACAGATCTTCATGCTTTTTGTTTGTGGTTGTCAAACTGAAACCCCAGATGATGTGACAATGTTCCTTTCCCTGAAGTAAATGGCGCGTTAAACAAATGACAATGCGCTGAGCTGTAGATATTGGAGTCAGTGTGTAATAAGGAGTCACACATCATTCACTAGTTTACAAGCTTTATTGTGCTACAGGCAGTGGCTCTCAGTGCTTTTAGAGTTCAGCTCCTGTAATTTGAGGCTTCTATTCACTGGAGAGATCTGGTTGCAGAGAGAGGAGGGTGTGTCTGAGCTGAAAACACAGAAAATAGTTTCAGGGCAAACACGCTGAGCTATGCATGCACTGTGACGCATGACACGCTTGTACTCAATACAAAACAAATCTATTGCTTCATGAAGGAAGCTTGTATTCTGCTTCCTCTTGTTTGATCACATGGCTCTTGCCTGCAGATTTGCTTTTTTTTTTTTTTTTTTACAAGTAATAGCTCAGTACTTTACTGCATTTCTATCGCCACAGAACAAAAGTGTTCTTACTGGCCTCACATGTTCTTTGTATATAAAAACAAATCAAATACCCAGCTCATTAAAGCCCCACGGCTGTCTGAATCTATATCTTGTAAATAGACTTGAATCTAAAGCCTAGTAGTACACACTGCAAGTTTTTATTTTTTTTCCATTCAAGCCAGCGGGCCAAATGAAAAGAAAAACTGAACGCTCAGGTTAGAGCCGCTGTACTAAAAATCCAATGTTAGTACATTGATCTCCCTTGCTGTTCTGTTATGTCGAAAGTACAAACACGCATGCTCGTAATCAATGCTCACCAAACACAAAATTAGCAGAAGGGGCCCAAAGTTTGTGTTTGTTGCATGACAATTGTGTACCGTCAGACCCCATTCACACAGGGGCAACACGACTTGCAGGTTGCCTCACCGAGGCGACCTGCACACGACTGCCCGGGCGACTTGCAAAACGACTTCTGTATAGAAGTCTATGCAAGTCGCCCCCGAAGTCGTACAGGAACCTTTTTCTAAGTCGGAGCGACTTGCGTCGCTCCCCTTAGAACGGTTCCATAGCACAGAACGGGAGGCGACTTGTCAGGCGACTAGGTCGCCTGACAAGTCGTCCCTGTGTGAATGGGCTCTCAGTGTGCAAGACAAGATCCTGGCACACGCCCTTTTGACAAAAAAAAAAAATCAAACATTCGGTTGGCCAATAATCGTACCGCGTGTACGAGGCTTTAGAGAACGTATGAACACATGACCAGGTGGCAGCCTTATAATCCTGGGAAATAGTTGCCCGATGCCTAAAAGCAAAGAAGCACTCACAGTTCTAGGAGCGTACACCTTGACAGGAAAATGTGGAACCTTAAAGTTTAATGTGGAGCAAGCTGGCACAAATCATTTCCTTTACTAATAAATGCAGCCCCTGCTAGAGCTGCATAAACTATATAGCATCAGCTACATATACTGTATACTGTGCTGTGTTCCGGCAGTGGAGTAGAGACTTCCTGTCTTGTTCCCAGAACAAAATCGAGGTGGGCTGAACACTAGTCAATTATTATTATCAATTATGAAAATAAGGCTTCCTCTGATGGCTGAGGTGGAGAGAATGACGTAATCTGCCCATCTCTCCACCTCAGCCAATCAAAGAAAGTCTTGACTTGGGTATCACACTACTAATTACAAGTTATACAAAGCTCTGGGAAGCACCACAAGTAGGGTCCAGTGCCTTAAAATCACGTTACAGGCAAGCCCTACAACCTTAAGTTTACTGGGTCCGAGTGTTGCCTGCCTGGCTGGCTGCAGCCACTGATCAACCCTAATTTTCCAACAAGCCTGTTAGACAGAAGTTGAGTGGGAGCGCCATACACAGGTGGAAACTCGGCCCGTCCTTGCTGAGTCGGCCGAATTTCGACCCTTCAATAGCTAGATTCACACCTGACCAATAAGGTGCTCTACATCAAAGCATAAATGTTTTGTTCACATTAATGTGCACTGCATTAGGAAGCCCACTCTAAATGGATGTTTTTCATCGTTTAGCCAGCAAGCTTCCTAATAAAATACATATCAGATAGGATTCTATTCAGAACTATGAAATAGCATCCTGTCTAAATATTCTGGTCTTCTAGGCTAGTATTTTTTTGGGCTTGCCATAGTTACACAGTGATTATTCAGCCTTTGACATACATTCCAAATTCAAACTCAGCAGAACACGAGTGATATGTACAGCTTGGCTTGACACTGACATCAGTAAAATGCCAGGAGAAGGTAACATGGTCAGAGAAAGGAATGGCTGGGAGGAGCAGCACCAGTATAAGCTGTGCTTGGGCTCAGACTGAGGACATGTGCTGTCCACTAGAACACTCAAGTCCGAGAAGGGTGCTGCTAGGGTGAAAACACAGATATGTGGCGGTTTGAGTAATCGTAATGGCAAAATTTAAATAAACCTTGAAAATACCAAGATCTTTTGAAAAATTTCCCATGGGATTTCTAACAGCTTGAGCCTCAGGGACCCGTTGGCACCTTGAGCTCCATGCTGGTTGCTCCTCCTTGTTCTTTTTTTTTGGGTCTTCCTAAGCAGTGGACACAGGACTCATTTGCAGATATTTTGGCATCACATTTTAGAGAAAATATTTGTGTTCTTGGGAGGACTTTGCTTCCTATATAATAAAATGTTAGGCCAAACATTTTTTTTTTTTTGTTTTAGAATCTGTAGAGCATCAAAGTATGTAACAGCAAACTGCCTATAAAAAAGGCCTCTTTCACACGAGGGATCCGTATGTCCGTTTTTCATCCTTCCGTTTTCGGATGAAAAACGGACATACATGTATCCCTATGGAGCGGCGGATGTCAGCGGTGACATGTCCGCTGACATCCGCCCCGCTCCGATCCGAAAAGTGTAACGGAGGAAAAACCTACTTTTTCCTCCGTTTTCGGATCGGATCGGATGACGACGGACACTACGGACCGTCATCATCCGATCCCCCCATAGGGGAGAGCGGCGCTCTGACAGGTCCGTCGCTGCACAGTGTGCAGCGATGCACCTGTCATCTTCCTGCTCAGCGGGGATCGGCGGAGCTATCCCCGCTGAGCCAGCGGATGTTCACGGGGCGGATCATGACTGATCTGCCCCGTGTGAAAGAGGCCTAAAGCAGTGACTTTTGTCTTTCTCATACAACCCCAATTCCCAAAAAGTTGGGACACGGTGTAAAATCTAAATAAAAACAGAATGCAATGATTTGTAAATCTCATACATGCATATAATTTATTTCACAATAGAAAACATCAAATGTTTAAACAGAGAAACTACCATTTTAGGAAAAAAAATAAGATCATTTTGAAATTGATGGCAGCAACACATTTTAAAGAAGTTGGGACAGGGCAACAAAGAGTTGGCAAAGTACAACCCCAATTTCAAAAAAGTTGGGACAGGACCATATTTACCACAGTGTAGAATCCCCTCTTCTTTTAATACTTTATACATTTGGAGGAGACCAGCTGTTGGAGTTTTGGAAGAAGAATGTTGTCCCATTCTTGCCTGAGAATATGCTGCTCTAAAATCCGGATATATCTTTTAGCACTGATGATGCCTTTCCAGATGTGCAAGCTGCCCATTCCACACTAATGCACCCCCATACCACCAGAAATGCAGGCTTTTGAACTGAGCGCAGATAACAAGCCAGAAGGTCCCACTCCTCTTTAGTCTGAAAGGACGCGGCACCCATGGTTGCCAAAAAGAATGTTAAATTTCGATTCATCTGACCACAAAACAGTCTTTTGGGAGCACAACCGCAAGGTAACCCCCCCCCCCCCCCCGGGAGAGCGCTTCTCCTAGGGGGTTATCTGAAGCAGGGAGGAGCCGCAAGAACCACCGGGGGACCTCGGAAATCGAGGATCGGGCCACTCTGTGCAAAGTGAGCTGCACAGGTAAGTATGATATGTTTGTTATTTAAACAAAAACAAAGCTTTACAATCACTTTAAGGATCGGGCCTTTTTTCAGACTCTGTGTTTACACGTTAAAAATCTGGGTTTTTTTGCTAGATAAAAAATATATAATAATGTTTGGGGGTTCTAACACCCTAGAGAATAAAATGGTGGTCGTTGTAATACTTTCTGTGGCACTGTATTTGCACAGCAGTCTTACAAGCGCACTTTTTTTTTTGGAAAAAAAAATACACTTTTTTGATTAAAAAATAGGACAACAATAAAGTTAGCCCAATTTTTTTTTTTTAATATTGTAAAAGATAATGTTACGCTGGTGGAATGGTGACAAACTTTTACCCTTAAAAATCTCCATAGGCAACGTATCAAAATTTCTACAGGTTACCAATTTTTTTTACCAGTTACAGAGGTCTAGGGCTCTAATAATTGCTCTCGCTCTACCGATCGCGGCGATACCTCAGATGTGTGGTTTGAATACACCGTTTTCATATGCAGGCGCTACTCACGTACGTGTTTGCTTATCGGGACGGGGTGCTTTCAATTTTTTATTATTTATTTTACTTTTTATTTTGACACTGTCCTTTAAAAAAATAATAATTTGGGGTCACCTTAATTCCTATTACAATAATCGTAAACATCCCTTGTAATAGAAAAAAGTATGACAGGACCTCTGAAATATGAGATCTGGGGTCGAAAAGACCTCAGATCTCATATATACACTAAAATGCAATAAAAAAAATGTCATTTGAAAAAAAAAATTCTCCTTTAAGAGCACTGGGCGGAAGTGACGTTTGATGTCACTTCCGCCAGTCAATGCTATGGAACCAAGTGGGGGCCATCCAAACAGGGGAGAGAACACGATTGTCTCTTCCAGTACCGTTGGCTCCGGCAAGCGGCGGAGACCACCAGATCGTGGCGGAAGGGGCCCTCTCTCGCCCCCGGTAAAAGTGATTTTGCAGGCAATCTGCTGCAGAGACCACGTTTATCTGAAAGAGGACCGCACCCTGAAGAAGAGGATATCGGGGTTATGGCAGCTATCTGCTGCCATAACAATGATATTCCTCTTCAAAGTGCCGATGTGCTTCATGCCAGAACTGGGTCAACAGAGTGTCCCAAGTTACAAGAGGCAAAATTGAAGAGCGAATCAAGCCACACCTAAGCTTTTGCTTAACCTTGCAGAATAGATGGAACTGTGGAACTGTGAAAAATGTGAAAACCAATAAAAGGCTATTTAAATCACTTAAAGTGAACCCAGAAAGTAAAACACGATAGAGATAGAAGAAATGTATTAGACTTTTAAAGGGTCCCTCACCAAGTGGGCGATGTGGTGAGTCTCTCCCAGCTGATAAGCTCAGAGGGAGAGACACCCGCATAGATGGAAGAGATGGGGGACATGACAAGGCAGAGCAACATGTGATTCCTCCCCCCTCTGGTCCCACATTTGTCACCTTTCGGGGGGGGGGAGGATACCTTCAACAGGTATCCTGTCCCGACTTCCGGGAGTCTGCACCGTGGCCCTTGACGTTACCGCTCAGCTCTCTCTTCCCAATAGGAGAGAGGAGCAGAGCGCATGCGCATTAGGGTTCCCGGCGTGAAGCCATAAGGCTACACTGCCGGGTTCTCTCACCCGCAATGGCGTCGGCAGCACCCGACAGCTGATGGAAACATCATCTGCGGCGCCAACATCACTGGACTCCAGGACAGGTAAGTGTCCTAGTATTAAAAGTCAGCAGCTGCTGGCTTTTCATTTTTGAAGCGGTGGTCGGACCTCTGCTCTAAACATGATTTTATTTTATTTTTTATCAATTACCCCAAATTAAACCCACTCTCATGTGTTGAGATTAATTTTGATTTTTTTGCTATACCACCCTGTTTCCCCGAAAATCAGACCTAGCGTGATTGTCGGTGATGGCTGCGATATAAGCCCTACCCCCCAAATAAGCCCTAGTTAAAGTCCTTGTAGGTCTTATTTTTAGGGTAGGGCTTATTTTCGGGGAAACAGGGTAGGGCTTATATTGCAGCCATCACCGACAATCACACTAGGTCTTATTTTCGGGGAAACATGGCAGTATTTTGTCAATATGCCGGTTATGTTGGGTTTGGCCCTGCCCATTGCCTGTGGGTGTTGGTGGAAGTGTAGTTATAGTATCCACCTCGCCTTCTATCCCTGTAACATCCGGAACCCCACAGAGGCGTTTCCAGGGCGGAATACGTTTTCCATCACTATCCCGTCATGACACAGCCCCTGATCCATCATTTCCAGGTATCCATTTCCGCCCATTTGGAACGCAAGCACCCAGACGCACCTCCTTAGTTGTGTCATTTCCAGTGCACTGCTGGTTCATGTCCCCCATCCATTCCATCTATGCGGATGACTCTCCCTCTGAGCTTATCAGCTGGGAGAGACCCACCACACCGCCCACTTGGCGAGTGGTACACACTGGAGAGGGACTTTCACAGGGTGTATGCCGCTGATTTGGTCTACTCCCCATACTGGCAGGTCAGTGGACAGACAAGGCCACTCCCGTCCCTTCGGATCCAACATGGCCCTCCTTGACTTGTGATCTGAGCGACGTGGGTGGTCTCATGTACACCCAGTAAGCCGTTAATATAGGTGAAGAACCCTTAAAAAAGGGATGACATCTCTAGTACATTTCCTCTGTGTTCTACTTTCTGGTTCACTTTATTTATAGTGATTTAAATAGCCTTTTATTGTTTTTCACGGTTCCATCTATGCTGCAAGGATAAGCAAAAGCTTAGGTGTGGCTTGATTCACTCTTCAATTTTCCCTCTTGTAACTTGGGACACTCTTTTGACCCAGTTCTGGCCCCTTTTGTTTACGGTAAGATTTTTTCCTCCCCCTCCTTTCCATTTAGTTTTCCCGTTTCCCTCTCCCTTTCCTCATCCTCCTTTCTACTAATTTTTCCCATTCCCCCCCCTTTTTAAATTTCTCTCTCCCTATTCCTCTTTCCTTCTCCAGCCCCCCACTTCTCTGATATCACCATATAGGAGTCGGTTTTCTTTTTTTTTTGGGGGGGGGGGGGGGGGGGGATAACACTGAGTTAGTCCACATGGGCTCCCCAAGCTTCTCCTCCACCGGACTGGCTGACAAAAATTACACAGGTGAATCAGCAGTCTTATTGGTAGTTTTCTAGGTATGAATGTAGATGTTAGAATACAGTTTGTACTTATATTTTACTTGAGATCATTTGTCCTCCCTGCCCACGACATTCTGTGGTGTAATACAAAAATTTAAAACACGACTCAGTAACTGAAAGTTTTAACTATTTTTTGGTAATATAATGTTTTGTTAATGTTTATATACATTATTTATTTGTCAATAATGTTTGTACATCTTTGCAGTACATGTTCAAATTTGTACTCCAATTTAAGGCCCCGATGAAGCAGGACGCCCCGCGTAGGCCAGTTTTCTCAAATCTTCAGCAAGGACCAGCACATCCTGGACAGACTTACAGTAACTTGTTTTAACCAGTTGTATTTAACTTTTTTAAGTCTAACCATTTGTATATGGAAATTAAAGGTTTATTTTTTTTAATCCTTTTTGGTATGTGTATTTATTAGACCCAGCAAGGAACATGTAAAGACCCACCCCATTTTTGTTCTCATTCGGTAATTCTTTTATATGGGATGGTACATTTGTAGGGTCATAATTGCCTCACATTCATCCCTCATACTTCTCTAACAAACAAGTGCATGTTACTACACTTGTGCTCATGCAAACTAAGTCCTTGAGCTGCAGAGGCACATGGTACTTGTAGTCTTCCATTTACACATCCAAGTGAATGGATGGTGCAGCACAACCATACCATACTGAAAAAAAAAAAAATACAACATGCTGCAGGGAGAAGAAAACCATAATTCAGTTAAGAGGCGTGTGTGTGCATGCATTGCATAATGTGACCAGGTTTTCATGTTACACCCTGAATGAATTCAGTATGGTCAGAAAGATGGAATTAGCATTTAAAAAGGAGAAGTACAGCCAAAGCTAGTTTTTGGCTGTACTTCTCCTGTGGATCACAGGAGTGCAGCTCTCTGCTCAGGGAGCTCTGATAACCGAGCAATCGGCTGTGCTTGATCACTTGGTTCTCAGTGTTAGTGCCGGCGGGGGACTGATGCTGCATCCACCCAAGTATGGTAAAAAAAAAAAACCCACGCACACACATTCCCATACTTCTCTTTAAAAGTGAAATTCCAGTCAAATGCTAATGAAGGCTAGACTGACCTACTCCCCCATTCTAAAGGACTATTCTATTCACACTATGAAAGAAAAAGGACATATATACTTACCTATTCTGAAGCCACTCTACTCCGGTCACATGATCGGGTCCCAGCAGAGGAGAGAGATAAAACAGCTGCAGAGCCTGGGTGATGAAGGCTTCCTATGGGGCAGCTATTGCTGGCTGTCCCTCTACACTGAAGCCGGCGCTCGGACCTGGCTTCAGAATAGGTAAGTATAGACTTCTTTTCTTTCACATGGTGGATAGAATAGGCTTGGAATTGGGGTGGGAGCAGATTTAGTATTAGTTAGAATTTGACCAGAGTTACACTTATAAGTACTATGCACTGTCTTACATTTACAACCGGAACAAATCTCTCACCTGGGAGAATATTTTGTTGGCTATAGCCCACATATTACTAGTTACAACGGCTTAGTTTAGGGAAGTCTTATTTAGTAGCAGTTATATAAAACAGCATTCTAATGCTAAAGTTAACCATGCAAACTGAGGCTAATATTTCAAAGTCATTGCTCCTCTAAGTATTTTAATGTAAATATGTACTTTGCCAGCGCAAACCAAGCAGAGTAGTCACATGGAAGTTTGCCTGTAACGCGTCGGGCTGCACTAGATAACGCACAGCAGAATTTTCCCCGTAGTCACATGTGTTTTTATTATTTGTATTGCGAAACCTGATAAATGAAAGGATCAATGAAAGCTGCTAAGTGGTTGGGAGGTGGTTTTCAGTTCAGCAGTTGCACAAGAGCAGTGTGAATAGAGAATTAATCCTATGGAATTTGTACCAGCAGCCAAGAGTGCTAGTTCTCCACGTCTGGCACTGTGTGATCACTGAATTTGTAAAAAATAAAAATAAAAGCTTTATCAATATAAACCAAAGCAACCCATAGAAAATATCTTTAACAGACTTGACCTCTGTAAGCTTACTGGTTACGGTTTGATGTTTTTAGCCCAATGCTAAATTGCAAAAGTAAGAAAATAAAACCTGTTAGAAAATGTAGCAGGGCTCAGGGATTTAAACACCAGGGTCTCAATAGAATTCCCAATTGTTTAATTAAATGCAAAGGAATGATCGCTCGTCTCCTTATTTTAGAGTAATGACCTGCTTTTCCTCTTCCTCCCCCACTACTGTAGAATAAACCTCAACAATGGCATGGAGCCAACAGCTTTTGACAGCAGCTTGATGTGCCTTCCACACCCACACATCTTTCCCACAGTAAATTTCAAGCAGTATACTGCCACCTAGTGGCCTTTCCAGTCTTGGCTGGCCAAGTCATTTCAAACATAACTTTTGTAGTAAAGAATGTGAGAAAAATTTAAATCATTCTTATTTGCCTACTGAATAAGAGTTGTTTGCTCAATCATTAAAATGTTTACTCAAGTCTTGGGAGAGAGAACATTCTACTATTGTGTCTGTAGGTGACAGGTACCTGGCAAAACTCCTGTATCCCCAATTGGATACGTTGAGCGTACAAAATTTGACTGTTGTAAGGTTTTAGTTAACCATAGGTTCTTTAAAGTTTGTTTTTCTATTGTACTTCTGAGCCTGGGTTATGCCCAAAATGCCCTGTTTTGTAACCTACATTTTGAAAATTTCAGTAAAAATAACTAAAAAAAAGTTACTCTAGTGCAATTAGTAAATGGAAGTCAGAAAAATATTGCCACAGTAGATAGAGAATAAGTTTGACAAGTTCAAGCCTATACATTTCCCTACTCATTAGGTCGTTTCACACCCATTTAGAGATCATAAAATATAACAAACCCCATATGGCCCCTTTTACCTTGGCGGACCGTTTAGGTCCGCCTGTCAGTTTTTCAGGCGGACCCTCCAGTCTACTCCATGAAGCGGTGGGAGTCAATGGACACGTGACACCTGCCACATCTGATAAAAACAGACTGTGTCTGGCGGATCGGATTGGATAGCAGAGTTGTGTAAACAGACAGGTGGTCCATATACATCCAACCACCCATAGACGAGAGCAGGCTGTGTCCGCTCTGCGCAATCGGAGCGCACACAGACCAGCCATCTGCCTGCTCAGCGGGGATTCTCTGCTGAGTAGGCAGACTCCAAAAGAGCCCGGACTGTGTGTAAAGGGCCTTAGCGACTACTTTTTTTTAGGAAACAAACACAAAACATTTCCATCATTTATTACCGTTCAAAGAATGATCAACCCCCCCAAAATTGGTGTTGTGGTTTCTAACAAAAAAAATACAAATCAAATAAATATTTACAAGCCCTACCTAATAAAAACGAACCCACAAGATTTCCACTAAATTCATCTCACATGGAGAACGAGAAATTGGAAAATTACCCAATGCTCAAAATCACCAAAATATCCTTTAGATCCTTTTCCTCTAAAGCTGAACTCCAGGTACAGTATGATCTTTATTTAATGCTTACATTGAAATAGCCTGGCACAATGTAAGAACGCTCATCTCATTCCTGATGGACCCCTGAGGAAGTTGGCGATCACTGTAGTAGTTGGCAGCAGTACTATAGCAATAGCTGCATTCTTTCTGCTCAGGTTCTATGCGAGTGACCGCCACACTAACCACTGGGGGTTGCTTGCTCAGCACCATTGCTATTCAAAAGAACGCCTTTTTTTTTTTTTTTTTTTCAATGAATACAAGCCATTCTCCGATTGTATGAGGTGAAGAGGAGAGGCAATGACACTACAATCTCCACCTAGTTCAGAGAGTGTCTTCTATTTCATTGAAAACATACAGGGCATTCTATGAACGGCAGCAGTCTGAGTGAGCAACCCCGTGATCAGTGTGCAGTGGGGCAGCTGCTTGCGTTGAACGTGAGAAAAAGAGCTGGAAGATTTTGGTCATCACTGTAGTAGCCCTGAATACTACAATGATTTCCAGCTTCCTCAAAGGGTCCATCAAGTATATGCAAGTACACACATTGTGCCAAGCTGCACTAAAGCATGCAATAAAGGCAATTCCCGGAGTTCAGCTTTATTGTACCGCCAAATTATTGTTGCTGCTGCCTAAATTCCATTTGCACCCGAGAGCCAAGTGCTAGGCCACGTTAAACATTTTTGCATATACTGTGGCTACTAGAACCCTTTAAAAGCAGTAAAGAACATTGTACATCACACACATCTTATAATAATGTATACTGCAGCCATTCAGCAAGTTGTGTAAACAGTGGTTTTATTGCCAGTTGCCACACAAAATTTATTCAGGTCCATACATACATATAAAAACAGCAATTGGAAATTAATTTGACATAATCAAAAATTAAAGTTACATGTTGTCATCATCAGAGTCGTCTTCTTCTTCTAAAGATTCCTGTTATGGGAAAAACAAAATTGTCAGAGGTCTAAATAAAATATATAAATAGGAAGATTGGGACTGGATTTAAATCAATCCATTTACCTTTGCATATTTTTCAGCTTCTTCTCTGATGTCTTTCGGTACAACTTCATGTCTTCCATTAGTAACTGTTAGAAAGAAAATGTCATGCTTTATTCAGAAGTGAAGTTCCATTTCTGTAGCACATAATTTTGACATCTTGTTCTCCTGTTGAGAACAGGCATGGATCCCTGGGCCAACACAGTTAAAGAGGTTGTGTAAAGGCACAAGGTTATTGCAGGAAGGTAAAAAATCTTCTGTGTGCGGCAGCCCCCCTAATACTTACCTGAGCCCCATCTCTATCCAGCGATGTCCAGGAGAGCCTTGCCTCTCTGGGGACTTATACTCCTGAATGGCTGTGATTGACAGTAGCAGGAGCCAATGGCTCCCGCTGCTGCCAAAAAAATAAAAAATTAATCAGGAGATGGAGGGGGCAGGGCTGAGCCGCTGCTCCGTGTGTGTGATTGGATACACAGAGCTGTAACTCAGGAGCGTACCTGCTTGGGTGTCCCCAGAGCAAGCTGCGGGGGCACCCAGTGAGAGATAAGAGCCTGGAGCACTGGCATGGGACCCGAGAAGGAGGATCCGGGCTGCTCTGTGTAAAACTACTGCACAGAGCAGGTAAGAATAATAGGTTTGTTATTTTATTTTTGTTTTTTTAAACAAGACTTTAAATATCCTTTTAATTCTTAATGTTAGGCTAGGTTCAAATCTGTGTGGGTATGTGTAAATTGCATGCATTGCCGCAGCCAAATTACAGTGCTTTAAAGAAAACTCTTAACGGCATCCCCACGCACTGAAAAACAGAGCGGTTTCTGTTTGGCCTTATTTAAAATAGGTGCAGGGACCTTTTCCATGCAGTAAATACAGGAACAGCAGGCAAATGAATGGGCTCACGTGCCTGCGCAGAGCCACATAGATGTGAGCCAGGCCTTAAGCTTTACAATAAGCATCCAAAATATTTATTATTGTGCAGCCAATTCTTACCTGGTCTGATAATGCAAAGTGCTCACATCTGTCACATCCGGAAGTGTATAGCCAACTTCTGACTCACCCCACCACCTAACCCTGTAGGCGTACTGAAGAACTGGCATTAAACTAGTACACATTGCTGCACGCTGGATTTTATGCACGAAATATAACAGCCTTTGTTGACCAAAGGAGGCCAGATTCTGTGGGGGTTATTTACAAAAGGCAAATCCACTTTGCACTGAAAGTGCACTTGGAAGTGCAGTCGCCATAAATCTAAGGGGTAGATCTGAAATGAGTGGAAGCTCTGCTGATTTTATCATCCAATCATGTGCAAGCTAAAATGATGTTTTTTATTTTCCTTGCATGTCCCCCTCGGATCTACAGCGACTGCACTTCCAAGTGCACTTGCAGTGCAAAGTGGATTTTCCTTTAGTAAATAACCCCCTGCGTGTCAAAGCAAATGAGAAAAGCTGAATGTCTGATAAAAAGCCAACACAGCGTTTACCTTTTTAAAGCTTTTCTCACAAACGCTGCTGTAGGTTTTCCAGTTCTGATCACTAGTGATATTATTCTCAGAGGTTTATTTAAATTAGCCATCATATGCCTCTACCCCTAGTAATAAAGCTAGAACTACAGTTACATAATCTAAGAGTAATTCTTGTTCCCCACAGCTAAAAAAATGAATAAAAACCAAGCGCTGATGTGGAAAGATATGTGTGATATAAATAAATTGTGCTTAAAAATATATATATACACCAATATAGTTAGCAGCTTTAATTTACTGATTTCTTCATAGCACTATCAATATAGGGTGATCAGATAACCAAACAAATAGTACTAAGTATAAAATTGATGCGCTTTAAATAAATAGTGCACAATATGCTGCTGCGACTAAGCTTAAATCCAGGAATAAAAAATGCATACATGTGAATAAAATAAATTAATAATTATGGTGCTAATACATGTGTTGAAATTGCCAAAATAAATCTTCAAATTGGTGATGTAACAGTGAATATAAATAAAATAATAATGACACTCTGAGTACAACGTCCAGGCAGAGATAAATAGTGGGAGAAAGTAAAAATAATTAAAAACAGTTCCTTCCCTTAATCCAGATTGATTGACTCACTGGGTTAGATCGTTTGTACCAGGATATTTAGTTTTTCTTGTATCCCACTTCAGCATTTACACTGCTGGTGATTCGGCTCTCAGGATAAAGGTTTTATGCAAAGCAAGCAAAGAAAAAATAGATCATTGTGCAGTGAACTTACTAGATAGTACACAAACAAAACAGGGACAAGAGATACACTCACAAACTCCCGGTCCCGGAGCATCCTTGAAAAAGTCACGTGTCAGTGATGTAACGCGTGGGAGGAGCTTAGGACGTTCAGTGCTGCAATACACCTGAAGGTTAACAGCAGCTGTTTCTCTATGGGAAACCTCGTCCACAGCGGCTGACTGCAATCTGCTTATTTGAATGCTTCTAATAGACCGGGAGTTTGTGAGTGTATCTCTTGTCCCTGTTTTTTTTGTGTACTATCTAGTAAGTTCACTGCACAATGATCTATTTTTTCTTTGCTTGCTTTGCATAAAACCTTTATCCTGAGAGCCGAATCACCAGCAGTGTAAATGCTGAAGTGGGATACAAGAAAAACTAAATATCCTGGTACAAACGATCTAACCCAGTGAGTCAATCAATCTGGATTAAGGGAAGGAACTGTTTTTAATTATTTTTACTTTCTCCCACTATTTATCTCTGCCTGGACGTTGTACTCAGAGTGTCATTATTATTTTATTTATATTCACTGTCACATCACCAATTTGAAGATTTATTTTGGCAATTTCAACACATGTATTAGCACCATAATTATTAATTTATTTTATTCACATGTATGCATTTTTTATTCCTGGATTTAAGCTTAGTCGCAGCAGCATATTGTGCACTATTTATTTAAAGCGCATCAATTTTATACTTAGTACTGTTCCCCACAGCTACCACCTTTTTCCTTTCATTCTCACCCTGCACTAGAAAGACATGAGTGGAAGAATGTGATTTGAGATTATACTCAAAACAGACCATACTTAATTTTATTCATGTTTAAATAAGCAGGCCTTTAGTCTATAAATGGTGAGTAGTTAGGGCCAAAAAAAAAAAAAAAAAAAAGTCATTAATCACCATTATGGACAGTGCAGTAGTTTTGTTGGAAGTGCAATAAAACGGCTACAAGAGCCCAAAAATCCTATTTTCTTCCTCAAAGAGGGACACAGGAAATATGTGACCTCTGGGATGTCCAAAAGCAGTCCAATGTAAGAGGAGCAACACATCCTAAAAAAAATATATGAAAGAAGGACTTGCCCAATTCCAGAGCCAGATTTATGAGTCACTAAGCCAACAACAACCTAGCCCTTGGTGCCAAACAACTCCATCTGTCCAGGAACCTGACTGGCTTTTCACACAACAGAATGTCATGTGCTAGAAGTCTGGAGGAAACCTGGCCTCATGGGACTGCCTTGAAGGAAGCGATCATCAAGTCCAAGACACTCTCATGCCAAAGCAGAGATTTTGAAAACTCCTGGACTGGAGAGACTGAACTAATCTGAGAGTCTGAAGTTTCTCCTGTAAAATTCTGTCCTGCGTGATGTCTAGGACTAGATCCTGATATTCAAACAATGAGTTGGTTCCAGCGACAATTTCTGAAGTTTCTGAACAGCTGTATCATCTGAGAAGTCACAGCAATGTCACCAGGGCCCACGCAGATTGTTTCCTCAACAGTAGATCATACAATTTTCTTACTCAATTTCCTTTAGATTTACCTTCAACTATGTAGTGCAAGGTCCAGCCTTGATTGCATACATATTGAAAGTGTTTAGGTTAGACTTCATATTATATGGCTTTTGGCAAATCTAAACAAAAGCTGTACAAGAAAATTGTATAATGTATGGCTAGCTATCCCACATCACCTGGGGTGCAAATGAGAGGCTGAAGGGCAGGGCCATGAAATGGTACTGTGGGGCCCCACAGCAAAACATTGGAAAAGTTGATGTGCTGGAAATACAGGGACATGCAGGTACGCATCCTGATATCCAAAGCCAGAAAGCATCCCTGCTGATGAAAGGTGATGACAGATCTAATGAATTCCATGTGGTCTTTCTGGACTCAGATGTCAACACCTTTGAGATCCAAAATAGAGCAAATGGCATCATGGTTCAGAAGCCTTAAGAGGGCTCAATCTTCTAATCCAAAGGTTGGAGGTGTTAAACCGAGAAGGGGGTCATAGAGCACATCGGTGTGTGTTGCCCTGGGATACTGCCTTCTGAACCCTAGCATCAAGAAAGCAGGTTGTCCAAGTGCCCACAAAGGTTACTAAATGACTCCCTACTTTGGAAAGTGGCAATGCAACTTCATGCAGAGGAAGGTTTATCTGAGGTTGTTAAACTGAGTGCCAGGCTTCAGATGGCTGCAATGTATAGCTGACAAAGAGTCAAACTACCAGCAATGCAGAGAAGATTCCTGAATGAAGAACTTTCAAAAGGAGACCAACTTTTTTTTCTTAAAGCTTAATCACACACGTTTTGATTATGAAGAATCAAGCTATACTCATTAACAGGCCTATAGCATTTATGATTTGTTTTTGTTGCGTTTTTGAAGCATTGAAAAGGCATCAAGAATGCTTAAAAATGCTAGTGAAAGTGTTTGTTTTCTAGTGGGAGGTGCTTGAGCAGGAAGTGATGTAGAGCAAATGATCTACTTTAAGGGGAGGTTAGGCTGTAGTGTTATATCAGAAATTTTTGTGAATCCTCTGCAAAATGGATTCGTATACTTTGATCTCTAACATTTGGCTTGCTCCAGCTCAACTTTGCTGAAACAAAAAGCTTGGCCACGGGCAATAATTCTCAATGCCCGTGCCTGGCACAGTCAGTATTGCTGGCTGGCTTGATGATTGTCTGCACACAGAAGTTGATGTTACCACACAGCGGCTCTGTACAACCATGAAGTGGCTGGAACTGCTCTGTCCTCTCCATCTCTTATTTCTCAGTGCATTCTGGGATACGGAACCTCCACTGCCTCTCCCCCAGTGCCCAGTTAACACTATAAATGCTTCAATAACACTCCATAAATGCTATTGGTGCTGTTAAGGTGTAGTTGTGGAGCTTTACCATTGAAGTCAATGGAGGCGGCTAACAAGCACTGATGAGTCAAGAAAGCGACATGCTGCTTAATCACTCAAGGACCAAGCCTATTTTTGACACTTCTTGTTTACAAGTTAAAATCTATTTTTTTTTTGCTAGAAAATTACTTGGAACCCCCAAACATATATTCTTTTTTTCCCCTAGAGAATAAAATGGAGATCGTTGCAAAACTTTATGTCACACCGTATTTGTGCAGCGGTCTTACAAAACTAAATTTTTTGGGGGAAAAAAATACACTTTTTTTTAATTAAAAAATAAGAACAGATATTAAAGTTAGCCTAGTTTTTTTTCTATATTATGAAAAAAAAATGTTACGCCGAGTAAATTGATACTCAACATGTCATGCTTCAAAATTGCACCCGCTCGTGGAATGGTGACACACTTTGGCACTTAATCTCCATAGGCGACTTTTAAAAGTTTCTACAGGTTACCAGTTTAGAGTTACAGAGGTCTAGTGCTTCAATTATTTCTCTCGCTCTAACGATCATGGCGATACCTCACATGTGTGGTTTGAACACCGTTTACATATGTGGGCGTGACTTAGGTATGTGTTCGCTTTTGCGCGCAAGCAAGGAGGGATGGGGCGCTTTACATTTTTTTTGTTTTTTTCTTATTTTACTTTATTTTTACACGATCCCTTTAAAAAAAAAAAAAAAAAAAATTTACATCAAGGGATGTAAACATCCCTTCTAATAGAAAAAAAAAAAATACATGACAGGACCTCTGTTAATGTGAGATCTGGGGGTCAAAAAGCAATAAAAAAAAAATAAATAAATAAAAATGTCCCTTTAAAGGCCGTTGGGTGGAAGCAATGTTTGACGTTGCTCCAGTCCCCCAAGGGCATAGTCGAGTGGGGGCCATCATGCCCTCACTTGAGCTGCTGCCCATCAGGCCCCAGGAATGTATCATCTCCGTCGCTTCCAACGGCTCTGGTAAGCGGCGGAGACGCACCTCTCCTACCGCCCATAAAAGTGATCTCGTGGCAAATCTGCGGAGACAACCTTTATCTCAAAGCAGACCACCCGCCGTGAATAAAAATACCAGGGTTATGGCAGCTATCTGCTGCCATAACGGTATTTAACGTCAAAGTAGCAACGTATATCCACGATGGGCGGTCCAGAAGTGGTTAATATTTATCGCAACACTACTACTCCTGTGTGTACAGCACAGAGTGGTACCCGCAGTAATATTCATGGCAGATTGTTGAAGGGTGGCTATGAGGCTTTAAAAACGATGGAAAAAAAAAAAAGTAGCTTAAAATACATGCATGTGTGAACAAGCCCTTACTCTACAGCGTTTCTCAACTCCAGTCCTTAAGCCGCCCCAACAGGTTATGTTTTCAGGCTGTCCATTATTTTGCACAGGTGATTTGATCAGTTTCACTGCCTTAGTAATTACCACAGTTGAAATCCTGAAAACATGACCTGTTGTGGGGGCGCCTTGAGGACTGTCTATTCTCTGTAGGTGGCAACATACCTACAATTAACTTCCTTCACAGCTCTGATAGTGGGTGGGATGGAATACATTCAGTCCCACCCAATTACACCTACAGAAAGAGTCAAAACCTCCCAAGTCCCGCCTCACAGATCCCAGCATTATTCCAAAAATCACATAGTACACCCCCTTATACACAGCATGTTCTGAAAGCTAGCTATTCTGATACTGGGAGGGGTAAATAAATTGCCCTTGTACACACAGCGCTACATAAAAGTCACGTGACTTTCAGCACCAATATCACCTGAAATTGCCTGCGTTCGGAAATGCGCAGATGTGAACGAACGGAACACAAGAACGACATTCGTTTTCGAAATGCTCAGAAAACCACACGTTTTCTGTGCAGGTTGCCACTCATTTGGAAATGCACAGATGTGAACAAATGGTAACAAGTGTGATGCGTGTTGCCATGCTTTTTCAAAAATGTGCCGCAAAGCATACGTTTTTTATTTCGGGTTGCTGTGCATTTGGAAACAGGCAGATGCGAACTAAAGGGAACGCGAATATAATTTTGTTTACGAAACACGCGGTAAAGCGTTCATTTTCTTGCAGGTTGTCATGCACTTAGAAATTTGCAGATGAGAAGCCTGAATGGTAATGAAAGTGCGACATGCATTGCTGCGCATTTTAGAAACGCACATCAAAGCGTGCGGTTTCTATGGGGGTTGCCATGCATTCAGAAACACGCAAATTCAAACCCAGCCTAAATGACACAGTGAGAGCGATGCATGTTTGGCAAGTGTAGCAATGCATTTTTCTGTGTGGGCTGCGTGCACGAGTGCCCTCTTAGCAAGCGACAGTGGGGGGGGGGGTTTATGAGGAAAAACAAGGCTGCTCTCTGCAAAACCATTACAAAGTGCAGGGAAGTATAAACATGTTAATTATTTTTTTAAATTTAAAAAAAAAAAAAAAAAAAAAAAAAATTGCCTTCAGAATCACTTTAATTTTCTGACTAAAGTTCCACTTCCTGCTTCTTCCCTATTCCCCGCACAGAGGAATGTAGTGTGGGCAGGGATAACACAAGGCCATTCCTTCCCTAATAACCACCCACATGAAGGCTCAGAAACACCCACAGCAATCCTTAGACCCGTCCACATCAACTCCCAGAGCTGCTATAAGTGACTCCCATAACCCACCCTAAAACTAGAGGCTCAAAGGATCATGGGACATGTAGTATAAGGACTGGCATAGCAAGGAAACAGGAAGGCAGAAACTTAGAAATTCAGCCAGGAGGAGGGAGTGACATCCCAGACACAGAAACCTGCCTTTTACAGCTAAAGAAGGTGAGAGATACAGAGAAACTGACATTGGAGTTGTGGAATCATTTACATGCACAATGCATCTGTTTTAGGGAGGAAAAGCTGGAGTTCTGCTTTAACCTTTCTGGCAATAGATTATCACCTATCAAGAGCAAAATAAGTCTGCTGTGATCACCCAATTACACAACCATGACATGAATGGTAGGCTTGACCCCATCAGGATGTGTTTACTAAAAAACATAATATATCATCATGATACTGAAGTCAAATATCTTGACCAGCTTTATAACAAATACATGTCCTTACCTTCTCCAACCCAGCTCAGTTCCAGTTCAAAAGCTTTATCTTTTACTTCATCATGGACAATGTAGATTCTGCAAAAAGAAAAGAAGAAAAAAATAAATAAATGGGTTTGTCTACAGACTAGCTACATCAGATTTTTTTTCTATTATAAAACCAGATCTTACTATTAATAAAAAATAAATAAAAAAAAGTGGGGCATTAATGGTCTTACCCAGTTCTATGTAAAAGTAAATCTAACCAACAGAGCAACATAAACTTTTATTATACTTCAACAGGCACTGATTGTAAGAGATTGTACTTTGACCTGTACATTTTATGGTTATAAAACTGCACATTCTGACATCAGAACTTATTCTTTTTACAGCCTGAACATTGTAATAGATGTAAACCCAACTGCTAAAAACCCCAATTACATCTTGATGTACTGCCAAAAGTGAACTTAAACCTTTTTCTATCTGCAGCTTTCATTAAATTAATATCTAGTGATCATGCCACAAAGTTCCTTCTTCAGACACCTCTTATAAAAAGGTGATGAAGCTTTCCCCGTCTTCTTTTTTTGCTCCCGTTTTGTCACCAAGGATGAAAAAGCTTCCCCCTTGCTTCCATGATTTTTACAACACATATTTTAATAAAATGCTTTTGGAGTAAAAATCTCTCTAAAGATAGCTTTCTATTTAAGATACATTAATAATTTTGTTTATTCAGCATGAATTGAGCATAGTTATGTAGCATATTATATTAGTATTATAGTAGTATATTCTTCAATCATTACATTTTTGGTAAACTCATTCAATGATTTCAAGCTCTGCAAGCTGAGATAACACTGCACTGCATTGATGCATTCACACAATTTCACTGTAACCATGAGATAAAAAGTTCAGGAATATAGTTCAGGAATATTTCTTTATCCCATTGTTTTGCAAATCTATGTATAAACTGTACAATCGTTTGAAGAGAAATGCATCTGTACCAGACTAAGTGTGAGGAGGAAGGGCAAGCAGTAAAAATTAAAGTTAAACATAAGCAGCTTTTAAACCTTGTGATCTTTCTAAACATTGAAGTACTTTATTCCTCCTCTGAGGAGCAAAATGGCAGCAGGCCCTAAAAGAAACCCAGTTTGGGAATAGTTTAATGACGTTCCTCTACCCATGTGTAAAGCAGGTATGTGTGCAAAATGCAACAAAGAGATGCAAGGTCTGGTGGCCCGAATGAAACATCATGAGAAGACGTGCTGTGATGAAAAGGACTGCATTTATGTGGACCCAGCTGATTTATTCCGTTTAAGTTCTTTTGTTTGTTTAAAGATATTTTGTTTATGCACTTCAGTTACCAAACATTAATGTCTAGGCCCCTTTTCACAGGCGTCTTCCGTATGTCCGTTTTTTATCCATCCGTTGACTGATGAAAAATAGACAGACATACATGTATCTCTATGGGATAGTGGACATTAGCCGAAGATCATCCACTGATATGAATCTCCCCACTAAGCTTTTTTTTTTTTTTTTCCCCCTTTACACGATGGACAATCCGCTTACATCCGTTTTTAAACCCCCTCAATAAAACACACTGGATATAGCTGGTTGCTAAGAAGGGGGCCGGGAAGCCGGCCGTCGTGTCCTTAACAACCGATGAGTCATCCCCTCAGCTGATGACTCATCAGTTGTCAAGGATGCAATGGCCGGCTTCCCGACCCCCTACTTAGCAACCAGAGAGATATAGATATATACATTCACACACACAGTATCTCACAAAAGTGAGTACACCCCTCACATTTTTGTAAATATTTTATATCTTTTCATGTGACAACACTGAAGGAATGACACTTTACTACAATGTAAAGTAGTGAGTGTACAGCTTGTATAACAGTGTAAATTTGCTGTCCCCTCAAAATAACTCAACACACAGCCATTATTGTCTAAACCCCTGGCAACAAAAGTGAGTACACCCCTAAGTGAAAATGTCCAAATTGGGCCCAATTAGCCATTTTCCCTCCCCGGTGTCATGTGACTCGTTAGTGTTACAAGGTCTCAGGTGTGAATGGGGAGCAGGTGTGTTAGATTTGGTGTTATCGCTCTCACTCTCTCATACTGGACACTGGAAGTTCAACATGACACCTCATGGCAAAGAACTCTCTGAGGATCTGAGAAAAAAGAACTGTTGCTCTACATAAAGATGGCCTAGGCTATAAGAAGATTGCCAAGACCCTGAAACTGAGCTGCAGCACGGTGGCCAAGACCATACAGCGGTTTAACAGGACAGGTTCCACCCAGAACAGGCCTCGCCATGGTCGACCAAAGAAGTTGAGTGCACGTGCTCAGCGTCATATCCAGAGGTTGTCTTTGGGAAATAGACGTATGAGTGCTGCCAGCATTGCTGCAGAGGTGGAAGGGGTGGGGGGGTCAGCCTGTCAGTGTTCAGACCATACGCCGCACACTGCATCAAATTGGTCTGCATGGCTGTCATCCCAGAAGGAAGCCTCTTCTAAAAGATGATGCACAAAAAAGCCTGCAAACAGTTTGCTGAAGACAAGCAGACTAAGGACATTGATTACTGGAAGCATGTCCTGTGGTACGATGAGACCAAGATAAATATCTTCATCCATATATCCAATATCTACATTCACATTCCAGTATACCCGAGTTTAAATACTTAGTGATAGAACATTAATAGGAAAATCCTGTCATCACAAATTTATTTTTGGCTAGTTGCCATTGTAAAACTTAATACGGGGCATCTATCAGTATGCTTAAATGGGGTTTTTTTTTCTGGAGTGTCAATGTGACTCGCAAAGAATTTTTACTCAGCACACGTGATACTAAATGTTGTTCTGCACAATGGATACATTTTTTACATATTTGTTTACACTGACAATGGGTCTTATATCTTCATTATTTAGGTATCTAGTTTACAAATGTTACAGTAATATTTTATACTATATGTATTGCCGATTGAACACTCATTCTAAGTAATGTGCTGCTCTTTTGCGTTTGTCCAGACTCATTCTATACAATGGGTTTTTTAATTCAGCCTTTCTAATTTCTATATAGACAAGATTTTCTGACTTTTTGATGCTTTTTAATTGTTGTATTTGGACGCAATTTGGTTAATTCAACTTATGAGCATTTGGAGGTGTGGTTTTTCATTGCTCGGTTCAGAGTTTAATCACCAGGTGCTACATATGCACTTTTATTACCTACCCTTCTATATATGCTTTAGTTGAAATCTTTTCCTCAGCTATGAGTAAACATCAGATGATGTGAAACGCGTTAGCTTGGAATTGTCCTGTGTATCCACCTTCATGTGACCTGTAAACTTTTTTCTACAATAAAGGTGCTTTTTTTCACGGAAGTGCGGCCATCCAGATTTTCTCATTTGTTTTCTATGCATCGTGCAGAGCCAGCACCTGTGCGGCTGTGGGTGTATTCCTTTTACGGCTGAATGGTGGTTATCCTGGGAGCGGTCTGACTTTTTCTTCGAGACCAAGATAAACTTATCTGGTTCAGATGGTGTCAAGCGTATGTGGCGGCAACAAAGTGAGGAGTGCAAAGACAAGTGTGTCTTGCCTACAGTCAAACATGGTGGTGGGAGTGTCCTGGTCTGGGGCTGCATGAGTGCTGCCGGCACTGGGGAGCTACAGTTCATTGAGGGAACCATGAATGCCAACATGTACTGTGACATAATGAAGCAGATCATGATCCCCTTCCTTCGGAGACTGGGCCGCAGGGCAGTATTCCAACATAACGACTCCAAACACACCTCCAAGATGACCACTGCCTTGCTAAAGAAGCTGAGGGTAAAGGTGATGGACTGGCCAAGCATGTCTCCAGACCTAAACCCTATTGAGCATCTTCAAACGGAAGGTGGAAGAGCGCAAGGTTGCTAACATCCACCAGCTCTGTGATAGGGTCATGGAGGAGTGGAAGAGGACTCCAGTGGCAACCTGTGAAGCTCTGGTGAACTCCAGTTCAGGGCAGTACTGGAAAATAATGGTGGCCACACAAAATATTGACACTTTGGGCCCAAGTTGGACATTTTCACTAAGCCCCGGTTTACATAGGGGCGGCACGACTTGCAGGTTGCCTCACCGAGGCGACCTGCACACGACTTCCACGGCGACTTGCAAAACGACTTCTGTATAGAAGTCTATGCAAGTCGCCTCATGTCGCCCCCAAAGTAGTACAGGAACCTTTTTCTAAGTCGGAGCGACTTGCGTCGCTCCTATTAGAACGGTTCCATTGTACAGAATGGGAAGCGACTTGTCAGGCGGCTAGGTCGCCTGACAAGTCGCCCCTGTGTGAACCGGCACTTAAGGGTGTACTCACTTTTGTTGCCAGCGGTCTAGACATTAATGGCTGTGTGTTGAGTTATTTTGAGGGGACAGCAAATTTACACTGTTATACAAGCTGTACACTCACTACTAGTGTTTGCAGTTCAGTTCCGTTTTTTACAAAAAAAACAAAAAAAAAAAAAACAAACAAACGACTGAACAAAAAACAGAACGCCCTTATCAAACCAGCCTAAAGCAAATACAAGGATATGTAATATAATGTTTTTTTTTTCTTTTAAATAAAAGAATTTGAGTAGATTTCCAACTATGTGCGATTAACCCATTAACCCCAAATCCATCAAGATATCGCTGTTTTACTAACCTGACAGCTTATGATTCTAAATAGGAAACCTTAATTTTGTTTGCAAATATTAAAAGAGTCTAACTACCAGCAAGAATAAGTCCTTATATATTTAAACGGTTCCCGACCGGCCGCCACCAGTTTTACTGCGGCAGGTTGGCTCCCCTGGGCGAGCCGCCGTAACTGTACGTTGGCCTTTAAGACGCTGCAGGAGGCGATGACTGCCGGGCACCTGTGATCGCTCGTGACAAAGCAAGAACCAGGATCTGTGTGTCTAAACACACAAATCCCGGTTCTCTCAGGGGAGGAGAGAGATCATGTGTTCATACTAAGTATGAACACAGATCTCTCCCCTCCCCTAGTCAGTCCCATCCCTCCTACAGTTAGAACGCACACACTAGAGAACAGTTAACCCCTTGATCACCCCCTTCCCTGCCAGTGACATTTATACAGTAATCAGTGCAATTTTATGGCTGTACAATTGTCAAGGTTTTGAAAAATGTCCAAATTTGTCCGCCGAATAAATCTATCCCCTATTTTGTTCACGCTATAACTTTTGCGCAAACCAATCAATATACACTTCTTGCAAATTTTTTTTTTCCACCAAAAATATGTAGAATACATATCGGCCTAAACTGAGGAAAAAAATGTTTTTTTTTTTTTAATTTGGGATATTTATTATAACAAAAAGTAAAAAAAAAAAAAAGGAGTTTTTTCTAAATTGTTGCTCTTTTGTTTATAGCGCAAAAAATAAACAAGCGCAGAAGTGATCAAATACCACCAAAAGAAAGCTCTATTTGGGGGGAGTCAATTTTGTTTGGGTACAACATCGCACGACCGTGCAATTGTCAGTGCTGTTTTGCAAAAAGTAGCCTGAGCAGCCAAATCTTCCGGGGCCGACATTGTTAAAGAGCACCTATCATTTCAGATCCATCATGGCAGCGCCTGTTGGTGGGCATCCCCTCACCTGCTGCCGCCACGTCCCTCACCTTGTTCTGTCACTGCCGCATCACCAGCCGTCCCATTAAAGTGAATGGGACTGTCGGTGAGTCAACAGCGGGTCAAATGAGGAGCCGCTGCAGGACAGAGATGACAGTTGCTCTTTAAAAATGATTTAAAATCGACTTGATTTAAATCAAATCCACCCTGATGACAGGTCCTCTTTATTGAGAGATCTGGGGTCAAAAAAGACCCCAGATCTCGCATTTACCCTTAAAAAAAAAAAAAAAAACTCCTGTTTATCTGCCTGAAGACCTGAAGTGACGTCGGAAGGGCATAGAGCCGAGTGGGGGCTATCTTGCCCTCACTTGACTTCCTGCCTATCTATTGGCTGCACCGGATCAATTCCAGGCTTACCAATGGCTCTGGTAAATGCAGAAATTGACCGGGAAGCAGTGGGAGAGCGAGGACAAATGTGCCGCTATAATCGCTTATCGTAAAGCCAGCCGGCAAAAAAAAAAACAACATTTCGGGGTTATGGTAGCTAGCTGCTGCCATAACAGTATTTAACGTCAAAGTAATGACGTACATTTAAAGTTAGGCAGTTGGCAAATGGTTAAAAAATAAAGTACTATGGCTTAACATTTTAGTTTACATCTTTGATGTCCCCAGTGTGTCTATACTCACATTTTTGCAACTTCTTTCACCACTTCCCGACATGTCATCTCCTTCATCTGTCAAACACAAAACATCAGGAGGCGCTATTAGGATTAGTGTATACATTACATGCAATGGAACAGACCTGTCAGTAAGTACCCCCATGACTAAGCTCCTGGGGGTGGAGTGAAACGCATTGGGGCGTGGCACGACTGGAGTCCAGGCTGAGGTTGCCACTCCTAGGGACTACACGGATGTGCAGCTGTAGGGATCCTTTCCTTTTGTATATGTCAGTAAGTACAGCAGGGTACCTAATTTCACTATTCTACATTGGAAAGGATGAAACAGACATTCAATCACTTGAAAAATGTCATGCGTCCCACTTTATTGCCTGGCTAGGGGACATCCACGATCATCTCTTTTCTCTCCAGCCATACTATCTCTGGTCGACCCCTACAGCCTTGTAAACACTGGCCTGAAATCAGTCGGTTTGCCCGACTTTGGGCCTGTGTGTACAGGTGTCTGTTCAACAGAAGCCAGTCTCGTGACCGGCTTCTGTCGCATGAATATGCTGGAAAACCAGCAGCCAATGGCTGCCAGCACTGATCAGTGAATTCCGGCGTACTCGCCATACTCGCATTGGATTCTTACCCTGCGATCCGATTCCTGTCCGAATCCACAGTTCGCACTGTGATCTGTGAACCAATCTGGGGGTGTCAACAGCATTGTATTGACACTCGCAGTGGTTCGCAGTGGGCAGTGTGAACTGCCCGCAGGAGAAATGCGATGCTGGAACAGGCGCTGGAATCGTGCTGGTTCCCGCATCACTAGTGTGAACCTAGGCTTGTGTGAACCCTGCTAGCGTGAACCTAGCAGGCGGGCAATGTCACTGGGTAGCTGAGCGGCTATGGGTCAGGCCGGTGTTGCTCTGCACAAGCAGTGGGAAAACTTGAAAGGAACTTGAAGCTATCATCAAGCATGTGGTTGCTAGGACAACGCTTTAGTCTGCTGTCAGGAAGAGCTTTGACCATTCTACTCCTTTAGGCTCGGTTCAAACAGGGGCAACACGACTTGCAGGCAGACTCTGTGAAGCGACCTGCACACGACTTCAGCGGCGACTTGCAAAATGACTTCTGCATAGAAGTCAATGCAAGTAGCCTGAAGTTGCCCCAAAAGTAGTACAGGAACCTTTTTCTAAGTCGGAGCGACTTGAGTCGCTCCTATTAGAACGGTTCCATAGTACAGAATGCGATTTGTCAGGCAGTTAAGTCGCCTGACAAGTCACCCCTGTGTGAACCGGGGCTTAAGGAACTCAGTGTTCAGTTAAGCAGAAGATAACTTGTTTTAACAGCTCCAACATATCGTGATCTAATATTTTTCCTATTTTTGTTTTTAATTATTATTCATTGCTCCCTTCTGACCGTATATAACAAATGTCACACTCACCTGTAACTTCTCAATCTCTGTCTTGGCTGCTTGTTTTGCTTTACCAATAGAACATCCCCAGTATCCCTGTAGCATACAAAGAAGCACGCAATTATTTTACAATTGTTTCCCATATAGAGACACAGAACGATGTATTCCACTGTATGTCATTCACTGTTAGGACTATGCCGAAAAAAGGGGTGACTATCCCCTGAAAATCACTAGTGCTGTTTTTGCGCTCAACCTCCACATAAACAATCATGAATATATTTTCCATTCTATTCAAAAAAGTTCCTCTCATTAGCCTTTTATTTTACAGCAAGATTCAAGACCAGACCAGCAGAGCTGACCCCAGCACTAATTCTGAGCACTGTACCACACAAAACTACTTAAAGAGTAACTTCACTTTTGTTGGGAAAAAAACATTCCCCTCCAGGTGATCTATGTACATTGCAAGGATTTTAACATACTTTGCTGCAGATTCCTACCTTTTGTTATTCTAAAGAAATAGCTGTTTGTCTGTGTCCAGAGTGAATCTGTATGAGTGGTTTTGTAATGATCAATCAGCTGCTGCACTTGCAGAGTCTGCATCCCTTTAGACATGATTTCCCTTTGGGAGTATCTCACCAAAGATGACATTTTTGTTGCAGGGGATGCCAAAAATCTGACTTGTATCTAAGTGCAGACTTCTGGGAAAATCAGTGAGCCAATCACACAAGCAGGAATTGACATTTCTTTGACACCAAAACTCCTTCAGGTAGCCATATCGCACTGCATTTTACTGAAAATGACAGGACTGCAGATTGAAAGCAAAAAGGTCCTTTTTAATATCAATTACAATATGACTCATGTAGCAATTGTATATGCCATGTTATTTATTTTTTTCACTATTCCCCCCCCCCCCCCCCCGTGTGAAAGTGGAGTTACCCTTTATAAAGGCAATTGTCTAATCATTCTACACATGAAGTGACACTGAATGACAAACACTATATTCCTAGTTATAGTTGGACCTGCTGCGGTAAAGTAACCTACACTGTAGTTAAAATTAGTAACACTTACGTAGGAAATACCTGAAGGGTCAACCATGTACAGCTGAGCTCCATCATCTTCATTGTATGATCCCAACATGAAACTGTATGGGAAATAAAGAAAGCTGATGTAGTGAATGTGTTTCAAAGACTCTGATCTGTTACAGCTAGCTGCCAGCCTGTCTCCTCCGTCACTGTGCTGTTGGTTATCAAGACCAACATTCATATTCAAGAACCAAAAGAGGCGGAATGCAGGCCAACTATCAACTTTAAAAAGGAAAAAGTCTATATCTACAAATATAAAAGCTTGAAGCAATGGTTTATTAGCATTTTAGGTGTAGGGAACGTCAAATGCAGTCTCCAAATATAGCAAATGTCCACGCATAATGTTTAGTTATGTGTAGACAAAAAAAAAAAAAAAAAAAAAAAAAAAAAAAAAAGAAGAAGGACTGTCAAACTGTGGACATGTTACTGGTTTATAGAAACCGAAAATATACTGAAGACAGCGAGACTGTAATTTCCCATAACATAGAGTTATGGGAAATGATTACCGACATTGACACACAGACACCTACACAGGTTGAACTGGGTGGACTAGCATCTTTATTCAACCTTACCTACTATGAAACTACATTACATAAGGTTAGTAGAGATCACTGCTATTACCCCTTAAAGATAAATTCAAGACAGGGTATATATATTTACATTGTTACATTGGTCTAGCTCGGACCAATGTAACTATGTACAATATATAATATACCTGGCCAATCTTGATTGAAGCTGGAAATCACCGCTACTCCAGTGATCTCCACTTGCTCCCTGGACCCATGAGAAGTGGTCCACTTGATGCACTGTAAATACAGAAGGTTGGCTGCCCAGGCTGAGCATGTAAAAATGAAACCGCATCCCCACTGTAGACCAGCAAGAGACAATTAGAAAGATGGCAGACATGTGAATTAAAGTTTTCTGATTGCACGTCCCTTTTTTTGATATACTTTCAGGACTTGTAACTGACAACTTCAGAAGTGCCCAACACCACCCAACAGAATTAAACAGTACAAGAAAGATTTGCACACTTCAGGCTGGACTACAGAAAGAATAGAGGAAAACTTTCCAAAGAAGCCTTGCTAATCTAAAGTGAAGTTTTATGCCTTATATATAAAAGTGGTGAACGAAAGTTAATTTCCATCACATACCTGCAGCCAAAAGGTCTGACAGCACTGTACAGTGTATATGCATGTACATACATGGCCACTCTGTCTGCGAGATGCTGCAAGGGAGTGTTAAAAAGAAAATAAAAGTGTATTCAAGGTCACAAAAAAAACAAAAGTGATTTGCTGCAAATGTAAGCATACCTTTAATGGAATATCATAACCGTAGTTGGATCTGAAGTTGGAGGCCTCCTCTCTAGCAATGTCTGCCAAGGAACGTGCATCAGCCAGGAGTCCAGCTACAGCCTGCAATCCACATACAATCATTACATAGTTACATGATGGATCATTTCAAAGCACACAGGTTTGAGTAGCTCTACAGTACAGTTTACAAAATGAATTTCCAAACAAACATGTTCAAACTTCCCCATACAGATAAATCTAGGCTAGACCAGGGTGGAGGAGATGACCTTTCTCTGCCACAGCCACTTTTGCATTTTTGTATTACAATTGTGTTAAAATGCACATTTTAGACCTGAAGATTAGTTAACACCCCAAAGATTTTCTTAAAGCAGGGACTCTGGAGAATAAGACAGTGGTAGCTGCATATTTTTATGACACATGGTATTAGAACAACAGCTTATCAACCCATATTATCACTAAAAAGTAGAGCTGCACGATTCTGGCTTAAAATGAGAATCATGATTTTTTTTGTTTAGAATAAAAAGGATCACAATTATCTCATGATTCCTGCAACGTAAAATGTTTCACATACAAAAAAAAGGCTAACTTTACTGTTTTTTTGTTTTTTTTTTTTAAATAATTCATTAAATTTTTTCCAAAAAAAAAAAAAAATGCATTTGAAAGACCGCTGAACAAATACAGTGTGACATAAAATATTGCAACAACCACCATTTTATTCTCTAGGGTGTCTACTAAAAAAAAATATATATATAATAATGTTTGGGGGTTCCAAGTAATTTTCTAGCGAAAAAAAAAAAAAAAAAAAAAAAAAAAATTTTAACTTGAAACCAACAAATGTCAGAAAAAGGTTTAGTGTTTAAACTTTTTTCCACACACACAAAGTCTATTCCATTGACAAATTGTTACAATGTGTATACTTAAGTTCAACTGATAAAGAACAATTTGATTCTTGGCAGACTGCCCAGTTTTTCTCTTGCTTTCTTTTGAAGGCTGTGGCTTCAGAAGAGCAGAGAGAATTCTTTGCATAGAAAGAATTGTGAAACACTTTAGTCAAGATCGCGCTAACGATTCTTGACGATTAATTGTGCAGCTCTACTAAAAAGACAACATTAAAGAGGAAATAAACCCTAATGGGTTTTACTTCCTCTTTTTTTCCCCCTGCAAAGTAAAAGCATAATGGGCTAGTATTTATTGCATACTAGCCCATTATGTAGCACTTACCTGCAAACGAAGCCTGCGATGTCCCCGCTGGTGGAAGCATCCATTTTCGCCCCTCTTCCTTCTGGGGCCACGGACTCCAGCTCTGCGACTGGCAAAAGCCAGGTGATGTCACTCCCGCACATGCGCGTGGGAGCCACCAGTCACGGCACACGCTGGGGAAGAAACAGCACGGAGGGCCGTTTCTTCACTGCACCGATGACCTCATCGGCGCACTACAAGGTAAATATCCCCTAAACGGCGCACGTTTAGAAAATATTTTCAGTTCATATAGGCAAGCCTTATTATAGGCTTACCTATATGTAAAAATATCTCAGGGGGGGGGGGTTACAACTACTTTAACTTTAGTGCACACAAAATGAAAGCTATTACCCAATTTTTGCTAAAATATAAAAGGATGGGGTCTACCCAACAAACTATGCATAGTCGTGAAAGGGCGACAGGCTTAGCAGCCGAAATGATCTATTGGAAATGCTTTAAAGGCGCTTATAGGCTGCAAGTTTAGCGTTAACCATGAATAATGGCCCTAGAACCCTTTTGCTCCAACTCCAACATGCATGGCAATTTGTAACATGCAGTGTAATGGTGATTTTCATGCATAGGTGCTCAGGTTTACTTTTGTATGTGCATGTACCTAGGGGTGGGGGCTTACATTTTTTTGTGATAACACATTTACAGTGGCAAGTTCTCTTTAATGAGACATCAGGGGTCTATTGGACCCCTGATGTCTCCCCTGCACAATACTGAAGCTAACAGAGAAAAAAATCAAGCTCCTTAGCCATTTCCCTTGCCAGAGCTGGCAGGGATTGACAGCACTAAACCTGGAAGTGATGTAATAAGTGTCTCCTCCTGGTTTATACACTGAAGTGAGCTCTCTCCACTGTACCCTGTGACACCTACCATGCAGGTACCAGGCTAAAATTTGGGAAGCTGACACATCCAAACTCATAAAAAATGCACAGGAATTTTTGCTTGCACACAACTGGATGATTGAAGTCACCACAGCTTCACCTCATTCATTAGATATATGAGGTATCAAAATGCATTTTTATTTAGCTCAGTAAATTAGGAGAGTGGACATTCTTTTGCAAAGTGAATTTTCACGTGGCTTCACTTCTTTTAACAAACTATGTGAAAAATCAATATGCAAACGGAGCACAATACTCCAGGTTGCTGGTGCTGCACTTTCCAAAGCAACTGTGATTTTGAGTAAAACAAACTCTCACTAGATTAGTGCAGATTATGGAAGTCCTACTACTAGTGCCTGTTCTGAATGTACACACACACACACACACACACACACACACACACACACTCTGATAGAAATTTATTCAGGTCTGCTGGTTACAGAAGAGTTTACTTCTGAGGGTGCGCTAACCTTATACACAAAGCTTTAAAAATTATTTTAAGAAGAGGACCTCTACTCCATGCAAAAGTCAGATCTTACCTGCATTTCTTCAGCAAGTAAACCAAGAGAAAATTCCCTCACTTTGAGGTTGGTTCACTAAAGGCAAATAGACTGTTCTATGAAAAGTGCAGTTGCATTTGCCAAGAGCAGTTGCTCCAGAGCTTAGTAAAATGAGCAGAAGCTCTGCTGACTTCCATCATCCAATCATGTCTCAGCAAAATGCTGTTTTTTTATTTTCCTTATATAGTACTGGGTACTCTTTTTAAAGTAAAGCTTTCCTCATTTACCAAGTCCTGGAGCAACTGCAGTCTATTATTCTTTAGGAAATCAACCCCGTTGGTTAAAATGTTAGAAGACAAATCAGAAAACTGCAACTAGATTTTCTGCATTTTTTTTTTTTTTACAAGCCAATTCCAATGTTCTTACCATTCCAACATGCCGATCCACATTAAAAATACGCTTATTAGAACCTTCTTCATAAAGCTTGGAAAGGACAAGCTTCTCTACTCCAAACACAACTCCATCTTTGCATCGGATGCCAATGGCTGTGCTGGAAACAAAGAAGCAAATTCAAAACAGTTCAAAGAGCCGAATACACAGGTAATTTTGGTCAACAGATTTTGTAAGTGCAGAGCAAGGAAAACAGCTCACAGATTGCCCCAGAAATCACACTGATTTGCTTTCAGTTTTCCCACATATATGCACAGAGTTTGTGGTCGACTTTTTGATATCCCAGCCATTTCCTCATCACCCATCTCCCTGGGTTCTTGAGATGGCATTTCCATTACAACATTGAGACAGATCAAGTGATTAAAGCTTGAAGAACCTCCACTCAGCAGCAAGTATGAAGTAATGTTTGGAGTGGCATGTCTTAGTATATCAGGACAGCAGGCCAGAAGCTGCCTTTGCAATGTATATACACCGATCAGCCATAACATTATGACCACTGACAGCTAAAGTGAATGACATGGAATCTTGTTACAATGGTACCTGAAAGTGAGAGGGATATTAGGCAGCAAGTAAACATGCTGTCCCTGAGGTAGAGGTTTTGATAGCAGAATAAAAATAAATAAATAAAAAAAGGAGGACTTCAAAAATTAATATATGGCTGGGCAGCCCTTGCGGTGTGGGCAGATTCTTGGGGCCATCTTGGGTGGTGGTCTACTCTGACAGCTCGCAAACATGTGTATATATACTTTTTACATATCTAATGTATCAATTGCCTTAGAATGTCTATTGATTGTCATATTTCTCTCTATAGAGTGTACTGTAGCGCTCTAGGTATCAAACATCTGTCCCTGAGGAAGCCATCACTGGCAAAACATGTCGGGCATCTAAATACCTACCCACTGAACTGGCCGCTACATCCTTCAGGCCAAGTCATGTGAAATAAGTTTGCTACAGAATTGATTTTAGAAATTATGCAGACCATGTCTTTGTGATCTTCATGTCCAGTTTTAATGATTTTTGTTTAATAAATATAATTTTAACTTTAAACTTGAGTATATTGTGTTCCTCTTGGCACCGCCATAATCCCTGTACTCCCTCCCTCTGGCTTGATTTTCAAAAAAAGGAGGACATTGGAGTTTTGTTGTGTATGAGGTTGTGTGGCTGCAGACTGGTCAGGGTGCCCATGCTGACCCATGTCCACAAGCACCTACAGTCAGCATGTGAGCATCAGAACTGGACCATGGAGCAATAGAAGAAGGTGGCCTTGTCTGATGAATCACATCATCATGGTCGGGTGCATGTTACCCGAGGAAGAGATGGCACCAGGATGCATTGTGGGTAGAAAGCAAGCCAATGGTGGCAGTGTGATGCTTTGGGCAATGTTCTGCTGGGAAACCTTGGGTCCTGCCATTTATGTGGATGTTACATTGACACATACTACCTACCCAACCATTGTTGCTATCTAAGTACACCCCTTCACGGAAATGGCATCTTTTGGCAGGAGAATGCGTCCTTCCACACTGCTAAAAAAGGTTTGAGGAACACGAGTCTAAGGTGTTGACTTGGCCTCCAAACTTTTTAGATCTCAATGCAATCAAGCATCTGTGGGATGTCATGGAAAAAAGTTCAATCCATGGAGGAGGCCCCACCTCACAACTTACAGGGCTTAAAAGATCTGCTACTGACAGCTTAGTGCCAGATACCACCTTCAGAGGTCTAGTGGAGTCTATTCCCCCAATGGGTCAGGGCTGTTCTGGCAGCAAAAGGGAGCCTACTCAATATTAATTGAGTGGTCATAAGGGTATGGGCGATTGGAGTAATTGAGCATAGGAAGTTCAACTTTACCTTATAGGAGGCACTTATTACTACCTTGGCATACTGTAATGAATTTAAAAGGTCTTTAAACGATTTCTGTGATACACTAAGCCTAATAAAAAAGGTACTAAAATGATTGATAATGTATTCCTAAAAAGTATCAAAAATTAGACATTTTGGGATGAGGGCTGATATAAAACAAAATAGGTCTTCTCTGAAATACGGAAAGAGTCATTATTTTAAATGAGTAAATCACTTACCTACTATTTTCCACTGCTTTAGCTGCATACTCAACCTGAAACACTCTGCCATCCGGAGAAAACGTGGATGCTGAGAGATCATACTGAGGAGAAAAGAAAAAAAAAAAAAAATCTATTAGAACACTGACAATGGACCCTTCCACCCAAATCCCACCTCCAGGCACAGAGATTTTGGTAAATTCTGAACAAATGCTCTGGTGTAATATATGGGTGGATCGCTGTCCATTAAAATAAATACATTTTTTTTTTGCCCGATAGTGCAGCCCCACTGTAGCTCCATCCCGCTCCGGATATGAGAGCTGTGGGTCTCACAGACTGCAGCATTGGTGTCGTTTGTCCATTCCTTTCTCCTCTTGGCCATTTACAGAAGACCATGGAAACTCAAATTTTAGATGTAAATTTTTATTCCTGATGACTATAACAGTTCACAAAGTGTAGCCAAATCTTTTTTTTGGCTATACTTCCCCTGCAGATTACAGGAGTGCAGAAACTTCACTCCAATGATTAGTTTTTAGTCAACAGTAGGCTAAAACATAAAACCATATGGTTGGGATCCACCCAGAAGCCTGGATCGGCACCTGGCTCAGCCTCAGTGATCCACCAAGAGCCTGAGCCAGACCCTCCCGGCCTCTCCACAGTCCAGCCCTCCAGTGAGCACTGAGAGGAGAGCAGAGAGTCGGTGACTGACAGTCATGGCTCTCTGCTGAAAGCAGAGGAGGAGAACTGAGTAATCAGCAGTGTTTGATCGCTTAGTTCTCACTACAGAACCGGCAGGGGGCAGTTGCAGCATTGAATCAATTCTGCATCCACCTAGGGGGAGTATAAACGTTTGTTTTGTTTTTTTAAAAGCCATACTTTTTTTAAAGAATGAATCTCCCTAACGAGGACCCAGCAGCAATAAAAACCAGACATTGTCCTATCTTGAGTTATACTTTAGGGGCTGTGTAGATGAGCTGTCTTTTGACATCAGTTTGATATGCCCGAGAATACTTTGAATGTATTACAAGGCACAGCTGACCTCCCTCAGACATGCATTTGACTGGCTTGTAGCTGCTTTTGCTTTCCCATAGACAAGTAGAAAAGCAGTTCTGAAGCAAGCAAAAGCCTCTTCCTTCAAAATACCCGATTCACATTTTTTTTTTTTTTCTCTCCCTCTAACATGCAAGGTAAAGCCAGAATGTGCCAATATGCATCCCATACTAGCACATTATGTTAAACTTGCCTGAAAACCAAGCATTGCAGTGCTGTGCTGTCACCGCTCCCATCTTCACCTGTTTAATGTGCCGCTGATGTCACCGGCTGCATGTACAGTAAATCTCTCCTAAACTGTACATGTTTAGGAGATATTTACAGTACCTATAGGTAAGCCTCATAGGCTTACCTATTAGGTAAAAATCAGAGATGGAAGTCTACTCCCACTTTAAGGTTTTTCACCTTAAGGTGGTAATAAACTGTCCTACCACTTCTATCTACAGATAAGCCTATAATAAGTTTGTTTTGCACAGAGTGGCCCCGATCCTCCTGTTCTGGGGTCCCTCGGCAGCTGTCTCAGCTCCTCCCCACAATAGCTGCCCCTCTGGGAATCTATCCCGAGGGGGTTAGATTGCGGGCGCGCTCCCTGTCCTTACATGCTGCATCCATAGACACAGAGTGTATGACTCGGTCCCGCCCCCTGGCAGCAGCGTCATTGGATGCGATTGACAGCAGCGCAAGCCAATGGCTGCGCTGCTATCAATCTATTCAATGGCCAGACTCAGTGGAGAATTGAACGGGCTCAGGTAAGTAAACGAGGGGGCCCGTCATTGCCAGGTGTTTTTTCACCTTAATGCATAGGATGCATTAAGTTGAACAAAACACAAACTAGGGCTGCAACTAACGATTATTTTCATAATCGATTAGTTGGCCGATTATTGTTTCGATTAATAACCTTAAAAAAAAAAAAAAGTGTGGTGTATAATTTAGTCAATATGTAAAGTTTTTAAAAAAGGCAATTTATTCTTAAATATCTCTATGCAGTGGTAATTAAAAATAACCAACTATATGGTTAGGGAGCAAAATATCTAATCCACCTCTGAGAATAACAGACAGAAGAGATATACTGTATATACTATAAGAGGAGAGGAGAGATAAGAACGTTCATTCGATTTTCTAATCGTTAGTGAAGTCAAATCTAGGTTCATTTTCAACCACAGTGATGGGAAAATTTGGAAATAGAAAACTTCTTGGTGAAAGGAATTATCAGACAGTGTATGTGGTTTTCGTTCAGAAATTACAATTATTTTAAAAAACAGAATTTTTTTGGCCAATTTATTGTCGGGCAGATTAAAAAACACAAATTGCTGCAAAAACGCATTACATGCTTTTCTGCAGCTTCTCCATTGAAGTATATTGAAACAAAAAAGCACTGTTTTGCGTTAAAAAAAGTCACTGACGCTTTTCAAATACGCAGCGGCTGAAAAAGCATAGATGTGAACGTGTCCCATAGGTAACCATGTAAATGAACTGTAGTCCGTTTCTGCAAAAAGCACCAAAAAACACAAAGATGTGAACCAGGTCTAAGACGTTTAGTAACATAATGGGGTTAAAAAAACTAAAATTAGCCCTTTATAGTACAAAAAAAAAGCAAATCACTACTGTAAGAGGTTCATTTTTTTTACTGTAGAACTGTGAAAGAAATAGTTACCTATACCTATTTATTTAGTTATCTTTGTCTCATTCCCCCCCCCCCCCCCATCACAGAAACCTGAAAATTTTTTATATATATATATATATATATACACATACATATATATATATATATATATATATATATATATATATATATATATATATACACACAACATTATGACCACCCATCAGAACTTATTAAGGCGTGAACTCCACTAGACCTCTGAAGGTTTGCTGTGGTATCTGGCACCAAGCCATCAGTGGCAGATCCTTTAAAGTGGATGCAAACCCACTCTCATCCTTTCTAAACTACTGCCATAGGGGTTATCTCTAAGGATATACATGCCTCCTGCATGTATCTTTACCTGTCAAATGTTCCTGCTCTGTCTGGTAGGAGACCCAAAAACTGCATATTCTGTGGGCGGGTCTGTTGTCTGGAGCTCGGTGGGTGGAGTCGTGATGTCAGTAGACTCCCCGCCCACCTCTACACTCCCCTTGTCAACATGCATTTTTTCCTGTGCATTTCTTACACTGAACTTCTGCTATGATCTCTAACAACCAGCCACTAACAACCAGTCAAAAGCCAGAAAGGTCACCAGATGACTTCAGCATGCCCAATCATGCTGAGGTGTGGAGCAACCAATCCTGGGAGAGCTGGAGAAAAAAGGGAGGAGGGAATCTGAAGTTCACAGAATGTCGCTCAGGCTCCTGCATGAGAAATGTAAATCACCTGTCACTCACAGCAAGGGGGAAGAACTGACTCCTATTTCTCTGTGTCAGTTTTTATCTCATTGAAAAAAAGATAAGAGGTCTGCTCAGAGCTGGATTAACTCTTTGTGGCCAGACTGGGCACAGGTGACATGAAATCCTATTTTTCGGGTTTACATACACTTTAAGTTGCGAGGTGGGACCTCCATGGATCGGACATGTTTTTCCAGCACATCCCACAAATGCTCGCTTAGATTGAGATCTGGAGAATTTGAAGGCCAAGCCTTGTGTTTCTCAAACCATTCTTGAATTCATCAGACCAGGTCACCTTCCATTGCTCCATGGTCCAGTTCTGATGCTCACATTCCCACTGTGGACACAGATCAGCATAAGCACCTGGACCGGTCTGCGGCTATGCAGCCCCATACACAACAAACTGCGATGCACTGTGTGTTCCGACACCTAATTCTATCTGAACTGGCATTAACTTTTTCAGCAATCCGAGCTACAGTAGCTCTTCTATTAGATGAGATTACAGGGACCAGCCTTCCCTCCCCACGCAGATCATTGAGCCTTGGCTGCCCATCTCCCTGGTTTGGCGGTTTTCCTTTCCTGCTACCACTTTTGGTAGATCCTGATCACTGCGGACCGGGAACATCCCGATCGATCTGACCCCAGTCATCTAACCATTACAATCTGGCCCTTGTCAGTCACTCAAATCATTACACTTGCCCATTTGTTCTGCTTTTAACACATCAACTTCAGGGACAACATGTTCACTTGAGAGAGATTATATATATATATATCCTCCATCAGTGTGGGCAGAAAGATGTAATTATAGGGACTATGAGGGTTATTTACTAAAACTGAAGAGTGAAAAATCTAGTGCAGTTAGAAACCAATCAGCTTCCAGGTTTTATTTTCAAAATTTAATTGACAAGCTGAAGTTAGAATCTGATTGGCTCCCATCTACAGCTGCACCAGATTTTGAGTGCTTCACTTTTAGTAAATCCCCCCCCTGTGCTCAAAGTTTATCTCCCTGTCAGAGATCTCCGTGGCCCAGCCATACACACACTATGTTGAGCCCAATGGAGGTCTTTCGGTTTCAGTCAGCACACAGCTCCCTCCCTCCTCCTCCTCTCTCAGGCCGGGTTTAGTTACACACAATGAGCCTCGTCATTCAGCCCTGACACAGCCGGAAAGACTCGCACTAAAGGCGGCAGGCCAGGATTCCCGGCTCGGCCTCCACACTCACCCCGGTCCCGATGGAACTCATAGCTGACAGCGAACACTCTACTCAAGCGGTGAGACGGCACTTTCACTTCTGACTTCCACCAGGCAATCCCCAGCCAGTATCCCGCTACCTGATTGCCCGGCAGCCGGCCAATGCATGAGCTCCTTCCTGGGAGCAGCAGGCCAATCAGATAGCTATTTCCTGCGCGCAGCAGGCCAATCAGCGAGCTTCTTCCTGCGTGCAGCAGACCAATCAGCGAGCTCCTTCCTGGGCGCAGAAGGCCAATCGGCGAGCTCCTAGCAGGGAGAATCAGGCCAATCAGCGGGCTTCTTCCCGGGCGCATGCGCTGTACAGAACAAACCTGAAAGTGGCTGAGCTGAAACAGCAGAGTCATGAGGCCTCACATCAGCAGCTCAGTGGATGAGGGAGGTCACGTGCGCTGCTAGTACATTTTTATTGGACACATGCTGAGAATTCTTGTTTCTGTAGCTGCATTTGTAAATGGGATTGCTTTGTAACTTCCAGTATCCCTCTCCTGACACTCTCTGTCCTCTCCTCCCCACCCCCTCCACCCTCAGGACAGCTAATTACATTATATTGTTAATCACTTTTTTTGGGGGGGGATTCCTCCAGCATATCCTATGTGCTTACCTAGGGGAGAATGAAGTATTACTTCCCACTAAGAATGAGCTCAGGCGTGTTCGCAGCTCCACGTGTCCACCAGCCAGGAAGCATATGCCGCGTACACACGATCAGAAATTCGGCCAGCAAAAGACCGATGAGAGCTTTTGGTCGGAAAATGCGACCGTGTATATGCTCCATTGGACTTTTGCTGGCCAAATTCCAGTCAGCAAAAGACTGAGAGCATGTTCTCAATTTTTCGGTCGGAAAAAGTTTCTATCCAAAAATGCGATCGTCTGTAGCACTTCCGACGCGCAAAATTCCTACGCATGCTCGGAAGCATTGAACTTAATTTTCTCGGCTCGTCGTAGTGTTGTATGTCACCGTGTTCTTGACGGTCGGAAGTTCAGCAAACTTTTGTGTGACTGTGTGTATGCAAGGCAAGCTTGAGCGGAATTCCGCCGGAAAAGCCATCATTCCTTTTTCCGACCAAAATCCCGATGGTGTGTAGGCGGCATTACACTGCACAGCGCTAATCACAGGTAGTGAGACATTTCCCCATCCGCACAGATCAGGAAATGTCTCACTGCCTGGGATTAGCACTGCACAGTGTAAGCTTCCTGGCGGGGACGTGGAGCTGCGAACACGCCTGAGCCCATTTTTACTTCCCACATCACTCATCCCAGGAGGCTGCAGGGTGTTCTATTGTGCACACAATGTCATACGTCATCAGGGGGCCGGCTGCCTCTTACTGGTACCTACTGCCGGCCCCACCATAGCTGGAAGAGACAGCCGGCCTCCTGGTGAGGGTGGCGGCACAGGACCCAGTGTGCAGCAACAGCGCATCCCTACAGGACACTAGTGGATTGCTGGGTTTATGAGTATGTATTTTCAGAGTACCCTGAAAAAAAAGCAAAATCTTTTTTCATTGCAACGTGTTTATTGAATTTTCAAGGTTTGAAGTGATTGTAAACGATCACCTTGTAAAACAACCCATTCCGTTTAAAATAGAAATGAAAGCAGAACATTTTTGTAGAGATATAAAAAAACATTATTAATACCTTTTTCCCCTTTTTTATAAGTGATCACATTCCCTCTGTTCTCAGCTGCATAAGAGCTGGGGGAGGAAAAACAACAGAACTCTGATCTTCCCAGTGAAAGTCTGTGTAGGGTGGGTGTGTCAGGATAAGTCTGATCATTGGAGGAGAGCATACTGAGTTCCCAGCATAGCTAGAGAACTGACAAGGTGTGCTCTCCTGCCTAGTCTGGTCAGTTTTTAATAGAAAGGCAGAGGGACTAGCAGGAACACCAGCAATTTCACATAAAGGAAGCAATACAAAGAGAACAGGATACTTGCTCATATATAGTGCAGCAGGCACATATCAGGAATATGAAGTGTTGGAGTAAGGACAGTACATTAGACAGATGTGTCAGTATCAGGGGCGGCAGGGGCGTTGCTAGGGGGTAGCTATTGAGGCTATAGCCCCGAATCTGGGGCCCATAGCCCCGAGTCTCTTGCTGCAGGGTCCCTGCCTAACCAACGGGTTGCGGCTGCTGCGGCAGGCGGGCTGGCTGGCTGCATGAGAGAGGCGGAGGAGAGGAAAGAAGTGAGCTCTTCATAGCCGGGCCTCTTCAATTTGGGAGCGAGGTGCGGCGAGCAGCAGCGAGATGACATAATCTCTTTCTGTCTGCCACAAATCAGCGCTCTCCTGCTCTCGCTAAATGGACCAGTGCTGTCAGCCTGCCACCAATGCAGCATCAATGCACATTTGGTGGCACTGGCTGGCATGGCAGGTGACAATCCACATCAGTTGGCAAGTGACAACCCACATCTAGTGGCCGGTGGCGTGGCAAGAGATGTGGCAAGTGACAATCTGCAAATGGTGGCAGGAGACGTGGAAAGTGACAATCCACATCTGCTAAATAAAAATAAACGGTTACAGCGCTGATAGACGTGGCTAAACAATAAAGTGCTGAGTGCTACAATAAATAGATAATAAGTGAAACACAAATATTGAGTATTGGCTGCAATCCAAACACAACTGCTGATCACCACAATAACATATATGCAATATATGAGAAAACCATTAATCCACATCTGCTGCCAGGTGAAAGTGGCAAGTGACAATCCACCACTGGTGGCAGGCGACATGGCAAGTGACATGGCAAGTGAGGATCCACATCTAATGGCAGCTGACGGTGGCAAGTTACATGCTGCATCTGGTGACAGGCGACGGTGGCAAGTGACATGCTGCATCTGGTGGCAGGAGATGTGGCAAGTGACACGCCCAGGGCTCCCACTGATTATGCAGTATGGTGAGTTGAACCACTTCATTATATATTAGAATGTAACAATAGAAATAATGCACTTCAATCACCCTGACACCATATGAACCATTATGCCATGATGATTGAAGCACCAACACCAGGCATCGCCCGTGAAAAATTGCCCCCCCACCTCCCCCCCCCCCCCGCGGGCATGCAAAAAGGTTGATGACCGCTGCTATGGGCTCTAGCCCCAGATCTTTTGAAGACCTAGCAACTCCCATGAGGGGCGGACTGACCAATGAGCCACTCGGGCACTGCCTGAGGGCCCTGGGCCACTAGGGGGCCCCATCAGGGTTGCCAGCCTCAGTAAGACCAGGGACAGTATGTATAAATCTGTGTTTTTTTACATCTGTCTGTGTATACTGTGTGTGTACATGTATGTGTATACTGTGTGTGTGTATACTGTGTGGCCCCATAATCTCTGATTGCCTGGGGGCCCCATAATCTCCTATTTCCCAGGGGCCCCATGAGTTATCAGTCCGCCCCTGGTCAGTACATAGCGCCTGAGTACAGTAAATGATACAATATCCGCCATTAACAGTGTCCTGTCATCATTCAAAACATTTTAAAACATAGATACAGAGAAAGTCATTGATCTGGTGTTGGACAGGGAGGACCAGTCAGGTAAGGTGCTACCACTAGGCAAACTGGGCAGCCGCCTAGTGTGCACTGCTGCCTAGGGTGCCAGGCCACTGGTGTTCCTACTCTCTTCTCTCTGCAGCAAGCAACTAAGTCTCAGCATCAGCAGGTAGCCACCGCTCTGTTCACACATAGTGTCAGAGGCGCAGAAGTGGCAGAGGACTGTGTTTGTGTCCCGACTCCTGAATGAATGGAAGCAAGCAAACATTCATTGATAGGCACTGGTAGGCTGCATTGATGGGTGCTGGTAGGCTGCATTGATGGGCGCTGGTAGGATGCATTGATGGGCGCTGGTAGGATGCATTGATGGGCGCTGGTAGGATGCATTAATGGGCGCTGGTAGGATGCATTGATGGGCGCTGGTAGGATGCATTGATGGGCGCTGGTAGGATGCATTGATGGGCGCTGGTAGGATGCATTGATGGGCGCTGGTAGGCTGCATTGATGGGCGCTGGTAGGCTGCATTGATGGGCGCTGCTGAGGCTGCATTTGATGGGCACTTCATTAAAAAGGTGGTATAAACATGGGCAGGGCAAAGGGGGTGGAGCCAAAGGGGGCGGCAAAATGAGGTTTCGCCTAGGGTATCAAAAATCCTTGCACCAGCCCTGGGTAAGGCAAATATCCGACTAGCAGATGGAGCCTGAAATGATTAGGAGAAATGAACAGAAAAGGAGGGTGAAAAGCCAGAGTGGATAAGAAGGAGTGGAAAGAAGATGAGGGGAGGAGAGGAAAGAATTGAAAAAGAAAATAAACATAGGGAGGGGTGGAAAATGGTGGGAGGGGGGTGGGGCACAACACGGGGGAATGTCGTTTATTATCAATGCCAGGATCAATGAGGGCCAGGATTAGACAGCCAGATTTGGATGGCGGTATGTGATCCAGGGGTCCCAGATTTTGCAAAATTTTGCATGGTTATTAGTGAGGATCCCAGATAACTCTTCGTTTCACTAAAAAGCTATCCATTCAGGATTTGACTTCAGAGAAGTTGGTGAATTGTTTTTTTTCCATTCCCTGGCTATGGCCATTTTAAAAGATAAAAGGATAAAATTAGTAAGTTCAAACAGTCTCTTAGTAACACCAGGAGGTTTGAAATGCAATAATGCTAGCCAAGGGTCTCTAGAAAGGCAGATCCCAAATAACTTATGACGAAGGGAAAAAAGTTAGACCAGAAGTGGTTTAGCATTGGGCAAGTACACCATCTATGGAGGTTGTAGGCCATAGCCTGACATCCTCTGAAACACTGACCCATATGTCTGGGGAACACGTGGGCCAATCTTGAAGGTACCAGATACCATCTGGTAAGTACCATGTAAGCTGACTTCAGTGTAGTAACATTAATAGAGCAGGACATGATAGTGGACCATGCTTCCTGCCAGTCTTTTTCTAATTTTTGGGTCCTCCTGAAAGAAGGCGCACAGGGAGCACTTTTGCATAGCAGCATTGTTAGTGTGGGGGGAAGGGGAGTGTTAAGCCCCATACACACTATCAGATTTTCTGCTAATTTTTTCCAGATTTACCAAAACCATTTAGTGCAAGGGCCTGCCTGATTGCATACAAATTGAAACGCCTAAGGTTTCACCTCATATTATATGGTTTTCGTAAATCTGAAGGAAAAAAATCAGCAGAAAATCTGATAGTGTGTATGGGGCTTTAGATGTACCAACCCCTGGGCCACGGACCGGTAGCGATCCATGGCTTGTCGGGCTGCACTGAGACTGTTCATTTACCTAGGGGAACTTGCATCATTGCTTCCTGTCCGTGTGGGCCGGGTCCGCCTCCCATGAAATCAGCGGCACATTAGATTCTCATAGGAGGGGAACCCTACTGTCAACCACGCATGTGCCATTTGTTGGTTTCCCTCCCCTTCAGAATCTAAAGCCGGCTGCCTGCTGATCTGGCTGAGGCAGTAGCGCTGGAGAGAGGCTGCATAGATTATATATAGAGAGGTTTCACTCACTGCACAGAGAAAACCATAACAAACTGCATCTGGGGGCAGGCTACAGTGGCAAGTGACATGCTGCATCTGGTGGCTGGCTACGGTGACAAGTTGCATGCTGCATATGGTGACAAATGACATGCTGCATCTGATGGCAGGCTACAGTGCCAGGTCACACGTTGCATCCGGTGGCAGGCTACAACGACAAGTAGCACACTGCATCTAGTGGCAGGCTACGGTGGCAAATAGCACGCTGCATCTGGTGGCAGGCTATGGTGGCAAGTGGCATGCTGCATCTGGTGGCTGGCTACGGTGACAAGTTGCATGCTGCATATGGTGACAAATGACATGCTGCATCTGATGGCAGGCTACAGTGCCAGGTCACACGCTGCATCTAGTGGCAGGCTACAACGACAAGTAGCACACTGCATCTAGTGGCAGGCTACGGTGGCAAATAGCACGCTGCATCTGGTTGTGGGCTATGGTAGCAAGTAGCAAGCTGCATCTGGTGGCAGGCTATGGTGACAAATGATACACTGCATCTGGTGGCAGGCTACAGTGACAAGTTGCATCTGGTGGCGGGTTACAGTGACAAATAACACGCTGCATCTGGTGGCAAGCTACAGTGATGAGTGACAAGCTGCATCTGGTGGCAGGTTACAGTGGCAAGTGACACGCTGCATCTGGTGGCAGACACCATATCAGTGTCTAGTTGCAGGAAAACAAGCTCAGGGCTCCCTTTGATTGTGCATTATGGAGAGTTGTACTATGTCATTATACAGTATATTACAATGTAAAAGAAATAATGCAGTTTAATCAGCCTGACACCATGTCAACCACGGTGTCAGGATGATTGAAGCGCTAATAAAACCCTCCTAGCTAGCCTGTACTGCCAAGGAAGCTGCCATCTTGGCCTCTGTTTGATCTGCAGTTGCCACGGGGCTGCACATGTGATCCGTTATGACACCAGCCATTTGATGGTTTGGCTGTTCAGTTGAGTGTACAAGCAAATGTGACAGTTATCATTCACAGCATGCCTTGAATGTAACGGTTTTGGGAAGCATTTTAACCACTTGCTGACCACGCTATAGCTGAATGACCGCTACAGTGATGTCCTCCCAGAATCCCGCCAATGCTCTGTGATCGCTATGTCCTTTGGACACAGCTGGTCACAGATCAAGGTAAAGGGCCAAATACAGTGGCCCTTTACCATGTGATGAGCTGTGTCCAATCACGGCTCATCACATGTAAACAAATACCGGTTCTCTGCATTTCCTTACCTCAGCGCAGTCACTGTCTGAGGAAAAGAAAACAAATAACCAGCGATCCTGTGACAGGGCACACTTACACTGATAATCAGGGCACTGATCCATCAGTGCAGCCTCATCAGCGTACACCAGTGAAAAGAAAAAAGTATCTTTTTGCCAAAGTTTATAACAGAAACAAAGAAAACTTTTTTTTTTTCTTCAAAATTTTCTGTCTTTTTTCCTTTGTTTAGCAAAAAATAAAAAACCCAGTGGTGATTAAATACTATCAAAAGAAATCTCCATCGGTCTAAAAAAAATGATAACATTTTTCAGATGGGTGCAGTCTTGAATGACTTCACCTAGTGGAGATTGAAGTATTGCTCTAATGCCACGTACACACGGTTGGAATTTCCGACAACAAATGTTCGATCTGAGCTTGTTGTCAGAAATTCCGACCGTGTGTAGGCTCCATCAGACATTTGTTGTCGGGATTTCCAACAACAAAAATTTGAGAGCTGGTTCTCAAATTTTCCGACAACACAATCCGTTGTCGGATATTCCAATCGTGTGTACACAATTCCAATGCACAAAATTCCACGCATGCTCGGAATCAATCAGAAGACCCACACTGGCTATTGAACGTCATTTTTCTCGGCTCGTCGTACATGTTGAATGTCACAGCGGTCTTGATGTTCGGAATTTCCAACAACATTTAAGTCCCCATAATTCTATTTATGTCACTGGCTTTTTATCTTATCTATGTCACAGGCTTTTTATCTTATCTATGTCACTGGCTTTTTATCTTATCTATGTCACAGGCTTTTAGACCTGATTACTGTATTATCAGTATTAAGATTACTTAGAAAGTTTTATGTACTATTTTATTATGCTTTATTTTAAGAAATGATATATCTATATTTGCTACTGGGACATAAATTATGGAGTGTATTTATTACCCACTAGAATGTAAGGGAAGAGGCCCCTCCTTGGTGACTGAGGTACTTAGTTTACCTGTCCATTTTAATAAAACCTCAATGTCAATTCTCTAGTTTTTATCACTAGTTCTATGTGACCTTAATACCAACATTCTTCTCTCATTTCTGTGTCAAACTTTGTTATTTTTTCGGTTACTTCAATACATATAGTGTTTAAACAACTTTTTTTCCACCCAAAAATGGCCGCCGATTGGAGTGGGTTTACCACCATAAAGATGGCCACCATTATAAAATTTCACCTGCCACAAGAAAATGGCGGAGTTATATGTGACTCGCTATTTTTTATCTGTTTGTCGACTGAATTTTTAGTTTTAACAATCATTGTATTTACATTTTTAGATATTCAACATTATTGTTTTTAATTGTGATCTGCGATGTAGCATGAGCTTTTAGTTATAGCTTGATTTCTCCCTGTAGCGGCCGCGATCTATGTAGTTTGCCACCTTTAAGATGGCCGCTGTCCCATAGAGATAACATTACCATAACAAAAATGGCCGCTACATTACTTCCGGTTTCATTATACAAATAGGATTCCTCTTAGGCCAATCCGGTTCCCCAGTTGAAGTCACGAGCGGTGACGTAACGCGTAGGGCGTGGCAGAGAGTTGACTATACCGGAAGTCACGTAAGGAGGCGCCTCGGACGCCGCTCCTTCCTTTTCATGTGATTTTTACTTGTTTTTATGTAAGAGACCAATTGTTTTTATACCCAATAAACTGAATATTCGAATTACTACACTATCAGAGGCCTCCTCTCTCCTCCCCCTCCTCCCACCGGGCTGTAACAGCCTAGGTGGAAAAATTCCCAGTTTATTTTATAGGTACCTGACATCTAACAGAGGGGAACGCTGCCTGTATTACTACAGTGAAACATTGTTGCCAGCTGTTTCCATCCCTGATGTGCCCGACAGTAAGCAGAGGGGAACGTTGCTGTTATCACAACAGAGAAAGATATACACTGATGCCTGTTATTTCTATCCCTGAGGTGAGAGTTTAGAGAGCCTGGTTGAGCCGCCAGTCATTTAATGAAGATTACTATTACCATTATCATCTACACCTATTTTCTCTATAACCATCATTACTCATGAACTCTGTATGGTCATTTTTATGAACTTTTTCTGATATATCCATTTATTGGAAGTATCCTACACTACGTCGTTTGCAGTTTGGCACCTTTGCTGCACATGTTTTGCATTTTTGCACACGTGTTTTTGATTTTTGATTTTTTTAATGTGATTATGTATTGCGATATATGAATTTTCAGCACGGTTACTTTATTGATGCACTTTATTTAAGACTTGTTATTTTGCACACCCACATACCATTATTATTAGATGTGTATTTATTTATTTATATGATAGATTTTATGCGCGAAATCCTTTTATCCCTATTCTTTTCTCGAGTGCCATGTGTACACTTTCCGATTTCGCTGCAATCACCCTAGATATCATCATATAAATCTTTTACTTCAAGTTCTTATTTATTCACTTTGTGATTGTCACTATATTCCCTCTTTTTCACTTTAGCGCGAAGGATTCTAGTATTTATATTTGTGCGACCGTGTGTATGCAAGACAAGTTTGAGCCAACATCCGTTGGAAATAAATCTAGGATTTTGTTGTCGGAATGTCTGATCGTGTGTACGCGGCATTAGACTTGAGCATGTGGTTGCCTATCTCCAGCGGATGTGACTGTCCAATGCCTGTTTCTTATTGGTCCATGCTGGCAGCTATCAGAAACCAGCATTGAGAAGTGACACCCCCTGAAATGCGTGCCAAACTCCATGATGGGAGAAAAGATTAGAAGAGAGCTTCTCACTGCATAAGGTGCTGGTGTTATCAGTGGCCAGCAAACCCAACCAGTGGCTTCCAACAACCTATAGTATACCTGACAGATATTAGTAAAACTGCCCATAGAAGGATCAGAATTTGGCCAGTTCAGCAGGGGCTGGCCCGAATTTTGATCTATCTATGGCCATTCCTGTGTATGAGAAGTCAAACTAACATTTGACATATGAACCAGCTTGTTAAAAATGTTTGCCTTGATCAGCATTGCAGCCAATCAGCTGCAGTGCTGATCAGTGTATTGTGACTGAGGGGGAGTCCCGCTGTCAGAATACAATGACATAGCAGGGAGGAATCGGTTCAGTTGTTTTCATTAAACCGGCTAGAATTAAAAAAACAAAAAAAAAAACACATGTATAGCCAGCTTCAGAATGTTATAAAGGTGTATGTGATTTTTTTTTATTTTTTAGAACAAGGAACGTCACCCTGAATTAGGAAAAAGAACAGTGCACAGTTGGATCTTAATCATCTGTAAGTAATGTGGAGCATCATATAAGCAACTGGGTTGTGGCCCATCTTATAAGTAACCAATTTTACTTCTTTACAGTGATGAATTATCAGAAAACCTCTAAAGCAAAAACACTTGGTGCTGCCTAGCAGTCAGATTTATCTTTTTTCTTTCAATACAGTGCTCCTGGAAAGTATTCACAACGCTTCACTTTACCCACATTTAGTTATGTTACAACCTTATTCCAAAATGTATTAAATTCATTATTTTCCTCAAAATTCTACAAACAATACCCCGTAATGACAACGCGATTTGTTTGAAATCTTTGCAAATTTATAAAAAAAAAAACACATTTACATAAGTGTTCACAGCCTCTGCTCTTTACTTTGTTGAAGCACCTTTGGCACCAATTACAGCCTCAAGTCTTTTTGAGTATAATGCTACAAGATTGGCACATTCTTCTTTGCAGGACCTCTCAAGCTTCATCAGGTTGGATGGAGAGTGTCGGTGCACAGCCATTTTTAGATCTCTCCAGAGATGTTCAATCAGGTTCAAGTCTGGGCCACTCAAGGACATTCACAGAGTTGTTCTGTAGCCACTCCTTTGTTATCTTGGCTGTGTGCTTAGGGTCGTTGTCCTGTTGGAAGATGAACCTTTGCCCCAGTCTGAGGTCCAGAGAGCTCTGGAGCAGGTTTTCATCAAGGATATCTCTGTACATTGCTGTGTTTATATTTCCCTCGATCCGGACAAGTCTCCCAGTTCCTGCCGCTGAAAAACATACCCACAGCATGATGCTGCCACCGCCATGCTTCACTGTAGGGATGGTATTGGCCAGGTGATGAGCGGTGCCTGGTTTCTTCCAGACATGACACTTGCCATTCAGGCCAAAGAGTTCAATCTTTGTTTCATCAGACCAGAAAAATTAGTATCTCATGGTCTGAGAGTCTTTCAGGTGCCTTTTGGCAAACTCCAGGTGGGCTGTCATGTGCCTTGTACTGAGGAGTGGCTTCTGTCTGGCCACTCTACTATACAGGCCTGATTGGTGGAGTGCTGCGAATACTTATGTACATGTGATTTTTATCCATTTGCAAAGATTTCAAACAAACTTCTTTCACGTTGTCATTATGGGGCATTGTTTGTAGAATTTTGAGGAAAATAATGAATTTAATCCATTTTGGAATAAGGCTGCAACATGACAAAATGTGGAAAAAATGAAGCGTTGTGAATACTTTCCAGATGCACTGTATATTGCCTAAAATCAAAAAGAGGGAGACTCTGGATGCTATTGGCAACAAAGTTAACTTATTTCCCTTAGCTACATTAGACTCATGACTAACTTGTTAAAGGGGAATTTCAGGTTAAAGTGTCAATGATACTGTTGACTCCTTCCACAAGGGGTGGATGCTGCTGATCCCAGCCGAGCAGGTGGCTGGCTAGTCCCCTACTTAAGAAGTCTACGTCTTGATGATACGCGTATAGGGGATGGAGCCACGTGCTGACGTCACACTGCGGCTATCCAGTTTGATTTGTATCTATGCTTGTACAGCTAGCACGGCTTATAGTGCCTCACTTGTATGTCTGACTCATCTTTTATGGGAATAAATTGATTTTAAACTGTGTGTACAGTGTCTACAGTGTGTAAGGGTTAATGTAAACCGATGCCTCTACCTCATTATCTCCAGTCTGTCAGCACTGGTCACAGTCACATGACCTCCAGCCAGGGCCTTTCTCCTCCTTCACCAGGCCCAATGGCGTCCCTAGGGGGGGGCCAGAGGGGGCTCTGACCCCCCCCCCCCCCCCCAACATTATGCTGTGCCCCACCATGTGCCCTCCCAAAAAAAAAATTTTTTTTTTTTACAAAAAGGCAATGTCTAAGAGGAAGAGCGTCCCCAGTCAGCTCCTGCGGGTGATTCCTCCCCCCTCCCTCTGCTCACTGACACTGCATAATGCGAGCGCTCACACAACCACGGCCGCCCGATCTGCTCCTTCCCCTGCATTCTCATTGGCAGGGAGAAGAGCAAGTTGCAGGAAGGACTCCACGAGGATTCTCAGTTACTGAAAAAACAGACTGATTACTCCCGTCCTTATATATAATTGCATTTTATAGTTGCCCCCCTACTTTTGTCCCTGTCCCCCATGTGCCCCCCCTAAAAATGACAGCTGGAGTCGCCACTGTCCACGCCAGATGTGACCAGCACTGAGAGATTGGAGATAATAAAGTAGAGGCATCAGTATACATTAACCCTTACACACGATAGGAAAGAATGCATGAAACAGAGGAACTGACAGTGATTAGATTTAACTTTAGAGTGCATGGGCAGGGCTGTCCCAGGAGAGGCAGGGGGGTCTCCTGAGAGTGCAGGAGAGGCTGTATAATATAAATGGGCTGCACAATATAAATGTGCTGTGTAATGTAAATGGAGGGGGGATGGGCTGTATAATATAAATGAGCTGTGTAATTGTAAATGGGGGGCTGTATAACATATATGGGCTGTGTCATGTAAATAGAGGGGGGAGGGGGGTGTATAATATAAATGGGCTGTGTAATTAATTTTTTTATGGAAACCACGGACAGTAATCGTGAATACGTTCCACAGAGAGGAATGGAGGGGCCAATCAGCTCTGCCTGGAAAAACTGACAGGCAGACCTGATCGGTCCGTTCGTGCGAAAGGGGCCTAATGCATTGATTATTAAAAGACAACTAAAAGAAAGTAGGTTTCTACATCTATATCTGCCCTTGTGCTGTGGATGTGTGTTACACAAACCCATCACAACCCCTTTTTTAGAGGAGACGCAATGAAGTGTAATAGGCTGCAATGGTTTTGATACATGTAATTTCAGAATCACTCACAAAACAAACATTCTATGATGTCATATTCACCGTTTAATGTCCAGGACTCGCTAGCATAAACAAGAACAGCATTGTTTAAAAAAGCTAAACAGGAAAACAGTGCAAAGACACAACTGTGGTTACCGGAATCTAACCAGAATAAATACAAACATATAGTGCATCCATCCCCAAAGGCAGGGTTCACATGTGAGCACTCCGGCCTTTTCTAGCTATGCAAGATTTGAACCATAAGCTATACAAATACCAGGTGAAAAGAACAAAATGGCACATTGTTTGGATAAGATGCCATTTTTAAGTTTTTCATATTGCTGCCAGTTTGTGTGGTTGTTAGTGAATTATTCAGATTGTATTTGAAACATATTGGTCCCAGAAACAAATATTTTGCTTTTGTTGATAAATTAGTCTTATACTTGGGAGTAATAAAACTCTGTGATACAGATATTCAACATTTCACACTACTCAAGTTCATTTTGGCAGACAATGCTTGCACAGCCGGTGCTGCTGAAAACATCAATAGTGAGTTTTTTCCATATGAAGATCTCTAGGGGTTGTGGGACACACAAGACACACATTTTGGATGAAGCGCACAGTTGTGTGAATATCAGAGTTTTTGTGGCTCAAGATTTTTTTATTTTATTTATGGACATTGGAGTTAACAGATATTTATGGGTTAATAAAAACTGAAGTTGTTTTGCTGTGTAGATCACTTGCATACTATTATCTAGTTTATTTTATATATGCACACGTGGTTTCATTAAAGTGATTGTAAAGCTTATGTTTATTTTAATAAAAAATCAGGTCATACTTACCTGCTCTGTTCAATGGTTTTGCACAGCAGCATCGTCTTCTGAGGTCCCTCGTCGGCTGCCCTGGCTCCTCCTCTTCAGTGAGTGTCCACCATAGAAAGCCACTAATGCAGGCTTGATCCCCAGCTGCCCCGTCTGCATCTAGCGACACAGACAGTGTGGCCCAGCCCTGCTTCCCGGCCACAGACTTTAATTGACAGCAGCAGGAGCCAATGGCTCACACTGCTATCAATCTGGCCAGTAAGGAGGGAAAGAGGACTGCTCTCATGCACAGCACTGAATTGAGAATGGGCTCAAGTAGGTATAAGGGGGGGGGGGGGGGGGAGATTATCTGGCACAGAAGGGGTTTAACTTAATGCATTGAGGTTAAAAAAAACATTAAGGCTTTAGAACCACTTCAAGGTAACATAGTTTAAGGTGTTATATTAGAGCACTGTATTTTTTTTTTATACACCACGTGTGATTTGTGATAACAAACCACAATCTCACTAACTGTGAAGGGTACAATAAATAGTATTTCATTTTATATATATATATATATATATATATATATATATATATATATATAGTTAGTCTTTGACCAGGCAAGCTTCAAATACAATAGAGTTTCCAAGGCAGCAACATCACTTCTCGGTAGAAAAGGCTCTTTTCATCAAAGGGGGTGCTGACTTTCCAACATCAAACATCATTTCAAGAGGAGGGTTGTTTAAACAGCACCAGTCGGGTATACGACCAGTCTGGTTATAATATTCTTTAGATACAGAACGACTGCCGAGGATATCTTGTAAAGCCCCAAATATTGCTCCTATGTGGAAAAGACAAAAAAGAATGTATTAGAATAGCTTTCTGATGTGACATAGATCACTTTCTTATAGTCTGTGCCATCATCATACACACTGCATTTTATTAAACACCAGAAACATTTGCTTGGCTCAATGAACATAAGTGCAAGTTTGAAAATGGGAAAGCTCCTTAATCCCTGACCGGAAAAGGTGCATCAACATGCATTATGGCTGATATTCTTCCACAGTCAGATCAAATGTGTTGGTAAGATTAAAATGATGCTTCTCCTTAAAGTGGAACTGAAGGCATCTTACAACAGACTGCGAACAGACAGACTATTATTGCAGAGGAGTCTTGCAATGTCTCTTCTGCGATAAAATACAGCTACTTTCCTGCCTTGCAGTCTTCTGCGGCATGGAACCCGAGCTGTGTAGCTCACCTTACATCGCCGGCACAGTCCCTATGTGTTGGGATGACCGACTCCTGAACACACACAGGTGTTACGTCATACTGCACTGTCCAGGAGAAGATGCCGGCGAGAAGGCAAGTATAGTACCACTAGTTCCACTTTAAAATGAATGGCAAAGGAAAATGTCACTTAACTCTCCTGCACTGATTGCTGCTGTGAATGAAGTGAAATACCCACTACTTCCACACATTTTTTTTTGGGGGGGGGGGGTGTATAAACCATTTCAATTTTTTTTAAGAACATTGGTATGTTTTCACAAATCAGGAGGTGATATCTCCTCTTAGAAAACGGTCACCAGAACAGTTGTCCCTTTTGGAATTTCTCTCACCTCCTGTGACAACATTTAATCACTTTCTGTACTACAGACAGTGGTCACCAGAACAAATAGAGGAGTGAAGCTCCCCAGTGTGGACACCAGGCATGAGCAATAAAAACCTGGCAAAGGCTCTAATTCTTCTAAATCCACAAATGTAAAAAAAAAAAAATAATAATAATATTGGCTTTAACACTTTAGGTTTACAATACTCGGTCTGCATTACCTCCAAGCCAGGAGATGCAGTTTGGCTTTGCAGGAGGAGTGTGAACCTTGAAAGTCTTAGATGCAAGAATTTCCTTATATTTTGGTTTTTCCACCAAGTAACGAATCTCCGCCATTAACCGATGAAGAAATCCTGGCAGCATGGCCGTGCCACCCATGACCACAATGTTTTCTGCAAGTTGTTTCCTGGTGTCTATTGGACACTGTTTGACAGAGAGAGGAAACAGATATCAGTGGTAAACGAAGGGGGATCCAACTGGGAGTTTAAATAATTCTCAATGCAATGTCACAGATACCTAATCATGAAAAACAGCAAACAAGGAAATTGTTACTGAACCTAATGTCTCACAAATTCCAGCTACAGTATATCTCAGATGACCTAACAAGGGTTGTTCATCTTCTGTAAAAAGAAATACACAAAGGTAGGCTTCCTCCTTAGAACATTATTGATTGAACTGAAACCTATCCTAGTGGCTCACCCCGCTTACTTCTGATGAGTAGAAAACGTTACCGAACCTACACGTGGAACCAGCTAACTTCAATATATCAGTACCGCTACTCATATAGATGCCTGCCAGTGGCCATAGAGCCTTGGAACATACTGTATGTGGAGCTCCACCAAGCAGTCATATATAAAGTTATAATACCTAAAAAGGTAATGCCACCCTTGATTTCTACTTTTCTGATACTCAATGTTCTGATGAACCTCGGCACTGTGGTAGACTTGTCAGGGTTGGGCAAAAGGGACCCTCCTCAGGAAGGAAACGCCAACCAATTAAGAACTTCAATGGGTTTGGCTCCCAAAAAACTGAAGAGGGCCAGTAACTGATCCGGGGAGTGAAGTTGGAAGGATGCCCGCTCCTTGGGCACCAAAATATGAAAGGGATGGCCCCAAGTATAGCGTGCTCCATGTTCCATAATGAGATCAAGCAGGGGATTCACCGCCCACTGCATTGTGAGGGTAACCTTGTAGAGATCAGGCAGGAAGAGTATGCCATCAAACTCGACTGGACCAGAGCGCCACGTCAGTTGCATTATGTCCACTTCTGCCAAATACAAAAAGTTAGTTTAGTTGGACATTGGCTGAGGCATACAACAAAAGTAAGGGCCTATTTCAATGAGCTTCAATTGGTCAAAAGCATTTACTGCGTTTTCGTCAGTTTGAGATGCATAAGAGGTCATTCAGCATTCACTGACCTGTTTCAAGTGGATTTACATTTCCACATACTCTTATGAGAAGAAAAGCACTTCTGAAGCAACACCGGCCTTCATGAAATTTAGGCCATTGCTGACCTCTGTTCCTGAAAATAATAAGTCCATGGCTATCATGCTGACTCTCTGGCTTTAATACTTCGAGATCCTCACCTGCATTACATATGCAAATTTCTTTTTTTTTCTCTAATTTTCCTCATCTTCATATTTTTTGCAGTTCAGAAATTCAAGAGATAAATGAAGCCAATGGGTAAGCAGAACATACTTTTGTAGAAGGAAATTGGCAATGGCAGGGATTTTAACATGACAGGTTTACTCTAAAGCTGGCCATAGATGGTTTGAATCAAATCATGTATGGGCAAGGCTGAATTGTACCAAGCTGATCAATCAATCAACTTCGGTACAATCAGCCTGCCAGATTTTGCATGCGATTATCACTAGTGGCTGGTATAGCCACCATCAATAATCACTGTTTTCTACAATGGATCGACAGGAGAGGTTCCCCTGTCAACAGCATCTGTGTTGATGGGGAAATTGAGCAAATTTCTTTTCTGCAGGAAAGTAATTCACTCCGTGTATGACCTGCCGAAGTCTTACTTTCAGATTTTCCATTACCATCTACTCTTGTAGAGTTGCCCTTTAAGCATTATTAAAAAAAGTTCTACACTTTTGCTTAACTGTGGGAGCATTTCATTCATATCGTCTTAATGGCTACACCACTGAAATTAAGACAAACTTTATATTAACCAATAATTCTTCAGCTGTTACCTGCACAAGTGAGTCTAGGATCAATGTGGCAACAGACTTCTCTTCATTGTCCTGCTCGAAAAGCAGCTCCACAACAGAATCCCTAAAAAGGCAACAGTAGAGTTCACACACTTTTGGCACATAAAAACAAAGAATTAGAACCTATGTAGGGTATTTGCTGCTATCTAAGACTTTGACAGAAAAAAAAAAAAACCCCACAGTCTCCTCTTTATTTCAGTGTCCTCAGCCCCCCTTCACATCACAGTCACCCTATTTAAATTACTGTCCTCGGCCATCCTTTTACATTATAGCTCCTCATTTAATCGGGGTCCTCAGCGTCCCCCATTCACATTGTAGGCCCCTTCTTGAAATCAATGTCCTCAGCTCCCCCTCACATCAGAGTCCCCTCCCTTTACATCGGAGGATCCAGTCCCCACGTTCCTGTGTGATCCTCGTGCAATTCCTGTGCGATTCAGTGCAGTGCAGTTTTCAAAAGTCGCAGTGGATTGCACAAAGTAGTGCATGCACTACTTTTTAAAAATGCACTGCACCAGTTCGCATGGTACTGCAGCGTTTGGGGTATCGTTAGGAATATATTGACACCTGTAACAGAATGCACACCCAGAGCGTTCTGGTGTGAATAAGCCCTTGCGTGACAGACTCCATTCACATCACAGTCCCCCCTTTACAGTAGTCTCACAATGTCCTCAGTTCTTTTCACATCACAGCGCCCCCCCCCCCACAATCCCCCCTTGCAGTAATGGCCCCCTACCCTTTCTTCCCTTACACCACAGTTCCCCTTTTAATGGCACTCTCCCCTGCACAATCCTACCTTAACACAGCAGAGTAGAGGCACTCATCAACCTAAATGTCCTCTCCTGGGTCTCCTGCCTGCCTGTTGCAGTCATTCTCCCAGCAGAGAATGGGGCAGGAGGTGCTGTAGATCTGGAAGAGGGTGGGAACTGCCCATCTTATTATGTTAACAAGCGGGTTATTGCCCACTTGTTATTTAAAAAGATTTCCCCTCTTTGCCCAGATCTGCAGCACCTCCCACACCCTGCTGTGAGGAGGACAGCGGGAGTGGGGTGGAAGAGGACATCCAGCTGCTAATTGGCATGGCTTGTGGTCCAGACAGGACCATAACTCAGTCCAGGTCCGGACCGTGGTCCATCATTTAGTGATCCCTGCTCTATTAAAAGCATCCTCCGTCAGAAAAAAAAAAAAAAGAAAAAATCACAAATCACCTACAAAGTCATAAAAAATAAAATAATAAAAAAATAAATAAATAAAATCAAAGTGTTTTTACCCCCCCCCCCCCCAAAATGAATCTTGTTGCTTTAAAGCACGTTATATACAGCACAGTGCTTATGCTGTGTAATTTGTCCCCCTGTATCACCTGAAATATCTGGCTGATCCTGCCTGGTTCTGTCCTCCCCCCTGTAAACTGACCACGGTTTATCATGGCTGCTGAGCCCTGACACCGTGGTCAGTTAACATTCCCCTGTCATCCGCTGCTATCTGCAGCTCTCCTGTGTCTCCCTCTGTCCTCCTCTCCTCTCCCCTCCCTGCCTGTCAGCTCTCACTAGTGCCGCTCTGCTCCTCTCCCCGCTGCTAAAAAAACAATGTTATGTTTATACCATCACAATTGTTAGATAACATGTGTCCTAGTGTCTTTGCTTTAAAAAAAAAAAAGCCAATTCCTATCTGATTTTACAGCACCGCCCAGCGCTCATGTGACCCTTTGGCTCTCTCCTCTCTGGCTGATGTCAGTGGGAGTTCTTAGCTCCTCCCGCTGGAGCTGTTATCTAACAATAGGGATGGTATAAACATAACATAGTGGCTTAACAACCACTTTAAGGGGGGGGGGTGGGGACGGTAAGGTGCAGCGACATCACCATCAATTTCCAGAAGTGTCGGAAGCAGGGACGGAACTAACTTTTTTGTGCAAAGTAGATTTATTTATTAAATTTCTTCGTATGCAATTTTAGAGGTTTTAATGCTTGAGCAGAGAGTTAGTTTGGTAAACAAATTAAACCAAACCCGATTAAAGAAACTTAGATGCCATTGAATTATTTTGTGTATTCCAATGCCTACCTCAACGAGCTCTCCACTGTCCAAGTGAATTTCCGCATATCTCGCTCTACCCAGGGAGAGGGATGACTGGGTGTCCTTTCTGCCTTCCCCCCACCTTTTCTCCTTGTCGGTCCTTCGCCTCGTTTCTTTGGTGTCCCTTCCCTGGTCCTGTTTGCCCCTCCTTAGCTCCGCTTTCTTTGTCTTTCCTCTCCGTTCCTCCAAATTTCAGATTACTAGATAAGTAGAACCCTCTTGATCACTCAAGGTCCTCCACTTGCTGGCACGCACGACCCCACCATGAGTGCCTTTTTTTTTGTTTTACTGCGAATATTTTGATGTTTGCTCCCCTGAAATATGGGTGAGCAGTACTATAGATGCTTCAGTCGTGGTATTGGATTGTCCTATTGAATACTTTCCCTGGTATCGTTGTCTTAGTGCTCTTCATTAGCCATTCATATGTTGGAGTTTCTGCTGACAATGTACTCAGATGCATATCTCTAATGTCTGTGTTTTCTATGACTCTTTATACAAATAAAGGAATTACAAAAAAACACAACCTGATTGCTCCCTTGACGTGTAAAATCTTTTGTCCATCTAGTGGGTAGTCAACATCGGGAGGTGGAGCAGGGCGCTGAAAAACATCAAAACAAGCAATCAGGAACACAGACACTTACAATTCATTGTGAATAAAAAGCACACAGATTTAGAGACACACAGGCAGAGATTTCCTACCTCTGAGCTGCCATCGATGTTAAACTTGGCAGCCTGGATTTTTAGCCCTCTCTGCAGGTCGCTTACAAAGCAAACACGCACTGCAACAAAACGAATGAAATCAAAGCCATGAAAAACATACTCATCACTAGAATGTAGAACAAGGCTAATGCAAGCAAGAAATGTTAGCATCTTTCAATTCCAGCTGCAAGGTACTGCTTTTATTTACTGACAAGCAATCTACGTAAGCAAAGCTGAATCCGTATTCTGACAGAGTGAAAAGCAAAACCTTATTTTTACATGTGTCCAAACATTTATGAGGCAATTAAAGATCTCTACTTATTTGCCAGAAAATTAACCTTCAATTATATATTTGACCAAGACCGCAAGCGTGCGAACCTGGAAAAAGAATTGGCAGAAAAAACAAAAAATTTTACTATAGCCGAATATAGAGCATTGCGGGATCTCATGTTACTTTTTGATGAGGGAGAAGTAGAGTCAGATGCCTCTGATGGCTTACCTGACTCTACCCCCTCTAACCAATTTGATACCATCTCTACCCCACGATACTCAAACTCCAAACCTAGTCTAAAAGGCGAAACCCAAAGCATTCCCTGACTTAATGACATGCCCATCTGTGTGGGCCTTTCTACACGAGTGTATCTTGTCCCTCAAGAAAGAGCAATGGTTAACACTACCTTCTAATTTGACTCAACAACAGTCTAGGGCAGTTAGTAAACATTGGATAAAGGTGGCAATTTGGTACTGATGACTCATTATCAGTACCAAATGATGTGTCTCAAGATTCTCTCCAACTCCAACTGGTATTCCCCCATTGATAGCACATTTATTCAGGAAACCATTGATGAATTTAGGGGACTCATCGGGGGGCCTTCCTTGAGGGCCTCATCGATGAGGACACCTAAATTCATCAATGTTCAACATCCGCGAACCCCAACGTTTTATGCGCTACCAAAAACCAATAAGAATCTCTCTGCACCCCCTGGTCGACCTATAGTCTCAGGCAAGGGTTCACTAACAGAGAACGCGAGTAAATTGGTTGATACCTTCCTATTACCCCATGTATTGAGACTACCATCCTACATTCGGGATACCACCAATCTTCTTAAACAAATTGAGGGAGTCCAAGTTCCTCCGGACACCCTCCTCGTGGCTGTTGATATGGAGGCATTGTACTCAAGCATCCCCCACGAGCAGGGCATCCGGATGGCTGGTTCCTTCCTCATGGAACAGGATCATCATACCTGGCCCACCAACATCTTTATTCTTAAACTTCTAGAATTTATTATCACTAAAAATTATTTTTTGTTTATGGATCAAATATATCTTCAAACCCAAGGCGTTGCAATGGGCACATCTTGTGCCCCTTCTTATGCTAACTTATTTTTGGGTGGTTGGGAGCGGTCCATCTTCGGTGATGAACTAATGGAACCTTTTTTGGATCACGTCCTGGGCTGGTACAGGTTCATTGACGACCTACTGGTCATTTGGACAGGTACAGAGCAGCTTTTAAAAACACTTATCACAAGGTTAAATACCAATCAATTCAACCTTCATTTCACCTTCACGTACCATACTCAGAGCATCTCTTTTTTAGATGTACAGGTCATCAAAAATTCCGCTGGACAATTAATTACAGATTTATATCGGAAACCTTCAGCAGGCAACACGCTGTTGCATGCGTCCAGCTCCCATCCCCGTCCTCTGATTCGCAGTATCCCTTATGCTCAATATCTGAGACTAAGAAGCAACTGAACAGAGGACGGGGACTTCTATAGACAAGCCAATGCTCTACGCACACGCCTTCTGGCCAGAGGCTACAGCTGCATTATATTAAAGGAAAGCCTTTAATAGGGCCTCAGCCCTGGACCGACATACATTACTGTTTGGTGCCGTACGTCCTAAAAAACCTTACATGACTAAAATCATCACCAAATTCTCCACCCACCACCACCAACTACGCAATATATTATCAAGCCATTGGCACATCTTGACTGACCACCATACGCTCAAAAAATACATCAAACCCACCCGACTTGGTCTTTAGGAGGGCCACTTCCTTGCGGGACAGGCTCATCCACAGTCATTATAAGATCCCTTCATCTGGCCCAAGAGAACCCAGAGGCACTTTTCAAATGTGGCAACTGTCCACATTGCCCCTGGATCCAAGAGGGACAACAGATTATACTTCCAAATGGTGAGATGTTTTTTCCAAAACACTCAGCCCACTGCGGTACACGAGGTGTCATCTACCTCATGACCTGCGCATGCAGCGCTTTTTATGTAGGTAAAACCATTAGAGAGCTACGGCAGAGACTGGGGGACCATTTATATGCCTCTACTAACGGCAAGCTCACTACGGTGGGCCGCCACATTGGCATTCATCATCGTTTCAATCCTGACTATATCAGATTCACCGTATTGGAAGTCGTCCCTGAAGACCCCAGAGGGGGCAACTGGGACAGTCAAATTTAAAAGGAGAATCACTCTGGATTGAGCGACTCAATGCCTTGACCCCACCGGGTATTAATGAGGCACACACTTATAAATACTTTCTTGAAGGATTTGTGGATAAGTCCATCAGTCTCTGCTGTAGCTCTCTTCCTCTATGTGTCCGCTTTTTTGTTGCTTCACTCCTATTGAATAAAATGCTTAATTGCTGTTTTCATACTATAGATACTTTTCTGGATCATGTATACACTTTATGTGTAATCCACCTCCACTTCCTCTAATTGCAGCGGTTTCACCCATGACTACTTGCGAGTGGTTTTTCCACAATTTACTTTTTGTATAATGCGTTTACAATTTCTGTATAACTACTTGGCACACCACAAGCATTTTGTTATGTACATGCGTTGTAACCACTGTCATGTTAATTGAATGTATCTGCTTTTTCTTCTGTTTGGCAGAATTGTTGCACATCTCTACCGGTGAGTAAGATTGCTCCCGAGTGCATCTCTGTCAGTTACTCGCTGATTGTAAATATCATTAAATACTTTCCATTTATGCACTTGCACTCGCTTCCCCCTCCCCTGAATGACGTGAGGAGTTTATTCTCCCCCCATACGGCAGGCTTGCGTCTCTCCGGCAGTGGGCGGGGCTCTTGGCAGCCCAGCCATTGCTTCTTCTGATTGACGCTCTCAGAGTCATGGGTTATGGAGCTACGCACTTGCGCTGGTTCACTCCTTGCGCATGCGCAGTAGTGGGGAGCCGGACCCGGAAACGGCGGCGGCTGAATGTTTGAGCGCCGCTGAGTTTCCGGGTAGAGGGCATATAAAAGGCAGCAGACCTGTTCGTCTGCAATGAGAGGCACACACCCCGCTGATCAGCATCCCCTTTGGAAGCCTGTAAGTAAACTAGCATATGGGGGGGATTTTACCATGTCGTGTTCCCTCCCCCCTACTATCTCTATTCAACTAATTGCTTTCACCTATCTGGAAGCATCCTTTTCTGTTGAAAAGATTCTTTCAGCAATGTGGATATAAATACTACGTTACTTGTTCACCCTTTAAGGCTTCCTGTAATGGCATAAGTGCCTGGCTCAAGCGGCTGCTGTTTCTGTATCATTGATTCTGGGTGTGGATAGCCATCAAGTTTATCACAACTTTTACATCACAGCAACGGTGGGTACTAAGCTATAAACCCCCCAGCTTGTTTCATCATTATTATTATCTTCAGTAAGGTGGTAGGGTTCCCTCCTTGTCCCTCTTGTCTTCACTCCCTCCCATTCCCCCCCCCCCCCATCTCCCTTCCCTTCTCTTTTTTCCCCCTTTCTCTCCCCCTCTTCTCCCCCCCCCTTGTTTCTTCCCCCCCCCCTTCTTCCCTCGGTTCCTTTCTGGTCCTTCCCTTTCCCCTCCTTCCTCTCCCCTTTTCCTCCCCCCCTCCTTCTCTCCCCTCCCGTTTTCCCCCCCCCCTCCCCCTGTTCCTTCTTTTTCCCCCCTTTTCCCTTCTTTTTTCCTCCCTATCCTTCCCCCCCCCCCCCTCCTTTTCCTCCCCCCCTCCCTTTTTTCCACTTTTTTGCTTTCTCTCTATCCTTTTCCCTCCTCCCTGCTTTCCTGTTCTTTTTCCCTTTCCACCACTCTGATTCCTTACTTCATGCACTTAGGTGGTTCCCTCTTTTCAAGAACCCCTTGTGTATAATTATTTACACATTTTATTTTATTTCCATAATAGTATTTCCTAAAGTGCCCCCCCTTTCTCGCCCCCGGGGGAACGCCCGCTGTGGGCGTCTCACAGTGTCGTTCTAGCCCTTTGTGGGCCAAGGGTGGTGAGTGCAATATCAATCAATAATTATTTTCTCCAATGTATACATTTCCTCACGTAAATATGTAGTGATTACTTGTAATGTTGATTTTTTGTCATTTTGTAGAAAATGTACTAGACGCCTCCCGAAGAAACGGCTTGACCGCGAAACTGTAGAGGTCACGTCCACAAGTACTAAATAACCTGCCTTCATCTACCTGTGCGGGCATTAATATAAATTCTGGGTCAACATTGCTGTAAACAGTTTCTTGTTATTATGTTTTTGTTTATCTACAATTGTGTCCTTGTATGGACTCTTTTAATGTCTTATCCTTTAATAAACTAAAAGATTTTATATATCCTGGTCTATATCCCTTTGGTACCGCAATAGTCCTAATACCCTCAGAAAAAGGCAGGACCGGATTGGAGAGGTCCTAATTTTTTGCCCTCCCTTTTTCAACCAACATTGCTTTATAGAGATTAAGGATGATGGTACCTATTAATGATTAAATACCCTTATAATTTAACCTGGTGGCATACTTTTGCCTATGTGTCCAAACATGACTAGTGAACAAGGAAGTATGGTGTAGGAGGCAAGAGGAAAAAAAAAATCTTCTTTCAGTAACAAGCTGGTGGATGTGGGTAGTAGTTACCCCTCTGTATCACTACATGAAGGGGTCTCAAGCAGACAAGGTGTTTCCAGTTAGACTGAAAATCCAATTTCAGGGCATATAGCGCAAGAATACCTTTAATGTCTTCCACTATTTCTTCTGGTACACTGCCTGGAAACATAAAACATAAGGACTTTGTCAATAAAACAAAACATTTTCAGAAAGGTTGACTTATGCCAGGGCTTGACAAATTTCTTTTGAATCTAGGAGCCAGCTAAAAGTCAGGAGCCAGTTTTTTTAACTAACAAAGCCTATAGATAGAACATGTAACATGTTTCCAAAGGTGAACTTATCCTTTAACCCTTTTCGCGGCCAGATCCGTTTTTGCATTATTTGCACACATTGAAAAAAATCATTTTAGGCCTGCAGCTTACATAAAACCCTCAAACATTATATATTTTCTGAAAGTAGATGCCCTAGAGCAGTGATGGCGAACCTTGGCATCCCAGATGTTTTGGAACTACATTTTCCATGATGCTCATGCACTGCAGTATAATTGAGCATCATGGGAAATGTAGTTCTAAAACATCTGGGGTGCCAAGGTTCGCCATTACTGCTCTAGAGAATAAATATTGCTAGTTCCAATTATTCATGTCACACAATATTACCACAAAAGGTCTAGTAAACACATAATTTGATTTAAAAAATACAATAAAAAAAAAAAAATAAAAAAAAAAAGTAATTTTAGAGGGTGGAAAAACACAATAAATTATCAATTTTTTCTGTAAAATATAAATGACAAGGTTATAAAAGGGACAAAAAGTCCCCTATATATAAATTGGTATATTTGCACGCTTAGGTGTAGGCTGGGTTGCTGCCTCCCCCTAGGGGGCTCCAAATGTGGGGCACCAGTAATGTTAAAAAAATATATATGAGGGGTGGGTAGCCCTGCCCGTCACCTGAAGGGTTAACCTCCTGGTAAGTCACACTTCTCAGGTGGTAGTGCTGTTACTACCCCAGGCAATGTGATAAATCAGTGTGGGAATATGAAACCATGTGATAAAGGTGTTCACATCCTATAATCTTATAGATATAAAAATAAAAATTGTGTATAGTGTTCTGGTGAATGTTTGGTCATAGGAGTGTATATATATTCCAAAACACACAGTACAATGAAATTAAATTATAATACAAAATCTGTTATTCATCAAAAAAGCCATGACAAGAATCCATCAATATAATTCATCACAAGAAAAATTATATATTCTTGTGATGGGCTTTTTTTGACGAATAACAGATTTTGTATTGTATTATAATTTCATGGTACTGTGTGTGTGTAATAAATATTATATATATATATATATATATATACATACACACACACACACACACACACACACACACACGGCTCAAAATTTCAAGTCCTGAGCTACTAGCCAGGCCTCAAGGTTTACTCGCCACCAGTTGCCCCAGCCCACCCCTAAACACACCCTCATAAATTCTCATGAAATGACACTTTAATGTTTTATTCAGAATTAAATTATAAAAATAAATATTAACAACAACTTTATCCGTGTCCACCAATGCAGGATGCCTGTGCCCACCATACAGCCTGTGTCCACTATGTAGCCTACCTGTGCAGGGGTGGAGAGGAACAGGAGAGCCACCCAGGTGATCAGAGCGCAGGGAACACAGCGATAACAGTTTTCATTTCAATTGCCATGTTCCCGCCGCTCAATGTCATACAGCCCCGCCCCCTGGCCGGGGAACTTTGATTGACAGATCCCCGCCACCAGGATTGGACGGGTGATCTGTCTATCAAAGTCCCAGGACCAGGAGGAGGGGCTGTATCTGACAGCGAGCAGTGGGGAACACGGCAATTGAATTGAAAACTGTTATTGCTGTGTTCCCTGCGCTCTGATCACCTGGGCGGCTCTCTCTCTTCCCCCCTGTGATCGCTGGGAGAAGGACTCCCATTCCACCCAGGCTACCGGCGGTGCTCGCCAGCCCTCAAAATGTGAGTGGATTTTTTGAGGGCTGTAGAATAATAATAATATTAATATAAATTTATATATATATATATATATATATATATATATATATATATATATATATATATATATATATATATATATATATACATATATACACACACACACACACACACACACACATACACACATGCAGAAGCAGAGCCCAGGATACATAGTGAGGGGGTAGCACACGGGCGGCAACCTAAGCGCCAGGGTGCAATTTCTTATCGCCATGGCGACCTGGCACCTGGGATTTGTCAAGCCCTGACTTATGCTATGAAATTAAAATGGTCTTACTCATTACAGATGGGAGGGTCTGATCCTTGGCTGTCCCCGTGTCTGCTGTGCATTGCTCCAACAGCTGTGCTTCCAGCTCTCTGTCCAAAAACAAAAGAAAGCCGTGGCTTTAGATACACTTAAAGCATAGGAACAGGTGGCAATAAACATCATGAATATCACTGCCTTGCTCTTATCTGTATTATTTCTTATCCATGAACATTAACTGTATAGAAATTAAATAATTAGCTTGGACAAAAGGACATACCTCTCTTCCCCTACACTGACACACCATAAGGGAATGTTAACCAATAAAAAAAAAAAAAAAACACGTTTTCACAATGCAATTTCTACTCCTTCCTCCCTGTCCCTCAAGTTCTACATAATGAGTAGACCAAAACATCATCCCATCTGATACTGGCACAGAGCGATCAATTAATAAGTTACATGTCATGTTTTATATTTAATCTTTTATTACGTTTAAGAAAGTACAAAAAGAACATCGTACATGAGACCATAGAGAGACATAAGTAGGTTCTTGTAAAGTTAAGACATACCAACGCATGTGAATAGTGTACAATTAGGCAGCTGACAACAGCATAGGTAAAAAAAAAAAAATGAAAAGAAAAAAAAGGGAGGAGAGGAACAACTTTCCATAATGCGAGGGTAAATATATTCACACTAGGGAAGTAAATTAATTTGAACCAGGTGGACGATAGCAGGGTTCCTTAAAATTACTTGTAGAGAGCTCTTAAAGCATACGGAGGTAGGAAATGAGAGAAAAAAAGAGGGGGGGGGGGGAATAGGACCCCCATTCCCACATGTCCAGATCCCGGAGGTGTTTTCACTCTTAGTGGAGATGAAGGAGGCAAATCTGGAATAGTAAAGATAATGGTTCCAAATAGACCAGGTAAGGCTGTGGACCTGAGATTTATCCTGCTTACAAGCAAGCATATTTTCCATATATTCAATATTGTTCACTTCACAAGCCCAGGCAGCGAGTGACGGTGGCCCAGGCTGGTGTCAGCTTTTGGCAATAACAGACCAAGCTGCTGTCAAAAGTGTCCAATCAAACTTTTTTTGATTTGTTTGTAGGAGCCTGGCAGCATGGAGTGTACTGTAATCTGATGCTGATTAGAGAAATGTCTCCCACCAGGGTATTATATAATTGCAGTATTTTGTTCCAAAAGGGGACAATGCGTGGGCAGGTTGCCCAAATATGGAGCATGGTGCCAGGGGCCCGCAAACAACAGCAGAACATATCAGAAACGGAGGGATCAATTTTATGAAGAGTCACTGGGCAATGATACCGGGGGAGAATCCGGTAGTTGCATTGTTGGGTGTAAGAGGAAATCGACAGTTTGTATGACAATGCTTGTACTTTATCCCATTCCATTTCATCCCCTGGTATATTTAAGTTCCGCTCCCACTTGGAAAGAAATGAAGGGAAGTTTGGATTAGATCCCCGCAGCAAAATTTGGTATATCTAGGAGATCAGGCCTGGTGGGTGATCAGGCCTGGTGGACCGAGACAGCAGTGACTCAAACTCTGTGGCATCCCTCGTAAGTAGGTCCGAGGAGGAGAACTGTTTAAGGTAATGTAATTGTTCGTGCCCAAGCCAGGCTTTCTGGGGGTTATGGCAACTCGAGAGAATTTGAGAGAGGTAAGATTGTTCCCTCACGCAACGTATCACCCATTAAAAGGATTATCACTCCTCTGCCATGAAAAGTTAGGACTAGTCAACATTGGGGAAAGGATGCGAGACCAAACAATGGGGTCAGGGGGCTTGGCCTAGAAGAAAATATGAATGCAATCTATACACTGGGGGGAGAACCTCTGGTGGAATCAAGGATGGAAAAGGACCTGGGGGTCCTAGTAGATGATAGGCTCAGCAATGGTATGCAATGCCAAGCTGCTGCTAACAAAGCAAACAGAATATTGTAATGCATTAAAAAGGGGATCAACTCCAGAGATAAAGTGATAATTCTCCCACTCTACAAGACTCTGGTCCGGCCTCACCTAGAGTACGCTGTCCAGTTCTGGGCACCAGTCCTCAGGAAGGATGTACTGGAAGTGGAGCGAGTACAAAGAAGGGCAACAAAGCTAATAAAGGAACTGGAGGATATTAGTTATGAAGAAAGTTTATGAGCACTGAACTTATTCTCACTGGAGAAGAGACGCTTGAGAGGGGATATGATTTCAATTTACAAATACCATACTGATGACCCACAATAGGGATAAATCTTTTCCACGGAAGGGAGTTAAATAAGACACGTGGCCACTCATTAAAATTAGAAGAAAAGAGGTTTGACCTTAAACTGCCTAGAGGGTTCTTTACTGTAAGAGAGGCAAGGATGTGGAATTCCCTTCCACAGGCAATGGTTTCAGCTGGGAGCATCGATCGTTTCAAAAAAATATTATATAAGCACCTGAACCTGCAACATACAGGGATATACAATGTAATACTGACATATAATCACACACATGGGTTGGACTTGATGGATTTGTGTCTTTTTTCAACCTCACCTACTATGTAACTATGTAAAACAATTTCTGACCCAGATATACATGGCATGTTTTAAAGTGCTAACAAGCTAGTTCAAGTTGCAAGTATAAAACACAAATATTGTTTATACAAGACTTTTTATTATGGCAGGGTGCCCAACCTTTTGAAGAGCATGATGATCACGTAGGCGATTTGGTAACCAGCTGCAGGCCACAAAGAACTGGCCCCCCAAACAGAAAATGTAAACAAGCCCTTATTGTCCCGAGACCCCTATAAGGAAGTAAAGGAGTTTTGGTGTGCTTTTAGAAAGTGCACCAAACCCGCAGGATATAATATAAGTCAATGGCTCAGAGCAGCTAACCCCCATAAAGGCCGCAGGTGCCGCACAGTGTGAAAGCAACCAAATAACCCTTTTTTAAAAGTGCTAATATGCAAATTGCAAAAAGGTCAGTGTATGTGATTTTTAATACACTGACCCTTTTGCTCTTCCAGCTTCTCCTGGCATCACTCTCCAGGCTGCTGAAAGGTTCCAGGTGCACTTGGTATTACTCCGCTTGGGAAAGGAGCTGGCGCTACAGAGGAAACATCAGTTTATGTGCCTCCTGCTCCCTCCATGCACTCTAATGCTCCGGGATGGCATGTCAGCAACACGCCGATCGTGATCTGGGCTTTGTCGACCCACCATTCCAGAGCATGGGCATGCTCTTCCCAAGTTTTAGGTTGCAGGCCACATCAGAGGGCTCTGTGGCCATGGGTTGAGCACCCCTGTATTATGGTCTCTGTACTACCCATGTATCTGCCCTTTAATGAAGAGATTTATAATAACGTATCAGAAAGGTTGGACTTATGTGACTGGATATTGTCTGCTCACAAATATATACAGCATATAGGTGACTTTTCATAAGGAGCAAAATTACTTTCCTATTGCTATCAAAATTATTTGTAAATATATTAATGACATTCAGACAAAATCTGCTTGCTTAAATAATAAAGCTATATCATTTGACCTTTACGTCAACACAATAGAGTAGAATAATTTAGTTAAAGCAAATAAAGCAAAACTGAATGAATAAACACTCCATATTTAATACTGTAAAGGGCAACATGAAGCAGATAGTGTTTACATGTCACTACTTGGTTCCTTTTGACCACTTCATCATAACCGGTTTGATTTTACAGTCTTGTTGCTCTCCAAGCACTATTCATAATAGTTCTGATTTTCATTATTCACATTGAACTAACAACAGCTATATGAAAGTTGGGAAAGTTCTATGACATGAGACATTATCTGTGCTATATACCAGCAGTTCTGGATGCACTGTTGGCCACTGAAGAGCAATAAACTGTTTTATAGAGTTTCACCTAGCATCTATCTCTAAATGAGGAAAACACCCCCTTTTTTATTTGTCGTGCAAATACTTAGTTTTGGAGAAGACAAAGCAAAACCTTGGGGTCACCAATAAGTATGTGGTGCAAGGGCCTGCATGACCGAATACAAAGTGATTGGACAGTTTAGGTATGTTCTTATATTACAGTTCTGGTAAATCTAAAGTTGATTGTACAATGATTGTACGGTCAGATTTTAAATGTAATGCCGCGTCCGTTCATTTCTGAATGAACGGACTTGCCTACACACAATCCACCAAAGTCCGTCGAATTCGTACGTGATGACGTACGACCGGACTAAAATAAGGAAGTTCATAGCCAGTAGCCAATAGCTGCCCTAGCGTGGCTTTTTGTCCGTCGAACTAGCATACAGACGGCGGACTTTTCGACCGGACTCGATTTCAACGGATTAATTTAAAACATGTTTCAAATCTAAGTCCGTCCAACTTTTGAGAAAACAAAGTCCGCTGGAGCCCACACACGATCGAATTGTCCGACCAAATCCCGTCCGCGGGCAAAGACTGCCGTAAAGTCCGCTCGTGTGTACGCGGCATAAGCCTTAGGAATGTTTCTAAAGGCAGACGTGTGATGTAGCATTTATCAGATTAAATGTTCATACCATTCATGTACTGTACACAAATCAATTCCAAATTTCATAGATTTTTGTTCCCCTCACCTGAGTAACACGGACATAAAATTTTAAAACCACAATGATTACACTTTTAGCGATATTTATACGGACTGCATAGCCTGCCCTTTTGTTTGTGTATGCTCTGCTTTATTAGTTCTGTAATGCTCAATCTTACTTGATCATATGGAGATGTCATATTCTCTCCATTCTGTTTTATATTATATTGTGGGATTCCTTGAACACTAAATACATTTATAAAAAAAAAAAAAAAAAACCACAAAGACTGAACACATACTTGTGAATGGCTTTTCCACCCAGAGGAAGCGCTCCCCAGCAACTGAGAATTGGAATACCTTCATATACCTTTTACATGTTAAGTAATAATGATAATAATAATAATAATCATCATAAGATATACAACCCATTTAAAGGATAAGTGCACTTTAAAACAAACTGCATTTATTAATTTATGTCGCCTATCCCTGGCCTAACCTAATCCATTCTACCCCTCCACAGATGCATACTTATCTGGATCCAACAACCGCAGTTCTTCCGTTTGTTTAGCAGTGCCCAGCAAGTCTTTACCACCCTGGCTGTGCCTGTGCATTAGTGCCTCATAAGCTACTATGGGGCTGTGTCCCAAGGCCAGAGATGATCAAAGAAGGTTCCATAGAAGTCTATGGCCCACAAATGTGCTGGAGCAGCCAGAACATTGAGGACTTAGCACAAGGTAACCGCGGCTGTCAACTCAAGATAAGTATGCATCTTTAGAGGGGGAAGGAACAAAAAAAAGGCAAATGGACATTTTAACCACTTGCCTACTGGGCACTTGTATCCCCTTCCAGCTCAGCGCTGTCACACTTTGAACGAGAATTGCGCCGTCATGCAGCACTGTCCCCATATGAAAGTTTTATTATCTTTTTGAGACAGATAGAGCTTTTTTTTGGTGGAATTTAATCACTTTTTTTTTTTTTTGCTAAACAAAAGAAAAAAAAAAGACCAAAAAAAACCAAACAAACATTTTTCATAGCTTTTTATAGTATTTTGTAAACAGGCAATTCTTCTCCTTCACTGATGTGCGCTGATGGGCACTGATAGGCGACAAGGAGCCACCGATTATCAGTGCAGATGTCCCTTTAACATAAGCCCTTATCGGCTCTCTTCTCCCCTCCTCAAGCGAGAGGAAAGGAATGCCGTTAACCGGCTTGTGTTTACTACGTGATTAGCTGTCATTGGACACAGCTGATCACGTGGTAAAGAGCTGCTAAGATTGGCTCTTTACCCCGATCTGTAAACAGCTGAGTCCAGAGGACTCAGTGATCACAGAGCGTGGGTAGGGTTATCACGGGAGGACGTCATATGATGCCCTCCCGGCAAAGTAAGCCTGCAATGTAGCGGTCTTTTGGCTATAGCGTAGGTGGGAAATGGTTATCCTTTACTATGTATGGCAAGCCACTTTTTTTTTTTTTAGTTTTGGGTAAAAAAGAGGGGAAATTTGGAACCCGTTAGGTTTTTATGCCATCTTGGGTACCATTAGAGAGATTTTCCATCACTTCCTGTTCTGTTGACAATCTTTTATCAAACATGATAAATGTTTGGGGGATGTGGGGGAAACGCTCTGACAATATTATTTTTAGGGGAAGAATCCCTGTTGCACATTTGTCTGTGTCCCCTGATTTGTGGTTTGACATATATACTTTAAGACCCACTGTACCATCTCTAATTTCCAATGGAAGTAGATAGAAGAAGTTGATCCTGAACACCAGACAAAACTTTATTTGCAAATTCTGGCTGAAATTGAAAAGGTTTAAACCAGATTTTGTTGCTGTCCGCAATTTGATTACCCATCACTTCCTGTCTCAATGACACAATGGGAAGTGAAGAAATTTTTAACTTAAGTGTTTATATACACAAGTTAAAAAAAAATGAATAAATAAAAAAATTAAAAAAACAAAAACAAAAAACAGCCAGAGTTGCCTATAGACTACAAGCACTCTATATGCATATTACTGTGTATAAATGAAAACTGAAGGAACAAACTTCCTCTTATCCCTAACTAATGATAATATAACGGAAAAGGATACAGGTAGGACAAGGCTTTCTGCATATCCACAATCCAGCACCATGGCAGAGTTTATGCCAAGTGTTAAAAGAGACATCAGGTGACCCGGAGCAAATAGGACAGAGGGAACCTGTGAAAACAAAAACACAGAACTGGTTTACCTCACCTACCCTACAATCCGCTATAATGTGAATGCTTGGCCCCCATTACAGCACATGGTACACAGAATCCTGCCATAAACAGAACTGGGGTGCAGCAGCAGAGCATATAAACATCTACTGTTTAACTGGTTTTCCACTAGGAGCTTCAGCTTCTTTTTTTAATAATAAAAAAAAAAAAAAAAAAAAAAAAAAGGATACAGCTAGTTAACTTTAGGCCATATTGGCTCTGTGTGTACCCTGCTTCCCCGAAAATAAGACCTAGCGTGATTGTTGGTGATGGCTGCAAAATAAGCCCTACCCCCCATATAAGCCCTAGTTTAAAGTCCCTGTAGGTCTTATTTTCAGGGTAGGGCTTAATTTCGGGGAAACAGGGTAGGGCTTATTTGGGGGGTAGGGCTTATATTGCAGCCATCACTGACAATCACGCTAGGTCTTATTTTCAGGGAAACAGGGTATCTGTATGGCTAGGGTAGGAACAATATGCTGTGATCTTCTCTAAGATAGGAACTAATGAGAACTACGTACCACGTACTCTGTATAGAACTACTGCTGCTGTATAAATGTAAGCATTAAAAGGAATAACAATCAATAACCACCTTTTTGTTTTACAGACTGAAAACTTACAGGGCTGGGCTGTCCTCTCCAGCATATTCTCACTGGCTAGTAGTGAGCCACTATTTTGCAGGAGGGAGCAGGACAACATCCACACCGAAGGAGTCCTGTAAGGTATTTGTGGGAACTGCTTGGTGGCTACACTGTAATGCCGAATCTTGTTTAGTGCTTTTATAATACCAAGAGATTTGCTTGAAAGTGGTTGTAAATCTCAAACATGAAATATGAACAAAGCATATCCCTCTATAATGTTCACTTAAGAGTATTAGGTATCATTTCTGTCTGCTGCTTTGTTCCTCTACTATTAGCATGAATCACTTCTGACAAGTTTTCCTGACACCAAAATGGTGACAGGGGAAGGACCTCCAGCTGATTGACAGCCTCATCTCTGTTCCTGTAAGCTGTGTGTGTGGGGGGTGGGGGGATTGTCCCTTCCCTCCAATAAGCTCTCCTCACTTAGCTCCGCAGAGTGTAACTTCAGCCCTTCACCCTCTTTTTCTGAACTCTCAGACAAGCTTTATAATTCAGCACTTTGAACAGATGTAGAGAAGAGAAGACTGTAGATAAACAGGGACAACTTATGTAGGGCGATTTGTTTAATCTCTGTATCACCTGAGGACAGTCACTTCACTGGGTAAATGTAAGGGTTTAAAAACGACTTTAAGCCTTGAAACATACATGAAAGACAACTTAAAGCAAATATAAAATTACGAGCAGACAGGTTTTGAGACATGCCATGTTTTTTCTGCAATTAAATGTACCTGCCTGTTCTTAGCCTACATTAGAATGTGCACATGGGCAGCTCAGTGTATATTCTCCGAACACCTTGACGCTGGAATGACTAAACTTCCCTGAGCATGTGCAGCAGTTAGGTAATTCTGGCTAGTCCAGGCAAATGAAGATCCTGAACCCAGCAGTAGGCATGGTGAAGGTACCGGTGGCTAGTGAGGGAGCAAGTGGAGAGGATTTAAATTACGTTTGAAGGCTTCTGTTTTTTCCGATGGAAAATCTTTAGATTTTGTTAAAATTGATATCATGCACATTACATAACAAGCCAGTGTGTGACCTTCACCAAAAAATAAACGTCCCTTTTCAATCTACAATCAACCAAATAAACCTCTTCTGTAACTGCCAACATTTTTTTTATAATAGTGCAAACAAAGATTTCAGTGCTGCTACCAATATAGTCCTCCATCAGCAGAGCTCACAGATGCCTGATCTAGAGTCGCCCATCTGAGAGTAATAGTCCATAAAGATGATCCACACAGCCGCTATTGCTCTAAAATCTTGTTTTATTTGGGAAACCACAGTGTACAGTACGCAAATGCAATCAGTTGACGTGTTTCAGCCTACACAGCTTTAATCATAATCAACAAGTATGGTTAAAGCTGTGTAGGCCGAAACTCAACAACTGATTGCCCCTGCGTACTGTACACTGTGGTTTCCCAAATAAAAAGCAAGATTTTAGAGCAATAGCGGTTGTGCGGATCATCTTTATGGACAAAAAAAATTTACACATTTTGTGTCCACTGCATTTTAAATTCAGTACCTCAAAGTACTTGAAGAGAACCCGGGTGAGAGTTTCTCTAAAATGAGAGGGAGAAAGTACGGATTCTATGATCACAACGCGGCGGTCCCGGGGATTCACCAGAAGGTGCCTGCAAAGTAAAAACAGAAGGACGTAAGTGCAAATAAAGAGACCAAGTAACAGAAAACACAAAGAACACAATAGTTTGGCTACATAGTACACTTATGCCCCGTACACACGGTCGGATTTTCCGACGGAAAATGTTCAATAGGAGCTTGTTGTCGGAAATTCCGACCGTGTGTAGGCTCCATTGGACATTTTCCATCTGAATTTCCGTCGCACAAAAATTTGAGATCCGAATCTCAAATTTTCCGACAACAAAATCCGTTGTCATAAATTCTGATCGTGTGTACACAATTCCGACGCACAAAGTTCCACGCATGCTCGGAATCAAGCAGAAGAGCCGCACTGGCTATTGAACTTCATTTTTCTCGGCTCGTCGTACGTGTTGTACGTTACCGCGTTTTTGACGTTCAGAATTTCCGACAAGATTTGTGTGACCGTGTGTATGCAAGACAAGTTTAAGCCAACATCCACCGGAAAAAATCCATTGATTTTGTTGTCGGAATGTCCGATCGTGTGTACAGGGCATTACACTGTTACAGCTGGAAGCATTCACCTCTTGCTCAGTCTGATGTTTCCATTACATTAATCTTCATGTATAAAAGGGGCTGAAATTTGAGAGTGCTGACCACTGTATCCAACCAGATGCATTCATTTTTTTTTTTTTGCAAAAGAACTAAAAAAAAATAAGTGTTTTTAAAAAGGAAATCTACCATGAGAAATGATGGAAGCTACCACTGCTGACCTACCTCCAAAAATGCTTGCTGTCTGGCTTGCATGCTAACCTTCTGCTTTCAACATTCTCACTGACATAAAGCAAATCTGCAGCTATAGAAAACAAATCTCATAAACTGCTTACTGCATTCAGAAACTCCAAAAGGAAAAGAGGCCAAAAGGCATGAATGACAAGCAGGGTACAAAGATTTTCAGCAGTGGCAGCCTCCATTAAATTCTCCAGACTGGTTTTCATTTGGCACTAGTTATTCTGTCACATCAGAACACATGCAAAGAAGTTTTGGCGCTCATGCCGCGTAATCGACCTTATGTGTTCAAAACGAAGGACGACAGCTGGTCAGCACAGAAAAAAACAAAAACAAAAAAAAAAAAACAACTAGAATTCTTCTTTAAAGTGGATCTAAAGGTTGAAGGTTTTTTTTACCTTCATGCATTCTATGCATGAAGATAAAAACCCTTTGTGTGCAGCTCCCCCCAGCCCACCCAATACTTACCTGAGCTCCCTCGTGATCCAGCAATGTGCACGAGAGCATCAGCTCTCCAGGGACTCTACCTCCTCATTGGCTGTGACAGCAGCAGGACCCATAGGCTTCTGTTGCTGTCAATCACAGCCAGACGTCCAATGAAGAGAGAGAGAGGGGGAGTGGGGGCGATCTGTGGCTCAGTGTCTGAATGAACACGCAGAGCAGCAGCTCGGTAGCACACCTGCTTGAGTGCCCCCGTTGTAAGCTGCTTGCTGTGGGGCACTCAACAGGAGGGAGGGGCCAGAAGCGCCAGCAAAGAAACCCGAGAAGAAGAGGATCTGGGCTGCTCTGTCCAAAACCATTACACAGAGCAGGTAAGTATAACATGTTTGCTTTTTTTTTTTTTTTTATTTTGCCTTTAATATCAATTAAATGATTTATTATTGAATACAGAGCTGCATTAATTTGTGTCTTTTATATCTGTCCAGAGTTCAGGCTTAAGCGCAAGTCTATCTACTACTTAAAACTCACTGGCAGAATCTGTTGCCATCTTAAAGTGGTTTTAAACCTAAAAATGTAATATATTGCAGCTTACAAATCATTAGATGTGGTGGCTGTATTAGTTTCCTTTTTGTAGGCTTTTTCCCCTCGTGATCTGACTAGTAACACACCTCCTGTATTAGAGCGTCCCCACTCTGGATTAAGGAGCACAGGGGGCAAAATTGAACAGCAGCATTGTCAGTCTTGAGGGAGGGGAGTGTTAGATGGACTAGCAGATTTAAATGCACTAACAAATTAAAGTGAAACTTCAGCTTAAACTTTATAAGCAGTTACAGCAAACAGTTTTTTTCCCCTTTTGGGATAAAGGTATTACATAAATAAAGACTGATCATTGTATGCATCCCTGTCAGTGGTAACATGGTTTGTCTCATCTCTGTAACCAACACATTCTGCTGGAGAGCTTGCTCTTTTGAAAAACAACAGACATACTGGCTGGATCACCAGATGAAAATATAAAAAAGAAAACACATGCAGTCATCATATCTAAGAGTTGGTAAGCTGCAATATAATAAAAAAAGTTTGCTTTTGGGTTTAAGGCCTCTTTCACACGGGGATCCGTATGTCCGTTTTTCATCCTTCCGTTTTCGGATGAAAAACGGACATACATTCATCCCTATGGAGCGTCGGATGTCAGCGGTGACATGTCCGCTGACATCCGACCCGCTCCGATCCGAAAAGTGTAACGGAGGAAAAACCTACTTTTCCATCCGTTTTCGGATCGGATGACGACGGACACTACGGACCGTCATCATCCGATTCCCCATAGGGGAGAGCGGTGCTCTGACAGGTCCGTCGCTGCACTGTGTGCAGCGATGGACCTGTCATCTTCCTGCTCAGCGGGGATCGGCTCAGTGATGTGATCAGTGATGATCCGCCCCGTGAGAAAGAGCCCTAATACTGCTTTAAAGCAATAATGAAAATCTAAACCAGACCATTGCATTCTGATGTTGCCTTCCTCAGAGATGGTCACATATTCACAGCTGGGTTGTACATACATAAAACCAGATCACTCGTATGGCCATAAACATAAAAAACAAAAAAGACAAGAAAGACTTACCTAAAATAAAGCATGTGAATAAATTCTATGAGATATGAATAGAGTTCTTCTGTGTTGATATTGTACTGGACAACTTTGATTGGCTGTAATAAATGGGGGAAATTTCAACTTTAGCACACAGGAAACATCTTGTAATAAAAGAGAAGCCTTTAAGCCATTTCTGACTTTTTTTGTTTCGGAAAAACTGACATTTAACATTTCAGCTGCATACATCTCTGAAGGAAGCCTATGGGGTTGATTTACTAAAACTCAAGAGTGCAAAATCTTGTGCAGCTCTGCATAGTAACCAATCAGCTTCCAGGTTTTATTGTCAATGCTTAATTGAACAAGCTGCAAGTAGAAGCTGATTGGCTACTATGCACAGCTGCACCAGATTTATGGCAGTTTTGTCATTTGAAATTCTGGCTTAACCACTTCAGCCCCGAAAGGATTTGCCCCCTTAATGACCAGGCCATTTTTGTGATACAGCGCTGCATCGCTTTAACTGACAATTGCACGGTCGTGCGACGTTGTACCCAAACAAAATGGATGTCCTTTTTTCCCCACAAATAGAGCTTTCTTTTGTTGGTATTTGATCACCTCCGAAATTTTTATTTTTTGCGATATAAACAAAAAAAGACCATCAATTTTGAAAAAAAAAAAATATAAATATTTTTTTTACTTTCTGCTATAATACATATCCAAAGAAAATAAATAAAAAAACACATTGGTAATTAAAGCGTTTGTTACCCTAAGAAGAAAAAAAAAAAAAAAAAAAGGGATCCTGTTCCTTTAAAGCATGTTATACAGCACAGTGCTCGTGCTGTGTAATTTGGCCCCTTGTATCACCTGAAATACCTGGCTGATCTGGCCTGGTTCTGCCCTCCCCCCTGTAAAAACTGACCACGGTTTATCATGGCTGCTGAGCCCTGACACCGCTGTCAGTTTATATGCCTCCGTCATCCGCAGCTCTCCTGTCCCCTCTCCCTCCTTGCCTGTCTGCTCTGTGTCAAGTGCCCACCCCCTCCCCTCCTGCTGCTGAAATTACTTTTAAAATCTTATATAACCCTGTGTGTTTGCTCTTGATAGGTGCTCCTGTCTCTCTGTTTTATGAAAAAAAACGTGACCGGCTGGCTCTCTCCTCCTCTCGTCCCGGCTGATGTCAGCGAGGGAATCTTGGCCCTGCCCGCTGCAGCTGCCAGAAGGGGAGAGAAGAGAGCCGGCTGGTCACGTGAGCACTGAGAAATCAGGTATATCCGGCAATTTTTTTTATAAAACACAGAGACAGGAGCCCCTATCATTAGCAAACACACAGAATTATATGAAGTTAAATGAGTGGGTCAACAACCACTTTAAATACCACCAAAAGAAAGCTCTGTCCCAAAAAAAAAAAAAAAAGAATTATATATAAAAAAATATATATATAAAAATTTGTACAGTGTTGCATGACCGTGCAATTGTCAAAAAAAAAAAAAAAAAAAAAAAAAAGGAGAAGCTATATTGTTTACAAGTTGCGCAGTCTACATGTATAATAAGTAAAAAAGCGTGAATCAGTTGGGCTTTAAAAGCAGGAGTTCCACCCATTTAAAAGTCAGCAGCTACAAAAAGTGTAGCTGCTGACTTAATAATCAGACACCCACCTGTCCCACGGTCCAGCGATGCGGGCGCACAAAGCCCCGCTCCTCTCCCCCTTCGCTCCGAATGGCTGGGCAATCTTCTGGGTCCTGTAACATGTCCCAGAAGATTGCAGGGAGGGAGGGGGGAGAGGTGAACTTCCTTCCGGTGCCGCGGAGCCCGGGAGGAAGTGGGAGCTGGGTGCCCATAAAAACAGGGTACCCGTTCCTCCCCCCAAAAAAATGACATGCCAAATGTGGCATGTTGGGGGTCATCCGCACTTAAAGCGAAAGTTCCATTTTTGGTTGGAAATCCGCTTTAAGAGAAGTAACTGAGCATCCTATAAAAACAAGCCAAGTAGATATCAATAAAAGACATAACAGATTCTGTTTCCAGCTGATCTCCTGTGGCTACCTTTGCAAGGCCAGGTTTTCGAATTTCGCTTCGAATAATGCATCTTGGTCCTGTTTCACCTGCAAATCCACATCTAAAAAAAGAAATTATAATTAGATGAAATCCTTCATTTATTCACCTAAATTGAACCCAACACATTTTTTTCTGCTCATATATATCTAAACACAAGAACAAAAGTGTAATATATTGCAGCTCATCGGTGCTTAGATGTGGTGGCTGCATTAGTTTTCTTCCTTTTTTTTTTATTCTCAGGCTAAGTACATGTTGGTCTTGCCAGAAATTTAGTATAAGTCCTACATTCACAGTTTTGGCTGCACACAAACTGGTCACAGCTGATTGGCAGGTTTTTATTGCCCCTTTGCATAGCGTGCTGCAAGTTATACCCATATTTAGGATGTAAAATGGTTGCAAGCAGCTTTAATATGATACAATTAAAAGTGATTAAAGTAAGGCAACCTTCTATTAATAAATCAAATCAACCAGCAAACTCTGATTGACCTTACAGGCTTGCAGACGGAGATAAAAAGCAGCGAGTTAAATCCCAATCTGACAGAAAACTATCCCATTATCCACTTAAGTTTCTTCAACATGATTGCCAAGCAGCTTTAGAAATTTCACAGAAAATCGAATAAAACAATCAAATTAGTGCACGTATATCCACATGTTTGACTGAATGAAAATATATGTATAAAGTGGCCCCTACAGGAATGCCCAGCTAATAGACCTCATGCACCCCAATGACAGCTTCCATGTCTCCCCAGCTGGCAGACTCCATGCACTTTTATGACAGATCCCATGTATCCCTGATGACAGGCCCCAGGTATGCCAATAAAAGAGGTTCTACAGTATATCCCCCATTGTCAGGCTATATACACGCTAATAATATATCACCACGTACCCTAATGATATATCCCATGTATCCCTATCCAACAGGCACCCCCAAAAAATAAAAATAAAAAAAAATAAAGATACCATAAATGCCAATGATAGACCCCAGGATCCCCAACGACAGATCCCATGTATCCCCAGCTAACAGGCACCATGCACCCCAATGAAAGATCCCATGCACCCTAATGACAGTTTCCATGTCTTCCCAGCTGGCAGGCTCCATGCACCCCTATGACAGATCCCATGTATCCCCAGTGACAAGCCACAGGTATACCAATGAAAGATTTCATATATTCCCCACTGGCAGGCCCTATACACTCTAATGATATAGTCCATGTACCCCAATGACAGTTTCTATATAAACTTAGCTGGCAGACGCCATGCACCCCAATGACAGATCGCATGTATTCCCAGCTGGAAGACCCCATATTACACATATTACCAATGACAGATCGCATGTATTCCCAGCTGGAACACTCCATGCACCCCAACAACAAATCTCATGAACCCCAACGACAGATCCCATGTTTTCCCAGCTGGAAGACCCCATATTACCAATGACAGATCGCATGTATTCCCAGCTGGCACACTCCATGCACCCCAACAACAAATCTCATGAACCCCAATGACAGATCCCATGTATTCCCAGCTGGCAGACCCCATGCACCCCAATGACAAATCCCGTGCAACCTAATAACAGATCCCATGCACCCCAATGACAGATCCCATGTACCCCCAGCTGGGCAGGCAGACCCCCCATGTACCCTGCACTGACAGGTCCAATACACTGTAATGACAGGCCCCATGTCCCCCAGTATTACATCTCATGTCTCCCCTGCACCCCAAGACTCCGGACACTCACTTAGTAAATGCCTCTCCCAGGTCTATGACCACCGCGGTCTTCTCTCCCCCACTCCCCAGCCCCTCGTACAGCGGCATCTTCTCCTCACCGGGCCCGGCCGGCTGCTCATGCGCACTGACTGGGGAGGATCCGGAGACACACAAAGGTCCTTCCAGGAAAACGGGCTGTCCTCCTAAGTGCCTGTCCGGAATTCATTCCCTCTTCTGCATTGACAAGCGTTCAAATGAAATGTTATTTTATAGAGAGAGATTTCCAAGTAACGGGGAGCATTAGAGCGGTGGCTTTGTTACGTTTAGGCAATATTTCTATACAGGCGCTGTATTTGGTCGCCTTCCAGGCCGCAAAGCACACTGGAACTTGTAGTTCATATTTGAATTATCAATTGTGTGTTATGATCTGCTAGTGTTTACAGTGAAAGCCCAGCTCCAGCCAAAACTCTGTTTTATTTTTGGACAGGGCAGGGACATATGTCAGGTTTTATTGCTAAGAAGAGCCCCCTCGTTTCTTGTTTTAGTGACAACCAGGCAGAAAGTGATTGAAGGCTGCACAAAGGGCCCAGACAGAAAGAGAAATCTGATAGGGGATTTGATTCACCTGGATCTACTAAAATCACCATTCTAATCATAATAGAATAGATAACTGACCGGTGAAAGTATTATTGCAGCATATGTGTCCCCCTTGGTGGTTTGTCTACATATCACCAGACAGGAAGTAAGGGAAAATCTCTCCAACAGGGGCCACAAAGAGAAACGACAGATGTTCTAACCCTTCCCCCCAAAAACACGCAGATGACAATGGTCTAAGCCAGCCGTTCTCAACTAGGGTTCCTCCAGAGATTTCTGGGGCTCCTTGAGCTGAGGCCATTTGATGGTACCTCCGGGATCAACTCCAGCAGCATGACACCAGTTTCCTTTTTAGCTGTCTATAAGCTGGACTTTTTTCCCCCTGATTACCAATGTAGAAAGCATTCTTCCATAGCTCCCAACTGTCCCTGATTTCGAGGGACTGTCCCTCATCTTCAACATGTCCCTCCTTCCTCTTCATTTGTCCCTCATTTTTGGTCTGATCTATATAGTTGTATATAAAATGCACTATTTATCTATTAAAAGTGTTTTACAGTGTTAAACCTTTCATTCAACTTCTGAATTTCTGCATCTGTAAATTCCAAAAAGCCAATATAAAGGAATAGTAGTGGTAAAAAAAAAAAAAACACTTGTGGATTTAACCAATTATTGTTTATATAATTCTCCTACCACTAGGCGTCCGCGCTATAGCCGAAAGACGGCTACAGCGCGGACTCCAATTGCCGGGAGGGCGTCCCTGGATGTCCTCCTGTTTACTTCTGCATTGCGCGCTCCCGCGGGCGCGCATCAGGGAAGTTTTGTGCTGGCCGTGTCCCTTGGACACAGCCAGTCACAGATCGTCGTAAACGGCCAATGACCGGCCGTTTACAGTGCGATCGGCGGTGCCAATGAGAAAGGATCTCATATGTAAACATATGAGATCATCTCTCATCGCCGGCTCTCCCTCCTCACACACAGACAGCGTGTGAGGAGGGAGAGTGAACCGCTGCAGGGGTCAGAGAAAAAAAAAAATGAAAAAAAAAAGTGTCAGCACTGTTATCTGTCCCTGCCATCTGTCCTGCCATCTGCCCCTGCCATCTGTCCTGCCATCTGTCCCTGCTGTCATGTCCCTGCCATCTGTCCCCACTGCCATCTGTCCCCAGTGCCATGTATAAGTGCCATCTGTCATCAGTGCCACATAGTGCCATCTGTCATCAGTGCCACCTGTCAGTGTCATGTGCCATCTGTCATCAGTGCCACGTATCAGTGCCATCTGTCATCAGTGCCACGTATCAGTGCCATCTGTCATCAGTGTTATCAGTGCCACGTATCAGTGCCATCTGTCATCACTGTCATCAGTGCCACGTATCAGTGCCATCTGTCATCAGTGCCACGTATTAGTGCCATCTGTCATCAGTGTCACGTATTAGTGCCATCTGTCATCAGTGCCACATATTAGTGCCATCTGTCATCAGTGCCATTTGTCATCAGTGCCACGTGTCATCAGTGCCACATATTAGTGCCACCTGTCATCAGTGTCACGTGTCATCAGTGCCACGTATTAGTGCCATCTGTCAGTGCCATGTATTAGTGCCATCTGTCATCAGTGCCACATATTAGTGCCATCTGTCATCAGTGCCACATCAGTGTCAGTGCCACGTATCAGTGCCATTTGTCATCAGTGCCACGTCAGTGTCACATGTCATTGTCCTGGTTCTCCAGGGCATTCAAAAGTGTAATAGGTAGTCAACAAATTAGATGTGTAATTTTTGCTCCTAGAACACCTGATGGTGCTCCCTGCATGTTGGGTCTCTGTATGTGGCCAGGCTGTGAAAAAGTCCCACACATGTGGTATCCCCATACTCAGGAGGAGTAGCAGAATGTATTTTGGGGTGTTATTTGTGGTATATACATGCATGTGAGAGAAATAACCTATTACAATGACAATTTTGTGGGGGAAAAAAAAAATCTTCATTTTGCAAAGAATTGTGGGAAAAAATGACAACATCAAAAACCTCACCATGCATCTTACTAAATACCTTGGAATGTCTAATTTCAAAAAAGGGGTCATTTGGTATTTGTACTTTCCTGACTTGTTCTGGTCACAAGAAATGAGATAGGCCGTCAGTACATCAGGTGTGATCAATTTTTTAAGCACCATATCTTGTAGACTCTTTAACTTTCACAAAGACCAAATAATATCCACTAATTTGGGTTATTTTTACCAAAGATATGTAGCAGTATAAATTGTGGCCAAAATTTATGAAGAAAAATTACTAATTTGCAAAATTTTATCACAGAAACAAAGAAAAATGCGTTTTTTTTCAAAATTTTCGGTCTTTTTTCATTTATAGCGCAAAAAATAAAAAACCCAGAGGTGATCAAATACCACCAAAATAAAGCTCTATTTGTATGAAAAAAAGGACAAATAATACATTTGGGTACAAGTATTGTATGACTGAGTAATTGTCATTCAAAGTGTGAGAGCACCGAAAGCTGAAAATTGGTCTGGTCACGAGGGGGGTTTAAGTGCCCAGTTGTCAAGTGGTTAAGGGGGCGTGACAGGGTGTGTGGCAGGGGGCGTGTCCTATATCTACAAACTTTTGCTAATAGGCGTCCCTCATTCCCATCTTAGAAAGTTGGGAGGTGTGTTCTTCCCACTGACCTCCAATATAAGAAGCGTTCTTCCCACTGACCATCACATAGCTGCCAACTGTCCCTGATTAGAGGGATTGTCTATGATTTGGAGCAATGTCCCTCTGTCCCTCTTTCCTCCTCATTTGTCCCTCATTTTGGTCTGATCTCTATAGTTGTATATAAAATGAAAATTATATAAAAAAATTGCGCCAACTCCTAAAAATAAAGTGAAGCAGCCAACACAACAATCTGACTAATTGTGAATATATGGAGTGAAATAAAGTGTGGTGCTAAAAGGTGATGTTGTTTAATCAAATAACAGTGATATCTAAAGAGAAGGTACAAGGCCCTAAAGTGTGTACCAAATTAACTAGTGGTGGTTTTATAGGATGTGTAGAGAGATAATGAAGCCTCCTCACAAAACACCACAAAAACAAATAAACAAAAATAGAAAATTAGATAGACAAATGTGGAAACACATACATACGATTAAAGACATATCTATGTCCAATGTATGAATTATAGATGGAGTAACACAATCTAAAAATGACTCAAAGATCAATCACAATGGACATATGATACAAAAGTGCAACAATGTGGTGTGTATTAACCCAAAATTGACATGTTCATCAGGACAAGACCAGGGTATAAAACCATGGGTCCATTAAAGTGGTGAATATGTGCAAATACTTAAAGTCCGTCACTATGTAATGGGGTAGTCACTAATAACCCCGTGGCACCCTGGGTGTGAACAGTCCTCATATATAGTAAATGGGAACTGTTGGGAGTGTCCTTGCATATAGGTGGATTCTTCTCTTGATATGGTGGTATTATCCCAAAGAAATAAGCATAAAATGCCCTTACCAGACAAGGTGGACTCACAGGCCCTTGGCGGTGAGTCAAAAGACCTTGTACCATCAAGCGGTGTAGTACAGCGAACCGTATGGTGATCCAGGACAGGATCTCATCAAATGTCACCGGATGGCGTGTCCCTGAAGAGGATAGACCGGAATCAGGTGTCTTCAATGTGTAGCCTCGGTCATCAGTCGGAGAGATTACTTCCTCAGCGACCATCCATTGCTTTGTTCTCTTGAATCCCAGAAATTCTTTCAATTGCTTTTGCTCTGGCAGATTTCATCTGTCTGCTCCCGCCTAAGCTGCAAAGCTTTGTATATAAAATGCACTTTTTATATTTCAAAAAGTGTTTCCCAGTGCTAAACCTTTCTTCCAATTTCTAAATTTCTGCATTTGTAAGTCAGCCAACATAAAGTAATTGTAGTGGTAAAAAAAGCACTTCTGGGTTTACCTATTAATTTTTTGTAGAATTCTCCTTTAATGCGTGGCAGGGGGTGTGTTCTATGCCTAAGTACCTTTTGCTAATAGGTATCCCTCATTCCCATCTCAAAAAGTTGGGAGGTATGCCATCAATGTAAATGGTATTCTACCCTCAGACCACCAATAAAAGGAGCATTCTTCCCGCTGACCACAAATGTAAGGCACATTCTTCCCACTGACCATAAATGTAAGAAACATTCTTCCCATTGACCATAAATGTAAGGAGCATTCTTCCCATTGACCACCAATGTAAGGAGCATTCTTCTCACTGACCACAAATGCAAGGAGCATTCTTCCCGCTGACCACAAATGTAAGAGCATTCTTCTCACTGACCACCAAAGTAAGAAGCATTTTTCCCACTGACCACCAATGTAAAGAGGTATTCTTCCTTCTGACCACCAATGTAAGGAGTGTTCTTCCCACTAACCTCCAATGTAAGGAATATATTCTTCCTACTTACCTCCAACGTATGATGCATTTTTCCCACTGACCACCAATGTAAATAGTAATCTTCCCACAGTCCTCCAATATAAGAAAATTTTCCCACTGACCACCAATGTAAGGAGCATTCTTCCCACTGAACACCAATGTAAGAAGTGTTCTTCTCACTGACCTCCCATGTAAGGAGCATTCTTCCCACTGACCTCCATTGTAAGGAGCATTCTTTCCACTGACCTTCAATGTAAGAAGTGTTCTTCCCACTGACTCCCATGTAAGGAGCATTCTTACCACTGACCTCCCATGTAAGGAGCATTCTTCCCATTTACCTCCAATGTGAGAAGCACTCTTCTCACTGTCCTCCAGTATAAGATACATTTTCCCACTGACCACCACTGTAAAAAGCATTCTTCCAATTGACCTCCAATGTAAGAAGCATTCTTCCCACTGACTTCAAATATACGAAGGATGCTCCCAACTGACCTCCAATGTAAGAAGCATTCTTCCCACTGACCTCCCATGTAAGGAACATTCTTCCCACTGACCTCCCATGTAAGGAACATTCTTCCCACTGACCTCCTATGTAAAGAACATTCTTCCTACTGACCTCCAATGTAAGAAGCATTCTTCCCACTGACCACCCATGTAATGAACATTCTTTCCACTGACCTCCAACATAAGAAGCATTCTTCCCACTGACCTCCCATGTAAGGAACATTTTTCCTACTGACCTCCAATGTAAGAAGCATTCTTCCCACTGACCTTCCATGTTAGGAACATTTTTCCCACTGACCTCCCACGTAAGGAACATTCTTCCCACTGACCTCCAACTTAAGAAGCATTCTTCCCACTGACCTCCCATGTAAGGAACATTCTTCCACTGACCTCCAATGTAAGAAGCATTCTTCCCACTGACCTCCAACTTAAGAAGCATTCTTCCCACTGACCTCCCATGTAAGGAACATTCTTCCCACTGACCTCCCATGTGAGGAACATTCTTCCCACTGTCCTCCCATGTGAGGAACATTCTTCCCATTGACCTCCCATGTAAGGAACATTCGTCCCACTGACCTCCAATGTAAGCAACATTCGTCCCACTGACCTCCAACGTAAGAAGCATTCTTCCCACTGACCTCCAATGTAAGAAGCATTCTTCCTACTGACCTCCAATGTAAGGAACATTCTTCCCATTTACCTCCAATGTGAGAAGCACTCTTCTCACTGTCCTCCAGTATAAGATACATTTTCCCACTGACCACCACTGTAAAAAGCATTCTTCCAATTGACCTCCAATGTAAGAAGCATTCTTCCCACTGACTTCAAATATACGAAGGATGCTCCCAACTGACCTCCAATGTAAGAAGCATTTTTCCCACTGACCTCCCATGTGAGGAACATTCTTCCCACTGACCTCCCATGTAAGGAACATTCTTCCCACTGACCTCCCATGTAAGGAGCATTTTTCCCACTCACCAGCAATGTAAAGCGCATTCTTCCTCCTGACCACCAATGAATAGGCTTCATCTGCAGTTCCCAAAGACTTAAACATTATTTGGAAGGGTTCTCCCATCTACAGGGGTGCTTACATTGGTCAGATTTTAATTATTTAAAAACTTTAGCTTAAATGGAAAAAACTGTAACAACTTATAAAGTGCTAGCAGGAGTTTGACTTTCATTTGTTAGTCAATTCCATCTAAATCTGCTCATCTAACATTACCTTCTCCCCAGATTGACAATGCTGCTGTCCAAAGGTGCCTTTGCCTTCATCCACTGTGGGTACACCCTAAGGCTCATTATACATATTACAATCTGACTGGGGGTGTGCTGCTTCTATAGGCTTGCCTCTGACACATCTAAAGGAGCCCCGCCCAAAGGAATGTGCTGTTGCTGGGCTCTGTCTATAGCTAGATAGACACGTGAAGAACAAAAAAAAATGTTTATTTTAGTTTCATTTAAATATTTTCAATTAGTTAAATTCATTATATATTCTTTAATTCATTTTTGGAATTAGTTTGGTTTAGTTTAATTTATTTGTTATCAAATTCAATTCAAATTCTCTGAATACGGTCGAATTGAATTCAATTTGACCGGATTTGGAAAATTCGAACCAAATTCAAATTTATTCTATTCCTAATTCAAATTTTGGGAAATGTTTTTTTTTCTATTTCATTTTTTCTATTCTATTCTATTATTTTCCATTCTATTCTTTTATATTGTTTTTTTTTCCTATTCTATTCAAATTCAGTTCTATTCTTTCATTTTCTGTTCTATTCAAATATATTCTATTAAAAATTCAAATTTGGGAAGATGGTAATATTCTTTTCAAATCTATTCTATTTGAAATGTGAAAGATGATTATTTTCTTTCTTTTTTATTCTAGTCTATTGTTTTTTTCTATTCTATTCTTTTATTTTCTATTCTATTCTATTCAAATGTATTCTATTCTAAATTTTCATTTTGGAAGACAGTTATATTCTATTTTAGCCTATTGTTTTTTTTCTATTCTATTTGATTCTAATCTGTTATTTTCTATTCTATTCGAATTCAAATTTATTCTATTTGAAACTCAAATTTCGTAAAACAGTTCTATTGTATTTCCAATGTTTTTTTCTATTCTATCATATTTTAGTCGGTTCTATTCTTTTATTTCCTATTCTATTGTATTCTATGTATTTCTACTCTTTTCTATTCAAATTTCAGAAGATGGTTATATTCCTATATTATTCTATTCTATTATTTTCTATTCTATTTGAAATTGAAATTTCAGAAGACGGTTATACTGTATATTTTCTATTCTATTTTACTCTATTCCATTCTTTTCTATTCATTTCGAATTTCCAAATTCTATTCTTGTCAGAAACCATTAATCAGACTGAGACAGAAGTACAGTTAAATCACACTTGTTTAATAATAATAAAAAAAGGTAAACAGAGTAAAAGGTAGTCAAAACATAGCCAGAGTTCAGGAACCAGAACGAATAGTCAGACAAGCCAAAACGTCAGTGAGCCAGAGAACAGCGTAGTAGAACAGTAAGCAGGATCTGGAGCCAGAAGGAATGTCAGCCAAGCAAGTCTTTAACAGGAACACAGGAGAGCGTCTCTAGAGATGTGACCAAGGCAACGGCAGAGATCATCTGGACTGGACGGCTTAACCACTTCCGGACCGCCGCATGCAGATATACGTCCTAACTTTGAAGAGGGATATCTTTATTATGGCAGTAGTTAGCTAGAACTCCTCTGTAACTCAAAACATGCAACCTGTAGAATTTTTTCAACGTCGCCTATGGAGATTTTTAAGAGTAAATGTTTGTCGCCATTCCACGAGCAGTGCAATTTTGAAGCGTGACATGTCGGGTATCAATTTACTCAGCATAACATTATCTTCCACAATATAAAAAAAAATGGGCTAACTTTACTGTTGTCTTATTTTTTAATTAAAAAAAGTGTATTTTTTATCAAAAAAAGTGCTCTTGTAAGACCACTGTGCAAATACGGTGTGACAAAAAGTATTGCAACGACCGCCATTTTATTCTCTAGGGTGTTAGAAAAAAAATGAATAATGTTTGGGGGTTCTAAGTAATTTTCTAGCAAAAAAAACAAAACAGTTTTTAACTTGTAAGCAACAAATCTCAGAAAGAGGCTCGGTCCTTAAGTGGTTAAGTAAGCAGGACTGACGAGGAGGATATCATCAACAGGTGAGTCACTGTGGAGAGATAGGAGCTGGAAACCAGCCGACAGCTGAGCGGCCAGCTCAGAGAAGGAAGGGCTGTTCTATTCTAATTCAAATTTATTCTATTCGAAACTTGAATTTCGTAAAACAGTTCTATTGTATTCTACTGTTTTTTTCTATTCTATTATTTTATATTCTTTTATCCTCTATTCTATTCAAATTTCAGAAGATGGTTATATTCTATGTTATTTTATTCTATTGTTTTTTCTATTCTATTCTTTTCTATTGTATTTGAAATTTGAATTTCAGAAGACAGTTATATTTTTTCTATTCTTTTCTATTCTATTATTTTATTCTCTATTATATTTTCTGTTTTACTTTATTCTTTTCTATTCTTTGAGTTTCCAAATTTGGAAGGTGGCTATATTCTATTCTTTTATTTTCTATTATTTTTCTTTTCTATTCCTTTATTTTCTATTCTATTTCTGTTTTCAAATTAGATTTTGTTTTTAATTTGAATTTGATTTGAATTTTAGACAAAATTTTGCTTCATTATTTCAGATTCATTTAAATTTGTTACTATTGTAATTTGAAACTTCAGATATGTCCGAATCTCCGAATAAAGAAAATTGTGGAATGAAAAGAACTGCACGTGTCTATAGCTAGAAGCAAGTTGGAATTTGTGTTGGATCGAAGAAGAGGAAGGATGCAGGGATCTGAACACCAAGCCTGGTAGATTTTCCTGTCCTGATAGAGAGAGTCCCAGAGAGAGAGAGAACAGCAGCAATCTTTAATAGTCAGCAGCAACATCTCAGAGAAACTCAGTTATCACCTGTGGCCACCATTACTTCAGGGAGAGGATGGCAGCCATGTTTAACTGTCAACAAAGCTGTCAGTTTCATCTGTGGTTACCAAGAGAGGACGGCATCTTCAGTAGTCAGTAACAATCAGAGTGAGTTGTCAGTCTCACCCATATGGCAGCCATCTTGAACAGTAAGCAACAGTCCCCGAAACAAGTTGTCAGCTTCACCAGTGGCTACCATTACTACAAGGTGTGGTTGGTGGTCATTTCTTAAATTGAGTTTGGGTACAGCATTGCATGACCGTGCAATTACCAGTTAAAACGACGCAGTGCCAAATTGTAAAAAGTGCTCTGGTCAGGAAGGGGTAAAACCTTCCAGGGCTGAAGTGGTTAATTGAGACAAGTACACACCATAGAAGGATACGCTTTGCTCATATTTCATATCTGATATTTTACAACCACTTTAATGTAGTTGTAGCATAAAACATGCAAGTGCAAAAGGTGGACTATGCCTTTAAAGTGGAACATCAGTCATTTTTTCATCTTTCCATCTATTAAATCTTCTGTCCTTGTTGCTCTAACTTTGGATAGTAAAACATTTTTTTTCTGCTAGTAAATACCTTATACAGCCCACTTCCTCTTACTTGTCTGGTAAAAAGCCTAGGCTTTGACATCATGCACAGCTCTCGCTCTCACTCTTGTGAGAGTTTGCCAGGAAGGGAAGAGGGGGATATGTCATAAGAGGGCCAATGAGAGCTGCAGAGCTGGAGTGTGTGCCTCTGTGTAAATCCAGGCAGCAGCCCATACTTAAAATGGATGCAGCCAGACTCAGTGGAGGGAGATTTCTGCAGCATATTTGGCAAGTACAGAATTACAGTATCTATAAAATAATATGCAAAGTGGTTGGAGGGAAGCTTCAGAATGGCAAAGATGTTTTTATTATAAATGTGAGCAGACTGCAGTTCCTCTTTAAAGTGTTACTAAACCCACAATAGTAAAATCAGTCTGTAAATGAAGTAAAGCATCAGTGTTATACTTACTGCGGAACCTAAGAGGTTAATCCTGTGCATTGTGTAAAAAGGCTGTTTGATCAGGTCTAGAACAAAGCCTTGGGGGCTCTCTGCACATACTCAGTTTGGTGTGTATTGCTAGTGAGTTTTTTTTTTTTTGGGAGGATGCATGTAATCAGCACTGTCCAGACAGAGGGTCAGGGGTCCTGCAGCCTCATAGGACAGCCAGAGGAGAATGAAAACTCCTACAAGCTTTAACCAGACACTGTTAGAAGTCAAAAGACTGCTCTAACTGCTGATGAGAAAAGGTATTTAGCAGTTTATATTTACTAAAAATAAATTGCATTTCCATGTTCTGTGTACCATGGGATACCAGTGAATGCAGGGACCTGGGTTTAGTAACACTTTAACTTTCTGTACTTGCGGTGTCCTTAAAGAGACAAATCAAGGAGGAATATGCATGTAGTGGAGAGATATACTGAATATTTTTTTTTATTTTGCCCATAGATACACATTAATTTCTATCTCTGTCACATGAATTAATATTTATTTGAAAAGAACTAGTAATATCATATTTGGGACTGCAGTTCACATAATATAATCTCTTAGTGAAAAAGACAAAAAGTGAAAAAGTCTCTGCTGTTTTCGGTCTTCATCTGCATTTCGATTCACTGATTTTGCGCACGGCTGGTGGAAGACTGGCACATTCGTAACTCTCAAATGCAGCTTTTTGCAGCTTTTTTGAGCACCACATAGCACTCTTTGCTGGGACGGCAGAACTCTGATCAGCAGATTTTTTCCACTGTTATCGAGGTTGGCCAATAAGTCCTGCTTTAGCTGCCAGAGCCTCGTTCTGTTGTATATGGTACTCCTGAAATCTCATGGATATCCTCTGTGTCATTTTCAAATACTTCTGAAGACAGTGCTCAGAGCAGGTAACCTGAAAATAAAGGAAGAATGAAATATTTCATAAGAGTTTGTTGAGAAGAAAAAATTTCCTCCAATTGAACAATATACAGTACACGACTCTTGCAAATTTTATTGAAAATGTATGTTTTGAAGAAACCAATACTGTATACGAGTGATGCACCGAAATTGCGGCGGCTGAAAAAAAAAAACTGCCAAAAATAGTGTTTTCTGCATGTTGCCAGAAGAAAAAAAATACAGATAATTGCGCCGATAATCACGCATGCGCAGTAGCAGCGGCAGAGCCGTCGGTTGTCGCCCAATGAGGAGTGTAATCCAGGACAGGGTACTGTCCTTTCCTCTCATTGCAGAGTGGCGATCTCCCGGTGTCAGGGAGCTGATATGCCTGGGCCGTAGTAACAATGTCCCACATCCTGTGATAGACAGTACACGGATCCAATGGCAGGACATTGAATCAGTGTGGTGTGATCACAGGAGGCGGAACATTGTTACTGCGGCCCGGGAAATTCAAATCCAGCTCTGTGACACACGGAGATCGCCGCTCTGATCCGGACACAGGCAGACTGCTGCATCTGATGGACACAGGCACTGGTGAGGCTGCATGACAGGCACAGGCAAGCTGCTGCATCTGATGGGCACAGGCATTGGTGAAGCTGCATGACAAGCACAGGCAGGCTGCTGCATCTGATGGGCACAGGCAGGCTGATGCACCTGACTGGTAGGCTGCATCTGACAGGCACTGGTGAAGTTGCATTTGATGGACACTGGTGAGGCTGCATTGATCTCTTGTATCATGTCTGCAGTCTCTGACCATCTCCTGTATCATGTCTGCTAGAGGTACACCGAATGGAAATTTTGCTAATGCTATTAGCAGTGTGTTTAAGGAAGAGATTGCAGACATGATACAAGAGATGGTTAGAGGCTGGGGACATGATACAAGAGATGGTTAGAGGCTGGGGACATGATACAAGAGATGGTTAGAGACTGCATTTTTCTTGAGCTTTTTTTGCACTAAAGGTGCCAATAATGGCCAACAATAAATTCATAGTCATTTAAATTGATGATATGAATTAAAAAGTTGAATAATACAATTGTATATAAAAATATAAATAGATTTTAAAAACGGTCATTTTCGGTATCAGTTTCGGTTTTCGGCCTAGTGCATCCTTCATTTTCGGTACCAAAATTTCCATTCAGTGCACCCCTACTGTATACTGTAAGCAGTGCTATAATAGTAAAACTTGTGACAGATTTCATTTGAAGTATATTAAAAGCCAAACGTGCCATTTATTTTTGATAGCGAAGCAAAGGGTAAGAACCTCTGTCATGAGTTTTTATTGTTGTATGTGACCTCACCGGAAAGATTGAACCTTTATATTTATCCTGGTGATCTCTGTCACCGGGACTAAAAAGAGAAAATATTGAGTTGTCACATGAGCATGTATAGAGGGAAAATCTTTAAATGACCAAACCTGTTCAAGTGGCAGCTGTCTAAGCCAGGAAATTCTCTAGCTTCAAAAGAGATATCTTTGTCTCTGGTAAAGAAAGTGAACTGTAATCTCCCCAAAGGGACCCAAAAACCACAGGGTTGTTAACTATTCCCTTCTAATAAACTGTCTAAGGCAGGAGTGTTGGTGCATCAAAAAATGGACAATGCATGTCAACGCATGGCACAATGGCTATCCTGTGTACATACATTGACATATGCTAAAATACATAAGTGTGAATAGACACGAAATGAAGATTAAAGGCTAAGTTCACCTTTAAGAAAATAAATAAATAAATAAATGCACATATTTTTGCAGGTGATGAGCCTGCAGAGCATTGCACCCACAATCAGCATATCGCGGGTGCAATGTAAGGCTCCTGCAGATACTGCCTCCAGTTTGCCCACCTGTACCCCCATACGGGCCAACAGTTACAAAGCTGGAGGAAGTGTCAATGAACTAAGAGAACGTTCATCGACGCCTTTGCAGTTCATTGAGATTAGAAGCCGTGTGCAGCGGTAGCAGACGAGACTTGTAGTTCATTCATTCACAGATTGCTGTGAATGACTGATGTTGCTGTGGGGGCAGTGCCCCTCACAGCCGCACCGTTTATGAAAAATGACAGCCAGTGTGGGGAGAGGAACCCCCGCCCGCTGTCACATGAAGGGGAAAGACCTGGAGCATGTTACACATTACACCCTAAATATGGGGACATGTGTAATATGCTCCAAAAGGTGAACTTATCCTTTAAAGCCCTATATTTTTGAATTTGTGATTCACACTGCTTTAATAGGGGAATTTTCGGTTCCTTTTAGCCGACTACACAATAAACTTATTACACAGTATGATGAAAGGTGACATGCAATAGTTGCTATAGGTTACTGCACCCTGCACATCCTCATGGCTTGTAAAGGAAGCGTATATCCTAGTGGTGCACCGAAATTTCGGCCGCCAAAACATCGGCCGAAAACTGTGTTTTTGGCATGCGGCCGAAAGAAAAGGTGTAGATAATGGCACCGAAAAATAGGATTTTTATAACCGCTTACCTGTAAAATCCTTTTCTTTTGAAGTACATCACGGGACACAGAGCCATAGTAATTACTATGTGGGTTATAGCCCACCTTCAGGTGCTGGACACTGGCACACCCTAAACAGGAAGTTGCCTCCCTATATAACCCCTCCCATACCGGGAGCATCTCAGTTTTGTAGCAAAGCAATACACGCGTATACTAGAAAGAGGGGCGGGACCTCTGTGTCCCGTGATGTACGTCAAAAGAAAAGGATTTTACAGGTAAGCTGTTATAAAAATCCTATTTTCTTTAATCGTACATCATGGGACACAGAGCCATAGTAATTACTATTTGGGATGTCCCAGAGCAATGCCAACTGAGGGGAGGGAGGCACAACAAAAGTAGGGCACCATGAGATCAGAGGACTTATACTTCTGCCTGCAGTACACTGCGCCCAAAGGCGACATCCTCATGTCTTTTTACATCCACCTGATAGAATCTGGTAAATGTATGGATTGAAGACCAAGTTGCGGCCTTGCAGATTTGAGCCATGGAGGCTTGGTGATGCACTGCCCATGAAGCACTAATAGCCCTAGAGGAGTGCACTTTGTTTTGAGAGGGTAGAAACTACCTCTTTAAACCAAAAGCTTGAACAATTACTTGTAGAGCTACACAATTCTGGCCAAAATGAGAATCACAATTTTTTTGCTTAGAATAAAAAGATCACGATTCTCTCGCGATTCTCGTGACGTAAAATCTTTCACATTATACATGAAAAAAAAATGAAGGTAGAACAATATCCTGGTTTAGATAAACAAAAAAAAAAAACCTGATAGTACCTTCAGTAAAAAAAAGTTAGGATGAGGACGCAATACTACCTTATCCTTGAAAATAATAATAATATAGCTCTTTACAAGAAAGAGCAGCCAATTCCGATACCCTTCTTGCAGCAGATATGGTTACCAGAAAAAATAGTTTCCTTGTCAAAAAGGACCAAGGCAATATTTTGTATCGACCCAAGAAAAGGCTGTTTTGTAATGCGGACAAAACTAAATTCAAGGGTTTAGGGGGGACCTAACTGGAGATTAAGCCGGGTTACCCCCTGAATAAAGTTACGAACCAAAGAATGCGAAGCAAGTGGTCGTTGAAATAATATCGATAAGGCCGAGACCTGTCCTTGGAAAGCACTCAAGGCCAGCTTTATTTCTTACCCCATCTGTAGAAAGTCAAGGATTCTACCTTTGACCTATTTCCTGGGGTGCAACCCCTGGCTTCACACCAGGAGACATATGCTTTCCAGACTCCATAATATATAATTATGGAGGCCTGCTCCCTTACATTAATCAAGGTGGAAACCACTGAATCTGACAGCCCACACTTCTTCAGAGTGTGGGTCTCAATAGCCAAACTGTTAAATTTAGCGTTTGTAAAGTAGTATGGAATACCCAACCTTGCGAGAGAAGGTCTGGCTGTGGCGGTAGGGTCCATGGGTCCCCTACTGCCATCTTTACGATTTCTGCATATCAAGATTTCCTGGGCCCCGCTGGGGGCCACAAGAATCACGGACTTCCCTTCCTGCTTGATTCTGCAAAGAAGTCGTGGACGCAGGCAGAATAGAAGGAAATGCATGAATCCGTGAGAACCGATTCCATAGGAATAGCAAGGAATCTGTTCCGCATGCTAGCGGATCCTTTGTTTTTGATACAAAGTTGTCGATTTCTTTGTTGAACCTGGACGCAAAACAGGGGATCCCCCATCTTTGACATGTTGACAGGAAGATATCGAGGTGAAGGAACCATTCTCCTGGGAACAACTTCTGGCGACTCAAGTAGTCAGCCTGCCAATTTTTTATTGCTAGAATGAAGACTGCCGATAGGCAAAGTACATTGTTTTCTGCCCAAGATAGGATATGATTCACCTTTCTCTGGGCCACGCAACTTCTTGTGCCCCCTTGGTGATTAATATAGGCCATTGTTGGGGCATTGTTGGATTGAATCCTGGCAGGACAATTCTGTAAATGGAACATTCAGGCCATCAGGACCAAGTGCTCTGCCTGAATTTCTGGAATGTTAAAGGGCAAGGCCCTTTCTGATCTGGGCCACTTCTCTTGCACAGTTGCCTCTTCCAGGACTGCTCTCCAACCCTAAAAAAGGTTGACATATGTTGTTGCCACTTCACAGGTAACTAAAGGAAGGATTTTCCCCTTTGCAGATTTTGGTTATCAACCATAAACTGAGGCTCCAGTGCACCCAGCCTACAGCACTTGGTATTTCCAGGCGGTCTCCCATCCAGGCACTAACCAGGCCTGACCCTGCTTAGCCTCCAAGATCTGACGAGATCGGGCTCTTTCAGGGTGATGTGGCCGTAGGCTTTGGAGTCAGACACATTGGGAATCTAGAGCCTGAACCCTTTGTTCCAAGCTGATAGGATACTGTTTGGCAGTATAAGGAACGGCCTCGAATAAAGCCACCATCTTTCTCAACAACCTCATGCAAAGCTGAATAGAAGAATTCATCTTGCTTCGACCACCTAAATCAGTTCCGTTATGGCGCTGATCTTTGCCTGGGGCAAGAATACCCTTTTCTGGGTGTATCTATGATCAGACCCAAGCATCTTAACCTTCTTCATGGTTTTAAAGAAGATTTCTTCTAGGCTGAGAATCCGACCTAGATGTTCCAGGTAGTTGAATGTGGTGAAGAACAGAGAGAAGCACACCGCTCCAGGCAAACTCAGGTGCAGGATAGATCACAGATGCAGACCTCGGCTCACCACCATGGAAGACGAACAAGACAAGGAATTGGTCGCACACTGGAACTCCAAATTATCTCGATGTCACCTTTATTGTCAAAAATGGTCAGACAGATACAGGCAATGGTAGACGTTTCACAAGCGATAGCTTGCTTGTTCACAATGTGGTGACCATACTTTGGTCTAAGTGGGCTACCGAATGGTCTATCAAGAATAGATCGTCTAGGTAAACCATAATCATTATACCTTGGGCCCATAATCTGGCTAGAAGAGGGGCCAGAACCTTTGTAAACACTCAAGGTGCAGTAGCTAGACCAAAAAGCAGAGCTAAACACTGAAAATGAAGAAAAGCAGATATTACTAGTGAGCGAGGAAATACGCATATGGAGGTATGCATCTTTGATGTCGATTGACGCCAGGAGTTTTCCTCCTTATAGGATGGAGATAACTGATTGGATTGACTCCATGCGAAAAAAAAGAGTGGTTATATTCAGGAATTGAATTTAGGTTTTTAAGATCCAGAATGTGCATTCGGATTTGGCACCGTGAAAAAGAGGTTTGAACCAAACCCCAACCTCTGCTCTTAGATGGGGACCACCATGATCACTTTTTGCCAAAAGACCATCCAATGCTTGAGAGAAAGACTTCTTTTTCTCTGGATCCTTAGGAATGTTTGATCTGAGGAGACGGGAACTCTTAACTACTCCAGTTTGTACCCTTGGAGCTATTGAGGAAGTCCCCCATTTGTTTCGGCACTCTTCCTGTCAAATCCTTGAGAACTGCAGAAGAATTCCCCCTATTCGAGCGAGCGGGGGCGCCTCCTCATAAGGAGGCTTTAGTATCTTCTAGGATTCCTGAGGATTACCATTTGAACCTGACAGCAAAAGCCATCGTGACTGCCTGGGGGCTGATGCCCCTGGCACAGGAGAAGGAGCTTTAAAACGAAAATACATTTACACATCCTTTTCTTAAATTGCAAAAGGGGTACTTTTTCCACTAGAATTTCTTTAGATGTATTATCCAAAACATCCCCAAATAGCTGTTTCTACGCAAAAAGGAAGACAAGCCAGGAGCTTCTTGCATGGCGGTTAGCGAAGGGCGCAAGGCCTGAAGGATAGAATCTCTAATAGCAACTATTGCAAACATAAAGTTGCCAGATCCTGGGCCTGCTGAGCAGGATAACCTTGAACACCTGTTTAAACTGGTCTCTCAACGATTAACCAATTACTGTCAGCGCAGGCTGAGACACTCAATCTGCCAGAGAAAAAAAAATGTTTTTTTTTTAAAATAGAAAGTCCAACTTTTTATTCGTTGGATCCCTAAGCATTTAAGCATTGTCTGCCAGACAAGTCAAACTCTTATTCACTCAGATACAAAAAACTTTTCCAGCAATGAATGGACAGGAAAGGTATGCACAGCTTGAGGAGGCTTTAGCGAACCCAAACACTCAGTTAAGGGTACATAAATGTGGAGCGGACTATTCAGCAAGAAATTGCACCATCAATCTTACAGATTGTGAAAGCTGATCCTGCCGCATTTGACACCTCAGAAGAGGAGTCATCAGCCTCACCATGGTCCCCTGAGGGAATTCATCTTTTCCTGACCCTAGTTCCTCAGTTTGAGGGTCCTGGGTAATGGAAGAGAACCTGTCGCATTTAGTCCCACACTGGGATGCGATTAAAGCTGCTAACTTTTTTTTTTTTTCGTCCTATCCTGGCTGAGGAAAAAAGATCTTATTAGTAACATAAACAGGGGCTGCAGTGTTGAAAACAGTTGCAAACATTTCATGGCCTCGATGCTCACTCTGACCAGCCATCCCCTCTCAGGGAAGGATGCCATTTGTAGAGATGAGTAGGCTTTCCAGAGCTTGAGGGAGACCCTTTTAGCTCTTTTTTGGGGGTGTTTCAACCCCCCCTTCTGACCTTAGCCCGATGCACAAAGCAGAGGTACTACCAGAAGAAATCGCATCCACTGCTTGAGCAATAGTCCAGCCACTGCCGCTGCTATTAATGCTCAGCCTAATGCAAATAGTAAACGTGTCAAATAGGAAATGCCTGTGTCACCAACCTCTTTCACGCCCCTCTTTGCTCTTGCATCCCTCGGACAATTTTGCAGCCAGCACAAATTGATTTTATTTATTTTTAAAACACACTCCCGCGTTGGAGGATGCCAATGCCACGCTAAGCCCCGCCCCCTCAATCGCATGGCACCCCCCTTTCTCTTTTAAAAAAGAGTTTTCCCACGCGAGCGCGGGCCTCCGATCCGACGGGATCGGCTTGTGTGTGAGGGAGGAATGGCGTGGAAAGCCGCCACCGTGTAGGGTCGCTGAAAGAAAACGGCATCGCCAATCGTTTTTTTAGCTCTCCCTTAATGCTCAGCCTCTTGAAGAGGGGGAGAGTTCAGCCCAGGTGGGGGGGTGTCTGGTGGAAGCAAAACCCCCCCAAACTTACCGGAGGTCTGCCTGCTGGCCGGAGAAAAAAAACTGCTGCTTCTGTGACACAAAGCATGAGAAGGTATGTGCTCCATACAGCCCCCAGTGGTGACACTTAGGCATGACAACATTTACTTTTTTAAAGGAAACATTTCATTAAAAAAAATTTAAAAATTTCTTAGAAAACTCCACTTACCTTTCCCGCCACAGGGTTTTCTGTGGTAAAACTAACAGACCCAATCTTCAACCTTCACGGTGGGTTCCATTAACAAACCTTCAGGAACCGGGGAACCATGGGGAACCCTGGACCTGTAATAGCACCCCGCCAGTAAAACTTTATGGCTTAAAATACCAAAGTACTGGATCCCGAGGTCCAGCTCTCTAAAAAAGAGAAGCATTTACAAGCAAAGACTTTGTTTCTTCGGACACAGGGCCCAGGTACCATTCAATTTGGCCTAAAAAAGAAACTTTGAATGGATCCGGCTGTATAGCTAGCCCCAGCAAGGATTGCTCCAGTGGAACTCAGCACAGCACATCTTTACTCGTGATGAACACCTTAGACAATGGCGAAAAAACTGAGATCCTCCCGGTATGGGAGGGGTTATATAGGGAGGCAACTTCCTGTTTAGGGTGTGCCAGTGTCCAGCACCTGAAGGTGGGCTATAACCCACATAGTAATTACTATGGCTCTGTGTCCCGTGATGTATGATTAAAGAAAGGGGGCGGTCCGCCCTGGGTGCCGCACATTGTGGGGGTGTCATCCGGACGGCTCAGTCAGAATCCTCCCCTCCCTCCTCCTCCTCAAGCAGAGCGACGATCTCTCTATGTCGGAGCTGAATTGTCCGAGCGGCTGCAGTAACAATGTCCCGCCTCCTGTGGTAGACGGCACACTAATACAATGCCTGGAAATTGAAATCAGTGTGACGTGTATCCCAGGAGGCGGGACATTGTTACTGCGACCGCCCGGCCCGGGAAATTCAAATCCAGCTCTGTGACAGCGGGAGATCACCACTCTGATCCGGGCACTGGTGAGGCTGGATTGATCTCTTGTTCTGACCATCTCACGGATCATGTCTGCTAAAGGTGCACGAATGGAAATTTTGCTAATACTATTAGCAGTGTGTTTAGATGTAAGTAAGAGATAGCAGATGATACAAGAGATGGTCAGAGACTGCAGACTGCATTTTTCTTGAGCTTTTCTTGCACTGAAGGTGACAATAATGGCCAACAATAAATTCATATTCATTTAAAATTAAAGATATTAGTTAAAAAGTCGAATATAATACAATTATATATAAAAATATAAATATTTCATTTTCAGTTTCGGCTTTTGGCCAAGTGCATACTGCCCTTTTGGTTTCGGCACCAAAATTTCAATTAGGTGCACCCCTAGTATATCCTACTGAACAATCCATTAGTAATATATATATATATATATATATATATATATATATATATATATATATATATATATTCTAGATTGTAAGCTCTAACGAGCAGGGCCCTCTGATCCCTCCTGTATTGATTTGTATTGTAAGTGTACTGTCTGCCCCATGTTGTAAAGCGCTGCGCAAACTGTTGGCGCTATATAAATCCTGTATAATAATAAATAAATATATATATAAATATATATATATATATATATATATATATATATATATATATATATATATATATATATATATATATATATATATATATATATATATAATATGTCATAAGGAACTTGTCGAGACTCAAAATCTATACAGGCAGTCCCCGAGTTACGAACGGGTTAGGGACTGCCTGTTTGTTCTTAAGTCGGATTTGTTCTTGTGATAAAAATGGTGTGTGACCGGTCCTCTTTATGGAGAGATCTGGGGTCTATGAGACCCCAGATCTATCCTCCAGGATGGAAAGACCGAGCGGAAACGGGCGAGTCGGGAGAAGCACCGGAGGGCGGCGGGAGAGGACTGAACTGCCGCTATGATTGCTCTTACGGTGCACAGAATCGCCAGCTGTAAAAGATATCTGGATGATGCCTGCAGCTGCAGGCATTATTCAGTTATCCCCACTCAAAGTCAAAAGATGTCATATGACGTCCTTGGGCTGGAAGTGGTTAAAGTGTTACTAAACCCAGGACCCTGCATTCACTATATCTGGTCTCCCACAGTACACAGAACATGGAAATGAAATGATCTTAGTCAATATAAACTGTTAAATACCTTTTCTCATCAGCAGTATATAGCAGTCTTGAGACTTCTATCTGGTTAAAGCTTGGAGGAGTTTTCATTTTCCTTTGACTGTCCTATAAGGCTGCAGGACCCCTGACCCTCTGTCTGGACAGTGCTGATTGGCCCTGTACTGATCACATGCACTCTCCCAAGAAAAAAAACCCCAAAAAACTCTCTAGCAATACAGACCAAACTAAGCATGTGCAGCCTGACTCTAGTAACTCTGTCTTATCCGTACATGTTATGGGGACAATGCAAGAAGAGGAGGATCTGTGCATACAGGATCAAAACAGTCTTTTTACACAATGCAGAGGATTACCCCCTTAGGTTCCACAGTGAGTATTACAAGCATGCTTTACTGCATATACAGATTTTACAGTTGAGGGTTTAGGCGGACATGTTGGACATTTTGGACATTGTTGGACATTTTTTACACATTTTTGGTACCATTGTCATTTATACAGCGATCAGTGCGATTAAAAATGCACTGATTACTGTATAAATGACACTGGCAATGAAGGGGTTAACCACTAGGGGGAGGGGAGGCAGAGATCAGTGACACTTGTCATTAGGCAGAACAGGGAGATGCTGTTTACATCAGCATCTCCCCGTTCGTCCTCTCCGAGAGGCGTTCGTGGGTATCCCCGCGGCGATCGAGTCCGCGGGACCCGCGACCCGACTCACGGAGCTCCCGGCAATGGCACGGTGGGGAATTCAAATGGACGTACCTGTAAGTCCATTTGCCCAGCTGTGCCATTCTGCCGACGTACATCGGCGTGCGCCGGTCGGGAAGGGGTTAAATGGCAGGCGGTCCACTTTAAGGTGGATGTGCACTCCCGATTTTTTTTTTCTTCTTTTTTTACAGTTAAAAATTCCCATCTTTCTAATGTTACACTCACTTTTAGTGTTCCTTTCCTCCATCCATGTCTGTTTTTCTTTAAAATCGTAACTTATATAAATAATATACTGCAGTTTTCATCTTGCTTGTGGGCATTTGAAGCCCACAAGAGATCACAATGGGTGGCGTCTTAGGAAGTTCCTGCCCCTGTTATGATTCAAAGCTCTTTCAGAACGAAATCCCGTGAGATTTTGCGGCGGCTCTCCGCACTGACTCCTGGGATGAATGACACGAGATCCCAGGAGACAGTGCGTCGAGGACAGGAAATGATGCGAATACCCGCAAAATCTCCACCCACAGCCCCAGGGACATAAGACAGAAGGTACGAGCAAAAAAAAAAATAAAAAAAAAAAAAAGGTCCATTGAGCACTCTGTGCTGTATTTAGAAACCAGTGAGCTTGACTTGCAAAATTGTGTGAAGATCCGCTTTAAGATAAAAGTGGTCGTCTGACTTTACAACCACTTAAAGCGGAGTTCCACCCATTTAAAAGTCAGCAGCTACAAAAAGTGTAGCTGCTGACTTTTAATAATCAGACAGACACTCACCTGTCCCACGGTCCAGCGATGCGGGTGCAGGAAGCCTTGCTCCTCTTCGCGGCGCCCGCATTCTAACTGTGGGCACGCACTGCGCGAGCCCCGATGCGTGCTGTAAATGGCCACGCAATCTTCTGGGACCTGTGACATGTCCCAGAAGATTGCAGGGAGGGAGGGGGGAAGAGGCGATCTTCCTTCTGGCACCAGGGGAGGAAATGGGAGCTGGGTGCCTCTAAAAACAGGGAAACCCCCCCAGAAAAATGAAATTCCAAATGTGGCATGTCAGTGGGTCACCAGCACTTAAAGTGGAAACTCCATTTTTGGGTGTAACTCTGCTTTAAAATCTGTCCTGGAACTAGTAAGCAGACAGATATAGTGGCAACAACCATGTGAGCCTTCTCTTGCTGCTATATTGGCCATATAGGATTCTGAGTGCGTTTCTATTTTCAATTTTGTGAAAATATATAAATCAGAACAAGAAATGTATTTGCTAAATCTTTATGATTAATTCATACCTATGGACAGGTCATACTCATGGCAGCCTCCAGCAGTGTACAGCTCATTAAAAAAAATAAATAGGGCCACAGCTTATGTGCATGAAAGGGGGAAGGACCTACTTTCAAAAGCCCTTCTGCTCTTTGCAGGACCCCACAGTAAGGACCACAGCAGCAGGAAAGATAGGAAGTATAAACATTTTAATTTAAAAAAAATGTAATTCTAGTTTTAGATGGAATGAGTAGGGGTTAGAAGCCCTGTCAGGTTTTACTGCTATCTGGGGCTCTGTTAGAGATTTGCCCTCACTTAATGTTCTGGTGACACAGTTTTATTAGATAAGGGAGAAATCTCTCCATCAGCAACACAGACGGATGTAAGACTTTTTTCTTTTTTTTTGGTGTGGGAGTGCTAAAACCTCTGACAGCTTTTTATTGTGGTCTGCTTTCCTGCTGCTGATTTTTCCCCACTTCTCTGTTTGTTAAAAAAGTTGTCACCAGGAAAGGAAGTGAGGGTAAATCTCTCTAATGGTGTTTCCGATAGCAGGAAAACTTGACAGGGCACCTAATTTCCGTCACTCCATCCCAAACTAGAAAGCAAGAACTGGCTATAGATACACTTAAAGGGGTTGTAAAGGTATACATTTTTTCACCTTAATGCATTCTATGCATTAAGGTGAAAAAACTTTTGATAATACCGCCGCCCCCAGCCCCCCGTTTTACTTACCTGACACCTCGAAACTCGGCCGCTCGTTCCCGTTCTCCATTCAGCTGATCAGCCTGGTTGCTGATTGGCTATAGTAGATGGATTGAAAGCAGCGCAGCCATTGGCTCGCGCTGCTGTCAATCACATCCAATGACGCGGCGCGCCAGGGGCGGGGCCGAGTGATACAGCGAGCGGCTATAGCCGCCGGCTGTATCACGGGAGCGCGCCCGCAATAACTAACCACCATGCGAGGGAGCTCGCATTAAGGTGGTTAGTTATTGCGGGGAGGAGCTGAGACAGCCGCCGAGGGACCCCAGAAGACCAGGTTCGGGGCCACTCTGTGCAGAACGAGCTGCACAGTGAAGGTAAGTATAACATGTTTGTTATTGTTAAAGAAAAAAAAATTACCTTTACAACCCCTTTAAGGACAATTTCACTAAAAGTAGAATTGTCATTTGAAGCAAAATTCCAGTAAAACATTCGGTTTTTCCAGTGGCATGAATCTCCAACATCCCTCAATGGTGGATACAAAATGCACACATACCTCTTCAGCTTTCACTTCTCGGGTTGTAAAATCCTTAACACAATCCAGGAAGCAGTTCTCTGTTAATTTATTATACGTCCCAAGAAACTCTTTGAACTGCGGATAAACAAAAATATTACTTCCATCAATTTAACAGTTTACACAGTGCGCTTCACTGAACACAAATACTTAGATGGTCTTTAGGGATAGCAAATATATTTTTAAGGTGGGACTAACCTTAAAACTATGCGCTGCTTGCATGTGTTTTGGAAGTAACATGTCATTAGCCTTGTAAATAATATATGAGAGCACATACAGGGTTTTGACTGTCTCCCCTTACCCCATATTATTTCTGTATTTATCCCAACCTTAAGGGATCCTAGCTGTGCAGGCTATGCATGACCATAAACAGGCAGATGTCTTGGTAAAAACTGGCATGGTGGTCACTTGACATGCTTGACATCACTGGGGTGCACTGAAAATGACTTGTTGATTGAGAAGAAACAGAACATGCAACAAAAAAAAAAAAGGGACCAACTCCAACCACAAAATTATTTTCTAATAATATTATTTTGTTTAATCCTTCGTCCAAACTATACATTTCCTTTAACCTTCCTGGCAGTATTCCCGAGTGTGGCTCGGGGGTTAAATTTCAGTACTATTAGCGGTAACCCCGAGCCACACTCGGGATCGCATTGCAGAATCCTGGTCCAGCATACTCACCTTATCACCAGGATCCTGCGATGTCCCCCCGCCGGATCATCCGCCTGATGCTGTGTTCCGGGCTCTGTTCCCTGCAAGCGTTGCAACGCATGGGGGCGGAGCCCAGCGGCAAATTCAAAAAGTACAAAAAAAATAACACATACAGTACACTGCAATGTTACAGATTACATTACTGTATCAAATAATTTCACATCCCTTTTGTCCCTAGTGCTTTATCCAGTGCCCTGCATGCAGTTTTATATTATATATACTGTTCTTTCTGCCTGGAAACTTGAGATTGTCCATAGCAAAGAAAAAGTGTCCCTTTACGTCAAAAACGGCTTTAGACCCGCTAGAAAACAGCGATAGTAAATTATAACACTTGCAGGATTGAGCGATAGTGAATCACGGGGAAATTAATTGTATCATTATTATATTATTACTATTTTTTATAAATATTTATTTTTATTTATTAATTATATTATAATTTATGATTGAGAGTTTCAAACTTTATCCTACCCGGGATGTCTACTAGACTCTTGTTTGGACAGATTTAAGTGTTATTACTAAGAATTACCGGTCTACAATATAAAACGCCAAATTTCTACGTGAAACAATGTACCGCTTTGAGATAAAAAAATCTGACATAATCATACCACCAGGGAGGCTACGCTGTACTGCCATTTTATTCTATGGAGAGGAGAAGTAAGCCAGTATGGTTGAGGAGGAGGTAAAATTATTAATGGTACACTGGAATGAACAATTGGACTTTGCATGGTTATGAGCTTTGAAAGCAACCTTGGGTGCCTGTAGGTATATGATCACTGCTGATTATGGTCAGATCAGAATAGAGTTGTATGTCTTGGGGTGCTCTGCAACCCCTGAAGGCACAGCAACCTGGGGAAAGAACCTACTGGCCCGATTGGATTCTCACAGGCCAATCAAAGCTGTTTCTCAAAGATAAGGCCAGTATTGATAACATGTGCTTGGTGTATAAACATGCACATTTAGCCAATACTAGCAATTATGCAATACCACTTCTAAAGAACGAACGACTACCACTTTAGCCATCTCTTTAATCTACTGCTACTGTCAGCTCCATACAAGCGGGAAATCACCAAGAACAGAGATTAGTAAGACATGTTACTAATGCGGAGCTGCTGCTGCTGTTCTTTTGAAACCAGATAGTTGAGCAACTTTTTAATGGAAATAAAAGGCTCTGATATTTGGTATAGCTGACGTGCTGGAAAATTAGAGCAGCACAGGGACTTTCACAGGAGCATTCCGAACGCCTCCCTCTGTTTTTCAGGCAGACCCAATGTGACCCTTCATTCTCCTCTATGGAGGGGCGGATGTAAACAGACTTGTGTCAGTTTACACCCACCTACCTCCAATCCGATTAGATCCGGCAAATGCAAACGGAAGGGGATCAGTTCCCCTCTGTCTGGCTGGATCGGAGGGCAGTCATGTGTAAACAGACAGGCAGCCCGTTTACATCCAACTGCTCATAGAGCAGAGCGGGTGTCTGTGTCAACTCTGCATAAGCGAACCGGACACGGACCTGTCATCTGCCTGTTCCACTCAGCTCAGCAGGGGATCAGCAGACAGATCCCCTGCTGAGAAAAACAGATCTATGCTGTGTGAAAGGGGCCCTAGTTGTTAGAATGTCCCTCTTGCAACACTGGGGTTCCTAGTTCCAATCCCATCCAGGACCATATCTGGATGGAGTTTGCATGTTCTCCCACTGCTTACATGGGGGCTTCCTCCCACACTTTAATACCACGCTGGTAGGTTAATTGGCTCCTTTCTAAATTGGCTTTAGTATGAGTATGCTTGCATGGGAAATAGAGACCTTAGACTAAGCTCCTAGAGGATAGGGACTGAGGTGAATGTACAAGAAAGCACAGAAAAAATAAGTACAGTACTAGGGCTGAAACAACTAATCGATTAATCGACAAATAATCGATGAAATTAATCGATTACTATTTTCATAATCGATTAATCGGCCAGTAACATAATGGGGTTAAAAAAAAAAAAAACTAAAACGAGCCCTTTATAGTACAAAAAGAGCAAATAATTGCTACTGTAGATGTTACTTTCACAGTTCTACAGTAAAAAATGAACCCCTTACAGTAGTGATTATTTGCTTTTTTTTTTGTACTATAAAGGGCTAATTTTAGTTTTTTTAACCCCATTATGTTACTAAACGTCTTAGACCCGGTTCACATCTATGTGTTTTTTGGTGCCTTTTTACAGAAGCGCACTGCAGTTCATTAACATGGTTTCCCATTGGACACGTTCACATCTATGCTTTTTTCAGCCGCTGCGTATTTGGAAAGGGTCAGGGACTTTTTTTTTTAACGCAAAAACTGTGCTTTTTTGGTTCAATATACTTCAATGGAGAAGCTGCAGAAAAGCATTTAATGCGTTTTTGCAGCAATTTGTGTTTTTTAATCTGCCCAACAACAAATTGGCCAAAAAAAAGCAAAAACGCAAATCGCTGCAAAATCACGTGCGCAAAAATGAAAAGGTGTGTACCGAGCCTTATGCTGGCCACACGGATCAATTTTCAGACGAGAATATTCAGATGAAAAATCTTTGTACATTCGCTGAATGAAAGAATGTTGTTTGAAATTTTCACTTGTTTTTAACATTCTGTTTTTAAAATGAATGTAATTTCTGAACGAAAACCACATACACTGTGAAAATTCCTTTGACCAAGAAGTTTTCTATTTCCAAATTTTACCGTCACTGTGGTTGAAAATGAACGCCGACTTGACCCCACTAACGATTAGAAAATCGAACAAACGTTCTTAAAATGAAATTTTTTTTTGAAGGAAGACATTTGATCTCTGAGTCTAATAATATTTATCAGATTCACCCTTTAATAGTATGTACAGTATATCTCTTCTCTAACAGTTTACGTAGACTACAAGTACGTAGAGGAGGCATTCTAATTGGTTGCTCAATCATAACCCGCCTAGCCCATCCCGTCAGTGCTGGAGAAGTGAAAAGCCATGGGGATTTTAAATCTCCGGACCGATAAAGCGGCAACCCGGTGTCTCACCGCGGTTGATTGCGGGATTCAGATACAGCGGGACTCAGGTACAGTGGGACAGGGGGGAGGGGGTCCAGTGTAAGTTCACCTTACAGATTTTCTGTAAAGGTGAACTTACACTTTAAAGAAACCAGAAGTCATCAAATAGGAAAATGTACAAACCTTTATGTAAAAATAACACCAGAATGATATAAGAGAGTGCCATGTCATCTAAAACTTAGCTATTCACACCTGAATTATAGAGATCTATTTAGTTATTGTATTGAAAATTTTTCACAAAATAATATTACCTGTTTAATTTGATCCGCCTCTGAAATCTGAGCAGCCATTATTGCTAAGGTTTAGAGCCAATGACCTGTTAAAAACATAATAATTATTTACAGGACATATCCGTCATTACCTAAAGCTCCAGGCACATAGCTAAATACAAGGCTCATATACACATACATGAACTGTCATTTCTGCCAAAGGTTAGTTATTCAGAGATTTATGCAGTAAAATTTGTTTCTTACTGTAAGAAATGGGGTGTGAATAGGTCCTAACAAAAAATGATGAGCTTACCTTCAGACTTTATATTTACATGTATATCTAAAACAGTGCTCTCCAAAACTGCGGCCCCTCACTCGCCTTTATCTGGCCTTTGAGGCACTCTTCCTCCCACTGGCACCAACAATAGGGCAATCATTTCTGCACAGACACCGACGGGGCATTATTCTTCCCACTGACACCAACGGAGGGGCACCAGTCCTCCCACAGACACCAACAGTGGGGCATTATTCCTCCCACTGACACCAACGGTGGGGCACCATTCCTCTCACTGACACCAACAATAGGGCAATCATTTCTGCACAGACACCGACGGGGCATTATTCTTCCCACTGACACCAACGGAGGGGCACCAGTCCTCCCACAGACACCAACAGTGGGGCATTATTCCTCCCACTGACACCAACGGTGGGGCACCATTCCTCTCACTGACACCAACAATAGGGCAATCATTTCTGCACAGACACCGACGGGGCATTATTCTTCCCACTGACACCAACGGAGGGGCACCAGTCCTCCCACAGACACCAACAGTGGGGCATTATTCCTCCCACTGACACCAACGGTGGGGCACCATTCCTCTCACTGACACCAACAATAGGGCAATCATTTCTGCACAGACACCGACGGGGCATTATTCTTCCCACTGACACCAACGGTGGGGCACCATTCCTCCCACAGACACCAACAATAGGGCATTATTCCTCCCACTGACACCAACGGTGAGGCACTATTCCTCTCACTGACAGCAATGATGGGGCGCTATTCCTCCCACTGACACCATTGATAGGGCACTATTCTCCCACTGACACCAACGGTGGGGCACCATTCCTGCCAATGACACCAACGGTGGGGCACCATTCCTCCCACTGACACCAACGGTGGGGCACCAGTCCTCCCACTGACACCAACGGTGGGGCACCATTCCTCCCACTGACACCAACGGTGGGGCACCATTCCTCCCACTGACACCAACGGTGGGGCACCATTCCTCCCACTGACACCATTGATAGGGCACCATTCCTCTCACTGACACCAATGATGGGGCACTATTCCTCTCACTGATAGTGATGATGGGGCACTATTCCTCTCACTGACATCAATGGTGGCATGCAATTCCTCCCACTGACACACATGATAGAGCACTAATAATTACCCTAATACCAGAGATGGGACATGGTTAACTCCCACTGGCTACAGCCCCCCCCCCCCCCAAATCTGAAGCATAGTAAACTGGCCCTTTGTTTAGAAAGTTTGGAGACCTCTGCAGTGAAAGAAGGGAGCAAATACAAATGATAATGACCTTGCAAGGTCATCTCTTTGTCCTGTGAATATTGCTTCTATAGACATTCTGGGGACGTTGTTACCAATAAAATCCACACTTTGGTAATACATCGGGAATAAGGATGAGCTCCGGCGTGTTCGCACAGCCCACGTGCAAAGCCCGCCAGGAAGTCGGCACTGCGCTAATCACAGGCGGTGAGACATTTCCCGATCTCTGCAGCCATGCATCAGGACAATGTCTCACTGTCTGTGATCAGCGCAGCGCGACTTCCTGGCGGGCTCTACACGTGGGCTGTGCGAACACGCCGGAGCTCATCCTTAATTGGGAATTGCTATCGGTGATAACATATTCTGTTAATGGTGACCAAAACAAATCATTAGCTTCATTTCAAATAACTGACTAAAAAAAAAATCCCATACTGCAGATTTAAATATGGGTTGACATGGCATATCATTATTAGGATCAGTCAAGCAACCCCTCAATTTGTAGATTATAATGAGGCTGTTATCTCAGTGTCAGATCATCCACTATGATCCCCCATCATGAAGTATGGGGGATGATGTGATCTGTAGTTCCTCAGCTGATGCCTGACCCTCCTCTGTATGAAGGGTATAAATCACACATTGGGATGATTTTATTTGATACAATTAATCTGCACTCGTATTTTATATTAAAATTTAAATAAAACTATCTAACCTTCCGCCCACTGCTGTCACCCCTCCCCCAGCAGATGAGGTCAGGTCACCCCAAAACACACCGACCTGCTCTGTGCAGACCTCTGCTCTCCTCGCTGCAGGAACACGTGAGTAAAGAAAACTCCATTCACAACCGCACATTCGTCAGAAATGTCAGCTCCAGACGGGGAGAAAGTAAACTGAAACCGAAATAAAAAAGAATTCAACCATACAATTCTCGCTTATTAATTACCTATAGTCTATTTACGTCATTTTTTTTTTTTTTTTTGCTTTCTGTTGAATCACACAGCACGAATCAACTTATTTATTCACTTAGAGTTTCTAGGCGACTCGTGTGCTACACTGTAAACTACCCGGTAGAAACGGTACCCGTCTTTATAGTTCCGGATCCAGGGTTTCTCATACAAACTGACTTTGACTTAAAAAATAAAAAATATGTGATGGTTTCAATGACTTTAGTCTTATAATAGTTTCAAGATATAGTAATGTTGGGAGATTTTTTTTTTCAACTTTGTCTTCCCATGCAACAAATCCCTCCTGTCAGGTTTTACAGTAAAAATTAAAGTTTATTTGCACCGGTGAGGTTATTAAATATTATTAGTATCAGGATGACAACACTCGATTAAAAAAAAAGTTAATACAAAGAACCGAATGTTTAGACAGGTGAATGAGATTGCTGTTTCCGCACGGAGTCGAATGTCAGGCGGACCATCTAACCGTCTTGAATCTAAGCGGCTAGCAACCAATGTTCCATCCACCAGAGGTCGATGATTAATTCCACTCTGAGTCTACTTCAGGGTCCATTTTGTGTGAGACAATTTGAATATTCTAAAAGCGCCTTGGTCTTCGGAAACATGGCTGAAGCGTAAAGTGCAGCTAGTCATTTTTTTACATGTTTTATCAATTAGTGTTTTCTCTTGTGAGGGAAGCCAGGCACCTTTGGTAAACATAGCAGCCCTGTGCTCTTGTATCTGCTTCCTGCCAGTTGTTGTTAGTGCAGCTTAGCAGCAGGAGTGGACAGGTAGGATCAGATCTCGCAGGACAGGGTGTCTGTGGGTGTACAGCCATAGTAAGATGCAGGAAGAGGCATCAGATATCAGCCTGGATTCAGTGGCCAGCACTACTGCCAGTGATGTGTTGATTGGTTCTACCAGTGTCCATAGGACAGGCTCCCTGAGGAAGGAGGCATCTGGGGGTGGTGAAGACACCAGCCAGGGAATGATGGATCTGCTGGATGTTGGGATGGTGACTGCAAGGAATCCTGACAGTTCTGCTGTATCTGGGGCGTGCAGGGAGCAGAGACAGAGAGATACTTCCACAGCACAGCAAGACATCCTCCATGTGTCTGAGGTGTCCAGTCACAAGGGTTTCCTCCAGGGCTCAATGAGTAGGGGCAGCCATGGAGAGGCAGCATGGTCACAGGAGGACGCTGACAGGAGCACAGTCCGTGTGTCAGCCAAGAGACTGCGGGAGATTCCTGCTCCAATACCAGATTTCACCGCAAAGAAGAGAGACCCATCCTACGTCCCTCCAGCTCTTCCTGCTAACAAGTATCCCGCTGTCAGATTTACCTTCATGGAGGAGGCACCAGGTAAAAACTGCATCATACATACACATTTATTTAAAGTAGAACTATAGGCAAAAGTTTTTTGTTTTTTTTCTAATTTTAGGATAGAGCAAGCCGGGTTATAACCCCTGTCAGATTTTTTTCACCATCTGTGTCCCATTGCAGGGATTTACCCTCACTTCCTGTCCCATAAGCAAACGGGAAGTGAGAAGAAATACCTGCATTAAAAGGGTTGCATTCTATGCATTAAAGTGAAAAACCCCCCTGTGATGCAGCTGCCCCCCTTTTACTTACCTGAACCCGGTCTTTCCAGTGACAATGACAGTCAGACCAGCTCCAGCCAGTATCTCGGGTCCTGATTGGACTCGCGCTAGAGCTGCGCGATTGATCGTTAAGAATCGTTATCGCAATTTTTTTTTTCCCCTTGCGTTCTTGACAAAGTATTTCCCGATTCTTTCTATGCAGAGAATTCTCTCTGCTCTGCTGAAGCCAACAGCCGTCAAAAAAAGAAAAAAAAAAGAAAAAAAAACGGGCAGTCTGCCAAAAATCACAACATTCTTTAGCAGTGGAACTTAAGTATAAACATTGTAACAATTTGTCCTTTAGATCAAAGGAATACACTTTGGTGTGTAAATGAAGGAAGTTTAACCACTTAAACACTAAACTTTTTTCTGACATTTGTTGGTTTCAAGTTAAAATTTTTTTTTTGCTAGAAAATTACTTCAAACCACCGAACATTATATATATATATATATATATATATATATATATATATATATATATATATATATATATATATATATATATATATATATTATATATTATATATTTTTTTTTTTTGGTAGAGACCCTAGATAATAAAATGGTGGTTGTTGCAATATTTTATGTTGCACTGTATTTGCACAGCAGACGTTCAAATGCATTTTTTTGGAAAAAAATAACACTTTAATGAATTAAAAAAAAAAAAAACAGTAAAGTTAGCCCAATTTTTTTGTATAATGTGAAAGAGATTTTACGCCATGATAATTGTGATCTTTTTATTCTAAGCAAAAAAAAATAGTGTTTCTCATTTTGGCCAGAATCGTGCAGCTCTAGCTCCCTTCTGCTGTCAATCAAATCCAATGATGCGGGGGCGGGGCCAAGTCCTGCTGTCTGTGTCAATAGACGCAGCAGCAGGACAGGTGAGGGCACCCGCATGAGTGCCCCCAGGGAGATCGGCTCTCCAATGGGGCACTTGAAAAGAGGAAGAGCCAGGAGCGCCTCTGAGGGACCCCAGAAGAGGAGGATCGGGGCCACTCTGTGCAGAACCAACTGAACAGAGGAGGTAAGTATGACATGTTTGTTTAAAAAAAAAAAAATCTTTAGTTATCCTTTAAGGTAAAAAACCTTCTGTGCTGCAGCTCCCCCTCAGACCCCCTTTTCTTACCTGAGCCCGATTCGATCCAGTGACGTGCTCCAGCCACTGTCTCCCTCCTTATTGGGCAGTTTGATAGCAGCGGGAGCCATTGGCAATCAAATGTTGTGATGTGGGGGGGGGGTGGTTTCACTGTCTTTGCCGATGGACGCAGCAGCAGGGCTTGGGAGCGAGCACACACAGGTGCCTCCATGGAAAGCCGCTCTTCATGATAGCACCTGCCGAAGAGGAGGGACCCCAGAAAAAGAGGAGATCGGGGCTGCTCTGTGCAAAACCATTACACAGACAGGCAATTATGACATGTTTGTTATTTTAATAATAAAAAAAAGGCTTTATTGTCAAGGAGATTCTTTGTGGACCTCCTGGTCACTGGAACTAGTATCTCCATTGGAAGAGTTTCCCTCTATTACTTTTCTGGGGACAACAGAAAATTTGGGGTTTTCTTTTACTGTCAATGATAACAGTAAAGAGAACAAATATAGAGGCGGAATCTCCCCAACAGGTGTTTTCATCCCTCTCCACTCTATCCAAAATATAAAATAAAAAGTTTTGTCTTAAGTTTACTTTAAAGGAAGGCTGTTTCATCAAACAAGTACAACTGAATACAAAAATTTAGGATTTTTTAGTCACTCTTAGTGATAACATTCACCAGGAATAAAAAGAGAGGGTAAATCTCCCTAATGGGGACACAAACAGCAATAAAAACCTGACAGATGTTCTAACCCTTCTCCACTCTATACCAAACAACTGTGTTTGGTGAAGAGTGGAGAAGGGTTAGAACATCTGTCAGGTTTTTATTGCTGTTTGTGTCCCCATTAAGGAGATTTACCCCCTCTTTTTGTTCCTGGTGATTGTTATCACCAAGAGTGACTAAAAAATCCCAAATTTTGGGTTGTCGCCAGAACAGGAAAAAAGAGGAAATCTTCCAGTCGGGACACTGGCTGTTAGGTACCTGGTAGGAGAGCCTGACTTTGTAGGAGAAGACCTCTCATACAACGCTGGTTCAGGAGCCACTGGAGTGGGGACAGTGGTCTCCTGAGCGCAGTGGGGTAGGAGTGTCTGTTGAGCTGAGTCTCTGATGCAGAAGAGGTGAGAGATCCCACAGGGATGGCTGGACTGCAGATCAGGTGAGACTGGAAGCAGCAGACTGGAACACTTGAATGTGCAGAGGTCTCTGGAGCTGAAGCTGAAGGTGCAACAGCAAGGACAACAGGAACCAGCAGGGTCAGACGATCCGGGTCAGCTAGGATATGAGGCAGGCAAGTACAGCAGGCAGAGGCAGAGTCGGTAGGCAGGCAGAGTTCGGCAACGGTATCAGGCAGGTAGCATAAGAGTAGTCAGACAAGCCGGGTCGGATTGAAGCAGGACGGATGGTCAAACAAGCCGGGTCAGATAGGTAGCAAACAATCAGATAACAAATACTAGAATCACGAAGCTGAGACGAAGCAGCAATGTGTCAAAGCACAGGGGGGCTTTTAAGTGCACTTTGGCGCCAAACCGGCGCTATCGCGAACGCGCGCACGCCCGTCCGCGCCCACGTGCACACGCGCGCGCGCCCAAACGCCGCGAACCCGCGCGCGCCCTAGCGCCGCGCCGATGCCCGGGAACGGCAGGCATTTGCTGAGCAGCGCGCAACGGCGCGCGCCGGCGCATAGGCGTACGCCGACGCCCCGGTTCGGTGCCAATGGTGCCCTGACATTGCCCCCCCCAAGGGGCAACCTCCGGGTGCCCAAAAGCCTTTTCTTCTCCGGATGACTAGAAAAATAGGCTTGCACTAAACGTCTGGCATGCACATTACAATCTGGTTCCCAAGAATTACTTTCTGGGCCGTAGCCCCTCCACTTAATTAGGAACTGGATCTGACCTTGTCTTTTCCTGCAATCAAGGATAGCCTCGACCTCAAATTCCTCGTTGCCATCAACCACAACGGGTTCAGGAGGTCTAGTTCCTCTGCCGGGGAAGGGATCAGGTACAGCAGGTTTGAGTAATGACACATGAAACACAGGATGTATTTTGAGAGAGTCAGGTAAAGTCAGTTCATATGAAACTTCATTGATCTTTCTTTTGACCGGAAACGGTCCCATAAATCTAGGTGCCAACTTCTTAGAGGGACATGCTAGTTTAATGTTACTTGTAGATAGCCATACCTGGTCACCGAGCTGAAGCTTCAATTCCCCTCTTCTCTTTCGGTCAAAGATCCTCTTGCTGTCCGCCTGAGCCTTGGATACTGCTTCCTGCAACATCTGGTTGTTGTGGTTGATGAAGTCTACCGTACTCTGTACTGCCGGGACTGAAGACTCTGGAAGGAAATCAAGTAAAAAGGTTAGATGGAACCCATAATTGGCAAAAAAGGGGGATTGACCGGTGGCTGAGTGTTTGGCATTGTTGTAGGCAAATTCTGCTAGCGGTAGCAAGGATACCCAATCATCCTGTGAGAAAGAGGTAAAACATCTGATGTACTGCTCAAGAGTCTGATTGGTCCTTTCCGTCTGACCGTTGGTCTGAGGGTGATAGGCCGAAGACAGAGCCAGTTTGATTTTTAAAGATTCACACAGAGCTCTCCAAAAACGTGAGGTAAATTGTACCCCCCTGTCAGAGGTTATGTTTACAGGAATTCCGTGGAGTCTAATGATTTCCTTAATGAAAATGTGAGCTGTTTCCATAGCTGACGGAGTTCCTTTTAATGGGAGAAAGTGGGCCATCTTGGTAAAACGGTCTACTATCACAAAAATAGCAGAACAACCTTCTGAACATGGGAGCTCCACAATAAAGTCCATGGATATCATCTTCCAGGGTCTATCGGGTACAGGCAAGGGTTTTAACAGACCCCAAGCTCTACTCCTGGATGTCTTATTCTGGGTACAGATAGGGCAAGATTTGACGTATTTCTCACAAAAGTCCTTCAAATTGGGCCACCAGAAAGTACGCTGTACCAATTCCAGAGTTTTACGAACCCCAAAGTGACCTGCCAGTGGGTGATCGTGAAGGAGTGCCAGGACCTTGACCCGAACCTCCTCAGGAACAAAAATTTGGCTACCTTTCCAGAACAGTCCGTCCTTGCTACTTAGGGTAAGGCCTGAGGGTCTGGTTGCTCCAGAAGATGCTTCCTTAATCTGAGAAAGAAGATCAGCTTGAATGAGCAAAAAATTGTTTGCAGGTAAAATGGTATCTGGGGCAGATAAATCCTTTGGGTTGTCATGCATTCGAGATAATGCGTCTGGTTTAACATTTCTTGAACCCGGCCGATACGTAATGTGGAAGGCAAAGCGTGAGAAAAACAGCGCCCAACGGGCTTGACGGGGTTTTAACCTTTTAGCGGATCGCAAATATTCTAGGTTCTTGTGATCAGTGTAAATTAGTACTGGATGCACAGCCCCCTCCAACAGGTACCTCCACTCCTCTAATGCAGTCTTGATGGCGAGAAGCTCTCGATCACCGACATCATAGTTTCTCTCTGCAGGGGAGAGTTTTCGGGAGAAGAATCCTACGGGATGCATAACATCCTTACTGCCCTTTCGTTGCGAGAGTATCGCACCGACCGCTATCTCAGAAGCGTCCACTTCTAGAATGAATGGCAAGGATGGTTCAGGGTGACTAAGAATAGGTGCTGAAGTGAAAAGTCTCTTAAGGTTCACAAAAGCCTCTTGGGCTAGATGATTCCAGGAGAAACGGGTATTCTGCTTGGTCAGTTGTGTGATTGGTGCGATTATAGCAGAGAACCCCTTGATGAATTTACTGTAAAAGTTTGCGAACCCGATGAATCGCTGAACCCCTTTTTTGTCCAGGGGTACCGGCCAGTCCAGAACGGCAGAAACCTTTTGTGGGTCCATCTTGATGCCAGTCGATGAGATAATCAAGCCCAGGAATTGGATGCTTTGTTTCTCGAATTCGCATTTCTCCGCCTTTGCATACAGCCTGTGTAAGCGGAGACGACCCAATACTTGACAAACATGTTTCCGATGGAGATCTAGGGATTCCGAGAAGATCAAAATATCGTCTAGATATGCGATCACAAACAGGTCTAAAAAGTCTCTAAGCACATCATTAATTAGGTGTTGAAAAGTTGCAGGGGCATTACAGAGTCCAAAAGGCATGACTAGATATTCATAATGCCCGAATCGGGTCCGAAAAGCTGTTTTCCACTCATGCCCAGCCCGAATGCGGATCAGATTGTAGGCCCCTCTTAGATCAAGCTTAGAAAAAATAACAGCAGTCCTTAATTTCTGGAATAGTTCGGGTATCAAGGGTAGGGGATACCGATTTTTAATCGTGATCTTATTCAATTCCCGGTAGTCAATACACGGGCGGAGAGATTTGTCCTTCTTGGTAACAAAGAATATTCCCGCTCCTGCTGGAGAAGTAGAGTGACGAATAAATCCTTTGGCTAAGTTTTCATCAATGTATGCTTTCAACACTTCTTGTTCCTTTTCGGATAGGGGGAAGATGCGTCCAAAGGGAATTTCGGATCCTGGCAGCAACTCGATGGGGCAATCGTAGGGACGATGAGGTGGAAGAGAATCTGACCCCTTTTTGCTGAAGACATCCATGTAGTCATGATAGTGTTTGGGAATGGCTTGACGATTTGTCTGGTCGGAGTCCACACAAAGTAGGGTGGCTTGGGGATCCGAGTCCTTCGCCAGACAGTGTTCCTGACAGTAGGATGACAGAAATTTTATTTCACCAGTTGCCCAATGGATGTGTGGATTGTGGGCCTGAAGCCAGGGAATGCCCAGGATAATGGGAAACATGGGAGAGGAGATGGCGTCAAGGGTCAGCAGTTCTTTGTGTAGAGAAGAAGTCGTAGCGGGTAATGGCAGGGTTTCTTGTGTCACTTGTCCAGATCTGATACGGGAGCCATCAGCAAGGAAGACAGAGAGTCCATGGGCTTTAGTCTGTAAAGGGATGTTGTGCAGGTTGGCAAAACTTAAGTCTATAAAGCAGCTGCATGCCCCGGAGTCAATAATTGCGTTGACTTGGAGTGTCTTTTCTTGAAGCTGTAATGAGAGAGGAATGGCAAGATGGGTAGAATTTGTGGATAAAGCAGAGAGACTGGTAGGTATAGGAGATGAACACTTACTCATTCTGATTGGGCAATTATGGACATAATGCCCGGTTCCTCCACAGTAGAGACACAGATTCAATTGTCGGCGACGGGCACGTTCTTCGGGGGTCAGGGCAGGTCGCATCAGACCTAGCTGCATTGGTTCGGAAGTATCTAATGTGGTATTGACTGTCGGTGGACTTGGCACAGGTAGGTAGCGAGATGCAGGAATCGGTGCACGTGGTGTCATCCAGGTCGGGCGGTTAGGTTGAACTGCCCGTTCAGATCGGCGTTCTCGGAGGCGACGATCGATCTGGATGGTTAAGGTGATCAAGGCCTCCAAGGTGTTTGGAATACCAACTCGAGCCAGTTCATCTTTTAGATTTTCAGATAGTCCAATGCGGAACTGATGATGCAGAGCCGCGTCGTTCCACTGGGTATCCGCGCTCCAACGTCTAAATTCAGCAACATAGTCCTCCGCAGGTTTGCGGCCTTGTTGGAGCGCGAGCAGAGCAGATTCAGCTGTGGCAGTCAGTTGAGGATCCTCATACAATTGTGCCATAGCTTCGAAGAAGGCCGATAAGGATTGGGTTGGAGCTGAGTCCCCTTCAAGTAAACGGTGTGCCCAGGTCTGTGGTTCCCCTTGGAGGAGGGAAATGACAAATCCAACTTTTGTGGCTTCTAATGAAAAGGTTCTGGGCTGTAAGGCAAAAAAGAGCTGGCAGGCATTGCGAAAACCTCGAAACTTAGACCGGTCTCCGGAGAATCTTTCAGGAGTGGGGACTCGTGGTTCAGGAGGGAGCATTACCACTGAAGGCCCTGGAACAGTCTGTGTTGGGGCGGCCGGTGAAGAGGAGGTTGAAGGATTAACCCCTGCAAGGTTCTGGACTTGTCCCTCCAGTCTGTTGTAATTGTCCTGAAGAGCTTGCACTGCTTGGGTGAGGGCTGCCAGGTGTGTGCATATCTCCTTCAATGGAGAGGTATCTCCTGCAGGCTCAGACATGGCTGCTTCGTACTGTTAGGTACCTGGTAGGAGAGCCTGACTTTGTAGGAGAAGACCTCTCATACAACGCTGGTTCAGGAGCCACTGGAGTGGGGACAGTGGTCTCCTGAGCGCAGTGGGGTAGGAGTGCCTGTTGAGCTGAGTCTCTGATGCAGAAGAGGTGAGAGATCCCACAGGGATGGCTGGACTGCAGATCAGGTGAGACTGGAAGCAGCAGACTGGAACACTTGAATGTGCAGAGGTCTCTGGAGCTGAAGCTGAAGGTGCAACAGCAAGGACAACAGGAACCAGCAGGGTCAGACGATCCGGGTCAGCTAGGATATGAGGCAGGCAAGTACAGCAGGCAGAGGCAGAGTCGGTAGGCAGGCAGAGTTCGGCAACGGTATCAGGCAGGTAGCATAAGAGTAGTCAGACAAGCCGGGTCGGATTGGAGCAGGACGGATGGTCAAACAAGCCGGGTCAGATAGGTAGCAAACAATCAGATAACAAATACTAGAATCACAAAGCTGAGACGAAGCAGCAATGTGTCAAAGCACAGGGGGGCTTTTAAGTGCACTTTGGCGCCAAACCGGCGCTATCGCGAACGCACGCCCGTCCGCGCCCACGTGCACACGCGCGCGCGCCCAAACGCCGCGAACCCGCGCGCGCCCTAGCGCCGCGCCGATGCCCGGGAACAGCAGGCATTTGCTGAGCAGCGCGCAACGGCGCGCGCCGGCGCATAGGCGTACGCCGACGCCCCGGTTCGGTGCCAATGGTGCCCTGACACTGGCTATGGTGACAACCAGGGATTCCCTCAGGTTGAAGGGATCTCCTCTCACTTCCTGTTTTTAGGTATGGGAAAGGAAGTGAAAGAGAAATCTCTCCAATGGGACACAGATGGCAAATAAACCTGACAGGGGTTATAACCCTCCCTTACTCTATTCAAAATTATAAAATTGCCTTCAGTTTTACTTTAACTAACTCAATACCAGCCAGAAACACCATCTAGGTCTGGGCTGGTTTTCAAATTGACAGCAGCCGGCCGAGGATGCTGGAAAACCAACAGCCGATCAGCACTCTCAGCCATTCAGAACAGTAGCATTAGCTACATACAGTAAGCAGCACTGTGTTCTGCAGACATACAGGTGACTTCCTGTCTGCTGCTGAAACACAATCAAGTGCTTCTCACCCATTCAAAGGAATCCTATTATTTTTAGGGATAAATAAAAGAATTTATATGATTTGACGAGGTTGGTGGATGATCTCACAATCTTCACCTCAGCCAATCAGAGGAAGCCCTGTATTCATTGACAGAATTACAAGACGTCCTCTGAATGTGTGAGAAGCACTCGGTCCAACTGGATTTTGTTTTGGCAGCAGATGGGGAAATTGCCTGTACTGCTGCAGGAGGCAGCGCTGTATACTGTATGTCGCTGATGTCACTACAGCATAATACAGTTAGTGCTCACAGCCACCAAATAACTGTAAAGCCCCCTTACACACGATCGGACTTTCCGATGGGAAATGTTGGATGTCAGGTTGTTGGCGGACAATCTGACCGTGTGTATGCTCCATCGGACAATTGTTGTCGGACTTTCCGCAAACAAATGTTGGCTAGCATGTTTTCAAATTTTTTGCCAACAAATATATGTTGTCGGATTTTCCGATCATGTGTACACAAGTCCGCCAGACAAAAGTCCAAAGTAAAAACACGCATGCTCGGAAGCAGAAGCGGTCGGTCTTGTAAACTAGCGTTCGTAATGGAGAATTAACATTCATGACGTGGCAAATTCTGAAATCTCCAAATGCAGCGCACAATTCTCTTCTTCTTTTCAGCGATAATAATAAAGTTGCTGTGCCAGTGATACTGATGGAGTTATTGCAAACGAATTTTCAAAGGCTTTTTTTTCTAGTGATATCAAGAATAATATTATGTTTTTTTGTTTTTTTTTGTTTTTTATTTGCAAGTTACCACAACCCCATTATTTCTTAGTTTTATAGGATTAAAGATACAACTATGTTTGGGTCCATTGTATTTTTTAAAATATAACTGCCTACTCCCAAACTGTCATTTGAAGTAAAACACATAGCCAAGTATTATTCTACACAATTTTTTTTATTGTGCATTAAAAAAAAAAATAGACATGCTATCTGCCTCTAGATTGTAAGCTCTAATGAGCAAGGCCCTCTGATTCCTCCTGTATTGATTTGTATTGTAAGTGTACTGTCTGCTCTCATGTTGTAAAGCGCTGCGCAAACTGTTGGCGCTGTATAAATCCTGTATAATAATAATAATAATAATATTCATCTGCCAATAGAAAATAACCAAAAAGTGCATTTTATGCATCCAAAAATATAGAAAATATATCAAATCATTATTCAACCAAAAAAATAATGTCAAAGCAATAACTCCAAGGCCAATAATAAATAACACGTTATCTCCTCCGATTCCGCAACATGTCTGGTTGTCGAACGGCTGTTCAGAAACGAACTGAAAAGCACGAAATGAAAAGCGCTAAATTTAAAAACGCGAAAAGAAAAGTGCGAATCAACACTCACCAAACTTCTACTAACACGAAATTAGCAGAAGGAGCCCAAAGGGTGGCGCTAAAGAGCTGAAAAAACACGTAGTACGTCTAGTACGTCACTACATTCGTAATTGTTGGCCAACATTTGTGTGACCGTGTGTATGCAAGACAAAATTACAAAATTCCTTCGGACAAAATTCCACGGTTTTGTTGGCGGAAGGTCCGATCGTGTGTACAAGGCTTAAGGCTGGGTTTACTCATGTCCGACCGCGGTTTCAGTGCGGGAGTTCGGTGCAGTTCTGTTCACCAGTTCAGGTGCGATTCAGGTGCAAATTTTTACCTGAAATCGCACCTGAACCGGACCCAAAATCGCACAGGACACAGCGGCCACCCTGTACATGTGTGAACCAGCTGCATTGAGAAGGCTGCTGGTTCACATGTTATGCGAATTGGATGAGGTTAAAAACGCATCTAATTCACTTATACAGTGCTCAGCATAAATGAGTACACCCCAACAGATTTGTCAGAAAACCTTTACATTCCATTCGGAATAGGACACTATACTACAAAATACTCCCACAAATGCGAGCCATTGATTGCAACCACAATTTTATAATTTGCACACACAAAAAAAAGTATTTTTCCTAACAATTCTAGACCATGTTGCAAAAATGAATACACCCCAATGAAAGTCTTAAGGCCTGTACACACGATATGAAAATCGGAAGAAAAGTTTCATCTGACGAACGATCTGCCAATTTTCGGATCGTAATGCCCCATACACACGGTCGGACTTTGTTCGGACATTCCAACAACAAAATCCTAGGATTTTTTCAGACGGATGTTGGCTCAAACTTGTCTTGCATACACACGGTCACACAAAGTTGTCGGAAAATCTGATCGTTCTGAACACGGTGACGTAAAACATGTACATCGGGACTATAAATGGGGCAGTGGCCAATAGCTTTCATCTCTTTATTTATTCTGAGCATGCGTGGCACTTTGTCCGTTGGATTTGTGTACACACGATCGGAATTTCCGATAACGGATTTTGTTGTCGGAAAATTTTATATCCTGCTCTCAAACTTTGTGTGTCGGAAAATCCGATGGAAAATGTCCGATGGAGCCCACACACGGTCGGAATGTCCGACAACACGCTCCGATCGGACATTTTCCATCGGAAAATCCGACCGTGTGTACGGGGCATTAGTATGGTGCTTTTGACAGCCGATTCCGGTTTTTCGTCAGACAAAAGCTGGATGTGCAGACTATAAAATTTTTGTCGTACGTGAACTCAACGTCTGATTTTTGTTTAATTTAGTACGGTTTTCGTACAAAAAAAATGTAAGCGGAAGACTATGCATGCTCAGAAACGAAAGCATACATACAAAACTAGTCAACACATTGCGTCACTTCTGAAGTTGTATTTTGTTGTACGAGAATTTTCACATGGTGAGCAACCTCTTCACTTTCGACCTGAGACTAGCATTCAACAAAAGACGGATGTTCGGTCGTCCGAAAATCTAATCGTGATCGCAAAGCTAAATTTTAGACAAACTCCTAATTCACAAGAATTCAACTACAGGGGACTCTATTCATTAAACAGGTGTCCAGCAGACAGTTGATTATAAAAGGGCGTTACTCAACAAAGAAAACCCCTTCCCATTTCATGCTGTCAGAAATGTCACAAGGCCTGAGAAAGTAAATAATTTCTTTACACAAGAAAGGTGAAGGCTACAAAAAGATTAGCAAAGCTTTACTCATCAGTCAGAATACTGTAGCAAAAGTGATACAAAAATGTAACCAAGATGGACCTGCAACCATCTCACAGAGACGTCCAGGCCGTCCACGGAAGTTAACACCTCAACAGGAGTGTCTTCTGATGAGAAGGGTTGAAGAACATCGCCATGCAAGTTCACTGCAGTTAGTTAAAGAAGTAGAAAGCCAAACTGTGGTGATTGTTCCACCAAAATTCGACCCTTCCTGACTAATGACACTACAAAACAACTTATTCACTCCTTGATTATTTCCCGTCTCGACTATTGCAACTCTCTCCTTAATGGCCTACCCTTAAGCAGGCTATCCCCCCTTCAGTCTATTATAAATGCTGCTGCTAGACTAATACACCTCACTAATCGATCCGTGACTGCTGCTCCTCTCTGCCAATCCCTTCACTGGCTTCCCCTACCCCACCGTGTAAAATTCAAAATGCTAACCATAACATACAAGGCCATTCACAACATCGCCCCCATCTACATCACCAACCTCATCTGCAGATATCGCCCAAATCGCCCCCTCCGCTCCTCCCAGGACCTCCTGCTCTCTAGCTCCCTTGTTACCTCCTCCGATGCTCGCCTTCAGGACTTCTCCAGAGCCTCTCCCATCCTCTGGAATTCCCTGCCCCAGTATGTCCGATCAGCCCCTACCCTGTCCACCTTTAGGAGATCCTTGAAAACTCATTTATTCAGGGAAGCCTATCCCACACCCACATAACTGTCCCTGAGCCACCCCCATCAAATCATTCTTTGCAGCTATTACCTTTTGTACCACCACCCCCTCCCTTTAGAATGTAAGCTCTACGAGCAGGGCCCTCCTGTACCTTTTTGTATTGAACTGTACTGTAATTGGGTTGTCCCCCTTATACATTGTAAAGCGCTGAGTAAACTGTTGGCGCTATATAAATCTCGTATAATAATAAATTGTTTCCTGTGCCACAATACGGCGTACACTGCAGAGGAATGGCATTCATGGGTGTCATCCATGAAGGAAGCCTCTGCAGAAGCCGATGCACAAAAAACCCTCCTAGAATTCGCCAGGGCCCATGGTGAAAAAGAAGACTACTAGGACTCTGTACTCTGGTGTGATGAGACCAAAGGTTTTTGGAACTGATGGCTTCAAAACTGTATGGTGTTGCAAAGGTGAGGAGTACAAAGAAAAATGCACGGTACCTACAGTGAAACATGGTGGTGGCAGTGTTCTGTGGGGCTGCATGAGTGCTGCTGGTGTCGGAGCTGCATTTCATTGATGGTATCATGAATTCACAGATGTATTGCTCTATATTGAAAGAGAAGATGCTACCATCACTCCGTACCCTTGGTCGTTGTGCACTTTTCCAACATGACAATTATCCAAAACACACATCTAAGGTCACTGTTGCATTTCTGAAGAGAAACAGGGTGAAAGTGATTAAGTGGCCAAGTATGTCTCCTGATCTGAACCCAATCGGGGAACACCTATGGGGAATTCTGAAGAGACAAGTTGAGCATCACTCTCCATCCAGCATCCAGGCTCTAAAAGAGGTTGTTCTTGAAGAATGGAAAAAGATGTTGCAATATGTCCCCAACTTGTTCTTTCCATGCCTAGAAGACTTGGTGCTGTCCTTACAAAGCATGGAGGTCATACAAAATACTAGCCATAGTAGTTTTTGTTGTGGGGTGTATTCATTTTTGCATCAAATAATTAGAGTAAAACTGAAGATTTTGTAATCTAAGTTATATTCTTAACCTTACTTTCAGGTAATGCGCTAAACGTTCTAAAAAACTCAGTTTTGTCAATTTTGGAAATTGTTCTTGTGTTCATTGAGGTATTGATCAAAATCTTACTTTTCAAAAGGGGTGTGCTCATTTATGCTGAGCACTGTATGTGGATCGAGCCTAATGGAAATATTTTGTTTGGCCTAAATTAACTATTTAAAGTGACAGGAAACCTGGACTTCGGCCTTTAAAGTGGTTGTAAACCCTTACATATCCAGTGAAGTGACTGGCCTCATGTGATACACAGAGATGGAACAAAACCTCCTACTTAAGTTGTACATGTTTATCTGCAGTCTTCTCTTCATCAGTTCAAAGTGCTGAGTTAAAAAGCTTGTCTGAGAGTTCAGGAAAAAGGGAGCAACGAGCTGAAGTTACTCTACAGAGCTCCGTGAGGAGAGGTCTAAGAGCTGCTTGTAGGGAAGAGACGCTACCCCCTTCACATAGGGACAAAGCTGAGGCTGTTGATCAGCTGGAGATCCCTCCCCTGTCACCATTTTTTTTTTTTTTTTTTTTTTTTTGGTTTCAGGAAAACTTATCAGAAGCAATTCATGCTGATAGAGGAATGAAGCAGCAGACAGAAATTACACTTAGTGCTCCTAATTGAGACAAGCACACACACACTATAGAGGGATATGCTTTGTTCATATTTCATGTCTCAGGTTTACAACCACTTTGGTTGTTCTGTTTTTCTCAGAAGCAAGTAATGAGATACAAGGTATGCCTGTAATAGAATGTCGTTCACTGGTCTCTCACCTAATGGGATGCCGATATTGTAACTTTTTTCATTACAACACTGAAATTGCACCAGGTGATAATGAAGACGTATTTACGTTTTAGAAATCTGCTTGAGAAAGGTCATTGTGAAATAAACTACAATTTCTTGAAAATGGAGACAGTTGAAATCTGAAAAAGAAGTTTGCTAAAATCCTTAGAATACAGGTTTTGACATTTATTTTTTTTGTATCTAAGGCTTAATGTACACGGGACATTTTTTACAATCTCTCCTGAACGATTTAACTTGACAGATAGTAACCGACATTTAAAACGTCTGTTTTGCCATGTTTACATGCTGCGTTTCTGTTTTAGAAGCGTTTTTTTTTTCAAATAGCCAAAAATGAAATACGCCTGTAAACGAAACGCGGCTAAACGTGAGTTACCGCGTTTACACTCTGTTACATTTATTTGCCATTTTAAATGCCTCTGAACATCCGCCCTGAATGCATTTTTTTTTTTTTTTTTAATTTTTTTTGTGTTCCAAAAAATGCTTCTAATTGCCTAGAAACGACTATAAATGACCCTGTGCACAAGTACTGATAACAAAGGAGAGTTCAGGGGCAGCTGAAAAAAATGCCCAACTGCTCCTAAGAGTCTGTTTACCAGCTGCAGTGTACATGAAAGGTTTGAGTGCTTCTCTAGAAGAGCTCCCTTTTCCTTCACATAAATAGAATGGCCCCCACTCAGTATTACACCTGTTCGTTCAGGTCTGCACTTTTCTGGTACTTGTGGTGTATAAAGTCTGACATTCCAGCCAACTGAAGTCCATATTTTGTCTGCTGTGTGTTTTTGATTGGCTGATATGTGATATTGCCCCAAGCACCTTTGTATCGGCCCTGGAGGCTGACATTTTGATTGTAGCTTGCGTGCTATAAAACTACAATGCACTGAGCAGAAACGCTCACAATACTCTTTTTACATAGAGGCAGTGGTATCTTTGTTATAATACATTAAATGATTCTTATAAGGATACATGCACACGGACATTTGCAGACACAAGGGAGGTTTGGCATAAAACACCCGGCATTTTCCCAGATAGGCATGTACAACCAGCCATAGACGTGCATGGCTGAGGTGCTTGTGCTTTTTTTTTTTTTTTTTTTTTTTATTCCCCTAAATACCCTTCTGTTAGCCTATGTCCTATCACAGAAATCTGCAATCTGCACGCACTAAAATTACATTTAGGAGAGGAACATTAGAGCAGAAAAACCAACCAACGCGTGTAAGTGTATCTAAACGCTAGGCATGTTTAGCACTTGACCGTTCATTCATTTTAATGTACAAAATATGACAAATGACTATTCTGGCCAACGAAATACATGAATATGAATACCCAAATGCTTGACGTACCTGAACGCATCTAAACATACCTAAAAACAGTTGAAAAATTAGGCGCTTTTTTTTTTTTTTTTTTTTAACAACGCTGCTTTTCTCCTGTCAGGAGCAAAGCATTCAGGTGTGCATGAGGCCTATGATGTATTTTTTAGGCTTGGGAACTATGTTATAGGCATATGTATGGATAAACACTGATGCAAAAGAGCATCTTTTTTTACATTACATTAATACAAGCATCTCTACCATGTACTTCTATAGCCAAATGTTTGAGTGCGGGAAAACGCCGGGAGTCTTAACGCTAGAGGACGTTTGTGATTGCAAACCTCTGAGAACATGAGCTCTAAAAATATACCTTTTTAGGTATAACACTTCTGATTTTGTTACCTTTTTGTTGAAGTGGTATATGACACAAAAATATACCCGTATTTATCGGCGTATAACACGCACAGGCGTATAACACGCACATTCATTTTAAGAGGGAAGTTTCAGGAAAAAAATTAAATTTTAAATAAGGAATGCCCATCTGCAGCCTCACAAGTGCCAACAATGCAGCCTCATCAGTCCACATCAATGCAGCCTCACCATTGCCATCAATGCAGCCTGATCGATGCCCATCTGCAGGACAGGGAGGGGGGTGGGACGAGCACCGACAGATTACATACAGTGAGAATCTCCTTTGATAGACAGAACAGTGATCCAATGGCGTCCCAGGAGATGAGACTTCCTATTACAGAGGCTGCCAAGTAAACAGGAGATTCTCACTGTATTTAATCTGACGGCGCTCGTCTCGACCCCTTCCCTGTCCCCTCCGAGGCAGCTAAAATTTAAGTATTGGCGTATAACACGCACGCACTATTTGCACCCAATTTTCATGGTGAAAAAGTGAGTGTTATACGCCAATAAATACAGTACATGCTGCTATTTATTATCGTGTTGTGTTCTAATACTCTGAAATGTTTGTGTTGTTGCTTTTCATCTTCAGTGAGCCTAAAAGTAATAGAATAGCGCCCTCTAGTGACCTGACCATGATTGAGCATAATACATTCTTGGTTACTAATGGTGTTTTTTTAATGCTAACCAACCTTGGCAAAAATTTACAGGGTCAGACAGAGTAGTAAAAAAAGATGACCTTTTAAGACCATGTTAGCTGTTACACCCATAGTTAGGCTGTAACATGGTGCCAAGCAACGCCCAGCATCATTCACTCCTCTTCCTGTAAGCCCAGCCAACAAAGGCTCTGCTGCCCGCCCTGGAGAGATCGGCAAAGGACTGATGTGGCTCTGCTCTGCAGCATTTAGGATCTGTCCACTGTCGGAGGAACAAGGTGGCGAGTAGGAACTGTGATACCATCAGTCTAGACTGCAAATACCTAGAAAGTTTGCCTGGGGTGCTTTGAAGGGGGGTGGGGGGCAAAAAAAGAAAGGGGGAACCCCAGCCCTAGAGTTGGGATTTAGGGAAACCTATGCTTTGTACATGCAGAACAAAGTCACAACCTGCTGGTTGAAGGGAAAAAAATGAATTATGTATGGCCTGCTTTAGTACGATGCCAAGGATGTTAGCTGCAGTAGACACTGGGGAGAGGCTGCCAGAAGTAGTGTATGTAGTGACAAGCTGCATCTGGGTGACAGTGGCAAGTGACATTTTGGCATCTGGGTGGCAAGTGACATGCTGCATCAGATGGCAGGTGATGGTGATGTACAGAATATCGACACTTAATAGCAGCTATCGGCCTGAAAGGTGGCCGAAAAATTGGTATCGGCCCTGAAAAAACGATATTGGTCGATCCCCAGTTCTATCAGCAGATAGATTGGGGACTGTGGAAGAAGGGGAGGATCCTGGACCATCAAACCTTATATATATATTATATGAATATGTATATATATATATATATATATATATATATATATATATATAATATGTATGTGTGTATATATATATATATATATATATATATATATATATATATATATATATATATATATATATTATATGAATATGTTGCATTTGCATGCATTTATACCTGACTTAAAATCTATGCATAATTGTTTTTCAGATGCTGTTAGTGGTTCATCAGTACAGAAAAATAGAACATCCAAGAACTCCCACTCTCCAAAGGTGAGAAGGATTACCTTTCTAACTCCTGATAACTTGGCTCCTTGTTTTCGCCTGACAAAAAAATATTGCAGTAAATTCTGCATAAGCCCCAGTTCACACCGTCACATCGCAATGTGATTCACACTCCTCTGCAAATCACATGCGATTCTGTGCAGTGCGATTTTAGCCCATTCATTTTTGGCTCAAGTCAAAGTACCCCAATATCAGTAGGTCCTACACTATTCATAGAATGAAAGATCCTGCTTCTCCACCATGGGAGAAATACACTCCTCTATGTGGGAGATCTAAAGGACTCCTCCTATAACTCAGGTGGACACTGATGAGAGGTAATGGCGGGGGGAGGGGGTGTTCCAGCCCAAGGGATCTGGTCAGGACCCTTACAATAGAAAAACAAAGATAGACTTGGGGGGCACATCCTAAAAATACTTACCGTAACATTAAAGATGATGCAGCTATAAGTCCGACAGACAGAGGAAAAGATTATAAGAAGTTATGTTCTTTAAAGAGGAACTGCAGTCTGCTCACATAATTTGTAATAAAAAAACATCTTTGCTATTTTGAAGCTTCCCTCCAACCACTTTGCATATTATTTTATATATACTGTGATTCTGTATATGCCAAATATGCTGCAGAAATCTCCCTCCACTGAGTCTGGCTGCAACCATTTTAACTGTGGGCAGCTGAAGCTGCTGCCTGTACACTTCCTGGATTTACACACAGAGGCATACCTCCAGCTCTGCAGCTCTCATTGGCCCTCTTATGACTCACCCCCCCCTCCCTTCCTGGCAAACTCTCACCAGAGTGAGGGAGAGAGCTGTTCATGATGTCATAAGCCTAGGCTAATGACCAGACAAGAAACAGGAAGTGGGCTGTATAAGGTATTTACTGGCAGAAAATAAAAATGTTTTACTATCCAAAGTTAAAACAACAAGGGCAGGAGATTTAATAGATGGAAAGATCAAAAAATGACTGAAGGTCCGCTTTAGGAGCCTTTTAGCAGAGATGATGAGCCAGTTTGAATGCAAAGGTTTCATGTTTGCCTAAACTATGTTTTTAGGTTTATTCTTTTTTCTAGATTGTATTTCTCAAGTAAAGGGGAAAAAAATGGATAATATTAAAAGTAGCATACTTTGATCGTTTTTTTTTCTTCTTTGTTTTGTTTTGTTTTGAAAGGTTCTTGTGACAAAACATTTTCTAGATGATACAAATGGCCATGTGATCAAGAAGAAGACACATGAGAGCATCAGACAGAAAAGTGAGTAACCCTTTGCTAAATGTGATATTGCTGTATATAGGCTAGATAACCGTTTGGTGTCAGAAGTTTTTTGATAGCTATGGACTATTTTTGCATAGTTACATTGGTATACCTTGAACAAATAATTTAGCAAATTCCATATCTGGCTGATTCCTGTGGAAGCGGAGAATCACTTTAGTAGCTGCCCCTATTACAGTGATCCTCGCTATCTACTGGGTCCCATGCCAAGTGGCTGCCTTGCTGTATAGTGAACACTATACACTAGAAGTCGTTCTATGATTGAATGAGGTGAAGATTGAGGTGTCGCCGCCCCGCCTCTCTAGCTTGTCCAAATAAAGCACCTTTTGCATCTATTGAGGAAAAGGTAAGACGTTGTCTGAATAGCACCCATGCAGAGCAAGCAACCTCCTGTGGTCACTGTAATAGCAATGGATACTGCAGTGAATCTCTGCTTCCACAGGGATCAGTCGGGTTTGGAATATGAATATTTACATTAGTCCACACTGGATCAATGTAACTGAAAAAATATCCATAACTTGAATTCAGCATTAATAGTTTTGGGTCAATGGTTTAGTGCCCGCTCACACTACAAAAATGTCCTCTAGATCCGTTCCGGGTGCATTTCTGCATGCGCGTTAACACGTTTTTGATGTGCTCCGGTATGTTTTTTTGATGCAATTACAGATGCTTTTTTTTTTTTTTTTTGATGCATTTTTTTTTTTTTTTTTAATGCTTTTTACCGTATTCCAGTACAGTTCTGTCCAGGGAAAAAGCAGCATGTTGTATTTTTTTTTTTTTTTTTACTGGAACGTACTGCACTGGTGTGAACTATGTTGTTAGAACCCATATGACCTACTTTCCATGCATTTTTGATGCAAAAAAAAAAAGCACTGCACGTGGTGTGAACGGGCCCTCAATGTTTTTTTTAAAGAAGTTTACCCTAGAATTTCTCTATGAACATTAAACAACCAAATATAACATTATACCTTGATAAATGCATAGCACCATGTTTAAAATCTCTGTGCTCTTGTCGCCCAGCAATCCATATTAGAAACTGCTGGCAATTTACCAGCAATACAATGGAGTTCCTCAGCCCCTCTCAATCTATCTGCTTTTGGACACCGAGCATAGAGGAATTATTTCCAAGTCAAGTTTTGCAATTACAAGATAACAGAGCCTACAGCTCCATCTACTGTCTAGAAAAATAAAATATTACTATGGTATATCAACACAAGGGCAGCTTGATAAGTATGGCAATTTCCACAAACATATTGAGACTACTGTTTGTATTGTAAATTGGAAACACCCTTGACAGGGCATCTTTGCTGGTTAGTAATAAGTTTTGGGCAGGTTAGTTTGTACTTAATGGAAAACTACTCCCATTGCACCCCCCCCCCCCCTTTCCAGTTAAAGTTGACTGAGCTGTTGTCATTTCTTTTTTTGTGAGTTATAAATGTGTTTTTTTTTTTAAGACAAAGAAGTCCAGATTTCACAGTTTACTACTGGTCAAAAGAAATCTCTCTTGGCAGCTTTAAACACAAGGTAGGCAATACATTCATCATTTTTCGTCTTTCTCTTATAGCCTTGTTCACTGGTGTATGAATAACATTGCTTGTGCAGTTAGCTAGTTAAATGCGCTGTAAATAAAGATTTATGTCTGTTAGTTGTAGCCATTTAAAACTTGCGCAGTTTTTTGTTTCTTGTAGATCAAGTGTTTTGAACCAGAGGTGTCATTACCCTTTTTGGGGGTATGGGAGCCAAATGATGGTGGTATAGGCCTGGATCTTTAAAAAAAATATTTAAAGAATAGAAACCTTATTTTCTGCATTAATGAACCTCAAATCAAAGTGGATAAATCTACTCGATGTGTCAGATGACACTTGGGCAACATTGTCTCTAACTGTACCTCAACACTATGGGCACCAGTTATAAAGAAGAGGTATGGCCTTACCATAGCCATACTGCTGCTTTAAAAATGTACATTTATAAACCATAGCAACATGTGTTACAAATATGCCTTGTGCCTTGCTTGCTTCTGAACTTCAAAGCAAGCAGAGAGTATTGATAACAACGAAAGGGAAAAAATAGTCTATCAAACTCATGTGACTGGCCCCTCCTCTCAGTTATGGAATTCTTTCCAAAGTGTTGGGTAGAGAGAACTCCATAGGACACGGCAGGCTCCACACCACAGCCTTTGGTAGCCTTTGAATAGGCTGTAAAATTCAGGCTGTGATGTGGAGTAGCACTGCAATGGTCCGCAATATCTTTTTATTCTCTCTAAATATGCGCCCAAATTTTGAGTACACAAAAACCTCACTAGCTGTAGCAAGCTTGTGATTATGATAATTTTGATGGTCTGATGAAGGCGGTATGTGGACCTATAGGGTAATCCATTTGGAGTCTAGTCAGAAAAAAAAAAAACCTTAGAAACCCCTGCTACCTTTATTTATACTATGCTCTAAAAGGGGCAGGCTGTAATGGGCACAGAGTGAGGGTTGCACTTGGAAACGGACAACATGCTGGCCTGCATTTTCTCAGGCTTTGATTCAAGATAACCGCATCAGCGTATGACCACTCCAGCAACTATTTGGATTTAGAAAGCAGGCCAATTAGGTGCAAGAGGTAGATGCCAGGTGAAAGAAATAAGAGTCATAAGTGTGCCCCAAGTTTGTTTAAATACAAGAGCTATGGCACATGTTGAACATGCTACTGATTTGGGATTTTGAACACTTACCTGAAAACACAGCACCACGTTTTCGTTGGAAAATGCCATTTGATGTGTAAGCAGAATTTGTTCCCAACACAAACCTTATGTTGGTGTCAGAAGAAAGTTTTGCATGTATGGATCCCTTAAGTATTAGGTTAGGGTTATTGGGATCCTTTTTTTACCAAGAGTAAGTTTCACTTGAGGGTCTACCGAAGAAAGTAACTTGTATAAGATCAAGATAGAGCTTAAGATCTGGGCTTCTCAAAGGTCATATTGGACATAAGTATGGATACTGAGCAAATATTAGGAGATTGACTATAGAAGAAATGATGGAGTTATATATAATGCCAGGCATCCAGTTGGAATCTCCTATATTCCCCTTTTTAGAGTTTCCAGTGGTAGTATTGTCATTTAGCAGGAACTGTCTGCAGTGCACCTCCCCATCCCTGGCCCACGTCCTAAAAAAAGGAGAGATGTTCACCTGGTAAAAACAAGTGGTGCCAAGGGGGAGATGGGGCACCAGCCCTGTTTTTTCCTTTCCTAGAAGAGCAGGACATGTACCGTAGTGGGAGAGGCATGCTCGGCCAGTCCCCTAAATTCACTCTTGACCCACGAAGCGTGAGACAGATTCCTTCCTGCCCTAAATTTCTTAACGAGGACCCAGAGTTTATCAGTGACATGATGATGGAAAAATTGGTGGTAAGTGCAAATGCCCCAACCAAAGCACAAGGGTCATAAAGATATTTCAGGGAAGTCTCTCTTAACCAAAAACCAGAATGATAACAGACTATGGACAGCTTCCAGTCATGTTTGAGATCAGCAACAAGCGTTGAGAAGGCCAGCAGGAACTGAGAAGGCCAGCAGGAACTTTGGATACAGGCCAAGACGATGCCGATTGGGCCATGGGTTAAGGTGTGCCAGAACGAATTCCATTCTGGACTTTCCCATGAACCTACTGCCATGGTTGAGAAAGGTCTGGTATCGGAATATTGGTGGTGTTGCCAGTCTGGTATGTTGGCTTGTGGGTAGGTTCAGTTGAGAAAGGAATTGAGGCAGATTTTCCTTATCTCTAATGCCGCATACACACGGTCGGACTTTTCGTCTACAAAAGTCCGACGGAAGATGGCTGACAATCTGATCGTGTGTGGGCTTCCCCGGACTTTCAGCGGACTTTCAGCAGACTTTTAGCAGACTTTTCCAGCCGCAAATCTGACAGACTTTAGATTTTAAACATGCTTCAAATCTTTACGTCGTAACTACGCCGGACCCAGAAATCTGCTCGTCTGTGTGCTAGTCCGACGGACAAAAACCCACACTAGGGCAGCTATTGGCTACTGGCTATCAACTTCCTTATTTTAGTCCGGTGTACGTCATCACGTACGAATCCGTCGGACTCTTGTGTGATTGTATGTAGGCAAGTCCGTTCGTAAGAAAGTCTGCCGCAAGTCCGCCAAAAGTCCGCCAAAAGTCTGCCAAAAGTCTGCCAAAAGTCTGCCAAAAGTCTGACAAAAGTCTGCCAAAAGTCTGCCAAAAGTCCGCCAAAAGTCTGACAAAAGTCTGTCGGACGGGCTGTTGGACTTTTGTAGCTGAAAAGTCCGACCGTGTGTACGCGGCATAAGAGTATACAGCCTGCCATTCTTTTACACATTAAGAAAAGGGAAATCCCCATCAGTAAGGCAGTTCAGCAGTATGGAGTGGCCAAGAGGCCATAGAGCTTTGCTTTGCACTAGGATATGTCTGAACAAGTCTGGGTAGAAAGAGAGCTGGGCACCATCAAAATCAAAGTAAGGCTTGGTGTGCATGTAGTACATGATGCTCTCTTTCACAATGTCCCTTCATTTGTCAGGGTCTTGAGCCGGAGGTCGTAGCACCCTATGGTAGCTGTCGATTTCAATAGATCTTTTTAACGATTCCTTGTAAAGTTGGGATGATATCTTTAGGTGCTGTAGCCTCAGGGAGACCCTGTATTTGAACATTAGCTCTTCTGCTCCTGTTTTCATAATCTGTGCAGTGCATTTATCTCTAAGCAGTGTGGGGAAAGGAATTATCACTTCTAATTTGGTTTCAAGAGATTCTACTCTGCCACCCAACTGCGTAGTTTCAGCCTGCAAATTTTCAATGTCCTGTTTAAAGGCTCTCTCTATTCTGCTGATGAACCTCCCCAAGTCATCGCTAGTGGGGAGAGGCCTCGATCCCCTACAATATCCCCCATATCGGAGCTCCTGTCTTTTGCAATCTGATGGATAAGGGGAAACAGAACGAAGAAAAGAGGCAGTGACTGACCTTGGTGAGGGGATTGGAGAGTCAGAGCACTCTGGCTGCCGCTAGTTGTCTCATGGATCCTGCTCTGGCGCCACCTTGGATGAAGTGGCAGGCTCCTTGCGGCGGTCTGGGAAAAGGGTGTCCATTGAGCTGGTGCACTGCCTCAGTGTACGTTGTGGCTGTAGAAACATCTGCCACTTGCGTGCCAATTTTGGGGGCTCTCAAACCCCAAGGGGAGCCACTGTAGAAGCTGTTAATTGAAGCAGATAGAGCGCAGTCCAAGCGCCGCACTTATTCACCCTTGCATGCCTAGACCATGCCCCCCAGAATGTTATTTTTTAAATTTTATCTGTTTTATTTAAATTTTTATTTAAACTTTTTTATATGTTTGTGCTGAATGTGTTTTTAATCTTTGTACAGAGTACAGAGCGGCCCTGTGACTAAAGAAGTGCGTGTTCAGTTGCTTAAGGATGCTGTGACCAGCAGTAAGAAGTCTACAGGCTCAGCAGATGAGAAGGCTGGGCACATTGAAGTCCAATCAGCCACTATTGCTGCTGTCACTGCTGCTGCTATTGCTGCCACTGCCCCAGTCCTGAAGGTAATACACAAGTATCACTATCACTATATTTATCCTGTACATTCTACTTGTGGCCAGTGTTGCATGAAACAGTAGTTACATTAAAACTAACTGTAAACAATTTCTAATACTTAATCTTAGTAAGTGTACATTTTGAGTTATTAATGTAATGATCGCTTGATGTCATTTCCCATTTTTCCTTATATTTGCTATATTGTCATGCTGATATTCAATGTACAGATTTGTAGGTACTTTCTTCAGTGGCCATTTGTAAGTTAGATCAGTAGTCACCATCTTTGCTGAATGAATGCTCAGAGAAAATCAAAAATGGTCTAAGCCACACAGGAAGTACTGTATATTATTTCTAATTCAAGAATTTGACTTCTTCCACAGTGCATCCCTTCCCAGCCACCTCACACTCCATTTATACTGCAACACTCTCTGTCCACCTCAGCCCCTGCTTACTCTTTATTCCTCCCTGTCCATTACACACTTTCCCATTGCCACCTCTCCCTCTCCTTTCACTACATCCTTACCTGCTCTACTGCATCATTTCCAAGTCACAGCACCCCCAGATTACAGAGGATCTTAACTCAAACCCCCTGTTCACAGTGCATCCTTTTTTTTTTTTTTTTTTTTTTTTTAAACCCCAAATCACAGTCGCAGTGCATCCCATCCTATCTCAGTCACCTCACCTCCTGGTCACAATGCATCCATCCCCATTAACCTCATTCCCCAGTCACGGTGCATCCCTCTGCACCCTCTGATCACAGGTCTCCCCTCATCGCCTGCCTTAAAATCCAATCACAGTTTGTTTCTTCCTACCTCCTTCTTACAGCCCACCTCTCTCTGGATACTCGCGCCCCCCCCCCCCGTCCTATTCCAGTCAAAGTACATCCCTCCACAGTCACTTCACCCTCCTGGTCACAAAGCATCCCTCGCCATCCACATCACATCCCAATAACAGTGCATTACTCCATACCCCTTGCTCAACAGCCCATCCCTTCCCGACCCCCTCACCCCTCCCTTTTCCCTCACAGTCACAATGAATACCTTCCCAGCTTCTTTACTCAATTCCCCACCCTGTGCTTACAGCGCATCCCTCCTGGCATTCAACATTAAAGCTGGCCATAAACTGAGTCATTTTCTTTCCTGCAACCACGGGTTGCAGGAAAGAAAATGGCTTGATTGCCCCATCAACACAGTCAGTGTTGTAGGAGGAATCCCTCCGGCGGAGCCATTTAGCCGCCCCCCGCTGGGAGAACACAATGACTAGTGCTAGCAGCTATAATAACCGCTGGCAATAATCGCATGTGAAATTTGACAGGCTGGTTGTACCCAAGTTGATTGATCGATCAACTTGGGTACATTAAGCCTGCCCATACAGGGTTCGAATGTCGGCCAGTCTCTGCTGAACCAGCTGAGATTTGAACCCTCTATGGCTGACTTAACCCCCATCTAAGCGTACACCACTCTCAGCATCCAAGATTTGTGTTTTTGGGTAGATTTGTGAGTTTATTCACACACTGGCTTTGTAAGTATCCTGGGGAATTCACTCGTAAAATTATTGCTGAAAAATTGCAATTTTGTCTCTTAGCTCCCTAAAATGTGTAAGAATTATTAGAAAATGAATCAGCTTACTTGTGTCTGCCGATTTATTGAAATTACAGTTTTGTTGAACTGGCCATGTAAAATTTAGTATAATATTTGCTTGCCAAACTCAGCTGCCTTTGTTGCTGCTGTATAAATTTCAGTGCTGTTCGTATTTTATCCAGTCTGCAAATGGAAACTTTACTGCTGGGAGGGTATGTAGGAGACTTTAAGAAAATTCATTCTTTTTAGAAACCGAAGGCCTGAGGCATGGCAGCAGAACTGTACAATGTAAACACATGGCAGAAGAGGTAATGGGGCATAAAAATATGAGAGGGATTTAGCAGCCCATCGGTGCTGAGATACCAGATCTGGGGTATTAGCTGAAGGTTGGTGTGAACAATGAGGTCATCTGTCATCATTGTTTCCTGCAGGCTCAGAGTGATCTGGAAGTCCAGGTGAACTCTGTTTCACAACTGCTTAACAAACTGCAGGAGGCAGACAGGCAGCTGCCAAAGCTTACAGAGCAGCCGATCAAGATCCAAAGTCAACCATCAGAAAGATTGTATCATCAGGAAAGAGTGAGCGAGCTGGAGAAGCAGCTGGGCCAACTGACAGAACAGCGCCTTCAGCATCTGGAGAAACTCCAGCAGCAGCAGCTGGAGATGCAGGTATGTACCTAGAGAATTCTGCTTGTGCTTCAAAAGAAATGGATGATAAAATGGCAATTTCCACATTCTTTCCATTGGGACACTTATTAACACAGTCCTTTTCATTGGGAATTCTGCACACAATCTGCGTCTTCTAGCCGCCTGTCAGAAATCATTGGGTAAAATGTATTGGCAGCCTGCCCAGTAGACAGACCAATAATTCACACAGGGCTAGAAGACTCTTTAGAACCAGGACATGAAAGTCTTTAAAAAATATACAGCTGGGCTTACATTTTCTGACCCTCGTCTGTTGGTGTCAGTAGAGCGACTATTTCCATAACTCTTTTTATAGTTGCCTGTTGGCTTCTCGATTAAAGAAAATGTATATTGTGTAATGCATTTTCTTTATTTCATTTAGAATTTTTAAAACAAAACTTTCAAAAATATTTATCTGTTTGTTTTTTTGGACCGAATGAGTATTTCCGATTTACCGATTTCCGGCCAGCAGGCTCAATTTCACACATTTACTAGGCTAATCTTAAGCCTGTTTCAAATGGGGCTAAAGCTTGTATGTGAACAGCAAGCTTTGACAAAGCATTTGCAGAGCTTTTAGCGAGCTTTGTTGAAGCTTTTAAACTACCATACAGTTCCATTTTGTAAATATTGAACACAGATCCTAATCGGAGTATTAATTGCCACTGTAAAGTGATTGTAAACCATCGCCTTGTAAAACAACCCATTCAGTTTAAATTAGAATTGAAAGGCAAAACTTGTGTATAGACATAAAAAAACATTATAAATACCTTTTTTGTCTTTTATTTTTATAAGTGATCACATTCCCTCTGTTCTCAGCTGCATAAGAGCTGGGGCAGGAGAAGCGGCAGTACACCGAGCTTCCCAGTGAATGGCTGTGGGGGGGGGTGTCAGGACAAGTCTTATCATTGGAAGAGAGCATACTAAGATCCCAGCATAGATAGAGAACTGACCACTGTGTTCTCCTGCTTAGTGCGATCAGTTTTTAATAGGAAAGCAGAGGGACTGGCAGGAACACCAGGGATTTCACACAAAGGAAGCAATACAAAAAGAACTGAATACTTTTTCATACAAGTACATGGTACAGCAGGCACATACAGGAATATGAAATGTTAGGTTTACATATTCTTTAAGCGAGCTGCTAGCAGGCTTTCAACAAGCTTCAAGAGGTGCTTAAAGTGGCAATCAACACTCGCATTAGGATCTGTGTTCAACATGTATAAAATGGAGCTGTATGGTACTTTAAAAGCTTCGTCAAAGCTTGCTGAAAGCTCAGCAAATGCTTTGTCAAAGCTTGCTGTTCACATTAATCCTATACAAGCTTTAGCCCCGTTTGAAACAGGCCCAAGATGTTCACACTGCTCTTATACAAGGTGAAGCGCGTGTGAAACAGGCCTTAAAACACATCATCTGTACCAAATGGAAGGTCCTCTTTTGTGCAAGCCTGCAGCCCCCATCGGGTCCTTTCCCCTGTTTGACTGGCTGCAGAGTGAGGAGAAGATGGCCCCCCCTTGGCTCCATAGCATTGACTGGCGGAAGCGACATCAAACGTCACTTTCGCCCAATGCTCTTAAAGGAGAATTTTTTAATTTATTTTTTTCTAATGACATTTTATATTTTTTTTATATTGCATTTTAGTGTAAATATAAGATCTGAGATCTTTTTGACCCCAGATCTCATATTTAAGAGGTCCTGTCATGCTTTTTTCTATTACAAGAGATGTTTACATTACTTGTAATAGGAATAAAAGTGACCCAGTGTCAAAATAAAATAAATAAGAAAAAAAAAAAAAAACTTACGTGAGTAGGGCCGGCATATGAAAACGCTGTTCAAACCACGCATGAGGTATCGCCGCGATTGTTAGAGCAATGAATCTAGCCCTAGACTTCCTCTGAAACTGGTAACCTGTAGAAATTTTTGAACGTCACCTATGGAGATTTTTAAGGGTAAAAGTTTGTCGCCATTCCACGAGTGGGCGCAATTTTGAATCGTGACATGTTGGGTATCAATTTACTCAGCGTAACATTATCTTTCACAATATAGAAAAAATTGGGCTAACTTTACTGTTCCCTTTTTTTTTTCAATTCAAAAAGGTGTATTTTTTCCCCAAAAAAAAAAAAAGTGCGCTTGAAAGACCGCTGTACAAATACGGTGTGAGAAAGTATTGCAACGACTGCCATTTTATTCTCTAGGGTGCTAGAAGAAAAAATATAATGTTTGAGAGTTCTAAGTAATTTTCTAGCAAAAAAAATATATATTTTAACTTGTAAACACCGAGTCTGAAAAATAGGCCCGTTCCTTAAGTGGTTAAAAAGCCATCTTAAAAACAAACAGATCACCCATACAAATGGATAAAAATAACTTGCCTCTGCCTGGGCTCTGATGTCACCTCTCCTCGCTGCTGCCTCCTGGGATAGCTGAGCGCTCGAAATCCCAAGAGAATGCTTCCTGCTGCTTCTTTAAGACTTTTTATATTCATACTTGACAGATATCTAACATGAAACATCTTAGATAAACGCAACATTTGTATGCAAAAACAGAGTGACATCTTCCCAGGCTGCGGGGAGGTATAGAGGGAACCTATAATGGGGAGGAAATAGGCCAATCCACATGGTCTTGTATGTCCCTGATGTGCTAGGTCTCCATAAAGCACACGGTCAAAAATGAAAAAGGAAATGGTCCCGGTTCCAACTGCACTACTCATAATAACTTGGGACACACAACCCAGTAAAGCTGGTCTGGGTTGATATTATCCAGAAAATATCGTCAGTCCCAATGTTCCCATTCAATGCAGCCAAAAACAAGCCATCATCAAGGGTCCATAGTCTATACACCGCCGTGGGAAAGATGATTCTATGTATTTTTTTTTTTTTTTATGTTTTGTTTTGTTTTGTTTTTTTGTTTTTGTTTTTTTAATCTTTGTAATAAAAATCTTTATGTAAATTTATTTTTTGTACACATCTGACTGATTTGACATTTACTTTAAATACTGGTAGTCCATCCTAGAACGCCCTTATTCCATTTTTGCTTACTTCTCTCCTTTTTGGGGGCTGCAAATATTATTACGCACAATACACATGCCTTTTTCTGCTATTGGTTAAATTAGCGAGAGACCATCTAAAAGCAAACTGCTCCTGCTTTTCCCTCTTTTACTCAGCTTGTAACTTCCTGTTGTGTGCTGAAAACGTTGCTCCTGCATGCTAAAATATAACCATCATTTCCCTCAGCTCTATAATATATCATGCTTCAGGAGGTATCCCAGTGTTCACAATATAATAAATCTTACAAAGGCTAAACAATGGATTATGTGCAGATGAATTGCAATAGAGAACATTTCCAATTCCCTATCCGTTTGCTATCATGTCTAGGATTAGGCAGTAGATCTCTTGGTAGGTACTCAATTCCTTCTTTTTCTGATGTCTTATGTCACTCGGCCTTCTGTGGAAAAAAAAAAAGTGTCTGCATCTTTATAATTTCAAATATTTTACACTTCTATGATAAAACTAATTCTAGCTCAATGACAAGTCGAGTGTTGCTGTAAAAGGTAATTAATTGTAGTGAGTTGATAACGCTTATCGCAGTGTAATGGTTTGAGGATCTCGGAGGGTGCTTGTTTTTCTTGGCTTGTGCAACCTTCCAGAAACAATCATTCTTAATTGCTAACCTTCCTCTTCCTGCCTAAATCCTTTAACAGCTTGCCAGATACCTGTCATGTTGTCTCGACCTGGCACAAGCATTGCATTCCTTCTCTTTCAGGCTGTCAGTTGCCGTGATTCCAGACTTTCCACTGCAAGATTTTGTGCTCAGAGTTCTTTTATTCAATGACTGTGTTTATACATTTTCCAGTGGGATAATATGATTTAAGTTTATATCTTCCACACTTAAGGTGGTGCATTGGGTTTTTAATGGGGCAGAGTTTTTAAAACCTTTATTTTTTTTAAATTTTGCACTGACATATACTTTAGGAGGATAGCATCACAGAGTGCATTAGATTTTAATGTCTGTCATGCTGAGGATTATGGGAAGTTGATATGGGTTCAAGTAATTACATTCAAGGTAATTTAAAACATATTGTTAATGATTTGGTATTAAAGAGGAACTTCACTCACCCTCCTTTGATCTCCCACCCATCCCCGTGATGCTGGGCTTCCATCAAAAAGCATACTTGCCTGCTAAGCTGATCGAGCATTGTCCTGCTGTGATTTGCTGATCGGGTGTCACTGTCTGCCATCAACTTGGAACACTAAAGTCATCAGGAGCCTGGCTGCCTCTTCTGGGTTCAGGCAACCAGGCTCCCAATAACGTGAGCCTGCTCCAGCCACCTACTGCTCAGTGAATGGACTCTTGCAGCCTTTTGGGATATGTGAAGGGGGAATAACTTGGGGCTCTAGAGGATTAGGACTTGTCATTCTCACCTAGGTGAGACTGGTAGCAAGGTGGGTGGAGGTGGTGGGGCCACAGGAAAAAAATAGAACAAACTCCCAAAAAGAAATAAACTGTTGTTTAGATAGCAGAGGGGAAGGCCAAGGTAGGAACTAGTCCCGTTTTCAGGGTGAAGGTCTACTTTAAATTTGATTTAAAGGCATTTTTTATCATTTATCTGGTGTTTAGTTTAATAAATGTTGGTCTTCAGTTGATGGCAATGTATCAATTTTTTATTTATTTTTTGTCAGTCTTAAATACTTTTTAACTGTGCTCAATTATCAGTCCCACTTTATTAGAACTACAGTCAAGGCCAGTGCAAACCCTCCTGAACCTTCTCCTGTGTGTACTCATGTTTCCAGTGCAGTCCCTAAACCTCAATCCCTCTACCAGCCATTGAACACCGCGCCTCCCAAGAACAGCAACCAAGGTCAGATGTCATACTTCTATTATTTAACTCTTTGATAGATTGGATTTTAGCAAGCGATACTGCACAGTTCTAGCACCTATTTCTTTCAACTGTCACTTGCTCGATGCTTCCATTATAAACCTGACACTAAGGGTGGATTTACTTTGTTCCATGTGTATGCACTGTGTTGAGGTAAAGCACACACATGGATGTAAATGAGTTCATGTAGTTAACCTTTCACTCTAAACTGCAGTGCATAGATGTGAAGCTTGTCAAATATGGCCGCTATAATTGCTGGTTACCTCCTGGTAATGCTAGTTTCCTAGCGGTCTGGCTTCAGTTCTTTCTGACCCATTGATACAGACCAAGCATGGGAAGTTAAAGTGATGTCAGAGCTCTTGATCTTTATATTTGTACCACTCTGAGACTCGGAAAGCATTGGAGACAGAGGAGTTTATGCTAGTGTCATTTTCAGATAACACTTAGCAAAGTCAAAGCTTGGTTCACACTAGCCGAATCCAAAGTTGCGTGATTGCGTGACTCTGACTACACTTGTTGCATGCTTGTTCTGTGTTAGTGCCTCAGAGACTGCTGAAGGCAGAGACAGCGCCTAGCAATCACAAAAGGTCGGCATTGCAAGCCCCCATATTTCCCTTAAGGGGAAACAATAGTAGTTTTTGATCAGTTTTTTTTTTTTATATTTTTATCTACTATGATATAATTTTTTTTTATTATGTACAATATATAAAATGCTTATTTTAGAGATACAAATTTAATACAGGGCGTTTCTATGATTCAGTGCATGCTGAAATGTCTGATAAAAAAGCCCAGCAGTAGCTCTGCAGACAGAGGAACTAGGGATCCCAGTCTCTCTTGCAGAGGAGAGAGGGATATGTCCCTTCCTGTTGGATGTAACTCAAGATCCTGCTATTGGGTCTATAGTCATAGTTCAGCAGTAAACCGGCCATCTAACACTTTGCAGTACCAAACTTGAACTTGCCACCTGCAGGCTGCAGAAAATATATACTGTATGTATTTGTCTTTACTCATGAACATGGTGCAAAAAAAAAAAAAAAAAGTGGACCACGTTATTTATTCCCTTTTTTTTAACAATGTTTTTGCTTTCATTCCATTAAAGCTGCTGTTTCCCTTGTGGCAGAGACCAGCGATTCAGGAAAGTCACCCTTAGAGACTCCAGCTCCCCGCAGGTTTGCTCCACAGCCAATAACTATGGATGTGCAGCCTCCACCAAAAACTGTACTGGGGAAGGAAAATGTCAAAGAGTCTGAAAATGTCTCAAATGCAGGTGAGATTCTTTGTATTTTACATGGCAAAAGCGCAAGTTCTCTTCATGGTGCACACATTACAGAATACTTGATTCAAGACGTTTGCGCTCAAATAGGGCAACCTCTCCGGTTAAGCCTGCTTGAGGAAAAGTTAAACGACCAGCAGGGCTTTTTTTCAACTGGAACTTGGTGGAACTCAGTTCCACCACCTCTGCATTTGCTCCCTGCTCAGCACTATCACTGGTAAACACAGAAGTCCAGCTTCTGTGTTTAGCAGTGAAAGCTGGTCTCCCAGCAGCTCAGACAGATTTGATCACCTGAGCGGCTCCCACTGAGTGCAGGATGGGGACAAGGGAGATGCAGGTGGCGGGGTGCATTGCGTATGCCGACACCTCCACTGGATGATCTCCCTGCAAGTTAGAGAGAAGGAGCCACCTACAGTGTGCGGGGAGATACTGGAGCCGGCTGCATGCTTCAATTTTATAACGCAACAAAAGTAAGACATGTGGAAGATGGTAAAGCTCTTAGGGAGGGTATTTAATGCCCCTTTTAATACCCTCCCACTGTTAGCGAAACTTGACAGGGTTTGGAAAGTGTGTGTGGGGGAGGGGGGGTTTAGGGGGTCATGGTTGAGTTCCTGCACCTATTTTCTGAGGAAAAAAAGCCCTGACCACCAGAATAGATTTTTCCCTACAATTATTGTTTACTCTGAGACAATCCAAAGTTCCTATTGTCGGTGAACATCTTTAGGGGGACTGTGATGCATCCAAGTTCCTGAAAGCAATCGGACTACATCTACAATATAAGCATGCATATTTTTATGCTAATATGATCTGTGTTCAGGACATAGACTTTGCTGGCTATGAGTGAAAACAACTTTGTAATCAGTATATTCATTTGTATATTATATAGGTGATGGATAATAAAATTGATTAATGTCTGATAATCATCAGCACCACAACCCTTGATTGAAAAATACATAAAAAAGGAAACAAGATATGGGAATTTTAAAGGTGCCAAAACACGAAAACATATAATATTTTTAAAAAAAATATATCAAAATGTTATTAAAAACCTTTAAAAATCAATATTTGTTGTCAGAAAGAATCATACAATACATGGAACAGATGCAACTGATTGGATCTCTACATGTTTCGCCATAATGATGGCTTCCTCAGGAGATCTTTTATCAGGCACTGCATGTATGATCACTGGATGTAGATCAACATCCAGTGATCATACATGCAGTGCCTGATAAAAGTTCTCTTGAGGAAGCCATCGTTATGGAGAAACATGTAGAGATCCAATCAGTTGCATCTGTTCCATGTATTGTATGATTATTTCTGACAACAAATATTGATTTTTAAAGGTTTCTAATAAAATTTTGATATTTTTTAATATATTATGTGTTTTCGTGTTTTGACACCTTTTTATAATTTCCATATCTTGGTTCTTTTTGTATGTAATTTTCTATGGTGACTATGTACAAAATGTTTTTTTAACAATTGTATGATTGCTCCTGTTTTCCTGTGCTGTCATATAGTTCAGCTCATGGCTAAACATTTATATTTTTCATATTTACCATATGTGCATAGGCTGTATGTGCTTATGGGTATTTTTAGTAAATTTATCAGCTTCTTGTACTGAAAGACTGTCCTGCTTTTTTAGTTTGGAGTTCCTATTTTAAGGACCAAAAACTTTAAATGTTTTTTTTTTTTTTTTTTATAAACAGGTAAAATTCACTTCTTGCAGCAGATTCTTGGACACGATGGCACTCCCTTGTCAAAATCATCATACACAACTCACAATCCCTTAAACCTCTCAAAGATTGACAGCCAGCCATTTAGTAGCAGGTAATCCGATTTCTACTGCATCATACATTAAATTTGTGTTTATAGGGTGATGTTTGCTGTACTGTGTACTGTGTACTGTGTCAATACCCCTCATATAAATTGTGACTGATTTAGCTCAGAAATGCTTTGAAAAAAAAAAAAATTCTCTCTGTGAAAATGCTGCTTCCTTCCTCACACTGCAGTGCTTTATGCAAGTATTAGGAATTACAGGAAGTGTTGTTATGTTGGCCATACCAATATAGATTTTTTTCCCTTCGCCTACAGCTAACATTCCTGCATCACGCTGCACACCGCAGATGGAGGAATCTCCCATTGCAGCTATAGTATTCTGCCTCTGCCAGCTGTCAAAATACCCAAACAGTGCCTGCATCTGAATAAATGCTGGTGCTGTTCTGCCAACAGTTTTCCACTGGGCTCCTTTCATTTTTCAGCCAATGTGGTAGGCAGCTGGCTGTGCTACTCACATGTGCAGCATCATGACAGTTGCAGATCAAACAGAAGCTGCTTGCTTGGCTGTAAAGGATAGGAGAGTTTAATTCCTCTTTAAGGCTGTCAGCAGATCATCCTCTACAAATTCATCAGTGCCTAAGAATAGTGAGCAACTGAGCATGTGCAGAGCAGGGTGAGACAGCGTGTTACTGATTTTTAAACAGTATAGGCACTTATTTTTAATTGTTTTACATAGCTATACCTGCAAATGGGGCCAGCCTGAAGTGATCTAGCAGGATTCAATTTTCTGACTAAAATTCCACTTTCAGGACGTCATCGGCTTCATGGCTGACAGCCTCCTAGCAACCAGTGGTGCTGACAGCGTGAGCAGTCTAGTGGTGAAGCTGAAGTATTAGTTCTCCATCAGGTCCACTCTATCCTTATGAATGACAAAAGGCCGTGGGTAGATTCTATAGCCATTAGCAGGCTGTCTATTGGCTATGGAACTACCCACTGCCTGCTGCCAACCAAAGGGGAGAGGGGGCCTGATATGGGTAACTAGTGTCTGTGAATCCCCATCAGGCTCTGCCCATCCAGCCCCTCGGCTGTTGCACTGTTTATGTGACGGCTGCTGCTCTGTCTGTGACAACTGCAGCTTCAGAAAGAACCTCAGCTGCACTGAGGATGGCATAACTGCATGGACACTCTGGTCTCCGTGTGCCTCTGCGTGTAGTGCATGCCCAGATTTATGCCTTTTCACTTGGTTTTTCATTTATTTTAAAACTATAAATAGAGGATTTAAACAAAACCACAAAAGAGAGCGCAAAGCCGCCCTAGTGTAGCTCGGCCTTAATATGGATTCTTAGAAGAAGTCTAAGAATTTAGGTGCCAGTTGCTCCAGTTTTTCACAAGCTGATATATAGATACAAATGTACATGCTGAAATCCCAGTAGCATCTACTCTGGGGGGGGGGGGGGGGAGAAAAAATGGTCTAGGCAAGTTCCATGGACTTGCTTTGTTTAGTTCTTTAATATTGGCTTTTTCTCACCTGTAAGAAGATATAACGTTATGTTTTGAATTTATGACGGCCAGGAATACATGGTGCAGTCTGCGTACTAGTTGTACATATTGATTCAGTTTTCTATATGACCAGGTATGACCTTGTACTATGTTGTATTCTAAGTCCTTTTACCTTTACTGCTTTGACACTATGGATCTTGTCTTTTGATTACAGTAAATAAGAGATTTGAAATCCCAGTAGCCCAATGTAAGCTGTCTCTGTATCCCTGCCACTTCTCCAGCTGCTTCTTACAAATGTAATTTATTTACCCCTTGTTTCCCATTGACACACCAAGGTGTTCAAAGTTATACAAGGAAGTAATTCTGTGACTTTAGTATCCATAACAACCCGGGGCTATGATCCGATTTACTTTTAATGAGTTAACAAGAGAGGCGAGTAGCTGGCAGCACTCCAAGCCCGTTTCACAGGAAAAGCACAGAGTTATTGGCATGGTTTAAAGTTGTCTGGACTGCTTACTGTTTATAGTGTCTGCTTGGATCGCCTTGTGCCGGCTTCCAACTGGAGCGCATCCAAGACCCAGGCTGGAGCTAGAAGAGGCCATTCTTTGTAATCAGATACCATGCCATGTACAGTACTCATTCTATCCATATCAAGTATTCTAGGGGCCTTTGTTGGAGCAGGTGTGGAGATTAGCTGCTGGCATGCAGAGCTGTGATTTTTGTCCATTTTACTTGCGCTTGATATGTATGTTTATGTGGGCAGTTATCTAATTGTTATATGGTATTGTATGTATAGTGTGAAATAGAGTGTGAGCACCATAGTTTTGCATGAATTCTAATCTTTAACACCCCGATTTGAAATTTTTGCATATCATATCCGGTATATATTAAAAGTGAGTGACGCTAATGCGGTTTGGGATTCTGCTGCTGTTTCCGGTAAACACAGACTAGAGCCCAGATTTCAGTGATCAGTCCTGATCAGCTGCTCACAAAACCAAGGAGTCTCAGCCCTGACCGTCTTCTTATAGGGCTTGTAAGTCTCAGTTCTTTCACTTGTGGTATAATAAGATTCTGTTTCACTGCTGAGGGATTCGGCTACCAGGAATAAATGTGGCAGTAAAGTACATTTGCTTTCTCTCATACCCAACCCCTGTCTGAGGTTTTCACGGCAACACTGACTGGTCCCCAGCACGCACTCGGAGGGGCCAACATCAAAACACACATTTTACTAATATTGGACAAGTTAATGGAAAGCCTTGATGTAGTTTGTGGGACACAACAGTTCAGAATCCAAAATAAGGAAATACAGACCAACACACCCTGATCTTATAATGAACAAAATGACTGGTGGTAAAGATGATATCAAACAGACAACCGTGAAACTGATCTTCTCGATTTAAAAAGCAACTCTGGATGTTCAACATTCTTCAGTGAAGCATTAGCCAAAAGTTTTTTTACCTGTCCCCTTTTCAAATGAAAATCAAATTAAAGCAGCTGTAGCCATTAGTTTTAAATTATGGATAGATTGGGTAAAAGTTAAGCCCCGTACACACAGGCTGAATGGAGAATGGAAGAATGAATGGAGACATCAGGTGGCTTCTGTCGGACGAGCATCCTGGAAAAAAAGCAGCCGACAGGTTCCTGATCAGCACTCTCAGTGAATGGTGGAGAGAGCGCGGATCGGAGTGTTGTGGCGGGGGGGTCTGTCCTCCTGTCAGAACACAACAGCTCAGCGGGGGAGATCTCTGTACTAACTTTGGATAGTTAATACAGTGGTTCCGACCGGATCTGACAGTTTTTTTATTATTATTTTTTTTTTATTCAACCTGCTGGGTTGAACGAAAAAAAACTGGGTGTGTACCAGGCTTTAGAACATGTGTCTTTATATTTAATTGCTGCCTGTTTATCCATTGGGGATTTTTTTTTTTCATTTTCCTTCCTGTCCAGTGACCCCAGGACAAAAATGAGGGAATAGGTATCGCTGAGACATAGATGAAGACAGCAAGGAACCCTGCCATTAGAATGTTAATTAAAAAACATTAATGCATGTTTATAGACAATGACATACAGTATATGAGATTTTTTGATACAACCTAGGAAACAAATGATGATTAAAATCCATAAACAGAAGTTCTATTTATTGAAAAATCGTTGTAAAATACATGTTTGATACTAAATATAAATATATATATTTTCTATGCGACTGGGTCAGAGCAACTCCAGAACTATAGCTCTTGTGGGATGTTCCTGGTCTACAGTGGTCAGGACCTACCAAAAGTAGTCCAAGAAAGGAAAACTGGCAAATCAGTGCTATTGTCATGTGCAGCCAAGGCTCATTGATGCATGTGGGGAGCGAAGGCTGGCCTGTGTAGTCCGATCTAATAGAAGAACTACTGTAGCTCAGATTGCTGAAAAAGTTAATGCCGGTTCTGATACAAAGGTGTCAGAACACTCAGTGCATCACAGTTTGTTGCGTATGGAGCCACGTAGCCACAAAGGGGTCAGGGTGCCTGAGCTAACCCGTGTCCATAGCCAAAGGCATCTACAATGGGCATGTGAGCATCAGAACTGAGTAGTGGAAGAAGGTGTCTTCGTGGCCTCCAAATTCTCCAGATCTCAATCCAATCGAGCATCTGAGATATATGCTGGAAAAAGAAGTTTGATCCATGAAGGCTCCACCTCACAACTTACTGGATTTAAAGGATCTGCTACTGACAGCTTAAGCCAGCCATAGATGGTTAGAATCTTGCTCAGTTTAGCTGGGACCAGCTGAGACTGAAACCATCTATGGGCAAACTGATTGTACCCAAGTGCATACATTAATTGACTTGGGTTCAACCAGCATGTTGGATTTTTGGCATGCAGTTATTGCCACCATGTTTCCCATGCCCCTTGCCGAGAGTACACAATGGCTTCACTGGAGGGATTCCCCCATCAACACTGACTGTGTTGATGAGGGAAGCAAGCAATATTTCTTTCCTGCATCCCATGGTTGCAGGAAAGAAAATCGTATCATCTGTGCCCTGTCTTAGTGCCAGATACCACAGCATACCTTCAGAGGTCTAGTGGATTTCATGCCTCTACAGGTCGGGGCTGTTTTGGTGGCAAAAGGGGGGACCTATTCCAATATTGATTAGGTGGTCATGTTATGGTGGGTGGTCAGAATGTAAAGGCAGATCGCTGTGTGACTATCTAGCTATCTATCTACCATAGTAAAACATTTTGGTAAAAGTTCAGTATGTTTGACTTTGCTTGGTATGACATCTAGCGGCAGAAATCAGTTCTGCTGGGGAAATCTTTGCAGTAAAGGTGAATAGTTCAGCAAAAGCTGGTTTGGGCTATTCATTTTGTTTTTATTTTTGTTTTGAGTCCTGCTCTAATTAGTTTTGCATACATCCAGATTATCTCATCTAATCACTATGCTGACAAAGAGCCCCAGTAGTATTAAAAAAAACAGCGAAGCTTTGAAAAATGTTGATTAATGTAATTGGCATACCTGTTGGCCATTTGTGCCCTCCAAGAAATACTACCATAGTTAGAATTTCCCTGTCCTGGCTTGTTGCTAGGATGCTCCAGCTGTTTACCCTCCCTATGACAGGATTGAGCACTCGCCTTCATTTAAAACCCATGCATGTGCGGTGCACTTTCCCCCCTCTGTGGCAACAGGTATGGCATTGCATTTAATCAACATTTTTCGAAGCTGCACTTTTTTTTTTTTTTTTTTTTTATAACCTACTGGGACCTATTCGCTACATTAAATGTTTTTTCAAAAAGGTAACTTAGCCTTTAAAGCTGAACAATGGGATAAGTAAAGATTGTCTAAATACAAGAGCCATGCGTTTTTTCTTCCTTGGATCTTTGTGGGATTTCTTTCTTTCAGATCTGTGCAGTAATCTGGTGTGAAACTTTCTTTGTGCTTCCTGTAATAAAGTCACTGCTCCATTCTCTCCTTATGCAGGGTGATGCAATGAACTTTTGTCTCTATAAAGTATACCTGTCACGCAGTACTATTGCATAGGGGGCTTTACAGCAATATTTCCAGGTTAAAATATAACTAAATATAATGAGATCATTAAAAAGATCCTCCTCACGTGTGCATAGGCACATACACAGACACACACACAAACGCTTGCATGCAGTTGGGACACACTTATGTATATAAATGTCTATTGCACAACACATCTTTGATCTCCAAACACTATAAAAAGGCAATAATTGAAAAATTACAGTTTATTTTAAATTTGCTTTTTTCTCCTAGTAATGCCAATGTTTCTATTCCAGCTTTTTCCAGAGGGATGGTGTCACTACAAGAACCAATGTCACCTCTAGCACTGCAGTCCAGAAAGCTGATGATGTGTTGCAGGACCTGAATACGCTAAAGCAGGAGATGCAGAAACTGGTAAAGGTGAGGTAGTGAAGGTCCATCTTCCAGTATTGCTACTCTCTTGTCTGAGTGATCCATCTTAAGTAATCCAGACGGAAGTGGGAGTGGGTACCTGTCAAAACCAGATACCCGCTCCCCCTCCCCAATAAAAAAGGGATTGATTTACTAAAACTGAGGCATGCAAAATCTGGTGCAGCTGTGCATGGTGGCCAATCAGCTTGTATCTTCAGCTTGTTCAATTAAGCTTTGACCAAAAAACCTGGAAGCTGATTGGGGTTGATTTACAAAAACTGGAGAGTGCAAAATCTGGTGCAGCTCTGCAATTAAACCAAAGTGTCCAAAAGTTGAATGATATCCTTGTTCTTCAAAAATAATCCATTCACATCCACTACCCTAAAAACTATTTTTCATCAAACTTTTTTTTACCGTGTTTTACTTCTCCTTGTAACATCCTTCATTGGCTCCCAAACCTCTCTTTTGCTTTCTCTTCTGTTTGTTTGGAGTAGGCCGTGCATGCTAATTGCAGTTATTTGCACTGCTCTATGCACACTACAAATCTGATAGTACATAGCCCATTTCCAGAGTGAGCAAAAGAGTGTGGCTACATTCCTAAAGTGGTTGTAAAGGCAGAAGGTTTTTTTATCTTAATGCATTCTATACATTAGGATAAAAAACCTTCTGTGTGTAGCACCCTCCCCAGCACCCTTTTACTTACCTGAGGTCCTTCTCTGTCCAGCGATGTCCACAAGTGTCTCGGCCATCCCGGATTCTCCCTCCCTGGCTGAGACACAGCAGCTGCGCCATTGGCTGCTGCTGCTGTCAATCAAAGTCGGCTAGCCAATCATGGGAGAGAGGGGGCAGGACGGGAATACGTGTCTGAATGGACACGCAAAGCTGTGACTTGGCTCGGTTGCCCCCATAGCAAGCTGCTTGCTGTGGGGGCACTGAACAGGAGGGAGGGGCCAGGATTGTAGAAGAGGGACCTGAGGTTTTTTTTTCCTATAAAAAAAAAAAAAACAGACTTTACAATCACTTTGAAAACAGTGGGACAGTGGAGAGCGAACGTAGCCACCCTTTAACAGGAAGTCGGATCACAGCAGCAAATTGAAGGAATTTGGAGGAAGCTGAGAGTAATAGAATTGACTTTTTGAGTTTACAATACATCTGTGAATGAATATTTACATTATATATTTTTTTAAAATGGTGTTTAGTGTCAGTTTTAAAGTTTGGTGTCATTATATAATAATGTTCACTAACTAAAAAACTGTGTCTTTAATCTGTAAAGGCAAAATTGTTTTCTTCTTGCCACTTAAAATTTTTTTTTGTTTATTAAGGATGCAAAGCAATGGACATCGCAAGCTGAAGATTTGAAGGTATGTCTGTTGTGCGTTCATTTTCATTATTTTTTATCATACCATACAGTACACAGAAGTTGTTTCTTAGACCATTATATTGGGTTATACTGTATAATGCTAGATTGGACACTAGCAAAAGCTTCTCTGGGTCTGCCTCCTAGTGTCCCCATATAACCCAGCCCACTCCGTGAGGCTGTGCCTACATCCTTCCAGGAATTTTTTCCCTTGACCTTTTATTGTCTACGTGCCAAGGTCCCTTCTTGACACCCTCCTTCAGCACAATATTCTTGTCTGTGCCTTAGCCAAACTACCAAAAAAAAAAAAATCAGTGCTATTCAGTTGACCCACATGAGTCTGTTTTTTTTCTTATATTTTATATCTTATATGGTTTGTCTGAGACTGCCTGGGGATACTTTATTGCTTTCAGGCCCTGCTATTCCATCTTGCCCTGGCATGTCTTGCCTACCCTTTCCACGGATGCAGATAGCCAACTTGCACGTTTTTGGGCTAGGGTGACTATCCTGCCTTCTCTTCCTTAGGTGTTGACCCTGGTAGTGGGCTATTTCATTACTGATTTTTGTTTTTTTGTTTTTTTTAGGCTCCGTCCACATTTAAATGATGCAGATTGCGCTAAAATCAGGGCAGAATGCACAGAGCACCTATGCCCCGTACACACGGTCGGAATTTCCAACAGAAAAAGTCAGATGGGAGCTTTTGGTCGGATATTCCGACCATGTGTATGCCCCATCTGACTTTTTCTGTTGGCATTTCCGACGGATTTGGATAGAGAACGTTTTCGAAATGTTTCCGTTGGAAATGCCGATGGAGGTTATCCCATTGGCAAGTCCGACCGTGTGTACACGGCATTAGAGTGCTATTCAGTCTTAATGGCCCCCCAAGCACAGTTAGTAGATGCACGTTTTGCAGCGCTACAAATGCCCCAAAAACGTGCGCTGAAAAAACAAGTGGCGCTTCACACCTAAAAAGGTTTGGGAGCTTCTTTGTCGCACCTATTCACACATAGGGCAGCCCATTCAAGTGAATGACGAGCAGAAAAAAATGAGCAGAAATGCACATCCCTTACATCTTCTTTCATGCAGGTAAATTTCCGCTTGCTCTGTAGTTTCTGGTAAGAGGGAACTTTTCTACTCATTCTTCATTCTGTACATTCTTCTGCCTTATGCTTCTAGTATGTCAATTCATACCCTGTAAGTGCTGGTTGACTTTGTAATTCCTTTTCATATCTCTCGAGACCTTGTACCTCCTGTGCAACTTTCAGCTGAAGACAGTTCTTCGTTGTCACCTGCTGGGACTCCTGCAGGACTTTGTTTCCTAGCCTTTCTGGTTTAAAGGGTTAACCCTTTTCCTGGCAGGATTAATAAGTAAAAAGGAAAAAATCGCCTGAAAAAAAGAGAATTCGTACAACCGCCACATTTAAGAACTAGGGAAAATCAAATTATTTGATGTGCTTGGTTTAGAACGCCCTTGTAATTTGATTATTGTTAAAGAATATGTAAACCCAACATTTCATATTCCTGATGTGTCTGCTGTACCATGTACTTGTGTGAAAAAGCATCTCGTTCTCTTGGTATTGTTACCTTTGTGTGAAATTGCTGGTGTTCCTGCCAGTCCCTCTGCTTTCTTATTAATAACTGACCACACTAAGCAGGAGAACACACTTTGGTCCGTTCTCTAGCTATGCTGGAAACTCAGCTTGGGCTCCTCCAATGATCAGACTTGTCCTGACACACCCACTCTGCACAGCTTTTCACGGAGAAGATCAGTGTTCTGCTGTTTCTCCTCCCCTAGCTCTTATGTAGCTGGGTACAGAGGGAATCTGATTACTTATAAAAAGGGGGAAACATGTATTTATAATGGGTTATTTTTATATCTTTATACAAATGTTTTGCTTTTCATTTTTATTTTAAACTGAATGAGTGGCTTTACAAGCTGAGGGCTTACATATACTTTAAGGTAAACTATATACACTACAGGGATTTTAGCAAACTTTTTGCAGAATTTGCCCTTTTTTTTGTTAGAGCATTCTGTGATATTGTAATTTTATGTTCTTTTTGTAATTTAATGACTTCCCCTTACTCCCACAAACCTTGGTGATGTGGGGAGATTTGTATTGCACTGTCATTTTACTTCTTGCATCATGGGAGGAACCAGAAACGGCTTTTATATATGTAGTCTTTGGTCATTGGTGTTCTGTCTGTATTTTATAATATTTTCTTCTTGTAGGCGGTAATAAGAAAATGTTGTGAAAAATTAAACAATGGAAATCTGCTGTCTTTAAATTATGCTCTCCAATGCTTTATAGCAGGGATCCCCAAACTACGGCCCTCCAACTGTTGCGGAACTACACATCCCATGAGGCATTGTAAAACTCTGACATTCACAGACATGGCTAGGCATGATGGGAATTGTAGTTCTTGAACAACTGTAGAGCCATAGTTTGAAGACCCTTGCTTTATAGTCTGTACAAGCTATCCACATATTGGGTTTTACATTTTTTAACCATGATGAAAAATATATTGTATAAAGAAAGAAGAAGAGAAGGAGTTAGTGGTACTTTATATGAGGTAACCGGGGTCGTTCAAATCTCCTCCTCCATCCCAATTCAACACATAGAAAATGGGAGAACAAGAAGCGGGACTTTGCATGAAGCACACGGAGGCAGGAAAAATTATTTTAACATAAAACACAAATTTTAATTTGATTCCAAATTTCCATAGGATTTTTTATTTAACTCATTGCATTATGCCAAATATAAAAGTATATCCAGTTCATTAGAACCACACAATACATATTCGTTAACACTTCAACAAGGAGTTATTACATGTTATGCAAAAACACACAATAATTGATACATGATTATACACATAGTAAAGAATACCTGTTACAGGTCATTGACAGGCTAAAGCATAGCTTAAAACAGGTAAAGGACAAAAATCATTATATACAAAATAGAAAATACCTGTTACAGGTTATTGACGCACTAAAGCGTAGCTTAAAACAGGTAAAAGAAAATAAAGGACATGAGTAGGAACGGCTATAAAAAAAAATCGTGAATATATACACAACTCAGTAGTTCTTAGCTCTACGCGTTTAGAGGCCTTATAGCCACTCGCCGGGAGCAATACCGCGTTGATCATCTATGGATAAGAGAAACAGTCATTCTAAGATAATCTAAAGGGATCATGTGAAAATATGATGAAAAATATATGTAATGCCAACATCTCTTTTGCCTTTTAGCCAAGAGTATCGTCCATCATGACCTCTGCACCTGTATTTGCACCACATTCCTTTCCTCAATCGGCTGTGAATCTACCAAAGTCAAGGTTTGAGGATGCAAAGCGCATCTTGAGAGAAGTGCAGAATAAGAATAAAATCTTTGAAGACAACTTGGAAGCCATTAACCGGGCCAGGGATGGCACTGCTTGGCACTCCCTCATCAGTGCTTTGACCACAGATGGGTAATATTTACATTATTCTCAATTATGCGCTTTTTAAAATTTATTTATTTTTATATTTTTTATACTGTACTTCAGCTTTGCATAAAGTGGCTAGGATTAGAATCGTGTTTGAATTTTATTGCTGCCTTGGAGGGATTTTTACTCAGACCGGATTAGAGACAAAAAGTGAGGATAAATCTCCCCAGTGGGAACACAGATGGAAACGCAAACCTTACTGAGTTTCTAACTGTTTCCCTTAACAAATGTTTGGGTTGGAGCTCCATTTTAACAAACAGATTTCAGTGTACTGGATACTGTAGACAGCAGAGGGCATCTGTTGCTTGCAAGAGGGTTGCAGAAGAACCCTGGAAGGTCAGTAACAGAAGATGAAAAAATGATTTTGCTTAAAATTGGTATATAGCCTTTAAAAGGGTATACAGATATAATTAGCAGGAGTTAAATTATAGATCCTCGGTCAGGTTTTCATTGCCGTCCATTCAAACAAAACATGACCACATAATGTATTATTCAGCATTTTAATAAACTTTATTAATCAAGATAGCCCAAAGAACCCCATCTGGATCCTCCCACTCAAATGCATTTCAGATCCTTACTGGGCTTAAGCATAGAGCTCTATGACAGTGACATCATCACCCGGATCTCATAGGACACAGGTCAAAGTTTGTAAGCCGTATCTGTCATTTATTCATGTGTAAGTTTTTATTGCTGTTCACATGGGTGGTAAAATGGATGATCCAGGTGCGCTCTTACCACTACTTTCCTCCCCCTTAATCAGCTACTGAAAGCCTAACAAGCAGTTAAAGGGGATTGTACACATGCTGCAGCCATGATGCTTTGTTTCGTGGCCACAGCAAACTTAAAGCTGATCTCTAGGTTTCCTGTCACTTTAAATGGTTTGGATCAAGCTGGTCCAAACAAACGATTTCCGTCACTGAGCTACATACAGTACACAGTGCTGGGTTCTGGCTGTGCAATGCTCAGCCATTTAAAGGAAGCTTTCTATGAATGAATACAAAGCTTTCTTTGACTAGCTGAGGCAGAGAGGCGGGCTGGTGATGACTGTAACGACACCCCGAGTATGAAAGGGGTTAAAGTCGTTTAGGACATTCCATTCCCGAACACAAAGGTAGCTACCGAACACTCTAACCAGCCGAACAAGAAACCCAAGTAATTCTCTCCCCAAGTACGAGACGAGGCTCTGTGTTGAGGGTCAAACAGGAATGAACCTTTATTGAAAGGAATACAAGTATTATATACAGTTAAAAGAGGAGGTGTATACCTCATGCTCATATTACTCTGAAAATACACCTGTGACCAGAAACCTAATTAACCTAATTAACATGAGCTCATTAACTAATCCCTTTAACCAGCCTGGTCATTGTTATGATAAATCAGGATTTCACTACAGGTCAGACTTGTTGTCACCGAGCTTCACACATTAGATGATACATTATCATAAGTTTAAAGCAGATTCCGGTGGTAAAAAAAAGAATTTAAAGTCAGCAGCTACAAACACTGTAGCTGCTGACTTTAAGTACTTACCTGTCCTGGGTACCCGCGATGTCGGCCGCCCGAGGCCGAGCCGTCCCTCGGCTCTCGGGTCCCGGCACTGCCATCCTAGGTAAGGGAAACAGGCAGTGGAGCCTTGCGGCTTCACTGCCAGTTTCCTACTGCGCACACGCGAGCGGTGCGGCACTCTGTGAATGGCCCCATGGTGTTGTGGGAACACACACAGTTCCCAGAAGACCACGGGGCCACTCACCGAGGAGCAGAACACGCCGCGGAAAAGGAAGAGGCAGATTAGGAAGACTGCCTAGCAACAAGGGTTTAGGTAAGTTTAAAAAATTTTTTTTTCAAATTTTTTTTATATTTTTTTTTATTAGGATTTTTGGTGAACTTTTTTTTTTCAGGGTGGCCCTCCACTTTAAACACAGGACTCCATCATACAATTGCATGGTTAATTAGCCCAGACAACAATGGCTGAAAGAGAAGCCACACTAGACTCATTTACATCATAGAAGACAACAAACAGGTGGCTGGAGTTGATGACATTACCATCTAACAATATGTGTCCCAACAGTAGGAATCAGTCATTATTTCTAATTTGGCATATCCAGGGTCCCCAGAGTCTGTGTGTCTTGGGGGACAAGGACCTGAATCTAAAGTAACGCCACCTCAAGGGTCACTAGGCATACAGCTCACAAAGAGCACTGTTCCCCCAAATGCCAGGGCCCATAATCGGTCGGCAAGAGACTAGCATTCAGTCCCCTCCAAAAGGCTCTGTCCCGGCTAGGTCTGCCACAATAACATTACGATCTCTGACTCTGCTGCCTTCTGAAAAGCAACTGCCGATCCTTTTCTTACTTTTAAGAGGAGCGGTAGAGGCTGCCTCCAGTGTGACCCTACCAATATTGACTAGCTCTGTTTTGTCTGGGTGACTATTGTCACTGGGGCTGAAGGTTAGGGCCACTCCAGAACAGTGGGTAGATTGGAAACTTTTCAAAGGGGTGCTTGTTCCATTAAGAACTGTGTTTTAAAGGCATTACCTTCACTTTGGAGAGATTTCGATCTGCTTCCTGTAGCGTCTTTGGGACAGGGATTGAGCCCTGGTTCACACTGATGTGGTGCGGGAACTTCAGGGACTCCTGTGCATTATCCACACTGCATAGCAATCGCACTGCGTTTATGCAATCTGCTGCGGGTGTCATTTTAAAAGTTAATGACACCCCAGAAGCAGATCGCAAAACGTAGCTGGTCTGCAAGTGGTTAAAGGAAAACATATGAAAAGACATATATGTAATCTAACCTGTCACTTATAACTTCTTATTTTTCCAGTGATATTTCAGAGAAAATGCGAATTCAGAGAACTGTAGATTGTTGGATTAGTAAAATGGATTCTGAAATTCAGGTCAGTAATATACTAAACCATTAAGAATCATAGAAGTAGTATCTCATAGCTTCCAACTGTCCCTGATTTCGAGGGACTGTCCATGATTTTAAGCAATGTCCCTCTGTCCTTCTTTCCCCCTCATTTGTCCCTCGTTTTGGTCTGATCTATATAGTTGTATATAAAATGCACTTTTTACGCTTCAAAAAGTGATTCCCAGTGCTAAACCTTTCATCCAATTTTTAAATTGCTACATTTCTAAATTTTAAAAGCCAATATAAATGAATAGTAGTGGTAAAAAGAGCACTTGTGAATTTCATTAACCTTGTTTTATTGGTTTATTCTCTTTTTAAGGGGGTGTGGCAGGGGGCTTGTCCTATGCCTACATACATTTGCTAGTAGGTGTCCCATATTCCCATCTCAAAATGTTGGGAGGTGTGGTATCTGTTCACAAAAAATAAGTGCTTCCACTCAGTGTATAATGTTCTCAACTGCAGCCCCTGACATCACCAAAAGGCCACACCTAATGGTTAGTATAAGTAATGCTAGAAAGGATTGTCAGAGACTGCAGATGTGCTAGAAAAAATGGTGGTAGGAAACTGTGGGCATGTTATAGGTTTGGTTGGAGACTGGAGACATGCTGCAGAAAACATGGAGAGGCTTGTAGAGATCTTACCATTTCTCCTTTACAAATCAATGCTCCCACTAACACTGCAGACTTTTAGGGTCCAATGGCCAAGCAAATCATAGGGTCACAGGTTGGGCTGCAGAGTTGTTCACTATCATTGATGGCAGAGTTGTGCTTATGTTAGACCAATTTTCTTGAATAAAGGAATTTATCCTTTGGTTCATGTGTTTTGAATTACTTGATGCTTTATACCCTTAATATGTTTCACTTTTTATATGATTTTGGCAATGAGCGGTGTGGGAAACTTTGGGAAAACTGTCATCTTTGTAAAAAAGCTAGAATAATATTTTGTTCTTTCATTCATCAATAATATAGCATTTATAATACAAGGACTGGCATTATAAGTCCCTGTTGCCCAACCTGTGGCTCTTTGGCAGTTTCTGTGCTAGTCTCTGGGCCCCTGCAGACAGTAATCTGTGTTTCCCCATTGCCATGTAATAGCAGTAATTTCTAGCTAAGGACGAATAGGCTGTTCACTTTGCAAGTGCAGTGGCACTCAAGGTAATTATCCCCAGAGCTTAGTGAATGAGGTGAAGCTCATATAGTAATCATACAGTAGTAAACTCAGTCTCGGCCTGCTGGGAAGGTGACAATAGTGCAACAAATATGTATAAAAAAATAAGAATAATAAAAAGAAAAAAAAAATATACCGGTAGATAGATCTCTATAGATAGATAGATAGATAGATAGATCTCTATAGATAGATAGATAGATAGATAGATCTCTATAGATAGATAGATAGATAGATCTCTATAGATAGATAGATAGATCTCTATAGATAGATAGATCTCTATATAGATAGAGAGATAGAGAGATAGATAGATTATATATATATATATATATATATATATATATATATATATATATATATATATATATATATATATATATATATATATATATATATAAGAGAGAGAGAGATCTATAGATAGATAGATAGATAGATAGATAGAGATATATATATATATCTATATATATATATATATATATCTATCTATATATATCTCTATCAAGTATATTTCATGAAGTGCTAGGGTGCATCCATGTGGTAAATAATTATACCAATTGCATCAGGATCATATATACTATCACTGATCCACTAATAGTTGAACATGGAAAGTGCTCCTGTGTGCATTTGTGACATCCAAAATGTGTCAGTCCAAAAGTGCTTTAAGGTCCATGTGATTCGGAAACTGCTGTGTGGGTGATACAAAGTAAGCTGCAGTGTTCCCACTCAGGTGCTCCCCCCTAGGTACTAAACGCTCACCTCAAAGCGTGCGACTATGCACTTAAGCCTAGTCAATACACGCAGCTGTCCTACGGTGTTATTGAGGCTGTTTACAGTTAGTAGAGGCTCACGGGACGTTTATAAACCAGGATTACATTACCAGCCATTTGATCTGTTCTATAGAGGAGGATCAAAGTTCAGTAAGGGCAAGCAATACACTTTTAAGGCAGAAAAGTAGGCAACGTAGCAGTGGTATAATTTCGCCAAATGTTTGCATTATGGAAGTCTTGTCTAAACAGGGCTGTTGAGTCTTCTGTGGCATCCCATACTCACCATCTATTGCTGTTTAAGGTCAGACTGTTGCCACTGAAAAAAATCCTATGTGGTGGTTGCCTCAGAACTGTGCAGCAGCACCTTTCATTGGTTCAGGAAAAAAGTAAACAAAAATTGTCCTAGAACAGTTGTAGTTTTCCTTTTTAAAGGATAAGTTCACCTTTAAAAAAAATAAAAATCAAATCTTTTTACAGGTAAAAAAAATGTGCATTATTATTTTTTATTAGGAGCCTGCAAAGCAATGCATCCAGCATCAGCAGATCACGGGTGCCATGCAGGACTCCTGCAGTCTTGTCAGGCTATCTGTTTGCTCGTACTTCGTATAAGCAGGCAGTTACATACTGACAGGAAGAGATAATGAACTACCTCAAGTGATCAACAGCGCCCTGGTAGTTCATTTAGAACTATAAGCTGACAGCCCCAAAGGCTATTGGTACTTGTAGTTTCCTATTCGCAGAACTCTGCGAATGCATGACATGGGCGGACGGAAAAGATGCCCACGACAACTACTGTTGTAAAGCGCTGCGCAAACTGTCGGCACTATATAAATCCTGTATAATAATAAAATCCAGAGAAGATGCCCGCTTGCTGTCCCTAGAAGTGGCAGATCGGGGAGACTCTGCAGGAATGGGAACATGTTACATGTTCCCAAAGATTAACTTATCCTTTAAAACTAAACTCTAGGCAAATCTAAAAGGCACAGATGAAGGCAGCTCTGTATTCATTAATATGTCAATAAGTGTATTTTTAAATGCAAGCAATGTTTAACTTGGTATCAGCCTCTTGCCGGGTCTGTACAACAAATCTCAGTCTGGGAGAAGGGAGATACTTCACAGGGAGCCAGTAAGTTGTGCTGCAGTGTTAAAAAGGGACATGCTGACAGGAGGAGAGAGCAGACTAACAAAGACAGGAGTGCATCATTCTGCTGCTTCTCCTTCCACTCTCCTATAATGCCGCGTACACACGGGTGGACTTTTCGACGGACTTTCCGAATGAACGGACTTGCCTTCACACGATCAACCAAAGTCCGACGGATTCGTACGTGATGATGTACGACCGGACTAAAACAAGGAAGTTCATAGCCAGTAGCCAATAGGTGCCCTAGTGTCGGTTTTAGTCAATCGGACTAGCACACAGACGAGCGGACTTTTCAACCGGACTCGAGTCCATCGAAAAGATTTGAAACATGTTTAATTACTAGGTCCGTCCAACTTTTGGGGAAAAAAAAGTCCGCTGGAGCCCACACACGATCGAATTGTCCGACAGACTCCGGTCCACCGGACCAAGTCTGCCGTAAAGTCCGCTCGTGTGTACGCGGCATAAGTGTTACTTAACTGTAGCAGAGAAAATCAGATCTCCTGCTCCATCAGTCAGGGCTGTGCTGTGTGGCAGAGATGTGTAAATCTTTGCACTAGATTAACAAACATACAAATGCTTTGGCGGGTAAAAAAAACTCCCATAGAGTATATGTATTCCACTTGTGTTTAGCTCTTTGGCTGCAGTTCAGCTGTAGGATTTATCAAGTTTTGTGTGATCTTATGTATTCACTTATTAGTTATAAAGGATGTTTAGCCAGAAAAGTCAACAGACTTTGTTCTTCAGGATAAACTGGCAAGCGAGGATATTCGGAAAAAGAAACCTGAAGACCGAGTTCAGGAACCTTCACTTAGACAGAATGCAGGAAGCGGCAAAGACCTAAAGAATAATAGAGATCGGGAGATCAAAGGCCCAGCAAGAGATGCACTAAGAAGTACAAAGCCCTCAACTGGGGTCTCGGCCAAGGTTCAGCCAAAACTTGGTGCTGGGAAGCTCACAGGACAGCAGAGCAGAGCCTCTCTGAACAAAGGTGGAAAGTCGAAGGTGAGGTCCATTGGGGATTCACTACTAAAGTGGTTCTTCTCCTGCAAACATCTGCTCTGCCTTCACCAGGTTTTCTTTCATAACACACAATGCTTTCAAGTTATTTGTCATTCCTTTTACAGTTTATTGATATCAGGTCTTAAAGCGGAGTTCCACCCACAAATTCCTTTTTTTTTTTTTCTTTTTAATTATATCTTTTACTATCATATGATGTTGTTTTTGCATTGGATTGTGTAGTAAATAGTGCCGCTTTAGTTACTGTTTTATTTAAAATCTCACCTTATATTCCTTATGCTCGGGCTTTCCCATCTTGCTTGTGGGCAGGCGAATCCCTCAAGTATAAACTTCTGGGATTCAGTGCTGCTGAATAACCAGCATGCACCGTCCGTTCTCGCGCATGCGCAGTATGCTCATTTAGTAGAGATTCTATTCTTGGTGCTGCCCACTGACTCCTGGAAAATGCTGACACACATCTCCCAGGAACACTAGTGAACACAGGCGCTGAGGGAAATAACGTCATGCACCGCGGAGAGGAAGGGGGCAGATTACAAGGGACCCCATAGCAACAGCCCTGAAGTATGTAAAAAAAAAAAATTGTATGTGTGTGTGTATATATATATATATATATATATATATATATATGTATATATGTATGTATGTATGTGTGTGTATATATATATATATATATATATATATATATATATATATATATATATATATATATATATATATATATATATATATATATATAGTTTCTGATGCTTTTTGAAGTTGATTAATGTAAATTTAATAAGTAAGTTATTTTTTTGGGTGGAACAGTGCTTTAAGGAGCTAGGGCTTTGCTAATTGTAATTACTCAGTTGCTCTTATCAATGAACATTCTTTCTCAAACGCTTTAGAAAGTGCACTTACTTGTTTCATGACTCACAGTGACACCCAGTGGTGAAAAAGGATAATTCAGTGTAATTGTGCCTTACTAAGGCTAGGTGAACACTTGCAGTTGAGCCAGGTTTTACCACCCCCCAACCGCTCCCCCAGAGCTGTAAAGGCAGTTAATAGGGGTGTATCCCCCTGTCACATTTGGTGGGCAGTACTACCTGCTGAACGCTACCCATTTAGCTGAGGTCATTGGCAAAGCTGGCTCAACAATCAAGGCACCAGATCCAAGCACTAGGTCCCCTGGGGAATTCCACATGCTTTTAAAAATCATAGTAATCTATCTTTTTTAAGCTAATCTAATTCAAAAACCTAAAAAGATACTGTATCATGTTTATGGTTTTCCTTTAATACAACTCCATATTCAACATAGTAAATATGAATGAACCTGAGATTCCATTTTATTTCTTATTTCTGCATGATAGTTCTTTGACATAGCACCGAGAAGTGTTGCTGCCTCTTAAAGATCCTGTATGGTGGAAATGACTGCAAAATACATTAGAATTAGGTAAACACTGCCCTAGCATGACACATGGGCCATCCATCATCTCTAATCCATCCAACACTTCAACACAGAAGACCCCCACAGTGCTGGAGATGTTTGGATAAAGCCTGAGCTGTTAGAGACCTGTAGCAGGTAGCCAGTAAATCATTGTCAGCGGTATTACTTGGGGAGATCTATGGGGCCCTAGTGCTGATGTATCATAAGAGTTGATTATGTGCACTGTTAACCCCGTTATGTGTCACATTACTTACTCTATGTCTGTAGATCTACCCTTTTCACAGCAGAGATTCCTTTTGGAGTTAAAAGGACACCTTATTTTTAAATGTTTCATCATAGGCAGAGATATATATCTATATATATATATATATATATATATATATATATATATATATATATATATATATATATATATATATATATATATATATACACACACTATATTGCCAAAAGTATTGGGATGCCTGCCTTTACACGCACATGAACTTTAATGGCATCCCAGTCTTAGTCCATAGGGTTCAATATTGATTTGTAGCTATAACAGCTTCAACTCTTCTGGGAAGGCTGTCCACAAGGCTTAGGAGTGTGTCTATGGGAATGTTTGACCATTCTTCCAGAAGGGCATTTGTGAGGTCAGGCACTGATGTTGGATGAGAAGGCCTGGCTCGCAGTCTGCACTCTAATTCATCCCAAAGGTGTTCTATTGGGTTGAGGTGCAGGCCAGTCAAGTTCCTCCACCCCAAATTTACTTATTCTTGTCTTTATGGACCTTTGCTTGTTCACTGGTCCAAATAATTTGGTGGACGGGGGATTATGGTGTGGGGTTGTTTTTCAGGGGTTGGGCTTGGCCCCTTAGTTCCAGTGAAGGGAATACTTAAGGCATCAGCACACCAAGACATTTTGGATAATTTTATGCTCCCAACTTTATGGGACAATTTGGGGATGGCCTCTCCCTATTCCAACATAACTGTGCACCAGTGCACAAAGCAAGGTCCATAAAGGCATGGATATGCGAGTTTGGGTTGGAGGAACTTGACGGGCCTGCACGGAGTCCTGACCTCAACCCGATAGAACACCTTTGTGATGAATTAGGGTGGAGACTGCGAGCCAGGCCTTTTCGTCCAACATCAGTGCCTGACCTCACAAATGCGCTTCTGGAAAATGTTCAAACATTCCCATAGACACACTCCTAAACCTTGTGGACGGCCTTCCCAGAAGAGTTGAAGCTATTATTGCTGCAAAGGGTGGACCAACTCAATATTGAACCCTACGGACTAAGATTGGCATGCCATTAAAGTTCATGTGCGTGTAAAGACAGGCATCCCAATACTTTTGGCAATATATAGTGTGTATGTATGTATATACGTGTGTGTGTGTGTATGTGTATGTATATGTATGTATGTGTATATATATATATATATATATATATATATATATATATATATATATATATATATATATATATATATATATATATATATATATATATATATATATATATATTGCATTTTTATATTTTCACATTGAGACAGCAGGTGGTGCTTTAAACTAATTTTAACATGTTTATTCACCACTTATTTAAAGAAAGCGCATTGTTTACGGAATCCAAAACCTCAAACTAAATGTTTTTTGCAGTGACTTATCCGTTATCGCTTAGTCAAGTTTTACTGAGAGATGCAAGATCTTTAGATAACCCTTAGTACTTTGTAAATCCTTTTACATGTGTTGAATATTTATTTGTGAAATATTTGTATATTTTATATACCTAGAGTAAAAAGAGATATAACCGTTTAAAAACATATAGAACAAAAAATAAAATTGACCCCAAACTATTATACTTTTTACTTTGTCAAAATACAGGAATTATAATTTACACTAAATTACCATTCTGATTAAAGTATTGAAAGAGGCAGCAGAAAATGAGGACTATGAGCGTTTTACCAGCAACTTATGGTAAAACGTGTGGCTGTGCTCCCAGGAGGGCCAACCCTCAATCTATTATTTTTATCTGGGTTGCTGTTGAGGTTTAATACTTAGGGTAGGACTGCAGATAACTGAGTTGTATGCACCCGCACAGTTTCCACATATATTTGCCTAAAAAAACGCTATCTGGGCCCCAGCTACAGGTGCAGCACCGGGTAATCTTTTTTTGCACCAGCACTTTCTGTAAAAATGTCTTTCTTTGATGTACAGTGAAGTTCTCATAGAACCTTTAGGGAGTGTCTTTGAAGAAATCCAAAAGGTAGAGAACCTCACAAAATGGTTTTGAAGTCCAAAAAGTATTTTATTTTATCTTAAAAGTTAAAGATAAAGTAAAATACTGTCTTAATTGTACTGTACAGGACACAGGCAGATTATTTCTACACCATGGGTTATAGGTCTGTACCTTCAAGTAATTGGACCCTAGGCAAAGCTTTAGAGGACACGCCTCTGGGCCCATCCCCTATAACCCTACACCACACCGTGATTTGTCAGTTTTGTGCTATGGTCTGAAGGTGAGGAACCTTTTCTCCTTTCATGGAGAAAATCACCCTCAGTTTAACTAGTTTATTATTCCTAAAGCGGAGGTCCACACAAATTAATAAATTCATCTTAATCCCTTCAGAACTTCCCAGTCAGAACAGTCTGGCAGGCCTTTATCGCCGCCATAACCTCAGGTATACCAGGGAGAGAAGGAGAGGCGTCCTCCACTGGTGTCATCTGGTTGGCCATGTTGGAACTCCTTCCCGGCCTTTCTGCCACGCGCAGTGTAGGGCTGTCAGGCACAGGTACACAGGGGGGAAAACTGAGTCGCTTACCGCCTTTTCGGCCTGCCAGATGATTTGGAAGGCATAGAGGATCAATTCACCCAGCACAGGGTTCACTCAGTCCAGGTAAGAGAATTATAGCAGATGGTACTCTAGTCTAGAAGACCCCTGGGAAGCAAGTTTAGAAAAACTCCAATTTGGTTTAAACCAAAAATCAGAATTCAGCAGAAGTGGAAATCCAACATGTTGGAACATTTTGTATATCTCTGCCTGCAACAGTAAGATTTGTGATCAGATCTTACATACGCCTCACTGCCCCTTGTGCTGTAACCGGATGATAACAGTAAGGGTGAGGCTTCCATCATGAGTTAGGGGAAATGACAGTGATTTTTTTTGTGCCATTGACTGCATATTGCAAAATTTAGAAAGCATAGACCTGTCGTTCTAATAGGTAATTAAGTAATATACCAAATGTATAAATCTTAAGAAAAAGTGTGTAGCGCCAAAAGTAAATGAACGGCAATGAGATGTGAATACTGTTATAAATGGACAGCACTTTAAATATAAAGTCCAAAAAAGTGAAAAAATATATATAAATGAAAGTCCAATCTTAAATGAAAATCGACTATAAAAAAACCTATTTAGTGAAAAATATATATTTAAATGCTTTGCGAAATGGACACTCATCGGAAAAGCTGACTGCCGTTAGAGCAGCAAACACGTACTCAGTGTAGATCCGCCATCTGTTGTGTGGAAGGCTGTTCAGCAACTCGCACCATCTAGATGTAGCTTTGGTAAATAAAGCTCACTGGGAGCCAGATGAAGTCTCCATAGTGTAGTATTTATTGGATTTGTATTTTAAAAGCCAACCTAAAATGAATCATAAAAACATATAACAATAGGTGCCACTGCTGACCCAGTATCGGACAGTGGCCTGACGTCAGCACCAGTGTCTCCTCACTGACGCGTTTCGTCCAATAGGACATTATCAAGGGTTCCCTTTAGTATCAGGTGACAAACTAGTTTATATAGCCTCTTACAACTGCTCAGATCACGGAGTCTCCTTGGAGAAATTGCGAACAGGAAGTGATCCGTCGGCCATTTTGCCAATGACCAGCAGTGACACGGCCACCATTATATCTATGCTCAAAGGCACAGGAAATACCAAAAACACAGATTTGTTTGCAGGAAGTAACCAAAGTTATTCAGTGGAACAACCACCAAAAGATAAGAGTGTTGGGGTCCCCTAATGCAATAAAAAAGTGTATATCCTGTCTGAAAAATTCTCAGAGAACCTCAAAAATAAATTACAAATAGGAATAAAAATATATTTAAAAAAATTACGGTATATCTAAAATCAGAAATCGCAGCCAATGAGCAGCAATGATCCACCAAAGAAAAGTATATTAATACATAAGAATACATAAAAATATATAAAAACATACATATTTGACGGGCAAATATATCTAGGAATAGACAGCAACAGGCAAACAAATCTATTTGTTATCAATGAAGCTGTTGATATCCCACTCAATATTATGTCCTGAAGGGGAATGACAGTGTAATGCATGTATCCACCAAACTTCTAACTTGGATACCTCTCGCTTTTTGTTAGAATCTCTCCATTGTAATTTTGCTTTAGCAATACCAGCAAATTTCAAATCTTTAGGGTTTCTGGCATGGTACTTTCTGAAGTGTGATGAGAGACTATGATGTTTATATCCACGTCTGATATTGTAGGCATGCTCTCTCAACCTGTCCCTTTAAATGTCTTGTAGTTTTACCCATGTACTGTTTCCCACAGGTACATTCTAAAAGGTACACAACATGGGTAGAATCAAAATAAACTGATAAATCTCCTACTGTCTACTTGTTATGGTGGAGGTAAATTTTGTCTGCTTCCTATGTCTTTGTCCACTAACTACACATGACGCACTTATTACATGGGTAAAAGCCTTTCATGTTGCCAAAGAATTCAACTTTTTGTGGGGGGTTAATGATGTTAGGTGCAATCTTCTCCCTCAGATTCAGAGCCCTCCTAAAAACCATTAAGGTTTGTCTGGGAGGATTTGTTTAATGGGAGAATACTCCTTAAGGATATCCCAGTGAAGCTTGATGATTCTCTTAACCTGACAATGTTGCATGGAGAAGCTGGTGATAAAAGGGCAAGAAAGATTTGGTATGGCCATTTTCATTCCTATTTACACCAATTCCTTTTTTATTTCTTATTTCACCAATATGTTTATATTGCTGATCCTATCATGGGACTGTGCATTTAAATCTTATATCTGTGCATTTAAATCTAATAAATTTTTCATTATAGGTTTTTTATTGTTGATCTTCATTTAAGATTGGACTTGTATATATTATTTTTTTTTTTAGCACTTTTTGTGGACTTTATATTTAACCACTTGCTTACAGGGCACTTAAACCCCCCTCCTATCCAGACCAATTTTCAGCTTTCAGCGCTGATGCACTTTGAATGACAATTGCGCGGTCATACAACACTTTCCCCAAATGAAATTTTTATCATTTTTTCACCACAAATAGAGCTTTCTTTTGGTGGTATTTGATCACCTCTGCGGTTTTTACTTATTGTTAAAACATTTTTAAAAAACTGAATTTAAAAAAAAAAAAAAATTTTATTTTTTTATATTTTGTTATAAAAAAATTTAAAACGGGTAATTTTTCTCCTTTATTGATGTACGCTGATGAGGCGGCAGTGATGGGCACTGATAGGCGGCAGTGATGGGCACTGATGGGTTGCAGTGATGGGCAGCACTGCCAGGTGGCACTGATTGGCACTACAGGTGGGCATTGATAGGTG